>OX463765.1:13305886-14797592 GCA_949825005.1 Gasteruption jaculator | reverse complement strand
TTCGATTCTTAAAGGAACGAAATGCCGAAGGAAGGAAGCTTTCGGATGAAAAAATATCATTATTCAGAAGCAGCGTTTGAAATGTACAAAATATGAGATCAAGCGGTAAAAAAAAAAGATGGCAGAAACATACTGGCTTTTGGTTACGATGGCAGTTGTTGTGAAGGACACCCAAAACGGCACGTTTATTTTGTTGCAGGGTTGGCCCCGTCAGCGTAACGTTTTCCTTCCCTCGCCGAACATCGTTAATACGGTTTTCTTGATCCTCGTGCACTCGAATAGTAGCCATTATCGGGATAGAAGTTGAGCAACGTCGGAGAAAAAGTACGGACAAATCTCTTTTCACAAAATTTCTTATTTACAAATATGCCGAATCGATCCTTTGCCAAAAGGAGACGATTCTGAGACAC
This sequence comes from Gasteruption jaculator, assembly GCA_949825005.1. NCBI lineage: Eukaryota > Metazoa > Arthropoda > Insecta > Hymenoptera > Gasteruptiidae > Gasteruption > Gasteruption jaculator. The sequence goes on along the minus strand of OX463765.1, from coordinate 14,797,182 downwards.
CAGCCGTGTCTTTGATACTTTTTGTTTTGTGAAAAGAGACGAGTATTGCTTTAAAACAACAGCCCCTGCATGGCAAAGGAATCCAATGCCCGATGGAATACCAACAAACTCTGCTTCTCGCCGTTTAATTTTCAAACTATTCAAACAAAACGTAACTTCAACAGCTGGCTCACGCTAGACGCTTGGCTCCGATCGACCAATGAGAAGCCGCGATAGGTTGCGCTGTAAATCAGCTGCCAATGACGGGCATTTAAAGAGGCTCCACCAATAGCGTGGGTTTTCGCCCGGAGTGCGTTCTTGAGTGCATCGAAAATCAACGGAACAAACGGTTCGCTTGCTAACGATCTTTTTTTATAATAATTTCAATCAACGTTCAGAGGCTTCGAATGAAACAATTTTGCAACTCTGAAAATCCCGTAATTTTTTTTTGAGATATAGAAAAAAGAAAAAGGACGAAGGAAAGAGAAATTTTAGTTAATAAGAATAAGAAGAAAAATTGAAAGTTGCGGCTATTGTGACCTTGAGTGAATTGATTAAGAAAGTTAATTCGAATGTAGGAAAATTTTTAAAAATTGAAGAAGGAAACAATTGTAGTATTTTGTTTACTAAAAAAAAGAGAAGTATGGGACGAACATAATAATGAATTGCAATATGTTTTGTTATTTTAGCAATTTAGCAATTTTAACGATCGCTGCGCTCTCTCTTGACGCTTCGCGGATACACTTAGATCGACGCACTTATTTTTCATTTTGAAGGGAATATTTCAGTTTTTATCCTCTAGAATATAAATACAATAGAACTTATAGTTCTGTGGCAAACACATATATATATAGTAGTATAATATTTCCTTTTTAAACAGTAAAAAGAATTTTTTAAATTTTTTATCCAATACTTCGAGGTAATCTGAGTGGTGCCATCTACTGAAACTTTTCAGCACTTCTTCGCTAAAAAATCCTTACTTGTAGATTCAATTTTCAAAGTAAAATTTCTCGTTACAATTTTATTAAATATTTACCTTGCTCTTTGTAAAGAATGAAAAATCAGAACTCGTAGAATTTATATTTTTTCATGAACTCAAAGTGTTTTTTAAAAATCAATCAGCGCGTAATTATTCCTCATCGTCCAGAGATTTTGTTTCATATTAGTTCTGTGAATATTAAGAATCTTACAAATAAATATTAAAGGGAGTGTCAATATTTATTATAAATTTAATATTTGCATACCCAAAAAACGCAGTTTTATATATTTTCAATAAGGTTCGATAAAAATATCGAGAAAAAATAGGAAAGTAACCGAGGAGTGTTTGAAAATGCGAAGCGCCACCATGAAATTAGTATTTCCGGCGGAAAAGCATTGTCGCGAATGATCACGTGATCTAAGATCGACTTCTTCGTTTGTGGCCACGAGGTTTTGTGGTGGAAAATTACGTTAACCGGGTGGAAAAGGCCCTTTATTTTTGTATTTATACAAAAATGCCCTCCAGCAATCCTTTGCCACCCAAAGAAAATGCCTTGTTTAAGCGAATTTTGGTGAGTAATACACAATCAAAATACTCTTGTTTTAGACCCCACTCCCCCGGCTAACGTCGAGTGCTCATCATGCCCTAATGATGAAGCAACTCTACGGAAAAATAGTAAAAACTCAATGGCAATCGATATTTCCTTGAGTTTTTTCCACCTCACAATTACACCCTTGACCCCCTTTACGCAAATTTGACATGCCCCCGAATGCCATGACAAACCGTTGATACCTTACAACAACATTGTTATTTATTGAAAAAAATGTTTTTTATTTCCTTTGCAGAGGTGTTACGAGCATAAACAGTACAAAAATGGGTTGAAATTTGCCAAGCAAATTTTGTCGAATCCAAAGTATAGCGAACATGGGGAGACACTGGCGATGAAAGGTCTTACCTTAAATTGCTTAGGACGTAAGGAGGAAGCCTATGATCATGTTCGACGTGGGCTAAGGAATGATTTGCAATCTCATGTTTGTTGGCACGTTTATGGGTTATTGCAACGCTCCGATAAGAAGTACGATGAAGCTATTAAGTGTTATCGGAATGCCCTTAAGTGGGACAAAGACAACATTCAGATCCTTAGGGATCTTTCTCTCTTGCAAATTCAAATGAGAGATCTGGATGGCTATAAGGTAAATCCTTCTTACGTTTCTCGATGACTTTTACTTCATTTCGGGGTCAAAGGTTTATGTAATATCGCAGAAGTTGAAGTTGGAGGGGCAGGTCTTGGTTATGTTTCATCGAGTATCTGTTTCGCAGCGATGCTCGATACTCGAGGGGATGGGGTAGGAAATGCAACTGGATTTTAAGTCCTTGCATTTTCTGTGATTTTCCATTATGTCAATTCTTGGATTTCGATGAAAAAAAACGATAATTTGCTCTGTTCCTGTTATTCTTTTAATTATTTTACAGTATTTAAGAACAATCTTGTTATAAAATTGGAACAGCTACTGATGTATCATTTTAGAGGTTAGAATCCATTGCAAGAGGAAAATATGTATATCTACATATATATGTATATAGATACATTATTCCTGAAGTCTTGATTTACATTCTTATAGAAAGGAATGTAATTGCTAAAAAAACTTTTTTAAAGCATTTAAATTGCATTTGCACCCTCTTATTTTTTAAATTCTGAAAAAAATTATTGATACATCTTTTTATTTTAAGACTAAGTCTACAGATAATTTTTAATTTGCTTTAGTTTTCCTACCTCTCAAATGTTGAAATGCAAACAAGGTTTTCTTGTTTTCCTTAAGTTTTTTTATATTTCTATTGAAATATTTTATCATATGTGAAACATTTATTTTTGCTTTCTTTTTCTAAAATTGTTAAAACTCTTGAAAATTTTTCTTCGTTTGTATAATTTTTTTTTTCTAGGTCTGGATTGATCTTCCATATCTTTAGATTTAATAATAATAGTGATGATTGGATAGATCTTATTCCGTTAGAATAATTTTAAATTTTCAATTGTGTAGTTTTACGATGTAACTAATGCTAATAATGTTTGTATAATAACACAAGACTACCACAATAATGTTTCTAGAGAACCATTTGGTGAAAACAAACATCATTTAGTTTATCTCAAAGTTATTTATTGCAGAAATAATTCATGTTAATTGATCTTTCATCATCATTATTTTCATACAGTGTCAGGTTTATTTCTTGCAACTGTGTAATTAAACGTTGCACGCTAAGAAATAATAATGAAATAATTTCCCAAGGTGATTTATAAATTGTCCTTTAACATATTCATATGTTGTTTACTGACATTATAATTATTATAATTATTACTTTGTTAGTTACAAATACCTATTATATAAGAAACTATTTTATTTTTCTACATACAGCCCTGTTGGTTCTTGTCCTCCGTTTCGATCTGTTTTTATCTATGTACAGATTGCAATTCAAAAATCATAATTAAAAAAGATCAATGAACGTAGACTTTGAACTAAAACACTATCACTTTTCCTCAGTGGCATGATTTTACAGAAAAATAATCACGTCCAAAGTAAAAAGTATTTAAATGATTTATGAATGTAGAAAATATTTAACTTTTCTGCAAACCTTAGCAAAGCGTCGAAGTTCGAAAAATTAAAAACAAATTTAAGTTTCATGTTAAGGAAAAGTTGCTAATAGTCTCTTGAATTTTATCATTTTAATCACATATTGAATTTTAATTTCAGGACACGAGATATCAATTATTTATGTTAAGACCGACCCAGCGGGCATCATGGATTGGCTTCGCTATATCTTATCATCTTTTACGAGATTACGAAATGGCTCTGAAAATTTTAGACACTTTTCGCAATTCTCCTATGGTAAATTCCATAAATACAATATGTCAAATATTACGAATCTGATGTTTAAAACTTTTTTACGGACTTATGATGCTCTTCATGAGATTCCAGTTTTTTTTCTAAAATTCCAAGAATTTGTTACTTTTGTTATTTGAGTTCTTTTTAAAACATTACTTCCAGAAATTCCAGTTCCACAATTTTCAAGAGAAAATGTTTGGAATAATGAAAATGTTTCAATCTTCACATTCTTATAAGATTATGAAGGCGTTATAAGCATCATTCATTAATTAAGGATTGAATTTTTTTAGATATGTTACGATTACGAACATAGCGAACTGTTATTATACCAAAACATGGTGATTCAAGAATCAGGGGATAGTGAACAAGCTCTTAAGCATCTGGATAAATATTGTGATCAAATCTGCGATAAAGTGACTGTAAAGGAAACATACGGTTAGTGATCTAAATCAAAATTAATGTGATCTACGAATTCATTTGTCTGTAACTCTTAGGTAATATGAATATTTCTTTTTAACCTTTAGGGTCTAAGAGTCATTTTTTGGGCTTTAATTTAATTTTGCTGAATTTATGTCGTTTAATTACATAAATTCAAGTTATTACAATTGTAAGTTATTTTAAGCCTGGACTTGATGTAACTTAAATTCGGAATAACACAGAGCTGCAAAAATGGCTTCTGGACTTTAAGGCTTAAAAATAATATTTTATATTTAGAAATGGAAGATAATAGTTTGAAAATCGAGTGAATTTGTTCCATTGAATTATCGCTGTACAAAATATTTCTGTAATTTATTATATTTATTTATTATGAAGACTTATGTTTCCCCATTCCAGGTAAATTAAGGCTTGAATTAGGACAATACGAAGAAGCCGTTCAAGTGTATAAGGATTTGTTGAACATTAATCCTGAAAATACAACTTATTATGCAAAATTGGCTGAAGCTGAAAGACACAAAGGTCCGGAAGATACTCTAAGCATGCTGCAAAAGTATGAAGAGTTGTTCCCAAGAGCACTTGCACCTCGTCGGTTGCAACTTAATTACGCAGCTGGAGATCAGTTTAAGTCGTTAGTTGATCGGTACTTACGAAGAGGTACTGTATATATTGAGTGAGACTTAATTAAATACATTTTATATATACTAATACTAAGAAGTGTGAAGTAAAAATTCGAGAAAATATAGAAACTAACAGGAAACTTAGAATTTTTCAAAATTTTAAATGAATTATACTTATTAAATTTTGTAACACATTTCAGGTCTTCATAAAGGTGTTCCTCCGCTGTTCGTAAATTTACGTTCTTTGTATACGGATCAACTGAAAGTGGATATGATTCAATCGCTGCTTGTTGAATATAAGGATGCTTTGAAATCTCACGGTCATTTTAGCGATCAAGAAAAAGACAATCCTTCACGTGAACCAGCGTCGGCTTTACTATGGACGTACTACTACTTAGCGCAGCATTATGACCACCTCGGACAGACGGAGAAAGCTTTGAAAGAAATTGATGCTGCCATTGATCACACACCTACGCTTATCGAACTTTTTGTTTGTAAAGGACGTATTTATAAGGTGAGCTTCAGTGAAAAATCTATGAATTCCGAGTTTTTTCACGCAGATTTCTGAGCTTGAAAATTCAAATTAACTAACAACATTTCACGTGATTTTCTTTTATAGCACGCTGGAAACGTTCAAGAAGCTTACAAATGGTTGGACGAAGCACAAGGATTGGATACAGCGGATCGGTACATCAATTCTAAGTGTGCCAAGTATATGCTTCGTGCTAATCTTATCAAAGAAGCTGAGGAAACTTGTGGGAAATTTACAAGAGAAGGTATCCTAGCTATGGAAAATCTCAACGAGATGCAGTGTATGTGGATACAAACAGAAGCAGCTCACGCATACAAGCGTCTCGGCAAATACGGAGAAGCTTTGAAAAAATGTCACGAAGTCGACAGGGTATGTTGAGCTTTCTCATTTTAAAAATATTCAAATTGGAACTGGATTAAGCTGGGGCGTCTGAGACCCCAGTAGGCCGGCTAAGGGTTTAAACTCAATTTTTTTTAGAAACATGCGCATTTTAGCGTTGCAAGAAAAAGAAAGGAATATTTACAGAAGATTGATTTTAAATTATTGTAAACTTCAAAATTTCTTATATTTCACCATTTATCATTTCTCTTTCTTTATTTATTATTTCTCGACAATTAAATTTATTTATATTTGAATTCATCCGAAATATTGTAATCCCTTGGGTATACCAGAAGTAGATGTATTTGTAACTTACTCGTAAATTTACGCTGTCAAATTCACGTATCGGGTGGATCATAAATCCCTTTATTTTTGTAAGCTGAAAAATTGCACATATAATGTTTGAATTCCTTTACAGCACTTTTCGGAAATCATAGAGGACCAATTTGATTTTCACACGTACTGCATGCGGAAGATGACGCTACGTTCTTACATCGGACTTTTAAGGCTAGAGGATGTTTTGAGATCTCATCCGTTTTATTTTAAAGCGGCTAAATGTGCAATGGAAGTCTATCTCCGGCTACACGATTACCCATTACCAGATCCATCGCAGACGCAGGAGATCGACACTGGTGAGTTTTCTACAGATTTGCTTGATTTGATTTTTTACAGACCTTTTTTCAATTACTCTACAGGAAATTGGAACTTTGCTATATTTTTTTTTTGCTTCCGAACAACTTCATTTGTTCGTAGCTCTTCTTTTAGTTATTTTTAAGGAAATTGAAATTTTCTTGCTACTCTTTTGCTATTGAAGGATTTCGAATTTTTTAAAAAAGTAGCTGCTCAGTATTCAGCAAAGTATTGAGAAAACTAAACAAATTTTTTTAATCGCAACCTAAAAAGAAGAATGTTAGGTGAAATATCGTAGTTTTTTCCAAAATAGTGTGCCTCCTTTCTTTTAACAACATAAGCTACATTTTTTTCTTTCTGACCTTACTCTCCGCGTATCTGGTGCATTCCAAACACTGCATTACATTTAAACAAAGAACACATTTTTATATTCGAAACAACTTTCTAGAAAAGGTAATTTTATTGTAATGGATATTCATAGTATAATTCATACAAAAGGTATAAATTATTTTTAAAAGCATAAAACTCTTATTAATTCTTGGAAATTGAATTGCTTCATTTAACGTCGAATTTTATTACGGAAGATTTAAGCGTCACGCTTTTACTTTACACATCGCGATATCTTCGTCTACATATTTTTACAAGTGTTGTAAAGTTTCAAAACTAAAGCGGTTGCAAAAAAATAGCTACTGACACGAATAGTAAAATCCTAATTGCAGAAAAATCCCTCGAGGCCAATTATTTATTTTCTTTCGCTATGAAAATTTATGTACCTTGCAATTTCTTTCAAATTGATAGATGAGGCGACTTTGAACACTTGAAATGCACCTGGCACTCAGAATATTAAAACTAAAAGAAACTATTGCAAATACCTTGTTTTCAACTCATTTTTCCGATTACAAGAATTTGTATAAAATGAAAAATTATAATTGGAATAATTATTTCTATTTCCTGCTTGTCCATTCAAGCGATAACTAGGAGATAGCGTGGAAGGGATAATACGTTCTCTTCAAATTTCTCTCAAACGGAAGGGGGAAATAAAATAGTAACCACATGGAACATAACGATTTTTATTGATACACTGTAATCGACACTCTAAGACAAGACTTCTTTTTTTTTTTTTCTTTCATTTACGAGACGGCATTCAATAACTCTTTCTATTAACTAAAGAGCAATACATTGCCAATCGTTCGTTTATATATTGAATGTATATATACATGGTACATATCAATCATTAATCACAGACAATACACAAGTACACAATTGTGCTTACGCTTAAATTTATCGTACGCACCAATGTCGGATTTAATAAGAGGAAGTTAGGGGTCGTATAAATTAAGCGAGTAATCAACGCAAGAAAAACATTAATTATTACTAATAATAGTAATAATAATAATAATAATAATATTAAAAATAATAATAATACAAATACAAATTTTAAACCTTATAAAATAGTAACTATAAGAATAATAGTTAAGACAATTAACTAAGTCGATCGGTATTTACAAGTAAAAATAAATACTTTTACAGTACGCCGTGCTATGTTTTATCATATTACGCAGGGCGCTTAATTATGACACCCATAAAAGAAAAGTTACACCGAAGAATCTTAAACAGAGTTAAGATTTCTGGTATGGCATCGTGCCAGAGTTTCAAGCGGGTCCGCTTCTTCGCCTCAAAAGTCTGGAACTTCGTGGTTTCGAGTACATGTAGTCGCTCTGTGGCTCTTGTCTTTGACCGATACTTTGCGGCGTCAGGAAGTAAAAGTGCCCACCGTCACCTGGCAAATTGTACGCGAAGTACGCACTTTTGGACGTGGGCCCCGTGAGTCGACTGCTTTGTCCATTCATGGGTCCTATGAATTCCGCGTCTGGATTTATCGTCGGTCTCGGATTCTGGAAATTGATCGCGATATCGTCGTGCAACGATACCGGACGATACGGTCTCTGTCCTTGATTCCGCTGCCCCGACATGGGGGCGAAATTATTTTGTGGCCTGTTCGACGGCTGCAGCAGCCTCTGGCTGCCATAGCCACGAATTGGGGCGAATCTTTGACTCCCGAAATTTTCTCTGCCGTAGTACCGTGACGGAATTAACGGTTCCCTTCTGTAATCGTCCATGGGCTGGGCTTGATGCTTGGGATCCACTACTATAAACTCACTGTCCGGGTTGATAGGAGGTAACGGTCGTTTGTAGTTCACCAAAGTATCGTCTTTCAGTGAATACGATTTTTGGGCATGGTCGCCGTAGTGCACCTTGACTTTTGGTAGCTTGAACGCCGATTGTCCGGTGAACTCATTCGAGACGAACGTCTTGAAACTGAGTCTCGGAGTTTCGGTCGGGTTGGTATTCTTCGCGTAAATCGGCGTCGTGCTCTGAATGGGGCTCTTCCCGGTAAGCTTCTTGCCGAATATCGTGAAGTACTCTTTCGTCACTTCGTCCAGGAGCTTCTCATCTTGGTGCGTGAAGTAAGCGTGTTCCGGATTGGCTGTCGTATCGTCCGGTCGATCCGTGGTGGACGTATAAATTACAGGCTGGGTCTTGTACGTCACCCTTTCCTGAACATGAAGTTGTTGTTTGGGTACAGCATCGCTGGTATCGTAATTGTAGTTTTCACTGTCGTTCTGAATGTCCTGGTACTCGTCGTACGTTGCTTGTTGAGTCGGTTGCTTGTAGAGCGGCTGGTTCTCCTTCTTCCTCGCGTAATCCGCGGATTCGTAACTGAACTGATAGATGGGTTTGGGTTTCCGCGAGTATTTGTGTCGGTCCTCCTCCGAATCTCTGTAATAAGTTTGAGTTTTGGGTGTCGTGTAGTACGATCGCAGAGTCACCGGAGGTCGGGAAGTAATCGTCTGGTAATAAACCGGCGCCGAATCGCTCAGCATTCTTTGGCCCTGAACTCTAGGAGACTCCGTATGATATTTCGGTGAAGTGGTGTCTTCGGCGCTTTCGGTATATTCATGAATCTGAGGATCTTTGCTCAATGCGTTCAGAAGTTTCACGTTATACTCCTTTTCCGGAGCGGGTATCGTTTCAACGCTGTAATACTGTTTTTTGTCCTCCTGCTGAACCGCAACGGGTGCAAGTTTGTAGAATGGAGATTCCGTGGTGGTTCTATAATAAATCGCCGGCTTCTCCGTGCTCACCGTCGCGTCGCTTGCTTCTTCATAGAAATAATACGACGCTTGATTTGGAAGTCGTTCCGGTTGTTTCGTCGCTATGATTTTCTTCACAGACGCGGGTGTCACTTCCACCGGTGGGTCTAAGGCTGTCGGTGTTGTCGGAGCATAGTAACTTACTACAGAAACGGGTTTGCTGGCAACGTCTGACCAACGACTCTTCTCTGAGGTGCTACTTTCAACTACTTGATTACCCACAAGTGGTGCGACTGTAAAATAATCCGAGTTCTCAAGGGTGGTCGGCTTTAGCGGCGAAGTTGTTGTCACCGGCACGGATGTAGTAACTTCGATTAAGGGCAGAGTTCGCTCGTAGCTGTGTGTCGCAACCTTTTGCCTGCTTGGTTTCGTGTCATTCGATATCTGCGCTTTGGGAGATAATTTTATCACCGGGAATGCGGTTTTTGGAACGTGCGTCGTCGTCGTCGTCGTTCTCGAAGTCGATGGTTTGAACGGTTTGATGCTGAATTTCCTCGGGGGCAAATAAGTCGGTCTGGTTCGTGGCAAAGGGGTGGTAGTTTGCTTGTGTTTCCCTTTAACCGTGGTCTTCTTATCCTCCAGCGAAGAGAAGAAATCCGGAGGAGGAGGCAGAATGATTCCTGGCACCAAAGGCCCCGGTGGCACGGCCGTCGTATTGTCCTGATCAAACTGGAAGCTGTAAGGTGGCGGATAGTAGATCGACTGGTCTTCCTCGTCGTAATCCGTGCTGTTGCTAGGCGGTGGCACGAAAACGGCACCGGGTGGCAAAGCTGGGAAGAACGGCCCGGCGTTGGGTGGTTCCTCGCTGGATTTCGTCTTCTTCTCCTGCAGGTTCTTGGGCGAGCCCTCGACTTTCGTCGAATTGGCCGAGTCTTCGTAATCCGGTGCGATCAAAGTACCATTTGGGGAAATCGTGAAAAATGGAATCTTCTCCGCTTTGGGGTCCTGCGAGTTGCTTCCGATGACTTGTACCGGGCCCCCTTCCGTGAGCTGGACCGGAAAGGGCGGTGGGATTTTGGGTCTGGCTGGGATTTTGACCTGTCTCCTCGGAGCTTTGTAATCGTCGATCGGTGGCCATTTGACCGAGGAATTGCGTTCCGCTTTTTCACGTTCGGGAAATTTCCCACCGCGTAACACGAGCACGTGATTTTCAGCCAACCATATTTCATCTTCGTCAAGCCCGCCGAGATTTTCTACGGTATCCTTGGGAACTTCCGGATTACCGAGGTAACTAATGATTCCCGGTCTCTTGGGTCGGTCTTTATAAATCTCATTCTGTATTAAACCGTATTTGCCTTCCTTCACTTGCTGCGAGAGTGTTTTCTTGTCATCATCGTCTTCGCGGCTGCTCTTTCTCTCTTTACCGTTACCGGCTGACGACATGAGAATGCCATCATCCCAAAGCGTTTCGTCTCGCTTTGAATCGATTCTCAAATGTCCTCCGATTAACCTGTGAGTGACTTTCTTTCCTGGTTCAGCGCTAATTTCGTTGTTTTTGCTCGTGGATGATTTGAAGCTACCGTGCGTTCTCGGATGCACTTTGTCTTGACTAGATTCTTCCTCGTTTCGTCTTTTATCGCTATTCGCGAAGGAAGCTAAGACCGTACTGCATGTTGCCAATAACGCGAGACCCAGTAGAAACTTTTTGTAGTGATATCGTCCCATCTGCAACAAAAAGGAAGGGAACAAAATTACTCTCATTTATTCACAAAGGGAACTTTTGACGTTTCTACGTTGCTAAATATTCAACCGGGTGACTCCAGATGCAAATCTCATTGCGCAATCGACTGAAATTCATTTTCACGTCACGAAGAAAGCACGTGAATGTGGAGAGATATCAATGTAGGAGTCAACACTTTCCCTACTGCTGAAACCTATCGAGACTAATTCAACATTCACCTGGATACCAGCATTTTTTTTTTTTTTTTCGTCAATTTCCTTTTCAAGCGAATTTAGCATTGAAGTGGAAACACGTAGCTTTCCAGGAGACAAGTTAGGCCGAGCATATGGATCAAGGAGGGTCATTCCTTCTTTTTTTGTAACCAACCGAGAGCAGCATCAACTGTACCTCCGAGGAAGTTTTCTAGACCAGAGGTTCGGCTTTAATTAGGATTATTAAGTGATTTCGTTAATTTCGTTGGACGAAATCACGATGAGGAATGCGAGATAGATACAAGGGCCACGCCTTTCCCTCGCAGCAACCGGTGAACGGTCGTTAGTCGACAAACATTCACGGGTCACTAGAGTACCGACCAACTTGTAATCACTCCAAGCAGCCTAAGGAAATAAAGTTACGGAGCTGCACGTTTCTGCACTCGTGATGCCATACGCCGCACAGATAAACCATAGCTTTGCGTTTTGTCTTATCGAAGTGGGGTTACCGTTAGCGGAAGTTCTACCTACTATTTTACCCACTTCGCTCTGTGCACCTCAGAAACACGTATGTTCTGTTCTGACTTCCGACATTCCGTTTACTCGCCAAACACTTGTTCGTGTAATTCCATTTTTCACCGTTTATTAATCGTATTTAATGCCAGATTAAAATCGAACCTTTTCTCTCCTTATCCCGAGAACCATCGGACGGGAATTGATGTTGCAGATGCAAGCAATTGTTTAAGCAACATTAACCGAGGTTAAGGTACTATACGCTTGCATGGTTTTATTAACCGGAACCACAGTTTTGTTGAATTTCTCGAAATCGTTCACTAGATCGCCTTTCTTTCGAAGTTCGTCAATGTGACTAATGACCGAGAAGTTTGAGAAACTTGTTACTCCGATAATGAGACGATTAACCATAAATTTCCAGGGAGAAATACCAGAGTTCTCCAGCTTTTTAATTTCAATTTCTATAAGTTTTGGATTTGAATTAAACAATTAGGAGAATTTCAAATTCAGAATTTACAAGCACTGTTCGAATTTTGAAAGACCCTAACTTTAAAGAGGAGTGAAGTAGTTGGTCCGCCTAAGGATCGGTTAGTACTGTTTCTCCTCGAATGTTTCAATAGAAGACAATTAAAATTTTAGATACGGAATGAAGACATTGATTGATCAATGATTAAAGTTTTATGAGCAATATAGAATATTTCGTTTGAAAGATATCAAAGAGCACGTCGTGTTAATTTATTCAATCCGTTCCTCTAAGGTTGAATCATCCATTAAACCTTCCAACGGAGTCTCATCTAAGGAGTCATAACTTGTTAAAGCAATACAGATTCATTACTCCACTCATCGGTACTTAACCGCAACACAGTCAAGCAATAACTTATTTATATACTCGAAAGAAACACTCCAAACACTGCAATTGACTTTTGCGAGAGTAACGGCTTATGAATAGCGAGTTTTCATACGTAACTTCTACTCGAATTGAGTAGTTTCATTACGTAGTTTACGTTACGTAGGTGGTTAACGTATTTTTCCATTTTACCAGCAAGTTGTATCGGAAGTTCTTCCAATTTTCTGATTGGAGGAAGGATTAACTTCTTCCAATGTTGAATATTTATTATTATTTTCTCTTTATTTAATTTGTAAGCATAGAAGAAAACTAATTATTTCTATTTTCCTAGAAGATTTTCTATTTATATACAAAACAAGTCGATTTGTATACAAAAATAGAAATTATATGATATTTTTTTATTCATTCTTCCAATTTTTAAAACCCACTGATGCTTTTGGTCTGTTCTAAAAATTTTAATTAAGAATTTTATCGTTCAAATATTCAATGCACGTCCATTGGATGAAAAAAATGTTGTTACGGAAGTTGATTAAATTCCGTTCGAAATTTATCAGTAACAGCATTTTAGTCATTTCGGTGAATTTCCGATTTTATAATAACCTGTGCCACAAACGTCACTTACAGCATCACAAAATTATCGGCTGCATCACCGTTCTCGCATTCGGGCTTTGAACTTTAATTTCCATTGCTACATATTTTCACTTTGCAGCAGCAACTTTTACCATCCGTTTTTCTCCATGTACGGAACTTCAGTGTTTCAGAATCCTAGGGAATGAGCATATTTCTTTTCACATGCAATAGTGAACTAGATTCTCCAAGGACATTATAAGTTCTCCATCCACTAAGGTGGAGCAGGTCTCGTGCTTGCTGAACAGAAAGGAGGAAGTCGTCGCACAGCCTCAGATTCGTACACGTTCGAACTGCCAGTCATAATTGTAAATTCACGTCTGCTTTTTTCTGTTCACAATCAGACAGTTACGCGATTGTTTTCTCGATTGTACCCCCAGTCCCTAATTTTTTTTTTTTATAGAAGCGTAGATTACTTTCGGAACGAGTGCATTCTTCAATTTTGTTTCTTTCCTTTCATCCAATGATATTTCGATTACCAAAGCGCTCGAAGGAAGCCCGAAGTTTTGGATAATGGTTTTACAAAATTCAACGTATTTGACCCAGTTGTTTTGATACAATTTGAAAGTTGGTTTATCCATCATATTGTAGGAATTTCGTACCGTTGGAGAACGTCGCGAATCGAGGAAAGAACTTTTACTTTCTGCGAGATGTTGCATTAAATAAAATAGATACCGAGACTGTAGAGAATAGGAGCAATTTCGTGAACGATAAATGTAACTAAGAGGTGTATTGCAAGTTGAATCACATTTCTAGTGAATTTCATAAAAAATTTACAATTTCTTGACCGCGGACTCCCAATTTTCGCGATATAAGAAATTGCCTTTGCAATTTGTTCATAGCAACCTCGGTCAGATGATTGCAAAATGACTGCAATTTAATGCACTTAATAAGGAGAAAAATAAAAATAACGGCTCTATTTCGGAAGCAGTAGCTAATCGTAATGAATCGAGTTATTTCCAATTTATTTCGTACAAAGAAAATTATTTATCGCAATCTCTATCTCGGGAATTGAAACTGTAACTTGAATTCGAGGGCCTTCCCGCTGCAATTTCCCGCTTCTCCGAGAGATCGATTGCATTTCCACAGCTGGATGCGGAGCTCAAAGAGCATTTAAATAAAAATGGAACGTTAAGAATTCATTGTAAGAGCCGGTCATAAACAAATCGAATATTCAAAGACGAAGGTCTGATTGTGCACTCGTAATGCGTTTGAAGCGGCCGTCCGAAAGGCGTTAGCTTGAAATAATAATCAGTGAAAAGGCGGAAGTCGTGTATTGTTACGCGAAACTGGCCGGTCGTTTTGCATTCATACATGATGGATGATGATACATAAGTTTTCAACTTTGGTGGGATGAAACCACGAATTGTGGTTTACAGTGAACGCTCAGTACCGTTGTAACAAACGAAGCCTTGAATTAGACATCTTTTCCTTTACGCTTCATTTACTTTTATTCTCGTTCTTACGATATCGCTAACAATACGAATTGTAACGGCATAATTGTACCATCGCTCCTGCTCTCGATAACAATACCAACAAGGCTGTTAATGGGCGGTCGGGAGATTTATAAAGGAGACTACTTGTGTATTATTGCAAAATCGCGCCCCCGTGCTTTTTCTCTGTTTCGGACCCAGACGGTGTCGAATATTCCCTTCTTATTTGATCACTTGCGAAATCAAAGGCAATCGTATAACAGGTTCCGCGTCTACTCTTTGAAAAATCTAGGCTGCGACACTACGGTCCCTCTGAAAGTCTCGAAATCCAAGTGAAAGAATTGTATCACCATCGGAAACGTTATGGCTTTGACGTTATGAGACGGAAAGAACGAACGAATTCATCTATGACGTAACTCCGTCTACCTGCTCCCCTATGGTTTTCAGTCGCTGTTATGATAGATTCGTGGACGTGTCAGTCATCGACTTTTCAGTGAGATAATATCTATTTGAAATCATTAATCTATAGAAATTCCATCTAAGGTGTGTTTCGATTGCCTTGGTTGGAAAACATTTTTTCGTTGTTAAAATTGCCATAAAAAGTATCACGCGTGGTGTGGATTTTTAAAAAGCATACGGCGTTTCGTCTATTGATAGAAAATGAATCGTTTATGAACGAAAGAGGTTCTAATTTTCTTGCACCCAGTTAACTCCGTACACTCAACGATCTGGTGGCGATTTCATGGCTTAGAATCGAGCGTTTCTTCTCCGTTGGAAAATACGTAACATCTGTTCTTTTGTTATAGCTTTTGGATTAGATTGCAAGCCCGTTCAGCCGAATACCACCGCATTGTTAGTTTATCCCTTTACCGAGACAATTTCTTACCATATTTGTAACCATCAAAGCATAAAGAAATTGTTCAAGCATCGATTGCTGTATTCCCTGGTTGGAAAAATTAGAAATTCTCTTCCACAGTAATGTCATTACTCTCGGAAGAAGTAATTCGACAAAAATTTGTTTCTTCTAAGAGTTGCCTTATTTTTCGAATTTTCGCAATCATTGAAATCCTGCAAAAGGGATTTGCAAAGTCGCTGGATTGTTTATACTCCTAGCTAAAAAATATAAACAAAATCGTAATTTTTATCCAGAATGATTCAATCGTTGCTGATTTTTCTGAATAGAAATATATATTTCCACTTTGGCGTTTCTTGAGCAACTCACCGAGTGCTCAGCGACACTGAAAAGTCGAACCACGAATTAAATAGAACAAATTGCTTCATATATATTCCAACAATCGACCTATTATATTGTTTCTGTTTTCACAACGTAAGTGCTCGCCTTGACCATTCGTCTTATTAAATCCAAATAGTGAATGGGTTCATCGTACAAAACGTAGATACGTATAAGCGACTGTCTGATTAACTTTTGTTTTATTAAGCCTGAAACTGTACTGTTCAGTATCCTTGAATGTTATTATGAAAGTACACGATTTACTATCTCTATTACAAATGTATGAGATTTGTAAAAATATCTCCTTCGAATATTCATGAAATCCTGCCTTCTTATGTAAATTTCATCCACAAATTAATTTAACTTCAGTCTTAGCCGAACGCGAGTTAAGGCGACTTTCGCATTATTTGACTCCCAAATAGCCCGAAAATTGCAATTCGAAATTGAAACTCGGTACCCAGGAGACGTTTTCGTACAAGCTGAAAGTGGAAATGCAGCACAGGGAACAATTTTGCTCTGTTACAGCAATTCCTGTATCGCAGAAAACAAAATTTATAATTTTCAACATTTTTCTTTATTGTAGAAATTGCTACCGCGTTGCAAAGTTTATTTATTCCTTCTGTATCTTGATGCCTCCAGTTTGAAACCGAAAAATGCATGCTCTTATGCGTCTTTGGAGCGACTGGGAAGCAAAATAATGCAAAAATGTCACGTAACTGGTTTCATATCACCGTCGGAACTGATAAAAAGCGTCATTTTTTAAATGAATATTAAAACGTGTCATTTACTTTTATGGAATTACTTTTTTTCACGCCAAGTAACGTTGCGGTATTACTTATTACTCGGTCAAATCCTTAGTTATCCTACTTAGTGTACGCTTTCAACTATACAACTTACTTTCCTTCACGTTATGTATTTCACGTTGTGCTTACCCGAGCAGCATTAATTTTTCAGCTCTTCTCTACATGTATAATATGCTTGCTTACTTTACTGCATTAGTTTTACCTTGTAAACCGTATATATGTGGTTTTCGTTGTACTTCCTAGAGAAAATGTTACACGTGGACCGAAATTTGGTTGGCTGGAAATTATATGTTAATCTGCAATTAATACAGAAGGACAAAATTTTACAATATAGAATACAATTTTACAAAATTCAATCATCATGCGAAGGGGAAAGAAATCTCTGAGATAATGACAATTTTTGGACGATACAGCAATTTTTGTTATTTTTCTGGTAATGTTTGTAATATTTTATGATATTTGTATTTACCACTTTTTAAATGTTTTTTTTTCTACGCTTTTTTCCTCTTTAAGAAAAGCGGACAAAGATGCGAAATAATTTCAAAATTAAAATAATTCGGTAAACGCAAAAATATGACTAGTGTTATTGTTATTTGCATTTAATCTATATTTTATCTGCTAAAAATATGTCGACTCGTACTTCCATATAAATATGAGACGTTGGGGAAAGTTGCTCTGCTTCACATTTTTTTTTTCCAATTATTTTTGTTTATTCCAACATTGCAAAGTTCCGAGGAATTTGCTGATATGAGATTTTTTAAACTTACCACTTTAATTATTTATAATTCCACGATATTGGTATTTTCTCTATCAATGTTTACACGCTAAAGGCTCCACAGTGGAAATTCCTCGAGAAGCTACACCTACGCTTTTGCAGTATCTAAATTATCTATGACATCCCTATAAAGTATCATTGACGTCATAGACACATTTATTCCCCGAAACGAATTGAACCCGTGTTATTGTAAGCCAAAATGATAAAGATACAAATACGATCTGTGATTAATCGATCGATTGATCAAGCAAACGATGATATGTCAAACTCTATTTTAAGTTTCTCGTCGTATCATTTATTTTGACCAATCAAAATTGTAAGATATAATTATCGATAAATTCATTCTTCTTAGGGACTTACAAAAAAAAAACATGGCTGATTCCTTAGGAGTTATACAATTGAATTTGAAATAATAGAAATATCGTTGCAAGTATTGAAGTAGAATATTAAAATCTATTACTGTCATATCATTTTACTACATTTTTATTTGTTTTTTACGATTGTAGGTACTGATAATAAATTTTATTGGTTTACCAAGAAATTCTGAAGAAAATATGTTTTTTTTAACAATATTCAAAATTATTTGCCATTTTTTGAAAAATACAATAAGAACCCTATAATAATAACAATAATAATAATATTAATTTTATCTGTTAAGATAATGAAAGTTTTATTTTTTGAAAAGTTCATCGAAAAACATAAAGTATTATTTTATTTGTAGAATGTAGAAACAAATAATACCAATAATACCGTGCCGGGTAGAAAACCTTACGAAAGAAACTTCGCTCTGACGTTTTTCCTGTACGAGAAGCTAGAATATACCGCATTCTGTTCTGCATTCATAATTAAAAATGACCAATCGACGATTTCCTTCTGCCTTCTGGTAAAAGTAATTTCATTGGACCGTAAAAATTCGTGGAATTCTCGAAGAAACAAGAAATTAGTGTCATAACGCCATTAGCGAGTCCCAGGAGGCAAGACGCACTAAGAAGTTCGTCTCATGAGACTACGATGGTGCACCTTGCAACCTGTCTTAGGCTCCGTCACTGACTATTATTATTATTTCACTCATAGATTTAAACAATCTATCGCGAGTCTATTTTTCCCATGTTTCAAAATGAAAACTCCGTCCCTATAAAGTATTATTATTTATTTCCTAGACTAAGATGAAAATTGTTTCGACCCTGTAAATTTTTACTCCGACACTATGTTAATCCCTACAATTACATGCATTGAACTTTTATACCGCCGTTGCCTCGCGTGTTTTTTTAGGACAAAGGTTGAGATTGAAAGCCATCAATGGCACAGATTGAAGTAACTTTGGTCTATGGCGATTTTTGAAAGGCTAATTTTATCACTCGGCCTCCGTTTTCTCAGCCTTTTTTCTACGAAAACGAATTCTCACTGGCACTAAACAAGCAGGGACAAGCTATTCACTTTGTTTTCGTTGCAAAGTAAACAAATCAGTATGCTACATATTGACGAAAACGTAATAGGAAAACCCAATGAATGGAAAAAGAGGAGATACAAGTGCTAGATAATAAGAGGAGGAAGAGCTACGGGATAGGATCGGAGTGAAATACCTTGGAATACCTTGGCATTGACCGGTATGGCATGACTTTGCCGTGGCAATCTATGCTTGCATAATCCACTGCTCGTCTCGTTCATCCTGAACCCCTCGAAGCCCCCCAACGAGTTACCGCTTTAAAGTCTCTGTCTCTTCCTTTCTCACTACGACTTACATTGCCGTTTAGAACTCTTGGAGGTTCTTCTAAAGACTACTAATGAAATGCACTGTAATGTAATGTAATATCATACATACCGCTGGACTACTAATGCTATTTAATTTATGGCCTGTGGGACTTTGGAATTCTGTACTTTTCAACTCGGCTAGCTGATGCGAGCTGAGCGAGTACCGTCTGAGCCGCACTCGGTCACTTTTTGATGCGAAGTGTATAACGCTAGGGTCATAAGGAATTTTATTTGACATGACTCGCAGATAATGATGCTGTAAGAGCAATAGCAGAGGAATATAAATACCAGATGCTGAATATGGTCTTCTCGCCATTTACGGGTTACTGCGTGCATAACGAGCAACACGGTTAAGCGAATCTCAGCCGAATTACTTGAAATTCTATTCACATCCTTCAGAAATTTAAGACGTCTTTTTTTAAATGAATTTTCCCAGTCTTTGTCTTTGGAACTCAATCACGAGTTTTCGCTGAAAATCAGGCATCAATTTTACTCAAAATTTTGTATTCCATTCCCACGAATTTTTGTAGGATTACTATTACATCCGATTATAGCTTCTAAAAAATTCTGAAACATATTTTAGATATCGTAGAAAATGGGATAATTGCGTTGACATGAAAATGAAATATAACAACACGTCCTAAGAAAATCGTGAAAATCTAAGGTAACAACTTAGAAGTTTATAGTTTCAAAATTGAAGAAAGAGTGGATTTGAACCACGGTGACCACGAGGACTTGCAATTTATGGCCGGATAATACAGACGTTTAGCACATGTCACACGTTTTCCTTTACGGTTACTGATTTGCATGAAGTGACAGTTTAATAGAAAAAATACTCTTTGTAAAATGTTCGCTTTTGCAGCAAAAAGATTGAGAAAGATCAATCGTTTCTAAGCAGTTGCTGTAGCTGTTAGATTTACTGTTATTTGAAATAGAATGAAAAATATTGCTAAAATCTTTCTTTAGCAAATCCCAAATTGGCGTAATCACAGATTCTTGGAGTACTTTAGCTCCGGGGACCTATTCCAACCTATTAGAAATTAACAACAGGGTCAATAGTCGATCGGAATAGATTCGTGCGACGTTCGGTCGATTTTGATTTTTCATAACCGAGTGTAGGCACCAAGTTCATATTTTTAACAAAATTTTTATCAACCAATCGCATTCAAATTTAAATTTTTAGAATTTATCAAAATTTCATCACCTTGTGCAAAAAACGGCAGAGATCAAGAATCCGATGGACACTTGGAAACAGGCTAAATTCTGAATTCTATTGATACCACGCAGGTTTGATAGAAATGTGTGTAGTACCGGCGAACATACAATTCTCTTATTTTACTATCGGTTGGCCGTAACGCCACAGGTACCGTTTATAGTATTGAAATCCGGACATGGAAAATACCGGTTTGCGATTTTTTTTATGCCGCTTTGGTTTAACGACAAGCAGTAAAGGTTGCACTTAGTGGACAAGGTTAACGGCCTAATTTCAATCGACAATGTAATTACCATCGTCTCTCCTACCGGTAATAGCCAGATCGAGAGATAGATATATTCTTACAAAAAAAAAGTCTGCACGTGGGATTAGGCCACGTGACTGACGGCCTGTCATTTCATTCACATTTTTCTGCTGGCGAAGAATTTTCGCAGGGACAGAAATCGCATTGGAATGAAATTTCGCCGTGCTTTTATGCGTCTCATATTTCTGTTACCTTTCGTTTCTTGTCACTTGGAATTCGCAGAGGAATACGTTCGAGGCACGTTACGTTGTGTAACAAAAAAAAAAAAGGTATCTATGGAATCTGGTCCCGATAGAACTCTAAAGGTGGATTTATTTCGAGCAGATTTTACGTAGGTATGGCTCTTGTTTTCTCGTAAAAAAATGAAAGTTCCAGAGCAGAGGCCGTTGGATGGCATGGAATGAAAATTAGCTATCGGTTGTAGTTTCATTTTTGTGCCTCGAAAGTGCCGTTAAAGACGCGGAGCATACTTTGCATTTACGTGACACTCATTTTCGAATGAATAAGTAGTAAATAAAGTATGCAATCCTTTTGTTGGGAGTAATGAATGGTGATTAAAGCAACCGTATCTAATTTTTAAGAGCGGAAACTTAATTTATGCTTCTCGCTTTATTAAATAAGAATTGAAGGTTTTGCGACAGGAGGAGATTCTTGAGAAACGGATCATTCCTGTTTGTATACACTTTAGCATACGCGAATACGGGTGTTACTTTGAGGTGACACAATTCGTAACGTATTGCTAATTTCATCAGCAAGCTGAACGTACTGTTTTTCTTTGACGTTATTCTTCATGGTTGACGGAGAAAATTGCGACATGGTGCTTCAGATTAGTAGAGCCAATATTCTCTGTCGAGTTTCGAACCTTGCACTAGTATTTTGAAGGTTCTGATATTTATGGGATTTCTATGATATCTCTTCGACTTCTGTAACTTTAAAATTGACCTTTTTTTTGTATAAATTTAAAATTGTATTTATATTTATAAATTAATTGATATAAATATAAATTCCAGTAATATTTATAGTAAATTCCACCATTCTGGCTCAACTATATTAAAATATTGATATCCATTTGGTTTGGTTTTTTCCCCCAAAGTATATTATTTTTTTCCATTACTTAACAAATGCCAGAGAATCTAAACTAAATTGATATTGCAATTTCAGAAAATTTAGGAAGTTTCGGGACTAGAATTATACGATACAGTACAATTTATCATACGAATAAGAATTTAGTGCATTTCAGCTATAGATATCCGGCTCCCGTATTATGCTTCCATTATCTCTTCGAATTACCGCGCAAGTATAGAAATTTTTGCCAAGCATTTTTTATTCTGCAGCCTTTATGACCGTATAAATAAGATGACAGTCATTTATATTTATAAGGCAAAACTACTGTCCTGCTATATACAAATGTAGATATATTACATAGCCGTTGCAGTTAACTACATAACGTGATTACACAAACGAAAAAAATTTAACCATACAAGTAGATCCTTTGTAACTATTAAGTTTCTTTAGCAGAACCAAAAAGAAACAGACCTCTGAGCGGAATTATGATTAGTTGGCCCATTTATCTCAAAATTCTATACAAATTTTTTTTTTTTTCCGTGAGTCACTTCAAACCGAATGCTCCGTTCCCCTAATTTCAATTTAATAACATTTTAATGAAACACTCTCCTCTCTTCATAAAATCATAAGTAATTTATTCACCTTCAAAAATTGAAATGTTACACGTTGATTCCCCAATTACGTAAATAGGCGTTTTAACAGAGACGCGAAGAACAAACTTTTTCTACACCTGGAAAGACCCAACTTATTTAGACGGACAGATTTATAAAAAGGAATTATTAACGATGGTAAAAAAGTAACATTTTGATGTAATTAATTGCCGTTAACAGCGTGGATTCGCGATTACAGGATGATTTAAAATACTGTAACTCTTCTCATGTCTTGTTCCTTGAAACGTGCGAAGTTATAAATCTAATTGATTCCTCGAGACGTCTCTCTTACGGATTGTCAAAGGAATTTGCTCTCCAGAAGGATAATTATTCTACGCAAATCATTCATTTTACTAAATTCCACCGTGTGATTAATAATTTGTTGATGACGTCATTAAATTGAAAATATTACCTCTGCAACATCATTATTTTTTCTTGATGACGCCTTCGTCTCTTTTGTTACACTTTGTCCAAAGGTTTTTGCTCTTGAAAGATTGGAAAACAGTTCCTATGAAATGATGAAACTTTAATTTACAACTTCCTCGATATTTCTCTAATTGCAGTTCGCTTTATATTCCTCTAGCTTCTCCACATCTGTTGCCTCTGCACTCAACGAACAAATCAACAAACTAATCAAGGATAATTATAATAATTCAATGATTTCCGGAGTTATTTCTCCAATCATATAATGAGCCATTTCAATTACTAATGAGATGATGTGGTAATTAATCCCGAAGGCATTTACACTCTTCCACGTACTTCAGTAGGACCTTTTCAAACTACCTCGATTCGACTAAGGGGGCAATATTTGCTTGTTTAATATTTAAACAATAAAAAATCTACCAATAAAAGTAGTCATATAATTTAAACTCATTTCAGTGCGAATCGCTGTAAAAAAAAATACGCGAGGAAATTGCAAAATTAATAAATCCAGAAAGGAAGCAAGCCAACGTTAGAATGATAAAATTTGATAATTGCGAGAAAGAAAAGGAAACGTTTGCTGCATCTGAGTGCAATTCTTTGTTATGAAAAGGAAATATGTAAGATGATTTGTATTTTTCTTCTTTACATATATGGTCGATTCATATCTCGCATATTTATAAATTTTAAATCAACACGAACAGGTTTCGTGAAACTGCGAGACGAATGAATCAGAAGTCTCATACGTGTGTTTCGTGCATGTATTTTGTTGCGGAATTAAAATTGTTATACGTGTTATTTTGAAAGTCATCAAAGTCCCATAATCTTTATCCGCATTCCGTCATTTCTGTGCGATTAACACGTATTCTTGTGTTCTCACGTTCTACGTCAGTCTATTTAAATTAACTGTAATCCTTTTGCTAATCAATCGGTAATTATTCGTGACGATTCTGCAAGAATTTCTTGCGTAACAAGGTTTTAACAAGGTTACGTTTCCAAGATCTCATTTCTTCGCGGGTTTTTTTTTATATTAATTTGCATTTATACGAGTTAGTATATGAAGTTTACTATAATTTATACTTTTGCAAGACGGTCGTTATATTTATAGAAAAATCTGATGGAGTGGAAAGAAGACATTAATTATTAGGTCAAGAAAATATTATTCTTAACAGTAATGACATAAACCTAAGTGACTTTTCAAAGATATCGCAGGAGATTCAATTATTCTTCGAAATGTTTACCAATCTCGTTCTGGGGGATTTTGTTTTGTTTCTGAATATGTAAGAAATTTAATGATTCTGTCATTTCGGTACAGTTCTCTGATTCCAATAGTTAGAATATCTCAAGCTACGGTATTATAAATTATTTTAATAAGATAAATTATTTTGTCTCATTTTTCTGTGACGTTCAGTTTCCGTTGTATCCTAGGAACCATAAATTTGTTAAACTCGACATTGGATTATTATACGTTGGCGCTAAGATTGTCTGAAACAAAGTCACACTGTATAAGAATAATTTTTATTCATATCTCTGGGGAAAAAAAACTAATTTAGTAAAAATTTTGGAATTATAGCACAAAGAAATTGAATGGTTTTATTTCATTTTCAAATTAGTGGCACAAAAAAATAGAAAGATTAGAAGAAACTAATAATTTTCTCAATTCCGGAGGAACTTGTCTCGCCTTTTGTCTGATCTCATTACCACTTACCAAGAAACTGACGTACTGAATTAATATTAGTTAGGAAACGAGCGATCCCTTTTGCACAATCTGATTTAATGGAGCTAATTACTCGAAGGTATTACAAAAGTTTTTTGTCGACCAACACTTTTATGTTACGGATGCATAAAACATCTACTCGGTAAAACAAGTTAATTTGTTAAGTGTTTGCCAGGATACCATTGATGATGTTATAATGAACGAGATCGGAATCCTATTCAATGGCTAAAGATGTGATAAAGTGAAAGTATTACGTATGTGTGTGGATGGTTAGTTTGTATAAACTTGATCGCCACTTGGCTGGATATCGCGTTAATTTTCTTCGTGTACATGCACATCTGTTTAAAAAGTTTGACAGGATATCCTAACTCTCGCAGTTCTCGTAAAATGAATTTATACCGGAAACGCTTGATTTACTATTGAAAAGAAACGAAGATGAATGGACGAAGTTCGAGAGATTATTCTTTTTCTATTTTGTCATCGTTAAAACCATCCTCTGCGTTACTTTCAGTTTCAACTTTTACATGCCGCATGTCTTAAATCATTTTCCTTAGTAGAGACTTCCTTGAGTTATCTAGGAACGCATTGATCGTAGATGGGAAGGAAAATGTCGAAGGATTAGAGATTATCATGTCGGGGAAGTAAAATTTCCGTCCTTTTATGTAACTTTGAAAGGATTAAGTATTTCTTTCTATATTTATTTTTGTAGGATCTTAATTAATAGGAATTTTTCTAGATTTGAGATCGAGTCGGGTAACATCAGAAGAGGAAGAACTTTGGAAAATAATTTGAAATTTTCAGGATTAAATTAAACTTTTGATAGAAAATGGAATTTGAGTTCGCATATTTGAAATGCATGGTGCAACATAATTTATAAAATTCCCTATGAAATAAATATGAAAGAAATAAAAGTCACAAAAAATTTTTCGAATTTTCAAGGACCTTAAAAATAATATATATCCATTGATAAGTAATATAATTTGATATACATTATAGGTAATTATAAATTTTTCTTTGTGTGTCTACTAATTTTCTAATTAGTTTCATTAAATTACGTCACGCGCTTATGTTCATTATTTCTTGTACCAATTTTCGTCGTTTCCATTCGTAGGTTGTGAAATTAATATCGAAATTGCCAATTTGGATCAAATATCAAACTTTGAAATCATTTATAATGAGAACATATTCAAACTTGCTATCCGCAAATTTCCTAATGGTCTAAGTAATTTATGCTAAATACTAAAACAAATATGTTGAAACTTTACATCGAAACCTGGTGTAATTCGGAGAATTTTGTTGAAACAACAAACAAGTTCAACATCAAACAATATGTATTAGCGGGCAAACAAACTTTTCGCTGTAGCAACAAATCTGAAGTATAAACTCCTCCAGTATAATTAAAGTCATGCACTGCAAAAAAAAAATGTGGTGTTTAAAATCATTAATATCCGGTAAGAGCTCATATCGTTTAGTGTTATTTTCTTGTTCGTTGAGTGCTACTTTTACTCTAACAGGTGTTATTAGCGGGGAAAAGCTTCTTCCAGCATCTATTTGGTGCAAATTTAAAATTAAAATAACACCAAATTAGCACCTGGTCGCTGCTTTATTATATGAATTAAAACCTAAACTTTAGTTCAAATACTTTCCCTGAAAAAAAAAGTCCCTAAGAATTTAAAGAACTTTGTCACACTCCATATACGTTGGAGTTAAAATCTTCTAAAGTTCAGCATTCTTTTATTTCCCGCATCTTTACCAGGCACCTTTTCTGGCCGAGTAAAATTTTTTCCAACCCTGAATTTACGATCGCCTTATACCGTACCTAACATCGTTATACATTCTTCCATAAATTCCTCCATTAAAATGTTCCTTTTCTCTTTAAACGGCGGCGGCGCATTCTTGCAATTTAATTCCAGCTGATTTGAGGGAAATTGATGAGAACTGCGACGACTTTCTCTATGTTTATTTATAAATAACGTATAAGTGCAGCTACGGCCATGTAAAATCTACCATATAGGAATAGAGAAATCTACTGAGAGCACAACAAAGTTTTATAGACCGTGGCTCCGAGATAAAAATAAATTCTGTCGTTTAATTTAACTTTCTCGTTGGAACGAAAAAATGAATTCATTGAATTTCAAACTTTGTTATCGCGAAGTTTCGATTTTGAAAGACAACTTTCAAGTCGATCGGTCGAACCTCACACTGCTCATTATAAATTTGATTTTTCGTCCTTCTGAAATACGAACGAACTTTTGCTATTCAGTCATTATCAGATGAGCGAAAGTAAAAGTTTGCAATGCTCCAGTTCTCTCTTGACATTGCTAAAAAAACAGAATCGACGTGACAAAGTCAATAACTATTCGATCTTGTCATGTTCCTTTTTTAATATTGGATTGAAATTGAAGCTGTGCCCAAAAAATTCGAGTTTTAGAATTTATTTTTGGGCACTTTCAACTCCAATTTTTCTTCAATTCCCATGTTTTGTCAAAAAGTCCATAATGGGGTTTATCAAATCTGATCATTTTGTTATCCATCATGATTCCATTGGAAACTCGCTTTCATATACTTCCAATTCTCAATCGTTTCCTATTTAATTATATTCAAACTCTTGCCATCTGATTTATTTATGTTTGTTATTGCAAGAAACAATGGTTGGATAAAAGACCAATTTCCTGTTTCTGATTACTTATATTCAGATATATATCCAGTTACAATTTCCTGTATATGATTCTTTTCAGTTTTCAGCCAGAAAACTTTTACTTTCTTCCTGGGTTGTTCCTTGTAGATATTAACAGGTTCTTATGACTGGCAGTTTGATTTACAAAAAAAATAGTATGAGTTATTGGCAAAATCTCGTAGATTTATGTATATAGAGTTATTTTCTTTTCTTTGGCGAAATATGAGGATAAACGGTGGTAATCACGCTGCCATATGCTTCCTTTATGCAAAAACTATATAATAGACCATTTTTCTTTGTTTCCATCACTTGTTTTGTTTTGATATAACAAAAACCGCGTATATGTAATTCGAGGTGTAACCTATTTGTTTTTACGAAATGCTTTACATAATTTTGCTACACATACAGTAATCACTGGCTCACGAAATTCTTGAATTCGTATTTATGGTAATTACGTTGTTACTTGTTCTTTAGAAAATTATGTAGTAATAATAAACTCGTTCTGCTACAAGATATTGGCGGCTAGTGCTAATTTGGAAACATATCTATCGTATCGATACAGAAAATCTTGGTTTCTTGCACAGGTAGAGTTCAAGATTTTTTTCTTTCTAATTATATGAATCTTTCCAAAAGTTTATGCGATACAAGAAGACGCACTAAATCTTTATCACGATATATCATCACCAACCCAGGAAATTATCTTGTATCAATATTGGATGTTTACTACCATCCATTAATATTGTAAAGCAAATTTTATTAAAATCAACTGGAGAATAATCCTACTTATTTTTTGCCGTTTAATTGAGCCGTTTATTTTGAAAGTGGCCTAAATCCATTTTTCAAAAAAGAAATGGAAATCTCGAAAATTTATAATTAAATTGCTGAAAACTAATTGTTTATGCCGATATATAATGACTCTTTAAAAATCGACTTAGGCCACTTTCAAAATAAACGGCTCAATTATCTTCTGGGCCAACAGAGAGTGAATCTTCCGATTTACCTTTTGGGCAATTCCTTAATTTTATGTCGGGTGAGGCAAGTTCAAGTAGAAATTTCTGACAATCCCATACTGCTTCGACCCAATACAGCCTAGGTCAGTTGCAAAGCACTTTCGGTTTCTACCGAGAAAGTAACAGTTCCGAAAGGCGAAGAAATTTTATTAGTAAAGTGTGTTAGACGTGGACAGGTTCTGGATCGGATCAAGGTAGCTCGTGAAGATCAGACACCTGCTACTCTATGCGGAACGTCGTTACAATTTCTACTATGTTACTTCTTATTACCATAATCTGTAGTACATTCAACTTTCCAGTACGACTACACAGTGTATGGGACCCTCGGGGCACGGAGTTCTATGGTTATTACGTGGTGAAAATAATGATTCACGTGTTTTTTATCAGTTGAGTAAACACTTAGCATGTACTACTGAGCAGCGTTGGTTAGTTTCCAGTAGCTTGGCAGTAGCCATTTAACAACTTTGTTCTTTGTTGCATTTTTCATACCTTCGATTCTGCGAAAATTCGCTTTTACAGAAATTCTGTATTTTGAAAAAAAAGCCCTAGTGGCATTTTTCTGTTATGAAGGACAGAGAAATGTCCTTTCAGATTAGTAACGGTAAATTTTGCACATTCAACAAGGGGTCAGGGCAATTCCAAGGGGACTGTCAAAATTAGATTTATAAAATAAAATTAGATTTATCCATTCATAAATTTGTATTTTTGAAAAATTGGACTCGCGCCATTTTCAAGTACGACAGTTCGTTTCTTCGCGATGAGACAAGTTCCTTTACTTTGCCATCGAAAGAACTGCAACAGGGCCACTCGCAGGACCCTGACCTCGTTAATGGCGAACTCAACTTTACCCGATATCTTCTTTTTCTCGCAATTATCATTACTGTCAATTTTCTGTCTACGCTAATCGTATAAAAAACTTGTTTCGGATTTTTAACCTTATTTTGATTTTTATTATACCGGGGATCCTAAAAATGTAACCGAGCTATATTTCGTTACTTCTCTGGGAGGTTCCGTATCAATAAAAATCCAAGACAACACTTTTTACGAGCTTGCATCCGGGAATTAACTTATGTGTAATTAAAACTTTTTTGGGAATTCGTTAAGATTCCTTTTTTTAATGACATACAAAAACTACATAACATCCGTGAGTGGAGCAAAGGAATTAGTAAAAATTGCCATCTTCATAAGGGAGTCACAATTTTGTGAAACCTAATATCACATTTTATATTTCTTTTCTATGATGTGGTAATTTTATTTCCGGTTAACATTCCTTTTAGTTTATTATAAGTTGTAATTCACGAATTGTATATTTTTCTTGTTCGACTCGAGCGGAAGAAACGTGTAACCAAATAGCGGAGGTTTCGACGGGGAAAGTTTGCATCACATTGATAAAAGCATTATATGACTTCGAGGAAACATTTGTTAAAATTTCTCTCCATAAATATTTAAATCTCTCAAAGAATCGGTAATTGTCTGAAAAGCACGGTGAGCAGTAGGGTTTTATTCGAACGCGATTCAGCTTCACCTAAACACGCGTTGTTTGAATCAACGGTAGAAGACCCATGGAATCCAAGAATATTTTTTTCCCGGTTTATTTAAGCAAAGCCTTGTCATATTTTTAGCAGGGTTTGTCAGATAAATTGGCTCGCAGTCTGGCGTTTTAATGACCTCAGATTATAAAGATTCGTTCGAATAGACACAGACGAAGAAGAAAATATGGGGTTACAACTCTGCGCGTGATAAGTGGCAATCACTAGCTTTGCCGTCATATCTTCCTGAAAATGAAGCGGATATTAAAATTAACTCCCTAAAATGAAATCTTTCGAACACATTTTTTGGTTCTCTACCTCGTACTTGTAGAATTAAAATAAAACTGTGTTCCCGAAAATGCCGATTTCGTCGCATTTTTGTGAAGATCGGACTAACACACTTTAAACTTTATTAATTTATTTCCTATCTACCATTTTCTGAGAACACTTGTCGATTTCCTGTGTTTTTCTGAATTAGAAATTCCCTAAAGAGAGACCAAAAATTTTGTAATAAAAAAATTTTTGAATTGGTAGACCCCAACTTAAATCGTCGTAAATTAAGAAATAACGTGGCTCCGATAAAACGAAGTTCAAAGTTCTTTCCGCTTTCCGAAAGTTTCTAGCACTAGAATTCCTACTTTCGGCTCTAGATTTTCAATGAATCGAGGGAAAAGGGATTCCAAAATCATCGGTAGGAAAATTTCTGTCGACTCCGTCTACAATATTCGAAATTTCCGTAACAATTATAATTGCAGTCACTGATCGCGTTAAAGTATTTTGCATTACCTAAACATTGAAAAAAATAAATAAACAAACAGTTCAAATTTCGAACCGTTTCATTGAAGTGAATTTCTTCTTTCTTTAAAAAAAAAAGGAAAATAAACACCTTCAATGTCTTAAAAAATAACTCCAATTTCTAAACGACACTCACGATCATTAAAAATCTTCAATATCGATCTTCTATTCTTCCGTCTGTTTGGCAACAATCTGCACATATGTATCTCCTTTAAAAACCCTGTCAAACTGCTTCTTCCTTGTCAATCTTTGACATCAATGGATAAGAAAAACCAAGCGTATGAGAAAAAAAAAGATCACATGAAAAATTGTCAGTGATGAAAAATAGTTCTCCTACATTTTTCCATCTCACAACAGGTAATAACTGTACGTATTTATGCAACAAGCACCCACTAGGATTGTACCATGCGCGAAATTCGAGAGATTCTGTCTCTCGATCTCCACAAAAATCTGGTCCACAGAGTCACCGTATTTTTCGATTTAAAAAAAAAATACACTTTGAAACATGAAATGTCTTTGCTTTTAAATGAAGGCTTTCTTGATAGAATTCTTTCATGAACGGTGTTCCCTGATTATATATCCAACACCGTGTTTGTCGTGAGTCTCTCCTTTGACTGCGGCAAAACCCTCGTGTCTCGCTGGTTCTCTGCTTTCCTCTATACCCTTCCTCTCTTTGCTTCCAATCCTCCCTTCCTTTCGTTCCGAAATCAAACGTCACAGCCATATATTCACGAGGAAAAATGAAAAATCCTCCCTCCTAACCTGCGGGCGTTTTATATGAAAACATTTTGCAGAAAACAAAATGATACTACAGCCGGTACCGAGAATTCCCGGAATTTTCAAATCCTAGATTCCGCCTGAAAGATTCATAAATTGAAAACAAGACTTTGCGAATACTTGTATTTCGAGTCGATTAAAGAACGCAGCTTGCCGAGAAATTGCAAAGTATTTTTGGAAGGAATGAATATCTTAGCGTCGCTTTTTATCGCGTGTTAATGAAAAAAAATTCGTGGTTGTGAAAAGAAAAATTATAATGTGTTCTCTTTTGTATAATCTTAAAGGTTGGAGTAGTCTCGTTTTTAAGGATGTTTGTTACAATGAAAAAAAACAAGTTAAAATTGGTAGGTGGGTGTATACATATATAATTACTGTTCATTGAAATTTTTTTAACATGGTGTCATTCTTCTCCCGACTCTTACGATCATTATCTTCATTGCTTTTACGTTCAACAGTCTTCTTTGCCGTCACTTTAAGTTTCTACTCTGGATCGATAGGTGTCAAAAGGATCGTTTATTTAAATTAACAAGTTTCAGGTGTGACATCAATCTTCCTTGGGCTGTCAATACAATTTAAAGTTGCCGACATGTTTCGAATACACGTACATTCTGGTAGCCTTTTATACGCTTTGGACATTGTTAAAATACGAAACTTTTAGCGTATCTACTCGAATCGTTTCAGTTTTGAGACTCTAGAAGACTTTGATTACGGTGATCATCGCTATTCAAATTCCTGAAAGGAAAATCAACTAATCAAGTTTCCATTGTTACGTTCTGAATTCAGAAACGCTCTTTTTTATCGAAGCTAAGGATATCTCAATTCTTAAATTGTTGGCATTATTCAACGTTTGCATTGTCACATCTAGTTTTTTGATATCGAGAAAAAAGCAGACGCCAAGATAATGAAAATTGCTAGAAAAAAATGATTTACTGGAAAAATAACGGCTGTTTACAATTACGTAACAATCAGCTCTAGCTTTTTGGAAAACGTTAGCGTTTGTTATTTTACAAAATTATTTTCGTAAACAAAATTTTTATTTTCAAAAATGATTTTTCTCCGTGTACAATTTTTGATCAAAAAATGCTATCAACTATCAATTTGAATTACAAATTTTGGGCGATTCGTTGATATAATAATATTTTTTTACATTTTCATATTCCATGGTGACATATTTGTTACTTACGCAGGTGTATTTTTTATTTTTCCTGCCTAATCTTTTGAAAATGTACCATGACTCCGCACATATAAATGTTGTACACATAAAATATGTTTTTCCGAAAATTTATGACTGGAAAAGAAATCTCCCCAAACGATTGTATTACCCACCGGAACATCGTTACAATGAAACACTTGACGCTCCTAAAAAAAATCGAAAGGAATTGAAATTGAATTTCACCACATTTCTTTGTAAACTTTAATCAAATCGTTGAGGATATGAAAACTAATAGCGGTACTTTCCAAACTGATATCCTTCTTCGAGTAATAATGCTGATAAGTGAGGTAAATTGTCACATCCATCATTACTTTTACAAACTGCAGTCTCATAAAATTGTTAAACTGTGCTGTCGAAACTACAATCCTTTGGGGAACAAGGGACTTGGGTGAAATCAATTTTCGGAACAAAGTACGTATGGGTGTGTTTCCAAACTCAAGCCTGCAAACTAGTTTACTAAGTTTCCGGGAACAAACTTTGCAATAAGTTTTCCTGGATAGCCTAGTTAAAATTGTTTTGTATTATTATCATTATTATTACTAATATCGATGGCCTTTGTTGTTATAAATCGTTTTGCGATAATTATTTTTGCTTGGAAGTTGGAGAAAGAAGCTGCGAAAGTAAAGGTCAAGAAACATGTACAATGAATGTGATTTCCCATAAATTGCGAGTAGTCGTAGTAAATTAAGGAGAAAAACGACACGGAGAAGGTGTGGAAGGAACGTTGATTACCAGCGGATCCTTTTTTGTCATAAAACAGCAATATTTCAAAGAAACATCATGTACCTTTTCATCTATTTGTAGAAAGGGATTGTAACAATGCCACATTGCCATCGCGAAATTCTAGACTGAGAACATTACATCGTTTTATCTCCCATAAAAACATGTAACTCGTAGGATGAATCTGGCAAAGTTGTGTTAATTCTTGCAATTCAATGTAATAATTTCTTACTTCAATGAAGTAATAATGTACAAGTATATATATATATACAGATATATATTTAACGTAGACGTGAAGGTTTTAGCTTTATCCGTCTCTACGGAAATCGTGTATGCTAATTATTTTCTCTCACGGTTATTTCGAAATTTATTGGACTGGAAGTACACTTTGAGTACATCATCAGAAAATAATTTAAAAAGAATCAGGAGAAACGATTGAATTTTCGAGCATGTTAATGCCGTAAATACTGTGATAAATATTTTTTTTTCAGCGAAATCAGTTTTAAGGGTAATTAATTTTTTTACAGGTGCGATGTTATTATTGTATACAACATTTTTATATGTAATTTAACGATAAAAAAGTAAATTTTAAGTGCATCCATTAATTACAGGAAATAACAAAGAAAACCAGACGAGGAAGTAATTACTAATTGTTACTGTACAATATGAAAAAACAACCTGGAACTTTGGAGAAATTGTTTTAGAATTGTGAAATTTACTAATTTAAGACCCTTTCTTTTTTCGCGTGCAAGAGACGAATAAAGAAGTATTTTGAGGAACAAAATGATCTTGAAAAAATGTTTCAAGCAACAATTCAGAGAACTATAATTTAGAAGAAATTTCAAAAGAAAATTTCAAAAAATTATATTTTTAATACAGTAGCTGAATTAATATTTTACAAAATGGTAGATTTAGAAACAATGTTTGAACATGTTTTTGAGAGGAATGTATTCTCAAACACTTCTGATACAGTAATATTCGAAATAATAGTACTTTGGAATGGTTTCCAAACTAATTTTATAGTTCGTTTCAAATTCCCTTCCACTCATGTCAGTCTTGAACAGATGTTCGAAGACATCTGGGTATGCAATTGTGTTTCTCTGAAAAACTATAATAGGGTTAACGGTATAGCGATTGGCACTTTAAGCCTTCTCTGAAACTCACAGTCATCCGCACAAATTTGTCCTCATCTAATTTATGAGTTATTAAAAAATGAGTCGACCTTTAATCAGGATTTGAATTTCCGGCTCTGTACGGGAATCACAAATATAGAGATTGCGTTGGCATTTATTCTTAATAAGATTGGTACATTTATGAAAGACTAAACAATTTCCTCTACGAGTCGTTACGTGTATATTATTAATAATATAAATAATAATCTTTTTTTACATTTTTTCCAAATTACGAGTCGCTTCTTTAGCTTTTTCCATTTTCCTAAAAATAATTGCGCAAAACGACGCGGTCAATCATGAACAAAGTTAACGCTTACCTGCAATTTTGTAGTAGGTAAGTGTTTGCGTTTATTATTTCATACATAATTTTTACGAAGACATTTTTACGTGTCAGAAATTATTATTATATTTATTTATACAACTTTCGTCACATTTCTACGTAATCATTTATTGTTAATTATTTGTATTTACAAATTTTTTCCCGAAGATCCTCCTTTCGTCACATGGCAAAAAAAAATTATCGTCCCGGTTTTCCCGTAAGTGATTCACAAAAAAAGACTCAGACTAGCTTCCAGCCAATATCAAGACCACTGCAGTTACGGCAATTTATGGCCTTATAACTGTCATATCTTATGATTACGGACACTGGAGGCACATTTTTTTTCCCCGGGATTGGATCTATCCGTAAAGAAGAAATATGGAAAAGCTTTGGCGGATTGGAAGACCGTTGTGATGCAATGCCTCGGTTAATCTAACATCTGTTAATTCGTGATTCAAATATAACATGAGAAAATGACTCCGCAAGATCATTTGTAAGCAATAAAGGCAAAAGAATTGATCGCAGGGAGATTCGCTCGGATGATATAATCATACGTCGTTCCTCTACATACCCACTCTGTGACGGAAATGGAGTTGGAAAAACCTGCTTCCCGGACGGCTACGATTGCTTTATACCGATGTAACCTAAAGGTATATATGAATAAAGCAATTGCTCAATCGGCTATTCATAGCTTCTACATATAACCATTTAAGTGTATTAGACGACTGTCTTGGATGAAGCTATATTCACTGGACACTTTTAATACCATTAAACGGAGTCTCAATGGACGACACGATTTATTAAGTCACGTTTCCTGGCTAAATCTTTCGAAGAATATCATCGGTTTTAACCAAAATACGTTACATCGCTAAAAGAAGGAAATTTGTACCTCTCGGCATTGTTATTTATCGAGACACAATGCTGCACAAGGAATCGACGATTCGGACTTGGCATTTAACGGGTTGTACTCAATCGCAGGGCAGAAAGTGTGTAAATAAGTGTTTTGAAATTCGCATCACGTTTGATAAACACGGACATGTACCAGGGGATTCGTATAAAATGTTTTTACTTCGATGTGTTCGCACGAATCCAATCACTCATATTCTATTGTTATCATTTTAGCATTGATGTCAGCGATTTCGTTCAGCACCGACTGACTCACTGACCCTTAGTCTCGTATCAGATGAATTTTCGGATGATGCATCTACGTGTCAGTCTATTTTTAGGCATTATCGTCGAATTTCGTTTTGATGGAAATCGCGTTCGTGACTTATGACTATAATTATACGTTTCCATGTGATCTTTCGAATTTCGAGTTTCGAAAACGTATTTCTATCAGTTTAAAAAAAAACACAGACAATACGCGAAGAAAAATACGCTTAAATATATTTTAAAGGGGATTTAAAGGGTATCGCATCTGTCAACTAAAAATGAAATTTTTGAAAACAAGAGTCGTTTTTGGAATTACTATTTTTCACAAAATTTCAAAATATCAGATTTTCAACCTTGAGTTTGTAACTGGACTATTTTTCCTTTATACAGCGGGTGTTTTCAGTATCAGTTTCATGGATTTTGATTGAAACTAGGAATAGCAATTTCTTATTTTTTTAAAAGAAAGTCAACGATATTGATTAGCAACAGCTTGTTTCTAAATCCGCGGGTTTTGTCCCACTCACTGTCCCACTCTGGTACTATGGGATTAGTGGAGGATAAGCATAATCGGTAGATTTAGAAACGCGAGAAACATCCCATGGAATCTTGCCAAATATTGAGTGACGGTAATATAGAAGCACTCTCATCTGGAAGTTTATTAAATCTCCAGGTTTCCATTTGAATCAAGCACAGCTCTTGCAATTTTTCCGTCGGGGCATTATTTTTATTAAAAAAGTGTTTACTCATTGTCGGAGTTCAAAGATACCGTTAATTTCGAAAAAATTGTTTGGTCTCTTTCGCTCAAAAGAAATGATATAGAAAACATAATATTTGTAAAACAAGGCTATATCTTGGAATTTAATTATTTCATATGTTGATAGTTAATAAACAATTTTAAAAGCTGTTATTGAAAAGAAGTCACATATCTCCAAGGCGAGCAACTTCGAGGAAACAAACTTATTTTATTTTATTCTCATTATATTTTCCTTACTAGATTTTATTCTTGAAATTGATAGAACTTGTCGGTAAATAATGCATTTTTATTACCCACCGCGACTCTCGTCAGACATTTAATTAATATAAAGATGTTTAATCATGTCTTCAAAATAGCCGAGGAATATTTTCAAAACAAAGAAACCCAGAATTGTGGTAGCTTTTACGAGATTTTAATTAACGCAGTGGGATTATGTTTAATTTAAACATGCATATTTATGTATTTCTGTGTGCAATGGTCACGCTTTGTTTTAGAGTTCAATCCACCCAGCGCCATTCCAGTATAAGAGGACCTCGGGTTCGAGTTTTGGTTTCGCGCTTTTTTCTCCGAAAAATTTGATGTATGAGCTGATACTTAAAATTTTGTTCATTGAAAAATGCAATTATTTGATTCAAAAAGAGTCCAACATTTAGAACTTTTTTAGTTCCCCTCGAAATAATAAAAAAAAAATTATTTCATTCTTCACAAAGTTTCAGTTTTTCTGCTTTTGTTTATAAAATTAAATTAGTGCCCCTTCGTTTCATGAATTATCATAAATATTTTAAATAAAATTGCCTCAAATTTTATATAATAATTTTACATTTGTATGGAATGAAAGATTTGAATTATAATGACCCCATTTGTTATCATTTCCATTACATTTTAAATACTTTTATAACTCACGCGATCCAGCCGGATTCGGTTAATGAGTTCTTGATGAGGAAAAGAATTTTTTTACAGTGGAACGTAGAAAATTCGATGAATGGAAAATATAGCGATTGATTATTTTTTTTTTTACAACGATATAAATTTTCCATCGTTTACTCCCGAAGATTCATTCTACGAACGATTTTGACAAACAGGAATTTATTTCGCATTCCAACATATTGTTCCCGTAGTCAATAAAAATTCATTGTGACCATTTTTGCCACCCACCGTATCGCGGTCTTAGACGTTCGATGATATTTGACATTTTGGGGAATCCGTTTTGGGAAAAAGACTTTGACAAACAAACAATATAACTTATAGGACACCAAATTTAGTCTGCAAGGATCTGAACAAGTAGCCGTCAGAAATTCTTGCAATTCTTTCCGACTGAATAGGCTGCATACATTAAAATAATACGTCACGAGTGCCTTCTTCTTCTTCTTTTTTTTTTTTCTTGGAGGCTCGAAACGTCATAGAAAAAATATTTAGCGACCGACGAAAGATACGTCATAAGTACGTCCTTTTAACCGCAAGAAGAACTTTTCTCCGTAATTGTATTCTTAGAGCAGTTGTAATCTCCGTATTTTGAAATAGAAATCATACGGTTCATTCATATACGCTTCTCGCGAGTCTCTTTGACTCATCGACAAGGCCGTTTGGAATATTGGAGTTCAAGTTAAAGTATTTCTCAGAAGAAAGATCGCATCAAGGTTCGTCTGGTTCCGTAGGAATACACGTATGGCGGGTAGCATTTTTATTTTCATCTTCTTGACTCATTTGTTAAGAGCACAACAGGGAGGATCCGGGCAAAAGACAGTTCCGCCGAGGTTAAAAATTGTGCTTTCAAGGTGCAAACAATTTTTATGGTTTCCTCTGTATCGTGAAATATTTCAAAACGGCGCCATCCTGCCGCTTTGATTTGCTCATTCGTGACATTTTGCATCAGGAAAAAAAAAACTTGTTTTAATTCACTGACCCGGGATGGCATTTCAAAGGAGTGGAAGATAATGTTACAATTTTTTGGAACCCAATGCAAAATATTGTTATCGCGTAAAATATTGTTATTGTAATTTGCTAAAATATAATTAAATACAGAAATAAAACTGCGGAATTTGCTTACTGGGGTCTGAGAAACCGAACTGCAATTTCAGGAATTTTCTAGTAAACAAAATTCCACCTTTTTCCATTAATGTAAATATTATGTTTTCATCAAATAACCAAAGCTACCTTTTAAAAAATATCAGACGATTTTTTGAGTTGAGAAATTCAATAGTTACCACGCAATACAGGTTTTTATCGGAGGGAGTCCTAAAAACCCCAGTGTGCCAACTACGTTATTCTAGTGGAATTGGAAGATTTTTTCACCTACGTTGTAAACTTTGTTGCAACAGGAATAAAATAAAATATTTTTCTGCTCTTATTACTCCTGCATTCAGCAACAGCATCCTCGAAGCTTATTGCCAAGCACTTGATCTTAAAAATATGAAACTCGTTGAAATCATCATGTTTTTCGAACAAAAACAAATTCAGGTCCATAAATAAAAATACATTTCGTTTGCAGATAACAAAAATTCAAGTTCGCAAAGATCAATTCGTGTTCCGTCTGGATGAACCTCACCATCTGGTAATTAAAGTTTCAAGTTCACTTCGTAGTAATGACATAGAACGTCATACTTCCATTGAACCCTTGTAAAGAACTTTCTTTCTAAGGAGATTCTTCTTTAATGTAAACATGATACGTGAGTTTCAGACTCGCATTCTGAATTAGGTACCGTTGTTGCATTCTCACAGATGATTATGAACGTCAGATTTTTTCTCAAGATCTTTTGTTATCTCTTCCTGCTGCATTTAGTCCTTTCTTCTTGTTCAGCATTAATCTCGATTGTTTTTAGAAGAATGTCATCCAATTAAGATAGGAACGAAAGGAAATTCATTTCTCCGTGGAAGGATTGTTTTAGCGGTGACTCTAATTTTCTCTTTATATGGAATTAAAATATTTTTTTTATAACTGAAAGTGAAAAAAAAACAGAACGGTTTGAGGTGAAAATTCAACCATCGGATGATCATGGTAGAAATCTTGAGAAAATATTCCAAAGGTCTTTCCTTTGTTCTTTCGTCAGGAAATCACACTGAGAAAAAAGGAATCGTCGAAATAATAAAAATTGCTACAGAAAATAATAAATATGCGTTCGTGACGTAAAATAGTAAAATAGTAAGTATTGATAGAAAGCTGTTAATTAGCACTAATTTTGTGTGTATTATTTTTGTAAAAATAACATATAAAGTAAAGAAACTTTTTAATTTTTGTAATTTTTTAAAAATTTGATATTTATTGTATATAATTTCAGTATTATTGTTCATAAGTGCATTTTTATTATTTTCATAGCGAATTTCAAGAATCGTCTTTCTTCGTGCAACTCAGTTTCTGCATCTTCTTTCGAGTAAAGTTTTTATCCTTTCGTATACCGTTTCATGACACAACCGTAGAATTATAAAGTAGAAGAAGATAATGGTAATAT
The DNA here is from genome assembly GCA_949825005.1 of Gasteruption jaculator. NCBI lineage: Eukaryota > Metazoa > Arthropoda > Insecta > Hymenoptera > Gasteruptiidae > Gasteruption > Gasteruption jaculator. Next base: position 14,756,809 of record OX463765.1, on the reverse strand, counting down.
TTTTCTCTATAATAAAGGATAAATTCTTCCTTTATTACTGCATACTAGAATTTGAAAGATATGAGCTTCTAACGTTGTATGGCAATCAAGAAACGGTCATCGATAGAGTTACGCTTTATAATATTTCCCTGTATTTTATATTATACCTATAAAACCAGAAGCCTGGGTTCCATACACATTTCTGCATTAGCATTTGTCGTTGAATATCAATAAAAAGATTGTTTAATTATAACGTCTCTATATACAGTCAGATATATCCATACGCGACTATATTTAGGCCTTCGATTGGCTAAAGGGGTTTTTATTGTTCAATTTTTAGGGTAATAAAATTTTGTTCCCACGGCGAAAGGAAGTTTGGTACGATTCTCGAGAACTTTGCACCAACTTGCATATGTATAGCCTAAAATGATGTAATTGATTTAAATATATACATTTTATTGACATTTTATTAGCTCCGAAGATTTCTGTCTCGTCGGAAACGATGACATTTTTGTAACACTCAAGTTATGATGTCGTAAAAAAGTTTAGAAAAACGTCGAAAGAGTTATTTACTTTGCAGTTGTACAATTTACTGACTATTTCGAAATTGCGAGTATTAATAGTTAATTGTCCAATGGGGTATTGGTACCACACTTGGTTATAAATTCCAGCCATTTATAAATTGAATAATTATTAATATAAAAACGAATATAAATTATATTACAATAATATAAAATAATTTAATTTAATAATATCTAATGTATTATTGGAAATCGGACAAAAATAGCTGTTATACCGAAATTTGTTTCCGAAAATTTCAACAAATAATATCGAATCAAACTACGAATTTGTTTCAATCAAATCCTATAGCATAAGCTCGCACTATTAAAAATTGGCAAATGCTTCATACATAAACCATTTTCCGGCCGTGCAACGCGACAGTTCATCGTCTCACTTTCTCCCTGTACAAGTTAAGAATTTCCCCAAGCGGATGAATCAAAAAGTGAAGTCAAAGATGAGAACCGATTTAATCAACTCGACTCGACTTTGATATAAAACTTTTCCATCAGCAAAGTGTGAAAATACAGCCAATTCTTTTCTATTTTAACCATCACATCTTTTCTCCACCCAAGATCGCGAATCTCTATCAACGTTATTGTCTTTAATCACATTTCTATGAGAGCGCCAAGGCAACTTTTGAAATTTCTACGGCTAATCCTTTATATGCTTCGGAATAATAACTAACCCGAGTAATTAGAAAACGAAGACTGCACTCCTGAGAACAAGGTTGTAACATTCGAGACCATAAAGGAAAATTGAAACTAAACTTTCGGTGACAATAAGACCTCATTATTTTTGTAATCTTCACTTTCAGTCGCCTCTAATATACATACATGCCTTTATTTGAATACAAAGCAAATGTAGGCCATAGAAATTGTGGAAGCGTGCCCGCATTTATTTATCGTGTCTTTTCTTTCTCTCACCTTCCATTTGTTGTATACGGATCATCTGCTTTTCACAGACCGATGCCATATTAATACACGTGTCGGTGCTTTTACTTACCACTTGCTGGAAAACGAAGCGTCCTCACTCTCACTTACAGCATAATTTTATGTGGAAAGCTGTTTAGTTTCTATTATAAACTCAACCGTCTGGACGGTAACATAAAGTGTGAGAAAAGTAGACCAGAAATAGACTCTGGTTCTTTCAAAAAAAGATGCACACATTTTAGTAACGTTATGTGTTAATAAATAGTCGTGTTAATCTTCGGTATACCTAAACTTTGGGGGAACAGGGGCTGACCTGTGGGGTCGAAAACGCCCCAATCTAGTTCAGCTCCAATTTAAGCACCCGTCTAGTAACAAAATTCCACAATTATTTTTCCTGATATGTAAATATTATATTTTCAGAAGATAACTGAAGCTATCTCTGAAAATAACATTTAACAAACATCACATAATTTTTTGAGGTAACAAAAATCAATAGCTTCCACGGAATAGAAATTTTTATCGGCGGGGTCTCAAAAGCCCAAGTTGCTAACTCTGTTGTGACGAATTCCGACTTTTTTTTAATATTTCATTTTTTCACAATACGAAATACTTTATCAATTTTTTCTAAAATATTATGGGAATACAATTAGATGAAATGTAATACGAATGCAATTACATTCGAAGTATATATGGCTGATATATTTTTTAAATAATTTCCTTTTGAAATGGCACACTCTGTATATTTACTAACTCTTGTAAACAAAACGGATGGCTGTTATTAATAATAATTGTTAATAACGAATTCCTGAATTGAGCAATAAGCGCGCAAGGAAATGAATTTATCATACTTTTTGACATAATTTCAGCACGTTTGCAAAAGTGCATGCATACGGAACTCCGATGAACATTTTATATAAATACGTATATGAAGAGTTTATTTTGGTCTCAGACGGAGGTAAATGCGTTGCATTTGGCTAATATACGTGCTTACGGTACTAATGTTGTCAAAGTTTCGAATGAAGCTCTTACGAAGAAGAGATTTTAATTCGATTCTTGGTCGTTTTGTTTTTACTTGGTTCATGAAACTTTTTCGAATGCTTCCATTTGCAAAATTAACGTGTATCAAGTTTCTCTTGTGCAAACTGAAACAATTACGAAATTATCTATCCGAAAAAAGTGGTAGTTACGATTAACTTTTGATTCACACCATAGACATGTGACACACTTTCACAAGTTTTGATCGACACTTGCTTCAATTTTTCCCCCTTTGTAAATTGTCTTTCTTTTACTGACCTCGATGAAAAAAAAAACACTGAAAAAAAGAAATTTCTTGAATAAAAAAGAACGAGTTACTTGAGTTAACAATACGGTGCGTGTTCCGAAAACACTTTGATATAGCCAAATTTAACAAGGTTTTTTACGATCACTACCATTTTATCTCAAAACGACATAATTTTTCCTGCGTGTATTTTATAAAGTTATGGAATTCATTTCAAAGACGAATTTCTTAATTTTTCCAACATAATTGATACATTTAAAATATTTAATAATATATATTACTGAGATTGTTCCGACGATTTCTTGGGAATGAGTCTATTGAAGTGAAAAAAAATTGTATTTTTTATTGACATAGTTTTAAGAATCATAAATTACTTATGGATATAATATATATTTTTCTAAATTATTCTTACCAACACTAAACTCAAAACAATAAAATATACATTTTTTAAAAGCTCGTTAAAATTACAAAGTCGTATGAAAAATAGGTAGAATGTAAATATTTTTTTCTTCCCAGCAGATGAAATTTCTTTTCTATTAAAAAAAAACAATATTAGCGCAAACTGTATTTTTTGAACAAATTCTGTTTGAGAAAAATTACTGTATATCTATATTAAATCATGCGATGCTTTTAATTAAATAATTTTTCCTCTCAGCGTGTTTCCTCCATCCAATAGTACCAAGAAACATCGAATTTTTTTATCGAATAAGTCTCGTTAAAATTTACGATAAAATTCGAAACGACTCGTGTCTGAAAAATTCCCAGAAAGCCAAAAAGGCAAACGTCTCATTATTTTTAAAACGATCTTTATCAACCTGAAACCCAATTAGTTCCTCTTTTTTTCGCATGAAGGATTCATCGGTAATATACCGAAAAGGATCTGGACATTGTTTTTCTCGCGAAGGCCGTTAAAAAAAGCTTCCTTTTGCGGAGGAGCAATAAACAAAAGTGAGCTAATCCATCTACGCAGATGCACTAAAACTCCAATTTTATGTATTCTGACAAAATACGTTCCTGGGCTTGAAAAAAATAATGCCCACGTATGTTGTGCATGGAGTAGAAGAAGAACCGAGTTCACTTTGCGAGGAGGCGCAAGAAACGAGCGAATAAAGTAATCCTAAAATACATGGGAACGGGTTTCAGACTGAGACAACCATCTTTCCGCTTCTTTTGCTCGCTCATAATCTTTTATAGGTTGTTCAAAACGGCGTGAGAATAATAATAGCTAATCGTCTAGTTGCACCTGAAAAGGAAAGTGGTAAGGTAACGTCGAATTCAAAGATCACGACCTTGCTACCCATGAATCCGGGATACCGGAGTGTTGCATTTTGCACTTTGTCTTAAACGTGCCGAGTTTAGCGAGATTGCAAACATCTGCCGATGTGAAAATAGCTTACCCTCGTCACATCCTTTTTAATTTCTTCGATTTCTTTCTCTTCTCATATACGTCCAGATTTCCCTCTCGTGCTCTAAGTATACTTGGGATAGACAAGGCACCGTGTATATATATCACGGTATCGGTAGTACCATTAGCATGGGAAGTTAACATTCCGGTGGCGTCGCCGGTACCATAAGGCCTTTCCAGTCTTCGATAGTCATGACTCCTTACTCCTTTGGTTCCTTTCTTATTTCTCCAGTGCGCCACGCCTTGCTGTAGACACCCATAATACGTATTACACACCCTTCACCCAACAAACGTACATACATACATACATATCGGCTGCAATGTGGGCGATACACATTCGGTATCGTATCCGATCAATCGCCTGATTCGTACATTGATCATAAGTAGGTACATGCACGTATGCTCTTTTGTTTATTGGATTCTGCGGTTCCACGAAATTTTCCATTGTTTCTTCTGGTATTCCTAGAAACTGCCGATATATCGGTTAAATCGATTAGGGTCTCAGAGCCTTGTGATTTATCTTACGTAATAGTCAATCGCCGTCCTACCAATCCTCGGTTCCGATTCCAGGTGAACTTTAGAAAATAAATGGATGTACCGAGCGAAAAATTGCATCTACGTATGCGCAGAATGCATGCCAGTGCACAAGTGTAGCACTGTCTCGGGTTGGGATTATGTAAATTTCGAGTTTGGAGAGATTTTACCTCGGGGACGAATTTTTGAATCTACATAGAAATTTAGGTGCCCTCATCTGTATTCCAAAGTGGGTAGAGCTGACAAATGTCGCTCTATTGGTCCTTTTGCTGTCACTATAGTAAAATGCAACTCTAACAGGAGCAACTTTGGTTTTATCAAAACATACCTGCGCCCTGACACGGCAGAAAAAAATATATAGTAATACATAGTAAAATCATAAAGATAAATAATCGATTAAATAATACGCTATTAGGGATCGTAGAGGGAGCGGCAATTTAATAAAATGGACCGTCTCCTCTTTTTTATTTTTAAATTGAAATTCATGTTTTCGTATTTTTTGTTATTAATGTACAAATTGATATACATTTTAAAATTATTATTCATTGTTATTTTTCAGTGATTTATGTTTCATGTTTATCTGCTGTTTATATTTTCTCGTACTTTACTTTTTAAAAATTCACGCTTCAGGGGGATCTGTCTATTTTTCAATTAACTTCATTACTTTCTGTAGCAATTTTCATTCTTTCGACAATTTCTGTTTTCTCCTTGTTTTTACTCGCCTTTGCCCCTTGAATGGAAGAAGGTCCATCGTCTCTCGCTTATTTGCTCAAAAATTTCCAAGAAAGTCAGCCGATAGATCGGAAAACACGAACTGGTATTAAATCCGTGAGAGTTGGACATCGAGCTACCGATTTAAGTTTCCTCAATTACAATTTTTTCCACTTAACATAGCATCCAGAAAAAAAATATGAAAACCATATACCGTCGTAACTGGAAAATTAGATGATAATTGACAGTCTAGTCACGATATCACATATTTTTCCTCATTATGTTCATTTCTTTTTTTTTTCTGTCGAACTGTGAAATACATGTGCCAGTATTGGTGACTTCCGATACAACAGTTACTGTTTTTCTTACTCAATAATCGTCGTGTCGTGTGATTCCTCGTTTTCACTTTCATGCATGGCTCATTTAAAATGAACCGGGTTTTCTCCATTTCGTTGAAGTAGCGATCCGTAACGAATTATCGAGAATTCTATTCTGCGTTGTTCTTTTCTTGAGCATACGTACCCGTACTTATACGCATGCACGTACGAATGCTTTTTAAAAGATGCAAGATTCCAAATTGTATCGTGAATTGTATCATTGGGACAGTGAGTGTAGCTGCTGTCATTAAAATGTTAGACAACCGTAACCACCTAATTGATTTATCAATCTATCGCTATTTCTACTATTACAACTTGATTGATCCTGTTCAGGAGTTGCACAAAGACATTGCACATGAGTGCAATTCCGGAGTCTATCTGGCTCCAGGGAAGATTTCTCACATACTGAAATAAAAATGTAATTGGAGATGTTCCTCGTAAAACCTTATAATATTTTTCACTCAATTTTTATCGTTTCTGTAATCAATTTTGTCCAGTTGTATGACACGAGCGAATTCCCTGTTTTTCAATAATTTCCATTATCTTGCAGTTTACTTTCTTTCTGTACCTGCTATTGATTTATGTGAAATTTACTTTTTCTTTCTTTCTCTTTTTTTTTTGAACAAAATTGTATAGGTTCATTCAGATTCAAGTCAGTATTCATTATGGTGGAATGCTTGTTTTACCTTCAAAGTCGATTCCTAAACTTTCTAAGAAACTTATAGCGAGACTGCAGACAATGATGAATGAGAAAAGAAAGGATATCATTTTCTTTGTTGTTGCTGTATGCTTTTCTGACTGATTACAATAATGTGTGCGAAGAATCAAAATTTTTGCACTTTTCCGTTATTCATAGAACGGTACCTAATATTTACAAATCTTTCAATGGTCCATTTATTGAAACTGAAATTTGGTGAAAAGTATATTAAATTAGTACCGATTTAATCGAAGACTGTTCTTGCTGAAGAATTTACCGTAGCTGGAACTTTAATATATTTTTATAACGACGGTTCAATTGGAAAGTAATAAAATAGCAAAATTTTGAGATGCTGATATTTTGGAAATTTTTTCAATCGAAACTTACAGTCATTAAAACATAAAATGTTTTAAAATATGATAATAATAATATTCTTATTTTGATTCCTATTTTTTAATCCAAGAATGAAAAATTTGTTTACATTATTATGATTTTAACGAAATCGCTAATAATCTCGTGTTAACATGCTACCCACTGGAAGGTTGATTTTTAGCGTGATCCTATTTCGAATCACTTACGATTTAGGATGAATACCAAAACGAAATTCTTTTCAACAATCGGAGACGATGAAGCTATTCATGAATTATACAAAAGTCTACGGAAACACAAGTTTTTTTACGTAATGTGTGAATCTCAATCGAATCTTAACTAATTTTTTCAGACGTTGTTTACTACCAAATTTTTTTATCTAGAAATATACCCTGAGACTCTTTGACGTGAGAAATTGAACAACAAAGTAACCTGCACAAATTTTTCGAGTCAACTCGTATTTTCGCAGACAATTAATTTTTAGCGTCGTGTGCACTCAACGCTGTTCTTTTATCTGAAAGCATCAATGACACTGATTGGGAGTGCGTCCGATGTTGTCGGTAGAAATGGAAGTTGTCTATATTTTTCACTCAAACGACGGATATTAATAATTCCAAAACCGATGAATTTCAAAATACGGCTTTTTTTTGCTTTTTTCTTCAAAACTACAAAGAACGAATTTTTTATTTAATTTTGCACGATGCTAAATTTTATAATATACTTTCCTTCTATCAATTATAGGACACCCTGTGTATAGATTTTGGCAATGGGTCATCTTCTATCTGTACACGAGCGAAAAGCATGAATAAATACATTTTCCAAGTAAATGTCTATTTTTCGTCGGTCTTTTGATGTTCGTTCGTTTGGTGATGAAATAAGAATTCGTCATAGATTCGAATAAATCCGAAGTATCCACTTTTATTTGAATACAAACATTTTCAGTCATTTAATTTGTTCCGAAAAGTATTTATTTATTTATTAAAAAATAATGGATTCCGTGAAATATCGAACAAAAGTAGCATCAATCGTGCATAATATTTTATAATAAATTATTGTACCTGTTATTTAACAAATTTAAATTAATACATATTAATTCAAATTTGTTTGCGATTGTTAAATATTCTATAGCGTAATATTTCGTTTGAATGATTAAATTACTATTAATATTACACGATATGCAAATGATAATAATTTTACTGAAATGACAGTTTCGATAATTAATTAATATAATATCGTCGCAGTGTAAGATCGAATTACATACATAACTTCCTTATATAAATTATTAAATAATCATGAAATTGGATGAAATCAATTAATTCCTATTCGGTTAAAATACTCTTGCTCATTGTCATTGAAGGAATAAAAACAACAATAAATTTCAATTGAGGCAGTCAACGATCGTGTAAGTAGTTTTTAATTTACAGTGGCGGCATCACGTGCCGCTCTGACTTGTAATGATTTTTTGACTATTTTTATAGGACAAATATTCACATTATATGGTATTCAGCTGTTATCTCTTCTAATTCTTTACTTTTGGTAGCCTATTGGACTTAATATTTGTTTAAGATGGAAGCAAATTGCTTCAGATTTGAATATTTCATGTCGAGATAAGACTCATACCGAATGATTAATTCATATACCGAAATTTCATGGAACAAACGCCGCGGTAGTTGTACCGGATTAATATCCTTGAAGAAGAAAATGAATCGGTGTGGAGATTTATTTTGGTCATCGAATACCTACGAAGTACGTTTATGCGAATGAAAAATGGGACACGATAAAAATAACTTCCTTGTAAATGACACATTTATAATTGTATACACGAGAGAGAACCTTTTTATTACCCTTTGGAAATGCGTGGACCGTATTTCCTTTGTTTATCAGTCTCACGGTTTAGCAGATGCGTATGACAATAACAAATTTGAGATCCAGAATGAAAATGTATGAGTAGGTGGTAGTAGTATTGTTATTTTTCGGTTGAATGTTCCTTTATTTTTTTCCTGGATGATATTTTCAAACATTTCTGTTGTTTTACTCTTCTGCATCACGAGCAGCTAAATAAGGAAAATATGTTGTCTTATGAAATGTTAATTCCGAGAATTGAAAAGTATACGTTCGGAGTTAAGTAATGCTGCAAAAAATTCTTCGGCAAGAATTACCATAAATTCTAATAGCACACTTGGGACGAGCCTGAGGTTTCAAACGTTTTCGTAACAAATTTTCAATTTGAATTGTTCGGAAACGCAAGATCTTTCGATTTAAAATGTGACAAATAGAGATTTTCAAATTCAAATTTTTTACTATTTCAATTCCAGTTTCAGACTCCAGATTAATTTTGACAATAAGATTTTGTTCCGATTTTCAGGAAATTTGCCTTCAATTGAATTTTCAAGAAATCGAATAACTTATCGTTTTAATCTCCTCGTGCATTGAAATTTATAAATATTGCTTAAAAAATTATTTTTGAAGTTCAACGCACTTCGATTGCGTCAGAAAGTGACATTAATCTCGGGTTTGAATTTGAATCAGAGGTTGGACATTAAATATTATATTAAATTTGGAAATTACGATTGGTTTTTTGTTTTGTCAATTCTGACAAAACTCATATTGGTGAATTATACAGTTCGAGAGAAAGAAATCACTCAAATTGTATTTTGAATTTTAAAAAAACCATGTGATTTGTCCAAATCTCGAAATAATTTCAAAAATAGTGCCTATATAAAAAAAATCGAACGCAGATGAAAAAGAATAAGAAAAAGTGATTTTTATTTACATATTATCAAATCGCCAAGATTTTTTACGGGTTTTTTTTTACCTTTTTACTCACAAGACACAACACAATTCTAATATGTAAATTGGATAATATGATTTTCATAATTCCGATCATAAACGGGATCCTTGTACTATAAATTTCGTAATAACGCCACTTAATAATATCGTCGTCAAAAAGAAGACAGTCAATTGTCAAATTACCCGCTGTGAAGTCCATATTTGATATCTACGATTTTGTTTATTATTTATTTAAATGACTAATATTTCGCGAACGGTACGATAAAACAAAAAACGTTTCACGGAATATAAATCAAACGCGAAGGAAGTATGCCTATGTATGTAAATATACTTACCGAATGATCAATGACTCGATCAGTATGCAATCGATAATTTACAATTTTTCATGGATAGTTTAAAATAATAGTGTAGATATTAATAATGCGTTCCCTCATTTTATTTATTATTATATCGCATCTTAATCGCGACGTTTATAAACAATAATATTCTGTTCTTTTTTTTTCTCCATCCATACATCCTTGTGACATCCCACACTGCAATGATGTAAGGTATCGATATGAAAAAAAAAAAAAAAATTACAAAACGTTGGAATAACAAAATCATTAAGATCACATTAATTGTCCTCTCATTAAGGAAAATCCAATGTATCATACCTACATTTTATTAATTCACTATTGCACATTTCAAATTCTTTGTGGTTTTTTTTTTCGCCGGATGCGGTGGTATGTATATTCATGAATTGCTTTTCTCGGCAACTTTGGATTATACGTTATGCAAACAAAAAAAAAAAGGCAATTCTGGGTTGGAAAAAAGCCCACGTAAAAATCAAATTGGCGGTAGATCCTGCTCGAATCGGTAGCATACCGTTGCAGTAGCCAGACAGTATTGCTGATGCAGGAAATATTACACTATTATTCTTATTTTAAGTCAGATTTATGGCATTTTTAGCCACTCCGCCTCGTCGAATTCTTTTCCATGTAGTTGTATAGAGCATGAATATCAAAAAGAATTGATGAATTTTTGACAATTATGCTGGTAATTATGGAAAAGGTCCGATTACATATTCTTTGTTTCGAAATATTTAAGGTTTTTTTATTTAATTGCATTATCATACTAATCCAAGTACTTTTAATGTAAATATTTCCTTTGATTGGAAAATGTTATTTGCATCTTATAAATAATTGCATTTGTTTTTCCAAACATCAAATAACTTGAACTACTTTCATAATTGATTACACTGGTCGGCAAAAAAAATAAATTTTTTGCTATATATATATTTTTTTGACGACCAGTGTAACGGAAAGAGATGAAAACCATGACAATGTAAATAAGTTGACTCTGTGTAGAAATGCTTACGTCATCGGTCCTTTAAATTTAGAACAGGTCCTAACTTGTCTGTTACTTACTACCAGGCTAGGCGAGGTACCAATGTCATACAATGAATTTCCATGACATTGCAAATAAGTTGACTATATTTAGAAATGCTTACGTCATGGGCCCTTTAAATTTTGAGCAGGTCCTAACTTGTCTGTAACGACCAGGCTAGGCGAGGAACCAATGTCATACAATGAATTTCCATGACATTGCAAATAAATTGGCTATATTTAGAAATGCTTACGTCATGGGCCCTTTAAATTTTGAGCAGGTTCTAACTCGTCTGTAACTACCAGGCCAGGCGAGGTACCAATGTCATACAACGAATTTCCATGACATTGCAAATAAATTGGCTATATTTAAAAATGCTTACGTCATGGGCCCTTTAAATTTTGAGCAGGTTCTAACTTGTCTGTAACGACGAGGCTAGGCGAGGAACCAATGTCATACAATGAATTTCCATGACATTGCAAATAAGTTGGCTATATTTAGAAATGCTTACGTCATGGGCCCTTTAAATTTTGAGCAGGTTCTAACTTGTCTGTAAGCAGGCTAGGCGAGGTACCAATGTCATACAATGAATTTCCATGACATTGCAAATAAATTGACTATAGTTAGAAATGCTTACGTCATCGGCCCTTTAAATTTAGAACAGAATTTCAGGATGTTAATGAAGAATTATATTCTCATATTTATAATTTTATTTATTTTTTTCAAAATTCATTTACTGGAGTGAAATTATATCCATGCGGTTTTTTAGATGATACCATTTAAGAGTTGACTCTGACTGACAATGAGAGAAATAAGTTATTAATCCACAGTTGCTGGATTTGAAACTTTGGTTCCTTACCATAATCCTGTAACGAGGAAGAGGGATCATTGCGAACAAATCGGGCGAGCGGAAAGAAAGGCGAACGGAAGCAGTTGCCCAAGAAAACATCAACATTTTTGATAGAACACACCTTGATCCCAATTCCTTGATCTTTCGCCGCTTGTCTTCTAATACCACTTTCTTCACAATATTGATGTTTCCGCTGTATTACACTCCTCTCGTTGTTGCGTCAATTTTTCCCTGTAGCGACACAGTGCCGATCTTCGGTAGTCTAAGCTTTATTTGAAATATTTTTGAAGAAATCTGTAGTATTGCGTAAACCAATTGGACTAAGTTACGGAATAGCTGATCCTACTTTTTGAATATTGGCACACTCAAAGTTGAAGCTGCGCTATAACATTTTTTTTAAATTTCGGAACAAAACAAACTCCAATATTAAAATTAACAAATTCATTCGAAATATAGTAAAAATAGCACTGTGCAGGTATTCATATTAATAAAGCTATAATATTACTCTAACAATATTAAATATAATAAAATATTTAATAATCGTTAACACGTACCTCGTACATTAATCAACCGTCATCAAACTCAGGACCGTTAACTTATTTAGTTCAGAGCTTGCCGTTCGATTCGATATTCCACAACTGGATTCGATTATCGCGACGAATACTGTTATTTTACGATACCCGCAATTAAGCCATAATTCCACTGGCTTGCTCACCGACACCAGACTCCTCGTATTCGTTTCTTTTTCTAATCAAGTCACTGACATCTGCATGTACATATATAAACGCAAAATAGAATTTGTCGTATCCCAAGTAAAAATGAGTAAAGGATGTAATCGTACAATTAAGCACAAGGTGCCGCTATTACCGAGTAAAGCGACAAAGTGTACAAGGACGCGAAGAAGTGCCACGAGAAATTTCTTCAGCCAAGTTATGCCGTACTGGTAGTTTAAGGACACCAGACTTGTATTTACCATTAAAACAGTTTTCCGCCTGTTTTTTTTTTTCAATTCTTTTTCTCCTTAGGCTCATAATGACTGCGTTTGAAGTAGCTTTTGCATTTGTTGTACGTCTGTCCTTGCCGCCTTCGCTGTTTCTCACGTAGCGTTTTTACGTAAGCGTAATTATATTACGACTTGCAAATCTGAATTCGTCGTATTATCTAGCCATTTTAGTGCCACAAAGTATCGCATAAAATCGCGGAGCTACGGATTATTATGGTCATTCTTCGAGCCTACATCGGTTACCGTACTGTTAATAACTATTCTAAACGTCTGTCTGTATTAATCAAATTTTCGGTATCGATAATAATAATTTTCCTGGTAATAACAAGGGAAGCTTGTAATTATTTTTGATCACCAATGCGATTTTTCGGGTTGATTTGTGTCTTGCAACAGATAATTGTTTCGTTTCGCGAAGATCATTACAGTTTGCCTCATCGGGTTTCACGACGATACGATACTCAGCCCGATATCGTATTTAACGGTACAGAGTATCGGAGTACCGATAACCGCGATGAAACAAACTGGAAAGTTGCTGGAACTTCGTCAATTATCTCCGACATCATTATTAACCCCTAGTCTCTCAGTAGGGGTTGATAAATAAGAACAAACAATTTTCAGTAACTTGTAAAAGTTGATCATTCCGGCTTAGTAGCAAATATAATTATACGCGAAAAAAAATATTGTTGATTCAAGAACAAAATTATCACCGGTTGCAACAAACGTATGACAGTTATTCTACCTTCTTTCGTTACTGAAGCAATAAAAATTAAAAAAAAATTTTTTTTAAATCGCCATTGGATCGATTCCACTTTTTTCAATTGGGCTAGCGCAGTTGAAATCCACAGAATTTTTTTTTTTCGGCGTACGTTCCAACACTAGGTAAATTTTTCCTATTATGCATTTTTCAAAGGGACATTATTAGCATAAAACATATAACGTGACTGTTGTATGTGGCTATTCTACATTCCTGACTCGTAACGCAAATGCAAGGTCCTCTTTGTCAAGGATGAAAAAATTTATCCCGATCCGTGCTTACCGATTATTTAATTAATTCACACGTTCTTATGTATAACATTTCTCTTTGTAATTATTATGTATCTGATGACTCAAGAGAACATTCTTTCTCGTACATGCATGTAGGAAAGGTCCATTACCAATATCTGCCATGTTATCTGGTTCGCACCAACAGTAAACCAAAAGACTTAATTACGATGAAGGAAAGGTACCAATTACAACTGTTTATATGTGATTTATAGATTCTAATTGCATGCACAATTTCAGTAGGGTTTTATAATTTGGGGCGCTAAGAAATCGCTCGATTTTAATTGTTCTAAGAACTATTTAATTAAAATAAATATACGAAAGACCATATTTGTCAGTAGTTTAATTGAGTTTACGAAAATTCAAGTATTTTTGTTCTTTTTGGGAATAACATTAACATCAGAAAATATTTCTTTGAAGTTCAGACGAATCGCAAATTCAACTTCCGCAATTCCAGTTTCAAGGATAAAATTTGCAGAGTATGGAATTGCTTACTTTTAGGATTTCTAAAGTCTTTTGTGATATATTCGCAAGAATTTATAGTTTTTTTTTTTAAATCTACATATTCTCGGGGTCATATGAAATCGAACTTCTGGTTCTCCTGGTACTGGGGACACCTTCCTTTTTTTTTTTAGAAACCCTTTAATGATTTTTGAAAAATGTATAAGCATGGTAATTTATAATAGACTATGATTTAGAACCGCTTGTTTTATGATTTTTTAGAAATTTGTCATATATTACAGAAATGGTTAAGGCATATATATCTTCAAAGTCATATTAGAATACCTACCATCATACCGAAACTGACAAAACTCACAGCGGGAAAAGAAACAGTGAAAATTGTTTGAATATATTATCCCGTATCGAGCGAGAGAATAAAATTGATTGACATAAACGGCAAAAAATTAGTGTAAAAAAATTATTCAAGGTTAAAGAGCTGAAAAGCAATCATTAGGGTCAATCAATTTATTTGTAAAGTTGAAAAGTGCTTTTAACGAATTTATAATTCGATTTTAATAAGTAAGCATATTTGATTCATAAAAACGCATATATATCAGCCTTTTCTATATAAATTATTTCTATTCAAATGTGCTGTGTTAGCAATTTCTGTATGTCGAATTTTACAAGTTCTCTGATTTATATATTTTTGTTAAAATACAATTTTTGTTATTTATTTATATCGAATTGGATTTTAAAGAGCATCAAATTTGTATAAAACAATGATATCGTGAATTTTTATCAGCAAGAAAACTATCACACCGAGAACATAATTTAAAGTTTGTATATAATATCCAAGAAATCCAAACAATTAATTTTCAGAAACAAAGTCTTTTTTTTTCACTTGAAACTCGTAACAATTCTGTGAAATTTCGATCCGGAATGTTATAAATTGTGATCAAAGGTATAATAAATCTAAACTTAATTATAGAGAGAAATTATAGTTATAAATAAAATCAATGTATCGAATCTTTTCAAGGAGAATTGCATTCTGTGGTATACATTTATTCCTTAACCGTTGTAGAACCAATACGCGTATACAAAGTTTTTTGCAAACAATGCTGAAGAATGTTTAAAAAAAATGTTTAAAAAATTCTTACATTCTGATGTAAGAGTAAATAGGTGCAGGGAAAAAAGAAAGGTGTAACAAACGCAAAAAAATTTAGTACCCACTTAAAAATGGCATAACTTGCACAAGGAGAAAATTTTCTATCATCGATTTCATCAATTAGTAGATATTATAGAGCGCGTAGACGAAAGATAATTATAATTCTACGCTATACTTTTACCATAAGGAAGAGAATTTTGAAACAACTATGGAAAGATTTATTGCAGTTCTGTTCTCTTAACTCGTGACGCAATGTTTCCGAATAGGTTTTGGTGGAGGAAATTTCGTATCGGTATCGCTGCCGAGCGGTGGTTCGATCGAAAATCAGGTTTTTGGGAATTTCGCAACAGTGAAACTTGGAAGACTGCGCTCGAATAAAAATTGCCAGGTTTAGAGACGCCAATTTCGTAAAAAATGTTGCGCTTAGAACTATTGTTTCTTGCGCAGGGGCAGCTTTGCGTGAAATTCCCTCGAAATTGGAGGTTTCTCTTTTCGAAATTTCATTGAAGTTTCTGAAAAAAAAATTTGCATTTTGTCTCGTGATACGTAAAAGGTGAATTTTTTATGACCCGATAACTTTCACCGAATGCGTCCATTATTTGCATATTGGAAAAGAGTTTTCTTACGTCTTTTGTGTTTACAGCTTGTTAGGATTGTAACAGCACTTTTGTTAGTGAAAAAAGAAAAGAAAGGGAATGTTATATAAGTGATGTGAATTCGCTTATGAACATTCTTTTCTTTCAATGGAAATAAAATTGTTGGGTGCTGAAATTCGTCACTTTCCTTTAGCGTTTCCAGTGCGTAGTATTTACGATAATGCAATCATAATCGAGAAAATTGTGCACCGAGATTAGAATTTAGTTGATTTGAAGAAATTCAAATTACATAGTTGATACATGTCGTCATATTTTATTGCCCCAAGGAAAATATTGAACTCTATCATTTGATACTTTCAACTGAGTGTTCGTTAATTTTACTATGGCTGAATTCTTGCGAATAACAATTTCAGGGTGGAATATATACCAGGCAACTTAACAATATATCACAAAAACAATTAATTGTTATTGAGAGTGGCCACTAAGAGACTGAATTATGTAAGACAAAAAGAAAATTCAAAAGCATATATTTTTTGCTTTAGTATTATGTGTAAAAATTGGACGTGGGAAAATTTGAGTTGAGAAAAATTAATACTTACTGTGAATGTGTCTGTGGTGATTCCCAAGATATGGCAACTGATGATTTTTGCAAATTAGAAAAATGGCTCAAATTTTAATATTCTTTTAAATATAAAATCGCCATCCGACAAATTCGTCATTTGATGTTCCAAAACAAACAACTACAATTTAAAAGAAGAAATTTGTATAAATATTTGGGAAGAAAAATATGAAGTTGGTAATTAATTTAATTTGTTCATATATTCCTTGCATGTCTATCGAATTTTTATTAAGAGAATCCTATATAAAATAAATTGCCTCGAATTGCAAATTTACGCACAGAGCGAAAAACATTTGTACGAAAATATCGATAAAATTTGCGAAAACTGTGAGGCCACGAATGTTTAAACCTCTAAAATATTACATTAATACATTCACGCTGTTCAAGAAGCATCAACGTTTTAATTACACTGCATTAATTCGGTATTATAACACGAAAATCACGCACACTTTCCAATTATGTAAGGAATATTCAATGTGTTATTATAACACGGTGGAAAGAAGAAAAGAAGAAGAGCCACGCGGCAAATAGCGGTATGCTCCGTAAATTCGGAAGGTAAATACTGCTGCTAACACTTTTAAAGTTACGTCAGAACAAATTCTTTTCATATAGTTCCTCGGGAAGGTGCTTCCTGGCAATTTCTTACGTAAAAGTCGTTCACAATCTCTTTACTTATTTTACCTTCATTACAAAACGCATTTTAGCCAACATTCGCATTAATCATTTTAGCTATTAGAAGCATTAGAAGAGCATTAGAAGAGCGCATGAAAAACACTCTCAGATTGAATAAGACAGCACTGTGAAAACGGTTATCGTTTATGATTTCATAAAATTTCTGACTTAAAACGTTTAAGCGGGTCCATAACTTTTAATGCTTGGGAACGCGCTTAAACAACAGAAATTAACTCTTAACAGTCGATATGGGGTCTTTCGACTTTAAAAAAAATTTCATTTTTTTTTTTTATAATCTTGCTACAAATTTATGAACTTTTTTATTCTCCAAGAGAAACTTTTGAATCTTCTTAGTAGGCAACTAAAAATTGTGTCCTGAATTTTTACAGAATTTTTGTTACAGTTTAAATTGTCAAACGTTTCACAAAACACCAAAGACCCCATGTTGGCTGTTAAGTGTTAAATTCCTGACAGAGTCTAGAGGCACTGGCGCACAATTTGAAGGAACCAATGTTTCTTCTCGGTGAAAAAATTATTTTTTGACAAGATTTCGTTTCTAAATAGAAACCGAAGTCGGATTTGCAAGAAAATTAGTATTCGAAAAACAAATTGATTTTTATGCGAAATTTTTTTTAAATAATGGTCGATTTTTCATAAAAGAGAACCCTTAGATTTTCCGATACAATTTTTATTCTTCCAATGTCGATATTCGAAACGTCAATTTTCCAAGTAATTAAAAGTTTTCGCGTTGCATCACTTTACAAAGTGGACGATTTGCTTGTTTCAAATGTTTACAATAATTAAGGAAAAAAGTCCTATTGGAAAAAATTCGAATGTAATTCCGATGATATCCTTTTGCTTTCGTTGAAATAGAGTAATCGTCGATTCACTTAGAATAATTTAAAAATAGTGCAGCTATTTTTCTCGAAACTCTCTCATGTAACGTTTGTACAAATATTTAATGGTCACATGAACAGGAATAATTAGCTGAAATTTACTAAATGTATAACCATTGCTTAAGTTTAACAGTCAACAACGTTGCTGGAATATCTTACTGATTTTAGAAAGGAGACTGACTTAGTGTACAAATGCTCACACACGTACATAAAAGTGTTCTCATATGAAATTGGAGCATGTAAAGGGAACTATTTATCAAATTCCAAAGGTTTTTATTCCAACCGAATGAATGAGAGTTTTATTTACACATAAGGAGAATTGTTCGGCGGCTTTATTTAATTTTTTGTATAAGAGCAGTATACGTTTTTCCTATTATCTAAAAAATGTAAGACCCGCTAAAGTTCGTAAGACGTGGAATTTATTGTAATAGGAGTTCGTGAATTTCGTATTTTGTTTCTTAAGTAACATTTAGAGCAAAATGGTACTTTAAATTTTTTGCGATTTTGCAATTATTCTAGAAGATAATGAAATCACGCGAGTAGATTCTCTTGCACATATACTGGGATACAAAAAGTGACACACAAATGTTTTAAGGTCTGAGTAACATAATTTGATCTTTTTTTTTAAATTTCGTCGATTTTCAAATTTTTTCCTCAAAGAATTCTCTCAATAAGTAGCGAAGAAGTAATTATTCGGATAGAATTTTGAAAAGTTTAGTTCGAGGTTTATCCAAAGTTGATTAAATTTGGGAAAACTTATTCAAAAAATTTTGTAAGAAAAAAATTTTTGGAAATAATTTTCTGAGGGACAACGTTTTTCGAAAGATAAGATGTCAACTTTTGGAAGTTTTGGAATTTTCCAATCCATATACATATACTTATAATTTGTAGACTTTTTCGGTACATTATTTTCTTCCGAAGATTTATTTATTATGGATTAGTTAATATATTTATTTGTTGCAATGTCTCTATATCCCCTAGCCAACGAGAAATAAATAAAAATATTTTTGTTGTCATTTCGAAGGAATTTTACACACTTTAAAGTTTCACTTACGGCATAAAATTCTCTTACGAGTGTTAAGTACTTTTGAAACCCCAACCGTATTTTGCATCGGAATAATCTTAGCGTTCGCTAAATGGGTAATAAAAATTGTCGTTGTATAACAGTAAAATGGGCATGGTATTATGTTATAGTTTTTGATTTCCATAATGAATTGTAACTAAATATAAAAAATTAGAAGTTACGAAAGAACCTTCAATATTATCTGATCGGCTCAATTTTATAGATCCGTTAACATTCTTCTTTGAATATTTATTGAAAATCGCTGAAAATTTTTTTCGCTTCCAGGATGGATTAACGGAGCTGAACATTTATGTTAAGTCTTAACTCACGATTAGCGGCAAAATATAGTTTAACGCGTATAAAAAACGATTTGTGTAATTGTAATTGAAGTTACCGTATGCGCAACACACGATTAAATGAAACAAACAGGTAGTCGTTATTGTGCTCTAATTTTTCTTAGGTAGAAATCCGAGAATTTTTTTTAATTGGTATTTTAATACGAAAAAAGGGGAACGGTGAAACCATATCATAGTACAGGTAGGTAGGGCAAAAAGACCTATTATTAAGATACTCCTTTTTTTCCAGAGGTCATATTTTTTTTAATTGTAACCTTTATCTTGCAAAATTTTAATTACTCTGTAGATAGTACACCTACGTTAAAACGCTAATATACAGCAACGCCTGAAAATTTTAGTTTATTTTCTATGATCATTTTCTCAGAATTGCAATATTTTTTTCTTCAAGAAAAGGCGTTCTTGTTTTGAGATAGTTTTATCTTTTTTATAACGAAATAAAAGATTTTTCAAGGAAAAAAAAATTTTTAATATTTTAGTGCAAGAAGCAGAAAAAATACTGTTATTCTTGGTAAAAACTGCTATGAATGTTACCTAATAAATTTTTTTTTTCGTGTAAGGTGGGGCCGCCCACGAAACAGTCAAACGTGACCCACCGATGGGTCATGCCGGCGTGAACGTGTTAACAAACTTCAAAAAAAGATAGTTCCACGAGTTACAGCTCACAATTATACATTTTTTTCTCGAAATCATTATTTTTTTAATACATATTCAATTAATATTTTCTCACGCATGTATGGATTTCCAACAGCCTAAATATGAAAAGTCGGATCAGTGGTCTCTTATATCCAATTTCACACTTAGTGAGTGAACGCGCAAAAAACTTAATTGCCCTCTAGTATTATATACGGCGTTCATGTTTTTTCTGAGCGTATTAAATTATTATTAGGGTTCATTATAATTACTACGAAATTTCAATTATACAGTGATGGGAAAATTTCGTTACTACGATATAATTCAGATGATCCATTCTCTAATGGAATATGCTAATTGCTAACGAGTAAAAAAAACGTCTTTTTTCTCAAAACCATAGAACATTGCTTCGGTGTTTTAATTGATACTCTGAAATTCCGACATTATGCTCACGGGCAACAATTATAAAACTATTACGGTATACGTTTAGTTTTTTCTACAAGATTTCAATCGGACAATAAAAAGTTGTCGAACGGAATAGAGTTCAAAAGTTGATCATAATCATATAATATATTTAGATATTATTCATTTTTTGTTTTCCGATTGTTTACCAAAGGAACAGAATCATCCTTTTTGCTGTATCAAAAATCAAGAAATTTTAATTTTTTCTATAAGGCAAATTTACAAGAATTTTCGGAACTACAAAATGCAAAATTTTGTCATAGAATTTTTAGAGAAATCCAATTTCGAGTATTTTGTACATTATAAAAATCTACGTTCAATTCAATTTTATTGAATTTTATGAAATTCAATTTTAAATATTGTACAAAAAATATTAAATAAACAAGCTCTTATTTTCCCTTCTAGTTAATTTTAATTGATAATTTATATAAAATATTTAAATCCAGTACTACTTTTGTAAAGTACATGGAAAAAAATATTATTGATTCAAGAACAAAATTATCAAGTGCTGCCACAAACACAATACTTATTCTATTTCATAATGTAGCTGAACCATTCCAAAAATTCCTTAAACAAATATTTTTTTTTTTTCAAAATAACCATTGAACATATATTGGCTCCAAATAACGAGAAAGTAGTAATATTTTTTCGTAGGTCACAGTAAATTTTAATCCATGGCAGGAAAATTTCTAATTTGGAGAGATTCGAATTCGGGCTGTTTTTAAGGCGCCTACCTAAATAAGTTCTTCCACAATTGTAGACAATTGATAAAAAAATATAACTGGAACTGCTCTGATACATAAATACCTTTTCCTACGTTCCATTTACTATATCTCCAATGTACCATTTTAGTACGGTAATACTAAATGAGCATTCGCACGTGACTGGTGAGTCTTTGAAACACGTGCACGCATGCTACTATCGTCAAGTGCCTTAGCAGCTTTAATAACAGTACACGTAGTAAACCGTGAGTGCAGTACCTGGGTATAAAATATGGAGCCAAGGAAAAGTTGGAGAATTCTTTTGCGAAACAACTAAATTGTCAGCCACGGTGACGGTGGTAAATTGGTAACCTTGGTAACAAAGTGTAATAGTGAGAGCACTGTTACCAGTTGTTTAGAAAAGTCTTGTCATTCTTGAAAGTCCTACTTCGCTGGACTTCTTGCTTGACAGTCAAATGTATTGTATTGTAAATCATATCTTGATATCTAATTTCATTTTGCATCGCGTTTAACTCTTATCCCTAAGGTTTTTCTAGACTTTTTTTCTTATCTCGACATGGAAATCCAGGCGAATAAATCAAATCAAAGTGGGTTCGATCAGATCGATCGAACACTTGTAGAATTTGTAGATACAGAATTTGCAGCCTGAGAAAGATTCGCAGAATGAAATTGATTTCTCAATTATAATATAGAGCAACTACTTATAAAGAATATGAAAATAATGAAATGATATTCATTATTATTATTATTATTGTTAATATTATTATTATTATTATGCTAAGTGCGTTTAAGGACAAATCAACCAATTAAAAATCCAATAAAGTTCCAATTTCTTCTAATTAATAATTCTATTTTCTGTGTAAATACAATGATAATCTCGTGGTTTTGGTCGCTTATCTGGACTTTTTGATTTCAGAAAACTTGGCACCGTCCGAATTAAAGAAACTAAGGAACAAGCAAAGGAAGCAACGCAGAAAGGCCGAACTTGAACGACAGCAGGCTGCTCAAGCTCAAGAAAAGCGAGAACAACATAACAAGTCACGGCAACAAACTGATCCCGACCTGGAGCAAATAACATTGGACGAATTAATTCCCGAAAAATTAGAAAGGGTTCGTTTCTCTTTGTATTTACGATAACAAATTGGAAGATTGGTACTAATTTTTTTTTGGTATTACTGCGTGATGTATATTATTTGAAATTATTTGAAAAGCGTTATTTACAAAATTGTTGCTTTTTTCAGGCTGAAGATCCGCTTGAACAGGCAATAAAGTTCTTACAACCTCTTCAAGATTTTGCATCCAATAGAATAGAGACGCATCTTATGGCTTTTGAGATTTATATTCGGAAAGGTCAGTATTGAATTAATATATTACTGTAAATGAGGCAATTTTCGTATTTGTAAAAATATGTGTTCCCGCGGTAATCCTTGCAACAGCGGTTTTACTGTTTATAATTTACAGCTTGAAAAGGAAGTCTAAAGTTTGAAATTCGCATGGTAGAAGAGCGTAAAAAAGAATATTTATAACCCATTAGTCCTAAACACGTACCACCTTGTACCCTGAAAGTTAGATTAAATTTTAAGATTACTAGTATGTTTTTATATCTGAAGCAGCTAAAAGCTCAATGGTTGTAGTAACATTTTTATTATTTAATCCTTTTAGAACAAACATTTTGAGGGAATATTTTACACTAGAAACGACGATTTTATTGTGCAAAAAGTTTGTGTTTTTTTTTCTGAGAGATCAATGATACATAGCCCGAAGATACATTTTTTTGCATTTAAACCCAGATGTTTTGTTCGCTATTTTTTCCCCTTTTCAGTAAAACGAACAATGCATTTTCATTCTTTTGTTTGATGATTTTCGTCTTTATCCATGTCAAAGAACAAGCGATTGACTATCATACGTAAAATATTAAATTGTCAAAATTGATATTAAGTAAAGAATCAATATTTACGATAATAATTGAAAGCGAACCTTTATGCCAAATCTGGAAAATATTATTCTCCTCTGGACACAATCTAGCTGCTAAATATTTTTTGTTCGCCCTGAAGTGTCCTCGTTAATATCAGTCACCTTTGAAAAAAACACATAGTCGACAATAGTCACTTCTTTTCTTTTCTCCACATTTTTATTAATGCGTTTTATTAATTTTTTTATACTAACTTTGCACTAATTTTCAATCTCTTGGTGTATTATGTGGAGGTCGTAAATTTCCAAGTTCATAGACAACAAGTAATTCAATTTTAATAAATCTTCTGCTACGAATCACTACTGGTATAATATAAAAAAAGAAAAACAATTTGATTTTTCAATAACATATTTAAGAAAGAAAGAAATCGCTAGCTGAAAATATGTATATAAAAAATTTAATTTGCATTATCTATTCGGCAATTTACGGTCTCTGCTTTTATTACGCTATTATTACGCATATTATTACTTGAGTATATATACATAATTAATTTGATAAAAAAATGATCAAAGAAATTAATTCGGAATTGAATTACAGGTCGAACTCTGCTGATGTTACGGTCCATAAATCGAGCGCATCGTCTGGATCCCAACAACGCGGAATTGCACACGTGTTTAGTACGTTTCCTGCAACATACCAACGAGGTACCTTTGGAAGGTGCAGTGGCAGAAGTCGTAAAACGTCAAACAAGTGGAATCTTTGAAAGTTCGAGTGCCGTTCAATTAAACGCCGAATTCCTGAAGAAACACAGCAAGTCACTGCCCCATTTACTACAAGTCGCGCGAATGTTGTATCTCCTGGATCCTTCGGCTCAATCGAAAGCTCTCTCGCTGGTAACCAATATGGAAGGATTGGAAAGTGTGAATTTGCAAAGCTGTACTAAAGTTCTGGAAGCTTTGCGTAACGGCGATTTTGGCCATTGCGACAACGCGATAGCCGATTATATCACGCAATGCCACAAACGTTTTCCCTATGCGACCGCATTTCGACCACCAGAATTGAAAATCACCACCAATCATCAGGACAAAGAAAATTCGATCAAAAACTGATCCTGACTATGAGCTTTTTCGTGTCATCGATCTGCGATGTAGTTAAGTCAAAGAAAACAATAAATGCGAGGATGATAACGAGAAGGAAAAATCAAAGAAATACAAATGAGAGCAAAGATAGAGGAAGGGAGGAAGGAAGGAAACAACGTGAAACCGAGAAAGAGAGGGAGAGTTTGTAGAATGGAGCAATGTTTGGTCACAAATGTTATCTTTGGGATTTTCAAAACAGCCAAATAGAAACACGGAAGTAAAATTACCGAACGAAATGCACGGTTTAGAAACGTTTTCGTCAAACATGAAACTGACTAACCAATAACAGCTCTTTGTTTCGAGCTACTGAGGTCCCAAATTTCAAGAGGGACGGACACTACGTCAAATAAAGTTAGTAGAAAAAGAAAATAATTGAATGGAGGACGGTATAGTTAAGATGTAATTGATAGTAAGAATTAATATTTAGTACTAATTAAAGCATAAACAGAAACTGAAAGGAGATCACGAAAGGAAGTATCGCTAATTATTGGAATGTTTTTTTAAAATTCAAATAAAGACCGAATGAGAAACGGACGAGCTCTTTCTGGATTCGTCGAGGGGGCCATGAATTGCAAAGAGCCGGTAGATGAGGGATTCAAAACAAATGGGAAATGTTTTCAGTGTACAGGGCGCAGTGTTTGTAAATTAAATGCGTGAGGTTTTAAAGACAAAAAATTAAGAAGAAGTAATAAACTATTACTAACACTTTGGTACAAAAAAAAAGGAAAGAATAAGACTTGAGCACATTCATAAACGAGCGGTTTTTTGCAAACGAAAATATCACTGTTTAAAAAATTACGTCTTGTTTCATTTTCTTTTTCTGCCGACTGCGAAGAAAAGTAGCAATTTTTACAAACGATTGATCAAACAAAAATTTACTTAATAACGACCTTGTATATTTGCTCGACGTTGTGATTTTGAACGATTTTGAATTTAGATTGCGTAACATTAATTCTCTTTTTTTTTTGGCGATTTATGTATTTCTTAATTTAATCATCGAATTCATAAGATACTCATAAGATTTCGGACTTTATACTTCCCTAACGTAAGTTAGTGAACGAAGCTTTCTGGTGGGAAGGTTTTGCAATATTGAAATCAAGGAACCTTTCAATTGTTTCATTTACCACTTCGACAAAATTTTGCCGAACAGTGTTTTCAGTCAAGTTTTAGAAATAGCGCCCCGACAGCATTTCATTTGATTGCTGCACTCGCAGTTCACGTCAGTGATGAAATAGATTAATTTTCAATATAAGAAATTATAATTTTTGGTGAAATTGTTTAGAAAACTCATTTTGATAAGTTCAAGCGGGGTATCACTTATAAATTTCAAAGTGAAAAGAAAGCGTATTTGGTTGTTTTGAAATCAAAGAGAGTTTTAAAAATCAGAGACAGGAATTGCAAGAAATCTGTTGATTTCAAGGATCGAAACTGGAAACTGAGAAATCTTTTAAAATAATTTTTACATTTACTACATCGGATGTAAGAGTCAGAATTTATTTCTAAATAAGGAATAAGTCTCACGAGATTCTTCAAGACTTTGTACAGAAGGCTTTTCTCATATACCGAAAAGTACCTCCGTGACAAGTCTCAAAGATTTCTTACGCCATTTTACATTTAATCGTCGCACAAGAAACATTTTAAGAACGCGTATGATGCAACATTTTTTAATTAATCTGTTGGCTTTTAACATTCGAATAAAAACTCGAAGAATATCCTAAATTGTTTCACATCGAATTTCAAAGAAGGAGGTATTTAAAATAAATTTCTAACGAGTAAAGCATAAAAAATTCAATTATTCCATTCTAAATTGAAAATTAAAAGCATTCAATATACATTAAATTTCAGAAATTTCTAGGTTTTTGGAAATTTTGCTTGCTACTTTTTTGATTCATTAATTTGGAAAGGCATTTAATTGATTTAAAAAGATGGAATAAACAACATTAGGATTAATGTTAATTTCTTTTAAAAAAACACACTCAGATCGTTTCTAATAACTTAGAAATTTTTCGAAATTCCTTCGAGGAATATGAAATCATGTGACTTGTGCTGTATTTTATCTAAGAATTGTTGAAAAAAATCATGGTTAGTACACATTTGGAAAAATTGTTCCACCCAAGAAACTTTTTAATAGTCTTCAAAGATCGCACGCGGTCAAAATTAAAATGTTGAGCCCTTTCTCTCGAGCAACTTCAAAGTAGCACAAAATATTATGAAGATCACATATTTCTCGAGGGTTGAAAATTTCGGAACTTTATTTGGTTCTACTTCAAAACAATATAAAGGAAGTCGAATTCAGTTTAGGAATTGTTAAAAGCCATTGATTTTTCAGTGTGACTTATGAAATTCACGAAAATCATTCTGTTAAAAACGAGTACTTCCAAGCTAGAAAATCATATTTTCTTCCCACCAGAATTTCTTCCTGAGCTAATTTACAAATTGATTAATTATTTGATAACGATTCGAGTATTCACAATGAAGAAAAAAAGTTATCCATATTAACATCTAGTTAAGAACAAACCGAGAAAATGTGCGTATAACTTACGCAAACTACCAAAGCATTGTTATGTCATGGTAATCAATATGTATAGAATTTTGCTATTGATTATGAAAATAGCTTACATTTGTATTTACAACAAATCAGAAAAATAAATTTCAAATTCTGATTTTAAAAAAAAAGGAAGAATAAAGAATAGACGTTTAACAGGATTAAAGTGTGTTTTGTAAAAACGATGGTAAAAGCTATAGGCTATATCAATTCAAGGAACGACGTTTTACAAATGGGAAAAAAAACCAAGATACTCATACCCTCAAAATTATTAATAATTCATTAACAAAAATACCCTAAAGCTTCCTTTGTATTTCTTTGTTTTTGCAATAAATAAAGTAAATGAATTTAGAATTTAGAATTTTGGTTAAGAAGGAGGCGAATACAGAATAAGGGTTTGACAAAATCAGAAGAGGATTTTATAAAATGATAATTATCAACTCAAAGACCTCTTTTCGGTCCTTCGATTAAGTGAAATTAGATCTATTTTGTATTTATCTGTAAATGTCTTCGAAATTCGAAATTTTATAAGAAAATCTTATAGAATCTTATTGCAAAACAGAAAGACTTTATAAGAAGTTCATACGAATTATGGGGTTTTTCTAAAAAAAATTGTTTGTGATACAGAAGACAACTTTATAAATGTATCGTTTAAAATGGAAACTTCGAGCCTTATGAATAATTTATAATTTTTCTTCTCGCATCTTTTTAATTTTTGGAAATTCCTAAAAAAAGTAAGTTGGAGGTTTTTCTCGAATAATCAATTTTAAAAGTTAATTTCAAAATCTGATACGCAAAAATATAATGATCTGCAAACTTCACTGCATATTATTGATGCAAAATACAAATTGCACAAGAAAATAATATTTAAACTGTTTTTCTATAAAACTTCAATGTTTTCTCGAGCTTTCTTACAAATCCCATCAATCTATTCTTTATTTTTATTTCTTCACTTAAAAGAAATATATTTTTCCTTTGTTTCCTATATATTTGTAATCGATTTACTTATTAACGCTTAAATTTTTTTTTAAATATTGAATAATAATTTTGTTACGAAATTATGGATAAAATGAAAGAAAAAAGGGCTCAAAAAATATAAAGAAAAAAATATCTTAGGAATTATTATCACTGTTATTGCACACAATCGGAATTTATAACGACCCAATACCAGGTATGCCCAGTAATGGACTTAAGTAGTGACAAACTGCAATGGGAATTTTTTATGATTTTTCATGAATGGATACCAAACTCATCTATAAAATTGAACGCAAACTTCGCAGAGTCTTGTTATCGAACTAAATATAAATTTGGTGAATCGAAAAATATCAGAGATTTTTGCTTTGTAAGCAAACGTTTTTATAAAAAAAATTACAAACAGGAAACCCACAGCATCAAACATTAGTAGGAGTATCTAATGCGGTTTGTATATTTTTGGTCTGAGATCAAATAAGTTATTGCCTAAAACATTAAAAAATATTTTGTTTCCCTCTTCATCATGGGACAAAATTCGTAACCGCCATTTTACCA
This sequence comes from Gasteruption jaculator, assembly GCA_949825005.1. Classification (NCBI taxonomy): domain Eukaryota; kingdom Metazoa; phylum Arthropoda; class Insecta; order Hymenoptera; family Gasteruptiidae; genus Gasteruption; species Gasteruption jaculator. The sequence continues at coordinate 14,728,174 of OX463765.1, read as the reverse complement.
TGATAATGCTGTATGAGTTCCTATAGGTACTTGTGGCTTTCGCTTCAGATAGTATTTTTTGAATCGTTTTCTTTTATTATTATTTTTCTTTTCATTATTTTGTGGCTTTTATAAAATTAATTCTAGCCATGCAGATATTATAATATATGTAAAGATGAATTCAGCATTTATCTTTAGCATAATTTAAAATTAGGTACATTTCAATTCTCTGTTACGTTCCATTTCACTTTTTTCTAAATTCCAAATTTACCTACACGCTAATAAAAATAGCTGACATGTTTTCGTACCTTTTAAAATATAATTTTTCACTTCAATTCACTGTTTCTTGCAATTCTAGTTTCTTCTGAATCGTAAAATTGATAGATTATCGTTTCACATTTTTCTTGTCATTTCTCTTTAATTAAATTCTACATTTCCATTTAATTCTCTGTTTCCTTCAATTTTTACTTCTTCTATATAACTACATTTTTAAACAATTTTTTATATATTTTTGGTAACTTTTCTTCATTTAAATTCCACATAATTTTATTTCAACTCCGTTTTTCTTCCCATTGAAATTTGTAAATCCCCAAATTTGTAGACTTTAAGATAAATAATTCCAATTTTTACCTATTTCCCAAACATTTCCCTAATTAAATTTCTTATTTTACTGAAAATTTAATTTTATTCCTATTCTCGATCTGCCCGTTTTCAATCTTCATCAACCTTACTTTCAATATATCAAATATTTTCAAAGTCACTTGAATATCTACAATAGCAATTTTTATATGCAGCATAATCGTAAATTTCTCTATTCTCTTCTTCCATATCTACATGCTATAAAACGAGCCCCAAGATGAATTTAACGACTCATCGATAGTTGTTTCATCAATGAAACTGAAATCTTGAATAAATTAACGGACGAAATTGAAATACACGATTATAATAATGGGAATTAAATTTTGAAAAATATTGAAACAACGAACATCTATATGCACTTGAAACATATGGACTTTGATGTTACGGAAGTTTTCAAATAATCGCATTTATACAAATCATAAGTAAGTACATTTGAGGCATTCAATGATTTTTCAAATTTAATTCTGACGCCGTCGAGGAATTATTCTTCCTCTCGTATGTATACTGAATTTCGAATGAACGATAAATACGCGAATAAAGACTGTGGTAGCGGATATACATAATAAAAATAAAACGAGCAGATAGAATCATATAAACTCGAAGATTTCTACAATGTAAAGTATGAAAGATTTGAAACTGAAACAGGAAGAATGAAAGAAAAATGGTAGACGAATCATAGTCGAAATACAGTTTTTGCCAAATAATTCAAGACTCCCATTTTTTCTCTCTCTCCCTCTCTCTTGATATCGACAGCTTTTTATTTTAGAGAAATAGAAATTCATGAACAGGTTCGTTGAATAAAAAAAACTTCTTTTTACTTACTTACTATACTTGTACAGAAAAAATCCAATAAACCATCTTACAGTAATATATTTGAGTGTTTCAGTTTCTCGTCAACGTGTATCCACATTTACATTTTTTAAAGTTATTAAAAACATTTAATTATACAAAATTAGTGTACATATTCATGTACTTTAATTTTCTAATATTATTCTCTTTGCAGTGTTATTGTAAAATTAGATTTAATTTTACTTGCGAAAATTTCCCCAGTTTAGGGGGAAAATAAAATGTATTTCCAATAATATTTCCACATTTAACAGAATGCAAACTTCTGCTATTTACAGCCGACCCAGAATTTTTTGAAAATCAAAAATTCTTATTCGAAAAATTCTTCCACTGTAAGTTACAAAAGAAAATGATTTTTTTGAATTTTTATTCGGTGTAATAACTTCCAATCGTAGGAATTAAAAAGATAGCAATTTTCAGGGTTTCGAAGTGTAATGAAATATGTAAATAAAAGGAATCCTTATTTGCTGAATTTTGAAAAATTGTGCGTCATTTAATAAACATTTTTCATCATATAGTTCTCATATTTTTGGCAAAAGCTAATACAAAATCTTTCCTCTGAATAAAAATATAATTTTTCCTTACGAATATAATCTTCTTTACAATTCTCTCTCTTTTTTTTTAATGTAAGTGGCAGCTCTTTCCTTCAAAATAATCTAATTATTCCGCACCATAATCTTCTACAATGCCACTAAATTTTTGTTGGTTTCAATCATTTCACTGAACTTATTAGATGTATTCTCAAAAAAAGGTTTTCAAAAAAGAATTATTTGTAATACAAAAGTTTTGCTTTAGAAAATTTCAATTTCACTCGAATTTTAAGGTAGCAAATGTCTTGAAATTTTCAAACCTTACAGAGTTCAGCCACACTCTTTTGCGCTGATATACTATATTTATAAAAAAAAATTCTGTCCCTCAAATTACACTACTTATTTACAATAATAATATTGTGTCCTTAATTATAGTTTTCTACAAAGGCACCGTAAGAGATACTTCTTGTCCTCAATCTTTGAGTGCATAACGATAAGAAATAATTAGTAATAACTTTAGACAAAATATTGTTTTTAAATTCTTATGGTCATTGATCGGTCCAAGAGTAGTGAAATAAGTTATCCAGTAGTTTAATATTTTGTATAAAGTTAGTCACAAATTTCGATTTTTTTTCCTTGGCCCTTCGTCGAGAAACCAAAATTCAATTTACTCTTCTTTTAATAATTAATTAAGAAATAATGAATTCGAATAAATGAAAAACTCAATTTTTTCCCCTTAATATCGAAGCCATGAAAGCTTTAAAAATTGATAGTTCAATTTTTAAAGAAGTATTTCGTTCGATATTTATAAATGCCCTACATACGCCTAATTATTATTACTTTTTTTACCTTTTATCGAGTCATGTCACCGTGAACAACTTTTTTTACTCCTTCCTGTACATTACAACTAAAGCCTTCATTAATTATCCTCCTTTCTTGGAGTCGGTGGTAATTGAGACATTTCGTTCCAGTTGATTTCACTGAAATCAATTACTATCTTCTTATTAGGAGGGATGTATTGCCTGAAATAAAATTTTTTTTATATTTAGTACATATTTTTGCTCTTTTTAGATTTCAAAATTGTACGCAATTATAGTTCAGAGAGTAAATGCAATGCAAATAACGGACGGTAATAGTAATTGCAAAACAAAGGAGGGTAATTATATAAAACTGTAGTCTTCCCGTATTCATTATTATTATAATTGGGGTATCGGCGTAATCTTACGCAAAAATTATGCTCAATATTAATTATTCCGATTCGGATAATGAATTTCCTAAAAAGAATATTATATAAAAAATTGGCTTTAACATCAGCTCAACCCCCTTCAGTTCTTTTATCTCCAAAAGTCCAAGCCTTTTGGTTTGAAGGATTTTGAAAGCATTATTGCTACTTGTTTAAAAATCAATTCAACCTCACCCTTGTGACATTTACCTGTAATGTATACCGGCTGCGTTAAACATTTTCTTTGCAGCTATGGTCGCCGTTTTGTGTGCGTGTTTATCTGACATGTAAACAACGTGTTTTATTCCAGATTGTATTATCACCTTAGCGCACTCGTTGCACGGAAAAAGTCCTACGTAAATGGTGCAATTTTTCACATCGTATGAATTTTTGTTTAGAATCGCATTTACCTCGGCATGACATACTGTAATTTTAGAAATAGAAAGGATCGTAACTGGATATCTTTCCAGTTAAGTACCGCCGTCTAATTAAAACGGAGCAATCGGACTTGCTACGACAAAGCTTGCTCAATTCATTATAAAACTCATTTCAGATAATATCAGTGAAATTAACGCTTGGATCGTTTTTGTAAGGTTTCACGTTTTAATAAATTCAAAAAATCTAACCACTCTATTTAAAAAGACCTTTTTTTGGCAAATTCAGTTCTTCAAAATTTTATTTCTATTCTGAAGGTGTTGCTAAAATTCTGGTAATTTTGTAAAACTACATTTCTGTACTGATATAATACAAATATTAGTGAAGTGTATCATTAAATTCAATTTTTATTCATTAACACTTTACCGACCGCCAGCGATTCAATAGCATTGGCGCGCCCGACCGTCCGCTCGATGATATTAATGCTAAATTGTATTTATTAACCGTTTAAGGCCCAAGCAGCGCGATCGCCCTGTTCAGATGTTATGTCGAGAAATCCCAGCACATTCTGCACATTATGGACAACTAAAGCGCGATTGCCCTGTTCGGGATTCTTCGACAATGTTTTTTCAATACCCCTGAGACTCGAATGGTTAAGCGTTGGCGACAAAAAGCTGATTAATAGGCTAGCGGTCGGTAAAGTATTAATATTCGTTAGAATTGTACACATTTTTCAATATTTTTTACTTGGGCGCTTTAAAAAAATCAAACAACCAAGCCAATCTTAGCTACATTTGCAACTTACACATTAATAAGTGAAAACAAAAATTAGACGATATTACCATACAAATACTTCCGCTGAAGTTTATCATTAGAGTCCTTCCTCCAAGGAAACTCGTCGTCGCTGCAACCAGTCGGCATGCCGTTATAGCCAATTCCAACTATCTTCTTATCTTGATCTACTATGCACGCTCCCACTTGACTACATGGATCTTTACTACGCATTGCGGATAAAAATGCTACACCCATAAAATACTCATCCCATTCCAAACAGGATGGTCTTTTGTTATTTACATCCCTGAAATCATTTAAACAATTATTTATACTTTGGCTTAATTTATAGTTTCAAAGAATGGTAGACTATAATGATACTTCAAACAAAGGATAAGGAACATATAGTAGTAGCGAAAATGTAAAAATTTGGAATGCAAATGAAAATTTGTAATTGATGGTCCTAGAATCTTCATGTTTTGATAAGAGTAAAACACGTACAATCTATATATAGATATGGATCCTATTGTTTACTTCTTTTAGGTTATGTTACACAAATGAACGTGTTACTAAAATTGCATAACAAATTTCTCATAATTTTATTTCTTTTAACGAGTAAATTTTAGTCCCGGCTGAAAAATAATTGTAAAATGCAAACATACTTAAATTTTATTACCTATTTAACGAAGGATTCGATAATTGACTAATATCGTTATCGATGTTTTCACCCATTGTTGTTTCGTGAAATACAGTTAATTCGAACGAATTCTCGAATTTCTCAATTTATTCTGGTAATAAAGTATTTTATTTACAATATAATCGAACACAAGTATAAAATAAATATTATTATTTTAGAGTCATATCCGTTACACGGTTGTCGACCGCTAGGTGCGCTGTTATCGCTGGGATGTTTAGAAGTTGAGTTACCTACTTGTTATCCGTTATACCGATATTTTCTGTTCACCGTAATCGTCAATATTTACAAACAAAGTATTTTTTATAGAAGTTTGACTGCTAATTAACAACGACATCACATTATGAGTGAAAATACATTTGCCGATCCAGAAACATTAAAACACGTGATATTGAACTTGTCAGAACCGGTGGTTTTCAGAAAAATGCTTCAACGCGCAGATGGTTCAAATATTTGGAAGATGCTGGATTGGACTTTGGCGGACTATGAAGACAAATTCAAAGATATGTCTTTACCCTTCAGAGTTGGATATAACGCACGAACTATGGTATGATTCTTAAAAATATATATGTAGGAATATATGTAGGAATTCAGGATGTATGTAAGAGTTCCAAAAACAATGGAAATTGGTACCAATTCATAGGGTCAATTTCTTTGATTTGTTTTATGTTTGATTGTTGGATGTAGCTAACATCATATGTTTTCCTATCTTTGATTTCCTGAAAACACCAAAAGACACAAAAACATGCATATCAGAACTTTTTCTTTTACTCATATTAACCTTTTTGCTACTGCGGTTCGGTCCCCCGTTTGTCTTTTTTGAGTGGAAACCCTCCATCCAAAATATAAATTTTTAGGAAAGTTCGTTTTTGTAGAAGCAAAAAAATGTAATAAAAAATAGATAGAATAAATATGTTTGTAACGCTTATGAGACATATACTTATATAAAAAAATCCCGAAATAGCCGTAAGTAGGGATAAAAAAATATTATTCATAACTTTACCATTATTCCGACGTCTAAACAAGGATACCTTGGATGCCGGATATATCCGGCGTTCGTCTCTAGCGGACCATCGAGTGGATGTCGGATATATTCGGCGTTTGGCTCCGGGAAACAAAGTGGATGACGGATATATACGGCGTCAGGAAGAAAATGGTTAATAGTCAATTAACTTTCAGGAACCACAATGGGAGAAAGATTGTGCAATAAAAACAATGACTTTAACTGAATTTATCAAAGAAGTTGGTTCTACAAACCGTGATAAGTGGTATTACTTCGACTACAAGTATATGCACGAATGGTTCAAAGATAACACAGAAATCTTAGAATCTTTGAGTTGGAAGCCATTTGGTTTCGACAAAAACGGTCGGGATTCTACAATGTGGATTGGGAGCACGGGAGCTCACACCCACTGTCATCAAGATTCTTACGGATGCAACCTCGTCGCACAAATTTATGGAAGGTAAATTCTTTTTTTATATATTCTCGATACCCTCTAAAAATATTCACTTGATTTATCACTGAGAGTAGTAGTAAATTCCAATGCAAATTTTTTTCACAAGTATTAAGTTCATTCTCAGGGATTCTGTTTTGGGCAGAATGGAATCATTAGAAATACATTTTTTTCAATTGTAGAAAGCAATGGTTATTATTTCCACCAACCTCGACTAAAATGTTACAACCAACCAGAATTCCATACGAAGAGTCCACCGTTTATAGTAAATTCAATTTTTATTGTCCTACTATAGAGGATGAGGAGGATGTAACTAAAGCATCGATAAAGGCAAAGTTAGTTACATTGGAACCAGGAGACGTTTTATTGGTCCCGAAGGAATGGTGGCACTATGTGGAGTCTTTGGATTTAACTATTAGCGTCAACATATGGCTGCCTCTGGAAACGGATTGTCAAGCTAGACTCAGAGAAGCTCTTGTAAATTTGGTAGTTAATCAACTAGCTGAATCAATTCCAGAAGTATGCAATGGAGAAAACTGTTTGACAAAATGTCTGAAGCAGGTTTGTCGAATGATTTATTTTTAATTAATAACATTCTTTACATGGAAAAGGCAAAATATGGGGTTATTTTCTATTTCTAATACCAAAATGCAAATTCACTGTGAACATTTGTTCTATAAATACCGAATGGAAAATAGGTATTAAGTGCAATTCAGATATTTTAAAACCATGGAATATCATTAGTCCAAGCTTGCCGACCAAAGAATAAAAAATGTTATTAATAATTTGACAAACAAAGGATACAAAAATTATTCATTCATATATTTTCTTATCTCAAGTTCAAGCAATAATTAATAAGATTAATATATTAAAATAAGATTTGTATCAAAATTATTGTCCTTAACGCCATCGATTCTGTAACTTTTTAGGATTGTGCCATAACGTAAGCGTGAATTAAATAAATATTTAGGGTTCTCTAATTTATTCTGTACAGATAGTGACATCTCTTCAAGAGTGTAGGGCTGAAGCTGAGGTACCGGAAGAACCATGTGCAAAGAGACCAAGAGTGACCGAATACTCAGCAACCTCTATTTCGGAAGATTATCCGGAACATACGAATGTTATAAAGGATCTTGAAAGTTCAGAGTTGCGCAAGTATCTCAAGGAAAAAAGGGAACGCTTTTCACTGGATTTAAAAGATATTCAACAAAGTCGACGAGATTCTGCGGAAGCCGGTAAAGTCAATTCTCCTTTTTTTACCGTTTCAAAAAATGTAATAAACGCTTTCTCCCATCCGGATATAATTGACAAAGTAGCTCGTTATCTTCTGAATGAAACTCGAAATGATTCTCTGAATTTGTAAAAAATCTTTTTTTTTTGTTTTATACATGATATGTACATTACCGTTCAAAAGTTTGGAAGAAACAAAGAAGTTTACGTATTACATTTATTTATCACAATCCAAAGATTGACAAATAGTTAAAAAAAAATAGGTTTTCAATTACAAGCAGATATTAGCAGGAATTTTTTACACAGATATAAAGATAGAAAGTCGTAGACGTCATTAAAAATTTATTATAATCGGTTGCTTTCATGATATTGACAAAAGATTTTTTATTTCATACAAAAATATGACTGCTTCGAATCTTTGAACGGTAGATTGCATACAAATTGTTGAAGTTTGCACCTGTTGAAGAAAATAATTATGTACTGCTTGAGTATTCACCATCAGACACTGGGAATGTTTCAGAAAATTGTGAGAACGTATTAGATTAATAACATCACGTTCGAAACGATTGAATAAATTATTGTGTGTTTACCTTCTTGTGTTACTAAAATATCCGCAAAACGTTTTTGAATAGTTCCGTTATCGGAACATTGACTTCTATTTCTTGCATTTTCTGAAATTTTCGATTACTATCCGAGGGCTTTACTAGATTGTCCATCGAGGGAAAAGGTTCAGTATAAAAATACAAGTGTTGCAAAGCCTGTAAGGAGAAACGACATGTTACATTTTTGAATTATCTTGGGTAAGATAGGGTAAATTCTAAAATTAAGTACTCCGTCTTACAAAAATTCCATAAGAATTTATCGTTGGAAAAAAAATGTCAAAACTTTTTTTTACAATTTAAAAAGCCTTCCTTGACAATAAATCGAATAATTCCTATATTAAAATTTCTTCAGCATTGTAGTTTTGATAAATTTATGCCAAAAGAGAGTGCCAACAGCACGCGGTGTTCCCAAGCGGTCACCCATCCAAGTACTAACCGCGCCCAACGCTGCTTAACTTTGGTGATCGGACGAGAACCAGTGCTTTCAGCGTGGTATGGCCGTTGACGAAAGTTTAAATGCTAAATTACAATGAAATTGCATTGCTGATTGCGAAAATTAAAAAAATGAAAATTTTTAAAAAGATTAGATTTTAGAATATAATTATTATATTTTTATAGATTGAAATGTAAAAAAAAGAGTGCCAACAGCACGCGGTGTTCCCAAGCGGTCACCCATCCAAGTACTAACCGCGCCCAACGCTGCTTAACTTTGGTGATCGGACGAGAACCAGTGCTTTCAGCGTGGTATGGTCGTTGACGAAAGTTTAATGCTAAATTACAATGAAATTGCACTGCTGATCGCGAAAATTTAAAAAATGAAATGTCCACTGAGGTATGAAATAAAACCGATCCTAACTGAAAATCTTCGGAATTTCATTGAACAAGTTTCTCTATGGTATTACCTGCTCTGCACTAAGACGTTTAGACGAATTGTACACCAAAAGTTGTTTCACTAAATCAACAGCATCCGGATGCGCATCGGGCAGTATAAGGTCCCATTGCGAGCCTTTGTGGTATGGAAATGTAATTTTATTATAATCTGGCAAACTACTTAATTCCGGCCAGGAGTCAGACGTGGGTGTTCCCAGTTGTTTCAAGACTATCGCTAATTGTTCAATGTCGGTTTCTCCCTACAAAAGTTATGAAATATAATTTCAAGCGGTTCTTTTTTGTACCTCAAGTAATTGGAAAATAATAGTCTCAGAGAAGGGTCACATTCCTTTTAAGCTCTTCAAGCTCCTTAGGAACCAAGATACGTACTGGAAATAATGGAGAGTTATTGAGCATTTCTCCAAAAATACACCCGACTGACCACATATCAATAGATGAAGTATAGAATCTTGCACCGTATAGCAATTCAGGTGCACGGTACCATCTGGTTGCCACTTGATGAGAGTAAGGTCGTGAAACATCTTCCCACATTAATCTTGCTAGACCAAAGTCGGATATCTTTAATACTCCTTCGGTATTTATTAGCAAATTTGCAGGTTTTAAATCCTGAAATATTATTATTATTATTGAGAGCTACTGATTAAAGGGTTTTGGGGCAAGTGCCCCAAAGTGCAAATTTTATAAAATGATTTCATTAAAAAATACTAACAATAAATAAACAAAAGTGTAGATGAAATGAAAATATATGCAGCAAAGAAGAAATAATATTATAAATAGGAAAATTGTTTGAAAAAGAAATTTTATGGGGTATAAAAATTTGACACTGACACTTTTGTCGTTAACTAAATTGCCATGTTTACCCTGTGCATCACATTATTTCTGTGAATATAAGCCACTCCCTCCAACAACATTTTCATATAAGTTTTGGTTTGCGATATGGTCAAAGGGTTGTCGGAGTCTTTCAGGAGCTCCCATAACCCACATGGCATGTATTCAAAAACCATCACAAAGTCTAATCCAGACGGAAATGCATCGAGAATTTCCGTTATCTGTGAACAATTTACCAATATTATGATTAAAATGTTGAACGTTCAGCATTAAGTTATTATACATATAATTGCCGGTTTAAGGTTGACGATTTTTGCTACTTAGAAACGAGATTAGGCACTTCGCTATTAGTTTCAATACTCACATAAGGGTGGTTTAACAATTGAAGGGTTTTCACCTCCCGAATTACCGATACTGGAATACCATCTTCGAGTCTCTTTATTAAAACTTTTTTCAATGCAACATCTCGACCTGTACTTTTGTTCCGGGCTTTCAGGACAATCCCTTGCGCTCCTTCTCCAATTTGTCCTATGATGTGGTATTGGTCCATTTTTAGTAGAACGTCAACGTAACTGTCGCAAATATGTAAGAATAATAATTGTTATATATAATAAGCGGCAGTTGAAAGCGTTCTCTCCCTATTTTTTACTTTTTTTATACTGATCCTGCAATCATGATGCAATTTCAATATTATTCAGTTACGAATCATATGTCAACGGCCATACCACGCTGAAAGCACTGGTTCTCGTCCGATCACCAAAGTTAAGCAGCGTTGGGCGCGGTTAGTACTTGGATGGGTGACCGCTTGGGAACACCGCGTGCTGTTGGCACTTTTTTTTTATATTTCAATTTATAAAATGTAATAATCATATTGTAAAATCCAATCTTTTTAAAAATTTTCATTTTCTTACATTTTCGCGATCAGCGGCGAAATTTCATTGTAATTTAGCATTCAAACTTTCGTCAACGGCCATACCACGTTGAAAGCACTGGTTCTCGTCCGATCACCAAAGTTAAGCAGCGTTGGGCGCGGTTAGTACTTGGATGGGTGACCGCTTGGGAACACCGCGTGCTGTTGGCACTCTCTTTTTGTATTTTAATTCTCCAAAATATTATAATTACGTTGCACAATATAATTCTACAAGAATCATTTTCTCTTGTTAAATTCTCACGACCAAAGTTTATGAACAATATAAAACAAATATTGGGTTATTGCGTACGAAAAATTGGATTTTACCTCCTACTTGTTTACTATTGTTCTTTAATTCTTTAATACTGTATTTTTTTAACGCCGATGCTTACTCGCTTGAATTTCTACAATAACTGTATTTGGATCTTGAAAGTGGTTCGATACATAGTGGCAATTGTAGCGAGGTTGCGTTTCGTAAAACGTCACAATGTTTCTATGGAGATAGAAAGGAATACACAGAAGTAACTGTTGCTCCGTTCAGAGTGAAAAAAGTAGTAGTATCGAATCTGGGGATAAATTGAGTACTTCTTATACAATTTTGGATTCCATAAAATTTATATTTAATTGTCTTTAAATCTGAAATTAAATAAACCTAATGTTCGATCAGATAAATTATTACATTTAAATAGAACAAAATAACAGAAAGTATAGTTTAAATAACGTTCATTCTCGTATAAAAGCTATATTTTATATGCGAGATATGATGGAATATAAATTAAGCCCCAATATACATAAGATATACAATTTTATTTTAATTAATGAACAAAAAAAATATATGATTCTTTTTTAACAAAACATAACTTTTATTGGATAACATCTTTATTGTTGTACAATAGAGTTTTGTTTAAAAATACAATACACTTCACAAAAGTGACTATTTTGTACATGAACCTTGACGAAGGAGGATTATTTTAGTGTCTTTAAATATTCCTTTATAATGTTACACATATTGATATACGTGTAGTATACATACACATACATAAATACGTATGTTTTTGTGTATGTATACATCGTATATGTTGCATATTAAACGGTACGATACTAGCTACTCTATTAGAACTATATTATAATTATAGCGTTTCTTTTGTAATAGTTACAATTTGTGGTAGTATTACAAAATAAGGGAACCGTTATTGACACTTTAAGGAATGTGTATATTCATCATTTTTGGATTCTAGAAGTAAGAAAAGGTAACACAGCTCTCGTTGCAAAAAAAAACTGTGCGTTAGTTTCTCGGTAGAAAGTAGTTTTCCTTATTCTTTAAACTATAAATAGCTACGGATTTGAAGTATTACGTATTAAATATTATTGATTCTGAATGATACCCGAGTCTTTGGAAATACGCTTTGTTATCTCATAGTTAAACAAAAACAAGTCAACGTTCAATCTAATTTGGATGAAACTCGAGGTACTTTGATGAAACGATTATGTGTAGAAAGGCACACATTTTTACTATATACTTCAGTTTGAGTCCCTTTTACATATTAGTTCCATTGGCAGTTGAAACGTCTTTCGCTTTTCTCCTGAGTACTTGTCGCTGGTGCTCATACTCGAAATCCTCCTCTGTTAAATTTAATCTCTGGATCTGTAACATTACCAATCGGTTGGATCAGAAACATTTAACGCTATTTCTACCCAATGTGGTTTCAAAAGACAGACACCCTTTAGAATTTCAATTTGGAATTATTTTCGAGGTTTAATTTAACCTTACAAAAATTGGCTATTTGTCTTTGGTATTTGTCTTTCGATTGAAAGCCAAAGACATTGTTTAACATTTTTCGATATTTGTCAATTTCAGAGAATTTCTTTCAACTTCGAGAACTTTCAAGTTCTCGTATTTGCCATAATTCTAAGGCTCAATTCATAATAAAATACCTCGCAGTAACTAGTCAAAGCCTTTATTTTTAAATCACGCTATGGTAGCTTCAAAAGAAGCAGCTCATTATCGATTGCCATATAAGCGCACTGCAGTCTGTTCCCCTTTTGCAAGCAATGAAACGCAAAATGCAGTGGCGAGATGCGAGCAACGTTTATGTGGAATGTTGTCATTACATCAACACGTTAAAAGTAGAGTGAGTCGGTTTTATCAAAACGTCCATCAATTATAAACTGATTAGAAAATATACTATATCTAATGAGTATAGTTTTTTTTTTTAAATATACAATTGACTCATTCATTGCTTAAGAAGTGTTAAGCTTCTGCGACGTCATGTAATTTTCAGGTCATCTACCCTTCTCGATGATTGATATTTTTTTTTTATCACTTTTCTTTATCATTGTGAAATATTGTAGTTGTAAAGTAATAAAAGACACCTTTTAGATTTTCGATTTAGAATTATTTACGAGGTTCAATTTAACCTTAACAAATTTGGTATTAATTAAGAAAATCTATTTCAATTATAATTCAACATTTTTGGGTTTGGATTTTTGATTACGTATAATTGGGGCGGTAGAAACGGCGTTAAATAAATTTCACTTTGACCATTCAATATTTTTTTGACTGTCGATTTTTGCTTTAACATCTTGAAATTTTTGCAATAAATAATTAGGATACCTGAGCGACCATAGCTTCCTCTTCCGTTATATGAGGTGGAGGATTCCGTAATACTTGAAGAGTTTCGTACATCGTCGGACATTGTTTCGTGAGAGACGTACGTCCTAGGCATCCTTTAAGAAGGACTAGCCCAACTTTGAAAATAACTTTAACTCCCTCGCAGAGAAACATGTCCCAAACACGGAGAATGCTCTCCCATGGCAACGTTCTTGTATAGACGCACAAAAACCATTCCGTCATATATAAAATGGGTTCCATTTTTTGTTTTTTCTGAAAAATAATAAATACTCGGTTATAATTTTGTTGATTTCGCACACAAAGAAGAACAATTCGTACGTACATGTTGGAGGAAAAATATAGTTACATTTAATAAGACTAGATATTTGTGGTTTCCACTTATTTCTATTTTTTTTCCCCCAAGAATTAGGTAAATACACTCAAACCTGTTTTTATGCGGTCCTTTTTTACGCGATTTTCTGTTCTGCGATTTTTTTCTCGATATTCACATACCGCACGAAAAAAAATATCGCACAAAAAAGATCGCAGAAAAATAAAATGGCACAGAAAAAATCGAACAAAAGAAAAACGTATAAAAAAAGACCGCACAAAAACAGGTTTGAGTGTACATTAATAATTTAAATAAAAGTCCTTTGTTAGTCGACTCGATATAATTCCTTTAAATTTCTGTTTTGGAAATTTCGAATTGTTTAAAATATAATAATTTTTATAAATAGGAAATTTTGCTCTTCTACGAAAGTACAAAAATAAATATTCGAATCGAGACCAAGAAAATCAAAACGAAAGCTTCTATCTTACTAGCTTTGACTTCAATATTTTCTCACATTATTGCAGCCAATTATTAGAAACCCAGTTTTCTATATCGCTGATTATTCCTATTATTTAAGAAATTATTTTCTTAAAAAATTTTTTTTTGCAAAAAGCTATATAATCGTATAAGAAACTTCCGCTTAATCGACGGCCAGTGCTTCGAAACTCGAGAAGTCTCTCGGCTTATAGAATGTGCGTTTTCGGTTTCCGCAGTTGATTCTATTCATATCCAATTATGATTAATGTGTAAAATCATGAATATATTAAGCCGCAGCGCCATGAGGAAATGAATCGATCAACAAAATCGTGATTCTCATTTTCAAAGCACATGACGTCATCATAAGAAACTTCCTGTTTGGTAAGAATATTGGCTTTTATAACATCTTAAGGCCCCAGCATCTTAATTTTTAAAAAATGTAAAGAAGGTGAGATATTTCGACAGGAATCGAACAAAAATATTTCTGAATAGGGTTGCTGGTTTTTTTTTTGTAAATGCGGAAGTAAACTTTTTGAGTTTAACTCTTTGCGGCACAGGAATTCGGGTCATGAAATAAATCCATGTTGCACAGAAATGCTATTGCGTTTTAAATTCAACAAAATTGTCATATTTATATAAATAAAGGTACCACATAATGTAAAAAAATAAAAAAGTAATTATTATTTAATTGAATTTGTTGTTAAAGGTGGGACTCGAACAATCCCATCGTGCCTATACACGTGCAGCTATTGCAAAATTTCGAGTTGGGATTAAAAAAGTCCCATCATGCATTACGGTGCATCAAAAAGGTGGGACACTTTTAATCCCGTCGTGGCCCAAAGAGTAAAATGCTAAGGAGTGGGTCGGTATGTAAAAAAAAATGGATTATTAATTTACCAAGTGTTTGTACGCAACAGGAGACACTCGTTTCAACAACGCAAAGAGAATATCGCCATCCCTTTGTAAGGTTTCCATTCCTTGACTATAATATCCAATGAGATACTTGTCACAGACAGCTACTAGACACCAAAAAGCCTGTTCCGCGGGCATGTGCATCAGCAGAAATGCCGCTATGGGTGCTTGCGCTTGACAATATCCGACTTTACTGTTTAAAATGGAATATGCTTTTAATACTTGGAACAGCTCTTGCTGTCCCGGGGCATTTTCCACGAACATCACATGATGCGGAAATTGTCTATGAAGGTCTTTCTTGATGTCTTCTATATACTTCGGGTCGCCCGGTCTTTTTATGAGCTCCTGGTACAAGTTTGGATTGTCCTTCATCAATAACTGACCGCCACATAAGTTCAACCAGGCTCTTAACCGCACAGAAGGTGGTATCCCTTTGCGGCATCTTTCTCTAACTTTGCGATAATTTGAATTCATAAATACACTCCAATTGTCCAACATTCGCAACCATTTTCTTTCCCGACGAAGGATCACCTCCGGTGGTATATTCTGTTTCCTGCAACAAAAAAAGGATTCCTGTTGTTACTTATTCTTCAACACTTTGCCGTCCGCGCACCCTCTGATCGGGATTCTTTCGTTTGGCGCCGGTACAAATCTTTATGTACGACACCAACGTGGTGCCACCGGCGCTTGCCCAATAGTTTTCGCATGGCACCAACGTGGTGCCACCGGACGGCATAGTGTTAATACATAAACTAGCAATTTTCTTCTGGACGTCAAATATCTGCTCGCTAATGAATGAATCCGACTTGGGGAGAGAACGTGCGATCTCTCTTCATTAGACTTCACGTCTTACTTAATATCCTGCCCAGGATTATAAGGTAACACCCATTGTTGCGTTGCGAAGGTTTTTCTGAGAGAACGCTCTTTCTCATTATGTCATTATTCATTGTACAAACTGTAGATATGTTATTTTCCACGTGTGCCATAGAGTCACACAGCTGATTTTTAGTTAAACAATTTTCAGTTGAACTTTATCGCTATTTCTACCCTTACTTACACGTGGTCAATAATTAGGAACCGTAGCCTTTTAAATAAAATCGATTTTCTTATTTCGTACTAAATTTTCTAAAGAAGCTAAGCACTTTACTTTTGTTGATGTCAAAATCCAGTCGACGATAAATAATTAAATGAAGTTTCGAAAATAATTCTAAATTAAATTAATAAAAGGTGTCTTTTGACACCTTTGGGAAAAATAGTGATCCAGCGAAATGCCAACGTACGAATAAAGAGATACTAAATAATAATTCTTAGATGGAAGAATTTGTTAAGAAATTATCGAAATTTTAAGCAGTATTTTGAAAATTATCCGAGTTGGAATTTCTTTAATGCAGTTCAGCAATTTTCTAACACACTGTATATTAACAATTAATTGCATAATTATGTATAGATACAAAATTTGAATAAAGAATTATAAATTCATATAAATATTTCATATTTGAAAGAAATGTAGACAAAGCTAAATTATAATTACAGAATTGAACCTTAGCGATCACACACAAATTCGTTTTATCATCAACAAATTGCTTTGTTTATAGTCCTGATATTTATACAGGGTGAGTCACCCAAGTAGGCTATTTTAAATTGCTCGTAAATTGTTTGTTTAATGAGAAACCGTTCAAATAAAGTTGGATGGTATACGGGAGGATCTACAATTTGTTAAACAGTCTCTTGTTGCTTTGGTGTATAGATTTTATATCAGTTTCAATTCTTATCATCTTTCACTGAAGAATATTCCAGTAAATACAAAAAGACTCGTTCTTATAGTTCGTTATATTAGATTCGCCATTCCAAATTTGATAATTTGGAATTTGATTTCGGTATCAGATCCAAAGGATATGTAAACTACAGAGGACAATTAAATCGCAATTGTATAAATGCGTTTTTCTCAAAGTGCACAATTCCTTTTCAGCTTATACGAGTCTCTGACTGCCAAGGGGCTAAATATCTTTGAGCCAAAATATATATTTTACCTTTCTGGACTATATTGCGATCCACCCAAGAATCCATGTCGGTCAGGAGCATTAGATGTGACGGAACCACATTGATAAATACTGCTGGCTTCCGACTCTGTTTCCGCGTTTACATCTTCCTCCGGATTATTGGATACCGTAGCAGCCATGGCATGCTTCTACTTATCTGCAATGCACAGTTATAATTGTTATCGTGTCTAAGACTCCATGACGTTCAGGCAAAAAAAAAGTTGCATGTGATTTTTATGCAGCTAAGAAACTTTCTAGTTATTTGAAGATCCTAAGTAGGAATTCCAGTCGGTCCAGTATGGTTTGCAAATAAACCTGAAATTGTCTTGATTAATTCTAACCCGTAAAATTGCTCGGAAAAGAATTTACATGCTCCCTAGCTCCCTTGAAGATCCTAAGTAGGAATTCCAGTCGGTCCAGTATGGTTTGCAAATAAACCTGAAATTGTCTTGATTAATTCTAACCCGCAAATTGCTCGGAAAAGAATTTGCAAGCTCCCCAGCAATAATACAGGTTCAAGTAGCCATATGTGGCTACTGTGGTGGCTGCTGTGATCGTGGCAGCCACCACATACCCGAAGCAATAATATAATGTGGCCCAGATGAAGCAGTATCCGTTTTCCTGCCTCAACAAGCTTCAGCATAGCTATTTTCATCTGGGCAGAATAATGGAAGAACTGGATCAGCTTTTACTTTTACAAATTAAATTTTGCAAAAGACTGCAGTGTGATATTATGTTGAAATGGTAAAAATTCAGGCAAAGGCAAGCAAAATTTAAGGCGCTTTTGAACCACGTGAATGAGTGTTTATATTTTTGAGCAAACAATAATTTTTAAAAAATGTTTATTGCACGCACATTCAAAAACAATTAATCGTTTTATCTGCAAAGTTAGTAAATTTAATTAGTTTTTAAGATTATATTTTTTTCAATAGAAATTTTTTGCGACACTTTAAATGATAACACGAAAAAATATCCCATGAAAATTTGCTGATGTTAAGAAAACTTGATTGATTAAATTGTAAATGTTGCCAAATCCCAGCATCAAATGTTTAACGTGAAATAATAAATTTTTAGCATTGAATCTTTTGATAGATAAGTTCTAGATTTTTCGGAACTCATTAAGCTAAACTATTCCAGCTTATTTGCAGAACCTTTTAACAAAACCGGCATAGCTTATTTTAAGACCATTACGAAATTTGGTTTCAAGGAAACGCAGACGAAGGAATTCTAAGCGTTTCAAAATTGTAAGGCAAGTTATTTATCTTATTTTAACAAAATCTCGCTGTAGCTGCTCTTATCATAACAAATCGAAGGCCCTCGTTTATTTAGAGTTACTTTACAGAACTTCTGCTGGGCTTAAACCGTCTGTCTTGGAATTTTGAAATGTTCAGAAACGTAATACTTCGCTCAGTTTTGATGGAAGCACAGTAGTTGTGGTTCGATGTTACAACTTGCATATTTATATTTGAGATTAGTGTGAATAAACGTCTTTGACACCAGATTTGTCGACTCTGATCGCTTACATTATGTTCAAAAGCGACTACATCCGTCAGATTGACGGGTTCCGTAAATCTAGTGTCAACAGGAAGCTATCGGTTCCTTTGAGACTTTCTTTTCTAAATCAAAGTAAACCAAAATGTTGAGTTCAACGCCTGAAAGTCATATAACAATTTGAAGGCTTGAATCATAAAAACTTCAATTCTCAATATTCTGCAATTAAAAAATAATAATCAACAAACTTTGGATGGAAAAAATTCAAGTATTCATAAAATTACTGTTTCGAAAATTAATTGAGGGGCCACAAAAGCGATTTTTTAACCCCTTTGGGTCTGGCTCTCTTTTGAGGAGAACAAAATTATGATTTTTGGTTTGGCAATAAAGGCCAGCACTAAGTGGACTTATGAGTAATGATTTTTTTTCAATTTGATACATACCAGAATCTATGTCAGGTTGATTTCAATTACACATTAATTTTATGATGTTACATTTTTTTTACCCAAAGTCGAGATTTTATTATGCTACCTCAGGACCGCAAAGTTAGCGTATCATTCCGTGGTAGCACGTATATTGATTGCAGTCGGCCCATTCTAACTGGGGTAAGTACGCAAGGTGGAGATCTTAACTTAAGGAGTAAAATTAAGATCTTGCCACTGGCTAATGCTCCGGTTGGTGTCGAACATGATACAACCACGAGTTTCTTTCCAGGCAAAATTAGTGCGTAGAAATGGGAGTCCAAAAAAATATCATGATGTTTTTTTAATAGATAGTATCA
Organism: Gasteruption jaculator; assembly: GCA_949825005.1. NCBI lineage: Eukaryota > Metazoa > Arthropoda > Insecta > Hymenoptera > Gasteruptiidae > Gasteruption > Gasteruption jaculator. Next base: position 14,708,561 of record OX463765.1, on the reverse strand, counting down.
TGTTAACGCTATGCCGTCCGTTGGCACCACGTTGGTGCCATGTGAAAACTATCGGGCAAGCGCCGGTGGCACCACGTTGGTGTCGTACATAAAGATTTATACCGGCGCCAAACGGAAGAATCCCGATCAGAGGGTTCGGACGGCAAAGTGTTAAGTTTGAAACTGGAAAATCATGAATTCCATACCCACTGAATACTTTGGACTTAGAATCAGTAGCTACTGATATCAAGAATTCCAATCCTGGAAGAAAATTGTCCTTTAACAGCTGTCATTCAAACAAAAAATGGATGAAATCTCAGCCCAGTATATTTTTTAATATTAGAAAAAATGATTGAAGATGTACAAACAAAGTATATTCTTATTATCCTACTCCCATTCAGATGGGAGAGCCTCCGGAGCTTTTTTATTATTTCATAATGAAAAGGAACGTCGAGTACAACATTCCTGAGAATTCTTTTCTCCTGCGTGCCTTGGGAAACCGGTACAATATACTCATACAACAATTTATTCTGAATTTTTTTAAATTTTAGAAACATGATATACCCCAGCTCAGAAATCAAATAAACCTGTTATTTGTGAGTGCACCCAAAGGCAACTTTCTTTATTAGGCGTGTCACAAAGAGCAGGGGAGGACTGATCCGCTACATGATAACGTTATCACACACTGATAACCTGAATGTATATATACCACCCACCCAAAAGAAAATTGATGCGACCAATTGTTACCTTTGTGATAATACTAATGCAAAAATTGCATAAGTATTTGTATTTGTGATAATCTTTAATGAAATCTACAGAAATGTTATGTGATAAAATCAACGACGAACAATAAGCCGTTTATTTTAAAAGTGGCCTAAGTCCATTTGTGAGTACCACTTGAAGTTGGCTGTCATAAAAAACGTTTTGGCAAAATTAAACATAAATGGACTTTTCAAAATCAATGATCAATGAAAATAAATATCATCATTCTCTTAAAAAAATATGTTATTTATGGTTCCTCGTGTGAACATCCAAGGGGTATGACGGTATTAAAATACAACACATAGCTGATAGCTGCAACCTCCTGAGGCTTCCTAAGACCTACAACTATAAATACAATTTACCCTTTTAACTGTCTTCACTAATAGCTACGCTTATCCCGATCAGTTTTCTATAAAAAGTTTTAATAGAAATGCCATGGTTAGATGCCATGGTAGACTTTGGACTGGTGCTTTACTCTATAAGTTATTATTTTTTTATTGTATTTTTACTTTGCACTAATACACCCGCTGACTCCTGCAAATGTCACTTGTAAGGGTAGATTTTGCAATTACAATTGATAAAGACACTTTAGTTAACATATCTTTTCTTTTTTTGTTAATCGAGAGGCTGATGTGTAACGAACAGGGATATTCAAATAGCATAACTTTGAATGATATAACTTGTATGTGGTAATTTTCTCAAGAAGAAGAAGAAGAAACCTTGCAACATAAGAAACATTAATCGAGTGGGAACTCGTACATACCACACGTCAGCATAATATTACAATTATATGCATATATAAAATTTCTTATGTCGCGGTATAAGCTGCTGTATATTAAGATTTTCAATTTCTTCATGATGACTTAATATGTATATGACAATTTCTTGTTTCTTTATATAAAAATAGGAATAAACTTTATCAGAAACTGCTGGAATCAGAGTTCCCTGGTTCGAATAAGGTGATTTTAATTAGTGGTTTAGACCAACACCTAGGATCTTGATCCAATTGTGTTTTATTAATGTATCTCGATCATTGTATCCAGAATAGGAATTAACAAATTCCAGTTTTGATACGAATTATTCTAAAAAGAATTCTCCCTACATTTAATTTTGTTCATTCAAAGTTATGAAATAAATTATACTGAAAAAAAAATATAGTAATTGCTGCATTTGAATAGAGCACCAATAGTAGACATATATATAATAATATAAATTATATAGTAATATACTTTTGGCAGTTTTATCTACATTTTTTATTATTCTTTCAATTACTTTCATGGTTAAGTTAACTGGGAATTCGATTTTGTAATAAAATCAAGAAAGTAACTTTTAAAAAGTACTTTAATTATGTAACATTAAAAATTATATATTTTTATGATTATTGTTGAAATGAAAATATTTTACATAAAGAAATAACCAGAAGTAAAAAACTTTAAGAAAGAAATACGTATCATATTTATGCGTATCCAAGATGTATGGATTTTTAGATGGAAACTGGAAGATTCTAGCAAAATGTGTAGATACTTCATACTTTGAAGGAAACATTTCCCTATTAGTAGAAGAAATGAAAAATAACTTTTTTCATGCGGTATTGTTCCTGTGGATATACCTCAAATTTTGTAAAAAATATGAAAAATAAAAAAATGTTTATAAACTCGATCGAAAGTATTTCCGTTCAATATCGAGAAAAACTCAAATGTGATGAGTACAAATTTCCATAAGTATTAGGGAAGCGAGTACCCACGAGTATATTTTGTTTAATGACCGTTTCAAATTGTAGGTAATAATAATATTTATAGCTGAACCGACTGGACATTACTTTTAGTCGTAACAGTATGGTAACTCATAAGAAAATGTAGGTATACGAGGAATATAAAAGAGGTATGGTGATTTTTTCTGTTTTGTGGCATTATCTTTTATGCCATACACAAAATCCACTACTAAATATAGTCACGAAAGCGTATTAAGCTTAATTTTATGTACGAGACATTACTTGAACATTATACAATGAAGATAAAGTAATTAAAATACTGCTCGAGCGGTGCTTTCGTTACTCTATTCATAATTTTAAACGAGCAGCTACCTTTCAAAGTGCACGACATAAACCCACAATATTTTATCATATTTTTAGAGCGAAGGGTGTATTTTGAGCATTAAGTTCTAGACTTGTAAGGTATTTTGAGCATTAACATTTTATATATCGAGTTGCACAAAATCATGTTTAAGATTAGGAAATTAATTTTTTTACCTTTTACAAGAATGAAGATTCTAATTATTAATTACAGTCAATGTGAGTAAAAATATAATTATTGCAATAGAAACTCTTCTTAAATGAATGAAAAATTGTTAATTATATTGTCCCTAATTGATTTAATATATACGCCACCCTTTATTTAGCTTTTCAAGAGAAATCGACATCACACAAAATTAATGTGGATTTATTCATTTTAATTATAAGGTTATCTCAAATTCATATTATTTTTTTCTTTCCTTGAAACTGTATTGAAATATAAATGCTAAAATAAACAATTTTAATGAGCAAGATTCTGCAAAACCATCTTGCACATGGCCGAAGAGAAAAAGGCGAGGCTTATAATTTTGCAGTAACGAGTGCTGCTCAATGTTTCATAAACATTTATATCGAGATAAGGGTTATGTCTTTAGATAAGCCATTTCTGTGTGGAATAAATAATTTTGCAGAAGGGGAATATACCACAAAGATCATATTGCTGCCCAGTGCGACTTTGAAGGAAAAGTCATTCGTTCCATTTCATTCAACCTTCCATTTAAACTCTTAGCAATTGAATTAGGCTTTGTAACTGAATTACTTCCTGTTAACCCTGATGTTATTTACTTGACTTTAGAGAGTACAGTATTGGAATTAAGGTAGACAAAATAATGCTTTTTTTTCAAATTATCCATAAAAACCCATCTTTCGTTTGTACGAATCGGATTCTAAGGGTCTTTATTATTTTAAATAAATTTTAGATGTTAAAAGGGATCGATAAATAACGATAATATTTTTATGCTTTATATCGAAATATTAACTTTGCCGCTTGTTCTACTCTAACTTTATTATGTAACTTTGAATCAACAAAATTAAGGCAAAATTCTGCAAACTTCAATCCCTTGACATACAATGAGGAAGCTGACTCGTCATTCATTTCATGGCTTTACTGTACAGAACTATGAAATTATTATTTTTTAAAGTTATTTAGATATTCTTTGTTAACATCAATCTGATTAATAAAAATTCAAATTTCAAAATAAACTGTACTCTTTCTCAGCTTTCACGTAACTGTTCGGTTGAGCGAAATTAAATAATATTTTTCGGTCGCATCAAGTTCCATTTAATTTGTATGTCATGGGGTTAACTTATACATATTCCTATTAATAACTTTAGTTGATAAGGCTGTTAATACCATTATTTTACATCGAAGTGCAGAAATAAGCAATTTTAATAGCCGAAGCAAATGAGAAAACGTCCGCTTCAATCAAAGAATTTCATATAGACATATTTATATAAATTACAGTTATTAAAAAAGGCACTTCACAGCGTGTTATCATAAAAATAATAAAACTTAGCAATGTCCATAGAGAAGATCCTGTAAACCCTAAATCTTATTTATCTACTTCATCGAAACACAATTTGTTTACATTAAAAACACTTCTTTAAATGAATCTATTTGAAAAAAATAATGGTTAAAATCACATCATGGATCGAAAAAAACACTCAATTTGAACCATGGAATTGTGGTTGGAAATTGTGATCGCGTAGTGTAAATGTCTAACGATAAATATTCATGAGGAAGAGCTCTGGTACTAGTTACCTGTACAGGAACCGAGGAAAGTAGCGTACAGGTGTCTCTTCTTTTGGACACATATATATATACGAATTTCGCGAACCTTAGTCCATCGACTGAGAGCAAAAAAAAGGAAAACAAAAAAAACACCAGGGGAGCACAAGGGGAGAACCTTCGACACTGATTTTACTCGAACGGGGTAGACCCGCTGCCGAGAAAGTACCGTTCTTCGGGCAGCGAACCAAAAAAAAAGGAAGGAAAAAGAATGCGTTAAACGCGCAACGTAAATACCTATTAATTGTCGGATTCTATACACACCGCACGATAAGGAACCGCCTCATCTTTGACAGGCGTGTTCGTTACATATGTTATACGCATGATACGTCAAGGATGAGATTATTTACCTTGCCAGTATGTACAGAATGACAGATATACACATATACACGTTTGTAACGTGGGGAAAAATGTGTGATAGCTCGAGCCAATACGCATTTCAGTACGGCACAAAACGAAGGGAAGACTAAAATCGAGGAAAAAGAAAACTCACGTTTCACAATATGCCCAAAAAATGGTATCCTTGCACGCGATTGACGATATTGCACCAACTTTCGAGAGAAATTGTTAATTCAAGTCATTTGTTCGTCTTAATTTGAACACCAATGTTTTTCATAGCCTTTTGCAATGGCAAAAACAAGATACATGTTTATAAAATAGTTAGTACGTCTGCTCTCTCCCACTACCTCTTTCTTTCTCTCCTCTTTACCAGGAAGTGAAAAGACTTTCTTTCATCCTTACCGACAGCATGGAGAACCACAGCTTTCGAAAAATCTCTACAGATGGCACACGTAGGACACAAAAATTCTTCGTATGCAATATTTTTCAGCATCGGATAACGATATGGTTCTTGTCGCCCAAATGCTGTTATAACGGCAATATAACAGTGGGGTAACATGTATATATTCAATGTTCTTTGTTGTTATATTATCCCTTGCGAAAATATTTTTCAGAATTTCCCCGAAACCTTTCAGAAACTTCTATCAAAATTTTATAAGAAAGGATGTGCGTCCATAACGCGGGATTTTGGCACTAATAATTGTTAAAAATTATAAAATCTTGGATTTATATAACAATAATCTTTTAAATAATTTAAATGTTTTGTTGGAGCAATATTGAGTCTTTTTTTAATTAACTTAAACTCTTTATTATTGGAGCAAACCCAAGTCTTTTTATTATTTTTTTTAAAAGATACCTTTTTTGACACATTCAACTGCGTTTTTTTATATGAGCGCAATTGCGCATAACTTTCTTTTTTATGTATGTTGTGCGCATCAAAGCACATCACATATATAAAAATGAGGATGTTGCGACTCTCTACTCCCTTGGGGCTAAAAACCCGCTTTATAGACCCTCATCCTTTTCAAACAAATTACTATTTTTCAGAAAATTTCTGAAATTTTCCGAATATTTCAGAAAGTGGTGTCACTCAAGCCTCTGCCCTGTGAATATATACAACATCATCTTCCTAACATATATTCTTTTTGGAATATATTATCGAACATGACATGTTTTTTCCGATACGAGGAAGCCTATGATTTTCCAACAAGTGTTGTTATTTACAACAGCAGTGCTGCCCTAGGGATCGTATCATTCTAACGGACTCTACAGTCACTATCCAACGAACCGTAAATTTGCAAATGCACGTTATGTACTCGTCACATTAAATGTATATTTTATAATACAGAAAAGATATTATCTTGACCTGTATTGACCTCTATCAAGTAAAATCTAGCGAGCAGTAGATCATCCGACTGCAAGATTATTATTAACAATTACGATGTACTTTTGCAGATGTTACGACTAGTTTACACTTTTACAAGGCAGAACTGGAAAGAAAAATTTGTAGAAAACCTGTACGCTTTGAACGTGACTTTTTGTGGCTATTAGCATAAAGTAATATATTCGTCGACGAATTAACCGTTACAAGATTCAGATTGGGTTCGAATTCGTTCACCATCCACCTATCTACTTTTCATTTTCAATCTTGTTCCCATTTTTGTAAATACTTCAATTAAATAAAATCTAATGTTGCTAAACAGGGTAATCTTGCCGGCTAGTGCAAATTGCCAACACCAAAAATGAATCAACCCGAAAATACGTTGATTAGTTTTACACAATTGATATAATTTTTTCCAGAAAACATTGTAACAATTTCTGATTGTTATTGAGTTGTGTACCGATTGCCGCTGTAAAGGTTGTTGTAATACAAATAAGATTTACTTTCTTCATTGTATAATTTGTTGCAACCTATTAATAAGTATTAACTTTCTCCTGCGTGTATAGTCTTGCAGAGTATTTACACTTAGGTGTAACAATATTTTGGCAGTGGTTAATTTGAAGCTGATTTGGGCCCTATACTCTTTTGACGGGCCACCATTTCAAAACAACTCATTCGATCAATTGAAAAAAATTCTCAGATATTCTTTAACTATAGTTAAAGAATTAAAACATAAAAAAAATTCTTGAGAAATAGTTTTTTTTTCCCTTCAAAAAATGAACTGATGAAAAAAGACAGGGTCTGTAAGATCCTATACAGGGATGAAGAGTTTGCTGTATTATTTTTGTCAGAATCTGCCTGTCCTATTTATTGTTTTCTTTCACAATAGTATTATTGATGTCATATTGTTCTGTAGAAAAAGTTAAAAATAATCACATAATTTTCATGAAGAATTGTGAATAATTGAACCAAAAAATTTGATCCAGTTTTCGCTTATTTCGGCTTTTTTTGGGTTGGACCGGGCCAGCTTTTGATTATAGGGTCGTTAATGGATCTAATAATAAGAATGGACTAATTTGGTGTTACAGAAATTTTTTTTTGCGTAAACTACCAATCTTTCATGGTCTTTATATCTTTGAATTGACCCAGTTACCACCGAATGTGGACCACTGCGTATCATATACCTAAAGGACCCGGTTACAGTTTTTGCCGTTACATGCGGATATGGATACGGTACGTGAGTCAAGTGAAGAAAACAGAAGGCTTTGAACAATAAACGAATAATCTCATTAAACAGAATACAATTGTAAGAATGATTGAAATTATTGGAATCATTGCCTTGCGCTGTCGAGTTCACGTTTTATGACTTCGTTATAATATGTCTATGTTTAAATAAATATGTACCGATATATGACATATACATATTACAAAGAACTGCTCCGAATGATTACTATAAAATTCAAGTTTCAGTAATTGATGAACCAGGCTGATTTTGATATATTTAAGAGGTCATCTTTTCACATCCGGTCAGATTTTGTTATTTCAGACCCTTGTAACGAGAAACAACCCTATTTTAATTTTTTTTCCGAGCGAACACAGTCTGCCAAACCCTGTATAAAAAAAATTACAAAAAATACAACAAAATTATTATATAAATATTATTTCAGAAAATTACATTTCTTTTATAAAGTCTTCTTTTGGTGGGAAAAAAATTGTTATTCAGTGATTTTTTCAATATTTGAATGATTCTTTTTAATATTTGAAGAATATCTGAGAATTTTTTTTAATTGATTGGATAAGTACTTTTGAAATGATAGTCCAAAAAAAACATGCACAGGGTATCAGAGACCCCAAAGTGCGCTTCGTAATCGAAAAAGTACAAGTATATATTCCCATGGTTAAATGATGTTTCCATTCAATCTCTGATTCTCCTAAGAATTTTTAAGAGGTTCAATCCACATTAGCTGGAGATTAAATCATGTCTCCACCTCATATTAAAAAAAATGTTTCCCCGTTGTGGGTATCAAAATCCACTTGCTTCAGGAATTTCCTGTAACATCAAGATTTATTCGAAGTGGTTCCCTCCAACACACGTGGACCTCCTTTACACGGAGAGAGGAAAGAAGGTGGAAGAGAGCAGAGACACGGTAGCAGAAAAGAGTAGCTTGTTATAATAACTAATACCTATGATTACATCCCAATTAGCGAGGACGAAATAACGTTTCTTCAAAGTTATCATTACCCATAACGAGGAGTTAAAGTTCTTTCTTCTACACAGTATCCTTTTTTGTGTTTCAATTGATTTTAAAGATGGTGGGGAATCCTGTACTCTTCTATAATGATACCAGTCCACCGACCATACCAACAGTACCTTCAAACTTGTTCAGCATGAGTGTACTCTCGGATGTAGCGATGGTCATGCAAGACCGCCAATCAGTCAAATAAAACGTACCTTGCGATAATTTTGCAAATGTTCAAAGGAACACGTCGATGTACCTACCGGAAACACAATGAGAACGTCGAGACGCATGGTTCTAAAAAATACCGTGAAAAAATTAAACTAACAAAAAGTGCAATTCGGCCAATTCGACTGGAACTCTAGGCTCAAGAAAATGGGATTTAAATGGAAGTGGAAATCCCCGTTGTTTGTCATATATCTCGCGATGATAATGCTAAGGGTTGATGGTCAAGATGAAGCAAGTACCGAGTCGAGTGCCGAATATTTGCAGAAAGTTATGTTTGAACTTCAAGAACTTAACGTGCCATCAACGACGACGACAAAGAGTGTTAGTTACACACCGAAAGTCACATCCGAACGTCCTGTCTTCCACACTGAGAACAAAGTGGAAGCTTCCAGGAAGGAGTATATCGACAAATATCCTGCGGCTGATCCTGGAGAGTACAGTTTTCCACCGCCAAAACGTCAACAAACTCTGACCGATACTATTGCTCATTATTTTAAGGTGGGTTGACGATATCCAGGGAGAAGATGAAACTCGCAATCGCTTTGGATGAACCTTCGAAGGAATCAAAATTAAAATTAATGAATAATCAGTTCTATATTCCTTCCTTGATGCACTAATATTTTTGGTAACTCGCTAATAAATAGATTATGTTATGTTCGAAATCGATACAGTGGATCTAGACTTTTTCAATCAACCAATAAGTAATTTTAGGACGACAATTTTTAACCCTTTCCACTCCGAGGGAGTTGCTCGTTACGCGTAAAAGGTCTCCATAGCGGAGCCTACAGACCGTTAAGGGTTAAAATAGTCACCGGCTGTCTTTTCTGTACTAATGTGTGATTGAAAATCATTCAAAGTCCCAAAAATCTGATAAATCTACACAACCCTTTTGCTTCTAATCAAATTTTCGACCCTCGACTGGCCTACCAAGGTCTCGCTCCAGCTTAGTTTAGTTTCAATTTAAGCACCTTCATAGTAGGAAATTTCTTCATACTAAATATTGTATTTAATAAAGTAATACTATCTGTTAAAATCAAAATTTTATAATTTTATGTCATAGACTCGAGTGTGTGTTAGAAATAATTAAAAAATAAAGAAATCAATAATTTCCATGTAGTAGTTACAGTAGTAGTAGTAATAATAATAATAGTTGATTTATTATTCTTTATTTTTGGTACAACCGGCTTTTATTCAGTTCTAAGTTTTTAAACGTTTTAATCTCAGTTATCTCTATTACTAAAATAATAATAATAACATTAGCATTAGTAAAGTTTTTTATTATAACTATATATTTTTTTGATACTGTTATTGCTGTTATCATTATTACAATCACAAAAATTTATTTTTTTGGCTGTTTGATGAAAACCATGGATAAGAACAGACTAAAAGTTAGGACGAAGTAGGACAAATTCTGACTTTCTAAGAGGGGACAAACGAGTCTAAATCGGTTCAAATCAGGTTTTTGGGCGTTTCAATTGATTTCTATAAAAATTCGTTACCAAGAGAGGCAGCAAGATACATAGAATTCTCGAATATCCAGCCGCATAAAAAACGTGCATGAAAGTAACACATTTCATGTTTTCCTGGTTAACTTACAAAGCAATTTACTATGGAATTCCAGTTACCGGCTCCACAAGCGTCAATGAATCTTCCATCAGGAGACCCGTTGGCTTTCACCCGTGCCGAATTAGCAGCAATGTATAAAACTGCACTTGAGAAAGGTACACCCGTCAGCTTCGCAGGTTTAAAAGAGGCTCTTTCCTCGGTTCGACAGCCTCACGTTACAGATACGCATTTGGAGATTCCACAACAGCAGTCCCCGTACCAGTATTATTTCTACCCACTTCGGACTTTCATGGGCGAACTCCAGAACGACTATGGATACAAAACGATCGTTAGTATGAATCCTGACTTTTACGACGAGCTTTTTATTACGCGTTTACTTTGATTACGCGCATTACCAATTTATATGTTCCCGAAGGCAAAAAGAAAACACAAGAACGAGCGGAGAGGGGAGGGGGGCACGTAGAACGAATGTCTTTTTACGGAACGAATCATTAACACTTTGCCGTCCGCACATGTGATCGGGATTCTTTCGTTTGGCGCCGGTATAAATCTTTATGTACGACACCACAGTGGTGCCACCGGCGCCTGCCTGATAATTTTTGCATGGCACCGACGTGGTGCCACCAGACGACATAGTGTTAATTGTATCGATAATTCACTTTAAAGGCACCAGACGGCGGATTCGCTGGAAAACTGAGTATACGTACTTGGAAATGATGCCGCACTTTCGAAAAATACGTATTTTGATTGACTTCGTAATTTGAAATTGAATATTTTCAGCCGGCATTACCGCCACCGCCGCCTTCGTATATCGGGCCTGAAGTTGCAGAAACGGCACCGGATTCACAAAAACAAGTAGCTAGTCCTCTCTTCATGGCGATCAGTAGTTTCATAGCAATGGCCGTTTTGTTTATGATGGGCGTCCTCTTTCTCCCCAAGTTCCTCGACTTTGGCGAATTCCAATCCAGGCAATTTCAGGACGATTCCCAGCTGCATTTGACCAAGATCATCGCCGAAGCTATTGACGATTGCAGCGAAAAAAGTTCCAACAGCTCCGTTGAGGCTAAGCATAGGTAAAGTTTGAATATTGTTACTTCAAGTGTATACCGAAAAGGGAGAGCTTTTCAGGGTCACGTGACATGTAAGCAACCAAGTAAGTCTGGATGACATGCAGAGTCAATTTTATGTGACTCTTAAAAGTTCCCCCTGAAATGCAATGATATGATTATTCTATATTTAAAAAAAATTTTTTTAATTTGCAAATAAATGCTGAGAGAGAGAGAGAGAGAAAATATTCTTTTTGTATGCGAATATTCCCCCAGAGAATATTGGTAGCAAACTCTTTCAGAAGATATTTTTTCTTAACTCTCATTTGAAAACGAACTCAAAGTTTTCTATGTTAATAATATTTTGCATGTTTTTCAGATTACACCGATCAAGGATCTCTTGTCAATTGAAACGTAGTCAGAGGTACAAAAGACGATGGCGATCATTTCTAAGTTGAAACTTTGTCAATAAATATTTATGAACACCACTTTTTCATTAATCGAGCCGTTGCTTTTGAAACTCGAGCAAGTCCAGTTTGTGAAAAAAGTTATTTAAAACTTAATCTTATTACAAATAAACATAAAATTTGTTTGTTCAATTCACAATAAATATTCAAATAGATTTGCTCCAATTTCAAAAGCAACGACTCAATTATTGTTTAATGGCAGTTACCCACCTCCCCAATGCAAAAATAAAAAGTTACTTTTTGTAAAGGAACTAATTGTTTCAATTTTATTCCGCACTAACTCCAAGGCTGTGGTAAGGATGCCAATTTTGAAGGATTTCAAGCTAGATTAAATGATAATTAAATTAAAAATTTGTTCATTATAGACGTTTTTTTTTTGTTTAATAGGAAAGATCCTAGTTTTTTTGTACGAATCAGGACTGTGAAACAATATACAATAATTCAAAAAATGGCCACATCGTAAAAAAAAAGGCTATATTATATCATAATACTAATTTAACACTATGCCGTCCGGTGGTACCACGTTGGTGCCATGAGAAAGCTATCGGGCAAGCGCCGGTGGCACCACGTTGGTGTCGTACATAAAGATTTATACCGGCGCCAAACGGAAGAATCCCGATCAGACGCGCGGATGGCAGTGTTAATTAAAAAATTCCTTCTTCCTATATTCGCCTAACGTATCTAAACGCTTTAAAAACATAAGAATTTCTACATCAAAAAATTCTAAAAACATGCAAAATCGGTTAGGTGCAGAGCCAACTCGATTGTGTGACGTCATAATTACATGGTAAATCCAGGATATAATGAAATCGTGAAACGTAAATCTGCACTGTATTTCTCCAAGTTACTACACGCTATAAGAATACTTATTGTAAAATGCTAATATACTCATGGGGACTCGCGGTCGAACAAAAACAGACGATTTCAATGCTGATCTCGAAACATGTGAATGTATTCGGAATGAAAAGCGGTCGACTGGATAAATTTTCGTTTGATGGACGTTCAGAACTGAAATATTTACAAGACTAACGGAAAGAAAAGAAATAGCGAAACATTGACTCTCAGGTCGTGTTCTGTATTTCCGTGTACACGTGTTTCGCGACCCATGTTTCAGACATTTCCGTACAAAAAAAATGAGTTTCGATGATCAGCGTCGTTTCAAGTTCTATCCTTTACAACAACGCGTACCATTCTCCAGTACACATTACAGGATATAGATCTTTGTCTTTAGCAATTATGAATAATTATAATACAAAATCTATGACTACTTAATCACTTCATAGATAGTTGATTGGTTTTGTGTGTAGGTGTAAATTTGTGTGTATAAACGTGTGTCTTCCCTTTCCATTTCATTTTCATTATACATACTCGTATTAAATGTAAGATGCAGCAATAATATCCTCATTACTCTTAACGATTACGAGAAGTACTTTACAGATATATTTTTCTTATCGTTAGCAACAACGGAGGCGGCGATCGATAGGCCAACAACTTCTACGCTCAATCATTTTTAAGGGGAGTCAAAAGACTCGTTAAACTTGTTCTTTTCCCGTGACACGTGTCTTTCCCTGGGATTTTTACCATCCGTCTATTTTTATTTTTAATTTTTTTTTTTTTTCATAACAAAGGTCATGGTTTGACGGATAGCCTTACCTCCTAGCTAGAAAAAAAGCTTTATTAATATATTTTAATTATCTCCAAGTATGTCACATGCTCGTGTTTCACCGTAAAAGGAGTGATTTTGTCACATTTCCTTGCAGTCTTCACGGTTTTCGAAATTTCACTGGTATAGCTTATAAAATTCTAGGAACTAGTCGCGGTACAAATGTGTAAAAAATTCTATCGATGCTCCAAAATGTCTCGAAAGTTTATCCTGAGTTTAGTCATGTCCAAAAATTCGTAGGCCTAAACGCGAAAACTCCGCGATGCGTACACTTGTGATTCGAGGTAAGGGTGATTATGAAAATGTCGGAACGATCAGTCTTGCCCGGACAGTCATTGTGTAAAAACATTAATTAATTGGCACTTGAGAAAATAGATTGCTATCGAATCCAACGTAATTCGGTTAATAAAGAGCAAATACAAGCGGTAAAATCGGTTCACCGTTTAAGGGGCCTCCTTTCTAGTGAGACCACCTGATCAAAATTATTGCATTCAATGTTTTCAAATTTTGAGGACATGTCGTGTGCTGTCCAAAGAATATATTTAAAAAGTGTTTTTTCATTAAAAAATGTCGACATTTATGCGACTCATGCGCTAAGACTCGGAGGTCTAGGAATAAAAAGATGCTCGACTGCTACAGTGATTGGCACCTTTCGAGTGTCTGAAGTAAAAAAAAAAACAAAGTGAGTGTTAAACTAGATGGGTTTTCTTATACAATGAACTAGGATTACAAGAAAAAGTATTGAAAATTCGAAAAATGACAATTTTTTTCATGGCAATTTCCCATTTTCTAGTTTCGTTATTCACTTACTTCAACGCTCACTTTTGTATTTTTTAAAAATTCCATAACTCACTAAAGTCGCGTAAATGACTATTTTTTTGTTATGTAAATATTTTTTGCAAATTTTCTAGATACTGCACGATATATTCCCAAAGTTTGAAAATAATTAACACAATAGTTTGATGCAAGGCTCCTCAACGGGTTCGTCAAAAAACTATCATGTACTCCATTCGTGTTCTCCTCTGAGACAAAAGTAAACTAAAAATTGAAGATCTATTACTATTCACTGGATAACGCATAATAATAACAGATACGCATCACTCGTAAATTCAAGAGCAATGACTTGATTATACAAAAAAAGTGGACGTAAATATCGCCGCCTCTGTTATTTTTTTCATCACTCCCGAGCAAAAGATTCAAGCATACGCACACGCATTCATTAAAATCCTCTCTGATATCACGCATTTCACATTATTCTTCTCTTTTTCTTCCTCGTATTCTTCAGTTACGATGCACAATATAATTTCTTTCACTTAATATACACGTCCTTTGTTTCGTTAAAGAACAAATGCCGAGAATCCATAGCAGCTGCGACAACGGCTTTGTAGCAAAATCCACAATAATTTTTCTTTTTTCCTCAATTTGCAAACAAATTCAAGATCCAGTGCGTTAAAAATTTGTTCTTTCGAAATTAATACCTTCGTTTTTCCAGGATTTGCCGTTTATTCACTCCCATAATCGCTAATTCGCTTGATTATCAACATACATTTCCAAATCACATGTTTTTTGGAAATCATACATGTTTTTCTTTTTTCAAATTCAAGAGTCTTTCGTTCCATTAACGTAAATATAAACAAATCTCTCCAGTACGCTTTTCCTTTGACATATTTACGCGTTTCATTCTGTATCTTTACATGAAATAAACTGCAACTTGACAGATTTTTTCTCATACATTGGTTTGTGTCAATCACACGCTCAGCAGGTTTTCTAAGAGTAGCCGAATCAGTAAGTCAGTAATAATATTGCCGACTATTTATTACACGCTTACACTCATACAGTAACGGAAGTTTGCAATAATTGTTAATAAAATGACTGTGCTAAAAAATTCATAGAAGGAAATGAGAAATAGCGGGTTGATATCAAATATCAGATTATGCATTTCAAATAAAAATGGTTAAAATTTTGAAGATATGTAAGATTAGGTTGAAATCGAATTATTATTAATTAGTTAATTAACTAAAAATTAAATATTATTTACTAGTTAATTAATTATTAATGTGCAAACTGATTTTAATTAATATGAGAATAATATATTATTTGTTATAAGTCAGCGTTTTTTTGCATTCGTTTGCATTCGTGAAAAATACAGATTGGAAAGTTATAACACTGAGTAAAAAATTAATAAAAAATGGATGATGAATTTTCTATGAATTTTTGTAACGAAGCATAATTTTTCGAGACATTGAAGTCCTTCCGGTATTAACTCACGCAAACCTCACTTGTGAATATGAAAAAAATCTTTTTCTCAAATAGGGGTGGTAAAAGTTCACAAATAATATGTATACCATCAAGTACATTAACTGGTGCATTCTCGTCGTATAAACATATAAATTCTAGCCAGTGTCGCACTTTGTATATCGAAGAAAGCCTCAAAATTGTGTAATGCATTAAAAATTAGATATTTGTTAATTTCACTTTAAGATAAAGTTGTAAAATTGTCATAAATATCAAATTCAATTTTAATCATAAAGAAAGATTTTTATGTTAAAAAAATGTAAATAATTTTACTCCTCGAATTCAATAGTAAAACGCGTTGAAATATTTGTATCAATAAATGACTTATTGTTATGTAAATTGTAGTAGAAAATATATTTCACAAAAATGAATAAAATATCGGCATTTTTAATTATTGTACTGACTCGCCCCTGTTGTTATATATAGAAACTAAAGTCTGTTTAGATTTCTCGAAACAACGTTATTCCGGTACATATTTTAGATCAAAGGAAGACGCGAGAGACATTTGATGAAAGTAGAAAAATATAAAAATTTTATATAAAAGACTTTGATATGAAAATGAATATGCAAAAAATCACTGAAGTTATGCGCAAATGGGAAAATTAGCATCCCAAATTAAATTGCAACGGTTTCATAACTTTTTGTACTTTACTATTTGCAAATTTTTTATGATCAGTAACATCTTCCTTCAATCTGAAAAACGCAATTTCATTATAAATTGTTTACAACATTTGATTTCGACACAAGAGGACTGTGAAAAGTCGCTTCGTGTAGTATCGCCTAAGAGTATACGTCAAAAATTTACAAAACATATTAAATTATACAAAAATGTTGCAACAACGACAACCGAGAGATATTTTACAACCATTATTTAAACAACACTCCTTTTTTGGTAAGACAAAATGAATGAGTGAATGAATGAAAATGGTGTTGATTCCATTTCCTAAGTCCAATTATTAGAGGATCGCTACATGAAAAAAGTAATACTTCGACTTTATTTAAAAAGTGAGAACAAAATTTGTCTTAATAGATTTCGTGCCTTGACTAGAAAAATTAAATTTGCGAATGATTTTAAAAGCAATATATTAGTCGAAATGAAGATTTTATGATTTGTGTTACTTATTGTTCACAATAGAAATGTTTCTTCCACTTTTCATTTAGTTAAAACTTCGACGGTACACGTTTAGTCCTTTTCAGTCTTTTTACTTTCCGTTGTAAATAAAGAAGTAAGAAAGGAAGATTACTTTAAGAGCAACGCACGTGGAGGAATTTAAAAAAAATTTAATTTATCAATGGAACTCGAATTTCTAGCATAGTCGATACAATAAAGAAATTAATTATGTAATTAATGAAAAAGGGAAAAAGAATGATCCATGGCCGGTTCTCTTCTCGTTTCATATATATATATACTTATTTTTGTGGAAATGTTTAGGAAGAGTGCTAATCATAAAGTTAAACTTGTACTCACATACTCACTCGCATTCGCTAAATTAAATTGGAAATGGACATGAATTTCTATAAAATCTCATCGAACTCTTCGTTTTACTCTTTAGATGTCCGATCAAAGAGGTATGTCGATTCATTCATCCAAAATTCACGAAAAATTACACACGCGCTTTTCCAGAGAACGTAAGCTTCCAAAAAAAACAAAGCAGATGGAACATCGTAAAAATTTGTAGTCTGTATCTTTCGGAAGTTGTACATTACACTGGAACGTATTTCTCTCTTTTTTTTAGACTCCTTTTGTTTCTCTTTGAGACAGTATAAAAAATTGGTCTGTAACACGTACGTACCAATTACGTACATTTACTGTAAATTCAATATCATTTCTTCAATATGGCATCAAGCGAGCAGTTAGAATCGATATCGAAATATTACTAAAAAGAATTTTTATATGACGATTCTCGTGATTTTGTAAGTAAACAAATAAGACACTGCCCAAAAAAAGAAACATCGTATACACCAACTGAAGCTAAATTGCAAGCTGAAAGCGCATTATTAAACTGTAACCTTTTTTTCTCACGTTTGAAAATCTGCGTCAGATCCATTTTACTACACACCAGCGCGACTATCGCACCGATAAGAGTTTCCATTCAATAAAAAGAAAAAATGATGTGTATTTACTCTTCGACTGATTCAATCTATGATTTGTTTCATCCTGCATCATGCCAAAAATCAGAAGCACCTTAGATCCAACGACTTACGATACGAACAAATCCGTCATATCTAGCCCGTGTGCCTCTCTTCATTAAGAAGCTGGTTCATCCTCGGCGAGATTATGGAGGTCCGAATAGTTGACAATGGCACGGTGTAAAAATTCATATTGAGCCTGAAAAAAAAAATTCATTTTATTGTTACTCAATTATACAGGTAGATCGATAGAAGTTACTAAGTTAATCACTTAAAAGTTCGTCTAATTTACAAATTTAAATGCAACATTTGTTACTGGAGTCTCTTAGTTATGGTAGTTCCCAATTTTTATAGTGATCGAGGTAATAAAAGCCATAGGCGTTTTTTAAATTTATTTACAAAGACTTTAACGACGCATTTAATCGCAAAATTGAAATGAAGGGGAAATTGGAATATATCGTCTAAATTTATTAGAATAAGAAAAACTTACAAAGCTGCTGATCATGCCATGTCTTTGTGACCGTAACTTCTTCGTCGTTGTGAAGATATCCACTCTTTTTTCAGTTCGTAATTGTTGTACCAATATACTAAGCGCCACAAACATTGAACTTCTATCAGAGCCGTAACTACAGTGTACAACAATGGATCCTGAAGATTCGGAATCGTCATTTGTAAGGGTTTGATCGACCAGTTCAATCAAGCCGCGAGTGACTTCTGGTACTTCGCCTTCTACTGTTGGCCAACCGTGATATTGATATTGCGTTACAACTACACTTTCATCAGTCTTTGTATTAGAAACAGACATTTCACGACGTGTAAAATATGGACAACTTTCGCTTTGGATGTACCGCACTCTAATGTGATCATACACAGCCTCGTCGTCCGGCCAATAGCGTGGACATTTTCTTGGTCCTTCGTTTAACTGTAAGAGAAACCCACGAATTTTAGTGAAATTACGGTTTAACAATAATAATAAAAGCAGCCACATGGTGGTTAATGCAATTTCAAACTTACGTCGGACAACATAACTATCGTGGAGCTGCATTGTTCCGAAATCATCCTCCAGAAATCTGCTATAGTTGTGTCCAAAGGATCTTGAGTGATAACAAAAGATTCGGAATTGTCGTATCCTTCAATAAAAGACGCATTTATGTAAGTCGAGTGTTCCCGGCCAGGAACAGGGGTAAGTATAACTCGATTCCTATCATACGGTATAACTAATTCGCTTCTGTTTTTTATTCTATTCTCCTCGCCGCCGCCGACAGAAAACGACTTACGATCCTCCAAAATGGAGCTTATTTTCTATAACAGGAAATATAACAGGTAATGTAACTTTTAACGAAAAATATTACAAGTGTGCTTTTCTAACGATATAAATCATGTTCAGGATCATTTTTGTGTTCGTTTCAGATGTAAATGATTTTTTGTGGTTTCTTGATCAATAAAATGTCATTTTTATGATTTTACAGCTAAGTGTAATTGAAATTTTGATTGTGACTAATACGTGTATGTGTTCAATCATTCACATTCCAAATTTGTTACCTATGAGCAATCATTTGTAACATGTTTTTTTCCACCAAAAACAAATATTTGATCGCATCGACTTAAATACAAATTTTTAAAAATATAATATAATATTAATTCTGGATAAAAACTTACATCGTATTCTTCCTCCATTCGACACTTCTCTTTTCCATTATCTCGTTGCCGTAACCTTTCGACGGTTGCTTTGAGTTGTGACACTGGAATTTCCGTGTCGCCGTATTGTGCCATTTCCATGAGAGCACGGTAAATGAAGATGTATTGCTTTAACGATTGTACCAAGAAATTACGTTGGTGCCTCAAATCACAAACGGTGTTAAAAATGGAAACTTGACCTTCTTCGGACAATTGCTGAAGGAGAGAATCCAATGCGACTAGAGTTCCCGTTCTACCAACACCAGCGCTGCAATGTACCAAGATGGGACCCTTCTCCAAGGAGTAAGCTTCGTTGACCCTCTTTATGAATCTCAGGATCGCGTGAGGATGCTCCGGTGCCATAAAATCTTTCCAAACGAGGAAATGATACTGAACTATTGTTCGAGCCTCCCTTTCACCTGCTCGTGTCATTTTCAATTCTCGTACAACGTAATCGGAATATGTTCTTTCGCATACATGCTCGACGGTGATATCTCCGAAATTTTTTGTCTCAGTCTTATCCGGCCAATACTTGGCACACTTCGTTTTCGAGTATTCTTCGAGATTCGTTAACATTAAAACTAATTCGAGATGCTGTTCCCAAATCATTCTCCAATAATCACAAACAGTATTTTCCATCGGTCCTTGCGCGCAGATAAACTTTTTCCGCTCTTTGTACCCGAGTACGAAATTAGCATTGATATAATCGGACCCGTATATTCCGTCCATCTGAGCCAGTTTTACTCTGGTTTGATCGTAACATTTGATATCGGGATACCGATTCTTGTACAGATTCTCACGTGCTTCGGAAGAGCGGGTCGTTCGATCGGTAAATCTGTCCGGTAGCAACTCGAACTCATGCTGGAATCCATAATCCGAATCTCGATGGCGTTCCAAATACGCTTGTAGTAATTCTCCTTTCGGGATCGGTGGCATATCCGGTGGACTCGCAGCAACTAGTTGATGTCTCCCTCTCAGACTTCTACAAAGATGCCTATTAGAGAGAACCATGATTTAAGCAACGCTGTTTAGATTCATCGTTTCAGGGATTGTTCAAGGTACGATTACGCATTTGACATCAATATACCTGAAACTGTTTCGTAAGGTGATCATTTCCTCGCCCCTCTGTTGAGCACGTTTTGTGTACCGGTGCAACACGCACAATATAACGAGAAGAATGATGATCGTTAAAGTCAAAGCTACAGAGATTTGAAGTATCACTCCCAGAGTGGTTACATCCTCAACAGCTATGCTGCGTGGATCTGGACCTCCAAAGAGAGGGTTAAAGTAGCTGCTGTAGGCTGGTATCAACTCGTTGTCGCTTCCGTACACTATAAAAAGATTACATTGAAAAAATTTCTTGAAAAAAATTAAGGATCGTTCTCGTCGAGAAAAATTATTTTAAATTACAGTCATTTTATTTTAATCATCCAGCACAGAAGTCGGGTCACTTTTGATTTCTGAAAAGTGGCCCGTTGCCGTTGGGCACGCGTGGATAGCTCGGTGCTCGAGGGTTAAACGAGCCAACGATTAAAGTCAACTCTAATAATCCGACTGTTAAAAATAAATGCGGGATCATATACACGAGACGATAAATAAAGAATTGGTATGTGAATATATACTTTCATAAATAATATTTGGATAGTGACTTACCCATGACTTCGATAAAACCGGTATAGTTCGATTTTTCATTCAAAAATCCATCTTGAGGATGCGGTATCAATTGAGGAGTGCTTTCAATATGAATCATTCTTGGTGCAACATCGTCTCTCCTCCTACGACTGGATGCTTCCGTGTCATTCTTTAGAATAGGAGTGGTTACTTCGAACGGTGTAGTGGTGGATGTGTCTAATTTCGTTACAGGAGTCGATGCAGTGATGCTTGTACTATTGACCATCGGTGTTTGTACTTCGGGAACCATATTTAAAGGGGGCAAAGCTCTAGGTCTGAGCCCGACACAGCGATTGCAAGCTGCACTTCCAGTAAAGGATTGACCATCGCCCAGGAATATATCCTCCAGTAAATGTTCGCTATCAAACGCTTCCGCGACATACGCACCGCCGGATTGTACGCTGTGTACGTAATGATAAGAATATACGTTTATCTCCTCGGGCGGCGGTAAATCGGCTAATGTCTTATGAGGTGCTAATCTAACGAGGAAAACTCGGTAACAACAAATGGGACCTCTTCTCTCGGAGATGCGTGGTAAAAGCAATTTGAATAGCTGTCTTCCTTGACTTTCGATTTTTCTCCACGTCCGCATATTTAAACTATCTTTTCCAGGTGTTGTAGCTGGCATTGTGCAATTTCCAGTAGCCTCCTCTCCGTTGCTACGACTTCTCGTTACTCCGTAGATACGCAGCTATGTAAAATATGAAAATAAATAAATAAATAATAGTTTTAATTAATATGTGGAAATTTCTAATCCTGCCGTTAGATATCCTCAAAACCTTGTGCAACGTATAGACGTTTGTTACTTTTTGACGATACTCACCGTGTAATTGGTATTCGGAGGTACTTGATCGAATTGTGTGCTGTTATTTTTCTTATTTTTTGCATCCACGTCTTTTTCGGTCGGACCATAACGATCGATCTCGAATGCGCCCCTTTCATTTCGATATTTCGTTATACCGGTTAACATAACGTTATATCGCATTATGACTCCGTTTGGTCTTTCGGGTGGACTCCAAGTAACAAAAATAAAGCTGGTACTACTTATATTATCGAACAGGCAAGACACGGAGAGTTTTTGGGGCGCGCTGGCAACTACAAAACAAATTAAATATCCCAATTGTGTACAACTTGATTAAATAAATATTGGTAGAAATTCTTTAGCAAAAAGCTGTCCCAAGGTACATTACCTCCATCTAAAGTGGTGCCGTTGACTTCATCGCTCCAATTTCCACATAATTTCGTGTACTCGCTGCATGCTGCAATTTTAAATGTATAGTTCGTTGATGGGTCCAAATTTTTGAAGGCATAAACTGTATGTTGTTCCGCTGGATAAACGGCTTCTTTTTTCTGATCACCATGTATGGCCATAAGGTTATAGTAATGCACGTGTTCTCGCAATTCTGGCGGAGGTACGGTCCAACCTAAGGTGATAGCAGTTGCGGCCGTACCTTTAACTTTTACTTTCGGAACGAAAACTGGATCTGAAAACAAAAATCGAGTAAAATCATCCAATTAGATTAAATCAATGTTCGTAGTTATTTCAAAAATTTTCTGCTTGAAAAACCTCAAGGTAACTTTTGCTGTTATAAGTAAATGCAGATTGATGCTTGTATTGTCAATTGATAAAATTACGAGAAATGAGTTGATTGAAAGATTAAACATGAAAATAATTTATTAAAGGAAGTATTATAAATTAAAATGCAAAGAATCCCGGTAAATATTTATAACTAGATATCTGTAATACTTAGAAACCGGAACGGTAATCCCAAGGAAATGAAACCTAAGCTTTAACTCTTTTCAATACCTTCTATCTGTACATTGCATCACTTCCCACTTATGCATCATTTCCCTTCTACACTTTGAAATACTACACAATTTTAAACTTATCGTTCTGTCTCATCCGCGAAAATAAAGTTTTTTTAATTACTTTAGCTCGAAATAAACTAGAATTTTGAATAGTATCAAATTTTCACGTACAAAAATCATCTCAGGAAAAAATTAATTATACCTGCTTCAACTGCCGTCGCGCCATCAACATGGTCTTAAAAGCAAATACCTTTCATATTCGAAAATGAATAATTATTTATGAAACGTAATTAAAACATGCAATTACCTGTTTCGAGAGTAGTGATCCATCGTGGATCAATCTGAGCATGAGATTTACCAACGGCATTTGCCGCACTTATACCAACTCGATACGAAGTTCCTGCATCTAAGAGTTTTAAAACATAACTCGTATTTCCTCCTCCGATAAGTTCTTTATTGTAATGCCACTGTTCCGAGCCGTTTTTCATGTGCTGTATGAAATATTGTTTAATTGGTTCATTTCCGTCATTAACGGTCCAATTCAAAAAAATGCTGTCAACACCAACGGCTTTAATGAAGTCAACGCTGACTTGTGGAACGTCAGTAACGACTAAATGCCGTAAAGCGCTAATGGACCTTCCATAATCTTGCGCTGAACATTCATACGTTCCATTATCTTTTCTGGTTACGGCGTCAAACTCCAAAGACATCAGCACATAGGTTTCGTTGACTTGTGAAACATTCATGAGCTTTTTCAGCGGCTTATTATTGTCGGAATGATTTACTTTGCTCCAGGTAAAATTGGATAATGGGTACCCATACACGTGGCATTCCAATGTTGCCGCTGTTGTTACTTTCGCCTTTTTCTTGGTGACATTTTCTGGTATTATCCTGCCAGGCTCTGAAATCAGAAATAATTAAATGAAGTATCGATACCAAAATTTATTTGACAAGAACGGCTCTCGGAGAAATTATAATAAGAAATTATGATGAATCAAGTGACGATTGAAATGAGAAAATAATCAAGTATACCGTTTAAACGTAGCCTATTTATTCGGAGCGAATTTAATAAATTAGCATATTTAGGTATTCAATTATTTCAATTAATTCGCAACATCAAGAGCGAAAAACAACATTGCGAATACTATGAAACGTTTAAAGAAGGCCCGTATAACAAACGAAACAGGTACGTGCAAAAGGTATGTGAATACTTTCTGCATGTACCCTAGTTATTTCTTGCAGAACATTATAAATTAGCATATCTAGATATCAAATGATTTCTAGGAACAAAAAGAGCACTGTAAATGTTGTAAGTACTGTACTGTAAGTTATCTAAAGATATATATTTTTTAATCATACCAAAAAGCTATCTAATTTGACTTTGGACGCATTACTGATAATTAAGAAATTTTAAAAAATACCTAAATGCGAATGTGTTCTAAGATATTCTCAAACCAAACAAAAATTCCAAATTTATAAATTTCGAAACATGAGTGAACGTTCTAAAAGGTTACACTTTTGATATTATTAATAATATTAATATTTTGAAAGTTTTAGGGGCGATAAAATCGTAAAAAATGAATTTTCACCAGAAAACGAGTACAGATAAATACCAAAAATCTTTCCTGAAATTGTTAATAAAACGACTGAGGGACAATATTCTTACCTATGATTCTAACATAAACTGTTTTTTCCAAATATTCATCCGAAGCGGTTTGTGCCATACACGTGTAATTGCCAGTGTCATTTCTGCTAGCTACTTTAATATCAAACCTTCCTTGGCTTTCAGAATCTTCGATGGTCGTCAGGTTTATCCCTTTGGTACTCCACCAAATCTGACCAGGAACATTTAATTTACATATCAAAGACGGAGTGCTGCCAGCTTCAATTCCTTTGGTATCCTGTGATACAAGAATCTCCAATACAGGCGCAGATTCTGCTTTGCTCTCCATAACATCCACATTTTGTCCACCTGTTTGAAAATTTTTCATTTTATATTTGTAAAATAATAAACACGTAAACAACAAAAAAAAGTAGCTATTTTAGGAAAGAGCACACTCCACACGCTTCATGCCAAGTTTTGTAAACTCTTTATCGATATGCTCCCAAACTATTTCGTCCTCCCACGCTTGACGTATATATACCTAGTTTTTGTATATCTGGCACTATTTCAATAAGTTATCTTTAGGCTCTAGAGCTAGTTAATTTCGAGTACATTATTTTGAGTGTGATTTAATTAGAAAAGGGAAAGAATTCTCTTCTCCAATCTCCAACGATATGGGACAAGTAAATCTTGATTGAATGTAATATTAAAAATAAATTAAATTTATTCATAGATCCCACTTGGGTTTGTGAAATATAATAACAAGTAATTTCATATATTTAAACTTCCGTTTTACTCCTGATAATAAAATGTATTCAAAATATATTTTGAAAATACCAAAAAATGTGCCACGAATGATACTAAACGGTATTCATTTTATCCGGATTTTGATTAAAGCTCTTAACC
Source organism: Gasteruption jaculator (assembly GCA_949825005.1). Classification (NCBI taxonomy): domain Eukaryota; kingdom Metazoa; phylum Arthropoda; class Insecta; order Hymenoptera; family Gasteruptiidae; genus Gasteruption; species Gasteruption jaculator. The sequence continues at coordinate 14,682,945 of OX463765.1, read as the reverse complement.
AAAAGCGAAATTAATTATTTCGGCTTATCAGATGGGTAGGTAGGTAGTTATTTACAGAATGAAATGGATTTCAGGAGAATAAATATTTCCCCTTCAGAGTGAAATCAAGTAAGTTTCGTGAGATGCTACAAATGTTTATAATACAAAACTATTCTACAAATAATATTATAAATATCATTCCAATGTCAAGTTTCGTTTGCAAAATGTTGCAACGTATTTTTGTACATGAAATTATTCACTTTAATTTTCAAATTAGCATTGTCATCAAAATTTGCGGCAATGACAATACATTTTGTAAATTGCGGAGCATTACAAAGATTTTTTTTTCCGCGCGTAAAACTTGAAAATAACAATATTTTCATTTTTATTTCCGATTTCGCATCATATTCTGCAAGGAATGTTTGAACTTGTTGTACAAAAATTCTAGTTTCCTTCATCAGGGCTATCGCTCTGGAGGTACTGGAGGATCGATGCTAAAACTGTCCCTTTTAGCCCCTATTGAAGTATTTCAAGCGTGTTAAGATCAACCTGCCAGAGCATGGTTTAATTTGTGATTTTCAAAATTGAAAGATTTTTGCATAGTACATGTGCTCGAAGCCCCTTTGTCTCTGTTTAGATTATGTACGTGTATTTCTAACGCTTCCCTATATTTTCTTGGGAAATAGTTGTGGGTATTCATACGTTTTGCGCTCTCCCCCTACCTGTATTTTGCTACTGCTAACGGGGTATATTGTTTCAAATTAATAAATACTTCATATTCTATGGATACTGTTACAAAAACTTTCCCAGTCTTTCCAATATTCGCTTTACTTCATAAAAGTAGAATTTTATATACCGTGCGATCTTAAAAGTTAGCATACGTTCTTTCAAAGGCATTAAAATTTAAGAAATCTTTTATGGCGACTCGTAAGATATTTAAATTTCGATATTTTGTAGCATCGGTCGAATGCTGCCTTTTTATTTCTGTCAAAATTTTAGAAATTTCCCGATCTATGTAGTATTTTTTTAATATTCATTTTTGTTTATCCCATCAGTTCTGAGTATGTTTAAATAAATAACGGGAGATTACTTTACATGTATAATATATCGAATTACCGATACAACCTGTGTCAATAAATAACATAATCGCTTTTGGTTAAATTTACATAATATTATCAGTATTATGAGTTTTGTGAAAGTATATATGATATTTCTTACTATGTAATTCAGTAAAAGCATTTTAATTTCAATTCTTTTGCATCATGACTTCATATTAGTATTCATTCAAAATAAATGAAAAAAACCGCGGACCTTTCAAATTTTACTTTTTTTTTTTAAATTGTTAAAAGTATTAATACGAAGCAATATAGCTTAATCAAAAAACGTTGACCTTTGTGAGAAACCCTAATCACGTTTTCACATGGGACGTTTTTTCAAGGCACAAACGGAAATAATTGTGGCTTAAACGTTTTCTGGATTTGTGCCACTAAGAAATTGGAAAAGTTTTGTTATACTTCAAGCAGGTTGCCAATTTTAGCAAAGCTTTTTTTCAACCTAAGCATTGCCTCAGATTCTAAAATAATATTTTGCGGAAGTTATAACGCGTTTCAAAACTAAAGAAATTGTAATTCCATCGTTTTTGTTTCATCTAGCGAAAGTAATTGAATAAACTAAAGTTTAAAATATTTTTCTGATGAAATATATGAAATTTGGTATCCATGTACAAATTTTTAAGCATCTCACACTCATAATATTTAATTCTTTAGAAAAAAACTAAAAACAGAAATTAATAAGACAATTATTTAAATCATGGACTGGGACAATTAGACAGGAGAATTTTTCAATACAAGAAAGAAACTAATTGAAAACAACTAATATAAAAATCAATTTCAAATTCACAACATAAATTCCTAAGAATAATGGTGCTATAGATTTTCATACTCTATATTCCCAGGTTATTTCTTGTGATTTTAACAAAATTATCATTGCATGTGGAGATCTGATAATTTTATAACACAAGATTTTGTAACATTTAGGAACATCTACGGTAGTTTTTAATCAAAATAATGTGTATATAAATACTACTACGATGAATTATTCTTAAACCACATATGTAATTTTATCTAACATTTTAGTAACAACAATTGGTTATAAACTAAATGCCATCTTAAGTAACACATTAAATAATTAGTGTAACTTGAAATAGGTAAATACATGCAGTTGTGCATAAACAGATTAAACAACAAATTCGACAAATTTCAAATTACGTGCTATGCTACGAGATCTGAGTTCAACGCGACTTAAATTATATTTCAATTCATGGCTCGATGTTGCATTATTTCATCTCACGATGTACCAATTAATAGTAATTACACCGAAAGGAAGACAGCAAGGAGCCGAATCATTAATACCATTATACACATTATTTCCAAGAATGCGATGGAGTAATACGAATTCCTCCTCTCTTAATGCAATAACTTAATTTCTGGTTAACTTATATGATTAAAGCCTTATTATGAGGCTTTCTTTTAAGAAGTTTCCTACATACAAAAACAGAATCTTCTTTACATAGCTCTGATGGGAATAAATTTTCTATCGAGTTTCCAGTATTTAGAAAATATTTAATTAAGCGTTATAAATTATTGAAGTATTTTGGAATTCCAAATTTGAGCTCTTTGCACTCGATTTTGGGAAATTAACATTTATACAAACTGTGGGCCACCTACAGAGTACAAAGGGTTGATAATCTTATCCGATATGTAAAAAAGAAAGATAGATAGCATTGAGTTACAAGATTTTTATATCTTAATAATTATCTTGAAAATCTATCTAAATTTCAATCTTGAACGCTTTCCAGTTTCAAAATATCCACCAGCTGTGGATGTGTTAGATTGTATTATGTATGATCACATACTTTCATTGCAACTCCCTGAATGTCCACAGGGAAACACAAAAATAATGAGAATTGCTACAAATATAATTAACATGCACCTGTTCCTGTCTTAAAGTACCAATATTAACGAATAAAATAGTAAATATTTGTAGAAAGCAAATGATCACCTCTAGTTTTATAGGAAACTTTTTTTAAGAAACTTTTTATTAAAAGTCTCATATTTTTTTAACTTTCTTGTAACTTTTTGCCAATTTCATATCTTGTTTTTCTCCGTATAATTCTACCGCAAGCATTTGCATCTATTAGTTTGTACCCTTATATTTTTCAATAAATCGGTATATTTTACAGCATTAGTAAAATTAACTAACAAAAAACAGACACTCATAGAAAAACATAATTTTATATATTAATTTTGCAAAGAAACTTTCAAATTTCAGAATTTCCAACTTGCATCATTTGTGTATGTAAATTTATTATTTTTCACAGGTGCATCTTTATTACTAACAGCGAATTCCACGAATTATTTTTCCTCGTACACTCCACCGCCACTTTTTTCAATGGTAAACGATAAACACACTCGCCAAATGATTCGCGGTATTCGAACATTATTTACTTATGAATAACCAGCTACGTATATTATGTGAGTAATTACTAAAACAACTGTGAAAAAATGGAAAGCACCGAGAGGAAATAGCGCTGATCGGTCTAACACCGCAATCGCACGTTGTGTTTACACGTGTCGAATAACCGGCAGGGTTTCTTGGAAAACTGCGGTTCTTCGAAAATGTCATTAAGAAGTGTTATTCCTTCAAAGTGTAGATTAGATAAAAGTTTCGTGGTGTTATGAAAAAAAGATGCTGCATTGGCAATGATAACAACGGTGACAGCGAACACTTCGGTGTCAAAGCAGGGGGAGGAAGGAAAGGTATCGGGAACATTCCGTTCCCGGGGATGAAATGCGAGGTGTCTCCGTATAAAGAGAGCTTTTACCTGTATCTTCCTGGTTTGCGGAAACGAGAAAAAGCGAGCAGAGTATCAACGAAGGTATACTCGAAATTGGTGCACGGCTTCGTAACATGGCGTCGTGACAGCCGGGCGTGAGCGAGCGATCCCAGGGCCCTTTTCCTCTTTCCTTCCGTGTTCACGCTCGCACACCCTCTCCTCAATCCCTTTCGTTAAGCATCGTTCTTCGCCTCTGCCGGATCGGCGTATGTACCACACATACAGTCAGTTCACAACACAAGCGACTATCACCGATTTTACCGTAATCCCCTTTCTTCGCAAAGATTGACGTAGCGTTTGTGCGCGCCTACTTGCTACTCGCTACTTGCGTTACCGAATTTCGGTTCAAATGTAACACAATAATGGCACCCGTGATTGACACCGTTTACCACTACTACCATTATACAACCCCACTGTTGAGTGTTGTTCCCTTCTTCTTAAGCGATTGACTCCAGCGCCTCTACCAAGAATTGCTTTAATCTGTTTCAACATCCGACTTGCTCCTGCATGCCGGTAAAGCAGCTGCCATAGGAGATTTAATATGTAATATATTATGCATACAGTATATTTATATACATAAAGGATGGGGGTCCAAAACGCGAGATTTTGGTTCTAATAATTGTTGAAAATCATAATATCTCGAATTTATATAATAATAATCTTGTTAACAATTTCAATGTTTTGTTGGAAAAATATTAAGTCTTTTAATTATTTTTAAAAAAATAGCTTTTTGGCACATTCAGCTACGTTTTTTAATATCAGCGCAATTATGCACAACTTTCTTTTTGATGTATGTATGTTGTAAAAGACGTCAAAGCACATCATATATGTAAAAATGAAGATGTTGCGACTCTGTGCTCCCTGGGGGCCAAAAACCCGCCTTATGGACCCTCATCCTTTATATTTCGATATTATTTCGGAAGGGGCCTACTTTCAAGGAGATTTAATAAATTTGGACGAATAATAAAAATTTGTGTTTTTATTTTTCAATTCGAGATACTTTTTTGACAGAATCTAGCTTCAACCTGTAGACCGCCGGAAAGTCTAAATATAGACGCTCCTAAAAGTACGAAAAGGACAAGTGTAAACAAGTACAACGTTTGATTCTCGAAATTACCAGTTAAAGCGGAGCCATTAGAGTTCCTGGAAAACATTGTCTATTTTAGTCACAGAATACAAACGTATGTACACATACACTCAGAAATATCTTTTTATAACTGATTAAATCTAGTGGTAATTTAAATTCCATAACCCAAAAATCACTGATTATATCATTTATTTCAAAATCGACTCTCTTTTAAAAAAGTCTGCGGCTAAGAACGTAACACTTGCATAGATATCATACGTTAACAAAACGATTAAAAGAACAATACCGAGCCATAAGTCCCAGATGCCATCTGTCATATTCAGGAACCTATCAGCATAATTCGAGCGGAAAATAAAAATTGTAAACTTAAACTAAATTGTGAACTTGAAAACAGAGTTCTTTATATTTTGCATTTCCTTATACTACTGTAGTAAAATTTTCATTTATTCTAATTTGGCGCTTTTTGTACATCAACTCCATCTGCATGAGTAGTATTCGCCAATTGGTTGCAAGAATACATATGCGCGATTGCATAAGAAGTTAACACTTGGCATGCGGGCAACGTACTTTTACGTTATTCGCAGTCTGTCAATGGAGCGCGGGTCACGTAAAAATACGTATTCAGTAGATTCACAAAAAGAAAACGTCCGCTGCACGCGTAAGTCGGCGGCGAAGTATACCCGCATGCGAAAGAGGAAGAGAGAGAGCATGGGAGCATGATCAACCCTGATGTAGGGAGAGAAACAAAATCCCTAGAGGTAAAGCCAATATTCCCTAACGTGTCTTGTTTTCAAAACTTCCGTGATAATTTTGAAAATTTTACCTAATAAAAATTCCAATTTATAGTATTTTATTTCAATAAAAAATGAAACGTTCTAAATTCATAAAGTTTTTGAGCCTGTATACTCGAATCATTTCAAAACAATATTCCCTTTCTGAATATTTAACATCATGCCGTCCGGTGACACTACGTAGGTGGCTCGCGAAAAGTATCGCGCAAGTGCCGGTGGCACCACGTTGGTGTCGTACATAAAGATTTATACCGGCGCCAAACGAAAGAATCCCGATCAAACGTGCGGACGGCAAAGTGTTAATATGCATTCAAAGTTAATGTAGAAGGTAAGTCACCGGAGTGCACTTGCAACCCATATCATAAAATGTAACTCAATTACGGAAGCTGCAAAATTGGTACAATTTTGTTGGAAATGAATGACAAGATTGTAGTTAACCAAAGACGTGGTTTATTTTTTTATTGTGTCTTGAAAATGAATCTTAGGACATTCCTTTCGCTGCTAGCCTCTTGTCGCGCTCTTCGGCAATGGAAAGTTTAACACCTTTGCCTCTTGGCAAGCTTACGTACGCCTTTGATCCCTTACCAATGATGAATACGTTGTTTAATCTAGTAGCAAAGGTATGGCCTTGGGAATCCTTGATATGACAAATATCGAAGGATCCTGGGTGACGTTCGCGACTTACGACGGTGCCGACACGTCCCAAATTTCTTCCCCCAGTGATCATGCACAAGTTACCTACAAAACAATAAAACCACTTACATAGTTTCATGGGGTAACAGTCTCCGATGCAGCCCCTATTTATTGTCTAGTAAATAAGATTTATATTGAAGTAATTAAAAGCGTGATCCTCGTACGCGCCAATTGGCATTTCAAAAATTATAAAATTATATGAAAATGATAAAAACCTAGTATGACAAAAATTCCTCCATTACTCAAATATTGTCCTTAATTAATCTTTAAATATAAAAACGGAAATCTAATGAATAAGAAAAAGACATACAATTTTGGGACATCAATGAAGATTTGGATATACGTACGATTTGAAAGTACCTATTGCAATTGAGTCTATATATTTTCAATAGAAATAGTAATAGATCCCTTAATATCATTTTTAATGATAGATTTAAAATACAGGCACACATTTGTGTATCGATAAAAAACAAAAATGAAAAAGAGAAAAGTTCAAAAATAGAGACTATCGGAAGTTATCACGCTTCAAAGTCGTAATTAGTGATATGAAAAACCAGTGAACTCTTCCTTTTTGGAATTCTTAACACTATTTCAACCGAAGGTGTCGTAAAACACCTTCTACCATATTATAAATGGTGTTCTTGTACCATAAAAGTGAAACTTACCAGAATCAAAGCGAATAGAATCCATGATCTTTCCCGTCTGGATGTCCAACTGAATTGTGTCGTTTACCTTAATCAATGGATCCGGATAACGGATCGTTCTTCCATCGTGGGTAACAAGGAATGGAATTCCTTTAGGTCCAGTTTGAACGTGTTTTACTTTGCAGAGCTTGTACTATAAAATAATTACAGAATTATTGTTACTTTTCCCGCTTTTTCTTCGAGATATTATTTCTATTATTTATTCATCCATTACATTATTTTATATTAAAAGAAATTTCGTAATTGGAACAAAGTATTGTTAAAAAATTCTGTTCTAAATTGTTCTTCATAGAGAATATCTGTTAGTTACAAACTCTTTCTATAAATAATGATTAAAATCAGAAACAATAAGCGAATATATTGATGAAAAAAATACCTTTGCTTCTTCGGCAGAAATGCGATGTATGGTGAAACGTCCCTTAACGTCGTATATCAAACGGAAGAATTCACCAGTCTTCTCGATTGTAATGACATCTAAACAAATATGAATATCGTGAAAGGGATACACATTAATATGTAAGTTCAAATGAATTCAAATGTACTCTTCTTGGGTGATACAGAAAAAATACATGAAATTCAGCCTGTGACCTTAATAGAAGAGCCTTTACGTTTCTCTTGGACAATTTTTGACCATTGCATTTAATAAAGAAAAAAGCAACAGCTTCGATATGCCCGATATAATTATAAGATGCATGCATTCACAAATAACATTGAAACTTTATCAAAATATATTTAATCTATTTTTGTAATATTCATAAGTATGGGAAAGGGGGTTAGTCCCAGCCAGTGGATAGCCATGGTCATTGCAAAAATTTGAAGTTCCCACTAATTTATAATGTCCATTTTAACACTTATTTGACGTCTATCATATCTATAACACCTATCACGGCTCTGTAGAAATTGTAATTTTAACAAAACAAATTAAACTATTGCAACAACCATGGCTACCAATTGGCCGAGGCTAACCCCCTTTCCTCTAATTAAATGCATTAAATCATAAAATGATATGGATCAAGCAAATGCTTGAAATTTATGTTATAAATTTGATAAAGACTCAATAATTTTTATAAACCAGGGTGATCTAAGCGAGAATACTAATCATTGACGATCATACGAACGATCGAGTTTGAAATAGAAAACTCCACGGTACTTTCTTCGTATGCACAAACCCAATTTGTGGGATATATAAAAAATGCTAATAAAACTCAAACTATTTTTCTACTTACCCATGAAGCCGGTTGGGTAGTTAGGGTCGGTGCGAACTTTCCCATCGACCTTAATCAACCTCTGCATGACAATCTTGGTAACCTCACAGTTGGTCAAAGCATACTTCAGCCTATTACGAAGGAAAATAACAAGAGGCAAGGACTCGCGGAGCTTGTGAGGTCCGGTGGATGGACGTGGGGCGTATACGCCCCCCAATTTGTCCAACATCCATGCTTTCGGGGCATTTAGCCGCTTCAAATGCTTCTTCGGTCCACGAGCCTATAACAGAAACACCGCTTTAAAGGTTATGTCATGTCACAGATAATAATTTCTCCTAGGTAAACAATAATTGAGGTAATAATTTCAAGAGCACAAATTTAAAACTCCATGTTGCTTGTGAAGAAAACTCTTTGGTATAAATAAAAAACCGTTATTGTGTCACGAGGAACAACGCGACTGGCAGCGTTTTATGTTTACCAAAGAATATTGGTCTTTTGAAAATGGCCACTGAAAATATATTCCGATAAATGTCGTGTACCTATCGAAGAACAATTTGCACGCGCAATTTTGGCACTGGTACATTTACGGAAACCGATGCAAAAAGATTCAAAATCGGAATGAAGAAACAACGACTCACCATCTTGGATTTCTTGGATGAAAGGAATTTCCTACATCAAATTTCGTTTACATTTCATTCTTATTCTATGGCGGTGAAAGGTTACGTTTTCTGCGTCTGTGCACAATATGGCTGTTATGTCCTAGCTGACACAATAACATAATAGATGGGGCTTCAAGCAAATTCGCGGGTATTATTGGAATTCAAGCGTATATTCATATAATAAATAACATAAAATTATTATTAAAGTCCTTAGTAATCCAAGTTGAGTTTTCATTTATTTTTCCTTCCAACATCTCGACAACCAATTCCAACGATGAATTTCCACGTCCGTGGTTAACCGACGCAGGAGGACTTCATCGCCTTTAAAAGTTGGCGCTCAACGGAAGTTTATTTTGAAAGTGGCCTAAGTCCATTTGTGAATTCTTTGTTGTTAACTGTAGTAACATGTGCCACTTGACATTGCTGTAATAGAAAACATTTTGCGAAATTCATAAAAAATTGGTCTTAGACCACTTTCAAAATAAACGACTCATATATACCATTTTTGAACATAGTGTGACGCAGTAGTTTCAACCCCCACCTCGGAATTCACAGCTTCCGCTCCTTCTTTTTATTCATCGATCCGCCATAGATCTTCTGCTGTATGTAGCTCTTTTCTGATTGGCCCATACATGATTACAAATGTGCTGTATCGCCAATTGTTGAATGTCGGCGATTCATAACCTTCTGTGTTACGTTTAATGGAGCGGAGTGAAACTTGTAAACATAAATTTGTAAATTAAACGAAACACGATGAATGCATTAAGATCTTGTGGTAAACTTCTAATAAGGACGCAAGCTTTGAAGTGCGCACAGTTTACTGGTAACTTATTTTTTGTCACTGCAACTCCTAACCTATGATGAATCCAAGGCGGTTTGCAATATTTAAGGTTTTCAATATTCCATAAGAAGTGTCTCTTATTTTCAAAGATTATAAAGGGAATTGTAAATATTGACAGCCGTATTTGAGTTTTTCCTAAACCAACAAAATTCGTTATTGCTGCTTAGTGCTTTCTAATTATTTGTAGTTATCAAACATAACCTAGAAACTAGGGTTTCCTTATTTTTCATTTATCTCCATGGATTTGTGGGTCCAAATTTATATTTCTCAGACTTTCCTTTTTTCCAATTGTTTAGCGATTTTATTGAAGTTTTTTTTGTTAACTTTAAACCAAAATGCAAACTAAAGTTCATTGGCCATTTTTAATAATAAGATTTTTCTTGAAATTAGTTTTTCAGGAGATTATCAATTTAAAATATTTTATTTGTACAGAGAAATTCATATTTTTTCACATCCAAAATTTTTTATAACATCTTTATATTTTATTCCAGAAAGAAGATCGATCCATCGATATGTCGCTCCCGTTCAAAGAGAATTAACAAATCGTAAGAGAATACAACACAACCCACTAAAGCCTGTAAGAAGTACATTTTCAGACTGGAATTTCGAAGCGGAATTATATGCCTTCAATATTAGACTGTCAGAGAAATTCGATAGGGATCTACTGCAACAATCTTTTACATTTAAGTCGTACATTTCTCAAGAAGAACAAAAACAGAGAGACCTCGGTATCCAAGATCCCAAGTTGGACATTCAACATAATGCAGAATTGGTAGAAGAAGGAAGGCTGATAACATCTAGAATTGTTGAAACTTATATCAGCAGTGCTCTGCCGAGATGTCCTCAAGAATGCATCCTGTAAGTTTCATTTTATTGTAAATAATAAGGAGATATAATTTTCTTCGCATCGAATAAGGATCTTCCAAAAATTTTCAAAAGTTGATTACAGAAATTTTGTGAAGAATTTACAATTCTCGAGAAAATTAGTTTTTACCTCTCACATTAAAAATTATATAAATACTGGAAAAAATTGGACAAATTTCGCGTTTTTGTAATTTATCGAGTTTTAGTGAAATCTTCAGACATACCTTTGGTGCAGAAATTTTGAAGACTTACATTTAACCCTTAACGCTCCGTAGGCTCCGCCATAGAGACATTTTATACGTACAAGCAACTCCCTCGTAGTGGGAGTTGCTCGGGTTTAGAAATGTATAAACTACAAATTTATTAGTAATCCTTACACTCGATTACCAAATAAAACATGTAACTAATGAGTAAATTATCATTACAGCCAACTTCATGATTATCTATTGTCGGATAGTCAGTTAGCATACGTTTCGGAGCATATTGGAACCAAAGACATTATTTTGTCATCGGTACGTATAAAACCAGTCTATTAATTAACAATCAAAGTTCTTACAGCCTTAAACAGATATGGAATAATTAAATTATTGGAGCGCTTACAATCTTGTGACAAACATCTTATATAAGGAGTTGCAAATATAATTTCTCAAAATCATTATCATTTTATGCATACTATAAACCTTAGATATTTTATCATACGTAATATCCAAGAAAAACGGAAAACAAACGCGTCCTCTATCGCATTTATAACGCGGAAATCTTCAATCTTGTTTAATAATTTAAATTCTTACACATTTAAGTGTCCTGGATCAACTTATTATGTGATTACAATTGTGCAATTGACGTACTTTGGAAAGAGGAAAAATTACAAATGCTAGGTAGAAACGGTATTCCAAGTTAAAAGGAGATGATTAAATATGAAAGAATGAAAGAGGAATGTTCTTCTTTACTATAAATTTCTTCTGAAAAGTCTGATGCATAGTAGAAACATTTTATGACTTCAGATCATTGAGTATCATGAGTCATAAATATTTGACAAAATATTAAGCCGTTCTTGTTTGATGTTTGCTATTTTTACTCCACCTTAACATCCCGAGAAATATAGTAATGACTCGTTATTTTTTTACTCACATAATATATTACTCAAATAATATTCAATTGCCACATATTTGTTATTATAATATTTCATGGAATTCTTGTCATCAGTACATAACAATTATTTTTATTATACGATGACAGGTTATTAAAGGACTTTATTGTTTAACGTAAATTATGATCCCTTCTCGCGAAACTTTCATCAAGGTATCCTTCACCCGCTGTCATAGCGCTAAAAATGCATTGTACTATTTCGTTGGATCATTTAATATGATGTTAACGCAATTTATTACCAGCTGATCCTTTACGTGGGATCTTCGATGTTTAACTTTATTTGAAAACACGTGTCTTGCAATTACTCATTATTTGCAATGTTGTAAAAGAGGAACTGAAACTCGTTTTAAACTGTGGTTATTTTTAAATACTTTTATTTATTATCCTCCATTCCTTGTAAAATTTCTCTGTAAAACACGTTTACTTATGAATAAACATATTCGCCATGCATCCTTTCCATATAAACACGATAGTATATTAGAACAGTTAACCCAGTAATAGCTTGATTCATATCTGTAAAGAGAAATAATGTTAAATTTGGTATAAGATCTCGTGACGGGGTCACTCCGAGTCAGATTAAATGATTATCGGATTCTTATTTGGCACAAGTTTGTCTATTTTATGGTTTTGAATTATACATAAATGTACCGGTAGAAAAGGTATGAAATCACGCTGGTGTTTTATATAATGGTATACAATTTTAAATTTTGTGCGGAGAAAAATTATAAAGAGTACCTTGATAAACGTGAGAAAGATGTCATGTACTATAATGGAGCGGACAGTTTTCATAAATGTAAATCGATAGAAGGAGGACTAAGATAATACAATATTTAGTTTAATGCTAATTGTGAGCCTATTATTTATCTATGAAATTCCTATCTCGTTCCATTTTATTTCAATGAAAGAAATCCAAAGCTTCGTTTTCGAATATTAATTTTATTAGCAAGACATAAATACGTCATGTATATACGTCACAATTGCAATATTTCTTTGAATTGTTATTAAATTGAAAGTACCAATTTTTTTCTACAGTTTGTACTGTAAAATTCCTGTTAGATACAGTTAAATTTTGTCTGAATGCTTTCAATCACGTTGAAACTACCTTAGGGAAAATAAATTTTCTGTTAAATATAATACTTTTATCTCACTCGTAAAATCAAATTTCATGATAAAAATAATTTTGCGTCGTTTTCGATATCGAAAGTTCAGTTTCGAATTTTTCGAATTCGTTAAACAGGTGTTACTAAATGGAGGGATACTAAAAGGCAGTTTTATATACTTTTCAGCTTTATTCATTGAAGCTTGAAAATAAGCTAAATAATATAATAATAATTTTTATATAATTACACGTGCAAAAGTATGAAGATATACAATTGTCACGAATTTTCTTAACGAGAGAGAAAAAAGAGAGTAAAAGAAGATTGTAACATTTTGATAAAAATTACTAAGTAATGATTGGAATATATTTTCTCCTTAAATTTTCACTCTTAAAAATAAGAAAGTCTACTGATAATATTTAAAAAAATCGCTAAAATAGACATTTTTGGAAATTTGTCTGAAATTACTGTTTTCTCTGTTGATATGACTATCAAGAGGGGTTACCGTAAAGCAATTTCCATGCATATCACCTTCCACCGAAAGCCGAGCCATGAAACTATTATCGGTGGAATACCACAAAAAATTACATGTTGGTGAAAATAATTAAAAAGGGATGAGGACAAAAAAGAAAGTCTGAAAAATAAATATATTGCACTTTTTATTGACACATTATTTTTGAATATAAGTTGGAGAGGTATAATATTTTTCTTATATTTGAGGTTCAGGAAAAACGTTAAAGAGAATTATAACTTTGTTGGATTTGATTTTTTTAATTCATAGTTAATAACAAGCTAAGCAAATTCATTATAATTCTATGTATTCGTGTTATCTTCCAAAATTTCCTTGGGTGCACGATGTTCCTAGTTTAGCGATAAAGATTTTTAGTAGACCAGCGATGTTCTTCTGGATATCTATATACTTACTCCTGGGCTGTGTCGATTTAACATTAATTATTAATTACTAATCCTATAAATGAGCCGTTTATTTTGAGAGTGGCCCAAGTCCAGTTTTTTTGTTAAATTTTCCAAAATGTTTTTTTGACAAATAACTTCTAGTGGCACATGTTACTACAGTTAACAACAAAAAACTAAAAAAAATGGTCTTGGGCCACTTTCAAAATGAACGGCTTAAATATATTATGATAATTATAATTTATATATCTATGTTGTCTTTCACGATTGCCAATATTTGTCCATATTTTTATTTATATCTTCAACCTGATGTCATTTCTATTTTTCAACGATAGTACTAATATAATACATTAAACTGTTTCTCAATATACATATGTTAAATTAGTTGATAGAGACACAATGTTTTCTTCATTTCAATATTCTTATTAATGGACGACGCCGACCCGAGATTGGCAGTCGGTAAATGGACGCCGCTTCTCAACAACTTCGCGTCTTATATTTTGCAGGTATATCCACCGACCGTTAAGGAGCTCGCCGATGTGTTCCTAGCATTGGTATCCGCATTATCTCGTAGCGTTGACGAAGCGCAAGCTGGGCGTTTTGTTCGCGATTTTCTCATCGCACTGCTGGCGGAAAAAGATCTCACGGAAATATGGTGTCCCGAGGAACCGTTGGCGCTTCTTGAAAGAGTATTAGCAAATGAAAATCAAGCGCCCTCGGAATCCAGGTTAATTGGACACGCAGGCGACAATACGGTTACACCGGTTTTCAGAGTCGGTATCTACTCAAACAAAGAGTATCTAGGCTCTGGTGAGTTCACGCAACTTTTTCCTGGATCCTCGTTCGAGAGAACGACGTTCCTCTTTCCGGTAATTCCCATTCAATTATTCGATCCCCGCGGTTTCAGGTTTCGGGGAAACCATCGAAGAGGCGCAGAAAACCGCTGCGCTAAATATCCTGTACCAAAAGTTCGGTTTGCTGGATTCCAGTCAACCGATGAGATTCAACTTGGACGTAAACGAGTGTCTCCTGAAAGGTACAACCAACCCATCGATTTCAGAGTGGAATCAATCTTCGGTTTCTCCTTAAGTACGAATGAATCTTTCCGTGCTTTCCCTTCCCTTTTTGATTTCACCGCACGAGAATATTCTCATGCATTACTCGCCGTAGGAATTAACGAAAAGATGTTAGGAAAAAATTGATACCTACCTGTGGTAATAAATAGAGAAATTATACAGGATTTTCAAGGAGCCATAAATTCACCGGGTTTAATATTAAACCAGAAAGTTTGCTACGTGCTGTGTCCTAGGCTATATTGATTATTTACAGAGTATTCTATCCCCTTTAAGGTAGTTCATCCTTGTACCCCGCCACCAGTTACCACCACCACTACCACCAACGCCACCACCACTACCACTACCACTACATTACCATCACCACCACTACCATCAACTCAGCAGCACCGACTTCTCCACCTTTCTACCTCTTCGTATTACTCTCCTCCTCTCCCTCTTTGCCCCTTTTTTCTTTCTCTTTTTCCATCTCGCACGATTCCATCTTTTTTCCCTCTCTTTTCAACAAACGGAGAGAGAGAGGGGGGGGGAGGGAGAGCAATTCCACACATACATACGTACACTAGCGCACTCTCGTCCTCTTTCCTCTATTTCTGCGTGTAACGGACTCAATGGCGCTGCCACACCCTTTCGCCGTCCAGTAATCAGCGCTATTGTTGTTTTAGCTCTTCCATTACCTCGTGCGCACCAGGAGCGTGATATCCACGATCCACCTTCCGCAGATTTCGAAAACTTTAACGATAACAGCACAAGAAAAGAGCCCTCCTTACTTTCGCACTTTGATACCTTTTACCCACACAGAGGCAGGCACGCGCGCATACGCTCGTACACGTATCAGATAATTTCTATATACACGTAAACATTGTGAAGCCAGTGTTGCCACCCAGCGCTCGAGGAAAAATAATGGATACGTTGAAGCTGTCGAATGGAATCTCTCCTCGTGCATAACTTTAGACACTACCAATTTTTTCAACTACATACCGACATACATATTTCAATTCGTGGGCGAAATCGTAAACGTTGCGATGAGCTTCTTTCGAAACACACAGAATTCGACCTTTTTTTGGAAAGTCTTCCTGTTCGGACTAGAATCAAACCAGTGTTGCAAAATTATTTAGCTGCAACGTGTACCTTTTTCTGTACCGAAGGACATTTTAGGGTTATGTCTGGCACTCCTAAATACCATTTCAATTTTCAAAATTACGTTAGAGTTCTTAAAAGAAATTGAAATGTTGGATTTCTTCGTCCAAGAGTCCTACTTAACCTGAAATATCGGACATTTTGGCAGCTGGTGTCCGTTATTAGCATTCAAATATGACAAATTGAGCCCTCTGAAGATTCTCGAGAGAACCATTTAAAAAAAAAGATTCACTCTAATTTTTCAGTCTATATCACGTGGTTTACCCTGAAAATGCTTGAAAATTAAAAGGTGTAAAGTGGCCCTGGGATACTCATGTCTCGGAGTAATTTGACGCGTAGAATCGATTTGGCGAGTCCCCGGGAGCGAAATTCCGGTTTACATAGCTTTTGAAAGTGCTTTTCGCGACAAAAAAATGTGGTTTTTCAGCCAAATGTCCTGTTTGCCTTGGGACATCGGGTGAAAATGGAACTTTTCAAATGAAATTTAGGTCAAATTTTTTGCTGCAGAAAAGCTTATCTTCATAACGTTTCCACTTCATTTAGGATTTATCGCAGAATGTTCGGTAAGGTCCTTTATTAGCGATTGGAAGCCATTGCCAACTTATACCCAGATTCTCCAACGTACCTTGCGATATTCTATTTCTACATTTTTTTAAAATTCTGATATGGAAAAATCGAGCAGTTTTTATTCAACAGCATCGGTAAAAATATATATCAATTTCTTTAAAAAAAAAAAAAAGTTCCGTAGCTAAGGACAAATCGAACCCGTGTATTTTCTGGGAGGAAACATGGAAAGTTTCGCGTATGGATTTTTCACAGTTTTCACCCCTAGGGAAGCGAAGTCTATTGGCGTAAGAGACTTTTACCGTTAACTTAATTTAAATTTCAGTGAGTTTTAATTTTTCTCCCTATTCCGTGGCTGGGCACATTTAAAGAACTCGCCCTAGTCGCACCTGAACTTCTTATTGCGTTTATTCGTAGAATCAACCATGAAGAGATATATAAATTTTATAAGAAAATTTGAAAAATCTGGATACGTGTTTACAATAATAGTATACACAAGGATTGAAATTTTATAATAATTGTTATTATGAATTACTGCAGTTTTATAAAATTTTATTCTTATTATTATTATGAAATGGTACAATTTTATATTTTTTATCATGAAATTGCAATACTATTGTTGTTTTAAAAATATCTTCTATTCTTCTAGTTATTTTGTTACTTTATATCACGACTGAAAGTTCGTAATTTTTGTTTATGCAATTTTTATTACGGTAACAAGTATTTTTCTCAGTTCATGCACTATTTTATCAAAAATTTTGGATCGATACAATACTAAGGGAATTTTTTGTTGCAAAAAGAATAAGTGCCAAAATAGCGTATATTGAAAATGATTTCATCCAGTGGTAAGAACTTAAATGAAAAATATTCCGAACTTATTTTTCGAACAAATTAGTGAATCAAACGGTCGCTGATTATGAGTAGAAATATTGCGGAAACTTTCAAACAATTATATTTGGAATGGTCACACAGTATAATGTCCCTGCACTCTGGAAACTGAAATTATAGTAATTATTTCGAAGTAATTGCTGCAGGAGTAATCTACCGGCTATCGCAACGCCAAAATATGCAGTAATTGATTTTACCTCTGCTAAAAGCTCCACAAAATTGAGCAAAAACGCATGTTCGATTTTCACCCATTTCTCGATAAACGGTTTCTGACAAACAGGTATTTGATTCCTCTTGGTGTATTAGGAAAAATATACTAGGAGAGCTTAACACTATTTTTAGCAAATTTATCAAAAGACATTTTTCATCATTTCAATTATAGAATTACTTTTAGGGTACAATTTAATCATTTTTTGACACCCACACGCGGAAAGTGCTAAGCGGATCAACTATGCACCTGTAAAAAAATTTGGTATTGAATAAGAAAGTCTATTTTATTTACAAGCGCTATATTTATGGCTCCCTATTTTCGGTTACATGTAAGTACTGGTAGAAATAGGGTTAAATTTTGTTTTTCTATAAAACAATATTTTTTTAACATAAAATAAATAAGCTCACAACAGCCCCAGCCCACGGATTGAAAAATCAATGAATACAAGTACCAAATGGCCAATCGCCCCCAGAGTATGCAACACGTATACGAAAGTGCAATTTTTTATCACGGCAATACACGTTGATAGGTACTTATTGGAAAATGCCGTTTTCTTTTTCTTCTTGCAAACCAAATGATTAAGTTCTTCCGCTACGGGGAATAAGCGTAAATACGCGAAGATTAATTCCAGACTTCTCCGTTTCCGTTGATAAACTTATTCTCCGGGTGAATCTCCAGGCAATCACTCGTATCGCAGACTTGGCTGTATATTCGAGGAATAAGTTTCTACCCACTGGGGTGGAAGGAAATTAGACACAATACGGTAATAATCAGGGAAAAGTCTCGGGACCTTTTCCAAATGGAGATTTTTGTCGTTCTTTTGATTCAAAAAGTACGTATCCGTCAGTTTTGTGAAGAAAGTCTGGTGTCTTTTTTTCGAATTTCGCGAAAATTCGAATTCAAATTAAATTAAAGTAAAATCCTGAAAGTTTCGATGAATTAGAGTTTCTTATACTTCAATTGCAATTTTTGATAGATTGTAGAAAAAAAAAATAAGGACTAAATCCTTTATATACATTTTTCACTAAAGCGAAGCAACTCTTAAGATGAGTATAATTTTTGACACATAGAGTAGTGCAAGGTAAACAATTTTTTTTGTCTTTGTATATTAAAGGTGCCCGTAAGTAATGTCGCATTAAAGAAAAATAAGGGAAAAATTCTAAATATATATTTTTCACTGAATTTCTAATAATTTATTTTAAAAAAACTTAAGAAATTCTTAACACTAAAGCTACCGTGAGCGGGTCAAATGACCCGCTGCCCATTTAAAATACACGTATGTGACGTCACTAGGTGACGTCACGGTAGGTTTAGTGTTAAAATAGGATAATTTTAAACCCAGAGGGGTGCAAGGTAAACCGTTATTTGTCTTTCTATGTGTAAAATAGAGCTACTCGAAAATAACGTCGCACCAAAAAAAAAATAAGCGAAAAATCTTGAATATATTTTTTTCGCTATATTTCTAAACGTTTATTTGGAAAGAAACTGACGAAACTCTTAAGATGGACCTAATTCCAGGCGTAAGCGAAATAAAGAAAGGGATTTTGATCTTAGCGGCTGTCAACGCGGCGGAGCTCAGCGGAAACATGAGAACTATCGGTTGCCAGAATTGTCCGATGACGATCCAGCTCAAATGCAAAAGAAACTGGCGGAGCGGTTGGGTATGAGCCAAGAAACTGTCTCCCATCGCTTACCCGACATGGCCAAGGCGGAAAGAGGCCAATTGACTCAAAAACCAAGTCAACCGGGACAAAATGTGCCTTTCTCGTATCACCGAGTGGCAATGTCCACGGCAAAGAGACCATTGAATGGGATGCGAAGGATGCGTCGCGATATGAGCTTCTGCAACTAAATGAAACTAATTACGGATCGCCATTCTCGATAATTGCTCCGTTTGTACAAGGAACTGGAGCGAAAACGCCCATATACAGGTGTAGGATGTGGACCATTTAAATTTCTTCGTGATAAGGCTAGACCTCGTGTCGCACGACGGACAAAGGATGTCGAACTGGAACTCGACGGAAACCTTTTACGGCCCCCGACGAATTCGCTAAACCCTGCCCTGTCTGGCAGCCGTTTGTTCCGATCGATGCAAAACACCTTGTCCGAAACGTGCTTGAAAACACAAGACCAAATAAAAAAAAAGTGGATCGATGACTTTATCGCGTCAAAAGACCAAGCTTCGCTTGGAGCTGCATTTCAGGTACTCGACCCGAGCAACGCTGTAACGCGTTATCAAGTAATTTGGGAGATTCAATTGTTCTCTCAATATTTTGGAAATTAATTTGGCCTTTGGTGACCAATCCACAATCGGGAGCCTTCGGAATCCCAATGGATTGGCGCAATGGGGCGTCAAAGACATTTTACAATTACGCGTTAGATATCAAATTCAACACCATTGCGAAATGGCAAGAATGTAACGCAACCTGTTGGATTGATGTTCAATGAATGCACCTAATAAGACCATTATTCCCTTCGATCTGTACGCACGTACTAGTTTTAACTATTCCAAGCGATGCTGCCAAACCGGGATGTATTACCTACCCACTGCCTTTATTGCTTTTCCGGTAAAGTGCAGCGTAGAGTTACCTCTTGCGGTCGCATGTGCCGAAGGTATGGGTATTCTACTAATTGGGATTATTTTTTATCGAACGTAGAGTGGTGCGAGGTAAAGAATTTTCCATAGGTCCTCGTGTATGTATGTTAGGGCTACCCATAAGTCATAAAAATTCGTATGGATATAATGGAAAATTTGAACTTGTCTAATGTTATCGGATTTAACTACTTTATTAGGCTGAAGATTTTCAAAATCTACCACAAAACTATGTTTAGTAGTAATATTTTTTAGATAGCAGACTGATATTCGTTGGTGTCCATTCTATTCTATAAACTATACAAAATATGACGTATTCGTTTTTCATTATAATCAGTTTTGGACGTTTCGTGTAAATTCAAATTTTTTTTTCCGGTTTTTTTTTGCATCAGATTGATTGATTGATTGATATATTTATGACCTAGCGAGCTATAGGTCAAGAAAATTAATAATAATTAATTATAAATTAATAATTTAAATAAAAATTAATAATTTAAAGTTACATTACGTTGTGCGTCAGATGTGTTTTTTGTAGAGATGCCACTTTACGTACATGAACTTGTCTCGTTTTTTTTGTACCAGAGCTGTTTTTTTAGGTACGTACGTTAGGGGAACCCATAAGTAATCTCCCATTTTCACACAATGGTGAAATATAAAATTGGTATGCACTTTACTTTGACTCTAGCAAAACTAAGAAAATCGTAGAAAAGCCCTAACTGAGAATATTTGTTTTTTTTTTAATAAAGTGGTGCAAGTTAAACAATTTTGCCAGGGTTTTGTTATCATTTGTTATTACTTTTGACTTACTTCCGCTCTTATTAGAGCCGCCACTTTTTGGCCTTCTATTTATAGTTTCCATGGCTGAGACGTCGTAGGTGCTCAATGCAGAAACTGTTCTCTTATCCTTCCATGCCAGCAGTAGGATATCAGCCGATCGATACCGAGCCACGTTTGTGTTTATAAAAGTAGGCTTTTTAATGACATCTGGAATGTATTGTGCTCCAGACAATTGTATTGTTCCAGTTATATAGCATTTCAGTTTCAATAGTTGCTACGCTAACGGAATTCCCATATAATGGCCATCCGTAAAGATGCGGTATCCTTTCGCTTCGGGATTTACGTTTAGTAGCTTCTGGTACAGTTGTAAAACAATCCTGGAAGATCTGCTCGGACGAGACGATCTTCGCTGACGCCGCCATAGTACGGAAGGGTTTAATATACGTTTCCGGTAATCCCTATTTTGCGGGATTGTTTGATTGCGGGATTGGACGATACAAAGGAGACCTTGCCCCTAAATTGGGATATCGATCCACGGATTAATAATTCCCGGTCTGGTACAAAATAGTCTTGGAATTTATCATTCGGAAAATTTTATCGGATTACATTATCTCTACCAGGGATCCAAGATGAATCTTCAATTTATCTCAATTAATTTCTTTTTGTTCGAATGTTTCCTCTCTGTTTGTATTTATTTTCGTATTATCGCGTTAACAGCCACGACAAATTTACGTGAATCCCTATTCACGCCGCGTGGGACGCAAGGGTATACGCTATTGCATTTGTCATAACCAGCGCGGCCTGAACGGAAAGTTTAATGTCGCTCACCGGTGACCGACATGACAGTTAACGCGTTAATTTATGTTAATGCTTATACAGGGTGTGCGTTATAAGAGTTCGAAACCGAAAGGTGGTGGTAGAGGGTGAAAATTTGAGAAAAAAAGGTAGGTACCATTTTTCGAAATTGGGAATAATTACCGAGCAATCAATTAAAATGTTTTGACCAATTAGAGGTGGTATCGCGTTGCGGGGTTGGATCTGATTGTGGTTAAAACGCTTTAATTAATTACTCGATAATCATTTCGAATTTCGAAAAAAGGTACATAACTTTATTTTCTCAAATTTTCCTCCTCTACCGCCATCTTTCGGTTTTGAAATCGCACTGCACACCCTTGATATATTTTGCTTTGTATTTTTACTCTACAGAAATTTATCTTTCACATTATTATTATATTTTCTATTTTTATTATAATTTTATGGAATTCGGGGTAACGTCAAAAATATTCGTAAAAAAATCTTTCCCACCGAAATAAATGACCCAAAAATGGTATTCCTTCGGCAAACAAATAAGCGCAAAGGGAATATATCGAAATAAAGGTGGTTGGTGATGGTTAGCGAGCTTTTGTAAATACGACCGTGAACTTTCGAGGACCAAATGCCACGGAGCAAGAAACTTGGTCCCGATGTTGCCCATCGTGACTTTGGTACCTTTTCCATTGTTAAAGGTCAACTAAAAGAAGGAAAGTTGTCCGAAGACAACGAGCTTCTCACTGCGTGAGATCAAACATACGAACCGATCTGCCGGAGGAGAAGTGGAAACAAATATTTCACGACCGGTTGATTCGTTTGCAGAATAGCTATATATCTATCGGGACGGACATTATTTTGAAATATGATAGGAAAAGGAGCCGTGTTGCAAAACCTACGTACGATTTATTTCGAAATATCGATATATTTGAAGCGAAGCTTTTTATATTAACTCCTTCGCTATCAGTGACGCGTATATGCGCGAAAGAAAGTCGTCGCGCCATTTTTGCTCGAGGAGGTTTATACGTGTACCTTGAAAAAACGAATTTGTACTATTGCGATTTCGATGTCTTTAGGTATTTACATATTTTTCGAATCACCGAAGCTGTACCCAGACCGAAATCGAACTTGACGTATCGAAATTCGAAGTAGCACATTCCAATACGACGAGGTACGAGATTGAGGCTTTTTTGAACTTGGTTCAGGAATCAGTGACCCGAATACCTCAAAAATAGTGAATCTCATTGAAGTAAAAAAACTTTTGGAATTTCGATTCCCCATATTGGATTCATCATTTTCAATTTTGAAAATTTGCAGCAAAAGAACTTATAGTGACTCTAACTATTGCCGCAGTTGAATTAGGCATCGACAATATATTTCTAGTAATTTTAACTATATTTATCGTTATTCCAACTACTTTCATGATCAACACTTTGACTGCCACGTCGGTCGCCGGTGACCGACACTAAACTTTCCGTTCAGGCCGCGCTGGTTATGGCAAACGCAATAGCGTATACCCTTGCGACCCACGCGGCGTGAATAGGCATTCACGTAAATTTGTCGTGGCTTTTAACTAGAAATTAAATAATTAGTGCCCTCATTTTTTTCGGTGTGATAATGAATTAGGATTTTCCATAAGAGACTCATTTTCATAAAAACCCACTTATTTTTCGAATACTCGTCCGCTACGATGGATTCGCCATTTCGAATTTTCAAAATTTGGCCTCGGATTTGACTTTTGCGAGAGAACAAATTTTTCTTTTGAAATTTAATTGCAATTTCGAAAAACAAAAACGATGATCAACACGTTTTCGGCCTATAAAGTTATTTTTCGTCCGATTACACGTAGACCATGAATCGAATATGGTTAGTCGCAAAATGGCACCGATTTAAGTTGACCGACGCAGGTTTAAACTGGCAATTTCAAAATATCGAATACGACTTAACGTAAAAGTACCTGTAAATAAACGAGGCCGTCGAGTCACACTCGACGCGGGAGTTCAAAGGGTTAAGTGGTGCGAGTTTGCGAATTTCGACTCCAGGCCCTTCATTGTTAGCGAGGAACGATATGTGCATCCGAGAAGAGTAGAAAGGCTCAGTGGTAAGTTGCCCAACTCGAATCCCAGCCAGAGCCCATCACCAATTCACGTTTCTTCCCTCGTTCGGTCGTTGCATAATTCCATGTAAATATGAACCACTCTAACGCGGTGCAGTGCATTGTTTGTGCATTAGAACATCGATTCGTGAAGCGCAAGAATCGAAGGATTCGAATTTGACACGAAAGTAGAAGAACTCGTATGAACTTAATGACAAACAATTGGAATAATCACTTGATGGGAGATGAATATTCAAAAATTTATGTGGAGTCAAATGATAAACATTATATACTTGCTACAACGTTGTTCAATATTTGAGCCGTTTATTTTGAAAGGGGCCTAAGTCTGTTTGTAAATTTTTTGTTGGTAACGCTATTATTTCTACCAAAGGTGCTCTACTAAAATATGTTATGCTAAAATATGATATAAAGTTTTCTTGAATACACGATCTCTGCGAGGAGTCACAAATGAACCCTAGCAAACTGTCTCCAACTGTGCCTTTCACAATGTTCTACCTTATTAATCTAGTTTGTTATTTTTATGTTGTCGTTATTATATTTATTTATATATTATATTATATTATATTATATTTTATCACTTAGAGGAGTCTATCACACTGTTACTATAAGCTACATTGTATTTTCTGTATCGTAATTTCTATTTTTCGCGCTTTAGAAGACCAGTCCCAGAGCGTTAAATAAATAGCTCTAACTCTAACTCTACTAAGCAACAAGAGTTGCTTGGTAGAGCAATTATGCGTCTTCACAAAATTTTGCGTTAATTATGAAAATCTATTTTAATTATAATTCTGCATTTTTTGGTTTTGGAGTTTTTATTTTTGCGATAGAAGTAGTGTTAATTGTAGTAACGCGTATCGCTCGAAGTCAGTTGCCATAAAAAAATATTTTGCGAAATTTAAAAAAAAAAAAAAACTGGACTTACGCCACTTTGTAACTAAACGACTCATTCATTGATACATAAAAATATGGCATCTACAAAATCCCAGCTTATATCCGCAGGAGCATGTACAATAATGAAATATTTCATTCCCGCAGGCTAATGAAATCAGTGAACAATTTGCCGATTTCACCCTTTCTCCCGTACATTTCCCATTCGTTTGCAGAGACTGAACTGCAACGACCCAATGCAGAAGAAATTGTACCATCCTTCTTGGTTTACCCATAAAAAGGGTCTACCGATAATTTTCCTACGAGTTTTTCGTTACCCGTCCATTACCGCAGTGTGCGGTTCATGAAACAGGAATTACTTGGAATTTTATACTGGAAGGGTATCATGAGAGGAGCAATAGCTGCCTTAATGGAGGATTCGCGTGCGAAATGTTACGTTTCCGGGGAGCATTTATGTTAGTTCCTAATGTCGTGCCCAATAATGGATGGAAACGAAGGAACATCGGAATTAGATTGGATGGAAATGTGCTATTAAAAATTTGCGATTTTATCGCAAATACACTTCGATGTATCGATATTTCCCAGTTAGGTACAGGGACTTTATTTGATGCAAATTGTCCTAATTAGACTTGAGATGCTTGTCGGAGAAAATCGCGGTCCCCTTTTGACCCCCATGGGGCAATGGCGGGCAAAAAATACGTGGGGTACATGAGGGTACATAATTTTACCAGTTTTTAAAAAAATCGAATTCTAATTTACTTGGGAAAAATGCCACTTGCGAAATATGCAATAAACAATTAGATTTTTTGTGTTCACGGTCCCCTCGAGTCACCATGAAAACGAAGGGAAAAAGAATCGCTTAAACACGCCATCGGCCACAACTCGAGCCTGTCGCTTGCATCGTATTTTCCAATTGCTCGAAATTAAAGCTTCAAAAAAGGAAAAAAATATCCATTCGCAAAAGATTTCCACGTCTCGGTAGAAATTACCATAGAGGTGAGAATGAAACCGATCCGAAGCCACTTCGCTGTGGACATCAGCGTCCGAAAGCCGGTGTCGCGCTTGCTGTTCGTTAACGACCGGTATTTGTATAAAGAGTTACAACGACTCTGCGCAAATAGTTAAGTGACGATTTAGCAAAATAAACACGCACAGCTGGACGACGGCGTCAAATCGAGAGCTGCTGTCATATTTGGTAACCGACCAACGAATTCTGTTTCGTCTATGGCCTCACCGGCGTGCTGATCATTCGGAGTACGAATGGAAGGGCAACAACGGCCCGTTGACAATGGCTTCGATATTTCCGCATTTTCCAGCGGCATCCGAACATCTATTTTTTAGGAGAGGATAAATTTTCATAATCCCATCAACTTTTCCCCGGCATGTCATTACTCTCGATTGTACCCAAACTGCAGTGGAGGGTTGCGATCGGTGCAGGCCAAGCTGGAATGGCACGATGAGACATTAATCGGTAATTTCGCAATCGGACGAAAAATAGCCTTCCGCGCCAAAGATGTATTGGACGTTTTTTGTTTTTGGAAATTGCAAAAAAAATTCAAAATAAAGGTTTTTTTTTGTCGTTCTTTCCGAGTCTGAGGCAAAATTTGTCCATTTCAACGGACGAATATTCGAAAAACATTTGGATTTCCATGAAAATTGGTCTCTCGTGGAGTTTGATGTCACGGAACCCTATGAAATTCAAAATCCAAAATGATGGATCGAATATAGCCAGTTGAAATTTAAGAAATTATTTTATTTGAACGATTCTCAGTATTTTTGGGATGTGGAGGGCACTCATTGTTAAATTAGACTCAACTCAAAATTTCTAAATTTTCAAATTTCTAATTTTTTAAATTTCTAAATTTTCAAATTTCTAAATTTTCAAATTTCTAAATTTTCAAATTTCTAAATTTTCAAATTTCTAAATTTTCAAATTTCTAAATTTTCAAATTTCTAAATTTTCAAGTTTCTAAATTTTCAAGTTTCTAAATTTTCAAATTTCTAAATTACTAAACTTCTAAATTTTGAGTTTTGAGTTTTGAGCAAGGAAACGCCTCTTGTTGCAATGCATAATCTATTTTTTGCAAAATGCAACTTCTTCACTTTTGAAAAAGCATTTTTGCTGAGAACAAATGATAGATAAGAAGGATAAAAAAAACTAATTGTAAATAAATGTAGAAAAATATATTCATATTTTTCATTTTTATTTCAATTGCACTGGATATTTATTTTGTGCAGCTCTGTTGAAAATAGAAAAAAAAGTATCACAACCTTAAAAATTCTATAATTTACGATGGTATCGATTAAACATTTTGGGCTCGTTTGAAATTTTAATAATAGCTGCAATATTCTTACGAAAGCACTTCTCCTGAAAAGTACATGCTCGGATTACTTCCCCATCTTTCTTACCATTAAGATGATGCTATAAAGCGATAACTGCAATTAATTATTTATTACTTCAGACCGAAGCCATGCATTATATGCAATTCATTATTACTTCGAACTGTGTATCGCTGAAATCCTCTTTTAATATCAATTATCAGTTCCTCGGATCTATAATCCTCCTAATTTTTAGCTGCACCACTTTCCGCTAAAAAATCTTATGGAAAAGGAGCTGCCGACGTAATTCGACGAGAGGCCATTCCGAATACGTCAACAAAAATGATTTAATTGTAGAATGTACACAAAATAATAATTTTACCGTTTGACAGTTAAGAGCGCATATTTACTTTTAAAATTAAATAAATTATAAAAATAAGATATGTATTTCCTAAAAATTGTGAAGCGCATCTTTCACAGTTAGTGCAAACAATTATTACGGTGCCATTATCGGGATAAAAAAAACGTTATGTGGTTTTCCAATGAACAATTTACGTGGGGTGATATTTTACCTATGGTACCATTTAACGCCATTTCTACCAAAGGTGTCAAAAGACACCTTTTAGAATTTGAATTTCAAATTATTTTCAAGGGGTATTTTAATCTTTTTTTGAAATCCACAAACGGGAGGTACTTGGTAAAATAATTATGCGTCTATAAAAAAATTGGTACCGATTAAGAAAATCTATTTCAATTATAATTCTATATTTTTGGTTTTGGATTTTTAATTACCTATAATTAGCGCGGTAAAAATAGTGTTAAGGTTTGCTGTATCCATAATACACCATAGCAAAGAACACAACGGGACATGTAGCGCGAATGGACGTCCGGGGGAAAAATCCATTAGGTGGATCGAGCCGTAGACAAGAGCATAACATCGAAATTTACCTAAACGAGGTAGGATACTTCGGCAGGGAATGCACAAAATGAGCTCAGGATAAGGGATGCTTGGCGAGCTTTTGGGGATGCGGCAATGAACTTTCGAGTGCCAAATGCCACGGAGTGAGTAACTAGGTCTCCACAATGTTGATCAGCGAACTATGTTGCGCAACTTTAAAATAGTAATAGTCGAAACTTTCTTCTCCTCGTAAACCGGAAGAACTTTTGTTTCGGGAGTCCCATCTGGACGAAATTCCCATCAATTTAAGCGCCATTCATTGGTTCGTCCAATTTTGTTTATTTATTTATTTTTTTTTTAAATCCTAATCGAACCATGTTGCGACTTTGAGCCACATTTGCACTTTGAACTTGAATTTTTTGATTAACACGTTGACTGCCGACACTAAACTTTCCGTTCAGGCCGCGCTGGTTATGACAAATGCAATAGCGTATACCATTACGACCCACGCGGCGTAAATAGGATGTCACGTATATTCTTCGTGGCAGTCAACGTGTTAATTTATATTGCATTGATAAATAAATGAATTTAAATTACAAATAAAAAATTAACATTTTAATTTTCTAGTCTAAAAAAAGTCTAAAAAAAATATTTTATATTTCACTATAAAATATAAGAAAGTAAATAATATTTCATATTTTATTAAATATCAAGCATAAAAAAATATTTAAAATTTGAAGAAGTCATGACCAAAACGAATAGGGCAAAAAAATTCCTGCACCTCATAAATTAATTTTTTTCAACTGATTCTCTATACCCTTTTTTTAATCCCTTATAAATCGTTTAATTTGAAGAGTTTCTTTTCCTTACAAGCGGAGACAACTGTTGAATCCGCGAGGATTGCTTCATTTAAAAGCGGAGGAAATCATTTTTTTTGTTTTTGTAAAAACGTAGAAAAGCGCGGATAAGCTGTGCTTCAATATGAAATACGGCGTTAAATTTTCTTATCGCGAAAGTTAACTTCAATTTCCGGCGCTCTAACGGACGAGTTGCTCGAGAAAAATGATCACCGAGTCACAATTAAGTCCTTTTCATTAGCGAGAAAGACCTCTCCGCTGGTCCTCTCCTTGTGGTATTCACACAGAAGTCTTGAAAAGCTTTCCCTGATTATCAACACCTTCCCTAGAAGAACTCTCGTCTTGAATATTTTCAAAAGAATTTTCATGAATTTTATACGAAGCTCGTAAAGAGGAGCTAATGATATTGCCATTGAGTTTACCGGAGTGCAGGCAAAGTTCGGGCGCTTTTGCGTTAAACTTTCAAATACAAACGTAAGAACAACGAAGGAAAAAATAATTCATCGAAAAAGACCATTGCTTTCAAGGGTAAGGGCATCAATGATGGATGGTGTCAAATTTTAATGGTTTCAGTCTATTCTCGTAGATTCAATTGCGGCATCGATAAGGAAAGGAGTCAAAAGATTTTTCTAAAATTCAAATGTCGATAAATAATTTGCTTATTTTACTCTAAAATACTCTGATACAATTTAAACAATTTTAATCCACGTAAGAAAAAAGCGACTTCTTAATTAATACAATAAATTACAAGATCAAAAACTTTGTAAAATGGCAGAATTGATATACTTCTTTGTTTTTTTTTAATATTTCCAATTTTTTGTTAAAATTTGGAACGCAAATTTTACAACATTGGAAAAACATTCAGTTTTGGAAGTAAAAATTATTTTATTACGTCGGTCACAACTGCTTTTCCAGCACTACAAAATGGTACACAACACAAATAAGTTAAAGACAAACATACAAACTCACTTTATTCAAAATTCGTCTTTTCCTCTCCTTGACAAAGACATACACAAATCAAAGAACAAGGAAATCTCACACGATGGACACTTTAAGAGAGAAAAAAAAGGCTGACACGGACTTGGAGTAAAAAAATTCAAAAGAATTTTCGTGTAAAGAAAATACGTAAAAATACCCACATAAAAAAGGTCACTTGTTTTATATTAATTTTGATGGAGATTTCTACACACACACACACACACACACACACACACACACACGTACATATGACGTACAATGCAAGTCATCTTGAGCCTTTACGCGTGTGGCGCATACGAACGTGGAATTCCAGCCTGTGTCCTGAGCGTACATGCGTAGGGAATGACAAGTGCATAAATTCACTGTTTCCCAATGCCGCGGAGATTCATCCGCACAGGATGTTTATGATAAAAATGAACACGGTTAATTATGAAGAAACCTCATTGGCAGTTTCTTAAATAAACACATGAATCATTTTAAATATGCCACGTCCGGTTATCACAGACAGCGCCACTTAACGGTCCCCCGGGAAACTGGATTCGACGTTATATCATTCGCTAACTTTCCCACATTCTTCGTTGCCATTAACTCAAGACTATTAAACTATCCTATCGGTGGCGTTGTTATTAAACATTTCTACAAAATACGACCGACAGGAAACTACATATTTTCTGGAAAAAGGGGAACTTTATTAAAGTTGGAACTTCACTAAACAATTCTTCGATAAAGTACAAGTTTGGGTAGCAGTTATAGCTAAAGTTCTAGGAAGCGTCATTCCGGGGTCGTAATTTCCGTGATAGTTTAGTGATTCGGGACTAAGAGTCAGGATGCCTTATCAAAAGCCTGAGCGGAAAGATAAGAATCGGCTTATTTTTTTTTTTCATCAATTTATTTGTGTTATATACGATTTTGGAGTTCTGGAAAAATGGTCGCGACCCATAGAATCAAATAATTTTGATTCCAAAATTTAATGTTTTTCCAAATTTTCGATCGAAATTTCAACAAAAAATCGGAAATATTTTAAAAAACGCCAATTATTTCTGCCATTTTGCGGTGACTTCGATCTTGTGATTTGTTTTATCAATTAAGAAGTCACGTTTTATATAGTTTTTAGTTAAATAATCAAATTTGTTTTGAAAATGCGCTCGACAGTTGACTGATGCGACCGACGTGGAATATCGGTGACACTTTTCTAACAACTCTTTCAGCCAATTTAACGCATCAACTGCCACATCGGTCACTAAACTTTCCGTTCAGGCCACGCCGGAAGTGACAAACGCAATAGCATATACCATTGCGACCCACGCGGCGTGAATAGGGAGTCATGCAAATTTAGTGTGGCGCTTAAAGGGAAATGGCGAAATATAATATTTGAGTTATTACTCATGACTCAGGAATAATTTTAAATAATTTCAGCCCAAATGCAGTTTTTCCCCAATTTACTTATTTTACTGTAAAATACTCTGACACAATTTAAAGGATTTCAATCGACGCGAATAAGTGACTTCTTAATTAATAACTGACTCTTGGTCAATTAAATAAATTACAGAATTGGAACCATTGGAAAATGGCAGATTTGTTGATTGACTTTTTTCTTTGTAAATCACATTATTCTTCTTCCTCGAATAAAATCTATTTACCGAAATCATTGAGCCCTGAATCGTATAAAGCAGAGTCTTAATAAAAACTGATAAGTTAATTCGTGGCAATATTCAGATAAATCGTGTCAGTTAAATCGTCGGATTAAATTTACGTTACGTTTTCAAACGGAATCCGATTTAACGTTTCGATAAAGAAACATATCCCAGAAATTTCAACTAATGCGATTCCGCTAATTTGCGTTTTAATACGCGGTACTTTCCAACGCTAAAAATGTCGCCAATAATAAATCCATCGATTTTCTATTTAACGGAAATGTTTCGAATCCATCCATTGTCTGCATGTCATTCATGTCCGCTGATAAAAATTTCCAGCGTCGAAGAAATTTCATGAACGCAATTCAACATTTCGTTGCAAATCACCGAGCGAATTTTTCAATCGCGTCGATGCAAAATGTAGATGTATTTGTAAAATTTCGTCGGATTAAACTTCGATCAATTACGGATTTCTACTAATTTTATTATTGAAGAATTCGTTCGGTCGTGACGTTACTGTGCATTTAGCTGACGGTATTATATTTTATTTGTTGTCAGTATAAAGATAGGCTAGATTATAGAAATACTGGCAGATTTCACTTCGTTTTATCCAGAAATGAGTGTCATTGGAATAACGTAGTTGGCACACTGGGACTCTTCAGACCCCATCGATAAAAAATTTGTATCGTATGGAATTTATTGAAGGTTTTTTTAAATTTAGAGTCATTCCAAGCGAATTTGAACACTTTTGTTTATTTTGAAAGTGGCCTAAGTCCATTTGTACATTTTTTTATTGTTAACTGTAGTAACGTGTCCCACTTGAAATTGGCTGTCATAAAAAACATTTTGGGAAATTAAAAAAAACTGGAGTTACGCCACTTTCAAAGTAAATGTGCCCATATGCCAAATGTGCTATGCTCATATGTGCCCATAATTATGAAATTGGTCTAAGTCATATTTTTTGTGTTGATAAATTTAAAGGATTTGTTTTAAATAAAATGAAAGATGTTATTACATTCCGCGACATTGAAAATTGGAGTTTTATTGGTCTTGATTAGTGAAGAAAAAAAAATGTATTCCAAAATAAAATGATGCGAGATAACCGAAAATCTTATCTTTTTCAAATCTTGACTTAGACCTTTCATAATTATGGGCACATATTACCTTTTCATATTGTAACATTGTCAGTAATACTTATTGGCTGTAAACCTTGCTGGAAAATTAATGGGTCGCATAAAAAAGATTTATGGAAATCGGTATGGTAATTTTTGAGTTAAACCATGACGTTCGGATGTGAAGTTAAAGATTTATATTAGTGTAGATGAAAGATAGGATAGGATGAGGTATAAGATGCGCCGTACGCGGTACCTATGTATGATATTTTGAGATGCAGGAGAAACTCCGATGAAATTTCAATCTTTGACAAATTCTGTAACGTCAGCGAGAAAGTTTTCTGACATTATATCTTTCATTTTCGAAGAATTCCTTCGTCGAATCCGATAGATTGCTTTCGATTGTAACGAGAAGTTCTCGCGCACCTGCACGGTTTGCTCAAACCAAATAAATGAAATTTCTGGGTTCGATGCGAAAGCTCGTCGTCTCGGTGTAACGGTAGTTAAATGACGTAAGCTAGTGGCATAAGTGCAGAAACACCGAGAAATGATATCATTCGTGAGGATGTTAACGCTGACAACAGCCATTCGACTTCGTGGCGAAGCTGCGAGGACGCACTTGTACCATGTTAGGGTAGTCCTTATCTTCTAGGATTCGATTTTCGATAATATCTTTTTTTTTGTTACAGTCCGACAAATTTCGTACACTCGATTCGAAAATAATTTCTGTGAGATTTTCAGTCGCATTTCACAAGTTGAAGTTTCGAGAATTTTTAGTAACTTCGCGTTTCTTGTGAAACTATTTTTTTTTCAATTTTATGGAAAAAAAAATAATACAATATTAACACGTTGACTGCCACGTCAAATTTACGTAAATTCCTATTCACGCCGCGTGGGTCGCAAGGGTATACGCTATTGCATTTGTGCTAACCGGCGCGGCCCGAACGGAAAGTTTAGTGCCGGCCACCGGTGACCCCCACGGCAGTCAACGTGTTAAAATTAAATTTATTTGCGACGGAAAGTAAGCAATAAATTATAATAATAATAATTATTATTATTATTATTGTTGTTGTTGTTGTTGTTATTATTGTAAAAGTAACTTTATCGCTTTCACAAAAAAAAGTATCAACAACAATGGTTTTCAAATATTGCAGAAAGTTGTATAATTACGGAAAATATAATATTAAAATTTAATTTATATAGGACGGAGAGCAAGCAAAGATTATTATTATTATTATTATTATTATTATTATTATTATTATTATTATTATTATTATTATTATTATTGAGGGTCGTTTATTGAGTCGCACTGGAACGAGACTCCTAAAGTGCGCAAACTATATATACGGAGTGCTTGTAAAGCGCTACAGCGTGAAAAATAATATTGTTGCAGACCCCATGAGATAAGAAAATAAAATCGATAAGGCAATATAACGGAACACATAAACGAAAGTATAAATAATAAATAATAAATAATCAATATGAAAAATACAAGACGGTAAAATGTTGGAGAAAAGAAAAATATTTTATAAAATAAAAAAATAACACGGTTTAGTTTCTAATTAAATGCAAATATGATCCCTCATAGAGATAACGTAAGAGAGTAGAGTTTCCTTTTGAAATCAGCATACGAGGGCTCTTTTCGAAGAACGAACCTAATTCCAAACAAAGTAATACGTACTCATCGATTTGTTTTGCGCCAAACTGGGTTTGGTGGCGTTCGAGTAACTGTCGATGCTCTTGAAATATCGGCAAAACATATTGCTTATTTTCTCCGTCTTTAGCCAAGAAATCGTGGCGATCCGTTATTTTAGCTTCGCTGCTTACTCGACGATCCCATTTACTGCTTTCGGATTCGGTGTATGTATGTATTTTAAGTAAGAAGTAGGAGGAATCGTGGGATTGTCAAAAAAGGCTTCTATTTTTTGTTATTTAATTTGCTATTTTTTGGTTCATTACCGTTAAACGATTTTTCTCATTTTTTATAGAACCTCTGAATATAAATTCGACAATAGAATAACAATAAAACATTAGATTTGAAAATATAGGCCATTCGATTTTATGGATACTCCAATATTATTAAAGAAAAAACCGCAATATTGGTAACAGTGATACTGGCAGTGCCATGTTATTTGCAATAACTGTAAAAAGTCAATTTATAATTTTCATAAAATATCGAATTCTCGTAATACACTTAATTTGAATTACAAATCTTTATTGAATTTGCAAAATAAAATTTATTTACTGATACGATACCATTTAAGGGCAAAAGTGACTTGTACAGTAAAGGAGTTTCCAGTTAACATTTTGTCATATTGATTTTCATTCTCTTGCATACACTCCCCGTGTTAAATTATACATCCTGTATATTTTATACTCTCTTTCGTGTTGATTTTTTAACCGTCGGTCTTTCGCTTTTAATAGACATCAACTTGGTCTTAACGTTGGTGTTTTTTTTATAAATATACATACAATATATACTCCAATATTGTTTTATGAACTCCACGTATCGTGACTCCACTTTAATCATCTTTTGTAAATTTCCTGTATTTGTAATTTTCGCGCTTTAGGGGACTCGCGCAAAACGCGTAATAAATGGCTGTTTTATCATTATTATTCTTTGTCACTTCTATTCTCCTTTTCAGCTCCAAAGTCTCCAGTCTCCTCGAAAATGGGACTATCGTTAAGTCATCCTCGATTAAATTACTGTTTATCGTTACATCGCACCTTTTCAGCGAGTGATATAGCGTGCGTCCGGCTCTTTCGAAAAACCTTTGTTCTGGTCGACCTTCTCCTCGTATTCCCAAGTTATGGCTGCTCGAGAGTCTTTCGCGTGGGGCCATCGGGTTGTTACGCAGGAAGCTGCGGAACAAAGCTATCGCGGAAAAACCCGGGAGGAAATGGCAAGGGCGAAGTGGGCCGAAGGAAATTCGGTAATCGATGGAATCAATCCGTCCGAAAAAGTAGCAGCCGAATCCCAAAGTCTGCGAAGGAAATTTGCGAAAAAAAAAAAAACGACGTGGAAGCTTCGCAAGGCGATGCTTCTTTCTTGCTCGTATAACGATCTGTCTCTCTCGCATCGCAAAACGGGATTCTTTCCTTCTCTGGTCCGCCGTTCTCCGTTGCTTGAAGTGTGTTGGTCGATCGCCCGGCGTCCGTGAGACCTTCTCCGACGTTGCCAATTCGTTCACCCGGCGCTGCGGCGTTGCCGCTTTCCACGATCTTCTCTCCTTCCCTTTTTAACCCTCTATGAAATTCCACGTCTCTTTCTCGCGCCGTCTCCCTCCAAGCGGGGCTGGGATCAGCTACACCCCTCCGTCCTCCCGTTTCCTCTGAACCGTCGTAAAGTTCCCCTCTCGCGTTCCGCCGTGCACCCAAGCATCCAGCTTGCTTGTGCTCCCTCGGTCGCTCGCTCGCTTGCTTGATACAGTGCCGTACCCAGTAATTTTAAGTTTTTTACTACCCGCGTGGGAAATCAAAAAAGCGCTACACGTTTACGTGCACCTATGCACCAATAGGCGAAATCACCTTTTTTTTTTATCCGATGCTGCAACTGCGCTATGGAACTTGGAAATTGGAGTCAGGGGGGAAAAGATCGAATCGAATCGATGATCCTTGGATCGATCCAACGATAAATCGGAGACTCGCGTATCGATTCGCTGAAAATCGATCTTGGAATTTTTAATAAACGAAAATATCGATTTTAGTCGGAATTCCACGTTCCTCCATACATTGATATAAAAAAATATGGCGTTTCGCTTAAAATACTCAAGTTGACCTTGAAATCTCCAAAACGCCCCCACCTATACAAGGAACGTTTGCACCGCATAACGTATCCCTTCGAATTATGCAGCTCTTGTATAAAAAGTTTTTCCATACAATGCATACTTCGGGAGTTAACCGAAGTGTGCAATTGCGCGGACCACCCTGTATATATGGTAATATTTTTTACCGCTGGTGCTTAATTTTTGTTTTCAAACATTTGGA
This sequence comes from Gasteruption jaculator, assembly GCA_949825005.1. Classification (NCBI taxonomy): domain Eukaryota; kingdom Metazoa; phylum Arthropoda; class Insecta; order Hymenoptera; family Gasteruptiidae; genus Gasteruption; species Gasteruption jaculator. The sequence goes on along the minus strand of OX463765.1, from coordinate 14,646,227 downwards.
CGTAAAAACTTTTTTATATTCTCCATTTTGAATTATACGCGTTAGGAAATACCAATATGCAGAATTTGTAAATAACATTTTTTTTAATTTTTTGAGATCGACTTTCGATACCGTAATCGAAGCAAAAAATTTGATTGTACCGAACGATCTTAAAGGGGCAAAAATTCTATTCTTCGCAGAATCGATTCTAAGACCAGTATCGCTAATCGAAGTCTCGATTCTAGGCCCCTCGAGCTATCTACGACGGTGACGTTGACGATGACGGTGATGCTACTCTCGTTATTACTGAATAGTTGCTGCTACCGCCGTGCTGCTACTACTCCATGCTCGCCGATGATTCCTTGTTGCTTCTGTTATGTTGCAATACGTCTATGTAGGGATAAAATGGTTCTTCGCTTGGGTCTCCAATCTCAAGTACAGTTAAGCGTGTCTCCCTGCTCGCGAAGCCATTGGCTTTCTTTCTCCACCTTGCCGTCGTCTGTAGCGACGCGAATTTGACGCTTATGCTGGGAAGAATACGCGTATTTAAATATATCCCCGATGGAATGCATCGCATGCGTTTGTTTTCACGAACCGGTGGTCTAAAACAAACCAAATCCGTTGGCGAGTGAGTTTTTATGGAAACAGGAAAAGCGAAAGTTTCGGCGCGCCATCTTCCTTCCCGCGCCTCTTCCTTCTCTTTTTTTTCTGTACACGAGAGGTCAATTTATGAACCCATTGCAGAAGTGAAGCGGAACGCTTCTTCGTTTGTAGCACGATTTCAGTTTGATGCACGGATCGTTGCAACAAGATAATAGTTGCAAGACTCGTACAAGTTTCTTTTGAGAGTCTATTAATTACAAAAAAAAGAAACAAAAATTCGAAAAAAAATTAAAAAATAAATTTACTAATATAATAGTTAGTAAATAAGTTATAATAATATTTTGACAATTATTGCCAAATACTTTGAGAATTGGAATTAAAAAAACGGAACAATTTGGTTTGATTGTAAAACTTGTTGTTTTGTTGCAACATAATTTCCATTCCCCAAGGAGCAGCTGATTTTGTGAAATCCAAGCTTGGAGAGCTAAAAGTTCTCATTAATTTCTCGGAAAATTACAAACATGTTTTAATCACCCGCATTGCAAAGCACCCAGGCTATGTTTGAGAATATTGGTAATTGCGTAAGGTAATATATTTTGCTGATCCACATTTAATAAAGGCATTTAATTATCTAGACATTGAGGATGTTATTAATTACGCGCACATTTCGCCCTTTTCCATTCCGATAACGATTATTATGAATAAGAAACCGGGGTCGCTTGCAGTTTTTGTACGTTTTCCGTGAAATATCTTAAATTGGAAGAAGCCTTGCGAATTCTTCGCTCTAACATAACTTCAATAATTGTAGATATTATTTGATATTAATATCGTGTAATGTATATTTCGGATAAAGCAATTATGGAAACAATGAAAATTGCGAGAAACCTCATACTCGTGATGCGAAAATAATAGGCTTCCATATTAGTAGTGTTGAATTTAGGAAGGGGAAAAGCATTTATTATAAAAAACTGTAAAAAAAAAAAGGAGGAACAAAAGCTCACTCTTTTCTACAATAAGTCGCTCTAAATAACTTTATTTTCGACTGTATCAAACGATATCTGTATGACCAGTCACGCTCAGACCGTTAAATGTAACCGACAAATTTGCCCTTGCCAAATCAGAGGCCACGCATGCGCCTGACAATCAGACCCATTGTCGCTAATGCTGCATTTCTTGTTAAAAATATCGTTGTTAGAGGACGCTAAAGATTCAACTGGTATTAAAATTAATATAAGTATTACTATTAGTATTGCCATTGGTATTGGTATTGGTGTTGGTATTGATATTGTTATAGTTATATGGACTCAAAGGAATGCTCAAAAACACTGGTTTTGCTGAAAATGCGTGCCCGTGTAGGTACCCCATCGCACGCATGCACACGCGTGTGCGTGTGCTCGCGCGCGCTTATGCCTCTGTAAAAGGAGTAAAACTGAGAGTCGAGGTCATTCGCAGTTATTTCTGTAGAGAAATACTCGTAAAGAAGTGTCTTTGCTTATTCGCAATGCTTTGAATGAATACAAGCCACCCACGTGTGACTCAGCCTCTGTCACTCTTGTACAGTATATTTACGCAATGTCTACATCTCACACTGATATGCAAATGCACGGGTATCGCATGTACACGGACATAAGCGTGTATATGCGACGAAAAAAGTGATACACGGTGAAAAACATTGATATCAATCACTTTTTCTTCCCGGCTCTTGGCTGCGTTACAGATAATTCTGGATGCACATTGCACGGGAAGCGGCGGGATCTGACGATAGCTCAACCCTGCGCGAACCGGGTGGAGAAAAGTCACACCCTGAACCACATGGGGTTAGCTTTACCCCGAGAATTATTTAATTAGAAATATATAGTATGAATAAAAAGTCACTTTAAAATGGAGTTTTATGTTTTTCTTGTAAAAATGGCTGATGTAAATAAAATGAAGATTTATTTTTTAAATGTACAGAATTTTCCATAAAATTGCCAACACGAAATATATTTTGAAAAGAATGCGCAGTAGTGGCCTCCACGTGGTTCGCGGAGGATTAAATGTTATTTTTTTTAAGGTGAAAACGATTGAACTGATCGAATCGAAGTTTAAATTAAAATTCGTCATAACCCAGTGACAAATTGTCAGTAGAACGCAATAAAAGTGAACACAAAAAACACGTTAGCCTCTATCGCTCCTATAGAAGAGAGAGAAACGCTTTCGATTTTTCGATGATGTTTACTTTTTAAATGGAGAATATCCAATCAGAGTGTAAAAACCTAAGGATGGGCTGAAATAAAAATTACAATCGTTTGTAAAAATCGATATCAATATTTTCAACAAATTATTGTTGTGTTCTACATATTAGGCATTTTTAAAAATATTTGCCCATAAATGAGATTAGATTTTTTGAACACGTTAACCGGCACGTCGGTCATCGGTGACCGACACTAAACCTTCCGTTCAGGCCGCGCTGGTTACGACAAATGCAATAGCGTATACCCTTGCGACCCACGCGGCGTGAATAACAATTCACATAAATTTTACGTGACAGTTAACGTGTTAGAACAGCGAAAAATCTAATTAGAGCATAATGTTTAGCAACTTTATTGTTAAAAAAATGATTAAACAAAAAAATGAGTAAGCGTGTGGAGCTAGGAATTTTTTATTTTTATAGATTTCCCTAAAATTGGATATTTTCCGTCCAAATGTTTATCACCAACTACATTGTTGCCGAAACAAAGGACAGCGAAACTAGAACTCTACCGACATTGGAAAATCGATAAAAGATGTAAACAAAAAATGTATTTAAATTTCAAATACCGCAGGAACGAGAAAACGGAAGCGGAACTCGGACCGGAACAGAAATTTATGACGTGCAGGAACCGGAACCGGAACCGAAATTTATAACGTGCAAGAATCAGAAGGGAAACCGGAAACATTATAAACCAAGGCTCGCGACCCTGGCTGGTATATCAAAAATAATATGTGGAAAGGTATCGCGCAACGTCACTATAGAGAATCAAAATAAGTTTCTGGTTCGAGTCCAGATGATGGTTTATTTTTCTATGAATTTAAATATGCATTGAAGCAAAATTGTACCTTTCCTTTTGCACCAATTATGCAATAATTAATAATTGTTTACAGAACCCAGTGAAATCACGAGAACGCCTATATTTATTTGTTAACCATGTGTGTAAATTTATAATTTATAATTCGACTCGCGGAATAAATAAATAACGAGAAAATAGTGTAATCAATAATATTGACTTTGTTATTTAATTACGATATAAGAATTCACTTTTATATTTTGTCAATCCCTAGCATGTTAAACATAAATATTAATGTAATATAATATTTATATATGCAAATTGCTGTAGATAAATTATCCTTAGCTAATTAGTATTAACATTTAGTCTTCGTTGAATGAATTTACATTAATCGATGGAGTTTTATAATTATGGAGGAAATGATACACAAATCAATTGGAATTATTATTTTTTTTTGTAATGGCTTATTGCTGCTAACCTTTCGGTTTAATTGGTTTTTCAGGCAGAAAAATATTGGTTCGTCTTACACCGAAAAAAAGTGAATGTACTAATTATTTAGTTTCTAGTTGACTCAAACACGAAAATAGTTGGAATAACATTAAATATAGTTAGAATTACTGTATGTTTTTTTCAGTGATGTATTACAAATTTGACAATTATTGCGGTAAACCAACATTTTTTTCCCGATTATTCTATGTTTCTTTTTCCAGTAATGAGTAAATTTAATAAAGTGTAATAATTTAATAATTTACTTGTATACGATTTTGTAGCTCTTAAAAAAAATCGAACCTACGCTTAAACCATAGAATCCTAACACCATGGAATCAATGGTCTTTATTTTGTAACTTGACGCTTTTTCTTGTTGAAAAATTCACCTTCAAAATATCAACGAAAAATCGGAAAGAAAAAATCTCTCGGCTCACCCCAACAGATTATATCAGTTGATTTAGATTAAAGATGAGATTTTAACCAGTCTACGTACAATCGAAATGGTCTTTGCCCGTAAATTGTACACGTAATTATTTATATCTGTCGAGGGAGCGAAAAAAAATATGAAAAATTAAATTTAATTATTACGAGTAGACGTATAACGTAATTAAAGACAAGCAGCCAATTAGGGAAATATCACGCTTTTATTCCTCCAGCCCCTAAACCCTACCGTGTTATCGCCACGTTCTTTTCCTGCGGGTTTAAATCCCGAATAAGAGAAATATGAAGTTCAACACCATGCCGTGCGGTGGCACCACGTTGGTGCCATACGAAACCTATCGGGCAAGCGCCGGTGGCACCACGTTGGTGGCGTACGTAAAGATTTATACCGACACCAAACGAAAGAATCCCGATACATTGGCCCTTCTTATACGATTGATTTGAAATAGAGAATGTAAATGAAACTTTCCTTGAAAATGTCTAGAAATATAAAATATAAAAGAAACGGTTAGAACGTTGATCCACCTTGAAGCAGAGGGCAGACGAGCCTAACAAAGTTCACGTTTATGATCAGCAGAGTGAACGCGCTATGCTATGCTATGCAATACTATGCTGTGCTGTGCTGTGCTGACTATGTATGTATGTATACTGAAAGATAGAGCGTAACGCGAGAGAGGCTTCAAAAACAGTTCTATCCCCTTTAAGTTACACGAACCCTCGTTCAAGATAGTACATTTTCGTTGGTACCTAACTCGCTGATATCATTTAACAATTTATCATTATCGTCGTTGTTTTACGTCGTGCAATCACACGGCTTCTTTTTATCATTTCTTTTTCCTTCCTACTTCTTTTTCGCAATAAAAAATTACCCGATGCACTATTCTCGTTTCCCAATACCTACGTATTTCGGGGCAGCCGAGTTTACAATCAGACAATTACAATCAGAGTCGGAATGTTGGATTACAAGGTTTTCGCTTTTCAACCGGAGAGAAAAACCATTTGTAAAATTTCAGCAGGAGGTAGTAAAAACTCGCTCTTGACGAAAAATCGTAAAAATATATAGAAAAATAATAAAAGATGCAACAAGATTTTGAAATTGTATCAATTTCTTTCAAAGAATAATGGGTAAAATAAAGAATAGAAATAATTACTATAAAATCAATTCTAATTTTGTAGTATATCAGTCAACTTGCTTTAGCTCCGATAATCAAAGATCAATAATTAATAATTTACAACCAAATGACTAATTTAACATTAATGACCCAAAGTTCAATAATAGTAAAATTATTATTAATTCTCAAAAAAATACTAGAATTAACTTGATAGTAAGTTACCTGATTATGAGTTTCCACCATTTTTCCAGTTAATTCCAGTACTTTGGTTCACTAATTGTAAAATTATCTCAGCTGACCACGTCCGTAGTCTAGCCTGTATAAGTGAAAAGAGAAAACATAAAACATACATATAAATATGTGAATAAGCAAAAATGAAATTGAAAAATTCAATGAACTCTTGGATTATATGCAACGCACCCACGGCGTGCGATAGCATAATTACACCGTGCATTCAGAATTAGAGAAGAAGACATGCATAGGTGTCTTGACGTTTGGCTGTTTATCATGTGCCTCGATGAATATATTTTAACACGCAAGAGACATAACGGGTTGGCGACACAAATGTGAGGAAACAAATTTACAAAATTTCTGAAGAAAATGATTACGACGCTTTTATGACGAAAAACGCACGGTAAAATTATACGTAAATATAACAGTAGTTACAAGAAAATATTTGAAGTCTATGAATTAAAATAATAATTTAATAGTTTAATAAATTTAATAACAAGTGTAATCGCTTACTATAAAATCAGAATTAATTGTTAGCCTTTTATGAATACCCGCTATTTTTCAGAATAACTATTTACGATTACCCACCATATTTCCTGCGAATTTAATTTTACGTCACGAGCGTATGTTTATTATTCCTCATAACAATTTGCATTATTTTAACGATTCCTTTTCTCTCGGTGCGGTAAAGACCGTCTTGTTTCTTTTTTTTTTTACACAATTACAGCTTCAGCTCTACGGCGTTACTTCAGCCCCTAAAGCATTAATTAGAAACATATAAAGAAAGTTACTCGATACTGCAGGAAATTTAACCAACGTGGTTCACGAATCACACTTATGCAGTGTAACGGGTAAAAACTGTAATATACATTTTTTCATGTAGGTATACACATACATGTAGTACGTGTTAATGTGTGCTTGTATATTCATATTTATACATTTATGCATGGATGTAGATCTGCAGTGATGCATATATGTATATGTACTGAGAATTATTCATCGCAAAATATATGTAAATCGTATGCAAGAAATTAATGAAACAGCAAAAATTGGTTAATCCGTTATACATTTTTCTCTCTTCCTCGCATCTTTTATAATATTAAGTAACATAAAAATTTGTTTAACGAACAAGAAGGGTTTGGTAATAATCACATTGTTGTTAAACATTTCCATTATTTGATCAATCACTGGATACAATTAATTTTTTGATAAAAATACAAATTTTCCTGGAAAATATGAAATTGTGGCAACAGCTTTTGCAAGAAAAGTAAATTATTGTTCCAGCCCCTACCAAATTTAATTCAACTTGAACAATTTTTTCAAAAATTTATTACATAAAATTTCAAGTACTTTCGCGGGGATTAAAAATTGATAGAAAAGAGTGTTCCGCACTTGATTATACCAAAACCCGTGAAATTCTCACTGGGAAGAAAAACTTCTGGAGGGATTTTGAGATACGTATTGTGAAATACAGCAAACTTTGTGCATAATAAGAGAATCCGTTAAATGCCTGTTCAACTTTTCCAGTTCTTCTACTACTTTCTTCCTTTTAGCATAATACCCAGGCGACACATAACGCGTCTATGTAACTATGTAGCATCACCAGAAATTACCTTCGGAATAAACATTTACGTAGAAATTGTCCACATATGAACGCGATAAATTAATGTTACCTTAATATAACCAGTATAAGAGGACGTTACTGTACCACTTGTTTCAACAGAATTATCCTACTGTTATATAACTTATAGATTATTACACGCATGAGGGGGAACTTTCTACATAAATGTTACACGCGAACTACTTTCTCGCATTATTATATACCCGTATATCACTGTTACATTTTGCATTAATTGCATAGATTTTTTCAAAATTCCCCGTGGCTCTCGACGTAACCTATATTCATTACATACTTGAGTAAATCATGCCATTCTCTTTTTCGTGTTAATGGAAATCTAGGAATCACCAAAAAGTTCCTAAGTAGTTTGGGTAACCTACAAATAAAAGAGTTTAATTTAACAGCAATTTACAGTTAACACGTTGACTGCCACGTGAAATTTACGAGACTCCCTATTCACGCCACGTGGGTCGCACGGGCATACGCTATTGCATTTGTCATAACCAGCGCGGCCTGAACGGAAAGTTTAGTGTCGGTCACCGGTGACCAACATGGCAGTCAACGTGTTAATGGGACAAAATCAAGTACACCTGAAATAAACAAAAGACGATTGTTGTAAATGTTAATAATTTCCTCTTTACAGAAACTCTTCTGAAATCGCTCTCCACATTCGAAAAGGTTGATAAGAGATAATCGCACATCGCAGCGAACGTCTGCCCGATACACGCCCTTTTGGCTTTGAGCCTTTGAAATATAAATAGCTGGTATATATAACATTTATATTTAAATTGATCGCGTGGCCGGATGGTATTTTAAGACGCCTTAAAATTATTTTTAAAAAGACACAACGTTCCACGCTCCCCATTCTATTTCCTAGAAAAAAAGGCGCGGAGCGAATCTTTTCATGTTAATTATGTATGTGTCAAATGTAAACACTATGGCAGACCTCAGGTAATCGTAACATTTATTGAGATTTCGATAAATATCTTCGCGGTCAAGATACTTTCCAAAACACAAGCTACGTATTACAGGGAGAAAATTAAAACTCCAATTTTAATTAATTTTCAATGTGTATTTGACTCGAAATTGGTATATTATTATATATTGGTATTAAAATCTTGAAACAGGATTAGAATTATTTACGAATTGGCATCAATGTAAGGTAAAAGCTAAAAAATTTGGAAATAGAAAATTGGTAATAATGATATATAACAAAAATGATTAACCTCGTCTATCGAATATTAAGAAATTTGGAAAGTTTAATTAATTTAAACTAACAGTTACAAAGTCTCTATCGCGAAATTTTGTCTATTTCTTTTTTCTTCCAAGAGCTGTTATAAAAAAAAACGAAATTTCTGTCCCCTAATAATCTATAATCATTTTTAATAACAATAATCAATTATCACAATAATTAATTATTATAATAGAAATGAATCATAATACTAATAATTATTATCTTCAAGATTTATTTGAAAATTTGTAGAGCAATTGTCTTTAAATATGAAGATATATTGGATAATTTGAAAAGAAAATTGCTTTCCCAATATTGTAAAATTTAGGAATGGGGCAAGCACAATTTCTATTCAAGTCATTTTTTATATAAATAACATAAATTGCAAAATATGTTTTTCAGAAAATGCAATAATTGCAATATCGTTTTGTTAAAAAAATTAATTTCGCTTGCAAAATTGTTTTATTATCTTTCCCATAATTACCGTATTAAATACACTTAAAAATATATAAATCATGAAGTAACAAAAAAAATTGTGCGGTTAAGGGTTAAAAAAAATATTTGGCCAACTATGAAATTAAACTAACTCGTATGGAAAAAGAGTATATCGTCTCAATACTGGCCCAAGGTTTAATCCCTGATTCTGCACTGTCGGGGTAGTCAATTTCTGTTTGGCAACATTTCCAGCGGAATGGCCTGAAATAACGAGGATGAATCGTATGGCATCCTTGCAGGTATACATTCGTTCTCTTAAGCCCTTAATCATGACAATAATGATGTCATTTATAATGTCAATTCTAGACGACCAGTCTATAGTCGTCAATACTGGCTTGTAATAACTACAATAGCGTCTATTGGCTCTCTCACAATGCCTACGTCTAAACACAAATCATGGGCAAATGTAATAAGCGTATATCGTCAATTCCTGCATGGCTGAACGACTATTGGCAAAATTCTACCTGGGATGTTCGTGGACTAAAGGCGCGTCCCTATGCGGGCAGTTACAAATCTGCAAAGACGAGCCAATCCGTTCCACGGCGGTGGAACACAATTTGAGATAGACTAATTTTTTTTTTTAATACAAATTTAAGAATGATAAAATCGCGCAACACATAAATGGATCACTTTCATGTAAACCACCATGAGAAATGTCGGATCTATATTTAAAATTCTTAATTTCATAAAATAGTAGACCGCGGTTGGTTCAGTGGGTAGAGCGTTGGATTCACGCTCCGTAGGTCCTGGATTCGAATCTCGACTAGTGCTGTGCCCGACCAATTACGAAACTGGTATTATTATTAATTATAAAATTACATAAAATAATAGTAATTTTTAATTATACAAATGAAAAATATTTGATTACATATCGTAATAATAATGATTCAATAATGAGTATATGGAATTGTACATCATTATACTGCATTCGTGACGAGAAAACTCGTCTTACCCGCTGCAGATGATACTTGAAATGACTGTTAACAACTCGTCATGTTACTCAGTTAACAGGTTAAAAACGATCGATGTGCTATGTAAGAATAAAAAAAAACGGTCGAGACGCTATGTAAAATATAAATGAGACTTTACTACTCTATTTCAAAGTACTTCTTTTTCTTTCGCAGTTCTATTACAGACCGGCAACGCTGAGCAGGCATTGCCCGGTAACCAGTATGGGGAAATGCAGACATGTGTTATTCCTTATCAGCTGAAATTCAGCAATAGTTGAGAGCACTTCGTGGATGTAATATATTTATTTGTAAATATTTGTCACATTTAACCCATTTGCATCACACGACTGGTAATGAAAAACAATCGCGGTCTCGCGGAATAATCCGCGCTCGGTAATAAAAATAATTGCGGCTCGCGGAATATTCCGCTCTTGGATGCAAATCGGTTAAGTAGTTCTTTCTCTTTCTCTGCAATTATTTTCTATAAAAAAGGTCCTATCCGACATATTTTTTTCACGAGGAATCCAATGGCATCGTCGGAATCGCTGATTGTCCAAGCAAAATGGTCCTTCTGCCGGATCTTTTTTATTTTATAAAAATGCATTAAATCCGTAAAATCTATTAGAACTAATTTTCGATGAACTTTTTTCTTTAAATTTCCTTAATTGTAACACCCCTGATAGAAAACAAACACCGAGTGTTTGATTTAGATGAAGTGTCCATTCGAAATGCCGTTGTGACGTCAATTTCACCATTAGCGTCTCCGCGGTTTGTTTACTTACTAAGTAAATAAATTGCCGTGGCTTCCGATCGGTGTAAGCTAATGTAAATCATTAATGTCACGAGTAAATTGTGTTATTGTTATCGCGAAGGCCGTAATTAAACAGAAAAGGAGAGAAAAATAGCACGCTGGTCATCAAAACAAAAGAGATTCGCACTTTCGAACACTCGAAAAGGGAAGAAAAGAATGATAAGATATGTAAATCTTTTAAAAGCGGCAATAGATATCCCAAAGAATTTACCATTCGAGAGAGGAAAAACGTGTAACCGCATAAGATGCCGTTATTATGCCATAACAATGCTACACTAAAGCAATTTTCCGAATATTGTTCTTCTGAGGGGATCCGAAGAGGTTTATCCCTAAGATCGGTACTATTGTTTTCTCACATTTTCATTATAGAGACCCGTCATCACCACCTTATGTCCGCGGCGCTAGCGTCGAAAAAAAAAAAACATGGCTGAAACCTGTGTGCTTATGAAGTGTCTGAACGTGTAAACAACATTTTATTTTTCCGAAATTTTCAATATTATACTGGAAAATGCCCACATTATTACTGGAAACAATTTTTTTATAAAACCTCGTATCAAAACAACGTAAACAAGACACATATTTCGGCCATTTTTTTTGTTTTCGATATCGGCCGCTTATTTAGTTGGGGGCGCCTTTAGAACTGGTTTCTATAAAAATGGTCACGGAAAATTGTTGAATAAGAAATTTGTTAATATACAGGGTGTCCTTTGTCGATCCCTAATCTGATCTGTTTTGTTCAATTCTTTCTAATTTATAATTCGACTTAAAATAGTTTTTTATCTTGAAGGTGAAATGTTGCCAGTCAATATAAAATCAACGGTTTCTTAAAAACTCTTATTGTTCGAAGCTTTCCTCTAATTTTATTAAAAATTACAATTATTCAAATTTTATTTGCCTTATTTTCGCGCTGCAACCAAATTTTGTTGTATATTGAAAATTGAAAAATTATTCATGAAGCAATTTGTATTCCAGTAAAAGTCACTTCGACCTGTATTTTGTTGCGCTTCGAGAGTATGAAGAATTAAAGTGGATTTAAAAAAAAATTCAAAACAATCCAACGTAAAATGAAAAATAATACAGGCCCGAAATGATGCATTAAAAATGATTTGGTGCAAATTAAAGGATTAACTTTGACCAGGGACAATTTTAATAAACATTCATTTAAAAAAAGGAACTTTTTTATTCACCTATTCGCCACGGTTGGGCAAAAAAAGAGAATAAAGGGCAAATATAAAAATTGCAAGCACTTATTATATTGAGATTCGTATTCCCAACTAAAAAGATTGTATGGAATTTTGTCATGTAAAAACGGCGAAAACTAGCGGAGATTATTGATTTAGGTGAAACTGCAAAATGTTTGAAAAAAAAGAGGAAAAAACGGTTTACTTAATTATTCACGTAGACATGTAACATAATTAAAGACGAGTGGAAGTTGTTTGAAAAATGGGTGGCTGGTTAACGATGTAGTAGGAAAAGTTTGTATCAAACGTTCGCCACATTATCTCAACTTTGCATCTCGGAAAATACATCGATCATTTTATTCGTTCGATATACGCGTTTCTGTTTCCAATGGTCTTTCACCTGGTATGCTTTTTCGACCGTTTGCGAGAATTTAAAAATCCCCGTACGGCAATACCTGCCGTTACTGCCCCTATGCTAATAATTTATTTCTCTAACACAAAAAGTTTCTCTAGGAAAAAGTTCCTCCAAACAATTTCAAAAGTTTTATACCAGTAGGATGTTGAGATTTACTGGAGGGTTGACCTGCAGCCATAATGTATGTGTAAGAATGCATGTATGTGGGATTCAATTGTATATTATACATATGTAACGACTTGTAAACTTATAATTTTGAGAATTTCGAAATAATAATAATAATAATATGATACAAAAAAGACTAATTTATTATTTATCATATTTATAGAAAGAAAATGTTATTTTATATATTTTGAATTTTCGTAAAGAAATTTGTGAATTAGCGAAATTTTTTGGCAACTTTTATTATTTTTGTCAATTATTTTATTATTATTAGTCATGATCACATTCCTATTATTTTTATAGCGTATTTTGTGTAGAGTAGAAATAAGATACACGTGGGTTCGAGAATCAATAATTACTAGTGAGAGATAAAAGTGAAATGAAATTTCTATTTTCGTTCTCTTTTTTTTTAAATTTTGTAAATTTCTATCTAAAATGCCTCGATTTCGAAGGAGTTTGCGTCATGTGTATCGTAATAACTCAAGTCGCGTGTCATCAATGTTGCTAAGTCTTGTCTAAGCAGTCTTGCTACATTGCGATATATTACCATTGACATAAGTACACACGAGGAAAACGAGCAAGGAACGATTAAAAAGGCCATATTGCATGTTCACAATGTAGCTTTCACTGGCTCAAGAGATAGGGATGATTTCATAAGCTACAGACGGAAGAGTAAGCTACTAAATAGTCGATGCTGCTGAACAAAGACAAGTATTGTTGCCAGACACTTTATGGTAATCGCAAGTGAACAAATTTTTTGTTTAAAGTTCCCATATCTTTATAGGTCTTATTTTTATACTGAAACTAATAATTTTCGAACCTCAAAACTTACTAATTATAGGTAAAATGATTGATATTAACAAGTAATGAATTCGATTTTTTAAGAATTTTATTTTCCATTTTTCAAAATTTCCTTTCGTGGACGGAGGCATAAAATAGGTTATTATCGCACGAGTCGGGTTTGTCGCCCGAGGGAGGCGAGGGCGCTTAATGAAACAAGTGCGATGGTCGCCATACCCACGAGTTGCGTATAGTATTTTTCCTACCGAGAATTGGTCGAAAAAGCGAATGAGCTTTTCATTTTCGATTCAAGTACTTGATTTTTTTTAGTGCACAAACAATGCTTGCACAAAGATACAAATTCGTGTCACCAGTTCCCAGAGTGTCAACATCGAAAATACATTAAACGGATGTAACAAAGGAACTCTTAGGCGGGAGTAAAATTAATTGGGGTGAAATTTATAGCGGAATGGACGCAAAAGGAATGGCAAACGGCATGAACTCGAGATCACTCTTGAATGATATTAACTTTACACCGATACCTCTAGAACGTAGTTAAATCTATGTGGTTTTCAGCTGAGTCTACCAACATGCGTGCTACCAATTGCAAGGACACTCCTTCTCTGCTCATACTTATTTGCAAACAAATATATTTTCGTGCGAAGTAAACATAACTGGGTTGTCGTGGCGAATGCATACATACATATGTATACTTTTGTCCGAATATTGGACTGCTAAACTGTTCGGCATTCATTATAGCACTTCTACCGTATAAGCGTTATACGAATTTCGTGTAATAATATTCAGATGAGCAAACAAAGTAGAGCATTTATTAATTGTAAATGTAATTCAACACCGGGACCTATTGTTAATTAAATATAGCTAGGTAATTTAGTAAACAAAGCAAAACAAGACCTTAATTAGCCTCGTTTTTGTATTGAAATGTATTAAAATTTGTCATGCCAACAATTAAAAAATAAAATACTCCTCCTGACTTTACCTTTACTCGGGGCTAATAAAATATGACCCATATGACCCATCGCTTCTTTCACCCGTATAATAATGGTTTAATGGTTCTCGCAGCGTACGTACAGAGATGCGATTTATTTGAAATGGATCCATTTCAAATGGAAATGGAAATGCAAAATGCAAAACACGTATTTTCATTTTCTATTTTAAATGCCTTTTTCTAAATATCATTTGCATTTCCATTTATGTATATAGTTTTTCATATCCTTGCTCTATTTTTGAGAATACAATATGCATTGTCGAAACGAGTACTTACTTTTTTAATTATAAGCAATTGTATGCAGAGACTTTTTATCGATTCTATTTAAATCGAATTCGGCGACAATTGTATTCAACCGCTTTTGAGGTTAGAAATACACTTTTTAAGAAACTCGTCCCGGAAGTCGTTACATTTTGGTATTCAAGAGACTGAATGATGGCGTTGTGGAAACTGAAAGTGCCAATAGCGCCCTCTCGTAAATGGACGAACTAGATTTTTGAAATAGTCGTTATAAATCCTTTTTTACAGATTACCGGTTATATGCAGATACATATCCAAATATGAGGAGTCGGTACTTACGAACACCTATAAAGCTCATTGTCAGTATAACTTTAGCCGCCGGTATAAATCTTTATGTACGACACCAGCGTGGTGCCACCGGATGGCATAGTGTTAATACGAGTTCGGTAACGCCATGTTAGAGTTTCGCGAAAAACATCGGGTAAATACCGCTGGCACCACGTTGGTGTCGTGTGCAAAGTCCTACCCGCACCAAACAAAAGAATCGCGATTAAACGCACGGCCGGCATAGTGTTGATATAAGTGCAATTTTAGGTTATGTATTTCTTTCGCTACATAGAATAGGAATTTCATGCTTTTTTTCTCTTTGTTATTGTCTTTGACATAGTATACGATTTTGTTTTTGTCACTTCGAGGATCAAGCCAATGGAAAATTAAACAATTCATTCCTTTATCTTTTTCGATGTCGTTTTGCAATTATAAGTGTACATGTATATACGGAGTTGCGCGTGTGATGGACAATTGACTCATTTCTAATTTATCGACGTGTGCGTTCAATCTACTTCGACCAAAAGACTCTGCGGCACGTAATTACAAAGATCTATTGTTATACATAACCGAGCATCCATAGCGATCTTCTTCTTAAGCTCCTCTTGTGATCTTTATTGGAACCTCCTTTAATGACCTTTATAGAAATCTTTGTTATTCTTATAATATTCATTAACGATTTTCTAATAATACCCCTCAACTTTTATCTATTCTTCTACATTATTTATGAATTCACTCATTCGGCGTTAGATCTTCTAATAACCGCGATACGCAGGGAGAGATGTTTAATTATTAATAAGTTCTGGAACATAATAATGACGAGTCGGCGGGGCATTAATAAAAAATGAAATAGGAAGCGAGCGAGAGCTACACGAAAAAAACCACGATTTGTAACACTCGCTAAGAAAATAATAAAGATTCGTCTGTGATAAAAAATAATAGAATTACATACAAAAATAACTAAAGTATAGAAAATAAATATGCAAAGTAATACATGCAAAGGTGTGCTATGAAATTCAAGTTAGTTATTAGTCTTCTATGAATATCTGCTATTTTGTTAATTAAATTCATTGCTTTTCTAAAAATATCATATAAAAAAACAATAAAATTCACAATTTCGTTGTTTCATAAATTTCTTTAAAAGAATACACAATAGTATAAAAAAAATGAACCTCATTGTTCACCATTAAACAATTTCTTTAAAAAAGAATCGAGGTCCTAGCGTATATTCATTCTTTTTCGTCAGAATCTTCATTATTTTCGCGATTCGTTTTCTTTTCAGTGTGAAGTTAATTAAAAAAATAATATTTATTTGATAAAATTCCATTAATCTCCATAGGAATTTTCATGATTTCGACGATTCCAATTTTCTCGGCGTAGCTTTAAAAGTACAGTGGCGTGGGGCGACGAGGGTACCTTAAAATCCGTCCATCCCTGCGATGGCGCAGGCGAAGAACCCCCTCTTTCTCCCGTATGGAACAGTCGGGTATCACCCCCACTCCGCGTTCGTACATCCCGTTTCCCTGCCCCAGAATGTACCCCTCGCCCAGACGGTCGTTTTTACCCCTCCCGTCGCCGATCCCTCCGCCATGACTTTACCGTGCTTGCCAGCCCGTACCGTCCGTCCTTACGTCCGTCCGTCCGTCCGTCCGTCCATCGTTTTGGATCTATGGTTGTGTCGGTGTGAGAGAGTTCTGTGACGTTAACCCGACGGCCCTGAAAAACCTAGTGTCTACCGTAGTTTCGGGGGTAGCCATTTTCAATAATACCAAAATACAGTGTGGGTGAAATGTAAAAGTACGCGAATAGCACCGATACCACCAGTTTTTACCCGAGCTTATCAATTGTGGAATACTTCGAAGCGCACCTTCACCTCCTTGCGAATAATAATCTGGCGAAAGTTTGTTTCTCTCCATCCCTCTCCGTCTCTCCCTTCAGTAAGTCGTGAAACCAGGCAGTGTTGGCGCATTATTTTTCTCTCCTACGCTCGCGACCCTCGGACTTTTCGCGTTATTTCACTGGTGAAAAATCAACTTGAAAAAAAGAAGTTGAAAATACCATTTTTTCTCTTTCCTTCTCTCTCGTCCGACTCTCCCCGCGCACCATTTTCTATCTTTCGTTCGCTCGCACAAACGAACTCTCTTTATCTCTCTCTCGCAGTCTGTCTCCATCTATCTGTCTCTCCGTCTCTCTTTTTCTCACTCGCTTTAACCTGCTTGTACTCCTCGAAGCAGTAAAGATAGAGCGAGAGAGAGAGAGAGGGAGAGAGAGAGAGAAAGAAATGGCATCACGATGAGAATATCACCTGCAGCCTCGCTCTTCTAATCGGTGCATTCCGAATTTTCCGCAATTCGCTCGTTTTTCTTTCGCTCTTTCTCTCTTCCCGAAACTATGAGTGAAAATTCCTCCAACCCAGCGAGTCTCTGTCAATTCCACATTATGGGAGTCGTTTCTTAATCGTGTTCGTCGTAACGTGGAATGTAACGTTACCGGTGGCGTGCGTCTCTTTCCGATTCGGGTCCCTAAAGCAGTTGCTGAAATTACACGTATGTACGTAGATTCCAGTTCAGTGCATTTATCTCTCCGTGTGCTGCGATCAGTGCGAAGAGAAAAGTACTACTACCACTACTGCTGCATCTATTCTGCAGCTGCAGCGATAAAAAGAGAAATATGATGATCGAAGTTTAGTGATGATGATGATGATGATCTTTGGTGTGTCGATTTGGCGATTACGGGTTTTGTGCGGTGGTTTTGGTTCATGGTTTCCCTTAACTCTGTTTCCCCGTCAAGTGGATATGGGTTTATTGTTAGTGCACGCAACAATGAGAATTCTTGTTTAGTGCATTGTGTGCATTGTGTGATCTGTTCGACGACGACGACGAGGACGACGACGACGACGTTGTTGTTCCTTTAGTGATGCCGCTGCTACGCAGCTAGCCAGCTAAGCTAGGCAGTTACTAAGAGCCTAAGAAAGTTTCTCTTAGCTCTAACGGAATAAAATACGTACATATATATATATAGATATATATACGTATATATATATATACGTACGTGTACATATGTATACATGTATACACACGGCAGAGAAGATTTGCAACGAACACGCCTAAATGTGAAATAACGTGTGACTGTGTAACCGACCGCTCCAGAGGTTTTCTTTTGCCCGTTAACGTTTTGATTTATTTTTTGGAAGAATCCACGACACTCGATCGAGCAAAAGCCAGCGAGAAAAACCGTAGGTATGAAAGTCACGAAGTTTATAGAAATTTTTCTCCGCCATTTCATTTCACTCCGACGCGTCGCGTTCTCTTTCGTTCTCCTTCGTTTTTCGTGCCTACGTTGGAGTTTTGCACCGAGCGATACGTTTCCAGCCGTTTTACTTTTTTAACTCGACTCGAGCTTTTCGGCCGAAATAAATGCCAGGAGTTTAACATCGGTTGCCATTTTATTAATAGCACGGGGGTATTATTAAATCCGCGACATTGAGATTGTGTAACTCCTCGCAAAGCGATAGGGATGGTTCTGTGCGATATCTTGTGAAAACCCGAAAATCGTTCAAAGGGTGGCCAAAGTGTGACCCTTTTGTGATGCACGATGGAGAGAGAGTGATTTTCAGGAGATTTCGTGCACCCGGGAGCCAAGTAGCGCATTTTGAGTCGACCCGGTTTTCGAAAAGGCGGATTTCTCGTTTTCCACGAAATATCGACGAATTAGTATTCTTCACGCTGTCGGATGCATTTCTGCGAAAACCAGAAAGTGTTAGACCCAGCGGGAGGGAGGATATAGATTTTTGAAGAAATAAGCGTTTTTCCATCGCCAGCCAGCAGCGTTTCAGCATTGGCTGAACTTTGTCGTGTTGGAAGTGTCGGAGTTAAACGTTGGATAGTGGCGATATTCGCAGTTGTTCGGTTTTTTTTGGGGTAAATTGTTGCATCGGTTTATCAATATTATGTGATTTTTGGTGAAACGGGTCCCGGATATTTTTTAAAATTTTCGGGTTTTGTGAATTCAGCTTGTTTGTGAAAAGGGGTTAGTGGGAAGTTTTTAATTGGAAGAATTTTTTTTAATCAATTATATTAATTAGTACGCAGAATTCATTTGTATTCACAAGAAGGTGCAATTTTTATCGAAATAGGATTCGGATATTTTCCAAATGTTTGATTCCGGTTTTTGTGATTTTAGTTTTTTTTTGTGAAAAAAAAAGAGATAATGTGATAGAAGGAAGTTTTCAATAAAAAAAAATGTTTGAAATCAATTACATTAATTAGTAGGTAGAATTTGCGTTTGTGAAATGGAGCGATCTCCTTCGAGTTTTTGGATTTTCGTTTTTGTGAACTCGGCTTGTTTGTGAAAAGAGGGTATATAATGTGATGCAACGAAGTTTGAAATTGGAAGAGTTTTTTATTACAATTAACGAGCACGAATTGTATTCGTGAAAATTGCCAAATTTAGTTATGCTGTGTATGTGAGACGTTGACGAATTTGAAAATATCCCGTGACCGCTGTGACCCGTAAAGCTGATGAAGCAAATTATTTCAAAGGTTGGCATCTTTTTTTTCTTACATTTAATGCAAGGTTTCAAAGTTGCACCGAAAATCTATAGTTTAAAGAGTATTTTGGAGAAATTATAAATGTTCCCAAAGGTTTACCGGATACGAAAAATTATTTTGAAAAAAACTTTTCCGCTAAAACGTTATAATTTGTGGATTTATTGCAATGGGCTTTTTTTTATTAATTTTGAAAATATTTCAAAAAATTCCGGGAACGGAGTTTCGTTTAATAAAGAGAAAAATTTGGAGATTTTCGTGTATTGAAATGGCACCACTTGCGTACATAAAAAGTAAATATGTTTAAAAAGGGGAAAAAATGTGATTATTAAATTTATAACTTTCAAAACAGCTCCACTTTTGCAAATTTTTTTGTGAATATTGCCAATCAGCGTTCAAGCACCAATAACGTTAAATAAATTAATTAAAAAATTCATGATATTTGTGTAAAATTTCTCTTCGTGTATGTGAAACAAAGAATTAAATAAATATATAATTTGATACAGATCAACTGAGAATCATAAGTTATAAAAAATCATTAAAAATAAAATGAACGTTAATGATGTGATTTATAAATTTTGGAGTATAAATTAATTGTTAATGGAAGTGATGCAATTTCAAGCCAATAACAGTGATAACAATAAATACATTGTGTAAATGTATCGGTTCATAATCAAAATATCTACTTTTTTTCAGTGCAATTTTCGAAGCAAATTTTCCTTTGAAATTTCTATCGTTAATTTTACAAGTTTTAATTTGTAAAATTTTGAAAAAAAAACAAGTTTGAACATTCCAAACTTTAGTATCCAGAACATTTTCAAATTTCAAAACAGAGCTTTTTAAGCTTTAATATTACTCTTGGAATTCTGAAAGTTACAATTAAACTTTCTTTAAGATTCTTGATATTAATATTCACGTGTTGAAGGTCTGAATACTTTATTGTTATATAAGAGATCGTGCAAATTTGTGGCAGGAAAAGTACATGAAAAAGTGGCAACTCCGAGATTTCTTTTGTGTCGTGTATATTTGGAGTTACTGCCACACCTAAATTTGGTACCTACATGGCACAAATCCTAACCCGTTACCTGTAGTCACGACAATCATGATGGATAAATATTTGTAATTCATGCAAATTAGTCGAAGTAACAATTACCATTTTTTCTTTGCTCAAATTATTCACCCTTTTCGATTGATTCGTTACGCTACATTTTGATATTCTTTCAATTTTAATTTGGGATTGGGATCGTTTTCAATAATGTTAACTGTAATAAAATAAATATTAAAAAAATAAGTATCCCAAAAAAAGTTTGTTCTCAAAACGATTCTATTTCTAATAGATTCCATCTTCAAATTCATTGTTCTCCTAAACACGTATTTAACTATAAGACAAGCATTACTTATTTACAATTTCGCGGTTCAGATCGATAACGTATTTTCAATGAATGATTTTGCAATGTGAAACTGAAATACCATATATTTATAAACTTGGAGTCTAGAAATTATTATTTTAATACCCAGCAATTCAAGGAAACGGAATTGCTTACATCGAATTTAAAATTGAAAACGAACTTAAACTGAATCTTAAAGCCACGAAAGAATTTTCCGATTGTAACAAATTTTTTACGTAATCCAATAATTTCTTTTTGGTAACTTTAGCGCTCCAAATTTTCGTTTTATATGAAATATGCGAACAAAATTTAAATAGATGGCATTCGATGGTAGATTTCGAAAATTCTGAAAATTACAAATTTACCAAAATTACATATTGCAGTATTTTAATATTATCGTTTATCAATATCAGGAATTTTAAATAATCTGCTTCGATATTTCGCGTACACCGATATGATAAAATCCCGAAAATTGTTGTAAAAGTTAAATACATGGATATTGCGCTATCTTACCTATAAATTTCTCAAATAATTCTGGTTTTTTGTCTTCTTTTTTTTCCCGTTTTGAAACAGTTATATTTCAAAACTCGATGAATGAGAAGATAAAATGCAAAGTATGTTTGCCAATTAAAGGAATCTAGAAAGTATTTCTAATGAAACCGTTTTACGTAATTTAACGGGCTAGATGGAGTTCGCTTTATAACCCCTGAATTATGCATTAACCTTTCCGAAATAACAAACAGTTAAATTGAGAATTACTCGAAACGTGGTAGAAAAAAAGCTTATTAATTTCACGTTGGAGTCGTCCAAGTGCAATAGCGACGGTTTAAAATTGTCGAATTTCACACGATATTTTTCGATTCGCATTCCAAAGGAAATTTTAATTGCCTTTTGAAATGAATTAAATGCGTATAGTGTGGATATTGAAATGTCGAAATTTAAAAAAAAATTGGAAAATCGAGTTCAAGCGATAAAAACTTGAAATATCGATTATCTCTGCGTTAAAAAAGAGTGGAATTCTGACATCGGAGAAGTGTTGTATTTTAATATCTGCTCAAAATTATTCTTTGAAATCGTAACGTATTCCGAGAATAATGCATTTGTTAAAATTCGATAACACTAAAAAATTTATCAATCTGGTTTTCGAGAATCACTGACGTTGACTATTTTCAAATTTGTGTGTGTATTATTGCTGGCAACGAAAAAATTTTTAAAAAATTTGTAAATTCGTGATAAAGTTGAATAATAAATTCTCGTATTCTGAAATATCATTTCTTGAAAATTATCCACATTTGATGCAAGTCAAATTCTAGCGTTTTGAAATTAAAGTTGAATACATGAAATATTGAATATTTTTTAAAATTTAGATTTGAATACATCGAATTCTGAGAATTTGATAAATTATTCCAAAAGATGTATTAAAATCTGCTTTTAAGAAACTGTAAAATAATTAAACCCAAAATGGCGAATTTCTATCTTCCCTGATTTCCAAAGATGAAAAGTGTCCCAGTTTCTACGTTATCTCGAGGAAATCATATTCTTCATAGTCTTGGAAGTATTTCTGTGAAAACCAGAATGTCCTAGAGTTTGTGGAAAAGATGATATAGATTTTTGCAGAAATAAGCGTTTTTATCACAAGCCAGGAGCGTTCCAACGTCGGCTGAGCGCTGATGGCTAATTTTCAGAAACTGTAATATTCTTCGGGAGGGGCGACTTTCGCGTTAATGTTGCACATATTTTCCATTTTTTTTGCGGAAAATTCTAGAGTTTCTAAAAAAGAGAATATTTATGATATTTTATTAAAAATACTTTAAGCTCGAATTTTTCTTACTTTAATAACCCTTCGGACAAGTGCAGAACAGTACAAAAGATATTAGAGATTAATGCTACAATATCCACTAGGAACACGCGATTGCATAAAATAGTTTTTTTTTTTCTTAATGGACAACTTTTGAATGATTTGAATTTGTAAGTTCCTTTCCTTTATTTTTGAAGGACTCTTTACTCGCAGCCGGTGGCAAACATTGCATTTCAATTCGCTTTTCCGTATGTGTTTGCTTTAATATTTTTCTTCGCTATATAAATCCAATGATACGAGAGGCCCGTATTTAAATACACATTTATATTTTTCTTGGCTGAAGCAACACTTAGTCACCTAAGAAGACTATTGTATAATCAGGGAGTTCTAGAAATTAATGAGTTTGTTTTGTGACTATGTTTACGTCCGCAAAAGCGACGAAGGTACGATATGCAAATGAAGCGTTTTATTGTTAAGCATCCTTTATTATTATTAACAACGCCAAATAATCGTTGGCATCGCAAAATGGTGACACTTGACTTCGTTGCTCCTCGTATCATCGCGGTGTTGATTGTTTCTGTCCTAGGAGGGGAAAAAAAAAGAAATTACAAACATTGATAACGTTCGTGCATTATCATGTTATCTATCGTACACACTTGGGATCCTTCTACGTTGTCTCTTCTCGTTGCTCCTTCCGATCTATATTATGGTTAAATACGTTCCCAAAGTATCTTTGTCTAACGGGATGACTGAATTTAACTTCCCGTCATACGTGCTATCCTCTTTAAGACAATTTTCTTGCGACTGAACCGCAAATTTCCCCGCAGTTCCGACGGTTCGTGATTTTCTTTTCTCGCAGAAAGCCAGGTAGCTTGATAAAAGCCGTTTTTTGGCCTATGACGAAACCAACTAAATTTGTTTCCCATCTTCAGAACGGTTCTGGTGTTGTTTCAGTCGAGATTCCTTGGTTTAAAAGAGATGGTTTTTAATCCACGATTTTTTAGTAAACAGTTTTAACCAATACCTGCGACTTTTAGTCAATTGTTTTGTTACAATTTAGGCCCACGATTATATCGAAAGTATGAAGTAACGAGTCCCAATTTAATTTATATTTATATAGTTGCTATGAAGAGAACTTTTTTCTATAGTTAATTTTTTTTATAGAATTGGAAATAGAAAAAGTGGTAAATTATTTATATTTCTATATAAAGTAGTACCTTAAAAAGATAATTATTTTTCATACCTTCTTTTAGACTGTAGAATTAATACAAATCAATGAAAACCAACAAAACCCGATTCAAGGGAAAAAAAAGTAGTTTTTTGTGTGATTTAATTTTCAATTGTTCCAATTTTTAATTTTTGCCTACTTATTTTATTTTTTGTCAAGTTTCTTAGATTTAAAATATTGAAACATCGGTAACTTCAAGAATAATTGATTTATGTTCACTTGAAACAACCACTTTAGTAAATCTTGTTCATTTGAAAAAGTTCGAATTTTTTAATTGGCCTCTCAATTTAGCTAATAACGAAGACCAGAACACCTAAGAAAATATTTGAAAAATTGGGAAAACCCATCTTTATCAATCCGCCTTCTTGTTGGCTAACGAACAAGTAGCCTGAATTTATGAATAATGCTGTAAAATGTCCGTTTAGTCGCATATCGTTTGATTGCTCGTGGCGTCAGGAAATCCTAAAAGCACCTCGAAAACCAGTTCAATTAACTCCAAAATCGCCTGGTTAAAAATTTGCAAACTGGAAATGCGATATTTGCAAACTAATACTGAAAGTGCTTCATACTTTTATGTGCCTTGTAGCCTCCAGAATACGATGTTTGTTATTTTGCAATTTGTTCGCACCCTGCCGGTGCTGTAAAAACGCAATAGACTTGAGACTCGTAAAAAAAAATTCATGTATTTCTTGTTATTATTATGCATAACGAGAGTGAAGCTCGCAACGACGATCTTGCAGCGAATGCGATGTTTCAGAAAGAAGGAGATAGTGAAATTGTTACATTAAACGATGCAGTTTTGCATCCATTCAGAATCGTTGCGAAGTTTACTTTCATTAAATACGGACATATTGATATGCAATTTCACTGGAGTGACGCTCAAAGCACAAAGGAAGCGGCGCGAGCGATAACGATGATAAAGAGATAAAGAGGATCGCAATAAATGTGTACACATTCAAAGTATGCAGATATTTCGTCTTAAATTTCTTTTCCATTAACCGGGGTCACGGAATTTTCAGGGATGAACGGCTTTTGAAAATTCATCGATTCTCGTGAACTTCATATCCCACTGAAGAAAAATTACATGCGAAGTATGTTAAAAATATAAAAAAAAACGATCGAACTAAGATTCTCTACAAAAATAATTGAACGTAGAAGAAAATTTTAAAATGTATCAAAGGACCGAACGAGCGAACAATTATTATAAAATCTACATTAATATATTGGTCTCTTAGGAATATCTATTAACCTCTTAATTAATTTTATTATTTTACGTCACGAGCATATTTTGTAGCGATTCTCATTATATTTAGGATTTCTCTTTCTCGTTCAGAATAATAACACTTTTCTGATTGAGAAAAATTTTTTTTTTTAAATAAAATAATATATTCGTACTCCATTCGTTGCATTAGCTACGTATGGGATTATACATATATGTAGGCTTCTATACTAGCTGTGCAACTCTTGCTGAAAAACTACACTCAATTCATACTGTATCAATATCGTTTACTTTGCATTTTCTTATATTCTCGTTATCAGTTTACGAAAATTCGTTATTTCAACATGATATTATGCCACCGCAGCAATCTTTCGGAAATTTTATTACGTGCACGTTGTTCCGCGATTGTGTATGGCTGAATTTTGCTTAGTATTGCAATAGACTGCTTGGTAACTGTATTCATACAGATGCTACAGTCGAATTTCTATCTGTGACTACAGTAACCAGAAAATATGGGTACTTTTCGCGAAAAAACATGGTTTTTACGACCTTTCGTTAGGATTTCATGAAGACGAACCTTTGCAATCGAGTCTACGCGTCAAATTACCCCTAGGAATGGTCTCGTCGACTTCATTTTTGAAACTTTAATTTGTACCTCATTTCCCGGAGCGAAGATCAATCAACTTTCGGCCGAAAAAATCGACTTTTGGAATCGATTTTTGGGGATTATCGGGACATCCTTATCCGATGTATTTTTTCGCGAGGAACCCATTCTCATTGAGAAAATTGCAGATTTCCAGCGGGAAATACAATGTTTCCCCAAAAAACATGGTTTCGGTGACCTTCCGCTAGGATTTCATGAAAACGAACCTTTGCAATCGATTCTACGCGTCAAATTACCCCTAGAAATGGTCTCCCCGATTAAGGAACAATAAAAAATATATCACATTGAGACTAACAAAGGATTTAAAATAAATGTACAATTTCTAGTTAGTGAGTTAAAATTGTTATACTATATCTTGGTGTCTGTTAGTGATTATCTCCTTACGTTCTCGTAAGTCACTTAAATTACTGAACAATTTTTCCAGCAACCTTCCTGCTATTGTTTAAGCGTATGTATAAATATACCTACCAATGCCTTGTTTCTTACTACATCGGCTGTAATTATTCTTTCCTTAAATAGAGCATCATAAAGCTTATACACGGTCAAGGGCTAGATAAAGGAAAGGGGTAGCAAGAAGCATTACTCCCCCACAACTTTATCCCCATGTGTCACCTTAAGAAGATATTTTCTACCGAGCACCTGTACCTTTATAAATGTACATCGATATGAAATGATTAATTATTTAAAATCTTCCCTTTCATAAATTCATCCGATTCTTGGAATAGAAAACCCACAATGGGGATCCTTCCTGTTTTGTTCAGGAAAAAAAGTTTCTATAATTGGAATGTCTATTTAGAAAATTCTCCATAATTAGAATTTTTTATGAGGAAAATCACTAAAAATAGCAATTAACACCGGAAAAAATGTTTGTTTATTTTTAAAAAGGTTCAATGAAAATTACAAAATATTGTACAAAGCATTTAATTAAATATATTGTTCTTCCACTTTTTTTCTTTTGGAGTTATAAAAATGGTGTGGATTAATAGAATTTATTTGGAACCACAGATTTAATTTATAATATTTTTGCAAATGTGTAATTTGCAAAAAGCTGTAATTTTTTCTGTACCCTGATTAAAATAAAAAAAAATCCCAAAAATGTCGTGAGAAAGTCGTCTCTCAAAGAGACATTTTGTGTAAGTCAGACCACAAAGAAGCAAAGTGTTGAAAGCAACGACTATCCGTCTAGAGAAATCGAAGCGAAGGAAATCGGTAACTTAAATGAACATAGCTGTAGAATTATAATAATATATGGCTTATGAATGAACGCTGGCTTAACATTACACGCCCGCCGTTATGTAAGTGAACCCGTGCAAGGATCGAGTACCTTATCACTTATCTGCGAAGTACTTTGATCGCGAAAACACAAGCAACGTTTATCGGATTTTTTTCGAGGAAATTGCGATTGTATGCGTGGCGTAACACTGCTGCGTCATATAAAAGCTGTATTTTGTCACTTTATTCAAAAATTGCGATTACTAATCTTATTCTACGCAAAGTATCCACTCAATTCTAGGTAACAGTAATAATGAGGGTTGTTATTTTTTCCAAAGGGCATTTAAAATGTTTAAGTATTTGCAGCTTGATACTCTTAAGATTTTCCTCATGTTGCTAATTCAAATATATTTCACGTATATTTTGTATATTATTAACGTGCTTTTAATTTTCTTAACTCGAACGTTCAGTCTCGAGTAATACTAAAAAGGTGAAAAAAAAGATAAATAATCATCACATGGGTGAACTTGAAAAATATAATTACAGTGAATTAATAAAAGAAATAGAAATAAATTCATAATAAATGAAAAACGTGAAAAATGTTTCCTGCGAGGAAAAAAATGGAAAATCAGTTGATGAGAAAAGATGAGAAATATAATATGTCCGGTATAAATAATCGCGAAGAGAAAAAAAAGTAATTTCTAGAAGGCAAAAACAAGTCAATGCGAAATAAGCAAATACAATATAAATGCATAGATTCAAAAGTACAGCGTTTTCTTTGAAAACATTTGCTAATAAAGTAGATAATGAAGTGAGAAAAGGGGAACACGAAGCCCAGAACTCAAAATGCTCTAAACCTAACAACGTCTCATGGTGTTTTGGTGAATTCTGTAGATACGCATCTGTCCCATGAAACGTCTCCCTTTGTGTTCCGCTTAACTACGTAGGGTTTCAAGATCACGTGATGTACCGGCTTTTACAGTTTTGATGAACTACTTAAATTTATGGAAAAAATTGCTATTATACCATACAGTGTACCGGAACCCTAACGATGCCCCGTAAGGATGATACAAACACAGCACCATTTGCGGGGAATAAATTTGTATTGGATATGGTGTGAAGGTACCTCCGGGTATTCGACATTTCTCGTGTTTGTCCGGAAACCTTTCGAATTTTTCTTTTTTTAGCCGCATTAATATTAATCGACCTCGACAATTTTCTGAAGTAGTCAAATGTCACATTGCTTAGCATAAAACGCGGTATGCAATTATTCGAATGTAACTGAAGCAAATACGAATCGGTAGACGTATGCTGAAGAGGAAAATCAATAATTCTCGGTAGATTTTAGACGAAAGTTTCGAATGACAGTAATTCCCCCTGAAACGTTACAGGCATTCGACCTGTCATATATATATATATACTGTATTACGTTTCCTATCTCATGCCTTGCTCGTTATTCCACGAAAAGCCGAGGAAAAGGAAAAATACAGACCTCTTGGTTCGATAAACTCTTGGGCGGCGGTTTGCGTGGGTGATTTTAATAAGTCAATAACTTTCGTAATGGGCCTTCCATTCATACACGCATTCCAATAAACTACCATTTTTTTTTAACTCCCCACACAGATAAGAAATCGCATTTTGAAAGGTCCCTGCACATACATTTCTATCTACCTAATCAACCGGCCCAAAGAATATAGTGTGTCTTTCCCTTTACTCCGTTCAATGACTGTTTTATCACTTGGGTACTGATTAATCAGGAAACACAATAATAACTATATAAAACTCTGTCCCTTCTATCACCCGTGTTCGGTACAAGTGCAAATGCACCGTAAAAAGATCCAAGCATCGAACGTTTTTCGGGTCTGGTATCTGGCGTCGCATTTCCTTTTTCGAAGGAGAGCGGCGACTGCAAGCGTAGCGATGCATTCATAGATGCACATTAGGGGCACGCTACGAACCTGTGTGCCCCGTTGGAGCATTCGAGGGGGCTGAAAAATGGAAAAAGAACTGACTTTGGTAAAGACGCTGGGAGTGGCGAAGGCTTTTGCGTCCCCGATCAATGGAATG
This sequence comes from Gasteruption jaculator, assembly GCA_949825005.1. Classification (NCBI taxonomy): domain Eukaryota; kingdom Metazoa; phylum Arthropoda; class Insecta; order Hymenoptera; family Gasteruptiidae; genus Gasteruption; species Gasteruption jaculator. The sequence continues at coordinate 14,617,004 of OX463765.1, read as the reverse complement.
CCCGGTTGGTGCCTTGGGAACATCGGGTGCCAAGTCCCACAAGAGATTCGAGCGAATCGGAACGAAAGGTGCAGAAATTGAGAGATCCTAGGAAATAGTAACGACGAACTGCAATGTTTTGTTGTGCCATTTCAATCAGAATTATTGCTCAGGTCCTGTTCAGGTCCTGATAAGGTAATCCGCTCAAGACCCGATAAGGTGTGCAGCGTGGACTGGCTACCGGGACCTTATTAGGATTAGCTGTCTAGGTTTGAGTTAGTATGTAGGGTCGGGGTCTTAATGGGTTTAAATTATGTTGTATTGTCGAAAGTTTATCAGATGCTGGTTCAGTTATGCTCCGATTCATGCTTCATGCCATATTGCATGAATCATGAATCGAAGTTACAGAAAGTTTGCTGACCTGAGATAAAGAATGAGATTTACTTTTAAATAAAACTTACAACATTGACCTTCAAGTACTTTTATTGGATTTTTATTTTAGGATACATTTGTTTGAAATTTCAACGCACATCAGCGTTACCATTATACTGTCCGGTGACACCAGGTTGGTGTCCCGCAAAAGCTATCGGCCAAATGCCGATGTCACCACGTTGGTGTCGTAATCCAAGGTCTACCGACCGACACTTAACTGTCCGTTCAGGCCGCGCCGGTTATGACAAATGCGATAGCATATACCGTTGCGACCCATGCGGCGTGTATAGGGCGTCACGTGAATTTGGCGTGGCACTCGAAGCGTTGAGTGACCGTTGTACACTATTCGTAATTTAAATAAGTCTCTAAAAACAGGGAGCGAAATTATTGGTTGCAAAAAAATGTTGTTTATTTTCTTTATTTGGTTTTTGCTACGGGAAAGGAGGCGCCGGTCTTAAGGGGTGCGATTGTGCTTCTGCGTCCGAATAAGACGAGAAAGCCTACATGTGACATGGGCTGGGTTTGAGGTGACAGAGGTTTGGAGCCAGGGTAAACCGAGACAAGCTGGAGACACCGAGAGGGTGGCAATGGCATCCCAAACATGCGGAAAATCACGATTAGCGACTGATTGAAATGGAGGTACAAACGTAAGGTGCTCAAGGAACTCCTGTAACCAGTCAAGGAGTTTATGGGGAATTAAAGCCATACGTGTCACTTTTCCTGCAAGCATTGGACGGGAATGTACCGTACAAAGATCGTATTATCTTCCGCGGTAATAAGTTGAAGCTTATTATGAAACATGAATTTCTTATACGAAGCAGCTGCCTTCCCTTTTTAAATACACCGCTCATTTGCATTGCACACACGGAGAACAATGAAAATATTATCATAACTGCGGTATAGAGCAGGCAACGAGTGCAAGAGTAACAGTAACGCTAATGTTGCGAAAAGGGCAACAACTAATACCGTAACTTTTGTCGCTAGAATTATCACTGCGTAAAATGCATGTACACGTAGAAGTAATGGCTACATTAATTACAATTTAGAAACCGATACCTTTAACGTAATAATTCTTTTAAACAGGTGGTAAAAGTTATTTTTTGAAAATAAAATATTGATATGCAATGAAATATAATATTTATAATATTGATGCTTAAATTGGAACTGAACTATTCTGGAACGCCTCGGACCCCAGTAGGCTAGTCGAGGGTTAAACCAAGCGGAATTGGTTTTTATACGTAATTTAGAAAACCTTTGGTTTTTTGGAACACTGCCTAATACAGAAAGAGCCAAATTTGGTATTTTCGAAAATTGTTTTTCAGAGATACCAGTTATTTCAGTTCCCACAAAGGTCAAAGGGTTATTATTTCAGATCATAAAATTTCCAATTTTCCAATCGGTATTGTTCTATCGAGAACGTTTGGGAATTGAACGGGAAAATGATTTTCCATATTTGAAAACCCGGAAGTAACACATTGAAATATCCGCATATCCCTGATCCCTTTAATAACTAGCCGATGGAAATGATGCGTTATAATTGGAGATTTAAATTAAAATGATATGTGGGTCACAAAGCTTGAGCTGACAAAAACAGAAATTTTCAACAAGACAGATGCCTTCGAATTTGAATGGCAGATGTATGAAAATCCGGTGGTATGGTGAAAATGATTTGATCATTCATGGAAGTGGGAGTTGTTCTGACTTTCAAATATCTTCCGGCAAAGTTGCGAGCAGAAAGAAAGAGATTCGAACTTTTCTGGTTACCGTTCTTTAATTCCACGTGGGAATGAACTTAAAGAGTTTCGAATGCCCGAAATGATGTTTCAGGTTTCAATCAGTCACTTGGATTATTCTTGTGATTAACATAAATACTCGAAATTTCGCAAAAACCATTAAATTGAATTATTAAAGGATTACACTAAACTTTGGGTCTTTCACATCGTTGTGACGTGACGGGCTAATTTTTACAATTAGCAGTTATTAGTCACAAAGTGTGAGCTTGACAAATTGTAGCAAGTACTAACGAAACTAGTGGAATTACCCTAGGGTAATTTTTTATATTTTACAATAAACGAACCGACTTATTTTATGTCATAATAACCAATATCGGTACACCAAAAAAAAATGAAGTCTCTAATTATTTAATTTCTAGTTAACTTAATCATAAAAATAGTTGAAGTAACAATAAAAATAACAATAAATGTAGTTAAAATTGCTAGAAATATATGATTAATTCCTCATTCAACTACAGCAATAGTTGCAATTACTATAAATTTTTTTCAATATAGCAATTCTAGTTAATACATTCATTAGTATTGACTCATTCATACATTTTCACTTCTTTCACGAAACTGCTATTTATCACCAGCGACTAGAGATAAGAGTAGCAAGGAATTGGCAATGTTGAATAACTATAATTTGATGCGATGCTAACTTGTCACCAGTTTGAATACGTTCAGGAATACAGTTTATTCCATTTTTTTCAGCAATTTCGGATTTTTAAACCGTACGACATTTTCATTTTTAAATTACTATTATTGTATATTAATAAATATGCTGTAGAATTAATTTACTTATATTCCGGGCAATTGTTCTTTGATTTGCGATGGAAGACACGAATCCGTGCCTTTTTGTAGCCAAAGCTCGTGAACGGAGGACACAAATTTACGATTTGGCCGGACCTTTTTCTTTTTTAGGACCCGGAGACACGAATTCGTGATTTTCTGCAGCCAATACGACCGACCCGGACACACAAAAATTTATGTTCTGGGTGATAGCTCTCGAAGTCACGAATTCTTTCTGGAGCCAACGTCTGTGGATCAGAACCACGAATTTATGTTCTGTGTGATCATTCTTTGAGACTAGTAGTCACGAATTCGTATCGAGTGCTTGCGGATCGGAGACACAAATTTATGTTCCGACCGATCATTTTTTTTGTTGCTAAGTGTCGACACATTTCACGTTCTTCTGCAGCCAATGCTTGTGGACCAGACACAAACTTACATCCCGTACGATTTTTTTTTTCATTCCGAGATCACAGTCACGAATTCGTGTCGCTCCCTAACCAATGATTGTGGATCAGAGACACAAAGGATGAGGCTCCATAAAGTGGCTTTTTGGTGCTGAGGGAGCACAGAATCCCAACATCTTCATTTTTAAATTTATGATTTGCTTTGATATTTTCTATAACATAGATAAAAAAGAAAGTTGTGCGTAATTACGCTCATCTTAAAAAATGCGATTGAAATCGCAAAATAAAAGTATTTTTTTTTTCGAACACGGTCCCCAAAAGCGAAAATTTTTTTTTTTCTTGACGAGGCGGCAATCGTTCTCGAATGGGTTAAACCTGAAAGTATTATACAATACGCTCAAATTATTAAAGAGATTATCATTAGATAAATCCGATTAGGTAAATTAAGATGATCAAATTGTACGAACCCCAAATCTGAAACTTTATGTCAAATGGCAGTTTCTAGATAATTATTTAGTGGCACAAAAGTGTCTCAAAGCTTTGCCACGCGCGTACCCAAATTTCTGAACCCATGAAAAAATATATCATTTCATACGAAAATTGCGAACAGCATATCCCTGAACTATACGATTTACCAGTTGTGTATATAAATACACACGCACACACGCATATAGGTACATATTCATACAATGGTGATGTACCTCTTGTTTTAGAACGTAAAAACGAACCTGTACGTAAAGCAAAGCATAGCTGTTCCACTAGTACAGAAGAAGAGAGTTTAGAGAACGAAGTTGAAAGCATGCGCTTTGTTGCTACTTCTCTCTTGTACTCTTGTATGCTTTTCTGAGAGAGCACGCGTTAGCTTGGCTGGCTGGCTGGTTCGCTCGCTCGCTCACTCGTTCACTCACTCACTCGCTTGGCCCCGTTCTTCTTTCGCTCGCTATAACAGATGTATACATGCTACCTTATACACTGTCTTGTCTTATATACATCCTCTATCTATATTTATATACATATACACATATAAGCGCGTACAGGGTGTTAGAAATAACATAACGAAACCTTCAGTCTGGCAGACGTGCATATTCGTTGAGAAGTAAAGTAGTAAAAAAATTGCTTATTCCATCCGCTTTTTTACTACCTATCTTATTTATTCTTAAACAGTTTTTGAAAAATGTCATTATTTCGAAAGTAGTCGTTACTTTTTCATTTTTAAAAAGAATTTCAAGTATTTATATTCGGTGAAGGAAATTCGCTATCGATACATTAGATTGTCCTTAGCGCCATCGGGGAAGAATTTGGAAAAATTAGTTTGTAACAAGATGGCGCCACTTTCAACTGAAAGATTAAGTTTAATGCCATAGTTTGAACTGTTAATAAAAACCACATAATTGAAATGGCCAAATCCTGGTTTTCGGTGAAAAAGTTATTGGGAATTTTGCCTAAGCCCTACCGGGACAGAATTTCGCAAAATAATTTCAAACAAAATGACGGCATTTTCAACTCAAACCTCAGGTTTCATTCCATAATTCGAATAAAATCCATTAATTTTAATATTGGGATAATCCCTATCGACGGGGACGAAAAACGTTAGAGGTTAGAAAATTCTAAAGATCTTCATTCCACCGGGCACCATATTTTTCGGAATGTACCTTTTCTGTATGTAAATATTTTTCTAATTACACGGTGTATATTCTACATGCAGTTCGAGTTATATGCATATGCGTGGGTGGGATTCTCCGTTTTAAATGCAAAAAGAGAGGAGCGTTCCTCTGTATACGAAGCATGATTCCAACAATGCCCGCACGAGCGTGTGTGCACACACGCGCGTGGGTATATTTTTACACACACGTGTGCAAATATATTTTTTACAACCGCGCTTCCATTGCTGCCGCATTTACTACCACCGGTGCAGGAGAGTATTTTCAACGCGAAGGAAAGGGAAGGAAAGGAAAAAGAAACCCAGCACTCTTCATGCCCTTGCTCCTACCAACACATAGAGAGTACAATTTTTTTTTTCGTATCGCACTAATATATCTTATGTAACCTTTGTTTGTGTGCGCACGTAGGCTAAAATACAATTCAAAGAGAGAAAACGAACGCAAAATTAGTGAATGCTTTATACGAGTAAGGGTATAATAGCGGACGGTTGATGGATTTGGGTGGTCTACTGATTTCGTTTTGAAGCTGTCCTTTTGCCCGTAGATAATTTTTTTTACGATAACATTCGCCGCACAAAACGCCATTTTTCTCTACCTCCCTTTTCTTCCCAGATTCTTATTCAACTTGAGTATGGAGTTATTTTTGGAATCTTTGTCGTGCAAATCTTTTATTTTTATTTGACTAATAATGGCGATGGAAAGTTTGCTCAGCTTTTTTTGTCGTTAAGGCTTTTTCATTCTCAGCTTACTGCGTATAAAAAAAATTAGCAATCATACCGCATTTTGTAAAATTGTTGTTTCAATTTTGGATGAAACGTAAATTAAAATTCGTCAAAAACGGAAGGTATGGGAGTTTGAGATTTTATAAAATAGCATTTAGAAAAAAAAACGCCATCTTAATTTTCCCAAAAAAATTTTTATTATCGCTTGGATTTTCGAGCCGCAATTATGATTTACCATTTCCAAATTTTGAAATCTGAGTAAACGACCTGAAAAAACCGTTTACTGTTTTCATGAAGATCGAAAATTTTTCAAAATTTGTATTGGATTTGCCATTTCGAATTTTTCAAATTTCAACCCATTCGAGACGGCGATATTTTTCGAACACGGTCCCCAAGAGCGAATTTCTTTTTTTTTTTTCGTGGCGAGACTAATCAATAGCACACACGGTGTGCAATCGGTCTCGAATGGGTTCAAATCGGTGATTTCAAAAACCCCCATATATTATGAGAAAGCAAAAGATAGGAAAATTTTGGGGTTCCTAGGGTTAGTATTTTCCATTCCAGATTAAATGGTAACATTTGTCCAACCTGTAGCAGTGACGAAAGTGTTCCGTTCGTCCCAACTTTCCCTTATATCGAGGAAACAAAACAATACACGGCACGTGTGCCACGAATTGATGCAGGCCATTCGATATAAATATCTTTGTGCCGGGATCGGTAGCGCTGCGTAAATTTCTCGTGACTGTGCACTTGAGAAAAAATAACGCCACGTTGCCGGGTAACAGTCGAAATGTAACGAAAAATTCATCGACCTGTAAACATTGATACATCGTCGGCGGAAAAATGGAAAAGTGCAGAGTCTAAAGAATGAAACTAGTTAAAGCTGTGCACGGCTTTCAATAGATTTTGTTCTATATAAAGTACATATCAGCGCGGCATATCGACCAATGCCTGGTAACATAGAAATTAGCTGTTTGAAATTACACTGGATTTCTCACACAAACTTTCCCTTTCGATGGACGTATTGATGCATGTTAAAATTTCCCTTAGCGTGAAAATTGACAATGGAGGACAGTTGTGTAACGGAGAATTCATGTAGAAGAAATGAGGGGGGTGGGGGATTGCCAGGTTTTCTCGTTTTTCCCACAGTTCACAGCATTTGAACAAGAAATAATTAAAGTGGATATCAAAATTTAAAATTCGCCGTGATACAAACGGTATTACGTTTACTTCGCTTTTAGGTGCAAAAATACATTTAGCGGAATACATTTGAAATTGAAATTTATTTTTGGTATCGGATGGAGAAAAAGGGAAAAGGAAAGATGACTGAAATAGCTTTATTTATACCAGACTTTGATGCGAAAGATTGTAGCAGACTACTTTTCTTTAAATTTTTACGAAAATAAATAAATGCGAGATATAAAAAAATACTGAAATAGCTAGTAATTTGTTTACATTATTACGATTCTAAAGAATATACTCGAGCAGAAATTTAGGGGATGGCATAATTTAGGTTTCTGCATTTTGTGCATTATTTCTATTTGACTCTATACAGTTGCAAAGTTTGTTGCGCGAGGGTGCACAAGGATTATAATCTCTGGGGGTTTTTCAAACACTGCAAAATATCTTTTATTTGTAAAATAGTTATTAAATACTTTAATGAAACGTTATACCAAATTATAATAATGATGATGATAATAATAATAATATAATAATATAATAATATAATAAATTTCATGAAGATTATCGTTAAACTTTTGTTTAAACCTTCAAATTTTGGTATATATAAAATATAATACATTTGTTTGTATACCTCGTTAATTATTTCCTACCTAATCCGCTTGTTAATGAAAAATACGGAGAATAATTAATAAACGAATAATTAAATTAATTAATAATTGATGAAAATGAATATTTTATTACTCTACAACTTTCAATATGAACATTTTTTCTATGTATATGTCATTTATTACATTCTGCAAAAATTGTTTAAACAAACTTTGTTAATTTTCCCTAGAAATTCCAATATAATGAGAAAAGGAATTTTTTTTTGAGGAACAAAAAGAGGATACAAAAGTTGAAAAATAGGTTGTAATAGGATTACAAGCTCTATAAAAGTCCCAACTGATAAAAGTAGAACATAAAAGCCTTTAAAAAAAACTTAAGGACCGAAAAGGTTGTAATTAGGATTAATTTACGACCTTGAGCTAATAAGTAAAAACGCTCTACCGACATCGCCGTAGAATCATCTGCTTACGTAAGATCTTGGAATTTGTATTTAATTGATAGAAAAAGAATGTCTGGTCGAAGTGAGATTCAGAATTTCGACCCGGTCGACCCTTCTTACATTTTCGGTAATAAACTCGATGCTAATAGTTTATTGACCTAGAAGAAATACGGGTCCCACGAGTGTACGCGTCTTCTGACTTTGTCTCGAATTTCACTTCTGCCGTTCAAGCTGGTTCTCAGGTATTCAGACTTACGGAAAGGGTTTCTGGTTAGAATAGGTATAACGAAAGACCAAAATAACAACATATTAGAACAACGTTATAAAAATAGAACCTACTCGTATGCCGAGGCAACGGTCGCTATAGAAATAGATAATTAAGGATAATGGTACATGAAATTAGCCCGGAGTTTTGTTAATTTTCTACGGTGTCAATAAAATGGCGTGACAATGGGAGTGCCTTCGAAAGTTTTATCTATTTTGAAAAATTACCTTTTTCTTTTTTTTATTCCGGAAATGAGAGCATTGTTGTTAGGGCTTGCTGTGCAATCAAACAATGTTCCCTATTTTTTTACGGTATTTTATTGCTTTCTTAAAATCTATGAATTTTCTTAGAAAGATAATATTAATAGATAATTTACAGGATTGTTATTTAATATTAGAATAAATAAAATAATATTAATATAATATTACACGTGGAAAAACAATATTTTAAATTCTCTGAAAAAATAATAAAAATGCGTCAGTGACGAAAAAAAGTTGAATTACATGTAGAAATTCTAAAAGTAACAACGGAATTTCGAAAATTGAAAAATTTCTCCACAAAAAAAGATATACAATAAAATTAGAATTTATCGTTAGTTTTCCATTTTTTTTTATAATAGCAACTTTCATTATTTTGCACCACGAGTGCACGTTTCTTATTGTTTGCGGCAATTTTCATAATTTTCAAATTTTCAGTTTTCCCTCGTGTATGTAAAAAATTTTACACCATCGTTGTTGTAGAGTCGTCTAGTTATATAATTTCCTGGAATTTGTATTTAATTAAAAAAAAAAGGAACGTTCGTCCCCTTCGGCTTTAAATGTTCACGCAAATGGAAAAGTCGTGGTGTGGCGCGTTTGAAGTCGCCACTCTAATATTATCATTATTATTGTAGGATACCGACAACGAACCGTCGCCCATGCTCGCATAAAAATGCAAAGCTTTATATTACCTTCAATTCTGGCAGAAAAAAAAAACGGAAGTGTTGATTAAACAATTCTCAAGCAGAACAACCCTTGCTCTAAAACAACGTTACGTTAATAGAAGTAGATTTCTCGCTTTCTTCACTTTTCACGAAACGAATAACGACGACGACGACGACGACGACCCCCCCCCCCCCCCCCCGTATATCCGCAAAACGTACTTCTACCTTATTCTCCCATATTTAACGAGGACGGGACGAATCCGACAACATATGCAGTTGCGACGTCGCGAGTGACGAGTTCTGCAATTGAATCGATACAAATCTAACAGCTTTTACTGAATTCACGTAACTTCCTAGCGGCGTGAGCGAAAAATTGGTTCCCATCTGACGGTAGCAGACATTTGGAATTGTTCCCCGCCACTTCTCGTTCAGGTTCTTTCCGTCCCGGAAAGTTGCGAATAATTATTTGGCTCTGTGACGTATCGGTCTGGTAGACGAATTGCAGTAATTTCTTTCGAATGGTTATTTTATTTTTTCTACGGAATGAACGTCTGCGTTAGAAGTAAATAATAACAGGCGACGTTTCGGCTACGTTGGAGTCACCTTGAGGCCTCATTTACTTTTTTGTCGCCTTCAGTTAGCTATAGATACATCAGGAATGTTTCTTTAACCCCTTTAGTGTCTTTGGGACAATGGTATCCCTCCCAGGCTGTAAAATAATAAAGCCAGTGGCAAAATATTATATGATACCATGTTAATGTTCCAATATAAAAATATATTGGAATATAATAAATAATATACATAAAAAATAGTATAAATAAATAAAATAAAATAAAAACACAATAAAATAAAAAAGATCGAAAATTGGTTCAAAATTATAAATACAAAAAGAATCCAAAAAAAAAAACAAACAAAATTGGCTTTGTGTAATTTGTAAAGAAATCCTTCGTTTTTTCTCGTAATTAATTAACGTAAAAAAAATGAAAAGAAAATGAATTCGCAAGGAAACGTTCCGTAATAATTCCCGAGTTTCTAATATCTCCCTCATCTCTCGGCATAGGAATCTTCGAATTTGCAACACTTTCTCTCGAATTACAATGAATTTTTTTTCACATTAGAAACGATTGTTTCTACGAACGTTACTTCACATCCCATGCGTTTCAGTGGAAACGAGAAAGAAATCCACGAGTTTCTCCAAAGATGCGATTCATTGGGGCACATGATGGGTGTATCGATGTAGCGCGAAACAGGATGTAGATGGAGCTCGTAGGTGCTCGTTCGCGGCAGCTCAAGTGGCCTGTTTGATAAACATCACCTAACAAGTACCCCTACTCAATACTAACCCTAGTGAATTTGCAAGGCACTAATAATTGTCATTACAAAAGTCTGGCCTGTTTGGAACGGAGCAGCAGGCGGACAAACATTTGCAAAGCTTTCGAAGGAACGCGGTGTTTAGAAGCCATTTTTACCGTGAAAAACAGGCGAATAACAATAATGTTACCGGCGATTCTAAACGTGAGACGAATTTAGTCTCGCGCAGCTTCCGGTTGGAGGAATGACTCTACGCCGAAGGAATGATTAAATATTTTCCTATTGCATTACATATCCATAGGTATACGCCGAGGAAGGGAAATAAAAGGCGGAGGAGAAGGAATACGTGTATACGTGTGTTTTTACAATGATGAATACATGAATATGCGACGCCATGGGAGAGATGCCCGAGCGAAAAGGAGAAACAGCGCATTTCGGAACCCGATGTTTTCGGTAAAAACATCGGTTTCTTGGATGAGGTGATTGAAGAGAGGTAGGCATTTCATATGAACGATTACGAGTCACGCAGAGAAACCGAAAAAAGAAAAAGAAGAAGAAGAAGCAGAAGAAGAAGAAGAGTGCAGGAAGCGGTCAATAGCTTGCGGCAGCCGTAGGCCATGAGCCACAACTCGAACCCGGCTCCGACACGTGGAAAAGGCAAAGCAGCGGGGCAAGAGAGGCAATCAGACTCCACACACACCGGCACCGTGCCACCAAGAAACTTCTTCCAACTCGAATACAAAATGGACGGCAGCGTAGCTTCTACCAGAATTCAGGGCCGAGCGTTCATTCAAAAGAACCTCGTACTTCCGCCGAATCTGCATACGAGCCGCTCACGGGCCACGCGGAATGACTCCAGTTTTTGAGTCTCTTCAAAGCTTAGCCTCAAAGTACCTGGTGGACTCTGAACTAGTTTTATTTATGTTCAAAATAAATTTCCTTGATATTGGCCACAAAATAACAAACGTTTTTTTGGCTACGAAATAGAAGACAATTTATTTATGAGAAATTCATTTTTAAGAAATTCTAAGAAATTTTCTCACCAAATATTTTGGTTCTAGAAATTTTTTAGAAAAATTCAAGTTTTACTTTAGTAGGCAAAATTTCCCATTGAAAAATTCATATTCGAGAGAAGTTTGCTAGTAAAAATACAAATTCAAGAGAATTTCTATAATACAAATTGTAGCAAAAAACTGTTCCGGTGATTATTTGTATTTTAAGGATTTCTCCCAATGAAAGTTTAATTTCTACGACATTTCGCAGTAAAAAGTCTAATATTGGCATATTTTCCAAATGAAACTTCAAGTTTTTCTTGTTAAAAATTATCACTGGTAAAAATTCCAACTTTTTGGGGCATCGCTCAAAACTGTGTCATAGGATCGCCGTGTTTTGCAAGGGTCACTTGCACCAGAAAGAACCTTGGACCTTTTGTTTGGAGTATTGCATATAAAGTATCCACGCAATTCACCGTTTAGAGTTGTAATTAAGCGTTGCAAGGAAGCCCGTGTTATCGAAATCCCACTTGATATTTATCAAGGTCTCATATTCCATTAGACTATATGAAATTAATTTTCTTCACGGATTGCGAACTTGGCACTAATTATGCTTATCGCTAACATCGTGAAATAAGCGAAACTGTCGGTGAATATATGTATACTGCTCTTAACACAACACAATATGGTGGAAAACCCATAGTTGAACGGTAAAATTAATCAAAGAAGCTTCAAAATTATTTCTTTCGAAAAAATGGCAGCTACTAATTAACCATAGCAATTAATTAACCCTTAGAGGTCACCAGGGGTCAAAATGACCCCAAGCGCAAAAATGTTTTTTTTTTACACATTGCCTCCTTGCTGATTTTTTTTTCGCCATTTTGAAAATTTTATAAAAATTGTTTGCTATCATATTCTCATTCTAAAAGGTTCAAACTAATATCCTGAATTTTTATGAGTCGCTCGGAACGATGCTGGCAACGCGGCAACATGGCTGGGGTCATTGGGACCCCGTGTGACCGGCGCGTTATTTCCAGAACGTGTGACCCCTAAGGATTAATAATTACTAATAAATTGTATTCAATTAGTTAACCAAATTGTTCATAATATTTTACCGTAAGGAATAAATAAGACATTCAATTTCAGGAAATTGCTTTTAGAAAAAAAAAGTTAATTTCGAGGAACAAATTATTTTCCAAGCAGGGTATTTATATGTATATTTGTGTCAAATATAGTAACCGTTGAAATGTATTACGTAACTCAGTTAGGGAGAGTGAAAGGAAGTTGGCGAAAATATTGTTTACCATAGACATATATATATATACATACTCGTAGATATACCGAATGTAGGAAGGAATTCTACACATAAAAGAGGGCGGAGAGATATTCCAAGGAAATAGCAGTCGAAAAATAGCGATGGTAGATATAACGTTTGAGCAGCCCTTCGGTTTCTAGATCGTACAGGCTTCCCTCCTTCTGCGGGATCTTGATTTCGGGGAATATTTGCGTTACAGAAAAATTTCCAGAACGATTTAAGGAAAGTTTTTAAAGCAGGAATGTCAGATCTAGAGCGAGCAGAAAAATATTTACATTTTTAGAAAAACCGAAATTTTAGGAAAATTGGAAAATCCTGGATTTATTTTTTGGAAGCAAAACTTCTAAATTCCAGGAAAACCAAAAATAAAATTTTCATGTTTTTCAGCACTTTCCCGAACTTTTCAGACGCACTTAATAATTTATGAAAATTTTCGGTGTTGGTGTTGCAATTACATTAAATTGGAGTTGGAAAATTTCACCGACGCCCGAAAAATGGATAAAAATGTAACTCTTCTTTCTAATTAATATGACCTTCCTTGTCATATTTTAATTGAAAACCTCGTTAAAGCGCGAACAATAAATTATGCATTAGGTTTTCTTAAGAATATTCAGAAGCCACGAAATTATAATAGAATAATATTTGTGCTTTCCTCAACAAAGTGAAATTCCAAACGAAGTAGAAATTAAATAATTCATGCTTTTTGTTGCCGTTAGAATAATAAATAATCCATTCCAGAAGAATCGAAAACCAGAATCCAATGATAGTTAATAAAATATATTAAACTTCACATTTCAAACACATACTCATGAAACTATAAAACTTTGTATCTCCTGGTGTGAAAACAATAAAAAATTGAAATTGTGTAATTACGCAGACGCCAGAAGATTGACAGAAATTGAACTCTTCCACCGACTTATTACCTTCGTCCCCGCGTTTTATTGCCAGTCATTCTATCTTCGCTATCACTGCTATTATTATTCTTCGTGAAAGAAGGCATTACCCATTAATACTCGTCAGATCAAAAGCTCTATAATTTGAAACTTCAGGATTAATTAACGTAATCTACACCGGCCATATCCCTTTGTGCGCTTAAAAGGACGACACAAATTAGTTGCAAAGTAAACGAATGGATGTCTGTGTAAAATGGGGTAGGGAAGATACGGAACTTATGAAAGATCCATGCATACCTCGATGAAGTGACAACGAGAATCGATTGTTGGGTTACCTTCTCGTGGGAAAGGTCAACCGACGTACAGATTTTACATGTACGTACATATTCCAAGAAAGAGCTATCGCTTTGGAAACACACTCACACTCACGCATTTGCATGCACACACGTGCAGGCACATATGCGTATCTGGAAGGAAACGGGAGATGCATAGATCGATTGTTTTGGACAGGCCACAGCGAGCAGTTACGTCCGTGTGCTTTATCTTGCAACGATTTACGAAGGCGCCTCTCCGACTAGGAAACGCACGCTCCATTTGCACTTAGAGTTTTGATTTAGGACGCCAAAAGAATTCTAGGCCAATGAATTCACGAAAACATTTTCCGCTCGACTCCATATATCTCGATTCCACCTCTACCGCCTCGCTGCCAAACGTACACTTTACTTGCCGCTTCCAGCGCGACCTTCTTACCGGCAAAATAACAGGCCGTGGCTCCACGGGGCGACATTTCTGCATGAGAAATGTTTGTGGATTAGATACTATTTAGCGACTCTTTTGGAATTTTTATCGATGGAAGCGCCAAACGTAATCGGCGGACTAGCCGCGGAGCGTTGGCCTCGCCTAAATGCGCCTAAATTTATATATATTTACAAACAATACGCGTACGTTTGGAAAATAAATATTTATTTCATCTAGAAATTTCAACTTTTAATTAAGATTTTTTAACAACCTCCCCTTTTTCGACCGTTGTTGAAATAAATTGCAACCCTTCTTCGATGTTTCGGTGTATAACGATTTTTATATTTTACCTTCTGGCAATTAGTACGTTGTCCCGTTCTTAATTAATTACAATTGACTACATGACTGTTTTTAATTAGAAAAATAGCATACATTTTTGAATTTATACTATTTTTAATAGAATATCAAATATATTCGAATATATTTTACATAGTTTACTATGATGATAGTGTAAAAATTTGTAAACTGCCATAATTTTTTTCGAATTAGACCAAAATTTTAGGAAATTCCCGTTAGTTGATTCTACTTACAGGATAATTATAATCACGTATGTTAATTGGTATTACCGTTCGTGTTATTTCCTTTATGGTAGATAAAATTGATCGCGTTTCCGAAACTAAACAGATTCGTAGGTACGTAGATACGTGAATCTAATTAACGGTAAAGAAAAAAAACATTTGTGATATAAGGAGAGTTAACTATGAAAAAACATTCATTTTTAAATTTCAAATTTGAGGTAAAATGGGAGGAATAAATTCTTTTTGCGTGCGTAAAGTGTGCCATTTATAATTAAAATAAATTCAAACGCATTTATCACTTTACTTTGTTTGCTCGAACCGGTACCGCCTTTTCTAAATTATGCAAAATTTCGGAATTTTTATTTTTCATTTTCTAATGTAATTTAATTTATTTCTCTGTCGATACGTCATTCTGCGTGTGAATTAAACTTGATACGTGCATACATTGACCTCATTGTCGGTGTGTTTTCCTTTTTCTAATAAAAAGAATTTTTTTTTTACATATACTCTCATACCTTATAATTGTTATTCCAACAATCTTCATCGTTAGATCAGCTAGAAATAACATAATACGTGACTTTTATTTTCTTTTTTTTTTCGACATATGTATTTTAATACCGCAGAAGAAAGACGCTCATGAGAAGGAACGTAGACTAATTAGCATACATAGGAGCCTGAATTCGAACCTGCCAAATTCCACAGAAGAAGCTGGGCAATAACTTTAGCTGCAACAAAAGCATAAAAACGCGGTTACATAAGGCTTCTGATTTTATTTACTGCACTCGAAGTAACGTTTAATAACTTTTGTTTGCTTTTCCCCGTCCACGCAGTGTAAAGAGAATGAAATTAGTAGACACAGTGAATTCTACATATATGTGTGCTTTTCCTTTCTGCGATTTGTATGCCGGAACTTATTGTCTCGCAATTTCAACATTTCCAATTTCCTTTCTTAGCTTTTTGAAATATAATATTCCTACACGCGAGGGTCCTATTTGACAACGAATTATTTTTTTAACAATAGCCTTACCGGCTGAATTCTACTCAACCCTGGGTTTGCCGAAATGTTTATTTATCAAATTTTTATTTTAACCGTTTTGGTCATTTTAACCCTAGAACAAGCACACCTCCAAACTCGAACGTAAAGAGCATAATCAATTTTCCAAAAAAGGTATTTATTTTGAAAAGTGAAGGGTGTGATTTTTAGAGGATTACTAATTTTCATAATATCGCACATAATTACAGATTTGGAGTTCGGACAATTTTCGATTTTGGACAATGGAGTTCGAAAATCGCGTGGGGACATATTGACCCCATGTGCTGTTCTAGGGTTAATGTTAATTAGGATTCGCGAAATGGTTTCACGCGAAAATTATTATCAATCTTTATCAGGATTATTTTGTTAGGTTCATTAGGTCTTTGTTTTACGAATAAGTCTCCGCAAGGTTCTTCACAAAACCGAACCTTCAGAAAAAAATTTTCAGACAAATCAAATGTGCATCGATCATTTTGTACTTTTAAAAAAAAAATCGCAAATGGAATGTTTTATTCGTTTAAAATTGAAACTTCAAACAGCAGCTTGTCACGAATTGCAATTGCATGGAATTTTAATGGATACATGCCAGAGAATTTTACAATACTTCAAATTTAAATATTTCATTCCAAAGCTCATATCGTAGAATTAAATTGAGAATTTCATTAGTGGCATTATATGGTAATTTCTATTGAATGTTTGCAACAGTTATTTCTTATTGCACTCAGCATGTATATATATATATCCTTTTTTAATTGATTATTTTATTTGAAAATATTCGTCGTTGTTGTCATTGATATGAACAGGGATCAAGTGCTTACAAACAATTGAAATTTTCAAGCATTTTTTCAATTAAATGAAATCATAATTGAAGTAAACGAACCAGGTAATAATAAATCTATAAAATACGAAAATTTGTGTAACTGATTGTAATATTTCAAAGTTGAGAGTGTAACAAATATTCCTCAATCCGGCGATTTCTCAACTCGATATTGGAATGGGCCAAAAGAGAGTAGAAGCATCGAAAATAATTTAATGTGAAATACGAAAAGCGGAGTCTCGTTACTCACAGGAAATGAACTTACAATTTGAAATGTTACGTTCCAACAATTGCGAAAAATGACTCTGTTCATATTTGAAATGTAGAAAGTTAAAAGTACATTGAAAAGAATCGGTAAAATGGTTCTTACTTCCTATCGGTAATTTCCCATATCGAAGAAATATCGGAACAGAAAACTTTGATGATTTTTACTATTGTATCCCATCAGTTACATTATTAGGTGGACCGGAAAGTAATGTCTCTTTTTTTTTTACATTAATTGATACGTCCAGAAACGACGTTAAATAAAATAATTGTGTTTTTTTTTTTTGAAAAAATAATTTCCAATTCGCAATTTGCAGTTGTTTGATCATTTTTCTATTTTAATTCCAACAACATTTCTAAACCGACACGTTAATTTGCATTTTAAGTACTTCTGAGCGCTGTTTCATGCAGCTCTGCTATTTACATGAATTTTGAACTCTGTCCGTGCAAAAATAATAGGGTCCCGGAAATCTAGAGCGAACACGTGAGGTTTGGCAGGAATCCTTGAATTTTCATGCGAATCAGTTGAAGCTCGGGTGTGGAAATATCTCATGATTCTGATATGGCAGTGAAGTAAAAAAAAATCTATATTAAAATTCTTCGGTATTTATGGAAACCAAAAAAATTCAGAATCTCCCTTAAAGAAATTCGGTGCATTTATGAAAAAAGAAATTCCAATACGTTTTTCTCACGAAAAGCTCTTTTTCGTCCGAGTTCCAAGGGGTTAAATGGGGACGCGTAATATTTCATTCTGTAATTTCACAGAATATTGAGCAAGAAAAAGGTACTTTGTCGTTATCCCAATCCATTAAAAAAAAATTATTTTCCTACCTTATATTTTGTTCGTTCGAGTTAGGAAATAAATTAGGGACAGGAAATGAGCGAAATTAATATTTCTATGTAAAGAATTTTTCCAAAAGCCTTACCAATTTTTCAAAAATCGTTTTTAGCATTTAAAATTAGTTTAAGCCATTAAAACCTTAATTAAACAAAAAAAAAACAGTTCTCTTTGCGTAATTAGAAAGAAAAAAGCTTTTTTTTTGGTTCCTTGCTATTAACGCTAAGTTCCGTTTTCTTCAGCGGTCCAGCGTCATATGCGAAACCCATTGCTCCTCTTGTGTCGCCTTGTGCTTCCTTGTTTGCTCGCTTGCAAGCTCATTTACTCGCTGGCTGGCTAGCTGCCGGCACCGGAGTTGAACTTTAGAATTGTGTTTGTATTTTTACACACGGTGCGATCAGCATCCGTGTGCATTTCTCCATATGTACGTGGCTTCCTTGTTATCACTCTATAGTTCGTTGTCGTCTTATGCCGATTTAAAACGAAGCGGGATATTTCTGTCTTTGATTTCATTAATGAAAAACAACCTTGCCGTTTACTCATCGACGGTAATTTCGACCGCTAGAAAGCGCAGTGAATCCTTGAGTGGTTTCGCAATTTTTACAATTTTACTCTTCCTCTGTTTTCTCTCGTGCAGGGTGGTGCATTTAAATAGGAACGTCCAAACGTCTCCGTTTCTCGCTGTCGCATGAAAAGCTGTCGCTTGAAAAGACTTTTCAAGAAATATCGGACGTGTATGCATTTATTAAGAATTATTATTTCCACTAGGAATCTGATACGAATTTATACCCCGATTCTATTTTTTTTATTGAAGCCTATGAAATTCTAAATTGCAAATTGCATTTTTTTTTGGCTTTTTGGAAATTTTCTACAAATTCTAAATTTTTTTTCGAGTTAATTCGTATTACTACGTATTCTTTATTTCTTATATAAATTCTTTTGGAATTGTTTTGTTGAATATTATTCGGTGTCGTTGTTGATTATCCCTTTTAGGGTCTACAACTATAGTTTTACTATTTTAGTTTTACTATTTAATATAAAAACAAAATTGTAGAATTTTCTCACTGTAAAGGTGGTGAAAATTGGTGCTGAACTAGGCTTCTCAGACCCCGCCAGGCCACCAAGGATTGAAGTAGTTTCTTTCCTCATACGACCATTTTTTAAATTTGTTATTTAAAAAGGATTTTAAAAAGCAATATATGCTATTTTACCATTTTTGTCAACTTCATTTTTTTATGGAGTTAATCTATTTGCGCACTGAACGGCCCAAATAATGAAGATATTTAAATGGACATTCCCATTTCGGTGCCCCACCCTGTATATGGTTCCACGAAAATTTCCAAAGAAGAAATTGTCACAGAGACGTCATAAAACTCGACGATTTCAGTTCCCTCAAAGATCTCTTTACATGGTAGTCAATCCGAGACTGGTTTAATACATTTTTATGATTCAAATTTGCAAAAGCGTGGGTTTGTAAATGCGTTTGCCTTCCACGACGCAATTTACTTCCGGGTGATGTGCGACAGATTTCACAACTTCAGCAGTTTTCGTACCAGTCGGTGCTGGACGATGGGACGTATTCGCAGTTTCAAGCGGGAACCGTGCCACTAGGCAATAATTATAATTTTAATAGGTTTTTATAAAAAAAGATTTCATGAATATCATTCACAGTTTTTTTTTTGGGCGATTTTTCAGGTATTTTTATATATAACTTGTAACTTGAGAAATTTGAGAAAAAAAGATCATTTATGACTTCTTGTGTGTCGTGTAAAAATATTTATATTGTATATTGTATATATAAAAAAAAAGAAATATCAGTATTTATTCTATTGCAACAACAAGATCTTTATTTTTTTTTAAAGAAACTTACAATTTACAAAATTTACAATTTTTTTTTTCTATTCTTCAACTCTGAGGAATAAAAAATTAACAAAATTATGAGCAAGTTTAACCCTGACACGAAACTGTCTTGACACAATTGTTAATTTATCAGGATAAAATTATTATAACAATATTTCGAGATCACAAAGAGACGTCGTGATGAATTACCTCCTATGTTTCCTCGCAATTTCCACTGCCATGTATTTTCACATACCCCCAAGACAATGGTTTGTACAAAATGAACGTTGTTTCATACACAACAAGCGTCGTTAACAGTTTGCATCGAGCAAAATGCTTTTTTTCTCATATAGGTATGAGGAAGTACCCTCATTTAGTCCACCTGCCTTGCAAAATAGGCAAAGGCATACCAGGTTGGCCCGCCTTGACTATGTTCTCCCTTTCTTGAGAACATACCGACAAAGTAAAAAAAATAGGTAAAAGAAGGGATATAGGTAACAAAGAATATTTTCATATCGCCATGGCGAGAAGACGGATGCTCTTTATCTTCGCTTTTACCCAAGTCAGATTTTCGGTCCACTGGTGGGAGTGAATTTCTATCCCACTGGACACTATTCGTGTCCCAGATATTGGTTTTTCTTCCCGGAATTTTCCTTCATACTGAACAATAAAAGGGAAACTGCCACTTTTCCCTGTCACTCGCACGAAGTACAGATTGATGAAATATATTTTTCATGGAGTAGGATCCTTTAAACCCCATATTACGCCTTATCATCTTTTAAATTTATCCACAGCCACATTTCTTCATGTTGAATTATTCATCAGAAGCAAAAAAAGAAATTCGCAAGAAAATTGTTAATTATTTTAAAGTAAATCACTTCGTTTTTAATATAGAACGAAGTGATTAGTGAACTTATGATACGTAAGGTAAACTACCCAGTAATTGACCGCGTGTCAGTGAATAACCATTGCGCCAAGAAATGTAAATTATAAACTTTGAAATGAGGAACAGTTTAAAATCTGGTTTAATTAGAGCTTCATTCTCCCATATTTTCGTGTAAGTGCGATAAACAAATAGTCACAAATAATATTCCAATAATATTATTTATAAATAAATTAAATCAATAATATTCTTACTGAAAATATTCCGTCATTTATTGGGCTTTTACACGTGTTGCACTTTATAGTTAACTCAAAAGTAATTGCGGTAACAAAAAGTAACTATTTTTACAAATATGCAAACAAAAATTAATTCTTTATGCGATTTCAATAATTATTTCAAAAAAATTTATTCAAATATAACCTCAAAAGCACGTACACTAAAGAAAAAATAACTATTTTTATTATTGGGTCAACTAAAAATTACATAATTAGAGCCTTCACTTTTTTCAATCTAAACTCAACAATTCGGTCATTGACTGGATGGTTTCCCCTAAATATACCAGATACGGAAATCGTCGTGGTACCAGAAAATTGTCGTTTCCATAATCTCGCAAACCGCGGTTCAATCGGATTCCCTTCGCAATTCAAAATGACTTTGCAGCAAGTACAGTTATAATTTAAATCGAATAAAACAGTCGTGTGTGATTTTTTGTCAGATATCATCTTTTTCCTCGTTCCAATTTTTTTTTTTTTTTTTAATAATTACGTCGCATAGAAGGAAGGAAGGCAAAGTTCTTTGCCTTAAGTACGACTGAAATAAATAATCATACAGGTATATTCCGCTTCGTGATTGCATTCTATTTTTTTCTTGACATTTAGTTGATAATGAAACAACATCCTTAATCATAGAAATTTGTTTTGCTGTAATTTTCAATGTTGGAACCGGATATTCCCATCCGGTTGTAATTCCATCGAGGACTCTTGTTCCTATACGAAATTGAGATGGTTTGTTCATCAATTGCCATATCATTCTATACTGGAAAATCAACATTAAAGTGGGATGGCGGTCAAGCCGGCGCATTTATTTAATGGCAGCAATTTTATCCTGAATCAAGAAACATTTGAAAGCAATAACTTCATTGCGAATGAAAAAAAAAAAAAAAAACTTTTTTTTTCTCATTCGTTTTTCTTTCCATCTTGGACAAATACACGTCACTCAGAGTCTGCAGTATTTTTGCAAAGTATCTGCAGGGGGGAAGGGGGGGGGGGTTGCAAGTACCTCTTTTATATAAGCAACTTTGTAATTTCTTTTGCCTGCAATGTTACAGCTAATTACAATGTAATCCAAGACGCTTCGCGGTATTAGTTTGTTTGTACAGAGAGGAAAAGTACTTGGAACGTAAAAAGATTTGAAATTAGCATTAAATCCCACTTTATCGTCGCATGACGCTTGTGTCATTTTTAACTTCTTTTATAGCCGAGATGCCACAGGGAATGAAATTAAATGTAGCAGTGCATTAAATAAACGTCTTTCCTTAATATTGTTGTGGATGTTCCACGGAATTAGTTTATGATTCCTTGACAAAGTTCAAGGTTGATCTTTCTCGCTTCGTGTGGGACAACGTTTATTCCCGCTTCCTAACATTCGCGTATGCAAAATACCTACACGTATTTACTCGTCACATCTCGAGAATTAAATACCTCTTCCCTTTGTGTGCCGTTTTAATCAAACGAGCTGCTTTTTTAAACATGGGTGAGGCAAAAGGTCCCAACCCAAGTGTCCGTCAAAGTATCCACTGTCCGTTGAACGACCTGACGTGCAACGTTATCGCGAGCAAATTTTGCTTGACAACATCCTTTGCCCATAAATTGGCCTTTTCGCTCCAATTCTTCGTCCGAGTGGAGTAATTGTCAAGAGTAGCGATCCACGATGACAGTTTATTTGATGCCACTAGCTTTGATTGAATAACGTTATGGGTGGAACCAATTATTTCCCGATGTCAAATTTTATTTTACAGATTTTTTTTAATACAAATTCTAATTAATGTCTGCATATCAAATTCGTATTTACGTAATTTCGAGCGGAAACCAGTCAAGGAATCAATAGCAGTCTCTAGACGTAATTTTTTTGTGATCATAATTTTAATAGGAAAAAATAATACGCGGCTGTGTATAGAATTCTTGACACTTAGCTGCTTTACTGGGGTCTGAGGCGCCCTACCCTAATTCTCTTCCAATTTAATTGCAAACAGCTTGATAGAAAATTCTACAATATTTTTTTTTATAGTGCATAGTATAAATACTATATTTTTAACCCTAGAACAGCACACCTCCAAACTCGAACGTAAAGAGCGTAATCGATTTTCCAAAAAGGGTATTTATTTTGAAAAATGAAGGGTGTGATTTTTAGAGAATTACTAATTTTCGTAATATCGCACATAATTACAGATTTGGAGTTCGGACAATTTTCGATTTTGGACAATGGAGTTCGAAAATCGCGTGGGGTCATATTGACCCCATGTGCTGTTCTAGGGTTAAAAATTACCTATACTCTCTGTTAGAACCGAATTTTAAAAAAAATAAATAATACACTTATTTCATATACATTTTTTCAAAATAAAAAATGTCAGTAGCTTCCAAGGAATACAAATTTTTATCGGTAGGATCTGAGACATAGTTGGCTCTGGTGTGCCAACTGTGTTCGGGCCAGCTAAGGATTAATACGGTTTTGCATAAAATCGCTTAATTTGTGGAACATCTGCATGTAATATTAAATTTTTGCCTTTAAAAAAAGGCACATATCTCGCAGTTACATTCATTTATTTCATGAAAATGTAATAAAATCGGAAGAAAGAAATGACACAAATGGTTTTTACTTAATTACAGCATTCTTGTAATATTAAATTCATGTAATATTAAATTTTTGCCTGTAAAAAAAGGCACATATCTCGCAGTTACATTCATTTATTTCATGAAAATGTAATAAAATCGGAAGAAAGAAATGACACAAATGGTTTTTACTTAATTACAGCATTCTTGAGACATAAAAATACGGTAATAACATAGCGACGATAAGCGTTATCTGCTCGAGCACTTCCGAATTTATGACCGGTCCAACCTAGTCCATGGCCTAGAAGCGTTCGATGTACGTATAGGTCGTTACAGATTAAACCCTATGTGCAAAGAGACAAAAATAAACGTATCTGAAATTGGAAAAATTGATAAAGCTTTTTACGAGTTCAATCGATAAGTACAGAAAACGCGATACCACGATTATTACCAACTTAACAATGAAATTTTATACAGTACGTTCGAATGCACTCGAATTCATAGGTAGCATTGAAACTATGTACCAAATTTCCATTTGTTATTATAAATAAATAAAAGAGTAACATTCGAAACTAAATGGTATTATTTACCAATATCAAAAATTGACCATATTTTCGTGAGAATTTCTTTTATACTTCAATTAATATTCTAGAAATTTAATTATATATTTTTCTGTGATAATCTTATCATAAAACAAATCACTTTTGCGCAGTTCGTGGTACAGTTAACAGTGAAAATTGGCTGGGGTTAATGTTTCGCTTATATTCACAAAAAATGAACCTACACGGAAAAAAAAGAAAATGCTAAAATACTGGAAATTTTTTACAAAAAAAAATCTCCCGTGACCTAGTCATAACATTTTCTAAAAAAGTAGTGGATATTCAATAATGAATATCTCGAAATACATTTTATAATAAAATAAAGTAATTTTATTATCACTTATTTTCATAAATTATTGTTAAAAAGAAGTATTTCAGTTTCCAAAATTTTTTTTCATAATTTTGTGAAATCATTTTACCATTTTTACCACGACTGTAATATTTTCGAAATTTCCAAATAAATTATTTCAACCGTTTTCAAGTTCGGAAGTTATTTAAATTTTCGAATTTTTTTTAGTACCCTAACAAATTTCTAATCATTTCCAAAATTGTTTTTTCCTCATTTATTTCCCATGAGGTATAGAATTTTATAATATGGCGTCGCTGAAAAAGCTGATGCAGAAAAAATTCTAACGATAGGAATGGATGAATTGAGTGACGATGACAACGGTGTAAGTGGTAATGACGAAGAAGATCATGCAGAAGAGGATGACGTTGAAGAGGATTATATAGACGCTGTTGATATTGAAGTGGAAGGAAACAGGGACGGCGGTGAAGGAATACTCATGATCCTCTCTCGCAAACGCAAAAGAATCTGCATTCGAAAGTTCGAAATTCTCGTCAAGAATCCCTCCGTATGACGATAGGATTTTCCATGATGAAACGATTTTTGCAAGATCGGTTAAGAATCCCCCATTTTGCCGTATAAATTGAAAGAGAGAATTTCAAAAATGATTGATGAGGACATTCGGGATATCGCGCCAATACCATCATCTACACCGGCATTAAAGCAAGGCAGGGCAGATGTTGGATTTGCCCGAGGAAAGGTGATGGGAGATATGGGGTCAAATGTATAATAGCTTTATTTGCGGTAACCATGGCAACGTTATTTGCCAACATTGCAAATAATAATTTTGACTCTACTCATTCGGCGTTAAATAATAACATAAAATTAACTGCAATTGTTGGTCTTTACTGACATGGAAAATAATTCGAAATGCACCGAGATGAAGTTTTACTTATTGTGCAGCATCAGCGCGATTCCCTTCGATCATAGCTTTTAAGGATTAAGATAGGTGTTGTTGGAAACACTCGTATGTTTACAATAAAATCAGCGAATAACGTTTGTTTTGGCCCATCCCTGTCAGTGACGCATATACGCGCATCCTGGAAAACTGTTTTTGGGATCGCTGAAGCTGGATCTGAAACCAAATGTGAACCGAAAATTTCGAAATTTCAAATACCAAATCCAACGTGACGAGCTACGAGACTGAGCCTCTGAAAAACCAAAAATATAAAATGATAATTAAAACAGATTTTCTTGAATAATACCACATTTTTTACAGACACATAATTACTCTACTAAGCACCTCCAATTTCTGGATTAGAAAAAAAAAGAATTAATTAAACCTTAGAAAATAATTTTAAATTCAAATTCTAAAACGTGTCTTTTGACATTTTTGGTAGAAACAGTGTTAAAGAACCTTTGAGTCGCTGAATTTTTAGGAAATTTTTTGGCTCAGTCATATAATAAGGTGAATTCAAAGCAGATTAGAATCTGCTGCACAGATAGATCGGTCTGTGATCTGAAACAGTGCTTGTATAGGAGAGTTTACATAATTTCGGATTTTTTTGCACGACAACTGAAATAAATTGAAAGATAATGTGGCGAGAAAAGTAATAAGCGTAATGAGATCCAAAGCAACTTCATTTGCTCGAACCGATTACGTAGCATTATATTGTATTAAGTTGGGTAATTATACTCTATGCTAATAAACAGCCGTACGCCATAATTGTTTCGTCATTTTAACAGCATTTTGATGAAAACTACCACAATTACGCCATGTCTAGAACTTAGTTTAGTTCAGTTAGGACGTAATGGAAGCGTGACAGGTTCTTGTAAGGAACACGGTTTTCCGAATACTGCTCAATTGACAAGTAGCGCTTTATTTATCGAAATTTAGAAAGTAATAGCGAAGGCGTGACAGAATCTGTCAAATTTTGCACACCAGGTTACTCTTATGTCCGTATTCACGTGTACCTTCGGTTTCTATATGGGAAAGAAATGAAATTATTTTTCAAGGCGATGAAATCTTACAAGTTCCAACCTTTATTTGGGTTTCTCACCTTTTGTATTTGAAATAAGCATGAATTCAAGACCGTGTTTGTCTTTTGGCAGATCCACAATAATAAATATTTACACTGAAGCAAACAAACGTAGGCTATTCCAGTGGAACGTAATCAACTCGAGACTTAGATTGGAAACTCAATTTAAATAAACAGAACTTTACTGCGATTGTTATGACACCAAGCTAAAGCAATTTTGTATGTTATATATTGCGGTTTCGCAAAACTATAGAAATGTCGCATTATTCCAGAAAAAGGAGCAATTTTTAGAAAAATTCCCCGCGATCTGGATCATCCCAAATATTCTACAATATATTTTTTTTTAATATGTCTCCATAACAGAAAAGTACCCAATTATTTTAACTAATATACTGATTTTTATTTTTCAGGTTCCCGAAGACCTCTCCGATCGGACGAATTTCGGGATCTTTTCAGAAGGTACTTAAGCATTGTTTATATCAATTAATAATGATGCTACTCCAAAGTACGTTTAAGAATTTTTGTTTATATGTACTTTCGTGAAATGCAGGTACCTTTAGAATATTTTGAAAATAGGAATTGGACATTTCCATATCAACTAATCAGCTGAGGGCCATTCTAAGGCTTTTCTTTAATGAGAATATAAGGAACGCATGAAAGTCGACGTGACAAAATTTACTTGCCAATCAATACACCAATTTGATCTGAAATTTGCTGAAATAAAAGTAACAAAAAAATGAGAGTAACGTTCCATTTTTGAATTGATGCAATTTAAATAATTATTCAATAAAGGTTGCTACTAAATGTCGGCCTTCATTGGCGTTAAAAATTCTCCAAACAATTTCTTTTAACTAAGTGACCAATGAATTGTTCATAAGAGTCAAAAGTTTTATGAAATTTTTGACAGTAGATCTGGTTTGTTTATTTCTTCTTTTTCAATTGAAATAAAAATGTATTTCTTAACATTAGCTGAATTTACATTGTATTTCGATCAATAACAGTGAAAACACCATCGTAACAATCAACAATGTCAACATGTTTGTGTTCCACTTCGTAGAACTCAGCTCTCGTTGTTCTATTGAATTGCAACGCTATGTTGCAAAACACGAAATAACAGATTTTTGAAATTTTACAACGTCATCAAATAGATACGTGTACTTAAAAACCATATTACGATTTTACTCCACTTCCTCCTCCGACGGTCATATATTTTCATTATTTTAGTATGCAATAATGCATTTGACGAGTAAGGGTTTACCTCGTGACCTCATAATTCCATAACACATTTTCCCAAATCGATGCAACAATATTCATACGTCGAACTACTAAACTTTCAGTGAATTTTCTGTAGCAATTTATTATTTATTAGAAATTTAATATTGCATCGGTGCACAAATTATAGCGGTTTTTCTTATTAGCGCACGATGGAAACCCGCAATTATTTATGCACCAGCTTACGATATTACACAAGCAGTTCCTAATAATGAAAGAAAAAATCCCAATTTAGAACAATATAAATTTGTTTCTCTTGATTTCGCAAAATTTATGGATAGCACGGGTATGGTATGGGGAGATTAGAATTTTTTTGCGGTACCACTCGAACCATAGTATCGCCACACATCCATGATATTAGACTCTGTAACGTCGGGAAAATTTTGCAACGTATGGTCAATAGTTTCATCTGTTTCATATAGAATTCGCTGAAAACGTTATTAGAAAATTACAAATTTAAATTTAAAAACTTCCTGCTACTCCCGGCAATTTTAACAGCCCCGGTGGAAGAATTATGCATATATAGAATACATGAATAACTTAAAAATAGACATGCAAATACATATAATTCGTTATACGTGCCTTCGATCCTTTCATATTCAGCAATAAAATAAAACAAATGATAGTATGAACAATTTATCTATATATATTTTATATATTTATGTACGTATATTTTTTTATATGAGCTTGGGGTGGAGGGTGTAGCAGGGTTGAACGATACACGCGTTTCTCATTTTTCTTTCTTCCCTATTTACCCAATCCGCGTTAATCTCGTTTGCGCCATTTTTTTTTTTACTAATTTTGCATATCTATTTAACTTACAATTGTTTAATAATAATAATAATAATGAATTTGACAGCCCCCAAAATAAATACATACACCGGGTGATCGTTTTTCTATTTTGGGTCCGGAGACACCGTCTTACGTCATCCTGCTGCCGATGTTTAGGATCCGAAGATCCAAATTATATATTCTCGGTGATCGATTTTTATTTCCATCGGGATCAACGCCAAGTTTGAAACGAACCACACCGGTTTTAAAGGTGTTAAAAGGAAGAGTGTCGTCATAGTACCTGTATAACGCGCTGTGATTGATGTATCGCCTATCAAAACTCAGTTACGGATATTATAATATTAATGATCGATAGAGCCGTTGACGAAGCTAAATGATTTTACTACCAAAGAGCTTAAAAAAGCTCTTTCCAAAGACTTTTCCACTTTTCGCGCTGACATTAGCATCCACTTTGTTGATAGCAAATGACAGCTAACGTTATAACGGTATCATTCTACAAAATGAGGACGACACTTATGTGGACTTTTTTTTTTCTTACATTATCTAACAATACAATGAACCATTCGGGCTTTTGCGTAATAGCAGAGTTTCTTAATGTCCGGTATAATAAATTTACGCATGTAATGGCAAAGAAAATAGAAGAAAATGCGTCCTTGAGGCAAAATAGTAAAATAACATACAAAAATACACGTAGGAAAAATTATAATTGATTTTAAAAAAATTAAAGTGGGTATACTTGTGGGTGAAATTATGTTTTATGAAATAAAATATTATTAAGGCTTAAAATTGTTATTGGAATGAATTTCTTCTGATTTACTAATTTGAGTAAACTCAAATTTATTTAGGATAGCAAAGTATGTCGCAATAATTTAAAATAACCCATTTAATTTAATAAACCACGATTTATCAAATCATTGAAAATTAAATTTCAGTGAAAAGAGTTTTCACTCAAACTGTAACTAATTAAGGTCTTATCTGCGATAAGAAAAACGCTCATTTAGCCTTCGTTGGAGACTCTACTTTGTTTTATCTACATATTGTGGAATTTTTACAAACATAAATTCCAGGAAAACACACACACTCGCATACATAAATTGAACTTACAAAATGCAATGCAAGCAACAAATTTTAATGCCATTCCCTAACTTTGTAAAATTGAACCTCTGACGGATCTTGCAACGATAGACTGATTTAGAATTTCGAATATCCATACTTGGAAAACTATGTCAACGAAATTCATATCTTTGGGCATTTTCACGTGAACACACATAACAAGATTTCCATGGTAAAATTTTTAAAAATACGTACGACCATACTGGATCCTCAGCGAGTCGCTGCCTCCGGCGGATCCCCACGCTAGGGTGCCAAAAGTGATAACCAGAACTTGAATGGCTTGACCTTTCGATACTGAAAAAGCTGTGGGTGGTTTCTCGAGAGAAAAGAGTTAAATAAGTGTTAAAAATCCTCCATATCTTAGAGCGACAGCCTCTGGGTATACAGGGTTCTTTGTCCACTTTCCCCAAGGCATGGTCGAAAGTTCAGCGAATGCGACAAATTCTAATCGGATAAATCGGTGACAGCTGTTATTTCGAGATTATGAGGTTCACCACAGAGACGTGATGATCAAAAAGGTACATCTAATCGGTTTCCAAAAAGTAACGGACCCACCCTAAAACCGCTGTCAAGTCAATTTTTCTCTAAAACGTAGAGATTCCGAGAAAAGGAGTGGGAAAACGAAAAAAATTGATAATGCTTGTATTGGAAGATTTGGTGAACTTGTTTTAGTTATTCGTTTCTCTTTTAACGCTAAAACAGAAAGAATTACTTTGGTAAACAAAGAAAGTTGTGATCGCCTTTGCTCCCAATGGAAAGTTACCACCCGTATGGTGTATTTGGAGTACTTCCCATCCAAGAGTCAACAGTTAGAACTGTTAGCCAAAGCCACGAACAGTTGGCCTTCTTCGAAACACACGTTTCAATTTTACTTTTCAGTTTTTGGTTGTCCAGATCTATTTGGATAAAAGTTATTCACCTATTTACTATCAAGGGAAGCGTTCAAGTTAGCGACCATGTCCCAATTTATGACTTTCCTATAGAATTTCGTAGATTTAATGACAAGAACCATTTAAGAAGGAAAAATATACATATTTTCCAGACACACATTTTTTTTATAAATGATGTGAAGTACATCCTAGCAAAACGCCATATTCATAAAAACGATATTTTTTGAGGAAAAATTCTATTTTATAAGTGTCTCCCGATAATTCCCAAAAATCGATTTTTTCGACAGAAAGTTGATCTTCGACCCGGCAAATGGGGTACAGATTAATAGTACATAAAACAGTTTTTTTTTTCAACTTTTTTTATTTGAACGCATAAGGAGAAACGATTAATTTAAAAAGATGTGATTTTAACGAAGGAACTGCCATCAATGACACAAGTCAATGCTTCAATTCATATTTTACTCCGAATTATTGGTACTGATCGATTGAGAAATTGCTTATTCCTTTTTAACTAACTGTACTTGTATGCAGGGATACGACAACGAAATCATAAAAATGGAGTACAGACAAATGTATGTCTCTCGAACTTTCATCGAACAAAACAGGTCTGTGAGTTTGATGGATTTCGAGAAATATCTGTATACGTGACTGAGGGGAAGGGTAGAAAACAAAAGAAAATTGGAGATTTTAATTGGCTTTTTCATTTTTCGTCTACATAGTTATTTTGCTCAATTAAAATTGAAAACTCGAAAAAAAAAAATGGAAATCCCGGAACTTCGGCATTATTCCTAAAAAAACAACGCTAAAAGCGGAATATTTTATTCACCCTTGCGAAAGGAAATTGCACATCAGTCAGGGAATTGTAGTCGAAAGAAGAACAACTTAAAATCAATAACCCTATTAAAAAAGAATATTCCAAAAATCTAGAAAATTTATAACAAATGGAATTTGGATTTCCACTATTATAATACATTTTTAAACCCTGTTTTTTGGTTTTTTCTAATTACAATCCGAGACCTTTCGTAATAGTTGACGCTGATTAGCCTATGCCCTCCCACCGATTTCATCCCCTTGACGTTTTGCGGTAATTGAGGTTTAGTGCATTGTTATATAATAATGAGATTTAGTTTATTATCACATTATAATTATTATGAAAATTCTTTACTATTAACCCGTTAACTGGACTATTAAGTAAGCATTGCGTAATGAAATATATATATATAAGTAAGCGTTGCATAATAATTAATGAAGCCGCCAGTTAATTTTAAAGCATTATATATTGTGATATAATTGCCGCAATAAGAGAACCAGCGGGTTTCCTTTAACGACCAATCGAATTTCAGTTAACAAAAGGACACCTGCGTGAGCGTATTCTTAGAGAGGAACGTGACATTTCACAAATGTTGATATTCTGGATATGAGGATATCTGGGGAATTTACGCTAATTTGCCACATAATTACCAGCGTCAAATTAGGAAATTTTACAGGGAAGATAACAAATTGAGAGACGCTTCATCAAAATTATGTTCACGTGTCAACTCTAGCGTATTCGAATTTTACAGTGCATGAAATATTCACGGAACTACGGTCGGAAGGTTTCTTTCGCGATAACATCGGTTATAGAGAGACATTCGGAAGGTATAATTTCTCCAGAAACACTTAGCCATTTAAGAGAGGCGCTGGATTTTGTTAATCCCTCATGGGCAAGTTGGGTCGTTTATGTACAGAACGAAATCCTATTTTTTTTCGCATTTCCCGCCGAATTTTTATTTTTCCTGACAATATTTTGAAATATTTGAAGAAGATTTAATAATAATTTATAATAATAATAATAATATTAATAATAATAATAATAATAATAATAATAATAATAAGAATCATTTATTAAAGCGCTCTGGGACGAGTCCCCTAAAGCGCGAAACCATATGTACAGAATATTGGAGTATAATTACCGTAGGCTCCAAAGAATAAAAATAGTTAACAATAACAATAAAAACATGATAGTATATAAATAACAAACAAATATAAACGGAGAAAAGAGACTTACAATATAATAGAAGATTAGAAATAGATTATATAAATAATAAAATAAAATGGATAAAATAAAAAAATAAAATCATCGTCTTGAAATTTTTTGGTGTTCGCATTTAAATATAAAATTAACTGTAAAATTATAAAATCAAATTTTCGCTATTATAATATAGTCAAAATAATTCAATTTATAATCAATAATAAACCAATTTCAAAGAAAAATGTTTAATAATGAAAAATAATGAATTTTGTCAGAAATTGTTTATAGCTTTCCCAGAGTAACATAACAATATTGTAATTTAAATACATTTTATACGAAACATGGGATAAATTCATTAGTTCACATAATTACAGGCACATATGTTAATTCAGAATGAGGCCGATTGTTCTACTTTGTTGCGTCAGGATAAAGTTTGACTTTTTTTTTTTAAAATGCATTTCTGAATCGCAATTTTCGCAGAAAAGGTCGTTTGCAAATTTCAATTGCCATTCGTAAAACGAGCGGGCTTTCTGTTTGTAATGTTTAATGGATGGGGAGTGGTTTGTATTCGTTTGGATCCACTGAAAATGTCAGACCTATTCTGTCAAATACAAGCGATTTCAAGTTGACTCTGCAGTTTTAAATCGAACAGATATAACTTTTGCAACGAATGGAAAGCGTGTTGCTGATCTGAATCGTTAGAATTTCAATGGGTCTTTCCACGTAAACGCAATTCCAGGGAAATATTAAAATGCTTTTCATTGGAATCCAACGCGAAGCTGAATCGTAACGTAACGTACCGTTGAATGAAGTACCATTTAAGCGCCTCTCGCTTCCCTTTCCGTGACCCGCTTTCGAACGACGCCCAAAAGAGAGCCATGGAAGAAAAATGCATACTTTACTCCCGCGGGTCAAGGTGTCGCCTGCACAATTCTTGTGTTGGAAATTCTCGTTTTCTTTTCTCCTCTTTTTTTTTTTTTATAAAAACCTTTTCGAATTCCTGTCCGAGGCAGATTTTTAGTTTCGAGATTTACGATAAAGAATAAAATCGCAGGAAGGTGGAAAGATGCCGATGACCTACATTTTGGACAAATTCGAATATGCAGAAATCGTGTCATCCATGAAAACTGCTTAGTATTGGTCGAAATTGTTCGTTATTGATTCGGTGTAAGTAAAAAAAAAAAATTGGAAAAGAAATTGTTAGTTCGCTGTAAAATTGAAATTCGAAAATTTCCGTATTCGAATATATATGAAAATCAATAGAGCTCGAGCAAGTATAATACATACATATGGGCTGTAAAAATTTCAATTGGCATTGTGGGAATAGTGTTTTATTCTACGCTACAAAAAACATGCATGGTAAAAGAATGTTCTATATTTCGTTATTAAAACTTTTCCATTTGCAACAAACCCTCCGGGGAATTCAAAAATTTCTAACGTTTACTTTTTCAATAGATAACGTTCCTCGGTTTTTGAAAAAAACTTTCATAAAGCTGGAAATCAATAGTAAAAAAAATGATTCAATCGTAACACGACTTATACAGACCAGTTGTATCACACGAAAATGATCCGATGAAAAAGTAAAATAATAAAAGTATTTATTATTAATGTACGCCCCATTTATTTTAAACCACTTGAATCGATCGAATGCAAAAGTTTGAGTGGGAACGAATTCTTTGAAAAGTAATTTTATACATTATATGCACATGGGAAGTTTGCAAGTACCATTTACCAGTAACCATTTATCTTTTCAAAGCCACTTTTACTGATTCGAAAAAAAGTCGTTGATTCGCATTGGCTGCCTTTTAAACAAATGGAATAATTTCGAATAGAGGCGATAACGATTGGCTTTTCGAATCAATTGTTTATTAATTTAGTTCTATCCCAAAAAACTATTTTATTGAATATTGAAAAATAGAAGACCGAGGGCATGCATTGCATGGGACGGTGAAAGTAATTTATTAAGTATAGTAAGTATGATTGGATTGGTGCATAATTAACGCCGATTGCTGTTCGTCATCGACCACCGAAATAATCGTCATTAATTATTTACCAACTCAGTAATACCCGCACGTGTATCGTCGGTCTTCTATTTGTCTCTAATTAATAAAAAAAAATTCTTTTTGTCGAGAGAACTAAATTAATGAACAATCGGATCGGTAAGTTTTTTGCGTCGACTTTTCGTTAGGGTAAATCTATTTTTTTTTTACCCCATATCGTTTATTATTAAATATTGTATCTTAAGTATTGGATATTTATGTAGGCCAATTTTTTTATACGCGCCTTTACAAGAATTCTTTGCCCCTCGATTAAATGAGATAAACATAGTCAATTTTTTAGGAAAGGGTCGCAATTAGTTTTTCGCCAATTGAACTTGATAAAATGCACAGCAAATGCGAAAAAAAAAATTAAAAACTCCCATTTTGTAGAAAATATATGCGCGTCGTTAGCTTTCAGAAAAATAAAAGCTGATTTATTTCTGTTGCCGGTTTTACTTAAACATTGTAGCTTCTACGCCTGTACGCAGAGGGTACCTATACATTATTTTTAATAGCGAAGGACGAGGTACTATATTAAAAGTTAAGACTATCGATGTACCGTTGCAAGAATATAAATAAATATTTATTAAATAGATTTTTCATTGCGACCGAGCAGTTTCTTCTTCCCTGCGCTCGTTTATATCTACAATTAAATTTTTTTTTTTGCAATAACGTTTCCTGACGTCAAAAGGATACTCTTTAGCCCAAATTTGAGCTAGTATCCTGGCACTTACTAAGAGCAATTTGTCAGCATGAATCAAGAATAATTTTATTATAGGAGCTGGTACCAATTTAATTTATTCGACGATATTGTCATTGCTTCGATAAAATTGATAATTTTGAATCCGTTCCAGCGTTTTACGAGTTTCATGCAAATCAGCCTTGTACGCATTGGAATACATGTTCCGGTGGTTTCGTGAAATTTTACGGTTCCAAATAAATTATTTGCGTTTGTGACAAAAGATCGTTGAAACTCGTAAAACTCAAAGAAACACCGGGCTCTCCCATTTCGAAAAAATGTCACTTTTGTTTACTCTCGTTATAGCATACGCGTTTCCAACTTGCCATCTTTTTCTCCGTGAACATTTTCCATATGTAAATATATAAAATAATGACGCAATATATTTACATGTAATCATCTTTTAAATGCCTCATTACATAAATTTAACACTACTGGCTTATAAGAAATTGATGACATAATGCAGCGTGACGAATCGCTACATTTGTCTTCAGATAAGACGCCTTTTGCACTGCTCCGGTGTAATTTTTTATGCCGTTAATAACGAAAAGTTGTTTGATATTAGAATCAAGGCGGAATTGTTGACTGAACTCGAGCGATAATTTATCGCGGGAATTCATTATTTCCGGATTAGCGCTGCACCGAGGATAAAAATTACATTGAATAATTTGCCGTATAAATAAATGTAATAATCTTACGTTCCGGTACTTAATAAATAAGACGAATTGATGTTTTAGTTATAGACTTCGAGAGATTTTAAAATTAGGCGAATGGCAATTAATTACTTTAAAAACAAAATAATTTTGAGATTGAAACCGCTTAATAAAAAAAATATTAAAAATTTAGTAAAAAAAGTAGTCCGAGTATCCTCGTATAGGAAAAATCCTTGCAATTCGAATTCTTACAAATACATTTTTCTTAAATTTCAAAATACCGGGAAAATTTGCCAAAATTGGAACTCGAATATTTTCAATATGAATTTTTGCCGGAATAAAACACACAAAAAATACATTTCTAAGGCGAACATTTTTTACAGAGGAATTTTCACTAAAAAATTTTTCTCCAATTGGAATCGCAGACTAGTTGTAATAAATATAATCGATTCGTTCGATCGTTAACGGGAACCAAAGGAGGTAATATATAGAAATTCACTCATGTTCAATCTT
The DNA here is from genome assembly GCA_949825005.1 of Gasteruption jaculator. Lineage (NCBI taxonomy): Eukaryota > Metazoa > Arthropoda > Insecta > Hymenoptera > Gasteruptiidae > Gasteruption > Gasteruption jaculator. The sequence goes on along the minus strand of OX463765.1, from coordinate 14,580,550 downwards.
ACTAACAAAAAAAAAATTCCTTATACCTGAGATTTTAAGAAAAGAATTCATAGCGGGAATTAATTTTTCCTACATTCAATATTGTTCATAGAAAGTTCCGCAGGAAATTCGGAGCAGAAGATGCATGGAAGTTAACGTTTCTACATTTCTCTCATTTTTAAAGAAAAAGAAAAAATTTAAAATTGATTGAAGCTAGCAAAAACCAATAAAACTCCATTCAAACCAAAAAAAAAACTATTTCTTTTTCCGTGAAAATTGAAAAGAACCTTGCATTTTCTATTTCGAATCTATTTGAATTCGAACCTCGTGAAAGGAAAGTTTCCAAGTGAAGCTTTGACGCACACCTCGAGAATATATCCTTATGCATTTTCAATTCACGCGAAAATCATGAATCGTCGAAGTCTCCAGTATACAAGCTACGACTTGACCACGCGAGACTCGTCTTTTGTGCGCGTTTGCAATTTACACTCATACTCTAAAAAAAGGGAAGGTACGCGATATAACAGGGAAACTTCGTCATTGTAAATATTGACAAGCATGGAAACATTAAAAAAAGAGACAGTGGCGTAATGAAGAAATACTCGCCAGATAGTAAGTTCTTAACTAATGGAAAAAGGAAAAGAAATAGCGAATATCGCGTTAACTTCTTGCAATAGAAAATTAACATTGTTCGAGTGTCTCCCGTGCTCGTACCGAAGCGTGTGAGAAAGAAAAGTATGGACAAAACGTTTTCCTGGTAAACAGACCACATTGTCGGGAAAATAAGACTACGCCTCCACGAAATATGTTGCGCAGGAATATTCTTAAAAAAGCTCGACGATTTCCTTAGATCGTTAAGACGTAAAAAGAAAACTGGTTGGTAACCTGCGTTGGATTCGATGATAAAATGGTTTCGTTTTTTCTCCTTTGCCACTGTCACTAAAAAGTGGAATTTTTGTTTTCAAATCATATACAGTATTCTTGGACTCGAATTAGATTTTATTGGTTTCAACCAATTTTCTTTAAAAAAAAAGACTGCGAACATTATATTTAATTAAATGGTTTGTGTTGAAATGCTGATTCTGTTCTTATTTTGTAATTTTTAACGAATTAATAGTGAAGAAAAATTCTTTCCGAATTTCACAAAATTTGTCAGCTGAATTTCAAATTTTCGGAAATTTTCTCGGTAGAAATCTTATTTTGGAGAATTTCCGCCAGTAAAAGTTACAATTTCTGAGTCTTTCCTATACAAATTTCAATATTAGCTCATTTTTCCAGTGAGACTTCAAATTTTAAATAATCTTCCTGGTAAATATAGCAATTGCTTTTAAAAATTCCTATAAAAAAATATGAATGCTAAGAAATTTTCCCAGAGTGGGGTAAAAGAGAAATTAGAAAATGAAAGTGATGAGAATGTGACCCGAAAGTTATAAAGAGTTCAACCAAGCGCCTACTCTTTCCGCTTATGGATATTTTAAGTTCTCTAAAAGAAGGATCCATACCTAACATTTTCAAAAAAGGATCCAAAATAAACCCACATCCACCAAAAATGATCTTTGAAATTGATACGTTGCGAATAATAAGAAAATTTCTTCTACAAAGTCCATGTATCACTTTGTTCCGTTGGATGTTCGTTTCTGCAATTTTCTCCAAGAAATTACCGGAGAAGCCGATTGTCCAGCCGCATTCAATTAATGGTACCATAAATTCTGTACAATGTAATTTAGTTCAACTGATATAAAGCAAAAGCGCCGGGTATCTAAGAAGATGAATTCTCAGACGTGCGTAGAAACATAAAAACGGCACGTGACTGAATAAATAACATAATTTAGCGCGAATGGTGAAAATTCCTTCTGGTAAAGTGTTCGCCGTTTGGTAGGTTGTAACTTGATAAGATTGACGCCAGTGTCGCTAAAGTTAAGCTAGTAGTGACGTGATGGACTTGGATGGTTGATCACTTGGACACTGATAAGTTGCAGACGATTATTCTGGCGAGCGGGTCTTGCGAGGAGGAATCATTCGAGTTTGCAAAGGGAAAGTTGGATTGCGTGCATAAATGTTAAAAATTACGAGGCTAATTTCTGCGTTTTTTTTCCTTAAACCATACACCTGCGTTCACTCGAAGACCCATTGGCCAGCAACTGTCAATAAGGATGAAATAGCGTAGAGAAAACGGGAAATAATTGCCAAAGGAAGATGTAGGTAAATAGGATAGACAGAGGTTATCTATCAGGTGCGCAACTAAGTTCCCGGGTTTTTTTCGATCAAATAAAAATTGAAATTTCAAAAATAATACAAAAAATGGTTTATTCAAAATATCGGCCATCACTAGCTATACACTTTTGCCATTTATCTGGCAATACATGAATACCGCGACGATAAAACGACGTGTCTTTTGAGTGAAACCATTCATCCAACCAATTTTTAACTTCTTCAAAGTTTTTTAAATGCACCCCTGCCAAACCATGCGCCATCGATCGGAACAAATGGTAATCTGAAGGCGCTAGGTCTGGTGAATAGGGCGGGTGCGGTAGTAGGTCCCATTGCTGATACATTGGCGAGTAACATTTAATGCTTCCGCAAGTTGACCTTGTGTTTGCGTATCATCTTCATCCAATAACACTTGCAGATCGGCGTCCTCCATTGTTTTTGGTCTTCCGGAGCGCTCCTTGTCTTTAATATCGAAATCGCCACTTTTGAAGCTTTTAAACCAATCCTCGCAAGTAGTTTTCGATGGTGCATGTTCGCTGTAGGCTTTCTCAAGAAAACGACGTGCTTCAGCAGCAGTGTTTTTCATGTTAAAATAAAAAAGCAAAACTTCCCGCAAATGCTGTTTATTTGGCACAAAACTCGACATTGTTATTGTTAGAAATAAACTTTTGCGTAGCAATATTTTTTAGTATTATAATTGGTAATTGTTTGGAGATGTTTACAATATAAAACCAATTCAAATTCACGCATGTATTACGACTACACGTGACGCTAGCGCAATCTCTTGTGAAACCCGGGAACTTAGTTGCGCACCTGATATGTCCAACCCCTAAATTAATTTTTATTCTAATACTTCATTATAATTTCCAATGGGTTTTATTGGAAGAGAAAACGTAGGAATTGGACAGAATTGCATTCCAGTGACATTTCTGATTGGCTTCAAAAATTAACGAAGACCAATAATTCCAATGCAATTTTGAGCTGTAATCGAATTTTCTTAGATAATTAATTATTTCAATGATTTATTAACCTTTAGAGCGCCGGGGTTTTGAAAAATTTGCAAATCGCATTTTTCTATAGAAATGTGGTCTAAGGTCCCTAAGTTAGGGCCAAACTAAGTTAAGATGTTGGCGAGTCAGACCCCTTACGCCTAGAGGCGTATCCCGGCGCTCTAAAGGTTAATAATAATGTCGTGTAGGATGAATAATTTCAATTATTTAACGGTATTTCTTTGACAGAATTTTCATTTTTTATTAAAAAGGACAGAATGTTTAGCAAAACTTACCATTAACTAATAGACCACGCTAAATTATTAATAATAATGCCATATTAAATATAATGTATAATTGAAATTGATCTTTCTTTCACAGAACCTTGAGCTTTTATTAAAAAGAGGGAATACCTCACACCTCGACCATTAATTAACACTAGAACTACCACACCAGTCATTTTGACTGGTTAGACAATTTTATTTTGTTATTCCTACTTCATGTTACATTTTTTTTCGCAATGATGTAATGACTTTTGGAAAGATAGCTAAAGAATTAATATAATGAACTTTAATTTTGTTTCATACATTTAAAATAAAAGTAATTTTTTTAAAGTAGAAATAGCTACGTCTCAACTGTCGGTAGTTCTAGTGTTAATATCTTGCACGGAATAACTAAATATCCGGGAAGTTTTTTTTTTTTTTCATATTCCAGTTGAATTTTACCATATGAAAGATCAGAGCCGTATCCGGTGATGGCTGTGGGTATACCCTGTGAAGTAATACCAAATATTGAGTGATTCTAATGCGCAGTCACCCTAGTTATGCCAAGTACATACCATACTCAACGAGGACTTCCTAGATTTTAGTAATGTTTGGCTAGACGTATGTTACTTGGCGTGATTACAGTGATGCCATTAGGGTCACCTAATGTTCGGCATGACTGGAGTGTTTACATTAAATTCATTCACTTCCTGAAACACTTGCTGAACCGAGCAACTTCCTACGCTAGTGGCTCTCTTTGTGTACGTTATATGTACAAATTTTAAGCGACTCTATCGATTCAAGAGATTTGAGTCGAATCGTTCACAGGTACCGATTGGTAAATCGGTGGTTCCGATGCCGTTACAATCGTTGACGACAGCTAAGAAATACCGCTGGTGCAGAGCGTGTGTTTAATCCGTATTCTCGGTTAGAAATATGGCAGCAAGTGTTGTGTAAAACTGCAATTTTCTAAATTTCAAAAAATTATTATTGCTATTACTATTATTGTCATTATTACTTCTGCAAGACTCCACATGTTCCATGAAACACCTATTTTTAGAAAAAAATAAACGCACGTAATAATAGTGCCTCTAACGTATTCTCTAACTTTGGGTAATGCAATAATTCTAAGAATTTTATTTGTGCCTTAAAGAGTATTAGTAGTACTAATTTCGATTGTAATAATTAGCAATAGTAATAATAATAACATCAATAACAAAGCATATTAATAATAATAACAATAACGATGACAATTACTATAATATAACAATTATTATACAACAAATTGCAGATTTTACACAGCCCCAATAAGAAATTTGGTATTATACAAAAATAGGAAATGCATAATTTTGTATTAACCTTTTTCCGTCATGTTACAGAAATTCCAAATTTGAAGAATAAGAATATTTCGAAATTCTTAACCAGGTACAGCCCGGTCTCGGACGTCAAACCGTTGAAATTCCTTTTTAGGATTTAAACTATAATTTAGGGCCATCCGAAATTCGCTTTTCTAGATTAAGATTGCAATTTTAGCATTTTGTCACGTTTCAATGTCAACTGCAATTATTTCTCATTTTCAACACAAATCTTTCAGGTGTCCAAAACAATTGACTCACTGTCAGGATTCCCTTGATTTTCGTTTTCGCCACGATAAAGCTTATTAATGAGATATCGAAATAAAAGAATTTAACGAGCTTCGAAAGAGTGTTTCTTTCGCAATCTTATCGTTGAGTAATAAAATAAAAGAGAGACCTTGTATACATTTCCATATGTTCCGTACGGGACGTTTGCTATCGGTGATGTCAGCGGCTTATTTTCGAAAGTACAATCTTGTGTTTTTTATTTATCAAAATTTAGATTCAGCTAATCAAACAACTTTGATGGATATTGGATACTGCGCGCCTAGAATGGGGTCCCATTGACCCCCGCGAGATCGGTCCTCACGGTCGAACTTTGTACATTTTGGAGTCTACCCACAATTTGTCTTATTTTCAAAAATAAGAAATGTCTAAACTCCTCGGTCAATTAGCCCCGCATCTGCTTATTTTCCATTCGTGTTAACGCCATCGTATCTTATAAAACGGGAAGTTGGTCAATCCCGACCAACACGAGGTTGTTAGCACCAGCTGAAGTTGACCGCGGGAAATGCTACGTACTCATAATATCAACGTTGCGAATCTTCTCGTGTATGATCACTTACGCACACTTTTTCGCGCAAAAGGAAACGAGGGTTCCTATAGCACACGTATCGCGAATAAACCATCAAACTGTGAAAAAAGTCATTAATTTGCAAGTAGAACTCGTTGAAGGTATATTCCAGCTGCGAGGAAACAACAACAATTACATCCAGAGCGTATGATTTTTTGAAACGATTCGTGCAGGGGAACGAGTTAAAAGTACGGCACTCGAAAAAATAATTATCCCAAGATTGAGGTGTTCTATATCACAATTAACACAATTTGGGGCAAAAACCAGTACCTATTGGTATAAAAATTAGTAAAGGAAATATTGTCAATTGTTATACTACTCGAGGATTATTTGCCCAATGATTCTGTTGGGTTTAATAAAAAAAATGTCTATCGACTGGTAATAAGTCGCCCCAACAAATGTAGTGCCATTTTCGCCACATGTTACCAATCACGAGAAAAAATTGTAGCAATTTCGGGAAGAAGAGCAACGGTATTTTCGAAATTGTATCTGTTTTTTGCTTTATTAAACAATAAACAACACAGAATCGCTGTAATAATGCAAGTGTCAACACTATTTCTACCAAAGGTGTCAAAAGACACCTTTTAGAATTTGAATTTAAAATTATTTTCGAGGTTTAATTAATTCTTCTTTTTTTTTAATCCACAAATTGGAGGTGCTTAGAAGAGTAATTATGCGTCTGTAAAAAATTTGGTATTAATCAAGAAAATCTATTTTAATTGTAATTCTATATTTTTGGTTTTGGATTTTTGATTATGTATGAGTAGCGCGGTAGAAATAGTGTTAATATTCACTATCGGAAAAATGAGTTGTGTCTTTTCTAAAATTCCGCTACTTTTCGAAAATATGAAGGTGTCCCATAAGTCTTTTCCGCGCCACGCTATGCACGACCTCGAGTCGGAAAGGAAGAAACTTATGGGACACGCTATTTCTCCTCTATTTTTGTAAAGTTCCAAGTGAAAGTGGAATCCTACGGTAGGAAAATGGAGTCACAAGAAACGAGGCATAATTTCAAAAATATTAATCTCTCTTCATTTTTAACTCGAGCAACAATATTATTTCGTAGTGTTTCAAAAAAGTAGTCAATAAATAAAGTATTTTTTACTATTTTATTGCAGGACTACCAATAACAGTAATTGGTCAGATCCAAAAATTAGTAACCTACTCTGTATTAAATACACTTCGATTCTATATAAAAACAAAGGCATTTTACTCTTCGCATTTTTGTGAACGTTTCAAAATTGTCCGTGCCGTTTTCCTGCGCGCAAAAGAATGCGACAAAAGTTACAATTGCGCGTGGCATTAATTTACATAAGGTTATAATTTCAAAACAATTTTCCTTCGCACGGGTATTATTGCACCAGAGTCCAAAACGCGGTAGAAAAAAAGAAAATGGTCGTCCGGCTACGCGAGCGCCCAGGAATTGTATGGTCAGAAAAGTAACAGTTACGGAATTTACATGTTCCCGTATATTTTCTGCAGCCGGTTTCGTGCAGGCATTTCGATCGATTAATCAGTTGCCAACGAAGCAGCGACGATGTTGCTGTGAGGCTACACAGCAAGAAAGACAATATAGGGGTTTTGCTCTAGTCACGCAGCCAGCCAGCCAGCCAGCCAGCCAGCCAGCCAGCCAGCTAGCTAGCCAGCCAGCCAGGGATTCCGTCTCTTTTGCACTTTCTCTACCCCTATCTTCTGCACCAGTTTCATGTCAATGTGTATAAGTGTGTATGTGTGTGTGTGTGTGTGTGTTCCCTGTACTTGCACATGTATTATACTTTGGAGGGTTGCATAACCATACCTGTGTCTCTATCAGAGAGGGATGAAAGGGGAGTAGCTGGAGAAATGGGGAATACTTTAGGGGTGAATGGATGAGGAATATGTAGACGGGAAAAGCGAATGAATAGGGTGAAAAGAAAGTGGAGGGATGGTATCTGGGAAACCCCCGAGAAAGAAATTCGCCCTACCGCGTTTAACTTCGTTAGGGTGCGTTTTTGCCGAACAGATGAGACAGCGCGTGTGTATGCGTGCACGTGTTTATATGCATAAACCCGTATATATACAATATATAGCATGTACATTGCGGTAGAAGCGTATGTGACTCCGTACAGGGAATTTGAGATGTCCGATAACGTAGAAATTTGGAAGCCCGGCGGACCTGACAAGGCGATGCCCGCATCGAACGATTGCGCTCTGAGCATCCTCTCGATTCTCGCGATATTTTAAAATGCAACTCTTTTGCCCGACATAATTTTAAATTTATGAAAGTAAAGCGCGGTGCTCTTTGCATGCATTCTGCGCTGATATAATATGCACCCTAAGGGCATTAAGTCTTTCAACTTTCTTTTTGCTACCCTATTTCGCTCCTTTTCTTTTCTTTTCTTCACATTTCTTTATTTTCTTATTATGGACGGAACGGTCTCACTGTACCGTTACGCGAAGCTTGTTCGACTGAATGCAATTTTCTTCAATTCTCGGTCCAATGAAAGCCAACCTTAAAGTGGAAATAGCGAAGCACGAACTTTGAGACTGATTGCAGTCGATGTATCGAGAGTTTTATCCACTTCTAACGCAAAATTAATGGCAATGGCGTATTTTCATTGACATTTTTATTTTATAAATTGTAATTTAAGGATCGTGCACGTATATAACGAGAAAATTAGAAAAAAAAAACAAGAATTGCTTTTTTTCGTACCGTTGGGAGTTGAAGAATCGGCAGTTGGAACGGCAGAGTCGATGACTGTTTGGCTAATAAGACAAATTCTTGTGCCGAAAAGACTCTCAATTTGATTTGTTTCGATTTATTTATTTTTGACCCATTTCTGGGATATAACTGATTGAGCCGTTTATTTTGAAAGTGGCCTAAGTCCATTTAAATTTAACCCTAGAACAGCACACCTCCAAACTCGAACGTAAGGAGCACTAATCGATTTTCCAAAAAAGGTATTTATTTTGAAAAATGAAGGGTGTGATTTTTAGAGAATTACTAATTTTCGTAATATCGCACATAATTGGAGTTCGGACAATTTTCGATTTTGGACAATGGAGTTCGAAAATCGCGCGGGGTCATATTGACCCCATGTGCTGTTCTAGGGTTAAATTTCGCAAAATGCTTTTTCTGGCAGCTAACGTCAAGTGGCACGCGTTACTACAGTTAATAGCGAAAAACTTTTGAATGGACTTAGGCCACTTTCAAAATAAACCGTTCAATTATTTCCGTTCTATTCAAATATGACATTTTTATAGATATTGTTAAAATAACGTTTAGCGACTATCATACGATTTTCCTTAGTTGAAAACGTTAATAGATGTAATGCAACGCAAATTTTTATCGTTGGGGTCTAAAAAGCTCCAGTGGGTTACTTCCATATACTTCCATAATTCCAGGAGAAATATCATCATAAATGAGAAAAAAAAAGAAGAATCGCGTATACTTTATTATTGAACGACATATGTGTAACCAAAAATTTCGAACCGGCTGGCATTTTTGGACATGGAACGGAAAAAGAGCGGTTGCGCCGCTTGGCACTTACACGGTCAAGTGTATACGCATAAATGTCAATGTGTATGCAGTTTGAACAACGGCAAAATTGTTGGCAACTACAAATTTCAACTTTCTGTCGTATTTGAAATTAATAGGTTTTTTTTTGTCCGTATAGTCACGGCTCACTTTTTGTAAATAAATGACGCATTTTGTGGCAAACGAATTCCCTGTGTAGGATTTCAATTCGAAAGCTCCAAATGGAGAGCCGGAATAATCGAAGCACGAGAATCCTATAATTATTATGAAGGATAGAGATTTTTGCAACATTGTGTAACCGACTGTTAATTTTATTACCTGCATTTCACGATCATTAATTTCTTCAGCGCGCTTGCATTTTATTTTAACACTAAACCTACCTACCTCGACATCCTCCAGCCGTTTTACCACTTTGACTGCCATGACGGTCACCGGTGACCAACGCCAAACTCTACGTTCACGCCACGTTGGTCGTGACAAATGCAATAGCGTATACCCTTGCGACCCACGCGGCACGAACAGGTAGCCACGTCAATTTGACGCGGCGTTCGGTGTTAAAAAAATGGTCGCAGTTCGCCTCAGAGGGTTTAGCGTTAAAAGCAACGATTTGTCCTTGTATTTGTCATTTCGAGTAACGTTTGCTTTGTCTTTGATGTGCTTTCAGATACGAACTTAGCCGGGAACCGTTGCGTAAGGAGTTATGAATGAAATCGAAGAAAAGGAAGCTGGAATTCTTATCGGAGCGCAAAGAAATCATTTCTCCCGCTCTTGAAATCAGTAGGAAAATCATTGGAGAGCGAACGAGGAACGCGAGACAAGAAAGAGATGTAGCTCGCAGCGACAGACGTCGAGGACAAACGTACGCGGAAATAGAAAAAATTGTGTACGGTTGAAGAAAGAGAGGAGCGGGAGGAGCAGCAGGAGCTGAAAAAGCTGAAGAAGGCAAGAAAGAAATGCTTAACACGAGCAACAACGTCATGTTCGCTGTTGAGCATCTTGGATATTCAGCAAGAGAGTGGAATAAGGTTGAGCAATGACGAGAGCAGCTGCGGAGCGTGGGATATGCAATAGCGGTCGTAATTGCTGTATCGAGGATGATAATCCAAGAGAATGGTGCATGCGAGTTGAAGGATTGAAACGGGAAAACTCAGTGGGTAGGATTTGAGTAAAGTGATCGAAGAGCGAGGACATGCGGATCTTTGCGCGAGCATTTATACCGAAAATCGCGAGAACGGCCATGGCGGATCGGGCGCCGCCTAATCGGTGATAGGAAATAACCGCGATGAGAATTCGTTACACGCGTCTACGACGAACACGGTGACTTTCTCACAGCATCTCTCCCCTTTCCGCGTAATTGCCATGTTCGGTGCGCTTTCACTCTGCGAAGTTGCGACGCCAACGTCGTTGGACTTTCTTGCAATTGCATTTTTCAAAATGTTGACGCTTCTTCTCTAACCAAAAGAAGTCTGTCAACTGCGACTACGCTTGTGGTTTACAATCACTTTGCCTTTCTGTTTGAACCCCTAGGTGCTCCCAGTGGAATTCCTCGCTAGCATCTGTAATTCACTCAAGTCCGTGCAGTGTGATACTTTGCTTACTTCATCTTCTTTCTTCTTCTTCTTCTTCTTCTTCTTTTGCTTCAGCTTCTAGTTGCATCAGAATTGTTTACGTTATTCCAACCGGTTCTGTTACCCCGAGGTTTTTTTCCCTCACGAAATCGGGAAAATATTGCTAGTCTGGTCCAAAGAGGACAGTGAAAAGAAGAAACCCCCTCCCCCCCCCCCCCCCTTGTTTTGAGAAATTCTCAATATTTTCGAATAACTCGAGCTTCTCGTTTGAAGAAAGAAATGTCGTTTAATATTTATATGAGAATTTTTGATCCGATATAACTTTATTGGTCGCTGCAATTTTACATAAATTATGCACTTTCTATGATTTAATAAGCATGCGATAATTTCGATATAAAGGAAACGGCGACCAATTAGAGTTTCTGTATAGAGTTTCATTTTTTGGATGATTTTACAATATCCTCTTTCGTTGGTAAATATTGGTAGTAAAATAATGTTGTTTCATTATCAATATTCTTCATTAGAACGTAATTAATATAATTACGATTTTCAATAATTATTTGTATTATTGTAACGTCATTTGATACAGTTACAAAGTATCAACTCAAAGTATTCTCCATTTGCGACTAATTAATTATTATTGATCGTTCATTTGAGAATTTCTCAAGTTTTTTGTACTTTCTCGCTTTGACACTTGGAATTGTTTCCTGCGCCAGATTATCTTCCTCTAGTTGTCCATTTATTTAAAAATGTATATATACACTGAAAATATATATACATTATTTAAATAATATATGTTATATATAATATTTTATAATAATAAAATATTATTAAATGTATATTAACACATGTACACATCGAAATTCGATTTTTTTAAAAATGAATTTGTTTTTGTTTAAAAATTTAGAAAGTGGCTGCGAGTATATAAAAAGACAAGAAAATCAACGACGGAGCAACTATCATACGCAAAACTAAAATCAGTCACGATTAAAATACTGGGTGTAGTGCAAGTTACGAGAAATATGTAAATATCGAAATACATATATAAATACATAAATATATATATAAATATAAATATACATAGCCGGAAAAACGTGAAAAATAGGAAGAGTAACGCGGTGTTAAAAAAAAAAGGAGCAAATGAAACAACTAATGACACATTCGAATAACAGCAACGGCACAACGCAGAATCAGGATAAAGTATGGGAGAGGAAAATAGTGACAAAGATATTAAAATCAGTGAAATAAATGCTTTGTTCTTATTATTACCGTTAAAAATAAATAAAGTAATAATTTGAAGAGCAGTCGGTACGTCAAAGGGAAGAAGAGGAAATTGTCAAGTTGCTTTTACGAATAATATATACGGATAACCAATGCACCGATTGATTGCAATTTAGCAGTGATATATCTTCTGCTACATGTGCAGGACTCAAAAGTATACGTACCCCTATGTGTGCACGTAGCAGCTTGCATTGGAGACCAAGGAAAAGATACTTGAATTGAACTGAAAGAATAAAGAAGATTACAATTGTTGTCGCGGTAAGGGGCACGAATTTAGTTTCCCTTGCTGCCTTCCACAGCTGACGTCATTACTGGTAAGTTCTATTTTTTCACTACACACACATATTATATATTATTTACAATTGATACTTGTACTTTGTTCATGTATTTGAATGTTCCGGGTATTTACATTGTGGGGGGAAATATAGTCATTGTTTCTGTCATTACACGTTACATTGTTGTCGTTTTAAGCCCTCAGCCCTGTTTCTGATGCCTTTCAGGATCTCGAAACAAATGAACCGTTGCGAAACATGTGCACAGCTATTGCATAATGTTAATTGAGTGTAAAATATATATAGATAGGAAGAAGGGGTAGTGGTGAATTCGGAAAATCAGATTTTTCCGAAAAATCGAATAACGTTTTTCCAAAAATTAGCTTATAAAGCGCGTTATTACCTACATTAGGGGGTTACGTCTGTGATATTTATGCAAACATTTTTTTTAAATGACGTTTAGTCTGAGTTAATTTATAAAATAATCCTCATGATTCTGGATAATCTTCTTCTATCTCTCCGTCCTCTTTTGTTTCTATTTTATCTCCAGGAGAAAGTGACAATAAAATTATTCAATCTCAAAATACTGCATTTCTCATGGGTACCCGTAATATAACTGAAATAAGCTCGTTCAACTTCGAAACTAGTTCATAGCCAACGACATAAAAAACGCACTGGCATTTCGTTCGCTCTAGTGCACCCAATTATACCGACTGGAATCCTATTCATTAACACTCAAATAGTTTAAAAGCTCCTTTACGCTCCCTTTGTACTTTCCCAATTCTCAAGTTCCCACTATTGGGGCCAATTAATTTTTTTTTTTTTCATAATAAATATTATTTTATTCAGAAGATAATTTTTTCAAACAACATTAAACAAGTATTATTTCATTTTCGCCAAGCTAGAAAAGTCTGTAACTTCCAGGCAATACGAATTTTTACTGGTGGATCTGAAAAATCCCAGTGTACCAATTATGGTACTTTGGTGATTCAGGTCAGCCAAGGGTTAAATATAAAATAACAACTACGCTGCATAAAATTGATAGTGATTCCAACAATTGCTTTAGTTGAATAAGGCATCAACCGCATGTTTCTAGTATTTTAAATACATTTATTGTTATTCCAACTACTCTCATGACTGACTCAACTAGAAATCGAATAATTGGTGACTTTATTTTTTTTTGGGGGTGTACCTGATATAAATTTTGTAAAGGAATTGAGCCGTTTATTGTGGAAATGGCCTAAATCCATTTGTAAATGTTTTTATTGTTAGCCGTAGTAACGTGTCCCACTTGAAATTAGGTGCCATAAAAAACATTTTGGGAAATTAAAAAAACTGGAATTACGCCACTTGAAAACTAAATGGCTCAATTGGTCCATTTCTTTCCTATTTCCTTGCTAGCCTTCGAGGTTAAATTGGGTTTTCGGTTTCCCTTTGAGTTCAGGCTGCCAGATAGTGTCCCAGGCGGCTGGGTTTTGGATGCCAGTCCGATGACTGATTTCGCACAACTTTATAATTTAATGCCGCATAATCCGGCAGTTTCTAGGTGTATTCCACATCGCGGTTGCTCCTCGGTTGGTGTGGCACAGGTTGTTGCTGCCACTCCACATAATTAACCCTTTGACTGCGGGCCACTCGGAAACGCAGCGCTCGCCTAGTACGGGGCCGATTACCGCCGAGCGCCTATAAGAGCCGATAGCGGACAAAGGGTTAACAGCTTTCACACCGTTCGTAGGTTGGATGATTAGGGTTTTGCAGTATACAGTGGGATTCTAACCACGCAACAATGACACGAATGCTCGGATAAGATGTTTTTTTTTCGAAAGCTTTGCTGTAATTTCTGGCTTCGCCATGCGAAGGCAAGGATTCGTAACGTAAGAATTTTAGCCGCTGGGCCTCTGTAATTCTTTCAAAATTATCGGTTCTGAAGAAACGGTAGCCAAATGCTGAAGTCCGAAAACTCCCTGCTCGAGTGTGCGAAGTGTTCGAAAGAACAGAAACACTCAAATGAATTTGTTCCATATTTTGGTTTACACGGATTTGGACTATAATGTTGCGAAGTTAGTTTATAAAAAAAAATATGAAATTTCTAGTAAAGTTTGCGTTCTTTTGTTGTTATACGTCATTTTTTAGTAATTCCATAATTTTCAAAGGGGTATAGTTATTTGACGTTGGAAAAAAACTATTAACTTTTAAAGGAACTAATAATTTTATTATGTACCTTATAAGTAACCGTGTTCTTTTGTTACTTAAAAGGTACAAAAATATTTACAATGAAAAGAAGGATTTACATTTCATGAGCCAGTATTTGATAGCATGGTTTCTCGTGATACCAACAAAATTATTTTTATGTATCCAGATGTGGAACCTTAAATATCTCGAAACCAGGAATACGTGACTAAGACCACTTTCATTTCAAAGAAATTTCGAAAAGAAAAAAAAGCGGTGCCTCAAAATTAATTACCAAAACGAAGCCCCGAAATGTTGCAAATATGTGTATATATTTTTCAAAGAGTGTACAGTATATATTTAAGAAAAAAATAATTTAGATTGAAAAAATGTCAATCCAGTGGCATTGAAATTTAAAAAATAACTGATTAGAAAAACAACATTTCATGTCCTTTCGGATGAAATATTACGTTTTGACTGTTTTGCGAGCCTCGGAGAAAATTGTGTGGCGAAAACCACAATAAATTACAGAAAATTACCGACACGTGATCGTGTATCGTAATGACAATCATTTGTGGACTATTTCGCCTCGCAATTACATTAACTTTCACGACAATAATTCCAATCTACCCTCACGAGAAAAAAAAAAGTATAACGGAAGCTCCTGGTAGATGCGAGCTTACTGATTAGTTCCTCGTGCTTTTTCGAATGTAGAAGAAAAGTGAATTAGTAGTTAGTATTAGAAGCACCAAGTATTCAGTAGTACAGAAATCCTACAAGTGCTCATGGTTTATCGGCATTGCTAAGATTCCAAAGCTGCGTAAAAGCGATTTCATTTAAACCTTTTTTCATTCAAACAACAGTCCCCCCGGTGAATTTTACAGATGTTTTAGGAAAAGTAAAAGTCAACCGTGCCTTATGGCGTAGAAAAGGACGAGCGAAAACGGTTTCCTGACTCACGCTAATAAATCGGGAAAGTAGAGATTTCATCTTCTCTTGCCTCGCACAAATAATTGCCTTCGTTTCGATGATGGAAGATTTCCTGTAGGAAGTATTGTAATTCGATTTGAAAATATTATAATTTATAATTGTAATTTTATTATCGTTTTTTTAACGATATTGTATCTTGAAATATTCTAATTTAAATTGTCTACCACAAGATATTTATTTTTCTGGTGTTTCTGAGGACATTTGAATACCTTCATGGGAATGTCAAATTTATGATACGAGCGCGGAATTTGCACAAGATAAAACTTCCTACAACGAAAGGAAAATCCAGGAAAAATGTTGACAGTGACTAATACATAACGATATTGTTACAATATATGTGAGTTTGCAACAAAGAAAATACAAATAGAGGCATTTATATTCCAGCAATATTCCGATTACGAATTTGCCTATTCTTTATTTTCTATACGCGTGCCGGATTTAGCATCGATCCTCGATAAAATCTACTAATAATTGATGCAACGCAAAATTCGAATGTAATTTTTGGAACGCTCATTTTTTTTTATTAATAAAAAGAGTGGTTTCTTCAGAGGAAAATTGATATAAATATATGTCGTGTAGAAATATCAGATTTTTTGAAATTCCCCAAAAAACGTTAATTTTTTGAAATAATTATAACAATATGTGGATTTTCAATTTTTAGAAATTATAGGAATGCAAAATTTGAGTATCACTCTTGGGACATTAAGATTTTTTTTATTCTAGGGATATTAGAATATCGTCCATTACGATGTTGAAATCAAATTGAGAAAAAAATTAAAAATTGGCAAATTTGAACGAATATATATAAACGAAGTAGGAATTCGAAGATCTTTTTCTTAGTGTTACTGGAAACCAATTTTCTGGAAATGGGTTTTAGTATCCGCATTTTCAAATTCTTGGTGTTATCAAAATATTCCTCGTTTAATTTTTGGCATTTTCCTGTTTTTTATATTTTTCGAATATTTTCCACTTCCAAACAGAAATTTCATAACTGAATGACCCGAAATTAAATCCATTCGCCGTATGCCAATTCTATTTAATTTCGTGAAACAACAAACATCGCTAATTTGATAAAATACCTCGAAACGCAGCGACCCATTTCGAGAAGATAATACGGCGCTGTACCTGCGATTTCTTCATGAAAAATACCAACCAGGAACGAAAAATGTTCCACCCACTATCGCGCTCATCTTTGTAATTGAACGTCACGAATCAGTTTTCCATGACCTATTAGCTCTGGTACCGCGTCCTTTGTATCCTTTCACAAAAGTACCATTGAATTATGATGTTGTTACTTTTCCACGTTCAATACTTGGCAAATCATTGAGCATCTCACTTTATTCGATTACATTTTCCGCATTGAATACCCCGTAAACCCGATGTATCCTCAATGTCTTCTCTGCATGCGGCAAAGGTTCAATGGGTGGGTAGAACTGCAAAGAGTTGAAAATCAGGAAAAAGATATTAACCAGTCTTCGCTATATGTATTAATAGAAGTCCAGGAAGGGTGTATGCACCTACTGATTCCCGTGTACCCCTTTATACATTTTTCTCTTTTCATTTCGTTTCACTCCACCCTCTACACACCTTAAGCCCTTCGTTTCACTGGCGTTTCGCTTTCGGTCGATACCTGAGTCCCATATACATCGTATAAAGAACGTACTACGTGCGTTATACTTCTTTTTCCTTCACATACACGTATATAGACTCACACACACACACACACACACTTGTCCACGTTTCATGTACCGATATATATATTTATTTACTTATTTATTTATTAGTTCGTTCCCGTTCTAGATTCATGAAAGAATGTTACCGGCAAGAAAATGCATTTTCTTGTTTGGTGGTCAAAAAATTTTTGGTACGAATTCTTCCGTAGAGATTGTTGCCTCCCAAGGAACCAGAAGTGTTCTTTTTTTAGGTAAAATATAGCTTCCTATTCCTAGAGGTGACAGCATACACCAAGTAAGAGGTTAATAAAAGGTTGTTGTGGTTGTTGTTGCTATTACACCACCGACAAAATTGTCCTAAATTAATTGGCAAACATGGCCATTTCGGCCTCCTGCTTCTCCATACGGCTTGATTAGATTCTTTGCGCAAACAATTTGATCGCCACTGGTGTCATTGCGAATGCGAGAATGATCGTTTCCGTTGTCTTCAATTTCCTTCAGTAAAATGAGAATTTAACACTTAATTAAATGAACTTACCTGTTCAGCCGAAGGGGGAGCTAGAAAAATCTAGGAATTACATTTGGATGCTATAGTCTCAAATTCTGAAACAAAAATACGATTTGATGATCCAGAACCTCGCACCAAAAATTTGAAAAACCACTTGTCCAAGTGAAACTTCTTTCAAATCGTTGTAAATCACAAAAATGCAAACTGTAAATTGCTCCACATAACCCCTTTTTTAATTTTTTTTTAGAAATTCTGACCAAAACTCAGCCTCCGTCCTTAAACCTGATTCAAGTAAATTTCTGTGAACTCTATATATTTCAGATACGTCATGAAATAGTGTCTCTGCCGCGTTTGACAGTCTATTTAGTGTAACACTAAATTTTTTGCCTCCTCCGGTACCCATTCCAATTGTAAGTGTACGCTGTTAATTATATGTCTCTGCTATATTTTATGTCTTCCCTAAAAGCGTGTATCCTCTTTTGAAAATTCCCTATCCTTCGAAGGCCCGCGAGAAAAGTGTGAAATTTCTTCTAAATCATTGTCTGTCACAAAAATCTGAACATGCGAATCCTATAAATTACCTCACACACCTTTTTCTTTTTTTAATTTTCCCTAGAGATTCTTACCAAAACTCAGCTTCGATCCTAAGTCTCGATTGAAGGGACTTTCTACGAACTCTATGTAGGTCGGATATGTTATAAAAAATGTGTCTCTTCTCCGTTTGAGAGTCTATTTAGTGTAACACTAAATTTTTTTTGTCTCCTGCGGTCCTCACTCCGAGTGTACGCTGTTAAATGTCTGTCTCTGCTGTATTTTATGTCCTCCCTAAAAGCATGTTTCCTCTCGTGAAAATTCCCTATCTTTCGTCTCCCATTTATACACACATGCAGTACATGGGTCAGGTCAGTTGCTTATGCACTGAAAGTGTATACTTTAGCTGAATGTATGAAAAAAGTACTTGAGTTAGCATCTTTGGGATAGAGGGGGCGTCATTCGGGCGAGATAAAATGGGAGAACGCGATACTCCGCTACTGTTTCGCCATGCCGAGACGAATTAAACGTACGAAAGGGGGAGAAAAATGAAATGTCGTAATATATCGCTCCTTTTTGCCGTTCAATTTGGAGGAAAGGTTTCTCTAATTACCGTAGGTAGCCTCTCCCCACACACGAGTAACAAGCTCGCTGTAATTACATACGGCCTTAATGAGAATCAGCCAAAAGAGTTTTCCAAGAAGATCGTGGCGAAGACGAGAAAGCGACTTTTCCGGTATAATTTCAGACGAACTTTAGTTTTATAGCGTAAAATTGTGCAATTAATTTCTCAAAAATTACGAAACGAATACATACTTAATTAACGACAGGCATGAGGAAACATTGTCAAGGTTAACATATGTAAATTGTTTTCCGCGTCGAGAAAAATCTGCTTATGAAAACCTCTCACGAAAATACAACCCGTGAACGGTTCGCCGAGTCCGATGTGCATATATACTTTTTTTTTTTTTAGTAAAGTTTCTCACATTCGGGAAGCTTTATTTTTCCTCTCCCATATCACGCTAGGCGTAGCATCGAGAAGGATTTGTAGGTAGAAAACCGTCTGCCAAATCCTTGACCCCTTTGCAGCGACTAAAAATGGGGAAAATTTGCATCCCCTGTAGCTTTTTTTCTGATCGAAGAATCAATTACTTGCTCTCGATGAATTCCACTCAGGCTCGTATATTAATAGCCTAAAAGTTCTATGTTGCATTGAAAGTTCGTAGTACTGAAACCAAACAGCTACCGCACGCTGAAACAAAAAGTGCTCTAGATTTCAACTGCATTAGCGCAATTGGAAGAAATGAAATTAATTCAACAGCAATAACAATGCCTCAAGTATTCGATAGATTTGTTCAAGAAATTTGGTCGTTGGTTCAGTGACAAAATTAGATATAACAACTATCTTATGTTTCTGGCAGCACGTGACAATTTTGTTCTTCAACCAATAATATTTTTTTCTATTGATAGTGTGTTAGTATTTGCTAATTTTGATGCGGTTCATTTTCAGAACCGCACTTTATTTTTTGAGTCACTTTATTAGTCGGCAATTACTTTCAAAAGAAAACAACTTAAAAAAGTAAAATTTATTAAAAGTTTATCAGAATTTGTCAAATCCTCCTTGGACTGTTTTTTTTTTTAAATCAATTAGTTTCATCCCCGTATGTGTTTAAACTAAATTTTAAATAACTAATTACTATCACTTGAACTTCGGTGAAAAAAAAAAAATCCGTGTTAAAGTATTCTGAGACTCAAGAAATTTGTATGGTCCGTCTTGCGGTAATTTTGGTGTACCTAATATTTTAAAATCGTAATCTCTACAAATATAGAATACTAAAGAGCCGTGGAATGCTTCAGTATGCGACAGCCTGATTCACCTCTAATAAAAGGAAAAACTACTCTGTTCAAAATTCTCTGCGAGCCTTTATCAAATATAGCCCGGTATTAAATTTCACGGACGAAATTTTCTAGGAAACTAGACATTTCTTTGCCATGTTATCGGATACCTTTTCTATTAAGGAAGCGATCAAATTAAATTATTAATTTCTGAAAGGGTCCTTCTTCGCAATATTGTCACTTGGAATTACCTAATGCGTAGATCTTTTGTGCTGTTTCCAACTTCGAAAAAATTTCTGGCTATAAGTCAATGTTCGATTCGCTACCGACTGAACACTTTTTTTGCCGGAAATTAAAAAAATTCTCAGCTTTTGAAATAAAATGCGATGTCGAAAAAATATACTACTGTTAGACACTAACAACACAAAACGCATCCTTCTGGAACTGCAGAAGAACTTGAATCCGGAGAATCCTTTGATGTATTATTTTCCATAGAAAACAACTCTTTACACAGCTGTGGGGGTAACGTGAATTCGAGAAACAGAAAGAAGAAGAAAGTTACATACATGTATGTAAAGTAGAGTATTCCCATGCATAGCTTTGAAATTACTTATGGAAGCTGCAATAGTCGAAGCAAGCTCAAAGTAGTTCAAAGTACTCCCAATACTTCCTACGCTTCTCGCAATTTTTCCAATACGTACTTTTCATACTTTATTTTATCGCTCGAAATTGAAAAGTATGATGCGTATACGTGAGCTCTTCGAAACTGCATTGAAAAAAAAATGAAATTTCAGAGGCTAGGGTAGTTTTTTCTGCGTTATATTTCTTCTTTGGACTGTGTCAATTAAAAGAAAAAATTTGGCTGCTACAATCGATGATAAAAAGTACAGAATCAGAGGAACTTCTTATATTTGCAACAAACATGATACAAATTCGCTTCCTAATAATGAAAGTACTAGCTTAGATTTTGAATCTTGCTACTGGGTGGCTTCACAACTTGAATTATATCTAGAAAGATGCATTTCTTGAATGTTACCGATAAGAACCATGCGTGGAAAATGCACGAGGGGGCCTTGACGTCTCTCTGGTACTCAAATCTACCAGAATTATGACCATAAAGTTACTAATTGTAAGAAAAAGTAGCCCTCGGGGTAGTAAAGTGGGCTGGTGTCTAGGGGCGGACCCCATAAGCTTTGACATGCCGCTATTGGCGAAGGACGACTATGACTACCCATATGACGAAATGGCAAACCATCACATGAGAAATTGTCGACAAAGTGGCATGGGGTCCCCTTTGGTTCGGTCCACTTAGCATTTTGTGTAATACACATGGCACTGAAATTGCACTTCCAAGAAGTTTGGAAACTCTATTTAAAGGATATCCCGAAAGCTTTTGAAAAAGATCGGTCACTAAGCGTAAATCTCATGCCACCGAAAATTAGCTCATCGACGAAAAGTAACTATTGAATAACTATCCTCTAGATGCACCAAACGCAAACTTGACCCATTCGAGACTGATTGCACACCGTGTGTGCAATCGATTTCCGAGGCTATAAGACCGGTTGCACACCAGGTGCGCAATAGTAGTAACGAGCAATTATCAGTTCGCTCTTGGGGACCGTGTTCGAAAAAAATCGCCGTCTCGAATGGGTTAAACAAAATGCTGCACTATCGTTTCGTTCCGGCTGATAATCATTGCAACTTTAAACAGCGTTTAAAGTTTCAGACACGAAGCCAAGGAATTTCATATTGATGAAAAAACACTTGCTGAAACTTTTCTCATATCTAACCGACCCCAGGGGGTATCGTCATTTTTCAATCCTAAACATTTCATGTATTTGTGTGCCCTTTGAACGAATCTCGTTGGGTTTTAGCGCCTAGCTCCTGCCAACGTTTTTATCTGGTCGTTGTCACATATATATATTATTTTTCGCTCCGTCATATATTTGCAACGCTCTCAGATCGCATTTTCGCTTACACTTACGTTTGTCGTTTAGCTCGCATGGTACATATAAAGTCAAACGATACTCGGTTATACATATGTAAAACAGAGGCGAGCCGGTAGCCAACTGCAAGAATATCAGACATGCCCTCGGTAGTTCAGCTTTAATGTAACTCTGATGTCCGCTGGAGTATTTAAGGCAACTCATTGTTGCAGCATCATGACTCACTCTGCAACTTCTGAGGAACGGCTCTTCTGCGTGTGTGTGTGCGTGTGTGTGTGTGTGTGTGTTGTCGTTTTTTGTGGAGGATCGTTACACAGACGCTGCAACCGAGCTCACACGCACACGCATATCCGTCAGAGAAACTATTGTATTTAGCGAATCTTGTTTTTTTTTTCTTACATAAAGAAAATAAGATACTGTTATGAGGAAAAGAATGCTCGGAGTCTGAGGTCGGTGCAAAAATAATTGCGTTTTTAAGCGTCAACTTCGTAGCGGATACCGCAATTACCTATGCATCCACTTGTCATTGATTGATAGTGGAAATACAATACTTATGGTTTCTAATAAACATTTTTTTTAATCAAAGAATCCAAATATGTTTCCTTAAATGGGGGGGAGGGGGGTGAATTTTTATTTGGAAAGATAAGTGCTAATTTTATCCAAAGAAGTAAAATTTCTATCTTTGCATTATTTGTTATTGAAATTTCTTGATCTTATATGATTTTATAAACAGTATTTTTCTCCATGCACTTCAAGTCGACAATTTGTCATTAGTTTGCCGACATTTCTGAAAAATCGATTAAAACTTACGTGTTGATTTTTAATCGCATTATCGCCCTCATTTCGTATCAACCTCGAGTGAAATTATCCCATGCGGTCTCAAAACAGTTAATCGAATCAAGGACCTTGCTCAAGGCTTGGCCGTTCGCTCCTGGAACATGAAACAACAGGACGCAACTAAAAATCTAATCTTGAATTTGAAATAAAACAAATGTACATAGAAAATTAGGGCAATTCCAAACATATGTAGTTTGCCATATTCCACAGAGTGAAATCGCCATAAGACGAAACAGTCAGAATCTGTGCTTGAAAATGGACAAAATGTTATTAAATAAGCAAAACAAGGGAGATTTGAGCCATTCATTTTGAAAATGGCGTCAGTCCAGTTGTTTTTTTAAATTCCCAAAATGTTTTTTATGACAGCTGATTTCAAGTGGGACTTCACTACAACAAACCAAAAAAAATTCACAAATGCACTTAGGCCACTTTCAAAATAAACGGTTCATTTTCTTTTACGGTTTTTGAAAAGCCCTTTGCTGATATAAATTGGGAGAAGAGGAAAAATTTTTTGGAGAAAAATAGAATGCATTGTTAAGGAAGAAATAACTATCTATGGGGGCTCCAGGTAACTATTGTCGGAAATACATTTGGGGTCTCATTTGTACATTCCTGAAGATCTGTAGCAGAAGTTTTTCTGCTATTTCGACGAAATTGAGACACTCAAAAAAATTTTTTATCGTTCTTTTACCCCAGTAGTCTTTACGAATTGTGGCTTTCATTATAAAATTTTTAAAAAATCATTATTTTCATACTGTAAAAATTACTTTCTTGTTGCACTCGTTCGTCCCATTGGTTAAATCGTTCGTTCTACGTGTACGTATGTGTATGTATGCGGTTTAAAACAGGAAATGGGAAATAGTGAAAATTATATGAAATACATAGCATCAATCGGAAACGCAATGATGAAAGCTACTGCTCCCACGGGGTGACTCGCGGAGTTCTATTGTTGCAACAACGTGTACCGTAAAATTCTTTCCAATCTATCTAGAATGCGACACAAACAATTATGGCGAAGCAGTTTTTTGTTCAAATAAATTAATAACAAGCAACGTTCCTTCCTCTGTGCGAACGGAAATAAACTTTGATAGGTATTCTTTATTCAATATTGCGAAATACCTGATTTATATGCAATATTTTTATACGGTTCATTTTCTAAAAAAAAGAAACCTGACATTCTCACCAACTGTCTTTAAATTCGTTATAAATTATCCCCAATCATTTTTATATACATTATTTTCTCGCCTAGAAAAAAATTCCTAGAGAGAAAAGGAGGGATCTAATAATAGGAAGTTTGAGAAAATTGAAAATTTGGCAACCTGGTTCAAAACCTGACTAGGTTACTGAGCGAATACTCGTTTAATGAAATTTACATTTTTGCGCTGACTTTATTTTTCACTGAATTTTCACTTATTTTATATTGCTACTCGCGTAGCAAATTTTTGAAGTTGTAAATATATACTTTTTTTAAAATTCAACAAAAGGGAATCGAACCACTTTAGGTTGTTTTATGAAAATACAATATTTAAGGGTGAAAAAAAATTCTAGACATTTTTTTGCTATAAATTGGAGTTGAACCGAACCGTGGAAAGTATAAATTTCCCTGAAACGATCTCTTAATATTAATCTTTTCCCATTCCATATTTCCTAATTTACTATTCTTTGATGTCGAAATCTAAATATACTAGGACGTTAATAACGCTTTGTATTATACATTCAACTTGTCGACACTTTCCTTTCTTCTTACCCTCGCTTTGGATTCTTTGCTCGAGAAAAATGGGCACTGTAACGTTTTTCAGCACGTACCCTGAAGTAGACTTTCCGCCCTTTACGAGTGATCATTTCAAAGGTGGCAAATTGTTTGCAGCTGAACCGACCGACAAAAGTGTCGCGAAGCTCTCAAAAAAGCCTTTCAAACTACAAACATAAATTTCGTTTTTCGTCGTGGAAACTCTAATTTTTGCAACATTATCATCGATTATACCCAGTCAACTTTTTTGAAAATCGGCGGGCCCGAAAAAATCTTGGATAATCCACCTAGCAGCGAATTACCGTAATATTATTAATAATATGTTAATGAAAACTCGATTGGTCAATTAATGGCACTGACAAGTACTAGTCAATAATAAGCCAAACATATAATTCGCAACAATTAACGAACATTTCTGTGTTGTTTCAGTACATAATGCGCTAGGGGTGATGGAGACAGTGGGCAAGCAAGTCCAGGTTGTGAGTGGACTGGGGGTGGGGGGTCCAGTGGGACCTGTGGGCCCAGTTGGAGGAGATCTACATCACCACCATCATCCTCACCCCCACCCCCACCCTCACACCCATGGGGGCCATGGCCATTCTTTAGTTGCAACACCTTCGAACCCAGCTAGAGGCCAGGCCCAAACTCATCAGAATCAGGCACCACCACCGTCGTCGCACAACCAGCATCTGCCAGCCAGATCTACTCCCGTTCAGCTTCACAGGTGAGTAAAACCTTCCGCGCTCTCTGCCAATTCCTTATTATCATTTTGCGCCGTAAAAGGTGGACGATGTCTGTGTCGATAGCAGTTCGACAGAAATCGTTTTTCCGCATTTTCAAGCATCAATTGTTACTCGGATGATTCAACCATACCGTGCAGTGACTTCATTCGTGACTCATGCAATCAACCAGACTTCGTTTCATTGACAAAGTTTGCATTTGGGTGAATGTTTCCAGAGTGGTCATTCCATAGAATTTATACAAGTGGGTGGAGAATATTGAAAGGTCAAAATTGCATCGCATTGCATCGACCGAGTCCGAAGTGAACTCTTCCAAGAAATCCAGAGCCGATAATTAACCGTCCCCATGCCAATTGAAAATTACGTGAAAAGTACTTACACAGTTTTCAAACCGATTAGATAAACCGATTCCTTTCTAGAGTCGCTAGCGTGATGTCACATCTTTCCTGGAAAATCCCGGTCAATAAAGTTCAAAGAGAAATAATTTTCTATCTCCAAAACGCTGACCAGGCACACGTCTGTGTACGCATAGATGCGTTCAGCCTTTAGCCTTCTGTGAAATAGACAAATTAATATATAAATAAAATACAGGAAGAACCAAAGATAGATGGAAAGAGAAACGTATCCAAGTAGAAAGTGACGTTTGGGGTAGGACTGACTTGCGAGTTGAAATTGTACAACAACAATATAGTTTAGGCTATTACTAAAATGATAACATCAGTTTAACATGATAAACGTCGGCTCTGTTTTAATGCCGTGTATGTAAAAATAAAATACACATAATATGATTGAGGCTTGGCTATAACAGGTGTAAGTATTTGATTGCCAACATCCGCGCACGTAATTTCCAGCATTACTTTAAAATATATCGCCAGAGCAGAGATCGTTCTTAAGTCGGCAAAACACAAAGTTTCCGACAACGCAGTACTAACCGTGATTTATTACGGATAGATTTTGCTTTTCGCAGAGTAACTTTTTGTTACCGAACAATAGTTTAACAAAACACTGTTTTGAGATTGGGTGAAATCAGACATTTTTTGTTAGCCAGAGAATGCCGGCATTTTTGGACATGTAACATGGACAAAGAGAATGCTACCGCGTCGCTTGGCAATTTTCGGCTTGGAGACAACAAATGTCCGCTTGCATTCAAACGATTAAAAAATAAAAGCCCTTTCACTTTGATAATCTCAATTAATGAGCTTTTCCACAAAATATCAGAATATGGCAGAAATTTTAAGCGTTTGGGTGGATTATTCAGAATTTGTACACAACACTTGACGACTCGCAAGGTGTCTAACACTGTTTCTACCAAAGGTATCAAGAGACGCGTTTTAGAATTTTAATTGAATTTTATAATAATCTTTTTTTTTGAAATCCGCAAACAGGAGGTGCTTAGTAGAGCAATTATGCGTGTGTAAAAAATTTGGTATTAATTAACACTATGCCGTCCGGTGGTACCATGCGAAAATTATCGGACAAGCGCCGGTGGCACCACCTTGGTGTCGTACAATAAAGATTTATACCGACGCCAAACGAAAGAATCCCGATCAGACGTGCGGACGACAAAGTGTTAAGAAAATCTATTTGAATTATAATTCGATATTTTTGGTTTCGGATTTCTGATTGCACATAATTAGCGCGTTAGAAATAGTGCCGAGCAATACCCGCAATAAACCATATTTCCATAATTCGTCTAAATCGTATTAGTTGTTAGTCCCGAGGATAAATAGTCGGTCTCCTTAATCACCAGATTTTATCTGGCAAGGAAATTTCGACGGCAGTAAAGTAACACAGCAGACTTAGCGTTTTGTAGTTGACACGTGTAATTAGCACTACCGCGTAAAGGATACGCACTACGCGCATTTCGAGTTTCAAGAGATAGGCCACGTCCAACATAAAGGAATATCAAAGCAAGGGAAATCATTTATTTGGAATTTATGCTACTTAATATGGCACGGTGACGATAAGATCTCAAGTGCCTCACTTTTCCAAGTCGTCACGATTTTTAACGAATTAATGTTGCAACGCATGGAAAAAGAAGGCAGGATGTTTCCAGTAACCGTGCCACGAGACTACGCTCAATTTCCTGTCATTCTCGCACCTAGCAGCAGCTTACGTAAAAG
This sequence comes from Gasteruption jaculator, assembly GCA_949825005.1. NCBI lineage: Eukaryota > Metazoa > Arthropoda > Insecta > Hymenoptera > Gasteruptiidae > Gasteruption > Gasteruption jaculator. Next base: position 14,553,159 of record OX463765.1, on the reverse strand, counting down.
AAACTACACAATGCATAGGAGTTTCAAGCCTTATCGATCTAGAACCGTATAGAGGTAACGCCGTCGCGTTTGCCACTCTTTCATTCACACGTGAATCATGCTGATAGGAAAGTACGTATCGTGTTACAATTTCATATGCTATTTTTTCATACTTTTTCGCTGGTAACCATCTATTTTTACGCTAAGCAAGATTGCGATATACGTACCGCGGATCTCAAACGTATTCTGGCGTTTTTTCCCGTTCGATTATCACTAGGGTGATTTTAATCCACTTCAAAGGGTTTTGAAAGTAGAAGTGACGTGGAATTTTTGGAAGTAACAATTTTTTCGCTGGAATCCAATGTCAATTGACAAGAGTCATTTGTACAATTTCCAGCTTTTGCTAATCACTAACCATTAAAGTACATATTTAGTAAATATCGGCACAAAAATTAGCAAAATTTAATCAGTAAAAATTAAGCACCTCTTAAAAGCTGGTGACGGAGCAACGAATCTAGGGTGAAATTGTTGCAAATCTTCATTTACAATTTTAGAAATAGTGAGAAAGGAAAGTCGTATATTCAAGAACTCGTGATTTTCAATATAAGAATATTTTTTAAATTATTGTGGTTTTATTGATCTTTACAAATAATTTCGTTGAGGAAGGAATAAATACCGCGGTAAAAAAAGTTATAAAAATGCGGCAATAAAATAATTTTATCAAGTTTAATCAACTAAAAAATCTTCTTTTTTCTGTAAAAAATTTTCTGTGAAACGTTTTTTTAGTAACATTCTAAGAAATTTCAATTTTCTTAGGATTGAAGAAAATATATTTTTCGCGCAATAGTACGAATATATTTTTTGCGCTTACACGCGTCATTGACAGCATGGGCGATTGCATCCTTCGCTCAAAATTCGGTGGGATCGATTGGTTGAAATTAATTGTTTTCTGAAACTTTTGTTATCCAGTCTTACTGAGCCGATTGCATCATAAACAGTCTTGAAGCTATTTCTTTGACGGTTAACACAATACGACGACGGTAGAGGGTGGTAATATTACCAAAGGAAAACTTCCCTATAATAGTTATGTAAGGAGTTACTTGGTTATGAATGTAACGTGCAACGGCTTACGTAATATAGCGATATAGCTACTACGAAACAACAGCTAAAAGAAGTTGCCCTTTCACAAAGGTTACATTATTGTAACATTAACATTGGTTGTGTCGGATATTCTATAAAGACGTAACGCGTCAGTTACTTTGCTGCAATGTAATGGGCGAGCCGTTGACATTGTTCTGTGTTGATTGGTAGGGACCTTCGAATGGAAGTTTGTCAAATTGATACCTGACTAGGGGGACAAATGGATATTTACCTCAGGCTAAAAAAAAATGACATAAATGACTTTCATTTTCATCATTTCACCCCAAATGTAACTTATTTGAAGGTATAACGTGGAAATTTTCAGATATCCGATTCCGTAAACACTTTCGACTTCCTTGATAGGAAAGGAATATTGTGGAATCGATTCTTTTTCCAATCGTGCCTAAAATTGTTCTTTTTGAGAAAGTAGAAGGAATAAAATCATTTCATAGAAAATCTATCATTTTTAAACGCAAGAGTTAGAATTATATTTTTCATATGAAATTTTTTTGTTTTTATAATCGTAAAAAAAGCTCTTCCATCCAAATAGAGTTGGAGTTAGAGTTGAAATTAGGGATAGACTTATATTTATTGATCACTTTTGGACAAGTCTTCTAAAGCGCGAATAAAAATATACAAAATGTAGCAAAAAATATGAATTAATGATACATGCTTTAATCTTGACTCTGCTATTTAAATTAATAGTTATATAAAATGGGATAAAATAATGTAATATAATATACATAAAAATATAACGAAAAAAACGTTACTCGAGTAAAGAACATTTTGACAATATTTTGTGATGCAAGATTCTTTAGTTTATCCCTTTAGGTATTAAATCATTTTTAGATGCCAAAGTACATATCAAAATTTTATAGCGCATAAATAAAATCGTTTATTTAGAATAAAAATGCGTTAGGTACTTTTTTTAACATGCGATATGCAGAAATGTTGGTAATCAAGAATTGTTGCACCTTTGAGCTCCATAATATAATAAACGAAGTACTTTTCATTTCGATTTCGGTAAAAATCGATGAAACCGTATAGGAGAATTCATAAACAGAAGAGGTTGTTATCACGATAGAGGCTGTATCAACTATATAACTTCTATATTTGTGATTTGAACGATAAAATTGAATAAACAACCTTATAGACTACAACCGATCGTCGTAACAATAATAAGAGCAACAACAACCCACATCTTGTTTTATGATGCAAGCGAGAGTTCTTTTTTAGAACGACCTGGCGCCTTGATGAATTTTGCATATAAACGTTAGCAGCTATATTCCACAATTCTTTTAAAAAGCTCTCGTAGATTTTCAACAAAGGGAAACAAAATTAAAGCCTGTAAATATAAAGTCACTAAAGTTTCGTTGAAACGAAGGCTGAAAGTAATAGGTATAGATAAAGACGGCGCAAAAGTTGAGCTAAATCGTGGAATCTTGCCAAGTATGTGAAAATGACATGTAGGCGGAAATGTCTGTGCATTAAGAATTGTGCAGTCATATATTCAATAGTATTCCAATAGTTTAATAGCCCCACCTCGAGCTTACCCACTTAGTTATTTACATTCGTATACTCATTGACACTGATGCATATATATGTGCATGTATGTTTTCCTTTCAAATTCTTTCTAACTCTAACGATTATTTCTTTTCTTCGTCCAAAGTACCTTCTTTTCTCAAACCATTAAATTTCATGGTTGATTCAAATCGTACCTCGAAGTGTTGCGAAATATATTCACAACTCAAAATTAAAGTTACAAAAATAAGGTTGGAAAACTCATTTCTAGGGGTTATTTGTCACTTAGAATCGATTCCAAAGGTTCTTTTCTATAGAATTTTAGCGTAAGGCCGTCAAAAACAGGTTTCTTTGAGGAAAAATCATATTTCCCACTGGAAATTTCGAATTTTGACAATGAAAATGGATTCCTTGTGAAAAAATACATCGAATAAGGGCCTCCCGATAATTCCCAAAAATTTATCTCAAAAGTCGATTTTTTCGGCCGAAAGTTGACTGATCTTCGCTCCGGAAAATGAGGTACAAATGAAAGTTTCAAAAATGAAGTCGACGAGACCATTTCTAGGGGTAATTTGGCGCGTAGAATCGATTGCAAGGGTCTGTTTTTGTGAAATACTAGCGGAAGGTCGTCAAAACCAAGTTTTTTCAGGAAAAATCGTATTTCCCAATGGGATTCTCTAATTTTGACAATGAAAATGGATTCCTCGCGAAAAAATACATCGGATAAGGATCTTCCAGTAATCCCTAAAAACCGATTTTAAATTTAATTTTTTCGACCGAAAGTTGACCGATCCTCGCCATGGGAAATGAGGTCCAGATTAAAGCTTCAAACATAAAGTCAGGGAAACCATTTCTAGGGGTAATTTGATACGCAGAATCGATTTCAGGGGTCTATTTTCATGAAATCCTAGCCGGAAATCTGCAATTTTGACAATGAAAATAGATAACTACTTTCCCTCTCTTCTATGAAATATTTAACACGATTTGTGTAAATTCGTCACTTTCCCGCAAGAAAAATTTTTTCCGAGGAGGTGGAAGAGGAGGGGGTGGAAAATTACAGTAGCTCAAAAGTGTCTTGAATTTATTCGAAATCCGCATTTGCTCTACAAGGTAGAAAGTAAATTCACAAATTCGACAATTTCTTATGCAAAAAAAAGTTTGATTCGGCCAATTGAAAAATCTATTCGTGTAATGTTTAGAACCACGTCGGAAATTGCTCTCAATTTTTCCACCGGGATCAAACGAATATGTATGTTCAATCGATCACAAAACAAAGGAACCGTATATTTTATTTCGTCGGTAAGGGTTCCGCTAGGGACGATAAAATATGATAAAATAAAATTTGCAAAAATCACAAAGACAGAACGTAAACGTACTTTGTAAATTGCCTTTTCTTGGAAAATGTTTCATAATATTAGTAATTCATCCTGTTGAGCAACTGCTTGTTTATGGCAGAAGTGTTGAACGTAATTAACTTGGATAATGAGACAACAGAAATAGAAGCGGAAAAAAATTCTAAAATTCAACAAAATAATAGTATTCGTTAATTAAATGGAAAAAGTCACCTCGTTCGTTTAAATCGTCATTTAAATTGATGACTTATACGAATTCATCCCGGTATTTATTTTACGGTGCTCGCCTTAGTTAATTATGACTCTATTGCGTAATGCATCTGTGTTGCAGTAAGGGATTCATTATTACACAATTATTATGATAAAGCTGTGAATGGAAATGCATGTACGATGCCGGCCAAACAGAAAATTTGTTAAAAGAGCAATTAAACGACTCTATCATTTTATAAAATGTGTGTACTTTTAGTTAATTGGGTACCCAAGTTTATAGCATTTTTAGTACGAAAAAATATTGGCAATTTCCATATTTTGGGCTTTTACGTTTCCATTTACAGTGGCGATGTTCTTTTTTTTTATGCTGGAAATAATAACAACATCGAAAATCGATTTCGTGCTATTTTTTTCCATTTATTAAGTGCAAATTTATTTTCCAATAACGTTATTGTCAAAAAGAAATGTTAATTTCATATCCGTTCAGTGTAGGTCTGATGAAATGACTGCGAGTGGTAGGAAACAAAATTCATAAGAATCATTGTTTACAGTGTACTTTGTCTCGAATGTTAGAAAAAAAATTCCACTACAGTGTAACATCCTAGAACTGACTTATTGATAACCTATCACAGATCGGATTATAATGAGGACAATTTATGGAGAAGATAATTCATCACGAGGACGAGCTCAAACGTTGCAAGATATCTTTATGCACGATTGAATAATAGCAAAATTAAGATGATTGCGATAAACTATCATCACGAGAAGAAATTAGGTATTCATGAAATTGTCTCTACCATAAATTGTCCCTACTATAGATTACAGATAGACTAACAAACGCTTCAATTTTTTCAATTTCAACTCTCAAAAATTCAGTTAATTAAATTACGTGATTTGAAATATTCCCAATAATTTCAAATTTATTTTAAATTCTTCCCGGTTGGAATATCTACTAATATCTGCCGTGCAAAACAAACAAAGCTGATATATATAGCAATGATTGTATGTTTTCATACATGGAGAAAAGGATGGAATCAATGTATGTATAATGCACTCAAAATACCATAATTGGTTGATTGCATTTTGCATAGAGCGAACAAAACATGGCTTAATGATCACGATGTACTGCATCGCAAACAAGAAAGTCAGCAAAATACCCATAAAATGGCAATCAGAATTCATGTCATATTCTAAATACGTTTGGAATTGGGTATTTTGCATATAAACGCAGTAACAAAATATGTATACGTATATTAATGCAACTTTGGGTACAAATAATACTAACAAGTTCTTATATCGTATTGAAAAATAAGTGTGTGTGTAGGAAAGTAACTTTCAAGTCATGAGAAAATAGTAAATAATGAGTAACGGTAACTGAAAATACTAGATGCAAAAAATGTTCATTAAAAATTTTCATTTTTTTTCAAATGTACCGATGATTTTATTCTATATTTGTGTGCCTCCATAGCAATTACAGTGATACTTTTTTCATTAAAGAAATCATTTCTGCAACAAATTTACTGCTTACAAAATTTTTCATCAATTGGTGATAATTCGTGTCTTCGCATACATGTGACGGATGTAAGATAAATAAGCGGATGCTTCTATTTAAAACATTAGGTTGATATATAAATAATTGCAGATCTTGTTTGAAAATTAATTAAAAAGCAATAATTTCTAGCCTAACCCGACACCAATTCCATTTCGTTTGATAGAAAATAAGCACACTTTTCTATAACAATATTATCCATCAGTTTAAGAAACTGTGAAAATTGTAAATATAACAAAATTTGAAACAATCATGATTTATAATTTTTTTAAAAATATAATACCCCTACATACACAAGCTTGTAAAATCTGAAATCAATAGGAATCTAAAATTAGAAAATTCGAATCTCTGATTTAGATAAAAAGTGACGAAATATTAAAAACTAATTTATCAAACAAACATCTAATTCTTTCTAAACTTTCTTCGCATTCCGCAAATACACATTAACAATATTCATCACTTAAATTCTTCGGTTGAATCTTTAGCCGTTGAAGAAACGGTCAGCTTTAAAACTGACGTCGATACTAGGGATATTGAAACATTCAACTGCCGATAAGACAGGTTTCTAAATGTCGCGAATGGTAAATTTCTCGGAAATAAGTCTATCTCCCCCTTCACTTATTTCTACTTATTTAACTAAAAAAAAACTAAAAAAAAGAGGAATATTTTTTGGTACACTCTGCACGGACCGAAGTGCGTCATCCGTTAGGCGGCAAATAATTCTTACATGGCTACCCGGAGACGACGTCACGCGCATTGATTGACGACCATCGACGCTTTCAACTTTTTCGAACGCCACGAAACATAACAATTTGAAAAAGGAACTGAAAAACGTACCTCGGCAATTCCGGAACAAAATCAACCGGAATGTCTAATGAAACGGGCGCATGAAAAATGCAACGAACGAAGAAACGACGCGTGTATTTTTATACACGACACTGCACGAGTAAAGGATCTCTCTTTCTTTCCTCCTCCCCCCTCCCCTTTTCTCCATCGGTTTCTCTCTCGCACTTCGTAAACTTTTGTAAATAGTTCGTGACCTCGGCATAGCGTGACGCATGCGTCGTTCCGAAAAACGGAATGTCGCTGCTACTGCTACCTGTCGATTCTAACCTCAAACGTCAACGTGTATATGATCTTTAACCTCGCTTGGCTGTTGTGTATTTTTCTTCCGTTTCCACGTAATTTCGTTTTTATTTCCAAGAACCTTTTATCCGCGTTCGGCGTATTCCTACTGTACATAAAGAGTAGTGCGAAGTATGGAACGCAGTGATTTCCATTAAAATTATGTACCGGAAATACGAGCGAGGATTTCACGCGAAACAGTTCTTCCAAATTTGAGGTTATGTTAGAGAGAAGTCCTGGTGTACACGATGAAGTAAGTTTTTTTTTACTTTTTCACGTTTTCCCTCCGAATCGATCTTTTTACATTCAAATATACGCTCGTCTTCGTTTCAAGCGTCTTGATTTTATTCAGAGTTCAATTAGATAGCACTACGAATATTTCGTTGCTCGTACACGTGCCTGGATACTACATGTAATGTGATATTGTGTAGGTGTTAGCTTTGGCGCTGAGACTCGCGAAATATAAGTGATTGTAGTGTTCGACGATTTCTCGCTTTTACAAGTATCCCGAAGAATTTTATTTTTCCGCGGTTCTCGATTAATTCGAATGGACGTCGGCAGTTTTGTGTGAAGTGTAACTGGTTAAAAGAAACGAATTTTTTAAAAAAATTGGTGCAATCATTTTTATCGACACAACTGCTGATAAATGTGATAGTTAATGTTGAGGTTTCAGTAAATGGATGAAAATGTGGAAGCACACTATTACAAATGGTAAAGAATCATATTTTTTTATAGTAGGAATATGAATAAAATAATAGGAACTTATAACTTCAGAGATTTTTTTAGACAGTAATGGACTCTCATAAAGATAATAGTGTAATGTTACTTTCTGGTTCTTAGAAAAATTGTGTACAAATCTATATCGTCGTGGTTTTCGATCGATTCGAACGGACATAGATAGTATTTATCTAAAGTGTAACTGGTTAAAAGAAACAAATTTCCAGAAAAAGTTATGATAATAATGTTTATCAGTAAAATAGCTGATAAATGTATTAGTGAATGTTGAAATTTCAGTAAATAGATCTAAATATGGAAGCCAGGGTTTGCTCGACTTTTCATAGAGTTTAAAATGAAAAGAATTTGTAGAATTTTCTTATCGTACAGGTGCTTAAATCGGAGCTGCACTACGATGGGACATCTCGGATCTCAATAGACAACCTAATGATTAAAGAAAATGTAGTTTTTGTTGTTGTTATAACTAGGAGAAAGTAGAAAAATTCTTTTTGAGTGGAAGTAATAACTGCATTTTTATTTCAAAATGCACATTTTATTCATGATACATTTAGTGTACATAAGGATTATTTGTATTGCGTCATAATAATACATATCAATCATTATTGTTATAATGTGGTGGTCAGTTTGATGACTGATTAATTGCAACTTTGCAATTTGGAGTTGCATGTACTTAGGGGATTAATAATGCGACGGTCGTCCCTCGCCTTGGACATCGCAGTAGTCCGTCTCCCAGTAGGTATGAGAGCGACTGCTGTCCCTTCACGGCATTAATATTTAATGATGGAACTTAGGGGATAAATAAGTAAAATAAGTCCAACCAGTAGAACCGTGTTGACGCCATTATGGTGAATTTTTTTGTTTAACAATTTTCCAAAGTAGGAAAAATATTCCAGATCCAGAGCCATCCAATAGCATATTAAAAAATTTATACGGAAAATAAGTGCCTCTGGATAATTTCGATTCTAATATAAGTATGCATTGCTGGCATATTTTTATCTGCATTAATTTAATTTCCTATTGACGCATTTTTGGTGTTTTAACCTATACAATTATAAATTACATCCTAAGAATTTGCTTTCACATTTTATGTTCTAGCAAAAGACTTTGGTAAACGGTTGAATAGTCAAAATCAATAAAACTCCTTAAGAATTTATAAAAAGTTTTACGATATCCTGGATTAGCATGTCGATTGCGTAGTCGAATTAATAAATAGGTATATGCTGGACACCCGATTCTTAAAAATTCAAAAGCTAGCAATAGGATTCTCAAACTCGACTTCCATGATGAGCAATATGTTCATAAAATAATTCCATGAAAAGCATAACTTAATTATGACGAGTTACTGTTGACACAATTATGAGTTATTTCTGGATATGCTGTACAATTCTTATCGGCATGATTTATCGATGTTTCCTCCAACGTTTTTCATATTTAAAGAAAGCCAACGGATATCGTACGATACACGAACGAAGGAAGTATTTGTTAATTAATCACATGTTCATGACAAGAAACAGTCATCCCAGATTGGGGTGAAAACTTCCTTTTTTTGCTTTGCAGAAATTCACACAATGTTACAACATTAACATTCTGTTATGTCGTACATCGGGATGATATGAGCGTTGGCCTTTCACTGAACCTCAGATATTTTTAGATTTAGCATTTTACAATGAAAAATGGGTCGTCGGGGTATTCCATTTCAACGCAGTTTCTGTGCGGAATTCATTTTAGCGGTCTTTTTACTGGATCGTAATACTTAAGAATTTACATTTTTCTCTCCAAAAACTTCCCCGACTTCTTGTGGATAAAGAAAAATCTTGCAATGGCAAAATGCTGTGGTTTTCTTTGAAACGTTTATAGAGAGTGGAATATCATGCTACGCTAGACCTGATTTTTTTAAGTAGTTTTACAGACGTAGGTTATTTCACCAGCTGCCAGTTGCCAAGATTATCTTGAAGCTTTACTGATTTCCTGTAATTTCTATGGTTCGAAGCATTGTTTTCGAATATTACCAGTTTTTACATCATTATCCTTATGCACTTGACCATGGCAGAATAAGAGCATAAAATTCCAGCACCAGTTGTTCCAAAGAAGGCTTTATTCGTTTCACACAGCCTCTATTGGTACACAAACGCAGTGCATATGGACAGTTATTCTTCTATTTTCCATTGTCGTTTTCCTGTTGTCGAGTTGGTCTATGTAAAAGTTTTATATCTTACACATGGCAGACTCGCACTGTACGCCGAATGATAATTGCACAGTTTGGTTGAAATAAAAGACAATGAACTACAATTTTAAACAGAAAAGTAAATATAAATTCAATCTTGACAATTAAAAATATATACATTCAGAATAAATTGTAGGAAATGGATGCTTTGCGGTTACCGATATAGCACCCGAATGATTAAAAAATTAGTTATTCCAAGAAAAATGCACATATTTTACTAAAATTATTATTTAAAAGAAAATCAAATGTAGTCGAGGCAGTAAAAATTTAGTCACTAACGGTAAATAACGTAATTAATATTTTCCTCGCCGAACAAAATAGGAAAATTTAGTCATCTGGATTCGATATTAATGTGACCTGATTAAACTATACCTATGTAGTCCAGTAAAATTTAAATCAAGGTAACCAAATGCCATTTTATCCAATGAAGAAAATATTGATTTGACCGTGCTAAAATCACTCATTCAAAAGAAAATAGCCAAAATCATTTCACTGGTGCTCTAAATAGAAGATGATAAACGTGTCGATCGATAAAATATTTTGGAATTCAATCGGTCATTATACACAACTTGCATCAACTCGACGGGCAATATGGGATGGAAGTGAATTATTCTAAAAGTATTTGTTAGAAACAATAAAAAAATGTAATAATAATATATTAAATTATAATTGGATGAAAAGATTTAGTAATTATAGATCATCTCATTTTATGAAAATATAGTACACACATTATGAAAAAAATTGTGGAAATTTTTTATTAAAAGATGCTCTTATTAATAAAAAAAAATTTTAATTAATCCTACCATGCAAACCAACTAAATATCACATAGCGTGGTAATACAAGTTCTTCTAGAGAGCCATTGTTTTAATTCTTTTTTTTAACCTCACATGCATGGAGCACACGCACACACACACTTCATACATGCATTTCAAATAACTTCCTAAATGCTAATTGCACTTTGTCTAGTTTGATCATGTGTAACATTTCATAAGAGTAAAGCAGGAGTAAAAGAGTCATGCTGCTAAAGGAATGGGACCACCTTCTGAAGGCACTTGGTAGGGGAACCCAAGGTTAGAAGTTTCACTTTTTTTTTTCTTTCTCTTCTGTTTGACCGTTCTCCAGAATGGAACATTATTATTTTTTTTTTACCATGACCGGTTCTGGTGCCTGTATTATCATCGATTCTATGATTTCCTCAGTTGCGGATCTCCTTGAACTTACGCTTGATGACTTCCTTCACGTTTGCGTATGTTGATTTCAGTCTGACGAATGCTTTCGAACCTTAGTACCCTTCAGCCATTTTATTTGCTCCGTTGAGGTTAAGAATTTGATAGCTAGTAAAGAATTGGAAGTCCGTATCGCAGAACCGTTATTCCCGCTTAACTTCGTATCATACTAGAAATTGTTCTTTGAGACATTTTTGTAACTTATTGCTTTTCAGTATTTTTCTGTTACTTCGTCACCTTTATTTTTTGTTATTTCATTATAGAAACTATTGGTGAGGCTCTACCTTCCGCATACGGAATTTGGTCACTTTTTGTTCTTTGGTGGTGGTTGCCTATTTCATTCGAAATTGCTCGTTACATGGAATCCAATTTCTAGAGTCATCCATCACGAAAATAAAGGAGAGTGTAGTGGATGTTGCAAAGAGCACAGCGGTTATGCAATATTTGAAAATCCAAAATTTCATAAATTAGAAGCGACACTGTGCCTTTATAATTCCAAAGTTTTTAACTTCATAATTAGAAAAGTTTCAATTTCCGGATGCAGTTTGGATTTGGAAAGTAATAGCTGGCTGTCCGATATGAAATTTTTGGGTTCCATGCTATAAAATTATTATATTAAATAGTAAATATTAAAATACTAATATTCTGTACTATAAAATTAGAGAAAATTCAGAATTTATTACTAGGAGCTTACGAAATTGCTGCAAAGTGGGAGAAAATAAAAATTCCTCAATTTTCCAACTTTTATGGGAATCCCTTCTTTGTATATGTGAACCTTTTGTCACCGTACTTTTTAAAAATAAAACAACATATTAGAATAATGTACTTTCATGCTTATAAAATTAATTAGCTAAAAATTCTATTTTTTTAAATTGCACATCTTTATTTGCATACTTTTATTTCACATCTATCTGGTAATTAATAATCATGTGAAATATCAATTAGAAATATATTGAATCGCAATTATCACATGGAATAAGATTTTTCTACCTGTCGTATCCAATTACAACGTCTTATTCTTTAACTCTTAGCCTGCCAACTGGGGTTTGAGACGCCCCAGGCTATGTCAGCTCCAACTTAAGCATGTTTATAGTAAGAAATTTCAACAATTTTGTTTTTCATACTAAATATTATAGTCGTAAAATGACAATGGTTTCCACGCAATACAAATTTTTATAGGTGGGGTCTGAAAGACCCCAGTGTGCCAAGTATTTCATCATTTTCATCTTTCACCCGTTTTTGCTATTGCGGGATGCTTTTTATATTACTTTGTTGCCATTTCCAAGCAGCAGTTTGCATGGTTGATAATTTTACCGTTTCATATGTAAAATGTCCAAAATAAATTACACGGTTGTGTATGATAATTTACTCTTTACCGTCATTCCGTTAATACAATTTGCGTACACTCTCGAACAGTGTAGTGCAACACGGCGGAAAGATGGAACCTGATACTAATTAAAATATTGATTGTTAATACAGCATGTAATTGTGTGATTCAAAAATATTTTCTGGACCTCTCACCGAAAATAATTCAGATCCAGAGTCATCATCTTAACGATGACGTTGGGAAAAAAAAAACGTTCTTAAGCTACACCTTAAGACATTTTAAATATGCTCTTTCGTAATACGTTACGTTTAAGAAGAAGGAAAATTACAGTGATTGTCGGAAGATTACCTCCTCGCCCGAAGAGATAATTTTCTACTTTGAAAAACGTTACAAGCTGCGTTAGGAAACGATAATCGTTGTGGCAGTTTGAGTTTTTTTACGAGAACGAAACAGCATCTATCGCGTTACTGGTCGAAAAGCGATTTCGAGTTTTCGAAAATAAAGAGTACGCACCAGATGCGACGAAGAAACGGGGGAGTAGTGCAAACTGCGTAATGAGAAATTGCACACCTTACATGCAATGCCGGATGCGGTCCGTGTTGCATATAGAAAATGATGGATAGACCTACCGGGAAAAGACCATTAGGTAGACCAAGACGTGGGTGGGAGTGTGTTATCAAAGTGGACCTAAAGGGGGGTAGGGTATTTCGACGGGGAATGGACCGAATTAGTTGGAGATAGGAATGGTTGATTGGCGAGCTTTTGTGGAAATGCCAATGAACTCTCGAGTTCGAAATGAATTTGGGGGGGGGGGGGGGGGGGGGGGTGTCAAGTCAAAATCTTGAAAAATGCGATGTTGTTATTTATCGAATTTGAATGTAGGCGCGGATGCCGTTATGTGTCAGAAATGTTTGTGAACCATGAAAATGAAAGAAGTGCGTGTCATTTTTTAACAGTCCCGGCTGATGCAATATCGCTGACTCAGATTCTCATAAGTACCAGAGTTCCTCCCAGACACTTTTGAGACGTTTTATCACCCTGTGTTACATATATATATAAAACAAGCGTGGCCTGAGCGGAAAGTTCAGGTGACCGACATGGCAGTTAACGCGTTAGGGGGTTAATATAACCTGCGCGACTGATGCCCAAAGCCTGTCTTGGCGCATTATTATTCAACCTTCGACTCCCGAATATTGCGTTCTCCGCATTTTAACTCCATTTACGCTCTTACGTTGGATTAAAAAGAAACAGAAATTTTCCTATTTTTTTTTATTTGATGCATTACGCATTTCGCAACGCCATTTATTAACGACTGTATTTGAGGGTACAAAGAAATACCGGTACCAATCTCATTGCTAAAGTTTCATTTGAATTCACTGTCCCACACAAATACGTTCCATGTTTCTCTCGCTTCCACCACAATATTATTATCCATCGATTCGGATTCGCGATTTTCTCGAGTAACTTCTACGTCACCGCGGAAAGAGCTTAGCGATGACGATAAAAGCTGCAGACAGCTATGTACATCATGGAGGCATAGGTACGTGGTGCATTTAGTAGAGCTAAATGGTTCGGCAAAGTCTGAATCAACGTCGTTGGCTGGCAAGGCTATGCGGTATACATACATACACATGTATACTGTTACCGTGTATGCGTATAGGCAGACGAGTCTCACACAGCTCTTGGCCTCTGGTTTGTTTGTGTTAGCGCGGGTGTGTTGTTACTAGTTGCGGAGGAGTCGTCTCTCCCTACCAAGAGGTAGAAGGAGGGGGTCACTGACCGTTACATCATCGCCAGTTTATACTTCAGGGTACCATCGGAGACCTATCCGAACCATTCTGAACCTGGACCTTGTTGTGCAATATTTCTCTTCCTCTTTCCTTCTTTCACACAATTAAGAATAGTTGCTGATTCTCAATATCTGTTTATGACCGTCTCAAAACAGTCGTTGGATGATTCATTGATTATATTTACATGTACATACATACATACATACTACCTTTTTATGTCACTTAATGGAAGGTCAAGGTGTTTACGCAGTAGTGGTCTTACGTAGCCTTCTCTCTTTAAACTTGTAATTGATACCATCGATGGTATTTCCAGCGGTCTTGCAGCGAAGCGAACGACGTCTAGTATATTCACTGAAAAAAAAATGCTCTAGATTTCAACTACATTAGCGCAATTGGAAAAAATAAAATTTATTCAACAGCAATAACAATGCGTCAAGTATTCCATCGATTTCTCGTTGGTTCAGTGACAAAATTAGATAGAATACTCTCATATGTTCATGGCAGCTCTTGACAATTTTGTTTTTGAACCATTAATATTTTTTTTGCTGTGTTCTTTTTGTTCCAAATCTACCTCTCTTATTTCGAAAGTTTCGACAATTAGAGAGAATTAGAGAAAATGCCTGAAGAAAGGACTAGGGAATTTTACTTCTCAGCCAACCGGTTTTCCCGTTATTGCGAAATTGCACCGTAGGGATTTCCCCTGTGACTTCCAGGTCACATATGGATTCACATTTTCAACTTTTTCTTTTTTTTAATGTTAGTTTCTATACCTATTATGACTGTTAAGTAATAACTTGGCCGCAGGATTGCTTGTTTACTATTTTTCTGATACTTCATTTGTCATTTTGAACCAAAGGAAATTGATTCCATACGCCGAAAAAAATAAGGGTGCTAATTATTTAGTTTTTAGTTGACTTAACCACTTAGGCACGACGCGCCACTACAGTAGCTTTCACGTATGAACCCTGCCGTACAGAGAAATAGCTCCGCGCAACGTTCAGTCGTTCCTAAGAGGTTAATGAAATCCCAGCGGAAGTCGGTAAAAAGTAGGTTTTTTGAGGAAAAAGGCATTTCCCGTTGGATTTCGGGAATTTTGACAATGAAAATGGATTTCTCGGAAAAAAATACATCGGATAAGGGTCTCCCGAAAGTGCGGAAATTTATTTTCCAAACTTTGAATTTTTTGGGCACCTACCCCTTCCCCCAAAAATGGGGTAAAAATTAAAGTTTCAAAAATAGGGTTGGACTAGTCATTTCTAGGGGTAATTTTTCCCGTAGAATCGATTGCAAAGGTCAAATTTAATGAAATCCCAGCGGAAGTCGGTAAAAAGTAGGTTTTTTGAGGAAAAAAGGCACTTCCCGCTGGATTTCGGGAATTTTGACAATAAAAATGGATTCCTCAGGAAAAAATACATCGGATATGGATCTCCCGAATGTGCGGAAATTTTTTTTCCAAAAGTCGATTTTTTGGGCACCCCTACCCCTTCCCCCAAAAATGGGGTAAAAATTAAAGTTTCAAAAATAGGGTTGGACTAGTCATTTCTAGGGGTAATTTTTCCCGTAGAATCGATTGCAAAGGTCAAATTTAATGAAATCCCAGCGGAAGTCTGTAAAAAGTAGGTTTTTTGAGGAAAAAAGGCATTTCCCGTTGGATTTCGGGAATTTTTATAATAAAAATGGATTCCTCGGGAAAAAATACATCGGATAAGGGTCTTCCGAAAGTCCAAAAAATTTTTATCTAAAAGTCGATTTTTTTGGGCATATCTTCCCCTTTCCCCTATATATGGTATTTTTTTCAGTGTAAGAGCGAAGTTAATTTACGCTAAAGTAAAATTTGACCGAATCGTAGAATCGATGAAACACTTTTTAAAACTCCTGAAAAAAAAATTGTCTCGGTTGGTTATATAAATGTAATCCCACTTGATTGCTTTAGCAATAAACATTTAGTACCGCACTTTGTCGTATCACCATGTGATATGTTTCTCACAATAAATGGCAGTGCATCAGACGACGCAAACATTCTTGATTACAAAATAATTGACCGTCGACGTGCAAGAATATGAAAAAGCATTGATGTTGTTAAATCTCTCGAGATCTCGAGTGCTGCATGTCGTATGCATATGTTATGAGGAAGTTTGTAGAGGTGATCACGGTCCATTACTGGAAAGCGTTGTATTCAACTGTTCCTGTATCCTCCGGAGAAATCCCATATCTCTCAAAAAGTCACTCAATTAAAAATCGGACATGTAGCAACGAAAAGGAATTGTTTTACTAACAGTTTTTTTTTCTGTTCTTCGATACTTACCTCTTAGCATCTAATTTTCACAGAATAAAGGATGGGGGTCCATAAGGCGAGTTTTTGGCCCCAAGAGAGCAGAGGGTCGCAACATTTTCATTTTTATATAAATGATGCGCTTTGATGTCTTTTACAACATACATAAAAAAGAAGGTTATGCGCAATTGCGCTCATATTAAAAAACGCGGCTGAATATGCCAAAAAAGGGTATTTTTTATTTTTTTTTTTTTTTTAATAAGGAAAAGACTCAAGTTTGCTGCAATAAAAAAGGGGTTAAATAATTTTAAAAAGACTCAATGTTGCTCAAACAAAATATTGAAATTATTAAAAAGGTTATTGTTAATATAAATCCGAGATATTATAATTTTCAACAATTATTAGGGCCAACATCTACATACTTTCTAATTTGTTTATAATATTTTTCTTGAATCTCTCGAGCCTCTTCCTTTTGCTTCACAATCTTGAAATGAGACCAACTTGCGCATAATTGTACCAATTACTGAAACGTTCCCGAACCGTTAACCGCAAGAACAAATTACAATGCACCGTATACTTACAGCGTTAATCGAAAAATTCTTTGACTCGCAAAAATTAATTCCAATCCATCGACCGAAGTGAAAGATTTCGAGGCTCCAAAAAGTACGAGCTTGAAATGTCAGTGACTTTTGTGACACAAGGAAACATAGTGTTTTGAAATATTTATAACATTCGTGCAATGCATAAGTAGAACGAAGAGGGTTGAACGAATTGATCGGAACAGGAGGGTTAATGACATACTTAGACTATACAATTGTACAGAAAACTTGGCTCGGGAAAGGTACAATCATGCCGAAAAATTACCGTACACGTCAGGTAGTTTATGCCGTTGGAACATGAAGCTGACACTACTTGTGTCTCAAGAGAATTGTTACTGTGCGAGCGTACCTCGGGGGAACGATAAGGTGATAGAACCTATATTTGCTGCTGTTATAAATAATGTTGACCTATAATTAGCATTGAGTCCATGACGCCGATATCTGGTATTAAATTTGGGGAAGAAAGTGGATTTATCCATATGAAATCTAATTTGTTTAACCCTTAGCTGACCTACTTCCCCAGAATAACATAGTTGGCACACTAGGGCTTTTCAGATCATGTCGATAAAAATTCGCATTGCGTGAAAGCTTTTGATTTTTTTATCTGAAAAAATTGTATTGTAGTTATTAAATATTGTTTTAACAGATAGTGAGATTTATTATATGAAAACATAAATTAGAAGAAAAAAATGGTGGAATTTTCTCACTATACGGATGCTTAAATTGGAGCTGAATTTGGCTGGAGCGTTCCAAACTCCAATAAGTCAGCTAAAAAATTGTTAAGAATTTGGTAATCATATGCAAAATTGTCCAAATTCGGTAAGATTGATTTGTAGGATTATATTTTTTCTGCCATTGCAAGAGCAATGTATTAGTTGAGATTTTATTACCAATGAAGGTCGTTCAGCCTCGATAACAATTACTAAAATTCCCCATGACATTGAAATGTTAGAGCTACGGTGAATTTTTACTATTACTTTCAAGTAATTAGGTAACTTTCAGAAAAACTTTTACGGATTGTAGGGAAATTTTTATCGCAGCATATCAAAATTTCCAGTTGATTGAATTTCCTTGCTTTCCATCAGATTTTACAGTGACGGCCACAATTATGGTGGTCAGTGTAGGAATTTCTTTTTGGTGTGCATTTCTAGCTACACCAATTTTGCTACATTACCATTTTTACTACACTAATTTTCTCCCCACGATTATTGCATTAAATTACAATTGAGCAGTCAATTTTCAAAGTGGCCTAAGTCCATTTGTGAATTTTTTGTCAACTGTAGTAACATGTGCCACTTGACATTAGCTGCCATAAAAAACATTTCACGAAACTCATAAAAAATTGAACTTAGGCCACTTTCAAAATAATCGGCCCCGACTGAAAGTTATTGAAAACCGCTTCGGTGAAAAATGTGTTCCCCAAATTGACGCTACACTTGAAACTCGACAATCATTAGGGATGGACGTAAAACACTGCGATACGTATCTTGCCTTCGCAATTGTCCTATACCTGCATAGGTGTACGTATGTCCGTATAAATACTTATCTACACATACGCAGTCGCAGGTAGCGTTGTGAAGGGTTGGTTCTTCATCAGGGTTTCCTCAGACATTATTGTTCCGTTGTCCGTCATTCCCTTTCAACAGGAGACGACGATGCAAAAGTTTTCCCCTTTGCCGGACTTAGATAGAGGCTGTACAGAGAGAAAGCAAGAGGGACACGATATCGATGTTAGTACCGCATACAAGTTGAGTAACTCCCTTATAGGAATTCTGTCTGCTAAACCCAACAAATGAACCAGCATCGATCGTTACTTGGCGAGACGGGAAATAGCAGGGAGAACCTGGCACATATCTCTCAAAAGAGTAATTTCCCTGTCGACAAATGCTTTCGTACAATCGCTAGGAAGGTCAAGAATCGTGTGAACTATTGATTCCAAGGGCAAGGTCGGTTGAATATGTTTGATATGGTCAAACAATTTCTAATAACTATGTTGTACATTAACCGTTTGAGTGCCGCGCGTTTTTGCTGTTTCCAAATCGAAAACTGCCAAGCGGCGCGGTATCGCTCTTTTTATTGCGTGTTTCAAAAATACTGCCATTTTTGGACACGAGACAGAAGAAGTACGATCGCGCCCCTTGGCATTTGGCAGAAATGTTGGCATTTTTGAAACACGGAATAAAAAGGGCTCTCCCGCGCCGTTTGTCAAGTTTCGATTTGGAAAGTCCATTGAAATGCACATACGGGAATAAATTCGTCTCCTTCGGGCATACATGGCGAAATTGTACTACAACTGGTGTTTTCTTATGATACATGGTAGAGATAGCGTTAACGCTTTGCTGCCAGCAATCTTGTAGGATGATACGTCATCGCATAATCAAATAAGTAACATTCACTGACTGGGTCAGAACCTGGCCTG
Source organism: Gasteruption jaculator (assembly GCA_949825005.1). Taxonomy (NCBI): domain Eukaryota; kingdom Metazoa; phylum Arthropoda; class Insecta; order Hymenoptera; family Gasteruptiidae; genus Gasteruption; species Gasteruption jaculator. The sequence continues at coordinate 14,533,690 of OX463765.1, read as the reverse complement.
ATTAGATACCACCGATGGCATTCGTAGAGGTGTTTCCCTAAAGCTAACGAAGTCCGTTATCTCCGTTTCAAAATGCCCACCTGAAAATTCCGTCGATCAAACTCCAAAAGAGAAGGTGTGAGAAGGCAGTCTCAAAAAATTGTATTTCTTACTGTTAGTGAATCGGTAATTCGAAAAATATAAAATGTTGCCGAGGGTTTCCGTGTGATTTTTGTATGACCACATCTTTATACCTTAGCTGGCCTACTGGGGTCTGAGATTCCCCACCCCAGTTCAGCTCCAATTGAGGGATCTTCATAGTATGCAAATTCTGCCATTTTTCTTTGCATACCAATTATTGTATTTTTATAAAATAGGTTATCATATTTCTTTACAACAACCTTCAATAACTATCATACAATTTTTCTAAGTTGGAAAAGTGAATATTTTCCACGCCATGCAAATTTTTATCGATGTGGCCTGAAAAGGCCCACAAGTATGTTATTTTGCTGTAGTGAGTTAGCTAAGGATTAATGAAATAAATACGAAAACTCAAAACTGTGTCATTTAGGATAAAGCAGATTGCGATTTAGAGGCTCAAGTAGCCTGTTTTCAACTCAAGTGCGAGTTATCTGCAAATTATCATGATCAAACAAGTAACACTCGCTAACTGGGTCAACACCTGACCTGATTAGAATTCATTCAATCTACGAGCACTATTTTCTAGATTAGATTTTGTTACATTATCGTCCTTTTAAGCTCCTCGCTTTTGCACAATCCATCGAAAATTTAGCCTCAAGTAGAAAAAGACCCCGGGGTCACGGAACTCCTAGAAGACGAGTATTTGCCAAAAATTCATACAATGGAATGTAAAACCGAAATTTTGATTTTTTTCTTTAATTTTTATCTCCTCTTTCTTTTACATCAAATTTGTCGTCGTTTAAAACTAAAAATTCGCATTTTATTTCATGTCGATGAAATCGTTCACTTTTGAGCTACAAAATAAAAAATTGAAATTTGAAAAATTCGTGTCCAGAATAAGTAGGGGACCAAAATTGCCGCATCCTATTATATATTATAAAATTTGAAATTCTATTTTTGAAACTTTACTCGAACGTTTGAAGAAAACTAATCAATGTCATTTAAATTGTCTTTCAACAATCCCCGTCTTCCTATTCGCGTCGTTGGCACCTACGACTCATTATCACCGCTTCTGTGTAAACTTCTCGGTGTACATCTTATTTAAAAATAAATAAAAAGGCGTAACATTAGTCATTAGCACCTACGGATAAAAAGTGCATTCGTTTCTTCTTCGCGTTGAACTCGTTAAAGCGAAAACGCTTGGTAACAGTACCAAAGTAGCGATGCCAGTGAAATATGTAAAGATTCTATTCAGGTGTAAAGTTTAAGAGGTCGGGTCAGTTTAAATAAATTTGCGAGCCAGCGTCATCCCTTGAATTCCTCGGTCAACGAGGAAAACTTCAACGTCCACGAGATGAAAATGGAATGAGACAGTTTCAAACAGGTTATTTCTGTTAAATGTCCCAGTTGACAGACGTTCAATATGAAGAGTTACGGTTCGGTCTAATTGGAAAATACGATTATTTCATTTCCCTCGGCCTCGCTATTGACGATTTATTTGCAGATGGAACATCCTGCTCGTTTTTTTTTGCCTTAGTCGCCGATTCTTTGAGATTTTTTTTGCCGGTGTTTGTCAATTTGGGCGCTGCTAATGGTGGCCAGAGGAAATGTGCATACGCACAAACGTCTCAAAAGACAGTGAGAGACTCATGACACGAACGTTCGCTATAAATAGGGATTGCTTATTTTGAAATCTGGTCCCGTAGTGGGGTGTGTACCGAACATGTTCCTTCTTGTATGACATCAACCTTTCCGAAAGTATGTACGCCCATCGAAGTGATTGTACAAAGCATTCATTGATACCTTCTTTCTTTGGAAGAAAAAGGAAGCGAAGAAAAGATCTCGGTCCCTGCTTAGCGTGTTGAATGATATAAAATTTACGACATTTTGTCTGCCCTTGACCCTGAGCCTCGGTTGAATGGTTCTTTGTGGGAGGATGATGTTAGAAAAAAATGTCGCAAGCGATGTGAAATAGACACTCGAACAGGAAATTTCACGTCCAAATCCGTTATTTTGGACAATATGTGTACAGAATTCCCACTATCTAATCAAACCAGTACTGATTACGGTCAAGGCTTCTATTATTCTGCCTTTATTCGTCAAATTACGTCAAAGTATTGCGCGTCTCGGCTTGGTAATGGTTCGAACAATTGTTACAAACTTGTAACCCTTTGCACTCGGATTTTTTTCTCTCCTAAAGCTTTCAGCAGCTCGGATTTTTTTTTCTTGTAACTGCATACGCAATTTGTGATTTATTTGAAGGTAAAATTTGCAGTTAAAATTTCAAAGGCGAAATATTTTTAATTATTACATCAATGTATTAATATTATTGGTAATTATAAATTAGTTCTATACGTCAAACTTTGGCAGTGCCTGGGAGTGCAAGGAGTTAATTTATAAGCGGAAGAATAGTTTGTTAACTTTTGCCAAGAAATTAATAAAAATGCATTCATAACAAAAAATAGTAAAACCAATTGCAATAGAAAAATGAGTTATTAGAAAATGTGTAATGTATGGAAATATAAAAATAATTGTATGGTACGTACTAATTATAAAAATAATTAAACCAAATAGTTGACAAATATATCGTTAATCATTAGTAGCGTGTGTGTGTGTGTGTATTCTATTTTCTTATTAACTTTTAAAATGTTACGTCACGAACATATATTTTCTTCTTCGCAATTGTTATTAATTTTTGTTGTTGTGCGTGTAGGAAACGCCAATAAAGATAAGAGGAGATTGTTTTAAAATCTTGAGGATGGATCATGCGAATTATCGCGATTATGATTTTCTTGTCTTCGTTGCTATTTTGAGAACAAGGATTTTTAAACCAAATGCACAAAACTGCATGGCCCCTGACGTACAGTAAGAAATGAAACCTCTGGCCCGCGACGTGTTAATCATAAAAGAAATGACGATGTCCCGTAAAAGTAGCATCAAGGAACCTGGAAATAGAGCGGGAAGGGGTATAATGACCAAAAAATAGTAATTTATATATAATTAGAATTCTAAATAGACATTGTGAATTATTATGAAATTATTTGGAGTGCAGATGTTCATAACTCATGCGTTTCAGAATTTTTTTTTAACGTGGACCATTTGTTAGTGTCATAGTGTCACTGAGAACATGATTTACGATTTGAAAATTCTAACGCGTAGATGAATAAACGCTGAAACCGTCATTCGGCGAAAAAAAAATTAAAAGTATTGTTATACTCAAGAAATGAATAGTTTTTTCAATGGCTTTAGGATTATACTTGCTATGTATGCAGTACCGAAATTGGGGGGGGGGGGGGGGGGGTCCGAAAATAATATAAGATCTACAAATACGGTGTTTAATCTTATCTCGTATTTACTGTGCTAGGGTACGATATCAGACGACTAATTTAAGCGTCCTGTTTGTATGTATAAAAAGTCAAGCTCTGTAAATATTGTAAAAGTTACGCATTTGTATTGCATTAATATGATAAAGGTTCAAATTCCAGCAGGCGGATGTAAGAAGAGGAAATTCTTCGCTAAACTATCATCAAATACTATCACTATTGTGTCTTATGTTTAGGTGTATGATTGCTCAAGGCTGGTATTTTTACCCTATTATACTGAGAAATGTAAAAACGACGAATTTTCGTGATTTTACAAACTTTGTCTGGTATAACCGTGAAATTCAGAAGAAAAAGTGATACCTAAGCGGTATTTCAAATTACGAATTCTAACATTCCGTCTAATCGGTTCTAGTCACTCAATCACAGCTTCTTGGGAGAAGCTGTAGCAACATAAACGAAAGTAGCAAATATTTCACCTACTCAAAAATATCAATACTCGGTCTTAAAATATTTGAAATATAAGAAAACAACAACATTATTTCCCATCATAGTTATTTTTTGGGGCGATAGAATCCAATATAACTAAATGTAAAGCTCGGTCAACTTGAATCCCGAAGCCTCTGTTGCAAAATATGAGCTCAACTTTGTTGAAATATGGCACATTTTCTGATATCATATTTTATGTAAACTTTAACCATGTACCGAAATTGCCAAAGGAACACGGATATGTTTGCTACAAACTTTCCTCACCGCTGCGATTGCTTTGGGGAGCCTCCAAAGTATTGCCCAAGATTATATCTAACCAAATTCTTTGCCACATTTTTACTCGTATAAAAGTATAACGGGCACCGTCAAGTATTAAAATTGGTTCAGAGTTTGTAACAGTCTATCTTCGCCGGTTTGTTAGTTTTTGGGTAACAGAAGTTCGGGTTGTTTTGTCAGACATTTGAGACAAATCCAAAGTTTTTATTTTCCTGTTTTACTTTTGTCCCAGAATTGTTATCTAAGTACTCTGCACGAGAGTTTTTGGAACCAATATTTCTGCCATAATATTTTACAGGATTCGATGAATTTTTCTTGAATTGTGAAATTGGTCCAAGGCCAAAATATTAAAAAAGTGAATTATTCCATATTTTCTGTTGAACGTATTTAAGTTACAATTCTTTGAAGTTAGTTTACGAAAATCCCGTGGAATTACTAATTATTCTTTTTTGCTACAATTGTAGTACGGATCCCTGTATTTTTGAAAAAAAGGACACATTTACTTGTAAGATGCAAATTAAATTTGACAATTAACGAAAATATTTGTATTATCAGAATTAATTTTTTGTTACATAATTTCTTTTATATAAAAAAAAACTGTTTTTATTTTTTAACCGTAAAACCTTAAATATCTTGAAACCCAAATATATTGCACTAAAAAAAATTGTAAAATATAAGATTTACTAAGAATTTCACATTTTTTCAGGCCGGCGCAGAGCTACATCAACATAAAAAGCAGCAGCCCTGTATCGCCAAGAACTGTTGGTGGAGCGACTTATGTTCAAGGAGGCACAGGGGTACCATCGACACCCGGTGGAAGTGTAGGACCACCGAATACAGGTGGAAACGCTGGAGGAGGTAACGTTACGAGTGTCGCGGGTGCCACTGGAGGATATGTCGCAGTACCATTACCGGCAGGTTTGCGATATGTGCACCCTTATCCACCCGCACCGGCGCCGGCTCAAGCCTCCGCTCCTTCGGCACCTGTGAATCAAACACCGCCTCCTCCAGGAGCAGCAGCTGCTTATACAAGGGATGTTTATCGAAATACCACAACTAACGTAAGTCTTTGCAACTTTCATGAAATTGAATGTCAATATGCTGTATTTTCCTTTCAGCCCAGACGTTAATCCTTTGACTGCGTTACCTTTATCAAAGAAACCATCGGTACATGTGACCTCACATTTGGATCATAATTCCCAAAATTCTTCTAAAATTATTTCTACTTGCCAGAAACACGTAATTGAAATTATGCTAATATTGAAGAAATTGTTAAGTTGATGCGTATGAAATGTCGGATTTTTAAGTGAATATATAAAAAAAAATCCGACATTTCATATGCACCAACCTAATATTCATATTCATTTATTTAATCGATCGTTATTTAATCGTCGAAAAAATAATATAAATATGTGAAGTTGGAACTTTGATCACGACAACAAAATGAGGGTTTTTCATATTATGTCGAAATCCGAACACCCCATGGCTGTATCTAATATTGAATGGTATCAATATCGAATCCATTCACTTTTGGATACACCTGAAAGGTGAGTGGATCTCGATTCTACAAAGAAATAATGTTTAATCCTTGTTCTTGATTGATCGTCATAATAATAATAATTATTCATTTTTTATTTTTAACACTTTGCCGTCCGCGCGTCTGATCCTGATTCTTCCGTTTGGCATCGGTATAAATCTTTATTTTACGACACCAAGCTGGTGCCACCGGCGCTTGCCCGATAGTTTTCGCATGACACCAATGTGGTGCCACCGGACGGCATAGGGTTAAGAAACGTTTCTTAAAAATCAAAGATGTATGATTATTAGAAATTATTTTTTAAGAAACTGGGTTGAATAGATTTTGGGTGTCTTCAAAGTTCTCGATCGGTTGCTAAAGTGTTCTATGACCGTCATGGAAGGTCCTGAAAATTTTCTGAACATGTATATGGTCAAATCATACGCGATGGAAGCGTGAGAACATATTTCTACGCTTTCCGCGGTCAAAGGATTATTTTACAATATTGAGAAGTTGTGGAAGAAGTATCTTACTCTCTGAAATAACTTTGACCCTTTCACAGTGGTCTGTAGCTAATAACCGTAATGTTACACCGACCGTGATACTTGGGTGGACTGGTGAAAGTTGTCTTCAACCGCTACTAAATATGGCGAAAACGAACTTTCGATAAACTTCAAACCGTTTGTGGAATTTCAAAATTCCAAATTTCTGCAATTTTTGTCAACAGAACTCCACTTTTAGCATATTTGGTTGAAAAGGGATGGTCACAAGTTCTGTCATTTTCTCTGGATCTTCGAGAATTTGCAGACTGGAGTTCTAATATTGATTTAGGATTAATCCAACATTCGCAGTCGTAAAACATTCCTTTGCACTCGTCCAGAATCTTTTTTGTGTATTTTGTATAATTGATAATACCCAAATAAATAGACTTGTCCCAAAATGACACCCTTTAATATTTAAATATTTTATTTCTATCGTGAGACAAAATGTAGGCAATGTTTATGGACTGAAATTCCAAAACATCGACCAAATCTACGCAATTGGTAGGCTTAGGGTTTCTAAAGTGTTGGTTTATTTAAGCGAAATATTGTAGTTCCTCGACGCCGGTCCCATAGAAGACACAGGTGTAAGGAGTTCCCTGAGTGGTTAATGCGTAACTGAAAATTCTTTTTAATTAGTAATATAAGGGTGTAATTTAACTTTAAAATTCATCGGTTAAAACTTTTGAAGGGGCGTGCTTCGGATAAGGATCACACTTAGCAACAACTTTCTACTTTTTGTCATTACGCGTAGGCACTGACATGAAAAACGTTAATTCTGATGAAAATAAAGTTTCGATTTTGCGCCTACATTTAGTTTCCTATATATTGTGGAATAAATCAACAGGAACATCGGTGTAAAATTCTTCGTTGGACCCTTTTTGATTAAAATGTATTAAAATTCTTCCCTTCTTAAAGCGTTCTTCTGGATAAATTGATTTATCTTCAGAATAGTTTTCGACTCTTTGATCTATATTCATTATTATTTATTTTTTATTCTCTATCTATATTTATTTTTATTCTAATTGACCTTATATGAAAAAGCTCTTACAAATATTCTCCATGCATGGACAAAAACATTTACCATTTGGCACCAAAAATCTTCACTTCAGGGGCGAAGACAAACGCGTGTAGTAAAGATATCCGGCAGGAACAAACTTAAAATGTCTGTATATACGTAATTATCTAGGAGGATATTAAACATCACCCAGAGACTTCCTGTTTTCCATGTTCATCTCACAGCTGCTTCTCTTCTTATACTAGTTTCGCTGACACCTATCGCCATGTTACCAATGCCAGAACCCCATATTCTTGATAAAAGCCAAATTTGCACATCTGCATTGTGACATTTAGGTCTTCCGCGTGAAAGACGAAACGAAACTTATAAAGTATACGCGTTTCCTCTTTTTTCTCATTTATGACGACATTTCTCCTAGGATTATGGAAGTAGTTGACGCACTGGAGCCTTTCAGACCCCACCGATAAAAATTTGTATTGCCTGGTATCTATTAACTTTTTTAACTGAAAAAAAAATCATATGATAGTTGTTAAACGTTATTTTAACAGATTCTATAAAAATGTAATATTCAGATAGAATGGAAATAAAAATTGTAGAATTTTCTTGAAGCTGCACCAAGGCCGGGACGGTTCAGACGCCGGTAGGCCAGTAAGTTAATTGTAAAATGCGTAAACCGAGGGGATAACTTTTAACGTAACGACAAATCCTCGAATGGAAAAATGTTACTTTGTGTATCCCTATGAATTCATTATAACAAACGATGACATGTTGTTGAGCTTTTCCCCAAGAAAACTCGAGGTATGTCTAGAGAAGCTTTTGCAAGGGACCGAAGACAATCCTCATAAATGACAGCCATTCGTCATTTCATAAAACATAAATAGGATAAAAGCATTGTGCCACTGCTTTCTGTCCTTTAAAACAACATCAGGCTGCTCAATGACGAGATCCATCCGCCGGAATTTCGTCAATGGGCGTTTGCCGTCTTCTTGAACGACTGCATAAATAACTCGAAGACGTGTTCCGGCGGAATTAAAGTTGCTACGAGGTACATGAACTCCTTAATTAAAGTTCCTGCACGATTAGGCAGCTCATGTTGGAATGTTGTTGTTCCTGGCAATTTCTTTATGTTTCTACCTTTTCGATATCCACCTGAAAAATAATTTCAAAAAATGGGTCATTGATTTCTCTCTTGTTGGATAGAAAGAAACCGGTCAGAGGCTTTGTGTATACGATGACACGGAAGTTCGGGATCAAACTGAAGTTTCTTTGGTGTGATTTCAGGTAAATGAAAGGATTCCTATCAGTGTGAGCAGCAGTCCGGTGTCGCAGGTGGGGGTGGGCATCGGTGAATACGTGGTGAGCAGTAGAGGTGACCGACCACGGATATCGTTACTTCCACCTGCCTCCGTAGCCCCTGCACCGTCGCCCACAGCTCCGGATTACCACGTAACGGGTGCGAGAAATCCTCGGGGTTTAATGACAATGCAACCCGATCAGTATTGCAATCGACCGGGCGTAGAAATGGCGACATTGCAGGAAGCACCACCCTTCAAAAAGATACGACTTGGTCAGCCTCCTCCACAATCGCAATCTCAATGCCAGGCACTTTCGCCTGCGGAAACTTGTGGCAAACAGGAGCACGTTCAGCTGCAGCAACCTCTCAGGATAGACACGAGGGTGGGTTTACGTATTTATTGAACCACGATGCCAGAATTTTACTGGGGGTGACAGATACCTATGAAATGAAAATTGCAAATTAATTGCAAAACTCGATACATGAATCTCAATACAAAACGCTTGAAAAACTCGAAAGTATAAAAATCGCCTGTAATTGTTATACAGCTGGGGTAGGAAATTATTTTCCAAGTGACACTTAAAGGGTTAATATCGTAATTAAATTTGCTATGTCTAACTCAGCGGGTGGGTGGTGTAATTATCATTGGAAGTTGAAATTATAATTATATTTAATTTGGTGCTATTTTTCGGTCGTATTTTAAATAATTTGACGGATCAATCATCGATCTTTAAAGTGCAACAATTCCCATAAACGACAATTTTGCTAGAAAGGTTCAAGATAATTTATAAACCTCTATATTTTTTAAGTCACTCTATTGAAACGTATGATAAGATCCCCTGAGATTAAATTTCTGTCATTTTCGCAAATATTTTCAAGATCAAATGAAACTTCGTCCCCTCAACTAAAGGGCGATCGATCTTCCGATAATAATTCGTCACCTTCGGTTTTCTGGTAGAGTCTAGAGATACCCGAGTGAGCAGAAGCAACATCGATTTGTAATAAATGTTTATGTAAAAATTTATAAAGCTTTATTCTCGCGATACTCGTATTATCGATAACGAAAAATGTGGTATACTGTTAAAAAGCAATAACAAGGAAGATAAGATAATACCGAAGTGAATAATTCGATAAGATTACAAAAACTGTAACTGAAAATGCTCCGCTTGCAACCTTTAAAATGCTCTCCTATGCTAATAAGGTTAAAACTGGGAGACTTTTAACAGCACAACAATTTTATACTCCGCTCGTAAATGGTGAGTGCAAGGTGTGAGGGATGAGGCAACTGGGAAATTTGATAAAATTGTTAGCTCACCCCTTGACACTATTTACAACCGCGCTCTTAAAGAGGTTTTCCAATTACAGAGGTAGAATAAAGATAGAGAAAATGGGTAATACGAAGGAGCAAGCGAGGCTGTCATAGTTTCACTGAAGATCGACCTTTGAAATGCATTTAAGAACAATTTTGCGCTAACGAAATTTATACCTAGTGGACGAGAAAATAGCACCAAATAATGGGAGAGTAATTCACTCTGGTCTTGAGATCAACAGCAAATTTTGTCTTCATTGTCTGTTTAAAAATATCTCCTTTAAAGTTCCCTTCTTTTCATTTTGTCTTCTTCAATAACAGCATTTAAATTAGAATTGTCTTCAATTTGTAAATTTAGTTGTCGAATCACAATTTATGAAACAAATTCTGATCAGTTTAAATGTCTTTTCTTCATATTTTACCTCTTTAAATAATTATATTATTTAGACTCGTCTTTAATTTCTAAGCTTAACTCTAGAATCGTAATTTGACGAAACGGGGTGACCAGGTTTCGCAAAAACTTTAGACGAAGTAGTATAAAATTACACTTTCGATGATAATTAATAACAACTTGCCAAAAAAGGAGAACTTAATATATTCGGGTTTCAAAATTTCGCATTTCCTCCTGAGAAATTTGAATAAATCTCGCATTAAAGTGTCTGGTCTTTAAAAGTTGAAATATTGTACAGTTTTTCAATGAAACCATCGCTCACTTGAGAAAACTCTTTGAAATTTTTCTCAAAGAAGCAAGTTGGAGTTTAATATCCGTTAAGTTCAATCATGGACAAAAGTCTCGCTGCATCTTTGAAAAATATCACTTCCCTCGGCGTATATGCATGCCAGCAAGTAACTCTTAAGGTTTCTTCGGTCATTCTAACGGCATATGTCTGGCTCAAAGTTTTTTCTGCCGTGCCGAACAAGGAGATGAGAGTATAAGAATTTGACCGAGATGAAGGTCGATGGAGAGAAAGAGAAAGAAGAAGCAGATACGAGTTAAAGATTGAAGGAGTGTATGCGCCAATGATTATGACTGATGTACCGCCATGCACTTTCAAGGCCTCTTCTCTTGCCTTCTCTCCCACGTAGGAGTCCCCTTTTCCTCTTCCTCTGATATGTTTTTATCCTGTATTTTTTTTAATTTTTATTTCTGTGTTCCCTTTCTCTTCTCCTCCGCGAGTACGCTCAAGTGCCGAAACGATTATTTGAAAGCAACTCCAGTAATTTGATTAACACCAGCGGAATGTTTAACGTTTCGTTATTATTCTTTTCAGCAAATTTCATTCCCCAATTTATTCGTTGGAAACGGTGTATATGTAAATTACCGTGGAGAATCGCTGGAGAGAATTTCAAAACTTTTATGGCACCGGCTTTTGTACAAGTTCAGAAATTTACAAAAATCATGGCCGACAATTTATCGCACTTCTTTTACGGTGGATTCACTGTCTTCGAAATTTAAAAGCAATTTATATTTCTGTAGAATTATGTAACATTCCTTATACCACACTGGAGGTCGCACATTTTGGTGCACAGGAATCTGAAGCTATTTTTTCGATAATCATTTTTCTCCATTATAACCCCAGTTGCTGAAATATAGACGAAAAGTCATAAACGGACTTATGCTTAAGTTAGAAAATATATATTTACAATTGTAACTGAAAATTTGGGCTAAATATGGGTGACATATGAGCTACACATAGTCGTGCGACGTACAAACCATATGTGGTGCAAATAGTCCATGAAAAAGTGATACATACTCCTGTCAAAAAAAAAGCAAAAAAAAGAGTCGTGAATTTTCAACCGAAATCTCACGTTGTGCGAAATTTGAAACAATGTAAATAATCTGTACAATTTTTCTCCTATTTTGGATCAAATACCTAGGACTTTCAATATCAATTTTTAGTTTTAATATTATAAATAGAGCGTTCGACAGTCAAGTTATCAGCGGCTGTAAAAAGAATTTTTTCTACATTGAGTTTTGATCATTCAAAGTCACGAAATAAATTAGGCGTAGAAAAACGGACAGAATATAACATTTTTATGCTATATTCTTTTTATGTTATAAATAATTTGACTAAATGTGTTATCCCAATTTTATTTAAACCAGTATAACCTGATTTAATAAAAAAAAAAGTGGGTATTTTGTATAAAAAAAACACCTTGGTTTTTTTATGCAAAGGATATTTATATATTTCAAAAGTTAATTTCGCTTCACGTTGATGTTCTATGCTGTTATGAGAAACTTGGTTTTGAATTTCTCTCAGTGCGCCTCTGCGAACGTAAATATATATTCGCTTGACAAACACGTTAAAGATGATGACTAACATGCGGAAAAAGTTAAAGTTAAACTTAAAGTTTTGAGATCAGACGCGTTCTTGACACAAGGAACATATGATCATGTGAATTGAAATGTTTTCAGCAGCCTGCAGCGGGCGCGTACACGCCTCAAACAGAAGCTATTTCGCCTACGTTACCCGAGCCTAGTACGCAGGAGGATGCGCAATTTAGGAGTACGAAGGACGACCTTCTTCAACAAATTGGAAAAGTCGACCGGGAGATTGCCAAAAGGGAGTCTCAAATTAGTAAACTTCGGAAAAAACTTAAGGAACTAGAAGAAACGGCGAATAAACCATTGGAGGCTAGTCTCAAGCGGCAAGTCGAGGAACAGTCGCAACAACCGAAGCACCAATCTTTGGCGCAAAAAATCTACGCGGAAAATAGGGTGAATTATTATTTCATCAAATTGCCCCTTGTTATCATTCTTTTGTTCCAAAAACCGGTACAAACACATTTTATTAACTCACACGGTTACACTTGAGAATACATGTACGCGTTTGTAAGGATCAAGAAAACCAGATGTAGAAAATAATGCGCAAACGATTATGTACAGTCTTTAAGGGTCCAATGCACACATGCTTCTCACCAAGTCAGTTCCAAACTCAATCTCCATCTCATTTTAAAGACATTGAAATTGTGGTAACTAAAAATTCTTTAATTCTCGTGGAGTGCATTTGCGTTCAATATTCCAGCAATTACTTTTCCGTTGAAAAGTCAAGAAAATCCCTTTAATCGCCAGCATTTCTGAAACTCAATTTCTAGCAGAGCTTTTAACTGAATTGGCGAATATTGTTTTATCGTCCGACTCGATTCCATTCCGGTAGTAGAGGTTTTAGTCTGGAAAACGGGGGAAACATTAGCACTGTGCTTGCGGGATGATATAGGAATGGTCTTCTTTTGCCAAAAAGTCACAAACCAGCATCGAAAAGCGAGCCGGTGTGTTATCTTAATACGAAATCCATGAGTTGTATCCTCATAAATCCAGCCGTTTGTTGCGGTTCGTATCACGCAATCGCCTCATGACACCCAAGCAGTATTGTTTATTGACCGTTTCACCAGACGGTAGAAATTCTTTGTATATCCCACGGTGATAATCAAAAAAAGGCAACGGAACCTTGATTCTTGATCGACTTCGGCCTGTTCTTTTCGGCCATGGCTCAATCCGCCTGTACCATTCAAGGATATGCGATCTTGACAAACACTCGTCCTCGAAGGATTACCGCAAAAGTTCGATTGTTTTGGAACGATCAATTTTGTTTCTATTAAACTTTAATATAAAATTTTTATTTAATTAATCTAGACGCGATGAAAATCATTGAACGTTTAAACCTCGCCTTACAAATATTTGTTGTCCATAAATTATTGATCGCATTTCCTTTGATAAACGTAGAAAAAAAATATTACGATTTATATAGAAAAAGTTTTATCGGTCCATTCGCTTGTGCTACGAACAGATGTACAAGGTGGCAGTCATCAACTGAACATTTGTCTTTTCTTCCTTCGTTCATAATTTTCAAGAAATATCTCACGAAGCTTGATATTTATAGGGTTTCAAGAGCAAATTTCGAGTTTCAGCTTTTTTACACATCTCCAATAAAACAGTTCACTATACACATACAATTCATATTTTGCGTGGCATGTTTGCAAAATAACGAATACGAAGTACGGAACATAAGGCACCTGTTTCAACAAAATCTCGAAATAATCCTTTTTTTATTATTACAAAAATCACTCGGGAAGAACCTGATGCTTTAATAATTTTTTTTTAAGAAACGTGTATAGAAAGAGTATAGATATACGACATTTTTGAAAGTAATATGTAAAATATTTAATTGCTTCAACATATTTTGTCACACTTTACAAACAAGTGATTTGACATTTGGTTTTTAAATATGACGCATATATTTCTTTTCTCTATTTTTCTGCAACAATATAAGCGCGTTGAAAAATTGATGCTTTAAGGTCGACACATTATTGTTGTATTAATAAAATAATGTAATTATAAGTGTCATTATAGAAACGAGTCGATTGGTTACAAGTAATAGCAATTTTTATAATGGCAAGTCAGAAATTGGCATGACCAGAAAAATATAAAGGTGAAGGTTTAGTTCATTGCCGCAAAGCGAATTATATTTTTTGTTGGATTTTTCTGAATAATGTGAAATTTCCAGGTTTTCTTCCCTTTTAGGTTTGATTATAATGATAAAAAACATAAATAGTTTTAAAATACATTTTTGTTTCCAAGAAAAAAATATATTTGATTTTTCGTGGTTCTATTTCAAGTATTATATAACAGTTAAAGCGGTAAAGGGATATCGTATTGGAAGTAGGTCATTACAGGATTATACTTTAGAAAAAGTGATAGCTTGATAATTTTGTATTTAACACATTTACATCAACAATGAACGCTCTGTAATTGTTATTATCTCTATCCCATGCATAGATACGTTTTTTGATCTACTTACTCTACATTTAAAAAATATTATCTGTCTGTGATATGATATTATGTGATATAATATAATATGATATTAATGCCACGTCATTTGTTTGCAGAAAAAAGCGGAGGAAGCTCATCGACTTTTAGATAGACTAGGACCAAAAGTAGAATTACCATTGTACAATCAGCCATCGGATACCAGTATTTATCATGAAAATCGTACGAGGCATCAGAGCTGCATGAGAGCACGTTTGGTAACGAGATTACGAAGAGAACACGCAGAACGTGCATCGCTGCATCGTCAACAATCGCAAACTTACGCTATTCTCGTACAAGAATGGCACCGTAAGGTTGATCGGTTGGAATCCACGCAAAAGAGAAAGTCCAAAGAGACTAAGAATCGCGAATTCTTCGAGAAAGTATTTCCTGAATTGCGGAAGCAGAGGGAAGACAAAGAGCGATTCAACAGGGTTGGTGCTCGTATAAAAAGTGAGGCTGATCTTGAAGAAATCATGGATGGTCTTCAAGAACAAGAGGTACGAATTGTCAAACTTCCACGTTTACTGTCGAATACTCCTTACAATATATCAACCAAGAAAATATACGTAAGTGAAACACCTCGGGGAAAAGATAGAAGAGACGCGACTGTTCAAATATGTAACACACGGCTTGGTTTTTTTTGTGAGGTGCTTATTTTCTATTTTGTTACGCTGGCGATATTTAACCGGTGGTAGGCGCTTATAATATTAAGAAATTTATGCGAGGTCTTTGGGAAGAGTGCGAATTATCGTCAAACGTTTGCTTGTGATATACACACTCTGCACTGCCGCATCTTATGGTTGCTACGAATTTCAAGTTTCAATTATGTGTCTAAACTTTGATTTAAATGATGGTAACTATTTATTATTGCGAAAAGGGAAAATGAAAATTCACGAATACCTTGAGCAATTCTGAACATAAAGAACCATAATTCCTTTGTAACAATTCTGTGTGAGACAAATTGATTTTCGAGAAGAACTCGGGTAGCATTTGAGTAAATTCGCTACGTGATACAGTAAAGTCCTTTATGTCATTACTTCAAATGCACTGATTCCGTCAGTGAATGACTATTTTTCTCTTCGAATCCTTGACCCAATTGTCTTTAATAAGAATATAGCATATTTTGATTTCTGACAACATTTCAGTCGGTACAGATTAATTATTTTCTTACACTTGGTTCAACTGCAAAGGAAATTAGAGACTCGAAGGGTATTCTGAAATTACATGATGTAATAACGTTTTCATGTTGTAGATAATTGTCAAGATGTTTTTACAAAGGGCAGACTCGGTGTTCTTGTTTCTTATATAACGGAAAAATGGAAAAACATTGCAATTTTTTCATTATTAGAAGTTATAACGTCATGTCTGGAATTAGAATTCTTACGTATTTCATAGTGGATACTGTAAGTGCAGGCCGTGAGCGATTCTCATTAATAAATAAATTCGTATGAGTATAGAACATTTAGAATTAGAAAAACAAATGAAATTCGTAGAAAGCGGAAGTTTTTCTCTCGTTTCTAAAATTAATACGGTTTCCCTCTGCGGGTGTCTCTACAAAATCAAAGTCTCTACATAACGCATTAATTTTGATACATATACATACAAATTGAAATATGTCACTTTTTGAAAATAATGAAGTTCAGAAGAAGAGATCGCAAAACGTGCTTCGTTTTGGATAAAAAAGAATATTATAAAGCAAAAATACTTTCTGACAAAGAATAAAAAAATATTAGTAGCAACTATAAGTACATCATCATCACTTTCACGCGTAACTAATACGAATTGCTAAATTTTCACGTTTACTAACTCATGAAAATTCTCCAGGATACATTTCATCTTAAGAATATCGTCAATTTGTTCGTCA
The DNA here is from genome assembly GCA_949825005.1 of Gasteruption jaculator. Lineage (NCBI taxonomy): Eukaryota > Metazoa > Arthropoda > Insecta > Hymenoptera > Gasteruptiidae > Gasteruption > Gasteruption jaculator. The sequence continues at coordinate 14,517,135 of OX463765.1, read as the reverse complement.
ATAACATTAAGAATTTATACAATCAATTTTTAGAGCATACAGGAGCAAATGTGGAATTTTGTCGTTATTTTGAAACAAAAAAAAACATTTCATTAGGGTGGATATTTGAATTTTGAAAATTAGTAGAATCGATCTGTAATTTCAAAAATGGTGACAATAATTTTAGAATTTTTTTATAAAGAACAGAAAGAACAGAGAAGACCAACAACCACTTACAAAGAACGGAATCTCTGCTGTTTAATTTTTTGTAGATTATATCTATTCGCCCATCTTGTGTTTCATAAAACCATAAAAAGTAAGAAGTGTCATAATAGAAAAGATGGGAACATTTTTTTGATTAAATAAATATAAATTCATCTTGTTTTTCGCTCATAAAAAAAATTCATGAAAAAATTCCAGGACTTATGATTTATTGGTAAATAAGAAATCGTAATGCTCTGATATTCGGAAAAGTCACGTTTTCTTTCAAATCACTTGTAATTTTTTTACGAGAAAATATTAATAAGCTGCTTAAGAAGGTCGGTCGATTCATCGTCAGGAAATAATTTAAAACGATGCGCTTATCTGATATTTGTAGGGTTTGTAAATAATCTGAATCTCATTTTAAATCTTTTACCAAGGGAAATCAAGTTCTGAGATTGTTATTCTATTCTGAAATTGTCTTCTCTAACCGTTCAATAAGCAATCTTATTAATATCCCTAACGATTATATTTAACGCGACAAAAAATGGTTATTTGGAAATTCCATAAGACATTAATAACTTTCAACACAAATTAATATTTCAATAAAACTCCTTGTATATACAGACATCATCTTATTAGGAAATGTATCCTGAAGCGTAAACTCTAAAATTAACTCTGAGATTAACAGAAATCTTTATAAAAATATTGGAGAAATGAAAAACAAATGATTAACTGTTCTTCATGCGACAAGTAGACGCTGGCAATTTCCCCTCTTGGTCTCTCACCGACCACAAGTAAATCAGAAACAGGCTGACATAACAGAGAAGTGGAAAAACGGATGGAGAGGATTGAACATTGCCACCGGGCAAATAGAGCTGCGGAGATTTTTACGAAAATTCAATTAATACTATATCTTCGCGTATAAAAAAATTACGGAATTTTTCGGGAGAATTAGAAATCGGTTTCCATAGAATCGATAACACACGTAATTGCTTGGTTGTGACAATTTTTTCAGCGAGTAGTTCCAACTAGATAGATTGTAAGCCGTAGTATTTTTGTGCAAACTCTTCTTCTACTTCTTCTTTTGGTTTTAAAGTTATACATATATATTATCAGTGAAAAACGTTTTTACCAATTCTTCAAGGAAGATTTCTAATGTTTACTGTTTCTTCAGGAAGAATTAAATAGATGCAATAAAAAGCGTCAAGTGAGTAACGCGTATTTGTTTTCTTTACGTACATCCCCCGTTTTATTATATAAATAACTGAACACATGATACATGTGAATCGTCCCGCCCCATGAATTAAATCTATTTTTCGAGTGCAAAAGAAGAAGCTTAAGAACATGCAAATGTGATTAAGAGAGAGAAAAGATATCGTAAATGATAAATGGTATTTTTATGGTTCCACTTACAGATGGAGGATAAAAAGATGCGTTCGTATGCGGTAATTCCACCCTTGTTATTGGATACGAAGCAGCGAAGAATCGCGTTTCAAAATAAGAATGGTTTGTTACAACCAGAAGAATTGGAGGCTTTGCACAGTGAAAGGAAATTGATCAATGTATGGAGTTCCATGGAACATGAACTGTTCAAAGAGAAGTACCTACAGCATCCTAAAAATTTCGGAGTCATAGCACAGTCACTCGAGCATAAGTCTGCTCCGGATTGCGTACATCATTACTACCTCACTAAGAAAACGGAAAATTATAAGCAGCTTTTACGAAAGTCTCGGCAACGGACGCGCAGCTCTCGGAATAACCCTAACAATAAGGTGAGTTTTTCTCGAATAGCTGTGACAAAAAGTGCGTCTTTGTTTGAGCTGTATTAAAAATTCTCACATTAAACGATTCAAATATGAAACGATATATTGAGCTACTGGTTAAAAATGAATTTCAACATTTCAATAAAATTATTATCAGGCTCTATAAAGACGTAATAAGTCGCCGATGGAAAAATTGCTTCTGGTAACGATTGTTTTATAAATGATTTGCAGGTAAACAGTAGCAACTCCAACATTGCACCGATAGATATATTAACAACAGGAGTGACGACGAGGCTGCAACGTGAGCAGCAACAGAAAACACAAGAAAATCCTCAAAACACAACGACATCTTCAACTACGTCGTCTACAAATACAACGACGACGATATCATCTAGTACCTCGTCCACTACGTCTGTTAATACATCATCGTCATCGTCTACCGCGACAACAAGTTCCAGCATGAACTCCACAACATCCAGCTCCACTGCAACCACGGAAACGACAGCAACGTCCACAGTAACTACCACGACATCCGTCCCAAGTAATACTACAACTACCAGTGTCTTAACAACGTCTACGACACCGAGTATAAAAGACACGAGGGAATCCAATAAGGAGAATAAGGAGAACAAAGACTCGAAGGAACCACTCGTTAAAGAAATTAAAGAAGAATCGGCTTCCGACACGGCGTTGACAAAAGATACAAAAACTACGTACGTAATATTTTTTTTTTCTTGTTATTAATTACCTCAGTACCAATATGAGTTCGTCTAAAGAAAAAAATAGGTGAACGGTATTGGTATTGTAAAATAATTTATGGTGAATTTTTCTCTAACCATGGGAATATATATATATACCGATAGAGAGAGAAAGATGCGTTGCCCCCAGTTATAATAAAAACTCTCATCTAATTGATTGAGCTGTGTTCAGTAGCTGAAAGATAATTGATGGTCAAACATTTCCCATTCCATCACTGTGATGAACTTCCAGAACCACTTGAATATCCACTTAGAGATTACAATGTACCGAGAAAAATTCCATCCCCCCGTATTCTTTCAATTTACAATGTTTGTTAGGAAAAAAGTTTTTTTTTTTTACTATTATATAGAAGCGAGACGGAGTATGTAAACAAACGATTTTCTGTGAAATTCTCGAGGTCTATATATATTCGCACGTTGAAAAATTCAACCTGTACTTCACGTTATTCAATTTCGGAATTCACAAACACACTTTTGCGAATGTGCTTTCCAAATATCTCAAAATCCGTAAATAAGAATAACATTTTTCCGAAACCACAGATGTTACAGAGCGAAGCAAGAAAATTAATTCTGGTATTGATTACAATTCCTTTAATTCTCCAACGAATATTGTTTTCCGAGGGGTGCATAACATCGTTTCGATATTAGTTGATTCTTCATTCCAATGCCAATTAATGCATAATGTTTGCTAAAGTTGCCGTTCGGCTTTCATTACTTTAATCGACTCCGTTCCACAGATCTTATTGATTCAATCTTCCCAGAAAACAATTTTCAATAAAATAATGGAGTTTGAAGCTAATTGCATTCGGAAAAACAAATTTTCATTCTTTCTTTCTTTCTTTAGAAATTTCGGGCACGTTACTTAGGCGTATTTCAGTCGAAAATCGATTTGATATGAAACTCTTTCTCTTTACACAACGGTGATATGTAGACGAAAAAAAATTTTGTATTGTCGCAAGAGAAATATTTGTTCGGGTATCTGTGGTTGTTGGAAACGTGATTTTGGGAACAAAATAGGAAAGGGGTGTTTTTGGAAAATATTTGACGAGAGATGGGATGGAATTTCTTGAACGTTCTACCTCTTATTTCGTTTCTTTTTCAAAGTTATATTTTCATTGTTTGGTTGGCCTTAGAAAAAAAGGCTTTTCTTACAATGAAAATGTTTACATATGTTCAAAAACATTTATTTAGAAAAAACTATACTAAGACATTTTATAAAATTGTCATTTTTAAATTATTCTATATTTTTTGCAATGCAGGGAATGATTCTAATTGAATTCACAATGAAATAAAATGACAAGCGATGACTTGAATTTAATTTCAGCTGGAAACACTTTAAGAACATATGTTTCTCGTTATCAATTATTACGTCAAATCCAAAACCGGGTATATATAATACTCCATTTCGTTCTATCTTTCGCTGCTCTTTTTATTTCTCTATATCCGGCATATTCTGCATCTTTCACAATTTGCCAGTTTTAATAAATTCGCGTTCCCATTTCGGTCTCCGATTATCGAATTACTTTTCTGTCTCGCTTATCTCCTATATTTTTTTAGAATACGAAATTTTGTTTATGTCTAATTTTTACTTCAGTAATCCATTAAAATACGTAATTGTAAAATTAAGGATCTTCCTTATTTTTGCAACGTACAATCATGTTTATGGGGTTAATTAACTGATTCTATAGCAATGTGATATTTTTACAGAAAAAATAATATATATTTAAGAAGGCTTTCTCATAAAGTCGATAAAAATTTAAGTGGTTTCAAAATTTTTTTATCACACATTCTGATTCACTGTTAGCATTTTTTGTGAAAACAAGAATATTCAATTTTCGCATTATAACAATTTTTTATAGGATACAAAATTCACAAATTTTTATTACATCTACCATATATTGCAATACTTTCTATTTTAATGCATAGGAGACTTGGAAACTTGAATCTTTTTTTTGTAAATAAAACGAAGAATACGTTTCTTCTGCTAACACGGGTCTGGCGATGTAGTCTTAAGGGAGTTCAAAATATACTTGCCAATGTGAAATTATTGTAGCTTTTCCTGATACTTATAACAATTTATCCATGCGTTTATAACATTTGCAGATCTCTAATTTTAAGCACTTACACATACTCGCTGTGATGTCCAAGTTATCAAAAGCCCATAAGATTATTTTCAGTAGCATTATTGTTTCAGCTTACTCAAATTTGGTAACAAAATAATATGTATATTAATGGAGTTTTTTTATTCCATACAGGGTGGAGAATAAGAGTAATTTATCCACAACGTTAAACGCCAATACGAGCGTTTCGGTAACGGAAACGGAACTGAAGGACAAAAGGAAAATAGGAAACAACACGAGTGGTGCTAATGCTGGTAGAGTAAAGGACAAAAAGAAGGAGAATCACGCGACTCCCATGGAAACTAGTGACGAGGAAGCGCAGCCCATGGACGCCATCGGTAAGTAAATCATAAAATGAATATAAATCAAATTAAAATTTAGAGACTTATAATTACGGTTGATTATAATTATCCTGAACCTGTCTATATTTTCAAATACTGAAAGTATTTGTAACAGATAAGGATCTTAGAAACTTTGAAATGGAAATTTTCAAATTTTCAAAATTATTATATTTCTAACCAGAACTCAAAATTATCAAATTTACAGAACATTCGGTGTTTTCTTAAACATTTGTTCGCCGTTTCTACGCTTTTTGCATGCTTTCAGGTCTTATTACAAAAACATACAGTAATGTTACTTTTTTTAATTCCTTGGCTGTATTAAATATTTATACGATTTGATCGCCCTTTGGGATTAAAATGTTTTTGGGGTTGCTGAAGCTGAAATCGAATTTGATTTCAAAATTTCGAACTTTGAAATATTAAATTTAGCATAACGAGCTATACAAGACTGGGTCTATCTGAATTTTCACATTTTAATTTGGTAACCAGGGACCTCAGCATCCCCAAGAATACTGGGGTTAAAATTGAAACCATGAACTTTTGATAGAAATTTTTGTCTTCACTGACACCTTTGGCTATGGGTCATCAAACTTATTGGAACTAATGCTAGGTTTTGTTGTTACTTTATTAGTAATTTTTCTCCCCAAACGATGGAGCAGAACAAAGCCATTAGCGAACCAAGAAGAGTAAAAACAAGAAATTTTTACTTATTCTTATTCATTCCAAAATCCTAGTATAAGGTAGTTTCGGTTGATTTGTGAAATATCGTAAGAAACGTTAATCTTTTCGATCAGGATTAAACGAAAAGGGCGAATTCCAATATATTTTACCTATTATTTAATCGATAAATACGTGGAAAACGACTGTTTAAATAATATAATAACTTTCAAGACCAAATTCATTCGTAAATTTTTGCCGACTCTTGAACGCAAGGAAGTGTCCCCCCGACAGGACACGGTGACCGAAAGGGTTGAGGGACAACTAACGAGACATTCTCGCAATTCTATTTTGCGTCACATTTGTTTTAATATATAATGGACGCTGATAAAAGACTGTTTTCCCTATTTGACTATTTCGCTATATTATTTATTATGATAAACATTGATATGTTACAATATACATGACGTGCTACTGGTTCTCGTCTGTAAATGCTACATTATTAATCCGCAAAATTCGAATCTTCGACTCTCGCAGCTTCTTCCATGGTACCCCTTTGCGACGTATCCTCGGCATTCGAGTGACAAAGTTTACGGTGTTTGTGAACGAAATAATAACTAGGGAACTTGCTACCGCAAATTTTGCACGGATAATACTGAACATTCAGGTCCAGCAAACGCACTTCACGTCGACGTCCGTCCACTCGGTTGCTTTCGGCTTGATTCTCAGTCGGCAGTAAATGTCTTCGCGCGTGTTTGCGGTAACAATATTGCGATTTAAACGTATGTTTGCAGTAGGTGCAGGTAAAATTCCCGTTGGCGCACGCCGATGATGTCGCTGTTCTGGAATCACTACTGGAATCGGTGTTGATGTCGGGGTGTCCGTTTTCGTCGTTTTCGTTGAGCACTTCCTCGCAGAGTCTCGGTCGAGTCTGGGTGGTCGTTGAAGGGACCGGGGGCCCCGAATAATTCTCATTAAGTACACGCTGAAATCGTACAGGTCCGTCGCAGCAGGCCACGTCGTAGATCACTCCATTTGAAGAACCAGCTTCGTTCTGAGACCGCGAACGTCCGGTTGGACGAATCGATGAATAATCGACATCCGTCACCGATATTCTTTCGCTGCTTTCAGAAGGACTGGGGCTGCAATTTGAGCCTCGAAGTGGCGTTTCCTGATTCTTCGATAATTCTGTGGCTTTTGTCGATGCGTTCTGATCTTGAGCGTGTTGCAAAGTCGACCCAGCTTCCGGCGTGGCCGATCTGGACGGGCGTTCTCGAGATAACTGTACCGGAGAGGTCGTGGGTTCCCTGTAGAAATTTAAACGTTTTGAATTTCCGTACCTCAGTGGAATATCGCAGGATAATAATAATTGGTATTATTTATAAGCAGGATTAGGGAATTTGTGACGTAGCGTAAATTCCTTCTTTGCAATTCGTACCGACCTGTAGGACAGAGTAGGATTCGCTGGATCGGGCAAAATCGGCGTAGGTATCACCGAAAGGGCCGATGGTATTTGTAAATCCGATAGATGAGGGAGCGATGGATAGAGCGATGCTTGCGGCCAACATAAAGGTGGTCCGATGAGCCTGTTTGGCACTGGCCTCAATATGTTTCCATTTCGGGAACTCGACGGCGATAGTGTCGGGACGTGCGAGGGTGCTCTTAGACGTAATAATGCCGCTCTGCATTGTTCCAATGCACCTGGCATGTGCAATAAGTGTGTGGCTAGTAGAACGCTGTAGATGTTGTCGAGGGTTACTTCCAATCGGCCGGTGTACATGTAGTTCAGTAACGGTGCGAAAGCCTCCCCGCCTGGGACAAATGAAAAATGGGACACATTTCTTTGGGAAGGAGGAAATTATCCATTTTTTCTTGTCAATTTCGAAAAGCGACAATTTTATTCATGGAATCAGAAATTCTCAGTTTCTGGAAATTTTTATCATTATTTTCGGATCACTTTTCCTGAATTCGGTGTATCTTCCAATTAATGTCTGATGACTATTTTCAGATTTATTTTAGGACAGTGATGGTAACCATTGTATTGAAAATTGACAGAAACTCATTGGGAATATTCCTAATTCATCCTAATTCAATTTAAATTGAAGTGTTTTTATAGTAAGAAAATTATCTACAATTTGTTTTTGATACTAAATATTATATTTTCGTAAAATCTGTTAAAACAACATTCAACAACTATCGTACAATTTTTGTTAAGTTAAAAAAGTGACTAGCTTTCACTCGATTCAAAATTTTACCGGCGGTGTTTGAAAAACCCCAACGTGACAACTATGTTATTCTAGTGAAGGGAGTCAACTAAGGATTAATGGTACCCATTAGCAATGTCGTTTTTTAATATCACATTTTTTAATATTAATTGGCAAAACAATCCCCATTATTACTGATAATCTGCCATCTGCCAAGGGTAGTTTCGTGGTCAAATTCGAGCAAATGGCATTTTGCAATAATTCTTCAATTGAAAAACACGAAATTATTTATGTGTACCCCCAATAATTACCGATAGACGAAACAGAGACCGAAGTGATACTTGGCGAAGAATCATTCCCTCCGGAAGAACTCGACGTTGTCGCCGTTCCTAGTAAAGCTTTCAAGTAACCGCTGTGGGCTGCCAAAACACCTCTGTGTGCCACAAACTGATGTTCACCCTCGTTTCCAACTCTCACCACGGTATCCGGTGGTGAGAGTGTTTCTAATCGCGGGAAACTCTCTTCGCTGCCGAACCATGCTCGGTATAAACTATACATTCTGCTCGATAACTTGTGGTTGCTTAGATGAAAACGACGGCACTTGTTAGTGGTAACGTGAACTTGTGCGAAACTTTATCTTTCATTTTCTGGTATTTTTGCATTCTTAATTTTGTTTGCTTTGTTTTATAGGTCAGAACGTACATCACGTTCGGGAATGTCAGTATAGAATTTTACTAAGCGAGAGGATACTAAAGTTTCGCCTAATCTTTTATTATTATCTGCTGCTCACTGACTTTTCACGCAATTTTTTCAGTCTACGTTTTGGAAGGAATCAAATAGCAAACCTCTAGAAATTAATATTTAAAAATTCTAAGGGAACTGAACATTTATGTCGCAAGAACTTTTGACGGAAATTGACGAAGTATAAATTTAAATAAAAATTCACAAAAATTAGTATCTTTTTTTAAATAAAATAGATGCTAATTGTAACCAATAAATTTGGAAATTCAAACAAATCTAGAGTCAATTTTCCAGCTTGGCTCCGGTATACCTTGGATCTGCCAACTTTAGGCTGGAGAAGAACCGCTACTTTTCCTTCATTTTGTGGAATATGTGGGAAAGATTATTATTTTAAAATGTTGCTTATTTTTTTTTAGCATTTTTATGTTAGAAAAATACAGTGACATTGATTTAGAGATTTTTCTTAGACTTGAGATTATTAAGCGAGGACCTCGAATTTGTGCCCGATATAGTTTATTTTTTGCAATAATTTGAGCAGCAGTTCCCTTTTGATAATGGTCAGTCTGATATGCTCGACGACACTAGACTAGACTTTTGTATCACGGTTATCCGCAAATAGTGCAAGTAGTAAAACACCTGCCGCGGGAGACAAACGACGTTTAATGACGGGTACGCTGAATTCGCGTCTGTGATTTGAACGCCAGGAGTAACAGCGCTTGGGGCGGTTTTCCGAGCCCCCACCGTGGCTACGATTCAACTCTCTCAAGTCTGGTGAGAACCGCCCATGATGAAGAGAGATTGGTCTTTACTACCAACACGTGCCTCGTTCCACAACTTTGCAATGTCAATTTTTAGAACCATTTTTTTTTTCTTATCAGATCCCACCGAGAGTTAGAGCTTTTTATTCCTTCTGGCGCAATATATACTTACCATTAATTCAGCCAGTACGTTTTGTACCGGCTTTAAACATGGAACAGAAAAATATACTTTGCATGATTGCATGTAAAACACGTTTCGAACGATTGATTTATTAACCCCTTCAGGGCAGTGGGACGTATACGTCCCACATTTTAGTTACTTTCAGTTTTTCATATTTCCGATCGATTATCCATTTTTTGAATTGATCTCAGCAGTTGTTAGGTTCTTGAAGGCTTCCACTTCATCCAAAGACACCTCATTTTCAAACAACTCATTCCCTTATCGTTTTATTGAAACTGCCGTATTTGACAATACCTAGATCACCAAAGATAAGCTTAGGAAAATATTGATTCAAGAGAAAATTTGTAAGGCTTGATTAGTATCATTCCAATCTCTAACTTTCCATAGATAAAACTGCGTATTTTTAAACAGAATATTAAAGCTTTTCTCGGTTAAGCTTCTATTTCCACCTCGAATGTTAAGTGGAATATATTAAATGTCCTACAAAATGAATGTACATATTTTGGAATATTTAACTAAATTTATTGTTTTTTTACACATAGAGAATATTGTTGACGTCTATCTGCATAGCTTGCAAAATTTTATACAATTCTTGATTTTTCCATTATTGATTTCAAAGCTTTTGTCTCAGTTGAAGAAAAACACTTATCGAATTAAATATTTATTCGCAGTTGAACGAATTAGAAAATTAATTTTTTTTATCCACCAAAAAAGCCATTGACTGAATTTGAAAATAAAAGAATCCGATGTCTTTTAAGTTACGCTGAAACTGCCTACTTTTTACTTGAAAATATTGCCATTATTATTGAAAAAATAATTTTACAACAAACTAAACTATATCGGAAAATGTACATTAATAAATTTACTCAAATTATCTAGTCTCCTTTTATGGAGATATACTATAATTGGCTTTTCGCAAAGAAGCACGTATCAATTTCTATACCCTTCGCCAAAGAGGGTTAATTTATTCAGGAGCTGTTCATACACGTCCTTTGTAAATTAAGATTAACATATCAACGACATATACGCATACTTTTATCGCGAAACCCCTTGTAGAAAAAAAGACTGAAATTGGAAAGTTTTCGTAAAATCTCCACAATAGCTCTCAATATTTTGTAATGATTTTTCGGCTACATTGAGAAATATTTTGTTAATAAAATACAAATTTTTCAAAGAAAAATCTAAACTCTAAAAAATGTATGGTATGAGTAGCTTCTAAGAAAGAATTTCGCATTCCTTAGCATTTCAACTTTTTTTGAAGATCCCAGTGGAAATCATTGGTGGAATTGAACTTGAGTTTGACCATGTAAATAGGGTACATAATATATATTTTAGACATATTTATAAAACATACACGCAGAAAATAGAAAGTTCTAATGACCCGCTTCTTTATTCTCACCGCTCCGTTATATTTTAACTGAAAATTAAAAAGTGCTCATTTTATCACCTCATTACAGTGGGTACTTGGGCTTCGGGTGGCGCTATCCATTACGGAACAACGCAAGTGAAATTCATTGGTGTAACATAGGAGAAAACAAAGTCAAGAGACGCTGATCCTCCTTTTAAGATGCGTCTTTCGCAGGCCTTATTCCTGTGGCCCTCGACCTTCTCTTTCACATTTTTCATTAAATTACCTCCTGTCATAACCGTTCTACCATCTTCTTAGTGTTTGCATAATATCGTTTATAATTCACGTTACGTTGAATTCTACTTTATACGCTGTATACGAAACCATCTGCAATTCCCATCTCCCTTCTCCCCCTTTCGTTCTCGAAAGGAAATTCAGTGGTACTCGGTAGGTTCGAGTCTCTGCAAACAAGAATATTTTCATTTCTTGCAAGTACTCACCTTTCCCTTTCCCATCTCCGAAATTTGTCTCGTAGTAACATCTCCATGCTTTTCATTTGATTCTCCTGTGATTCCTCATACTCTATTAGGGTTACCCATAACTCGTGTCGTTTTTTCTTACATACACAAAACGTTATTTTACTTTATTTAATATTTAGTATCCACAGGTCGATTTACAACACAATCCCCATCTTTCTGACAAACTCGTAATTCCTTTCTTGTAAAATAAGAGTGGATTCGTGGTGAAAATTTAAAAATATGACGCCCTTAATACATAATTAAGAGTCCAATTAAAATACTCAAAAATTGTAGATTAAATTGTAGAATGCTTTCGATTCAAACAGTTTGGGCCATGACACTATCTATGGGCACCTCTAATACACATTTAACACTCCAATTGAATTATTGTAAAATTGTACATTTATTAATTGAATGGGTCACCCCAAAAACGTTATAAGGTACAAATTACAAATTGTTCAAAAACTCCCAAACATGAAAAAAATTACCTGATGTATTTTTTTAAACAATTTTTTTAAAAAATGGATGGCATCAGGTTATTTTTTTTTTTTTTCATTTTCAGGAGTTTTTGAACAATTTGCAATTTGTACCTTGCAACGTTTTTGAGGTGACCCATTCAATTGTAGATTTTTGTAAAATATTATAGAATCGTAGAATCCTTCGGTGCTTTCATTTCAAACAATTTGGGCTAATAATCCTAAGAGACAAAAGGACCTCATCCTTATTTTTCTAAAACGACACGAGTTACACCCATTTAACTCTCGGCATCTACTAAATGCGTTACCGTGAAATTGCAGCATTTGTCGAAACCAAGGCAAACAGACGTCATATTAAATGTTTTTGATTTCTTATTCAAAGAGAGACGTCTGAATTTTGGGGGGAAAAGTGGTTCGAAAATCGAGCTGAAGAAATTAGTAATAAAGACCGACAAAGACAGAGACAGACACAGAGGAAGGAAACAAATGCATGTATCCTTTTGCAACGGTGTGCGCTAATAAACAAATGCTCGTGAGAAGCTGTTGTCGTTGTAGAATAGGACGCCGATTACGCACATTTCCCAGGAGACCGGAGCTTCAAAGTCCCACTACTGCGCACACAACGGTACAATCCGGTAATAGAAGCATCGCTTAAGTCTGCAATCCCTTTATAAATTTGTCGCTGAGGATTTCCTATATTGTCAAAGACACAATGAGGAAAAAAAGAGGAATGATCCCTTAATCCTCTATGCAGCAGCAAAGGGAAACGTTAATTTACATGTCCTATTGCGAATTTTCTTCTTTTTTTTGTGTAAAATATACGTATCCCGAGTTAGCATGGCGAAGTTCGGTGTGTTGAAAATGTGGAGAGGAAAAGCTCCCGTTCGCAGGGATATACACAAAGGTATTAGTTAATTGCGAGTCGTAGATGATAGAGTTTGGATGGCGCACCTCCTAATAACGCAAACTGAGCTCCTCGGACACCCCAGGAACATCCCGTGGTAAGAGTGCCACTGAATCACTGGCTGGATTTAATGCTGCGAGTTGGATTGAGACAAGCTGAACAAACACTTTTCACGATATTACTAGGGAACGCGGCCTTCGAGAGCTCTCCGGCGTTTCCAAGAGAACTTCCTCTTCCCTCTTTATTACCTTCCCTCTTTGCTCTTCGCTTCTTTCTTTCTTTTAGCGGTTTCAATTCCATATCTTTTTGTTGGCTAGAAATCGAATCGATTACTCGAATTCACCGAATTCAATGAATAAATCATATTCTACCGATCTGAGATTAAATCACCTATTGCACTCTCATGTTTTGCAACAAGGAGATTAGGATGAAAATAGATCCGAAATTGGAGCTGATAAGATTTTAAGGGAATTCGTAGTATTCGTAGTAAAAATCTAAAAGAAAAAATATAGAATTATAATGAAAATTGATTTTCTTAACAATTACCAACTTTTTTACAGACGCATAATTGCTCTACCAAGCACCTCCCGTTTGCGGGTTTCAAAAAAAGGTTCAATTAAACCTCGAAAATCATTCTAAATTTAAATTCTAGAAAATGCCTTTTGACACTTTTGGTAGAAATAGTGTTAATTGGAGTTCGTGTTGTCTGTTCGTATTTTCTGACAAGTGATTTTTTCGTTGAAAAGAAATTTTCGAAAAGGAATGATGGATTATCTGTAATCTACTTTCGAACTTGTCATACAAAGCGGGAAAATTTGTTGGCCCTTCACATGTCTCTGGGATAATGGGGGGGACATGTATTCCGAAGGCGGACAGAGTTCCAAAATTTGTTCACAAAAGTCAACAAATAAACGAATATCCAATTTGGACTTCTGTGTCCCAATATCCTGCCTTAGGTGTCGTTAATTACCAATTGATGGTGCAGCGCTATACTTTGTTACATGTTTGATTTTTTTCTTGATTCTTTGCCATATTCATTTAAACGCAGTAACAGTGTCCCACCATTATTTTATTGGTAAAGAAACATCAGTCACAAGTTCCTCTGGGACATATACGTCGCATCCTTTAATTTAGTACAAATTAAAACAAAAAACCATATTTTTTGGGTATGCTTAAGTCCAAAACACAATTTTTACATAATCTCCACAGATCCCAACCTTGTGTCATTTAAACACCTAAAGGGTTAAATAAAGGTATATAGTAAAAGTTAGTTACGTAGAGAGAAAAATGTAATCCTGTTGACAACTACACGTTTTGTCCGTTTGCTATCAAATATTTGAATCTCGCTCTACTTCATATTTGCTCATATCAGCAATAAGGACTATCTTGATAGTACATTGTTCGATGAATTTCATTCCTTTTTTTACTTTTTATTTTCCATTCGTTTTCACTGCTGGAAACGAATATATGTTTTTTTGTACTCTGTCGCAGCCCATGTAGGTAGTTAATAATTGAAGTTTCTATTCGTTGTGCAATTTATCCATACACTGTGCAACGTTATGTTCGAATTAAAAAAAAAATAACGATCACTTTTGCATTATCGCACGTCGATAGGACAAAAACCATACCTGCTGTAATGTAAAATAATAGATATATTTTAAAAAATGATTTTTAATATAAATTGAATTTCATGAATTTCGAGAATTTCCTGTTCCGGCGGTTTATTAGAGAACGTTGCTTATTTTCTAATAAACTTTCAAGAATCATTTTATTTTACTTTTTACAAAATTGTATGAATATTCGTAAAAGATAACCCATATTTTTTTGGTTAAAAATTTCTTGTCGAACAAATACTTGGATACAATTCACTTGGATATCTTTTTAAAATTTGATATTACAAAAATTCTAGAGGGTATTGAAAAAATAATTGAATTTTCACACTATTTTATTTCGAAATCATGACGAATATTGGAATTTTCTATAAATCATGAAAAAACCTGCACTAGAAGAAATTTCATGTTTGTAATTAAGTTGAATAGAAAGAAAAAATCTTTCCCTAGTTATCAACATTCTAATTTAATATCAGGAACAAATCGAATTACAGTAGAAAATCACTTAATTTTTATAATTATAAAAAATTCCTATCAGCAAACTCGGTTTCCTCATAAAACTGGGGCAAAGAGTTCCCCACATTTCAGTAGCAATATTTTTACTGGTTGAAAAATAAGCTTTTTCGAGCGCGATATTGGTAAAAATTGGTATCAGCGATTTTTTATGGTTTGAAAAATTATAGGGAATATTTTGAAAATCCTCAACGCGAAATTTATTTCATAGGAAAATACAACCCGGGGAAGGAAAAAGGGATGGAGGCGAAAGGTTTGAAACTACGCTGGGTTGGTTGTTGGTTCAAAAGCAGACCGGAGAGCTAATTAGCGTCTTGATTTACTTAATCCCAATTAATGCCTCTGCTCTACCTGCAATAGTTTCGTTTATACCTGTATGCATTAGACAGGTGTGCTTGAATTCGGTGCTTTACTAAGTAAATAGCGGATTATGTACGTTTCGGTACACGTTTCGGTACTACCAGGCACGCCAAGCCTGCAGTAATTTCTGCGAGGAATTTCTCCTCGGTTATAAAATCTACTCTCATGTCCATTTCCCGTGTAAGCAATATGATTTGGAATCGGAGCTATAGAGATCATTGTTGAGTAAACCAACATTTTCCAAATGTTGTGGCAAACTTATTTGCCGAAGCTGTTTCGAGAAATCTCCTGAGGAAACTTTTATGCTCTTCTGCGAATCTTGCCTTACCTTTTCTCGTTCGTAGGAGATCCAGCTAGTAGAAGTTAAATACAGACAAACGAGACTTTTCCTTTTTAGGAACGGATAAATGGATAGTAACAATCCAATTCTCGAATTTTTTTTGAAAAATGAATTATGTGAAAGTGGTTAAGAATTCCATCCACTGGCTCTGTGTATGAACACGGTGGGAAAATAATTGTTAGAATTTGTACAACACTTTTTCAAGAATTTGAAGTTCATTTTTTCATCATTTGTAAGTTCATTGAAGGTAATATTAATTTATTGCTATTATTTTGTTATTACACACCTACGGTGAGACCTCAACAATTCAATAGTTTGACCGCAAAGGTTCGCAATAATTATTTTCAAGATTAAAATATTATTTCTTTTTTTATTATAAGATACTTTGTAGCTTCTAAATTACCTAGATTCTTAGCAGCTTTGAAAGAAATAGAAAAAAAAATAGCAAAGTTTGAAAAATTCGAACTGATTGTCGTATAGTTAAACAAAATCTATTGCAAATATTATCAATCACGTGCAATTGAAAGGTATTAGGGTTAAACCATACAGTTGTTGGCTATGTGACAGTGATTGCTTCATAATTTGTATGCCAATCGCTACCACATAAATTGGCGATCACTCTCCCGTGCTGGCCAATAGCTGTGTTTTTTCAGAAACGCCACTTTTCTTCCACATTTCTTGTATATCTTCAAACTATTTCAGATAAATTATCTTATTCCACGATTATTACAGTTTCCTATAGAAACCTTTCATGGAATTCATTGTTATATTTACCACATTCGAATTTTTTAATAGCCATTTATGTAGTATTATGCTTTAGCTCAAGGTACCAATCACTGTACCGCTTACCCCTATTTTTGCAAACTGGTAGTGATTGTTGTTTCATGATTCATCAATGAACACGAATGATCCATTTGACGATTATGATGCTGCGTGGCCCCACTGGTGCCACTGTCTATCCTTAATTGACAGATGTTATTTGCACAAGCAAAACCATAATACCGTCACTGTAATCAACCATAGAGCATCATAACGATCGTGTGTTTACTCGTCGTTCCCCATTCGTTTAGTCGATGGCATCAAAGAGATTTAGCGTTTTTTTAAACAGGCTTTATCTATCCGCTCACCCTTTTAAAAACGACACTCAAATTTGCTTCACGAGATGGTTACAGTTTATTTTCGAATTCTCCTGATGTTTTTCCCAATTCGTCGAATAATATTTTTTAAAAAAATCCACGTGACTGGGAACGAGTATTAGGAATTTCCCTCTTCGCCAGAATTCGATGCATTTCTATAACTCGCCCCAAAACTAACATCACCGTTTCATTTTGAAAGAAAGATTTTTCATCAGCAGAAAGTACATACATATATACCCCTTTCTGTTTGTATTCAACTAATTCAACTATGCAAGCTCACAAAGCACGCTGAAGGAGTTTCATTACAATGTGCATGTAAAAAGAAGGAAATGCGTGGCTTCAAACTAAATTGAAGCCATATAACACCTGTGTAAAATCTTTTCCTTGTTTGCTTTTAATCATTTTTACTTTGCTCGGATGGTATATGAACCTAATAAATACATTAATTCGAGAATGTTTCGCCTGCAGCAACCGCATGCGTGGGTCTTGAAATTCATACATGCACAGTGGAACCTTGCAGTTATTATATACACACACACACATACACACACAGAAGGTATAAATATTGAAACGAAACATAAATGGCACTAGTGGTGAACCAATTTTATTCCAAGTAAATTTCCCCTTCTCAGAATATATAAGTGCTTCAATTTCAACGTTGAAATATATATTTCCCTTATGTACTCGTATTACCACCGGTATCACTGCCTGCTAATGTTATGTTCCTTTATTCCCAATGACACTTGGTGACTTTACAAAAGGAATATTTTATTGTCACGGCTTGTGGATTTTCAATCAGCTAGGTAATCCCGCGTCCGACTTTGTTTATAAGTAGGAGTGATATTTCTTTTTACCTTTCACATAAATTACCCCTCTCCGTTGATTAACAAAAAAAAACCCCCCGTTTCCCACCGTGCACCAGGTACAATTTCAATAATTCAAAACTGATCGGGGCAAATACACGCACGGGGGCTGGAGAAGCAAAGCAAATAATACCGGCAATAATTTTAATTGAGGTAGGAAAGCGGCAAGATAATTCTAAGCTACGAATGAAATTTATCCGAGATTTAAAAAAAAGGGAAGTACAGGAATCCTTATTGGTAGATATATGATGACGACGACGATGATGAGGTGGAGGAGGATTTCCCCGGTGTTCCTCTCTCTACTCTTTTCATAAAACATTCAAAAGCACGCCCCTCACCATCCTCGGCACTCGGTCTGTTAACAGCGGTATTGGGCTTAATTAGTAGAAGCCTTCTGCTACGCATACTGCATTTTTATTTTATTCATTTATCTTTCATACGCTTCGTTTCATCCAGCTTTTGTTTCACTACTCGTCCTACCCACTCCGGGAGATTTCAAGCACTCCAAGCCTGAAAATCTAACTTGTAAAGTATTCCTTGATATTTGGCTTTCTATGTTGTTTACACTTGTGTTCTACTACTATCAATGCTATCGTTCCATCCATATTTCTTCCTTTCTTGACTCGAGCCAGAAGTTTCTTTTAATGGCCGTACTCAAATATGGTTTAGATTTTACCTTTCACCCTGGTAAGAAATGTTTGAGCTTTTTACAACGCTGTTCCCCGCAAAACAAGATGTTGGGATGCAATCCGCGAAAAATATGTAGCATTTTCTTATGAGCAGCCTTATTTTTTATTGTTTCAGACCGATCTTAACCCATTCGAGACCGGTTGCACACCGGATGTGCAATAGCAGTAATGAGCAATTATCAATTCTTTCTTGGGGACAGTGTTCGAAAAAAATCGCCGGCTGGAATGGGTTAATGTGAAATTTAGAAGCTATTGAATTAGGGATACAGATAATTAAAAAGTTACACGTATTCTATATCTTAGAGTAAAATATGATTTTATTTTGATACACTTGAAAGGTGTATCTTGAAGTGTCTGCTCTAATTAACTCAATACGCATCAAATACGCTTAGGATCCGTATCATCTTTGTTCCTTAGACTTGCATTATTTTTTGTGAATATTCAGACTTGCAAAAATTTTTTTTACATTACTCTTTTATGATTAAATCATATAGAACTAAATACGAAAATTCAATAAAGAAAGTAATAAAACATTAATTATTTGTTTCGGACACCAAACGTAGCCACATCATTCGAAAACCGTCTCTCAAAAATTAATCGGGTTCCAAAAATTGAAAATCAATCATTCAAATTTGTAAAGTACCTTTATTGCAGGTAAAATTTTACCAAAAGGAACTCTATAAATTTGAAGCCACAAGAATGTTCATTATGTTTTACAGAAAAAATAAAATGCCAAGATTCCTTTGAAAAAGAATAATTTCGTAAGTTCTATTTTTTTAGCGGAGATATTATTTCTTTTTTTTTTTAATTTTTGGCAAGTGAACTAATAAATTTGGTTTTATGATACTTTTAATGGATTTGGTTTGCACCCGAAATTGGGGAAATCTAGATTTCATAAATCCAGTTTATGACATATCATTCTCGCACCGGATAGTATGAATGCTCTATTGATAGTGAAATTCATATTAAATGGAAGAATATGCAGCGAATGGAAATCATGAGGGAATTCGCGTCAATCAATGGATTTTCTAGCATCGGTGTAAATTCCCCTTTTTCTCTCCATGGAACAAGTTTGTACTATCAGAGTAATTTCGACATATTGCGATAATTCGCGACAAACATACGTGCCACTACACACACATACACGTGTTTGTTTATACAGGGTGAGTCACTTACCTAGACCATCGTTAATTACTTGTAAATTCCTTGATTTATACGGAAAATGTTTCCAAAGAAAGTTGTGTAACATTTGACTCGTGAATTAATTGTGAATTTTCTTTTTTGCTTTTTCATTGAGAGCCGCCGTGAGATTTTCAAGATTTGAATTCATAATTCTGATAAAAATTTAATATCGAGTACTGCTATTTAAAAAATCCGCTCCTCTGAGTTTATTACAAAAAATTTGTTTTTATTGTCAAAGAACAAACATGATAATTTAAAGTAGAATTTATAAACTTTACCCTTCTTTCCTTTACCACAATGAAATCACCTATCTTTTTTTGTACGATTTTTTTTATTCTGAATTTCAATAGACATTTTTTTTTTTCATGAATTGCATTAAAGGACCAAAATCTTCGGCAACTAGCTTCTGAATTTTCTTATATTAATTGATTTCCAATTAGAGAAATGAAAAAACTAACGAATGCGACTGCGTTGCACAGACTGGGTTAATTATGAACCTACTCTGAACCAGGATTCCATGCAACTTTTTTTTTTATTATAAACATTACGAGTAATTTAACGAAAACGAGGTGGGTAGTAGCTCACCCTGCACATTATATATTAAAAATAAAATAATAAGTACGTATGAATAAAACAGTGTATTTTCAATTGTTACGTCTTTTGGGAATTGTTAATTCATGGTAGACTGATAGTGACTGTAGTTAATGCGTGAATAATGAATACACTGTCAAAGTTGGGATGATAAAATAACATTAACGTAAATAAACGGTGCAAAAAAATGTACCGTTGCAGTACCGGAAAACGGTTTTGTTTAAATCAATCTCAGCAGCTGTCGAATATTTTTCAAGATAAAGGATTTACACTACCGGTCAAAAGTTTGGGTCCACTTGCATATTTCATTAACATTGTGAAGCGGACCCAAACTTTTGACCGGTAGTGTACATAATAATCATATTTGAATATCCGCGAAATCTTTGAAAGCAAGGGTTTGACGAATCAACTTCTTGCCGGTAAACTCAATTTCACGTATATTCAAATAAGTATATTTTTAATGAAAAGTCAAGTTCCTGTATACAATCTGTGTTGATTATTCAAACGCGTATGTCATCAGATAAATTGTACTCTTTCTCCATTTGTTTGCAAAGGTTTTATTGAAACAACGGTACTTTAGCTGAATCTATAAATGAAAGACCGGCATAAATGGTAACGTAGTTCTCTTATAAAGTGGAAAGCGATTTCATAACTTACCTATATAGCGGGATAGAATGGGGTGAGAGGAGAACTTTTTAATTGGCTACCCTTAATTAGCTAACTACTGTAACCTCTGTAATTATTCTGTTTCCTACTCATTTTTCTCTGTACACCGCCATCCCTCCTATTTTTCCCTTTCGTGCTGCTTTAAAATTCTCTGTACTGTTTTACTCATACCGTTGCAATCTCCCTTCGCTAACCTGATTAACGATGTTTATTTAATCTTTCCACTAAAAGATACACCTATAATTTTTATGTAAAAACCTCCGAATATGTTAATATTTACGTTTACGAACCCAAATCGATCAACTATTATTCGATAATTCCTATCGGGGCATCGCCTTGCAAAAGTATGCCGACACTGTTTTCCACAATTCACCTGCGAATCTAAATTATATCGCTGTCGTGTACTTGTACAAAAAAAAACTAAGAGCGATTTCAATCTCCATTGACCGATGGTTTTAAAAGTGACTGTTAATGAAAAACCCTTTTAATTCTTTTATATAGAATTTCACCTTGCAGTGCAAATGCGATACGGTAAAACGATTCGGCTGACCTTTATACAATATGACGTTTCATTCGATGCTTATCGTCAAACCAATCTGTTTCCATGACGTACCTGTAATTAAAAAACTTTCAAATCAATACCCTTTCGACGCACCGTGTCGGTAAAAGGTGATCGCAATTGAATTTCAGCACGGTGCATTAGCCGTTGATCCAGTTATTAATGATTTTTTTCTTGTATCTTGTCTGTTACAGAAAGTGGGAGACAATTAGGACCACACGCCTGTGCGGTTTGTCAAATTGTTGTGGAAGCTGGTACACAAAGTCGTGTGTTACAAAGAAGTCAAGCATCCCAATACGGCTTGAGAGAAGATCAAGTAGCGCCAGGAGCACGCGTTTGCAATACTTGCAGGTGTAAAGCCGTTCGTGGACGTTACACGGCGTGTCCCTTGCCCGGTTGTCCAAACCTCAATAACAGTAACTCAAAAACCAGAGTTAAAAGACTAAGGGCCTTGCCACCGAAATGGTTAGAACTGCCAGCGGAAATTCGAGATCCAGTCATTCAAGAATTCCGTAAGTTATTTAGAAATGCGTTCGGTATACATAACAGACTGTCTTCTTCCACGGTAGTTCC
Organism: Gasteruption jaculator; assembly: GCA_949825005.1. NCBI lineage: Eukaryota > Metazoa > Arthropoda > Insecta > Hymenoptera > Gasteruptiidae > Gasteruption > Gasteruption jaculator. The sequence continues at coordinate 14,495,101 of OX463765.1, read as the reverse complement.
CTTTCAGGTGAAAAAAAAAAAACAGAGCAGAGTAGAAATTCATAAGGCGCCTTTTGTTTTCCTCCTTATATATCCTTGGACAAATTTTTAACCCTTTGTTGGCTGCACCTTTGTTAATTTTTTGAATTCTTTAACCTTTCGCAGAGGCAACGATTGATCACTCTTTGAACAAATAGGAAACATTTGTCTGTGTAATAATAACGTTTTCCCCAATAGTTCGCTTAATAGGCATGAATCATAAGCCAGCAGTAAAAGTCTAATTTGTTTTTATTCGCTGTTTTTAGAAATACCTAATAACGTGACAAAGTGTTGTTCCGCGTGCTTCAATAGAATATCAAGACGTTTGGCACCGCATTTAACGGGTGCGTCCGACACTGCCGAAGATAATGCGGATTCCTTAGCGCGACAATGGACAGACGAAGAGCTTGAGTCACTTAAAAGAGCTTTGAGGGAGCATGGCACCAATTGGCCAAAAGTATCCGAGCAGGTATCCGGTAAATCGAATCATCAGTGTAAGAATTACTATCTCACGTACAGAAAGAAACTGGGTCTCGATCAAGTCGTGGCCGAGTACTATCAGTCACTCGGTGAAGAAAGGAGACCTTGTCTCACGGATGAAGAGGAAAGTGGTAGCAGTACCAGTAGCTGCGACGAATTGGCTGTAAGTGACGTCATTTTTTTAATTAATCACTCGTTCTATCATGGTTCTATTATCTTACTCTGGTAACTCCAACACGCGATAATCCTACTAAAATTTTTCCATAATGAAATTTCTCTGAAGGTTCTATTATTACCACTGGAAGTAATTTCCGCAACAATGTAATGAGACGTTCGTTTCAGGTGCACGATTCCAGTGACACTGCAAGTGCGGGTAGCCCCGCAAATACGATATCCAGCAGCACTCCAGGAGCGTCGACGTCGTCCTTGACGTCAACGGCATTATCAATTCCATTCCCACCGTCGTCGGACGCAAAGATAAACGAGAAACTTTCAGATATGGCTGTGGTGTCTTTGGTACCTCCAGCGGTGACCGTTGGAGCGATACAACAAACTGCCACCGGTGTTGCACCCAATAACAACCGGGAAGACTACGATAGCTCAGCTACGGTAAGTGGAAAACGTGAACCGTAACTACTAACACCAATGACACCAATAATGTATATGTGCATGTTCTCGGTATCTCTCGTTGCATGTATATCTGTAAAAGTAGAACTTTGGGAGACCCTGTCATATTTCGTGCTGCGATAGGGCCGTCTGATAGAGGGTCGCTACTTGTTCCAGGAGACGGCGGACGAAGGTCAGGGAGGTGCCGATTCGGAGAATAGCAATGTGGTGGTGACACTGACGACTACGAGCAACACGACAACGGTATTGCAACAACCACCGCCGGTCGTTCATTCGCCGCCTTCGACGACCAGCAACTCCAATCCCTTGACCGTCAAGGATCTGGTGCTCGGTGTGATAGAGATGCAACTCAAACGCAATCCCAACAGCCCGGCGAGCGGATCATCGAGCTCCGCGAATTCCGGAACGCCAACGATAACGAGCATCCTCAAGACCGATCACCGCAATGACATAACTTTCGTTCGAGAGTATAAACCACCGCCACAGAATATTCCTACCACCGTCATGACAAGCAGGGACTCCAATTTGGCTACCCTTTCGGTTGTTTCCGGGCCACATCACGTTAATCGCTCCGCTCCGAGTCCCCAGCAAATAGGTAATTGTAAAACCTTTTTCTAAATGTAAAATTATTGGCTATAGCGATGACTATGGCACTCCTTGGACATAGCATTAACCGTTTGAGTGCCACGGGTTTTTGTTCTTTTCAAATCGAAAACTGACAATCGACGCGGTAGCGCTCTTTTTCTTATTCTATGTTTCAAAAATGGTGGCGATTTTTGGACACGATGCGCAAGAAGCGCGATTACGCCGCTTGGCATTAAAATGGTTAAAGAGTGGACGCTTCAAACGATATCGAAACTTATACAAATTTGCAATATGTCTTTCAGGTCAAATGCAAGCTACGATCACGCCTTGTCCACCTTCGGTACCCAGCAGCCAAGCCCCATCGTCCGACCTCTTGCCGAAGGAAGGCTTAGTCGTCATGCAAGTTCAGCAAGCGCTGCGCGAAACGGAAGGAACGCTCGACTTGAGCATCAAAAAGCCGCGGCAGCAACAAGAATACAATCATTCGCTGCAACCTCCACTGAAACCACCTCCGGTGATTCTGTACAGACCGGAACCACCGCCGGGTGCTTACTACCACCCACACGGGCATCCCGAACAAGGCCGAGGATCGAAAAGTCCACTGGTTTACGCCTCTTCGCCGAGACCTCAAGCTCCGCTCACGCCAAAATCCAACAAAGTGGCAGCGCCACCACCGCCGCCGCCGCATCCAAAACTCTCACCCAAACTCAGCAACATCAGCAGTGGTCACAAGGGTGGTTCCATAACTCACGGAACTCCCGTCTCCAATGCTCGGTACGAGGGGCTCCTTCGTCAAATGACACCACCTGGCAACAATTCCGGGTCCTCCGGTAACGCGAGCAACCAGGGACCCAAGGAAACGGGCTCGATAACGCAGGGGACACCCGTACATCCGTTCGCTGTGGATAAACGCGCTCCGATGTACGATTATCACCGACCACCGATCAGGCATTCCCCGGTAACACCCGGCAACGTTCCGGGTCCGGGACAGAATCAAGGTGGCGTTGTGGTGACCCATAGCAATCAGTACAACTCATACCCCAGCCGTCCACCGCCAAGTTACACGATAGAGCAACAAATCGCATCGCGACAAATCATCATGAACGATTATATCACCAGCCAACAAATGCACAACCGAGGCAGAGGCGGTGGCTCCAATGAAAGCGCTGCGAAGAACGACGCGTCGTCGACATTGTACTACACGAGCACACCGCCACCTCAGCAGCATACCCAACCTCGGCAAGGTGTCATCCAGAGGCATAACACGCAGAAACCGATTCATTACCCTCCTCCGCCGCCACCGGGTCTCGAAGCGTTCTCTAGCTTAGTGGATGTCGCTGTTCAGCAGCCAAGTCTTCCGGTCCCCCACCCACATTCAGGGCATCCTCCTTCGAGCAGTAGCGGTCACGAAGGTCTCGGTAAAACTATGGCCGATAGATTGATGGCCGACAGATATGCGGACAATAATAGACTTCGCGAACAGATTTTACATTTGAGGGATCTGCGCAATGCCGTCAACGTCGATCGCGTTTCCGTGCCTCATCATCGGGACAGAGAGAGGGAACGAGACCTGGTTCACATGCGCGAGAAGGAGGAACGCGACAGGATACAGCGGGAGAAGGAACTTCAGCAGTTGGAACATCGATTGGCGGTTCAGCAACACCATCAACGCGAAAATGAGATCCATCAGCAGGAACACCGCTTTGCTCAACAACAACGAGAGAAGGAGATGCAACACAGCGATCACAGAATGCAGGTGCAGCAGAGGGAGAAGGAGATGCAACACTCCGACCACCGCCTTGTGGTTCATCAACAACGCGAAAAGGAGATGCAACAGATGGCCGCGGCTGCCCAACGCGAGAAGGAACATCAGGAACACCGAATAGCCGTGCAGCAGCAACGAGAGAAGGAGCAGCAGGAGCATCGACTGGCGGTGCAGCAACAACGCGAAAAGGAAATTCAGCAGCAACACGCGGAACATCGTTTAGCCGTTCAGCAGCAGAGAGAAAGAGACTTGGTGCATTTGCATCAACAGCAGCAACAGCAGATGCAGCAGCACATCCAGCAGCAACAGCAGCAGCAACAGCAACAGCAGCAGCAACAGCAAAGGATGGAAGTCGAGAGAAGACACATCGTTCATATGTATAGGGATCAACAGCAATATGAACGCGAATCGTCTCGACACATGGGCAGCGGATTCACGCAGACTTCCAGGCACCAGCAGCAACCGCAGCCCCAGTCGGCGCAGCAACAGCAAACGCAACAGCCTCCTTCGAGACAAAGTCAGCAGTCCTCTAATCAACAGCAATCCGATGGTTCCACCACGTTAACGGCTGCCAGTCTAATCGATGCCATAATCACGCATCAAATTAATCAGGGCGTCGACAATACCGGCGGGAGTTCGACGGGAAATAACCAGCCCACTCGTCCCGGTGACCGACTGTTTCAGGTAATTTGAACTTGTATGAAAGCCAATTCGTGGTATTGCGATGGTAAAACGTGCTTACGATTTAGTCCATGTTTCAGAATTTCCATCGTGACAGTCCAGCGGAGCCTAACGGTGTTGTTCATAGCCCTGCAGGGGAAAACGCTGGCGCGAGTGGCGGCGGCGGTAGCAAAGGTATCACTCTTGGTGAACACGTAGATCACGTAATAACCAAGGATTACGGGCCACCTCATTCGTCATACAGACAATTCTCGGGGTGAGCAATCAATGATGGTATTGCATTAAAAGCGAAAACTCTGCTGTTTAATATATTTTATTAAGAGCGTCGATTAAAACGGATGACTTTTAAATTGCCACCGTATCGTTTTCATCGTTCTACATTTATGTCGCTGTACTACGACCTTTCCGTTTAATTTACATAATTTGTATTATACGCGTGTCACGGAACACCGTTATCCATGGTAAATGTGGAACGGCAATTGGATTATATAGGCCGTTAAGCGAGTTATATAGCGTGCTTTGATCTTAGGGTATAACGATAAGCTTTACGTTGAGTCAATGGTGTTCGATAATATCTAACACATGATAATGTTTAGAAATGTATCTTTTCGTATCTCGTATCCATGAATCTTGATTCCTTGGTAAATAAATATTTTCATATCGAAAATACGTTCAGAAAATGTCAAGAAGAATTTGCTTCCATACGGAATCACAAAAGTTGCAATATAGAGCAAAAGTGCGATATAAAATCGATTTGATTTTTTACGTTGGGTCAATTGCATTCAATTATCTCTAGCACGCGTAAATATTTAAAAAATTCTTTTTATGTACTAACACTATGCCGTCCGGTGGTACCACATTGGTGCCATGGGAAAACTATCGGGCAAGCGCCGATGGCACCACGTTGGTGTCGTACATAAAGATTTATACCGGCACCAAACGAAAGAATTCCGATCAGACGTGCGGACGGCAAAGTGTTAATTTGGTACCTGTTAACGTTTATAATTTATAGTTTCTTACAAACGGCGAATTAGTTTTTTTATATTATTTTGTTTTGACCAAAATATATTGCCCAAAATTTGAGAAAAAGTTTGTTCATCATAATACAAAATAGACAAAAATTTCATAATAAATCCTGGGTTTTTTTCATTCTAGATATCAAGTTTCCGATGATCAATGGAAGAGAAGAAAAGCTGTTGAACCGGACTCCATGAAATCCGGAGATGAGAGACAAATAATACGCGTCGCTCAACAACCAACCCAACAACCTTCGCCATCAATGAGTAAACAACAGCAGCAGCAACAGCAACAGCAACAACAGCAGCAACAGCAGCAGCAGCAACAACAACAACAGCAGCAACAGCAGCAGCAGCAACAACAACAACAACAACAACAGCAGCAACAGCAACAACAACAGCAGCAACAACAACAACAACAACAGTTCCATTCCGTAGAACCTGTCTCGCCCCCAGAGACGACGACAAATCACTACACACGACGCTTTTACGAAACGAGCACTGCCACAACAACTTCCGGAACACCTTCCAATAAGCCTCATCTGTCGCCATTGGACTACGTTAAAAATAAGATAGTGGAGGTCATGAGGACATCGGAAGACGACAAAGCGGGTTCGGCCGGTGATAGAAACGGTAGTAACGTGAGTGGAGACAAAGAAGACAAACAAGGTAGTAGCGTCGAGAGCCCATCGACCGGTGATATGGTTATCGATGAAACGCCTAATCAACCACCGCCACCACCTCAACCACCGGCACCAACACCAACGACTTTTTATCCCTTCAGTGCACTCGGAGTACATACCGGTCCACCGCCCGCACCACCACCTCCAACTTCAGCCTCAACTTCTGTCACGAAGGTCGAACAGATGCAATCCGAACCAGCGCCTTTACTCTCCGCGCAATATGAACCGCTTTCAGACGAAGATTGATTAGTCAATCGATTGTAATTTCTCCCTTCATCCAACCGGTATTCATCATTTCGACTGGGTTGCTGAGACTGAAACTGAAACTGAAACTGAAACGAAATCTAATGCTAAAGCTAAATTTAACGCTAAAAGTCAAACTGAAACTAAATGTGAAGGAAAGAATAATTATCCTCGAATGCTACATAAATATAAGCGGGCTAGAAATTCGTTACGTCATAAATAATCTTACAATTTTCAATGAAGCGACTTGGAGGTGTAAAAAACGATTTCAGAATTTCGAGCTGGAGCTTCGTGAAATTTTCGACAGAGATGCTCAAAAAGGATAGAACGGGAGAACGAGTTCCATCGAATTTCAGTTTCAGTGTACAGTAACATTTTTCACAGTCGTTCCATGTCGACAGTAAAATCATTTATTGACTGCCTAAAGAGTGAACGAGATCACGCTAGAAGTTTGTTTCCACGAAAAGACGTTTCGTTCCAACAGAAGAATTAGCGATATGTATATAAAAATGAAATTGTATATTATATTCAGTGAATTCTTAAATTCTTCGAAATTGTGTACATAGATTCAACGTTCGCAATAGCTTTTCAATTTGAAACTCGTGAGTATATATAAAATGTTTTGTAAATTCGAAAATTGAGTTTTCACCTAAAAGTAAGGATTGGTTTCGCAGAAACTTCAGTGATATCGTTCCTTTTTTTTTTCTTTCCTTTGGAAGACTTTATATCGATGAAACGTTGCATCAAAGTAAATCCGTGCACGAAGTTCGCGATAGAAACACACGCTCTTCATTGCTCGTGCGCGGAGTTCGAATTTACGGGAATGCTTGTAAGAAAATTTTTCACTGAGTTTTTCTCAAGTTTCGGTGACGGAGCTTATCGAGAATTGTTAAGAACGTCCGAGAAAAAGAAATGTCGAACCTGTGATTCGGTGGGAAATACTCAAAAAAGAGAGCGCGAGACATTGAATAATTATCGCAAAAAGAAGTACAACCGATACGTCATCATTCATTCTTATCCCCGTTATTAATTTCGTCGGTTGCAAAAAATCTTTGTTACCTCATCCACCACTTCTTTACTTTTTATTTTTGTACACAAAGTTTCCAAGACGTAGCTCCCGAGACTCGAATGTGATCATTTCAACGGAATTTTATGCTTTTATAATTGCTTTTAATGGAATAAAATCTAGTTTGCACAAATACAACCATTCTCTAGCGCTTCATTTTTCCCGTACGTCGGATGCAAATTTTCGTAAATTGTAAAGGAAAACTCAGTGAATGCAATTTGTTTGGAGAAAAAAAAAAGCGTGAGGGATAAGAAGTACGAACGATAGAAAGAATTAGCCACCGCTCTATGAGAGTTCGCGGAGGAGGGAAACGTAGCTTCAAAAGGAGTTCACGGTACAGACGCTTCTTTGTACATACTAATTAATCATTTAAAAAAAAAAGTGCATCGTTAAATGGATGAACGACGAGTGTGTGTGTGTGATTTTTATTTTTGAATGAACTCTGTGATGTCTAAAGGGATTTAAAAAAAAAAGCAAGAAACAGTCTGTATAATAGATACACCAGTGTGCGAGAGGCAACAAAGGCGTGAAGGAGTATGTCAACACTTATGCCCATAATGCGTTCCGTTGCGCGTACGTACCGAGAGGAACCCGACTAAACGAGCGCTTAATCGCCTCAGCGTCCTTTACTACTACTATTACCGTTCTTATTTTTTTTTTCTTCTTTTTGTTGAAATTCTTTTTTGGTAAGAAAGAAAATATGGGAAAGAGAAAACCTGGTTTAAATGTAACATTAAGCATTGTACATAGTACATAATTATCCGTATCTTAAGTTGATCAAGTAATGATATAATGATTAGTTTAACATACAGAGTTAAGGAAATACACATAGGCTTAGTTAAAACAATGTAGTTAGGCGTTTTAGATCATAGGAGGAAAAAAAGTGAATGATGAAAAAAAAAAAGTATCACTGAACTGATGACTAGGGATATTCTCCCAGATTTAACGTTCTCTTATTAATGGTAATGAAAAAGAAGGAAAGAAAGTCACATGCAGAAAGAATAAACAACCAGTTTCAACAAATATATATAGATATATCTGTATGTATACCGCGTAAGTATATATACACATATATGCATATATGACTACAAACGATTGGATCAACATTAAATCGAATGGATGCGAAGTTTATTTCATTTCAAGCTCGATGAAATATTATAGGGTATATATAAATACTGTACTGATGTTGTACAATCTCTCTTTGACCCGTTCACCTGTTTAAAGATTATCTCTTTAATGAGACATGCGTTTTGTCATTCAAACTCATAAATCTCCTTTCTTTTAAACGAAATGGTAATGTTGTTTTTTGGAAAATCGCACATGATACCGGTTTTTATTTACTTACGGCAGGTTCGAAAACTACGCTCGTCGCTTCCTTTATTCTCAAAACTGTATCGAGAGAGGTCGCGACTAATTTCTGATATTATCATCATTTTTGTATCGGCAAATGATAAAATCCGTAATCTTTACGACGTATGGATGTTAGAAAAACACTTCGACCACCACTTATCTCGCATCTACGTTTTTTCCAGAGCGGAAACTGGTCTTCGAGCGTCGTACTACTAGTTTTTTATGTTTTTGTACCATCTTAACACTTTACCGACCGCTAGCGATTCAACGGCATGATATTAATGCTAAATTACATCTATTAACACGTTAAATGCCACGTCTGTCACCAGTCGCCGACGTTAAACTGTCCGTTCAGGCCACGCTGGTTACGACAAATGCAATAGCGTATACCCTTGCGACCCACGCGGCGTGAATAGGGATTCACGTAAATTTAACGTTGCAGTTAACGTGTAAAAGCCGATCAAGAGGTCATTGGTCGGTAAGCATTGGCGACAAAAAGCCGGTTAACACTGCCGTCCGCACGTCTGATCGGGATTCTTTCGGTGTGGCCGGTACAAATCTTTATGTACGACACCAACGTGGTGCCCCTGGCGTTTGCCAGATAGTTTTCGCTGGGCACCAACGTGGTGCCACCGGACGGCATAGTGTTAATAGGCTAGCGGTCGGTAAAGTGTTAAGATTGAAAAGAAAAGTCAGTCGGATCTTGAATCTTAGATTCAGTGGGAATGAGTTGAGAAGAAAGAGCACCTTTGCTTCGGAGAGTCCACAAGCGAATGGTTGGAAATCTTCTATACTTAGAAAAAATTCAGAAACATCACTGAATCTACGATGGATGCAATGTCGCGTTAAGAGTTCATCGATCTTGCTTGTATCATACGGTCCCTTGCAGCCTTAAACTGTTCCAACACACTTTCGACGTTATTCACAAGTGTACCGGCACTCAGTCTCTTGAAAGCGTCCTTGTGTAAGTCTCGGATTTTCGAATAAGCTTCAGTTTGGTGCGCGATATTCAGATTCACTCGAATGGATCCACTGGGTATTGTTTTCAGATGAGTTTTCTCCAATGTCGCACCTTGATGAGTCGATGGAATGCAGGAATAAGTGATATCCTCCAGTTCGCACGAGCCTCCCGTAAAAAATCGTCGAAGGAAATCCACGAAACCTCCATCGGGTCTCCACGTGCGTATTATAAAGTTGTAAGATCCTGGCGTCGCTGGTAACGCTAAAGATCCGTATCCTTCGTTGCGGTACCTGAAAGCACAAATTCTTGGTACTGTTGGGAGCTGAGATGTCGGCAGCCACCGTTGGTTGGCCGTAGGCTCCGATTGGCTGAAATTTCGCACTTGGCGGTGCGGAATAAAGAGGGTACTGAGGAATAAAGAGGGCGCGCGAGCATTTTATCTTATTGGCCACTCACGTAACTAAATACTTTGACCATGTTTCGACTGCCAATTGTTCACCTCCGAACAGTACATTTCGGATTTGGTTGAGCAACAATGTTCGAGACTGACCTCTTCAAGGGCATATGAGCCATTTATTTTGAAAGTATCCTAAATACATTTGTGGGTTTTTTCTTGTTAATGTTAATTGTGGTAACATGTACCACTTAAAGTTAGCTGTAATAAAAAAACATTTTGGGAAATTAAAAAAAAACTGGACATAGGCCGCTTTCACAATAAAGGGCTCATATGTCCCACTTATTTTTATTTTTTTTTTCCACATTTCTGATCCATTCTATAGTTGCTGAGTGCACACGAGCACTCTTGGAAGTCTATTTTATGCAATTTTTAGAAAAAAATTTAAGAAAACAATTTTATATTATCAAAGTGCATATTTACTTTATCAATTTTTTAAGGAATTTGATTACCACTGTACGTTGTTGGGAACAAAATTATAGTTGAAAAAAAGCCGTAAAATCCCAAACTATGATTTTTCATTTTCTCTCAATAAGAAAATGATGATACACGTTTGCTACCTTTTAATGAACCAATTTCTCATCGGATAATTGCAATATTTATTTTATAGTAGACTTTTAATTTTGCCGAACGATAAATGGAATTTTAAATTTTTTCTCCCACGGATCATTTAAAAAATTTCCCAAAAAAGCTGCAATTGCGAACTGACATTCATCCACTTTCTTGTCAACCCTTCGCGCATGCTCCATTTCTCTTTCCACAAGTGGGTGTCTTTCCGAAGTGCGTCACTTCCGTTGCGAATTTCTAGTTCTAATTCGCGCTCCGTGACGCAAACGATCTAAAAGAAGCTTCACTTTGACAATTATTTTTTAACAATCTGCGTCACTTTTTTTCATTTTCGACAGCAGATAGAGTTTTCGCCGAAAGAAAAACACGAGTGACTCACGGAACGTTCGTCGCTATATAAACCGAGAGGTTATTCACTCGGCGAATGAAATGAAGTCACTCGTGATTTCAAGCTTCTTGTATTGGTTCCGATCGAGTTCACCCTGAGGGTAGCGTCTCAAATATGGAGAGAATAGATTCCCTCTATTTATGTGCTCACGGATAACTTCAAACTTGAATTTATCTCACCGTTGGATCCCGTAGAGGGAAAACCAATTTATTCGAGATTTTGTTTTGAATGCATTTAAATTACAATATTATGAATTTTGTTTTAACCGTTTGAGTGCCAGAGGTCTTTTTTTGGTCCAAATAAAAAATTATTTCTCCTTGTTTCAAAAATGCTGGCATTTTTGGACATGGAACCGAGGAAGCGAGATTGCGCCGCTTTTTCTGATGCAGTTGGCCATTTTTTATTGTAATACGCCATTTTTAGACACTCAGTTGATTCAGAGAGTGGTATAACATATTTTATTTGAATAAAATTTGTTGCCATATTAAATTACATTTAAATGTAAATAATTTTTATAATGTATAAATAAAAAAGAATAAAAAAAATTAAATTATTTACAATAACTTTTTTCACAAATTCGAATACAATTTCTTATTCGAAGTAAATTCTTGTGATTTGTGCAAAATTGATTTTAGTTCAATAGTTTTTCGCATATCTCTTTCTACCTTTTTTCTATGCCTCTATAAAGTATCAACCTCATGCTGTTTCGTTGTGGAACAGAAATAAGTATTTAGTTTTTCTAACATTTTACTGACACGAGTCATATAGTAGTTATGCCTTGCACTGGGTGTTTCTGTTTAATTTCTCTTATAAAGAATGACCAGTGTGTACAAAACATTGGTGAGATTAATAGTTTTCATTTTATATGTAGCTACTCTCAGCTGGCAAACGGGGTTTCTTTGGGATTCGTCAGAAAATCCGTTTGGATAAAAATATTTTTCTTTCCCCCTTCTATGTATAAATAAACGCATTTATTTCGAATAAATCATTCCTCGAACCACGTATTTCTTAGGGACCGGCCACTTCAAACCAAAAGAAAATTTATTCTGCAGGCAATTCAATGCTGGGTGCACAAATCATGCCAATTATAATTTTGTTTTGCGGAAATATAAACTTATAATTTTAACCATATCTCAGCAACTCACTCCAAATCTTATTTTGGAAGACACTAATAATTGTGATGTCAAAAGTCTATTATTTCTCACTTAATAAATGCAAGAACGACTTTTATGGAAAGTGCATATTCGAGTGCGCTCTTTCAGAATCTGACTTTAAAAAATTCGTTTCTCGAATTTTTTCATTCACAAACTCATGATTTTCAAAATGATTCAGTTGATTCAATAATTGAATATGACAATTTTATTTTTTACCTTACCTGTAAAGTGGAATAACATGAAAATCATTATAAATCGATATACTCATACATGTCGAATCTTAATTATATTTTCAATTACAATTCTTTCCTATTCCTTATGACTTATCAACATCAATTTTATTTCATTGTATTGTAGCTCCATGATCATTTCTGCTACATTGCATATATCGTAGAAAAAGAAAAAAAACCGGAGTTTTTTATACATAATTTTAAATTGCCCAGCGTAAAGGTTGGATTACGTAATAATGAGCGTATTATGCAATAAACAAATAAACAAAGAATGCGAGATCCTTCTGTTACTGAAGACAATGTTTTCCATTATCTTCATGACTGTGATGAGTGACTCATATTTAATATTAGATATTCAAAAGTGTCCCAACTTTTTATGCACTTTAAAGATAACATCCTAGTGATCGGTTATGTTTCTTTTCTTTTTCAAACTTGGTACCCGCAACAAAAAATTCGTGTTCCGGTTTAACACTATTTCTACCAAAGGCGTCAAAAGACACCTTTTAGAATTTTAATTTAGAATTACTTTGGAGGTTTAATTTAATCTTTTTGTTTTTAAATCCACAAATGGTAGGTGCCTAGTAGGGCAATTATGCGTCTACGAAAAAATTTCGTATTAATTCAGAAAATCTATTTTAATTATAACGCTATATTTTTGATCTTGGATTTTTGATTACGTATAAGTGGCGCGGTAGAAATAATGTTGTTTTTCCCTTAGTGTCAATTGCTTTTTTATCAAAACTTTTAACCAGGGCACATATATTGAAAATTTGTAATCATACTCATACTAATAATAATAATAATAATAATAATAATAATAATAACAACAGCAATAATAGTAATAATAATAATAATAATAATAATAATAATAATAATAATAATAATAATAATAATAATCATAATAATAATTAATCAATTTGGTAAATCTAGCGTTAAATTAGAAAAGGAAAAAAAGAATCTAAATATTGCGGGAATGAGTTAAATGCGGTTAATGAAAGAAGGGGATATTTTCGAAGTCAAGTGTTTAGAATTATATATGTACACAAAGTTAGAAATGGGCCACCCCGGGCCAGAGATTTATCGTCAACAAAAAGATAAATCGGCCAAGCCGAAAGCTATTTTAGACGAAAGGGAAGAACAATTGTGTCGCCAGGGGAACCGAATATAAAGGATGCAGGAATCGATGAAGACTCAAGGAAATGAAATCATTTGGAGAAATATGGTAAGTCACACGTGTGAAAGGTACAAGAAATTAATTCTGATAAACCGGAATGCCATAGAAAGGAAGAAAGAAACACATGTAACGGAAAGGAAAACGGAAGATAGCCCGCTGGTCCACCAGAATTCCATAGTATACATAAAAAACCCAGCGCCAACGGAGAATTTATCCATGAAAAATACCAGAGCTCGAAAAAAATGCTCGTTAGATTGTACAGGCTTTAACGTGGACATTGCTAATACCTCCGTTATTTGTAATTATACCCAAAAATAGCCATGGAAAAAATTATTTCATATTTTATATTTTAAATTATTATCGTTGGATCTCAATTTTTTTATATGTGGTATCATATCTCGAATTCCAATTAAATAACGTTAAATAAATTTATACGACTACAAAGCTGAGAAGTCTCGTGGAAAAATGACTGATGCAACGTAAAGACAAGGAGCTTTAAGTAATTGTGATGAAAATTTCGAGTTTATCAAAGGCGTTATCAAAGTGCAATCTTGCACTTATAAACTTTATCGTATAGACTTTATTTTCAGTTGGATATGTCAGGAGGATCGGAATTCTCTCTTTCTCGCGATATTAATTGAAAACTTGAGTGTATGCAGTGTGTAATTAAATGTGGAAAATTATATTCGTTAAGGGTCGCACTCTTCCGTGCGTTTTGTGTTAAATCGACCAGGACTTACCGCGAAATTTATTACACCATTTACAAAATAGAAATTTTGTAAAATAAAATGAAAATGCAATTGTGTTAATTCATAACGAATCGAAAGGGGTAGAAAAAGAAAGTAATATTCTGCACATATGTTAATTACCCACAGATTGGAATTTAAACAATATTTAATATATCTATAGAAATCAGTTTCATCAAGATTTCCTTTATCAAGAATCAGTGTTCCACAAGCTGTGGCTCATTTCTGCATCGAAACTACGCAACAATCCACAGAATCATTCATTTTCCGATTTTGAACACATACCAAAGTGGATGGGGACCATTTCGAATATTTTTCATAATATAGTCAACAATTGCAACTGCGCCCAGTTAAATTAGTCATTGCAAATGGAAATCAGGCAATCGATGTTCCCTGAACCTTAAAATAAAAATAAATTTGTAAGATGTCTATCCTACGTATGAGGCAATTGAACAAATTGTTTAGATTTTTAATTTAATAATACTGCAGTTGAATATGAAAAAAATACAAAAAATAATATAACCTTGACTTAGGCCTCTCAAAGAAATATCGATGCACCTGAAACCTTAAACAATGAACAGAACCTTGAGCAAAAACTATTTCATGCGTCAGACGTTGCCTGCGATATCAAACAATTCTTTTGTTTAGCATTTTATCTCCTCATTAATTACAAGCAACATTTGAGGTGTTCACGTTGACTAAGTCATCCCGCAATAACGACCGAGCAGAGATTTCAGAGTCGGGTCAAAAATCTTTGCATAAAGTGTGACAATTTTTATAATGAAATACATTTACGCATCATCGACGAAATTTGAAAAATGAAAAAGATTAAAATGTACAGAAATAGAGATACCAAAAACTACTGAAAAAAAGAAAATTCCAAAAAATGAAATATATTTAAAATCCATTGGACGGATGTAATGTGAAAAAAAGGAGAAACGTAGAAATAAAAATAATACAGCATTTTTAATATGCAATGGGGAAAATAGGTAAAATTACTTAAGGAACGAGATAACGAAATAAACGGAGTAAAAAATTTTTTTTTAAAGGAATCGCACAAGCAACGAGATTTTATAAGACGAATAAAAAATTGTGACATGACAATTCTTCGCTGGATATTTTGTAATTATATTTTTATAATTTTTCGTTTATATCAGGTTACTGCAAAAACGAAGGATTATGATATTACAAGAAGAAGATACAGAAATTACGAATACTTAAAAATTTAGCGCAGACGTTGGGAATTACCCATAAGACAGAAATGAGAAAACATCCCGGTGCAGCAGAAAGTTTAAAATCAAATATTCCGAGAATGCAAAGGAGGACCGAGGTATAAAACCAAATAAAAAAAAATAAGACAGCGCCGAAGCAATATTTTGAAGACTAGAAATAAACTGACTGACTATACCCTGAAACACGAACATCTTGGAGTGCAATAGAAGTAACGATCGCGTGAATCATACTTTTTACCGTGAAATTGTCTGTGGTCAATTGATTTTTAGATCTGAAGTGGCCAATTGTAATTTTAATCGAAACCACTTACTTACGACGAGTTGTAAAGTGATGTATCATACTTTCATCGATGCATAGAGAAAGGTATGACACAAAACCGATTTTTATAGACACGAATCTTGAGATTATTATTTACCAGTGGTTCTTCTAGGCCTTTGCTCGAATTTTGCTGGGATTTTGCTATATAGTGGAAGTCTGACAAAGAGTGTCTGAAATTTTTATATCCGGTGAAGATTGAGCGAAAGTCATCTGCTTTCTCGCATATTTTACTAAATACCCCAGAAATATCAGACTCAGTACAAAAAATCTAACGTAAGTATATAGACTCCGTTTTCAATTTAACTCTTTGGGGCACGGTTGCATTAAAAGTGTCCCACCTTTTTGATGCACCGTAATGCATGGTGTAATGTATATCCGTAACGGGTATTTACATAAAGCAGTTGGTAATACATTCAACGATTCATTATTTTTTTATTTTTTTACATTATGATAATAAAAGATATAACAATTTTGTTTCATTTAAAACGCAACAAAATTTCTGTGCAACATGGATCTAGTTTATGACCTGAATTCCTGTACCGCAAAGAGTTAAATTGAATTATCATCGTCCCATCAAAAGTCCTGCCCACTACGGTACCGCATAAAATGTTTCAAGTCGATGCAGAAGCGAAGCACGATCGGTACACAATTTTCAAAATATATATTAACAAATCTGTAAACAAAAATACCTTGTCCATCCGTCCAAAGATGCCACGGAAAACAGTAGACGTGGCCAAAACGATTCATCGTCCCCATCGAGTTTCCAGTCCAAGGGAATTTCCGCGGTGTAACCGAAATGTGCCGTTTTGTTTTTCATACGGCACCTTTGGGTTCTTCCACTCAAGCTCTGCGCGTTCCTCGTGCCCCAATTTTTCGGCAAATCCATCAAATACGAAACGAACACCGAATCGTAGGCGAACTCATGGGCCGATACGATATCCAAATTCATGAACACTCTCAGGACGTTTGGTGGCGGCATTTCCACTTCATGGAACAATTCCACTTCCTTGTACATCAGGCGCTGTTTTATCTCCTGTAAAAAGAAATGTGCGATTAGCCGAACCGGACCAAAGAAAAATAGGGGAGCAATCGGGGAATCAATGGGAATTAAAGGTTGATGGGGAAAAAAGGAATTGATTTTTGGTCGTGGACCCAATATAGAAAATTAGTTCTTTAAAGTGCCTTATCCTTCCCTTCTCTCGGCACCAGGAAGCGGGAAATAGAAGGAGGAAAAAGGAGAAGAAATAACATGCATTCAATTTACAAGGCTACATCTTGGTGCAGCGCAGGGTATTCAGCGGAGGTATGAAAGTATCTTGCTGTATACACGATATACTACAGGCACGTGTAAATGTAGGTTTTGATAACGTAAACACATCCCTTGTGTGCGTGAATCTTTTAAGCTGACATTCATGGCACCATAGAATTCAGTTGTTCACAGGCAGAGCATCGGTCAACTCCAAATTTTTCATCCTCTTTCTTACAGAACATGCTCTCGGAAAATTACATATTGCTCCTACTTTACGGTTGATCCCCCATACGCTTTTCACGATCGGTCGCATAAACTTCAATTACCATGTTTCCATTTTGTGATCATTCGATTTTATAAGAATTATTTGAAAATTGGTGAACCAGTGACGGAGTAGATTGAAAGTGAAAGAAACATAGAAAATTTGATAGTTAGTGATAAAAGTGTGGAAATTCAAGTATTGAACATTTCTGGGGTCTATGAGAAATATAAAGGACCTCGTCGAGATGAATTTCTTTCACCCCCAAAGGATTATGCGGCAGATCTCCGACATTTCCTACGTCGGGTAGGTATTGAGGAAAAGATGAGAATTTTAATAGAATTTTGAGGAAAATGCAATCCGGCGAATTCGCAGTTTCCCCGAAATGGGGAATTTCCAATTAGAAAATTAGTAATAGAGGAAAAAGTTGTGAAAGTTGACGCAATCCGGCTGGACAATTTTTTGTGAAGCTTATGTATTTTTTTCGTATATGAATACGTGGTTGGAATTTGAATGTTTTGTACAGGAGTTTTTGAAATGCACAAAAGTTTGGAATTTATAAAGGAAGTTTTGAGAATCTTTGAGATTCACATTTTAATCTCGTATTTTGAAGTGCCCTTAATTCAAAAATTCGCTCGTTTTGGAAATTCGGGACAAAATTGTATGAAATTGCAGCAGGGTTAGATAAGTACAATGCACATCTGTGATTCGTAAGGGTTTCTTAGAAAAAATGTGTTAGTCACTGAAAATGGCATACATATCAAATATATGAAATCATTTTAAAAAAGTAGATAACACTGAGATATTAAGATTTCCTTGATTCTAATTTTTTTCCAAAATTCGGTGTAGTTACACTATAGAGAAACGAAATATGAATAAATTAATAATGACTAACAATTTGAATAACGAAAATAATAAACTTAATGTGTAAATTGAAAATTCAACAAATGTAGAATGAGCGACTCGACATAATAGCATTTTTAATGCATTCATGGCATTTGCGATAAAATAATGAATGTTTTATTTCAAACAGTGCGAGGCATTTAAAAACAAAATAATTATTAAAAAATCGGAGCACTTCTTAATTCCTTTACACTTGGGTAACAAATGCGTGTAGAAAAATAATTTGAAAACTATTAATAATTATTTCTCAAAGATGAAATGATTACAGTCTTATCTTCTTTACACTGACGCTGTCAATCATCCTAATGCTTTTTGATGTTATATTAGTAGAAGAAAAATTAGATTTCTGACGTTTCAAAGTGAACACGCAACTCTTTCATTTTCTTCTTGTTCAAGGAGTGTGAATCTAATGCTAAGATCAACATTTTCCAACCGTGATTTTTAGATGTAGCAGCGTATCTATACTTATCTTTCTAATTCCGATAACGAGATAATTCTACTACTTGGCACAAAAACTTTAGAGACAATAAGAAAAATGGCAACATAGATAAAAATCAAATTTCCAAGTATTTCTGAAATCGAGTGATAGGAAGTTGAGTGATACCTCAATTTTTTATTCCCCTTTGGAAAACTGTACAAAAAATTGAATCTGTAATCTGCAAACTTTTGATTCAATTCATATTTCTTCTTTTTCTTCTTTTTCATTATTGTCTTTTTTCAAAATTGATTTTTTCAAGTTAATGATTTTTTCTTTTGGTCAATTTTGTTTATTGTAATCTAGACAATGTTTTTTACCATAAAAAACAAAATCAATAATTTCGTTTGGTATGTGTTCGTTTGATAAATTTCTAAACCACTTTTCTTTTCTAATTTCAAAATTATTATTGTTTGTTCATTAATTTTGAGTTTTCGTAGTAAAAATGTCGTTTAAGTCAATTAAATTTACGCAACAGTTTTAATTTTTGAAAATTTCTGATTCTATTTTTGGCAATTGGTAATATAAATTAGTGTATAGGTAATTTTTTGCTTTTTTAATAATTTTATATTGTATATATTATTCAGTTCATATTAATTTTTCAATTTCAATACAAGAAAAAAAGGAATTCACGTGGATTCAATGTAAACTCGTTAACCACAACGCAAATGAGTCGGAATAGAGAGATATGTTGAAACCAGTTTGATACAAGAGAAAGACAATGCATTCATTCAGCGGATATCCGTAATCCAAAGATATTTTCTCAATGTTTGGAAAATAATGGCAGAAATTTCTGAAAGTAGAAACAAGCCAAGGCGGTCACGTATTCCGAACGAAAAATAGTGCGTATCTCGCTCAACGCATTTGATGGCTCTTCATTAATTCTTTTTTTTTTTTTTTTTCATACAATAAGACTTACGTCGCATAGTTCCTGTATCTCTTCGTTCAATTCCTCGGGACTTTGCTGCTGGGACACGTGTTCCAGCCAATAATCGTAGCTCATGCCGCTTCCATCCACGGTGTAACATTCCGGGCTGGTAAAATCCGGGTTGATAGTCATATTTTTGTGTACTTTGTCGTACGAGACGGTACACAGAAGAGTTTCCGAATCGGGTGATTTGCTCGACGTGCCATCCTGCGGCCTTAAATCCGCCAAGATGTACATCACCTCCTGGTCCATGTAACAATAATGACTGGAACGAATCTGATTATCAGTGGGCATGAAATCTACGACTTTCTTGTTGTATCTCTCGTGAAACGTTTTACGATTTCGCAATACAGGTAAAGCCAGTTCGTTTTTTATGGCCAAGTAGGATTTGTGATCTTTCGTCAAGAGATTCTTGCTGGGGTAATAGGTATCGTCGTTAACATATGAAAATAATCGGGATCCTTTGACGTCGTCCTGTTTTATCCTGTTATAGTATTCCTTTTGCTTGTCGTTAACGCAGTTCTTCTCTTCGCCATAATAATCGACTTCGAAGTCACCGAATACTTTTTCTTGCCAACGGAAAGTACGTTCCTCGAGTTCCAGGTAATTCGAGTCTCTGGTTTCCCCTTCATTTTCGAATAGCTCGGCCAGTAAAGATTTCTGTTGCACGATTTTCACCCTGAAATAATAAACATAGGGTTATATAAACATAATTACAAATATAACTTTCAGTTGCCACATGGCTCTCTTTTGCAAGAATAACCATTGTGGAAAAAAATAATATTTTCTATTTGTAAGTCTCAAGAACGCCAATAGCCACAAAGTTTTGGCTGATTAACGCCAAGGACTGATGCGTTTCATTATTTTCCTCATGTTTTCTTAGAGGATTTCCTACTAATTGAAAATTAAAATATATGGATTAGATGAAAGAGAGTCGGCAAAGAAACAAAATCGTAAACGCGTGACGCTGCAGTATCGTTTACAACAAGGAAAGAATCTCTAAACGATAGAGACATTTTTAGCACGTAGCATTCCGTAGTTTGCATTTGCATAGCAGAAACTGTATCACAAAATGCGCCTGATACTGCTTCTTCCCATTCATTGAGTGAGACAAAACTAAAAGTCTTGATATCAATGATAATTTGGAAAATACATATAAAAAGAAGGAACAAGTTTACTATTTGGTGAAATTGATAAGTTCTATTCTAGATTTGAAGTAATTTTGAAATTTTTTTTCTCATTTTTGGGAAAAGAGTCTCATTTTTTAAAAATTTGTGTATAAAATTTATTATTATGATGAATCAATTTGTTCATGAAGTAATATTCCCTCTTAACACTATGCCGTCCGGTGGTACCACGTTGGTGCCATGCGAAAACTATCGGGCAAGCGCCGGGGGCACCACGTTGTTGTCGTTCATAAAGATCTATATCGGCGCCAAACGAAAGAATCCTGATCAGAAGTGCGGACGGTAAAGTGTTAATATGATTGCTCAAGCAATGTGAATTCTACTCGAATTATAAAATATGAATTTTATGCATCCTCTGAAACCAGAAATTGATTGCGACTGAGTTGAGCAAGTTAAACAAACCAAAGTAGTATATTGGACCAGTCCAGACAGTATGATACACAGTAAAAATAAAGTTTCGGAAAATGTTCAATACTAAACACTTTTTGTTTTAGAAAGAGCCACTTTGAAGAGCCGAAATGACTCATCTTCAATTTTTTTATTCACCGTGCAGGTTCAATTCCAACTCTTTTAACCCTTAGCTGGCTGGGGCATCTTAGACCCCATAAACCAGCTAGGGGCTGTCTATTTAAAGAGACCCCTTTCTTATTTTGACGAGTATAAAGTCCAATTAAATAAGTTACATGAAATTTGACCCCAGTTAATAAGTCCCATATCTGGTAATCCCGGTAAAAAATATTTCCTGTAGGAAATCCCCGTGACTAAAATGTTCCCATATCGATATCGAGCTGTATGATTAATCCTTTAGCTAATAAATTTTCCTTATTGTTTTACAATAATTCTCTCTTCTGTTTTTTTTTACAATGAGGTACCAATTTCTAAAAGTTAGCAAAAACTGGGGAATGTGCGTTGATGATATGAAAAAGATTAAATGAAAGTAAATCTCAATTTGTAGATAACGTACTTGTACAAATTTGTTTTAAAGTGGTGTACTTGTTCTTTGAAGAAATGTACACAAACGTGACTTTCAATAAACGATTTTTGCAGATGGTCGATCCCTTTGAGTTTATCAGTTACTCCTGATTATTAGAATTTCCTGTATGTCTTTTAATATTGCATCACAAAATGTAACTCATTCGCTCTACATTATTGTGGATGACTAACTGTGGTGCAATTATTTTTTCAATCTTATGTTGAAGGAAAATAAAAATTGTGGGTAGTCCAGTAAATCCCAAAGGCAATAAAATTTTTACAATACGAATGAGTGACCTCGAAAATATCTTTGAATCAATAAAAATACCAAAGCAAAATTATGCTACAATTTTCTTGGGTCGTCTATTAAAATTTAACATTTAACAAAAATTCTCGATAAAATTTGAACACTCGATGTAACATTAAAAGCTTTCTTTAATTACTGATCGTCGAAAGATCCTCGATTCGCTTGTGTTTCACCACTTTCAAGGACAGGTATTCCAAAGTAAAGGGTAAATACAATTTCCAAAATCACGATATGTTAAGATTGCAAGATTACCAAAGATTAGCAATAGCGAAAGAAGTGCAATCAGAAATCATGAAAGGCAGTATATGATTTTTGAGATAACGAGCATATTTATTGTAGGAAAACCAAATGAAATTTAGCAGTTTCCAGAAAAACATTAGTGTTACAGCTTTAACACTCCAGCCCAGTTTACCTCCAATTTAAGAATCTTCAGACCATAATATGAAAATTTTGCAATTTTTTTTATACTACATCTTAAATTTCCATAATACAATTTTTTAAGGTAATTAATTCAACAGTTTTTGGACACCCTATACATTAAACACCCAACTGTCAGCTCAGCTACTCGTCAAATTTGAATTTCCCAGCAGTTATTAAAAACTGCGCTTTTTAACATAGACACCCGGTATAATCTGACAACTGTCACCCAATGTTTTGATACTTGGCGAACCTAACCTTATTTCGAAGTTCTCTATAGGCTGGTTAACGCGATAAGTTCCCGCAATTTTTAACTTCCCTTTCGATTTTTTCAACATGTTTCAAGGAGAGTCGAGCAATCTCGACAAACGCAAATCTTTTCACGGAAAACGTTACAAATTGCGAAAGGGCTAACGGTTCGCGGAGTTTCAGGCTTGTTTACGGTAACTGTAAATACATGTTGTCGCAAGTCCATGTCCCAATCCCAAAAGTCATACAAATACGACTCAGTGTTACGTCGCGCGTTGCCTAGCAACGCTGTGTACGTAACGTGGAATTCCTGAAGCTAAAGGTGAGTTCCCTCATGGTCCCTTGTTCGAGTCGTCGGTTCGGTTCAAATGTCGCTCTTTTTCCTTCTACTCAATTGAAGCGATCCGAGCCGGTAAAAGGTAAAAGGAGATACAAGAAAAGAACTTAGGTGGCGTTTCGGAATGTCTCACGCTTATTCCCCGTAACACCTGTTAGCTTCCGGCCTGCATTCTGACAACGTTCTGAGAAGCGTTATTTCCAACCAGGTGAGAAGAATATGCATAATATCGGTGTTTCATGAAAACCAAACCCGGAATAGTATTTGAGTCACTCGCAAGAGCATAAGTTGTTTACAAGGAACTTAGACCCCGCGAAATTCGCCGTGTTTCGTCAAAAAAAGTATATAATATTATCAAATAGGAAGAAAAAGTTTGGCGTCACAGGCAAAAAGAATTAAGGCGTCTAAGAAAATGCCAGTGTTATCTCTAGCTGGTTTCCCCAAATGGTGAAAAATAAGAGGAACTTTGTCGGCCAAGTATAAGTGGTTTATGTATATAATATTTGTCGTTTGAGTGAATCACTTTGATGTTAATTCTTCTCCAATAACTGTAAAGACACACCTTTTGTGTCATATCTTTGATGTCGGATTGGAAATACCGTTTAGAAAATCCTTATCTGCAGTATTCGAGTTAATCTCGACAGCGATAAGAATATTGGATGATTAATAAGATATTTCACATCGCACCCAGAATAGCGATTCCTTACACACGTATTTTTGGATTGTTAATTATTACTTAATTGAGAAATAAGTTATGGTTCCAACGGCAACATAGATAAATCGGTTTCAACAATTTCTCAAATGGTGTTTCCGAAAGCAATTTCATTTGGTTCTAATTATCGCAGTTCCGCAAACTTATAGCCTGAATTATATATAGATTTTTGTAACAAGTGTCTTATAATTTCAGAGGTTTCAAACTAATAAGAATGACGAGTAATCAAGAAGGAGAGTCTGGGATAACCATCCCTCTTCAATATAATGATAGCGTAAGTCCATTTTGTTACAGAGAAATTTAATAAATCATTTAATACTTCATTTAATACTTCATTTAATACTTTAGATTCGCCTGCTATTACTTTTTTCAATTAAAGAGCAACTTTAACCCTTTGCACTCAAAGAATTGATTTTTACGTTTAAAATGTCCTCCGACAAGGAAAAGTCGAGTACAAAGGGTTAATATTCTTTTTGGTTCTTTTTTTATACAAATAGAATATAACATAACACTACATAATTTGAAACGTCGTAGTTTTTATTGACTTCTAATATGATAAATTTCAAGGAATAAATAACTTAATGATTAATAAATGCTTTTATACATTAACGCATCATCCGCCAGCCATGAAAAGAGTATATAAATACTTCTATCCCACTGAACGAAGTGTGGATACATCATTAGCCTAATAACAAGCTGAAAATTGATAAACGCTGTCTTTAAAAAGCTTATTAATAGGCTCCCAGTGAATATGAAGTTAATATCAGGTTCAAAAAAAATAAATTGTTAATTTTTATAATATGAATATCAGAAGATTTCTAGCGAAACATATACCACTCGTTAGAATTGATAATAAATTTAACAAGGCTTACAAATTTTGTACATCAAAAATATTGTAGCGTCTTAAATTCAAAGTTTATTGCACATTTGAAGTGTGTATTTTACAAAATAATTTATATCCACAGGAATAATGTACTTATGTATTTAGGAACTACATACACAATTTATTTATGAATGTAATTCTGCTTTAAGCCATGTTTTAAGTATTTCCCGGATTTCTGACTCGCATTTCCAGTTGGCGGTAGATTTTGCAATTTGTTAAATCTAACTTTGGCGTACGTAAAATAATATCGAGTAAATAAACTATATTATCGTTTTCTCTCGTTACAGCATTGGAAATCAATTTTCGAAAAATATGATCTCGACGGGGATGGAAAAATATCATACCAAGAGTTGAAGGCCATGATACGAGGATCGGCATATTCTAACGATATACCATCCCGAGTTGTCCGTATGATCATGCACAAAGCGGACTTGGACGACTCAGGGTATCTGGATTACCCGGAATTTATCGCTATGGTACGCATCCAGGGCGACATCTAGTAAATTAAACAAACAAAAATGTTGAAAATACAAAGGGTTTTTTTTGAAGAAATGGGATTTTTAATAAATCATTTTCTGAAGCATTTTTCGAAAATATTTTATTAAATTAAAGTATTTTCGAAAAACCTAATTTCGCAGTGAAAAAGAAATACGTTAGAAAACGGCAACTCAAGGTCAACAAATTTTAGGTGGGTTTTGTTGTATAACAATTCATTATTTTTTCAGATTCACAGAAAAGATATGCAAGGTGTCTTTGGTCACTTTATACAACGGTACGTTAATTGCATGGTACCGCAGCGTCCGACACCAATGTCTCTCCAATCAAGACATTCCAGCGATCTTCCTGACGGTCTTTACGAAGAAGAGTATAGTTGTAGACCACCAGCTGTTGCAATGATTATCATTTCCATCTTGGAAATCATGCTATTTTTATATGATAGTATCGCCCATAAATCTCGTTCTGTAGAAGGACCAGCGGCTACCTTGTTCATTTATAATCCACATAAAAGATACCAAGCATGGAGGTATCTCACTTACATGTTCGTGCACGTTGGGTAAGTTATTCATGAAATTCCTAGTGATGGACATTTATAACGTCTGCGACTTGAGAATAATATTTATTTGCCAAATAAATAAGAAAAACCACGGTGTCCTCATTGTCCAAGAGGACGTAATTGGAAATACGTAACAATTTCGTATAAGTTTGTACTTGACTATTGAAGAGAAACTGCGGATTTCCCAAAAATAATTCCATTATTCTTGATTTACGTGTGATATATCGCAAAAAAATTTATTTTCTAAATTCAAACAAAGAATAATAATGAAATCAACACTAACTTCGAATATCACATGGAAAAAAATGAGAATGTAAGAAGCATAAACCAAAGGCAATTTATTTTTATTATTATTATTATTATTATTATTATTATTATTATTATTATTATTATTATTATTTGCTATATATTGAGTTGGCAACTACGTAATTACGAATTTTGTAATTTATTCTTTTTTTTAAATCCCCAATTACTTAAGTTCCAACCCAATATTATGCTTCAGCTTTATATATTACAACTAAAACTATTGTTTCAGGGTGTTTCACCTGGTGGTCAACCTGCTGGTACAAATAATGCTGGGAATACCCTTGGAAATGGTACACAAGTGGTGGCGAGTATTGACCATTTACATAGCTGGAGTTGTAGCCGGCAGCCTGGGGACGTCTGTGTCGGACCCGACGGTGTACTTGGCGGGTGCATCTGGCGGTGTCTATGCGTTGATTACGGCACACGTTGCCACTATCCTAATGAACTGGTCGCAAATGGAGTTCGCCGTCCTTCAATTACTCGTTTTTCTAGTTGTCACCAGCGTGGATGTCGGTCAGGCCGTGTACAATCGAATTGTACGGGACGACGATGACCAGATTGGGTATGTAGCTCACCTGGCTGGTGCGATAGCGGGCCTGCTTGTCGGCATCAACGTACTTCGCAACTTGGAAGTGAAAACCTGGGAAAAAGTTGTCTGGTGGGCCAGTGTCGTAACGTACACGGCCCTTATGACTGCCGCTATTTTGTGGAACGTTTTATACACTTCTTATTATCCACAGCCCATGTAACGCCGCGGACATTTTCCTACTTCTTAAGTGTACAAGTATTTATTGAGTATTTAAACTTCATCCTGCCAAT
The DNA here is from genome assembly GCA_949825005.1 of Gasteruption jaculator. NCBI lineage: Eukaryota > Metazoa > Arthropoda > Insecta > Hymenoptera > Gasteruptiidae > Gasteruption > Gasteruption jaculator. The sequence goes on along the minus strand of OX463765.1, from coordinate 14,468,305 downwards.
TTTTAAGGAGTAACAGTAAAGCGTAAACGCACAGTCGAGTACAAAAACTATTATCTACGAACGCGCAATGATACTTTAACATACGTTGTTGTGTCTGTTGCTCAAGAGAATATTAACAACGCGGTAATTGGACACTTTTTTTATGTAAACGTTTTGTTTACGTTCGTTTTTTTTTTTTACAAAAGGTATATTCGAAATAGTATTAATTCATAAATAGTGTTCTGAAAACAGTTCACTTTAGGGATGTTTTAACCCTTTGTGGGCGGTAGAATCTGTTTATAAAAGTATTCGGGCAATTATTTACCAACACACACGTCCCCAAAGGGTTGATACCCATTTTCAATAGAGAAAATGAAATTAATTGCCTTTCAATCGACGACAAATATGTATTTTGTACATAAATTCAGAATGAGCTATTACACACAAAGTGTTTCTGATTAATGGAAATCAGTGAATTTCTGATTAATGTCACTAACAAATTAATAACGAATTACAAAAATTGTAACGGTGACAAGGTACCAAGATGATCTCTCAATTAAGACAATATCCGTGTACTGTAAATGATATATTTTTGCTACAAGAAACCTTTGGCGTAATTTTCGGTTATTAACACATTCGCAACTGCTCGCGTGGATCAACGTCAATTCATATTTTCCATCTCGGGATTTGTAACGAGAAAATTGTTTTTATTTTCAAAGGACAATTCGATGCAAGCCTGATAATTTTTTGCAAAACTCGAAAATTTGAGTCTACGACAATTGTTTTTGGTTGCTGATTTTAATCAGATTTTAATTACAACTACACGCCGCGAATGTGTTATAAATGTGATTGAAATATAGGGTAGCGAATTGAAACACAAAAATTGGAGTAAAACTGATATTCTGAAATGTGATACTAATACGGACAAGTGAAATAATTTTTGTACAATTGGAAATATTGAATAAAATGAATTTACTACTTAACTATGAAAAAATTATAAACACGAGAGCAGCTATTTATGGTACTAATTTAGAATAACTATACTAATCGCAGTTACAATTTATAAACTTGAAATGCAACTATTGTAGATAACAGGAGGAGTAAGGTAATGAATTTTTTAGGAGGACAATTCTATTTTCCTTATTAATTTAAACGAAAGAGGTGCTTACAGTGCAATTAGTACTTCTTATTTCGCGCAATTCATGTATAAGAATGAATATACCCATGGATTGTACGTCACCAACGTGGTGCCACCGGTGCTTGCCCGATAGTTTTCGCATGGCACCGACGTGGTACCACCGGGTGGCATAGTGTTAAATTCACGACATTATCGATGACTGTTCTTATGTAGCAACAGTGCCTTCGATTTGCCGTATGAAATCGTATGTTATTTCAAATATTGATAAATGTGATTGAGGAATTGTATTGTACATATTTTTTACGATAATTTATGAAATGTAATAAAGAAGTAAATTTTCTTTTAAGGATATTCATTTAAGTTCCATTAGGATAGGATGTGATTTTAAGAATTCCCGTTATTAGATCTTATCGCCTCCTCATTTGCAGAAACTGTAATATTAATCTAAACATGAATATTTTAGTTGTTTTTTTTTCATTTATATTTAATGTTGTTAGAAATATGCATAGCGCAGCATAACATAGATGATGACAAAAAAATTTGACTCTTAGTTGACCCACTTCATCCAAATAACATAGTTGGCACACTAGGGCATCGCAGACGCCGATAAAAAATTTGTATTGCGTGGAAGCTACCGACATTTTTAAGTTAAAAAATTGTAGGACGGTTATTGAATGTTGCTTTAAAAGATAGTATAAATTATTTTATAAAATTATAATATTTAGTATGAAAAAGAAAATTTTAGAATTTTCTTACTATAAAGATGTTTAAATAGCTCAAGCAGGTGGGGGTCTCTCAGACCCCAGTAGAACTTTTATCCTTTTTTTTCCACTTGCTTAAAATAGCAAGCATCTTTCTTTTACAATTAAGCAATATATTGATCGAAACTAATATTTTTTTAAAATAATAACCATAAAAATATTAGTAGCTTATGAAAATTGAAAAGGATTAATAAAAATACAATTACGATTGTAACTGTTGCTGAACTTAAAAGTAAGAAATAAGTAAGTGTAGCGATTTGCGATTTTTTAGTAGAATATTATTGGGAGAGAACATCTCTAATTAAAGTTTCGATTTTTAATATCACATGTATAAGTCAAATGCACTTTATTATATTTCTTTCAAATATCACTTGTTCTCAAAAGTTTGATAGAGTATAAAACAATTTTTGTTTACCTCATTACAATGTTGTATGTACAAGACTTTTTAAACATGTTTGGACCTAAAAATTCGAAAGTACATGAACGCGGTAAACTTACGTATTAAATATTTAAGAATATTTACAGCTTCCTTGACTAAAAAGTGTGGCATATAAATAACTTCAAAATTCGAATTAACAATTCAAATAGACCTGTTCAATAGAAAAATCTATGTATGGTTACAACCCTTTGAAACAATCTTAAAAAAATATATGTAATATATTGATCTAAAAAGGGAATTTAGCAGTATGTAGTATTAAGTTTTCAACGAAACCTGTAGAATAACTGCATTAGTAGGAATCTTTCAGTAATAAAAATACAAATGCCATCTCCGATGTCTCACTTCGATTCTAGGAGAATTAATTACCTAAGATTTTGTATCAAAAAATTACCAGCGAGAGAGTAATCGTTACATCATAGTTGAAGACTCTACACTTAACACTACCTAGAAGGTTTTTTATTAAAAAAGTTCCACGAATGGAAGTCTAGTAAAAGTTACTTTGGATTTGATTGTACATGATAGCTTATTTTAAGCAAAGTTTTTTTTTCGTGCCATGTTAATGAAATACATTGAAAGAAATATTAAAATCCAAATAAAAAAATGACATTAAAACGTAAATTATACTTGAATATTATAAAAGTGGTTTCTGAAATTTTATAAATTATCTAATTGAACTAAGTATATGTTTTACCGATACATTCTATATGTACCTTTAAATTATAGAAAAATACCAGGTCTTTTTTAAATTACAGTGCTGGTAAAAAATCTTTCACTTCGAGCGTGCGAATTCTGTCAATGCCACGCACCCCCCTTTTTTTAATAAAATTACGAAGCTGCTCTTTTAAAATAGTCCTTTAATAAAATAAATGCGAAAGAACTAATTAGCCGAGCACGTATTTTTTAAAACTTGGACAACGGGCAAAATACCCAATATTGATAAATTAGCGAATAAAAAGATAAATAAATATTCATTTCCACATATTTATCCAACAGCAATTTGGAATTATGCATTCCTATCACCCACTATTTTTTTTACTTTCTTGTTAGGCTTTTTTATATGTAACTTCGACATATATAAGTAAAGAATTAAATTTGCTTCGTAATAACACTGATTTCTATTGCTAGAAAAATGTTTCAGCATGAAAAATCGCAGTTTAAAAGAATGTCATTATCGATAAAAAAATATTGAGTTTCCCTTTTCCTAAAATCAGACCAATCCTAAATTTTTCGTTGATGAATTAGCGTTTAAGATAAGAAAGAATAAACAAGGCAATTAAAATGGAAGGGACACTTATTAAAATAGACGCGGATTCTGCAACTGATGCAGTCATTCCAGTCATCCTGGAAAACAATTTTGATAGAAAACGATTCAAACACCCAAAAATCTTATCAATTCATTCTTCGAATATAATTAAATAATATTATTATAGAACCAAAAATCATTAATAAATATAAAATAATAAATTATTTCATACTATTTCCACAACTTTATATAAAATCCTAAAAAAGGAGGTATACCCCCTAAAGAAGTTATCTATAGTTTTCGATGAGGTTTTCGAGCGATTGAATCGTTTTCTGTCAAAATTCTTTTACTAGAACATTGGACCTATGGGGAAAAATGTTCACAGCTCCCCTTAAACGTAGGTACTTGATCACAAACGTAGGTAATCGATCACAAATTTGGAATGGGCAGTGAAGCAAAACTGCCAGTAAAACTTCATAAGGCGTTCAATAAATGCTGGTGAAATGCTACCGTCACTTTTGCGAGCTCTGTGTTGCAAAACTGTACGACAGCCCACCAGTTTTCATTGAACTTATTTAGAATTGGTGTTACGATTAGAGTTTCTTATACGAGGTAGCGCCTAATAAAAGAGATTAGCGTAGAAATCGAAATACGCATCCTACCAATCTCTTCTACCGATACCGAGACTTTCACAGTTCTTGCATCCTGCAGAATACGATAGGATTATTCTAAGTCATGCCTTTCAAGGCGAACTCCGCAATTTTTCTAGTTGTTCGGCTTCTGGACGTATAAATTCCATATCACTTCCATCGGATTCCGATTCGTTGTCGTCATAGTAGAGCGAAGGAACGCCGTATGGCTTATCCTCGGAAGCTGAAACTGAAAAAAAAAATCGCTTTTAGCAGATGAATGCCACTTTCGTAAACTTGACCATCTAAGTTTGGGCAAAATTGGCCAATTAACGGGGGTATCGGTCAGATTTGGTATAAAGCGTTTATATAGAAATACCTAACACTTATTTTAGAGCAATTATATTATTGTTACAGAAACTGTAACTTTATTTATAATCGTGTTCCGTTTATAATATTTATTTTGCATTTATGGAGTAAGAATTTTCTATGTACATGCCAACTGACAATTTTTTTTTTTTTGGTTGTTTTGATAGTGACCCGTCCTAAAAATATAAAATCAAATCCTATTTGGGATAATTTCAAATTGGACTAGAATTCTCATTCCAGTTTCAGATAATTTGTACATATTAGAAAATTGTCTTATTACGAAATCTTACCATCCGCAGGCCTCTTGAATATTTCGACTTCCTTTTCATCGTCGTCGAAGAAACTCGTGCCAGTTCCAAGCAGGCTGAATGCATATGCACGGTTGTCTTTTATATTTCCTCTTCGTCCTGACTCGCATTTTGCGTAACAGAGGATTCCTGACACAATCGCTGCTAAACAGATAGATCCTGGTGGAGGAGAACAAAAAGAATTAGCAAAAATATTGTTAAATTTGGTCCTTTAATTAATTGGTAACTTGGAAATTATCTTAAAAAAGTATTCTATTTTTTGGACAATTTTCGACGGAGAAGAGGAACCTTTTTCCTCTAAAATTACTGTGATGTTGAGTTTCAAATTTTTGGCACAAACAAAAATTAATAACATTTCTTAAGATCGTTACCAGTAAATTCAAAACTAAATCGTTTTTGTAACTATTAGTTATGCTACAAACGTACAAAAATATTGAGAAACTCAATTTAAGAAAAATTGTAATAAAAAAAAGTAGCTCAAATGCAATGATTGTAGAAAAAACGAAAAATGAGTAAACAGAGTCTCCTTCTTACCCGTGAAAATAATGAAAACAAATCTCGGCATTCCAAAAATCCTATTATCGCTTTGTAATTTAAACATAAGCTGCATGAATTTCGTCATCTCCGGCAGAGATATTAATTTATCTCTCTCAATGTATCCCGGGGCTGTGACGGTAATATTATGACTTCCAGGAGATAGTAAAATCCAATAAGCCCCATTCTGCTTAGTTTTGACCGTATGAGCGGACTTGTCGTACGACAAAATAGCGTTTTCTATAGGCTCATCGTTTTCATTAACAATGTATCCAGACACTCCTTTCTCGAGTTTCAGTAAAAGCGATAAGAGGCTCTTTTTATTGTCATTCCAAACGTCGAGGGTATGATCGTCGTTGCAGCAGCTAACATAAACATCCAAAGGTAACGTGCTCGTATTCAAATAAACGTAATCCAACAAAGAATTTTCTCGCTTCCGTTTATCAACATCACCCGTGCGTATCGCGTTGGCATGCTCGTGTCCCAGCTCGCTGTTGCATTTCACGTTGGAATATTTCATGGACGGATTATCTTCCGCGTAAATCGATGCCAACGTACGCAAAATAGACTCGTCGTCAGTTTCGCGAACGTCGCTCTTGCTTTCTTTGGCAACCGGAATCTCAATATATTTGCCTCCAGTTTTGAAATTGACCAATAAAATTGGATTTATCTTTTCAATCCATTCGATAATCACAGACGCTTCGTGTGTCAGTTCCCCGTTCAACGGAAATTGCACGCTATTGTTAGCTACCGACGAGCAAGTTTGCTTGATAACCATGTCGGGGTTTAATCGAGGAGCAACGTAAACTTTGAATTTTTCGAAAATAGATTCAACGGCCGGGTCCTGGTTACTCTGAATGAGCAAATAAGAAGCGAAATTGAGCAGCAACTCGGAGGCCACCGGTGCACCTTGGGAAACGCCAGCGGAAAAGATAACGGCTGGTTTTTCCTTGAAATCTCGCGGATTTTGAGCCGCTAACTCCAAAACACTGATTTTCTTCCCTTTTCGCGACTTTCCTATCGTATGCAGATTTGAAAACTTTGGATGCTTTCCGCTTAGGTCATCGAGAAGCTGAGTGATCTCTTCGACTTCCTGTTTCTCCTCCGTTGAGTCTACGGAATCTATGTCGCCGTTGTCGGCTTTAAGAAGCTTCACGGTCATATCTGTCACCGTTTTTCCATTGACTACGATATCCCTTCTTTCTTCCGAGTAACCCTTGCACCTGAAGATTGCACTGTAAGTACCAGGAGCGAGGATCATCTTGAAAAATGCCATGTTCTTCGATACGTGATGCTTTTCCGACCCTATCTCCACCACGGCATTTCTCAGAGGATTACCCTCCTTATCGGTAACTGTAACGCGAATGCCTGTTGCTAAGTTTTCCAAAAGTTCCATCAGTGGACTTAAGTTCTCTCGCCATAGCGTTGGGATGGTGTCCGCTGGAGGATATTTGCAGCAGGACATGGAAACGCTTATCTAAAATCAAATACATTCAGTAAATATTCGGACGGAAATTGAAGTTCCGAATATAATGTATGTATATACGAGAAATTATTTCAATAGGTGAAACGAAAAAGAAAATATTTCCTCTTATTACATTGCTTGTTTTTGTTGATAAATGCATTGACCGTCCCATGTTCATTGTAAAAATACTTACCACGGGTGTACTGAACTGCTTGAGAATATAATCCTTCACGTCTTCATCCCCAGTGTCTTGTGGTTCGCAGTTTTCTTGTGTCATTAGCAACTCTGAGGATTTTGCTATACGTTTGTATGTGTTCCACTCACTGTCCGTGTAGCTGTAAAAAAAATATTATAATGAAATAACGAATGTATCGGAACAAAATTGAATACAGAAAAAGTTGAAACACATAAATCATACCAAGGGTGCATACCGTCAACTGAATGGGTCACCTCAAAAACATTGTAAGGTACAAATTGCAAATTGTTTAAAAACCCCCGAAAGTGAAAAAAAAAATAACCCGATGGTGCAATAATAATTGTTTAAAAAAATTTGAGGTGACCCATTCAATTAACGTAGTCAATTTTATAAATATATGTAAATTGTATAAGAAAAATAATATAATTGAAAATATACCCTAAATAATTCCTAAATGGTGAAATAGCTCAACAAACAACTCGTTCCCTGAAGAATAAGAAAGAAAACAAGGTTTGCATTCCTATTACCTGATTTTTACAGCACCACCGCCCAATATAACAGCTGCATCATAATGCTCATTTTCCAGTAACTTTCTAAATGCATTAGTAACAGCATCCATGTGCGTTTCCTGTTCACTACTTTGTGTAACAAATTTCTTTCCGACTTCGTCGTCCACCACAGGATTGCAACTTTCGGAAAGCTTGTCGAAGCCAGGATCAACGCCAGGCAAAAAGTGTAGTACAGTGTTATTCAACAAACTCAGAATCGGCGGATCCTGTATTTGATTTCCCTTCAAGATGTGTGTCGCTAAACGCAGTAAAATTTCACGACCCGCAGGTTGAGAAGCGAACAAACCACCGATCAACGCTATTCGAAATTTACCTTCTTCGGGAGCGCCCATCTAAAAAATTAATGAATTAGCCCTTACAATTAGTACCATAGAATTTCAAATAATTATTAAAAACCCGAAGAATGCATTTTTTTTTCTTACATCTTGAGTAACTTTTAAGGAATGAATCGCCATGCTGACTAGAGAATCCCCGACTCGGAATTCTGCCACTGTAGGCTGGTGATTCTCTAATTCGCTCATTCTGGCACTCAGACCCGCATTTTTTAGGTATCCCGGTTGCAAATTAGCCATCAAACGAAAATCGTAGGCCGACGACCTGGAATATAAATTCAGATTAGTGAATGAGTGATAATCAAAAGTGTTCTGGTCCGAAAATTATCTATTAAAAAACCAAAAACGCGAAGAAGAAAACTTCTTAAAAAAAAACTTATTTTTGAAGTCTAATAAATCCATCACATTAGAATATGTTCAACCAAAATTTAATATTTTAAATCACTGAACATACTGCGACTAAAGGAAACATCCCAATGAAGTTTTTTGAATATGTAATGCTTTAGTTAATGTTATTCATAAATAATGATTTAGTAGAATAATGTATACACAATTAAAAAGAAAACGCACCAGTGTTCAGGATCATCTCTCATTAATGTGAAATCCAAAGTAACTTCGCCTCCCCCGAGTGAATCATTCTTTGGTACGTGAACCTCCTGCGTTAATGCTTCGTATCCTGGAGCTGATGCTGTTATATTGTAATCACCCGGTGCTAAAATACGCCAATAATCACCATTTTGTGCCGTAAATATATCATGTTTAATGCCATCAACAGAAATTTTAGCATGTGCTATGGCATTTCCTATGGATGATTTCACCAAACCATGCACTCCCTTTCGGGCCTGCAAAAACAGAAACAAGTTAAATAAATAACATCGACAGCTTATATCGTAAACCGGTGATTGTTGAAATTTCGAAAACAGATGCATGATAAAATTGCAAATAAGACGATGAGTTATTTCCAAACACAGAATCTTACTTCCGGTTTCGTTTTCCGGGAAAAAGAAAAGGTAGCAATTTTTTTCCAATTTTATTTCTAAAATCTTCGTCGAGTCAAATTATTTGTAATTTGTTATTTGAAATTTTAAATAAAATATTTCTATTTATTTGCATTCGAAAGTAGAATATTCGACAGTTTAACAATTTATATGGAGACTTTTTGCATAAATATAAGGGAATTTTACTTTTAACACTTTGCCGTCCGCGCATCTAACCGGGATTCTTTTATTTGGCGCCGGTATCAATCTTTATGTACGACACCAACGTGATGCCACCGGCGCTTGCCCGATAGTTTTCGCATGGCACCAACGTGGTGCCACCGGCGCTTGCCCGATAGTTTTCGCATGGCACCAACGTGGTACCAGCGGCCGGCATAGTGTTAATAAATATTACTATTTTTTATACCCGATTGATTTTTTAAATCAACTATGAAACAAAAAAAATTGAAGAGCCATATTTTTACAAAAATGAGCTCTAAAACACCTTCAATTTTTAATTCCTCACATTAATTATGAAAAAATTAAAGGTAATCAATTAGCATATTAGAGAACAAAAGTTATCGACTTCTGTAACTTACCGCTTCTATATATGATAATAGAGGTCCCCTATTCTCTTGCCAAAATTTCGGTAACTCCTCGGCTTTTGGAAACTTGGTGCATCCAATTTCCAAAGTTATTTCAAAATCGTTACTGTGTAAGTAATTATAATCCTGCATCCCTCCGGGCACGGAATACCAAGCAGCACCGTTTGTAATGCCACCAGGAAACCTTTCTTCCAAAAGAGTTTTCGAATTTGGTGAAATACCGGGCGGTGGTGGGCAAGGTTCTCCGAGGTGCATTCGAGGGTGAGCTTGAGAGTAAATGTTCGACAACATTTTGAAGACCGCCAAATCAGGACTGGGGTTGAAAGAGATACTCGATTGATCTCGTGAATCATCGTATGGATAATTGGCCACCAATGCTCCTCCGTGAAGATTAGCCGAAAGAACAAATGGTATTTTTTCAATCCATTCCATCACCGCGATAGTCTCTGGCTCGTGCTTCTTGTTGTACTACAATCAAAGAGATTCATCGTTGGAAATTACTCCATTCTGGGAAAATTTCCTTTTTTTTCATGGATTTTATAAATTCAGTAGTATCCAATAGTATTATTAATAATACTTAAATTTGTATATTACTGATAATATACAAATAAATGTTATTTCCATTTAATTACTACAAATCTAATAATTGCAAGAAAAAAATTTAAACAAAGTTATACGTGTAGTAATAATATTTAAAAATGATTAATTGCTCTAAAACTGTATCTAATATTTTTTTCCTTTACTTTTTTTCTATACAGACACAATTAAAAAACTGAAAGTATCAGCAGCTTGTAAAGTGAGAATTAATTCAATATGAGAGATCTCTTATTTTTTTTTAGAAATTTGTAGAAATTGGTGTAATATTATAAATGTTTTTTTTTTCTACGCTTTAATTAATATAAAACTAATTAAGAATTAAATTATCGGTCACTGTAAAAGAGTAACATTAATTTTTTCCCTCATTCTTCGAATAAAATAAATGAAAAATATGAAATTAGATCAAATTATTCTTTTTGTTCGCTCGAAAAATATATTGTAATGGTTTGAAACATACTTTACTGTATTCTGAAATTATTTCAAAATATATATGTAATTTGTGACATAGCGTCACAAGTTTGGTGTACAAGCAAAACTTGAATTACATAAAACAGAATGAATTTCACAAACTCACTTTAGTAACTCCGTATTGATCCGGGAAATTTCGATTGAGATCCACTCCATGTGCGTTAGCTCGACCTTTGTAACCGAAAACATCACCCTCTTCAGCTATTTCATAGCCATCGGGGTTCATACTGGGCATAATATGCAATCTTATGTTATCAACGATGTAATTAACTCGATCGTTGCTTCCGTAATTTTCACAAAGGTACTTTAAAAGTAGCAGCAGCATTTCCCTTCCAACTACTTCATTGCCGTGCATATTTGCAATGTATTTCACTTCAGGTTTCAGTATACTGTGTTTTCCTGGATCCTTCGTTATCTCCATGACAAATAATTCCCTTCCTTGAACGGAACGTCCGATGGAATAGAGTCTAGTGATAGCGTTGTAATTGACACTGAGTTTTATCAAAAAGCTTTTCATTTCCTCATAATTGTGGTGCACGAAATTGTTATGATGAATGAACCCGTCTGCATCCGGTAGCGCATTTAATTCCAAGGCATGGGACCCCACGGCTATAAAAAATAAATCAAGAAAATTAGAATTGAGTAATTTTATTGTATAATTGTTACATGTTGAAAAATTGAACATTTTTTTGGAGTAAAGTAATTTTTTTTATCAGACCTTCTAGTACCTGGTGCATGTCCTTTCTATAGAGCTTAGAGATATTTGTTAAATGCTCTGGGGCATGTCCCCTGAGGTGAGGATATAAAATATGCATGTAAAGCAACAAATTCATGAAACAAAATCTAAAACTCCGTTACTTCAATTAACAATTTAATCAAAAGTAAAATACAATAAGAGAGAATAATGTTATATAAAAAAATTGTTAAACAGTGATATGACTTTTCTCTACTGTTTATGTTATTCAGGAATTTTTATAGTGATACATTCGTTTGGCACTAATAAAAATGAACATTTTCTGCACAGCTTTGAAAAAATTTGGTAATTAATATTTCTCATGGAAATTATTGAAACACCACAGAGGCAGACAACTCAAAATTTTAATTCTTGCTGCAACTGTATATGTTAGTATCAAAAAGCGGTACAACAAAATGTCTCTATTTAAATTAAAAGATTTGCAGAAAAGTAATACTGATAATAAATACGGTACTTACTGTATTTTTACCTATATACTGCAATTTCATCTATATATTTTTATTCATTCCTTCATTTATCCGTAGAATAATATTTATTACTGATGAAAAGTAGGAAAAACCAAACTCACAATTATCGAAATTCTTATAAATATAATCTACCTTATAAATATTAATTCTTATAAACATAATTTATTCTGCAACAAAAACTTCGACAAATGATCTTGAAAAATGGAATTTTCAAAAGACTACTGAAAAATTACTCAATTAACCTTTTAAAACCCATTGCTAAAATATTTATGTTGCAAATTTTTACGGGTTCTCTCAAATGTAAAGCAACAAATGGAACTGTCTTGACTTTTTGCGGTACTAGTACGCAAAAAATATTTAATAACGTTATCACAGATTCGTTTATTTGCCAAGAGTACCCATTCGCAAACGGATTTATTATAAAACTTTTACGGAAATCATGGAACTTTATAGTATCGATAAAATCGAATTAGGTGAAGCTAATTTGTGATGAAAATCAGGTGGCGTTTAAAAAACAAAAGGAGTCTTTTTTTAGACTCTTTTAGGTCTTCTATTATTGATATTAATAAAATATTAGTAATATTCTATTATTAATATTTTAAGTAAAGAAATAGTGGAAACGTTTCGACACTGTGACAATATAAATATTTGCACAGACTTGCTCCAGTTAAAACAACGTTACATGTAACGTTCATTTTGCATTTCAATTCGTTACAAGAATGGAATATAAATTATTATGCAGTTGTAATCTATTCAAGTGTAAAATTACAAAAACGTTGCATTAGCTGTGCATAAGAAAGACAACAATGTGATTTATGTCCAGAGCCACGGATAAGAGAAAAACTTTTTCATTAAAGAGAAGTCTTGAGGGCCAGAATGATTTATCACGAAAGCTTTCAAGCAACTGCAAGTCAAAGGACTGGAACTCGCGAAACGTGTAATAAATTCATATGATTAAAGTGAACAAGATATTTGAAAGCCATATGTGCAAATATAATAGAGTGAAAGAAGCGGTACGCGGTGCATTCCATTTGTTAAATTACAGTTTTCCAACAATGGCGTATTTTCAATTCTTTAATATTCAGAATGTATGTTTAACCTACTTCTGTAAAATTTTCAAAGGACAAAAAAATTAAACACCGACAACACAAGGTAGAGAGAAACTAAACAAACTATGATGATACCACAAGACTCATTATCATAATGACCAAAACTTGTAAAAGGATCGATTTGATAGGTAGAGGAGTGAAAACGTGGAAGATTAAAAACGCGAGCTTCATTTTCACAACAAATAGAATATTTTATTGTTAACACTGTACTCACATGTTACATATTTCTTTTTTCTGTGTGTATTACTCCCACAATAAACATAAACTAGGTTCATAATTTAAAAATTGTCATGTTCTGGATATCAACAAAAATGGGCTCACATTGAAAAATAAAAGAAAACGTATCAAAGAAAGAGTATCGATTTCATGTATGACAAATACATAAAATAAGTGTAAAAATCTCAAAATCAAAAGGTAAAATTAAGTACTGCGTCTTAGGTAAACTTCAGCGCTTTACTCAGAGATTTCATTTGAATTATACGCAGAGTGTATGTTTTGGACTCTCTACCGATAATTTAGGTCGATAATTTCACATGCATTTGTAACAGTTTATATTTAAATCACCGATTACAATTGGTATCTTTGTTATATCTTCATAAGTACTTGATTTCTCTATGAACGAAGCTGTTGTACAATGAGATCACCTCCAAAAAAGAAAATACTTGGGATTCTGCTGATCTTTTCAATTGAAGTTGTGAGTGTAGTGTCACGGTACGTATTCTAATATCAGCGGAGAAAAATATTCTAAGAGAAATGTCATGGGTATTACATTAAGTAGTGTATAATATGAAAGTTGAACGTAGAATTTAAATTTGAGAAATAATTAGAGATGACGTTTGGAATGCAATATTGCAAAAATTTAGAACCGTAGTAGAGAAGGAGACTTCTTACTTTGGAGATCTATAAAATATTAATTGATTTTACTTCGAATAAAAGGAATATTTTTATACATTGTATGTCTCACACTAAAACACCAAGACTAGATTTCGTGATGTAACGTTATCAATATTTAACTCTAATTTGGTAAGTCCTTCGTTTCTCGAAAAATTTCGAATTCTAAGGTTTAACACTTTCACTGCGTATATGCGACCATGGGTCATGTCTGAATTTTTCATGTGTGCCCATGATTACGCAGTGAAAGCGTTAGGTACCCTTTTGGTAATACAAATGGTATTGCTAACATTGCGACTCAAAACGAGAAAACTCTTTCAAGGGATTTTGGAAGACTTGTTAACATTTTTTCTAGAAATGTATAAGACTCTTTCGATTATAGTGAAAAAGTTCTAATAACCATACAAATTAGACGATTAAAAAAAAAATGTTACGTAAGCAATAGTAACAAAAATTAGATATTTGAAAAAATTACAGAGAAATTTAAGATCGATGTACAACTGTTTTAGATATTTCTAGAGAGAATATGTGGACTAATTTTCGTTATTGACAGAGAAAACGATCAAAGTTCTATTACTTATAATATTAATATTTGTTTATCATCTATCTACAAAATGTTCAATTCTTTGTCATTAAATATGAAGAACTTTTTCTACCACTTTCTCAAACTAAAAATTTCATTGTAAAAACATATTCTTTATATCACTGGAAAATTATTTGAATTTCTATTAACTGCCACACTTATGTTCGACAAGGAGAGAACTTCGTAAATGTTCAAAATATAGGTACATTAGAAAATTTTTGGCATCAAATCGTAAATGGTGAAAGAGCAAAAGCAAGAAAAATAGAGGAAATTATCTTCACATGATTCTGGAGAATCAATTCATATTCAACGGACAGTGTGATATTTTTATTCACTTGTCCCTAATTCTCACAATTTTATACGTTTTGTTCGATTTACACTGACTGCTAATTTTTCTTACCCACTCTCTCCTCTATAACTGCTTTTATATCCTTTGCCAATTATTTCCATATATTCTTAGCTGATTTTTTTAAAACTATTATTGTTACACAAAGTCTTTTAATCTCTTGCTCTTTCTCACAGGGTAAAGCGAAAAGTTGTTGGAAATAAGTACATTCGCAATAGCGTGAAAGCTAACAACGCGAATGAATAAAACAAACAAAAGTTATAAATGGAATTGAAAAATTAAATTTATTTTTAATAAGATTCAATAAAAATATCCATCGACTAGATAGGTAAACATGAATTGTTATTTTAATTCACTGGGTCATTTTTGTTTAAGCAGAATTAATATTTCTATACAGAGCAGGGTAATTTTAATTTATAGAATCTAGAGAAACACTGGCTATTGCGAAAGAAAAGCTTTTCTTGTTTGGGTCACACGGATGCATGCTCTAAAATTCATTACACCGGAAAAATTGTGTTGCAATTGCTTAAAATTTCATTACGAATTTTGCGATCCACACGAACGGATCGAAATATAGCATAGACGAGTTTTCACTCTAAGTAACAAAGTTAGAAATATAATTTGTAAATTTGATTACCATAAACTCGAAAGAAGGTTTTCTCTAAAATTTTCTTTTTAATAAAAGTAAACGAACGTATTATATAATCTTGTGTTTGCTTAAAGTCCGAACATTCCTTTGATGTTCTTTACATTCAAGAATCTTCTCTATTAACGTTATTTGATGAAGTGTCATTATTGCATTTAATGTGCTCGACTTTATTCTTAAGTTTTTTAAAGATTGAAAATTTTCATCTGTCTATTTCTCTATACCTTGTGTAAATATCCGTAAAAGTTTTAGAAACAACTTTTGTTTCAATGACTTTGAAAAGATCTCGCGGGAAATTGGAATAAAAAGAATGGAAAATTGTTCTACTAAAAGGGAATGTTTCAACGGCAAATATTGAAAGTATATTGTGATAACGCATAATGTCTGTTCGCCATGTGCAACTTTACTCTTTACCGTGTATACGTGCTGGAAAAAGAACAGAATAAAAAAATGAAAAACTGAAATAAATCTACGGAAATGAAAAAGAAATAATCATAAAATTAAATGATACGTTTGTTAATTATGTTGTTAGCACCCTGGAAAACTTGTAATTTCCCATTAATGTAGTTAGTTTCTTGAAGAAGTCAAGTAAGCGTACATCGAAAAATTAGTGTGTTAAAATTAGATAAAAGAGAATGTGATTAGTAGTAATAGTCTCTGTCGTAAGACGGAATCATTCTATGTAATGATGAGAAACGTGTTAGAAATGGTATTACTTGTGGAATTTCGGCATCTAGTTTACCTTGTTCATCGAATAAATCGTTTTTCAATGTGAAATTTAAAATGGTTGGTTGGCCATCACGTACTATGACGGTCGCTGGGTCCGAAGTCTGATATCTAAAAATTATAATGTACATTTAAATATATCACCCTTTTGTTCGTTAACAGTAAATTACAAACACATGACCCAATAATCGTTGTATTAATTCTTATTGGCAACTCGTATGTATTTACGTCAATTGTTGAAGGAATTGTAATTAGTAACGTACCCCCAAGCCGAGGCGTAGACCGAATAAGTACCAGGAAGCAGCAAACGCCAGAATTCTCCACGGTTCGTAGTAGTTACATTGTGATTGATACCAACTACAACCACATCTGCACCTTCTATTGGCTGCCCGTCTACATCTACGACTAAGCCTGAGAGAAAAAAAAAACATTTTAATAGACATATTAAAATTTTTATACTAGTAATAAAAAATCGATGGTGTACTAACTAGAGATTGACTTCGTTATCATAAAATACAATCAAATAAAATTATGTATGGTGAAAAATAGATTACACTAGAAAAATACTATTTTAATATGAAATTCGATGCATTAAAAGGCAAAACCTTAATGACATTGAGTATTAAATATTAAGATTTCTATTCAACATACCTTTAATACCGATATGTGCTTGTTCCAAATATTTGATCAGAGGTTCCTTATTGAGCTTCCAATGTTCAGGCATCATCATAGCTGGAGGATACTTGCAACAACTTAACTCGAATGTAATTTCAAGAGCATTAGACCGTACGTAATTGAAGTCCTGCATGCCTCCCACGACCTCATACCTAAACCCAAAAATTGCATTAAGCTTTCTGCAGATAGATGTACTAAAATGTATTTTTCTGAATTTTGTAAATAACAAACGAATAATGTTACTATTGTTCAAGACTTTATCATAAAGATCAAAAGATAAAAATTTACCAAAATGCTCCATTAGTGACTCCGCCGGGGAAACGATCCTGGGTGCATGCATCTCCTTTCCGCATCTTGGGATGATTATCTGCATAAACATGTGAGAGATACTTAAACAGGTTGTCATCCGGCGTTTTACTTTCAATGCAACATGATCTTGAGATTCTGAAAAGGACAAAATTATTCACATTTAATTAATTAAAATTAGCCTAGTTAAATTAAGCCTTTAACCTATTTGCATCATACATATATATGCAATCCAGTATAGTGACTGTTCAAGTTTTGTGATTTCTGTATACTTTCTGGTGAGGTTTAATTAAAGAAAGAACGGCCTATTCTAAAAGTGTGACAAATAGAAAAATTAAATATTCAATAATTGTCTGTATTTATTATTAAAACTCAATACTAGTAATTAGAGTTATATCAACAATATTGTATGTTTACTTAATAACAATTCTAAAAGTATATACGTATTCCGTCTTAATTTTATTTATCTTAAAAATTCTATGATTAATATCGAATGATTTCATTACTTAAGACCGTATGATTCCTTAAAAATTTTCCTCATATGATATTCATGATCATACATTTTTTTAACACTTCTTGTTTCCTCAGAATATCTTTTTCCTCCCTAAATGGTACGCATCTCAGTTTCGTCATTAAATCGTTCTATACTGCATTTAATGATTGCATTTTCTGGACATACATAATTATATATTACAATGCATAATTTCAAGCGACTCATTTCTTTTCCGTTTAAGCACGGAGGAAAAGCATAACATAATTTTATGACGCTTAATGTATGTAATATTACGTTGCTACCAATAAATATGCTTAACTGTTATGAGACGCTGTGTGTCCAGTGTCATGAAATATTTATTTCCTACTTAGCATATGTGTTTCAAGCACACATAATTAGTAGACAAAATATAATTAATAAAAGTGTTACGGAAAGTTTGATCATCCAAATATAGCTCAAATCGTGGAGACCTAAGACTATACGTTGAATACTAACAATAGCTACTGGTTAAAACTGTACTTTTATAGACCTTTGCGAAGCAGATTGTCTCTGACTAGAACGGATCAATATTCTTTAAACATATACGCTCTTTTGGCACACATGGAAATAGAAATTTATGGAAATGGAAGCAGAGGAGTTACTTTTCGACAAATTCTAATATTTCAATGCAACGAGTGAAACATTTACGTCTCATTTTATTGCAAGACGAAGATTGCAATGCTAAAGTAATTCGTACTATTATTATATTTACCCAGAATCGTAAGGATAGCTTGCAACTACAGCTCCACCATGAAGATTACCAGATAACACGAACGGTTCCGTTGCAATCCAAGTCATCATAGCTATCGTTTCATTTTGCCTTCCTTCAGTAATTCTGCCTCTTCCTAGATAGCTACTTTTCGTATTAAAATGGTCTGGAAAATCTCGATTTAAGTCAACGTGATTTGCATTTTCACGGCCTGTGTAATCATCGCGAGAAGTGCACAAACCCTCCTGGAAAGTGAAAAAAATAATCACAACATTTGCAAGCTTTTACAATGTACTAACAGACTTTCATGATAAGAATTGAATGACAGTCTTTGATAAAAAAATCCAAGTGCATTCCCTCCAATGTTTTCTTAGAAATTGTAATTATAGTGAAAAGCATATCATTTGGTTTCTCATGATTAATATGTGTAACTCACAGATTGTTAACACTTACTTTTAACCCGATAAGAGGTATATGCTATGCTAATGATTTCTGTACGCTTAAGTATTGCTTTAAGAATTTATTTGAAATTCTATGTACGCGCGATTCTATAGTAAATGCACTGTTATGAATTTTTGTTACATCAGTTTCGATTCGTAATATCCGAAAGTCCAATAGGCAATAAATTCAACTCATATATTGTGCTAGAGATGAGAAATGGCCAGTTATTGCTACATCAGCTATTTTCAAATTGTCAATTTTCTATCAGATTCGTAATCAGTGACCCCAAACTTTAGTTGGAGTTCTATCAAACCTGGTCAGCATAACAGTTTATCAGATATCGAATAGTTCCTGACAAACTTGTTCCTTGCAAGGGTGTTACTGTAACCAGATCCTGCTGATCTCGGCATTAAAAATAGGGTTTCCGATAAGATGAAAAGAGGAAAACTTTATTTTGAAAAAACAAATACGGGCACAAAAAATACAATAAATTTAAACGATACTTGTAAAGCGATGGTACATATAAATACTAAATAAAAAATTAATATATATAAAATACGAAATTTCTAACAATTTTCTTAAAATTTCGCCCATAACCCTAGGTTGGTTAGTTTTATATACGAATGATAATTTTCCCTTGACTAATTAAAAACGAACTCAAGGATTCACAACTTTCAATTAAATCCCAAAAAAATAATGATCTAAAAAGGTACTTTTCTAGGACAGACATGGAAAAAATTTATTTTTTTTGCAAACTTACTGAAAATAGAAAAAGCAGAACCCTTCTCATGAAAATTTTTATCTAATGGAAGTACTAAATCTGTATGAGTTTTCAAAACAGGAGCCATCGACGCATAAATGGTTTTGGCATTAAGCTACATTCGACCAAAACATTGCACCTATGATATTATCTCATATTACAATCTTACTCTTACCCTACAGTATTTGAAACTACAATATCCCTATTCCGCGCTAATTCTGTTCATTGACTCCCAAAATATCCCACATCTTTTACGGTATGAGTTTATCAGACTCACGTCCAATTCCTGAAAAGGACGAGCGGTTCCAATCGTCTGTTCGCAACTACTTATTCAATATTCTTAGCAAACCCTCGAATCCGAAGGTCCTTTCTTAATCCACAGCCTGAGAACAGGCTGTGTTGTGATCATCACCGAAAAAAAATTCGCCTCGAATAGCCATCGCTATCTTCTCGGGTTAAGCATTTTTTCCCTAAATGCTTATTAAAGTATTTGAACTATGCCTATTGTGTTATTTACGTTTGGTATAATAAATACGATGAGATACAAGAACATAAATTGTTGAAATATCCACTTGGAACCATTTTAATTTAAGTATAGAGGTAAAATCGAAGATTTACTAATGGAATTAATTCAAATTCTACTAATAATTTACAACCTATTCTAATTCCTAACTAGAAATCAGTGAAATTCTCATTTCCGATACAAACAGTTGCGTCGAGTCTCACGTTCAATTCTTCGAAACGTATGAAAGCTTTGTTGAAGAATTAAACTGAATTGAAAAGTATTTCTTTGTGTCATAAATATAATACACACATACCAATAAATAAGTTTTAAAGCGGAACTTTGTGTGAATGTTGCAGGTATTTTCATGTAATTTAACAGACGTTTCGCTTTACATTAACAAAACGTATTCATCGCTAAAAACTATCATTAAACACCGTTTGTTAATAATAACTTGCACTTTACTGATAAAAACAGCATTGTAAGGAAAATGCGATAAGGGAAATGCAAAAGTGTTCATGTTGTATCAAGAGATGTAAAGTCTGAAATATTTGAAATGCCAAGAAATATACGCCAATGTTTAAGCACGAGTGTTATTATATTTAATCTAAATTATCTAGAAATCTTCCTTTGCAAAATGTATATATAATATTAAAACCGGTAGATTGAAAGAGAAGAGAGAAATTTGTTTTTTTAGTTTGTATGCCGTGATATCACCATTTCAATTTCAAAAAGTATTTACAAATTACAAATCGATATAAAAGATTTCTTGTATTTAAGAAAGAAACTATAAATGGACTTTCTTGGCTAAGTTTTGCCTTATGAGGTAAACATTTACCTATGCCATGTACAAAGTAAATATTTAAGTCTCTTCGACATTACAAGAAAATTATAAATATGATTTAGATACCAAGAATATCATAAAGTTTTGCATGCAGAAGGTTAAAAGTACTGTATACTGTATACTTGAGCAAATTTAATACTAATACCATCAAAGAATTTTTTTTTTTGAAACAGTATAAAAATATTATAATTAAAAATTTTGAAACTAAAGTTTAATGAAAAAAAAGGTAAGCACAACAAGGTAAAAATGGTACTCTCTTAAAAACGATTGCCAGAAATGATAATTATAACTAACGCACTCCTGTATGTAATATTATAACAATAGAGTTAATAATCCCTGGTATATAATTTGTTTTTGAAGCTTCTGCAAAGAAAATTACAATTTGGATTCACCTACTGATAAAGCTAATTTTCCAATGGTTAATTATGTACTTCATTTTATGTAAGATGATTTTTGCAAGTTACATGACAGCATATTATTAATGTTTTAATAAAGCACACATTCATGTACAAGGTGTTTTGATGATCAACAACTTGGTATTAAACAAAGATTTTGTATTAAGTAAAAGGGTTTACTGCAAAAAACAGAATTTTAGCTTTTTCTGATTTTTAATATTTCTTCATTTATTGTTTAACATAAAATGTCGTAAATTTGTCCATCCACTTATTTTATAACATTTTCCCATATCAATCTTTTTCTTATCGACTGCTCTTATCACCCAGGTTTAACTCTCATACACAATGGTGCTTCATACTTACCTTTTTATACACAAATTTACATATATTACTTTAGCGAAACGACGCTTTCCTTTGATTAAACGCCTACTTGTCTTTGCAATACTTTGCTTAAAGCGTCTATTTAATATTTCCTGAAATTTTGTGGTTTTACTTTCTAAGTAGGACTATTCTTCTACCTATTGTGTGCTTCCTTCATCGGTTAGAATTTGTTATTACTCCTCTTATCAAAGTTCAACAAATAATTTCCTTTGCTGCTTGTTTTTGCAATTACTAGTTGTCGCCCATAAGAATTAATTATTGTTTGTCTTAGGAAAAACTCATGTATTATTACTTTAACTCCTGCAGTTACAGTAATGATCTGTTGAAATAAGATTTCCTATACAATTCTATATTATTACCATATTAGTTACTGTACAATCCCTTTCAGGCTAAAAAAAAGTCAATAGCTTCTATGCAATACAAATTTTTATCACTAGTTTAAAAAAAGACCCAGTCCGCCAACTATGTTACTTTGGAGAAATGAGCCAGCCAAAGGTTCGTTACTGCTAAAAACACGATTGCTAAATAAAACAAGAAATAACATTTGAAACATTTACACATATTTCCTGTTACACAAATTATGACGTATGGAATTGAAAATTAATTATTTGCTTTGTGTAACACAATAACGCAATTTATCATTTCTGTGTCACTTCCGCAGGATAGTTCACCTGTTTTTCAAGGAATGTATAAATATAACACAAAAGAGAATTATCCTTAACCCTTCGAGGAGTGAATCTTTGAGATAAAATTTGAGTTTTGTTCAATTAAATATTCAAACATGGAAATGAATCATCTAACATAACTATTTATAAAAGTTGCATAAACTAGACCTCCCAGAACCTAAAAAGTACTTGTATGCATTCAAAAGTTGTAAAATAGGTAGAAACTTCGGGAAAACCTAAAAACAAATAAGTGGAACGTAAGCGTCCCACTGCTGCTGAAAGTGACATTTGACGTACCTTGGACTTCTCGAAACCATCTGGATTCATCGAGGGCATCAGGAAGATGTCCGTGGTGTTAACCAACTTGGTCACTCTGGGGTCCTTGCCATAATTATGCAGGAGATACTGTGCGAGATAGATCAAAAGTTCCCTTCCCACGGATTCGTCGCCATGCATATTGGCAACATACTTCACCATGGGTTCACCGAGTGCCCTTTCTCGCACGTTTTCCGAAATTTCGATAACCACCAGATCTCTGCCCTCGACCGACTTCCCAATCGAGTGCACTCTTGCTAAATTCGGGTAAGTTTGAGCTAAATTGCTGAAGAGTTTCTTCAAGTCTTCGTAGTGTGTGTATCGCGGTACCACGAAATCTTCCCTGACTTCTTCATTTTGCTCGGAGCGAATCGAAAAAGCATTGCTTAAAGTTACCAAGGCGCACAGATACGGGAGAACGTTGAGCGTCAACATCTTTGCAGATCCCAGGACGTGGAGTCGACCGTTAAAATACAAAAAGGAAACACTCTTTCAGTTTCAAGATTTCTCAGCAGTTCATCTTGGTCGCTACTCCTTTGTTACTCGGCTCCTCGCACTTTAGGCTAGGCTTTTTCTGTACGGGTGTCGGATGACGTTTACACTGATCTCTCGCTAACTTGAGTCAAGTACCGAAGTGGGGAGAGAGGAAGGAGACATTGTGTTATGGTACACCGCGCATGCGCCGAGTTGGGATTCCCTTCCTGGACGCTCTCTCGCCCTCGCGCAGATGGTAGATGGCATACATATATTTGCCTTTCGCGTCATCCACCTACACGGTACACTCACCCACGCAATTTCAAAGAAGATACACGGTGATAAGAAGCTTTTTTGCCACCGAATCATCCCTTTTTCAACGAGATAAGAAAATGAATATTACCACGTTTCGAGGCGAATCAACACTAACGAACTTTTTAATGTTGCAAGTAATCATTCATTGATTGCCTCCAGTAGCATTGCGGAGAGCGGCTTCAATTATGAAAATTCAATTCCTATCGTCCTATCATATATTTCTTATTATTGAGTCGTTCGGAAAGTTCCCGCCGATTTTACCTTGCGCCATTCAAAGTACTCATTAGGAACCGAGATATATTAGAAAAACTTTTTTGGGATCAATTTTGAGGGTGGTTTTCATCCCTTAAAAGCGTTTTTAGCAGATAAAAAAATACGTGTCTATTATTTTTTCATGCTGTACAACATATATAAAAATTATTAAAATTGGTGTTTTCGGGTGGTTTCCTTGTCAGTAAAAATTCCAATACCAGTAAATTTCCAGGGGAGACCCTAACTTTTGAAATTACAATTTCAAGGGATATAGATAGTGATTTCAAATCACATATAAAGCACAAAATGCAGAGATGCTGTTGCTAGGGAGAAATTCGGTTACAGTATGCAAACGTTTTCCTGATTTATTTTCTCTTTTCTTGTACCAAAGCCAAATCCAAACAAACGCCTGCAGCTGAAGAATTATAGACTGATTCGCTCGAAAATAAGGGGTGCGTTATTTTTAGATACATAATATATTTTCGATGCCCGCAGAAAGACATTCTACATTCGATACAGGATGTTTAACCCTTCGCGTTCCGTTGACGCCGCTGTGGCGACATTCGTAATTTGCATCACAACCCACGTGCACAAATTAATGAAAATGTAATGGCACTTGAATGGCAGCATGGAAACGCCGATAAAGAAAAGCTGTTACAACTTCGCTAACGGAAGCAAAGTGTTAAAATAAAAGAGCTTTTGCATGTCTTGGTTTTCAAGAGTCGTTGGAGAAATTGTGTTGCAGTTGCTAACCGAATTTATCAAATAATGCACCAAGTGCAAGGGGTTTAAGATAAAGTGCATTTGCGTAATAAAAGATAACGCTACTGATAGAAAGAAGAATGAAAATTCAATTAATTTTTCAATTGACCGCTTTATCAAAAGTGAAAAGGTCATATTCTGAAAAGAAATTGAAATTCATGAAGACGAATTCAAACCTGCAATTGTACTTTTTACTTTTCCATAAATAAAACTTTATTGATATATACTATAAGACAGTTAGCCACCCTTTCTCAACCTTACGCTCATTCCGCAGCTTTTGCACGAAACTGTGATTATAGCATCCATCAGAATATAAGGAAATTTCTCTGTGATTACCATGCTATTTATCCATTCTGTAACTATAGAGCTGCTACACTATCATTTTCTCGATATTTTTAGCATTATGTATTTGCATGCAGAAAAACCCGAATGCTTTTTTATGGTTACCTTTTCGAATATAACTTCATAAATCATTGGTAAATAAATAGATATAATTATAAAATATAATTAATACTTTTTAGAAAAGATTTGTAAAGTTACTTTTTTTGAACATATCGTGTCAAAATAATTTAAAACAATGTTTGGAAATAATATAATCTGTGTTAGTTACAATAGAACACTTATAAAATATATTACAACAAATTCCATCATTTTCTTCCATTTATCTCAAAGGCAATTTATTTCAAAATTGAATAAACTAGATTACACTTCTTCGCCATCAGTATAAATAGTTAATTATCATCTTATCATGAACCCGATGATTTTAAGGCTTTTCTAGCGTAATATCTCTGCAAAGCAGCTTCAAAAACGGGCCCCACTGTCCTTTTCACCCAAATCGATTCCTTTTTCTTTTTCTTTTCCTCTAATTTCTTCTTTGCTTCTATTTTTGCTAGTAATTCGGGATCTTCAGGTTTGTCGCCACTCTTTTTCTCTTCCTCAGTCTTTTCTTTTTCATTTTCATCATCTTTGCTGTCTTTTAGAACACATTTATTATTTTTCGTTTCACCATCATTTTTCGATACTTTACATGGAGGTTTTTCAACTTCTTTCGCATCCTTAGAATTACGTAGTGGAATTTCTTCTATTTTTTTCTGTTCATTTTCGCTGTTGGATTCTGGTTCCGAAGCTTCTATTACCCTTTTTCTATAATGTCTTTCCTTTTTACCTTTCGCTGGGGATTTAGAAGACTTTTCCGCTACAGGCTTTTCGCAATCCGCATTTGAATCGGTAGAATCTGCTACAGAAGAATCATCTTTATCGTCAAAGGATTCTTTACTGAAATTTTTATTATCATCCGTTTCGTCATTTTTCTCAGCTTGGACTTTAGAAGGCTTTTCCACCTCTTCTTCTTTTCCTCCGTCTTGGGTTTGTTTGTATAAGTGTCTATAAAAGCTAGACATGTCCTGTTGCTTGGTAACGTCAGCCATTGCTTCCAATCTCTCCATTCTCGATTCCTCTTCTTCCATTTGTTTGAATTCTTCTAATTTGGCTCTGTACGCCGAAGTCACAAAACTTTCTTTGTCGGCAAACATCGCACCTTCGGCCTCGCGTTCCTTTTGAACCATTCTTTCGATTCTATGTTCCTGTTCTCGCTTTCTTCGTTCCGCAGCTTTGATCAAATTATGAACATACTTAGGTTTCTTCTCTACTTTTTTCGAAGATTTTCCTTCGGCTTTCGTACGCTCAATTTCGTCATAAACTTCGTCGTATTGGTATATAGATGGGTCTTCTTTTAACGCCTTTTGCATACTTAATTGCGTTTGTTTCTTTATTCTGTGCTTTTCTCCCTCGGCTCTGAGAGCTTTCTGTACCCAGTCTGTTCCTTCTTCTTCATCCGAATCGTTGTCATCGCAGAAAACATTTCCTGCTCTAGGTGCGGACAGTTGTGGCTTTTTTGGCAATAGGAGACCATATCTGGAACAGTTCACATTGATTATAATTGAAAGTAAATACATTAGGTGTTTACTAAATCCTTATATAAGGCTAATTATATTACACTTCAAATTGATATATAAATGAATTTACAGAATATTTAAAAAAGTGTGAAACCAAGTGTGCTACCTGGGTGGGCAATATAATCTAATTAGTGTTTAACCAGTGGAGCTTTTACTTAAAAAATGTAGGTTGAGGGTTAACAGAATTTAAAGATAACAAAACATTGTTGATAGTTTTTACAGTAAATATTTATGACTTAGGAATATGAATATTTATCGAAACTTACTGTTTTTCTTTCTTTGGAATGGACATGGTACTTGTTTATAAAAATTAATCACAACTTTTAGGTTAGAAACGAAAAGTTATTATTATTTTGGAGAAACTTCTCTGACAATGAGTGGAACAAATACAATATACGATAATCCTGCGCTTTATTTACGACACATAAGAAACAAGCTCTTCTCTTCTCTCCATGTGTTCAAGAAAGGGACGACGTCGTGTTCGTATTTGCGAAGAAAGTGTAGTTTCAAGAACATCTCAGATGTCGTTGATGTACTTGCCGGGAAATATAAATCAAATAGTAACACGTATTCAAAAAAAAAGGAATTATTGACAATTGCAGGAAAAGAAATAAAACAAATTACTAGCCAGTTTCAGAGAACAAATTCTGAATGGTTTCAATTCGAATTATGAATGGAGTAATAATTATTCGTCCATTTTATTATCTAGAAAAATTATGCTTTTATGGGGGTTCATGTATGCATTTTATTTTTCAGATATAATAACTTGATAAATTTATGTTATATGAATCTATTATTACATGTTATATATCAGTTGGTATTTTATGTTATGTGATTGTTGTCATATTTTAAAACAATTTTTTGTGATATTTTCATAATGTTCGTGTGCAACTTGAAGAACAGACAAAAACCAGTAATCCTGTTATATTATGAACCAATTGAAGGACTTATGGAATATGAAAGTGAACAATTGCAACTGTAAAAGTTGTTATCATAAATGATTTGAATCCTTCGACCACGGAGTATGTGAATCCGTATAGAAAGGAAGACGTGTTCTATTTTCCATGATCGCCATGTGTTCGCTCCTTTTGTCACATCATTTGACACTGTTGTGTATTTTGAATTCATAACCGTTTATTTAATAAGCGTAAGTTTAGTCATTTTAGTTTAAACAATACTCAATGAGTTTTCAAACCCGAAACCTTTATCGAAATTGACGAAGTATTTGGTAAAATTCGTAAACATTTCATTGCTAATAAATTCCTTCGTATCCGATATAAATTATTTTATAGAAAGCCGAAGTATTAGGTTAACCGCTGAGTTGTTTATTCCGACTGGTGATATATATTATATTTGAGTTAAATCCGTAAACCCCCAAAAAAGGTGTTAAAATCTTTTTCAAATTTCATTCACAATTCGAGAACAAATTATCTTTGGAATTTTATCAATATTTCTATTTTCTTATTTTCGCTTATTGTCTTCCATTGATCTTTATTTTAACTTGTTTGGTTTCAGCATCAAGACACTAATAATATACTTTCTTCAGGCTTCTTTAATTTTGTTAGGAAGTATAGAAAAGTTAAAAATTTATTGTAACGAATCTGAATAACAAGCTTCTAATATGTTAACTGATTTTTTTATTTTATGATATTTAACAAATTCGTTATCAATAGATTTAGTTGTTTTCAAACTTATAAAGAATCTTTTACATTGTTCAAAATATACGACAAGTAATATTCAATTATTCCTTAAATTTTAATATATCCTTTTTCGTGAAGAAGCGCTTTCCTAGAACAGTTTCCATCCAGAAATGAATTTAAACTAAATAGACCTTCTTCATTGCCAGCTTCACCGGTTACAAATAATTTAATTGATATATGTAGGAAAATATTTTAACCAATAATAATACGAAATATATTTCTGAACATTTTATGTTTCAGTATTAATCTTTAACTTTTAAACCATTAAAATCGTATTTGATTCACCAGCCATGGAATTGGAAGAATCAATTGTGAAACGCCTTCAAGAATTGAAACATTGGCAGATGGAGCAGCAAGAAACTTTATTGAAGCAGCAGCAGGCTCAAAGAGAACAATTAAGTCTCGAGCAAGAAAGAATGTATCAAGCTTTAGGGCTGTCTTCTAGCGATATAGGTGAAAACCTTCTACAGAATATGAGTATATCGGAAAGAGATAATTCGGTTAATATTAATAACTCCTTAAATATTTCTGACGCTCAACACCAACAAAAGAAATTACCAGAAAATTTTGAACTCCCTTTAAACGTGCCTCAATTAAAGCTATCTACCAGAAATTTCCAACGAAAATCTGAAAATCTACAAAATGTTCCTAATCTCGATCAAACGGAGGATGACTTCAAAGACATTAGCATAGATGGGATCAAACCTTTACCGGTCGAGAAACCGTTACAAAAGCTCTTAATAGACGATGTACCGGTTCCTTCTCCTAAAAAAGATTTCCATACTTTACTGGAAGAACGATTGAAAGAGTCCGAAGAAATTGGAAACAACGACAATACAAATTCTCAAACACAAACCAAAAGACCATTTCTAAAAAAGGGTCAAGGATTGGCTAGATTTAATTTCAATTCGGCTTCCGAAACTCGCGATAAAAGGTTTCGTGCTAGGAGCGCTTCCATGTCCAACGTGCCACCTTCGAATGCAAGAAATGCAAAAAGAAATGTTGAAAAACCAAAAGAAGTGCCTAAAGTAGCCAACAAGCAAGTGAATTCCAGAAAAAGCTATACTCTTCCGGCTCAAGCTCAACAGCTGAATCTTAAAAATGTTCCTCCACCTAAGAAGAAAGTTCGAAGTAAATCCTTGTCGGCGGTTTCAAATTTACGAGCTGCCAAAGAATCCAGTGACTTAAGTACTTCTGATTTGGAAACTAAAACTCAGCGTGAACTGGAGGAAATCAAAATTTTTGAATTATTGGAAGAGAAAGCGGAAAACTCGAGCTTTTGCTCCACATCCAGTACCGTCATCGCGTTTCTTCAACAGTCGACTCCGAAATCTAACAAGTTGGGGAGATTCTTGCCCAAGAAGAATCAAAAGGAAGTGCAAGAAGAGAAAACGACAAATAAGCGTGAAGTTGATAGCGAAGTTATGAAACAAGTGAAAAATCCAAAACAAGAGGCAGAGAAATGCAAAGAACTTCCAGTGGCTACATGGGATTCGGTTCCTGTTGGAGGCAATAATAATAGCAAAAAAGTTACTAGTCCACGAAACATTCACACAACTAAACATTTTGGTTTCCATGCGGTGCAACAATCGCGCAGCTGGTTTTCGGAAAGAACCGGTAAATCTGACACGAATGAGGAAATTTCGAAGTTACCCGCTAACAATGAATTGGATCTTATGAAATTAAATGCGAAAAATGCCAATAACATAAATTGTGATGATTCAAGAAGAAATTACAGTTCTTGCGAGGACACCAATGAAAATGAAGGCGAAGTCAGCTTGCACGTACGATTCGCAGAGTATAACGAATACAAAACAATTGGACTGACCGATACCTCGAGCACGTCGAGCGAATCATTGGTAACATCAAATTTCGCCGATGAAAGAGCCTGGAGCGATTGTTCGATAACTCCAGATTCCTCCGACGTGGAAGTTCTATACTCGAGATTTAAAAACTGCGAATCCAAGACACGGAATATTTTGCAACAAGGTCCTTTCGAACAGCAGATCAAAAATTTAGTAGACTCGAATCAAGACTCCGAAAATGAAGCGGATGTTACGGAAAACAGCGACAGTACACTTTTGGAGGATAATTCTAGAGACGATGGAGAAGTAACCGTCGAAGAATGTAATACGGATAAGGAATATTCAGAAATGACTTCGAAGCCTGCGAAAGGTTCGCATCAAAGCGCAGTTTTTAGATCAGAGTTATTGAAAACACGTTTGGAAGAACTCGAACGCGAATTAGATATATTTAGGAAGGAAAACGCAGCCTTAGCGAGTCAAAGGCAAAGGTTGAACGAGGAACAAGTAAAATTTATGAAAGAATTCAAAGAGAAGGAGAATAAGTTCGAAGAAAATAGGCGGAGAGCAGAAAATACTTTGCAGGAGGAGAAAAAGAAATTGGCCAGAGAAAGATCGGCTCTCGAGAGCAGGATTCGAGAAAACCAGGAACGAGCGCAGAAAAGTAAACAGGAAAGGCTAGAAATTCAAAGTTTGAAGGAACAACTGGAACAATTATCTGAAGAAATGGCACAAAAAGAATCCCGCTGGAACGCAACTCAGGCGAGACAAAGAAGTCAGTTGAGAATTTTGCAAGTTGAAAATTCGAAACTGAAGCAAGAACTGGAAAAATTGCAAAATAAAAAACCAATAAGGACTAGAAAGAGCTCTTTGAATACAAAAGCTATTCATCGTATAAATAAAGAGTTGGATAGAAAGAAAAAAAATATTTCATCTTCGGACGAAGAGGAAGAAGGAGAATTAGCGACATCCGCAAAAGACAGTGCGGATTCTAAATCGCCGGTTGCTAATTATCAATCCCAAAAAGACCCGACACCAGAAGTTGAAAATGTAGTTGTACCTGAAAGTGCTAGTAGAGTTCAAGAATCTGCAAAAGACTTGGAGAGTATTGAAAGAAAGCGTAATTTGTATAAAAATTTGCTGCAAGATGCAACAATGGGTTTGCCAGAAGCTCACAAAAGCAGGAAAATTGAAGATGTTTATGAAAAGTTAAAAGGCCGAATGGACAATACCACCCAAAATGGTCAACAAACTTCAGGAGATGAGAAAGAAAATAAGATAACTTGTAATGGAAGAGATTCCAATTGGACTGAACATCAGAGTGTTCAAAGCAATCAAAGGAATGGAGATGAGACGCCCAAAGATGTGCAAAAAAATTCCTTGCAAAATAATTCGACCGAAGAACAAAGTAATCGAGCTGTTATTAGGGAAGTCGAATATCCTGATGGAAAAATCGAATACTGGTATCCAAATGGAAATGTCAAAAAGGTATTTCCTGGTGGAGATTTAACAAAAATGATTTATTACAATGGGGACGTCCGTGAAACTAATAAGGATGGAACAGTTAGATACTTTTATGCAGCTACGCGAACATGGCATACGACTTTACCAGATGGATTGGAAATCTTGGAATTTCCGGAGTAAGTCGTAGCATACAGATTTTTTCTGCCCCCCAGTGCGATTTGAAGATATTTCAAAGACAATTTTCTGTAGTAACAAGTTCCTTGAATTTTAGTGACAACAGAAAATCAGAAGTAATTAAAGAATTGCAATTTTCAATTTTAAAATTTGTTTTCCCTCGAATTCGCCATTTTTTCAGAATTATAGAATTTTACAAATTTTATATATTAGTTAAAAGATGAATGAATATTTATACAATATCCAGGTAAAGGAAAATATCTTATAAGAATATTGTTACAGCGGGCAAGTGGAAAGGCGATCAGTGGATGGGACCATTGAAGTTTCATTTCCCGATGGATCGATTAGGATATTACAAGCGGATGGTTCCGAAACATGGGCTTTAGCTGATGGAACGACCGTAGAGACGTCTCCAACTGGAGAAAAAGTATTGAATTTACCCAATGGTCAACGAGAAATCCATACTAAGGATCATAAGGTAGTGAATCGGAATTAAGAAGCCAAAATAATTTACTTTGCTCGAGTCATTGATGACAAAAATATAAGATCATTTTTCGTTACAACTATAATATTATGTAGAATACTCTAAATAATTAATTAATTTGCTGTCGATAACTGTACACAAAGACGTTTGTAAGGTAACAATTCATCTTTTTACCCAAAATGTTTATGAAGTTTTTAAGATGGGAATTTTTGAAACAATGCTCACAAATCAGTCAATACTAAATTTAAAAAGACACTTCTCATTGTCAGTCTTTGCTGAAACAATAAATGTATTGTATACAATGATTACAAAAAAAACAAATGAATTTTGCTTATGTAAAATATCTTTTTTTGTCTTTGTTAATTTTTTAAATCTAGCTTGAAACTTTATTGTTTAATTTTGCCACCGGAATAATTTAGATAATCAGTCGATTTTCCCTCCATTTACAGAGACGAGAGTATCCTGATGGAACTGTTAAACTCGTGTATTCCGATGGAACCCAAGAAACACGTTACGCAAGTGGTAGAGTAAGACTGAAAGACAAAGACGGAAATTTGTTAATGGATTCTCACCAGTGATGCGGGTAATTTTTTGACCAAGGTAAAATTCGTACTTAAGATTTTGTATGCCTTTAAGGTATCTTTAATTGCGTAAGAATGAAATTTACTAGTTCCTCCATTTGTAACTTATTTTTTTTATACGAGTCTTTAAACTTTTAATACGAATATGTGCACACTGTGTATCGCAGTACAAGTTTAATAAGAATGACAGAAATATTTAATACAACAGTGCCTTAATAATTCTAAACTTTTGTAACATTAGTCTTTATCAGATGTAACGCAATAACATAAGATACATAGGAATGTTATACCCCTATTTTCTAACTTTGTGGTATATCGTACACAAATAAAACGCATTTTGTAAATATAATGTCAGTGTAAATTAGTTTAAAGCGAAATTATTCGCCCAATCGTATCTC
This sequence comes from Gasteruption jaculator, assembly GCA_949825005.1. Lineage (NCBI taxonomy): Eukaryota > Metazoa > Arthropoda > Insecta > Hymenoptera > Gasteruptiidae > Gasteruption > Gasteruption jaculator. The sequence continues at coordinate 14,435,288 of OX463765.1, read as the reverse complement.
AATTGTTTGAAGTTTCAAAATTTTGCTACCGAAACACTAACAATAAGAATTTCTCCTACTGCCTTTTTTGGTTGAAAAACATATAATTATTAAAGAGAAATTTCTTTATAATAAGGATATTTATCTATAATATTCTATTTTTATAGTCAATGTCTATTAATCCAAATTAGAGATTTTCCTTTATTTATTTTGTTATCTTCGTACAACGAGAACACTTGATTTTTACCAAGTACACTTCGATGCATTAATAGCGATCGAGTCCAGCCTTTGAATTTGCCGCCAACAGAAAAATATTTATATTCGGAATCTAACGATCGAATTTGTAAAGACCTAAATTCTGATTTCCATATTCTGTAAATAAAAGCATATACAAGTATACTTCAAAATACAATTTTGTAATCCTACCAACAAACCGGAAACATGATCAACCAATCACTTTCCAGGGTTTGATAAATTCATTCTGTAGTGTCCAAAACCCATAATTTTCTGTTCTTCTTAAAAGTGTAATTAATAAGTGTCCCGCAATTATGTTTGCCGATAAACGAATGGCTAAAGTTCCAGGTCGAATAATATTTCTGATATTTTCAGTAATAATTAATAGTGGAATTAAAATGTATGGAACTATATGAGAAAATATATATGATTGGTATTCTTGATTCAACCATACAATATAAATCAGATTCATATTGGTAAGGCTAAAGATAATGACAAAATTATATGACTTGGTCTTGTAAAAATATAAGAAAACAAACCTGTAAAACTGTTAATTAAAATTAAGGTAAAGATAGAAATAAATATAATAGAGTTTATTGAATTAATTTGATTTATTAATAATTTAAATTCATGAAATAATTTATTAAATAAAATATTATTTCATAAATCTAAATACTGAGATGGTGTGAAAATTCTGGATAAATTTGTTATCATTTAAAAAAATATATATTTTTATTGTAATAAAGCAAAACCCTCCTACGCCATTGGCACGAGCCATTTCGAATTTTGTACATTTAAAATTTGATCATGAACGCAGAAGTGCATAGAAAAGAGACTGCATTCGCGAAATTTGAACCGCCTGCGAGTGAAATATGCCGTCTGTCTAATAATAGATGTCGCGGGTATTTCTTTTGCGAGCCAGTGGCATTACAGATGTTCCAAAATAATTGTAATTCATATTATATGTGTATTAAAATAAAAATACCATTCAGGAGAAGGTCTCGACGGTGATAAGTCAAAATGGAATAATAACATCGTCGATTCCTTCAACGAGTGGTAACTGTCGCGGTGTTTTCGCTTGGAAAAATATTCGATGTCTTTATTTTGAGCAATTGCAGCTCGCACTTTTTTTTCAAACCTGAGATAAGAAAGCAAGAGGGAAAATTGTACAAACTGTGACTATCATCCAGTAAGCATGGCTGTCGTTTTTGGGAGAAGGTTGAAAGTTTTGCAGCCGGTCATCGCGAATCGAAACATAGCGATTTCCGTTGTAAGGAGGTACTGATTGTTTTTTTATAAATGTTCTTTTTTTTATAATGAACTTTTCTGAAATTCACTTGTCAATTGTTTTTTTTTTCCAGTTCATGCAAGTATTAATCATTATTGTTGGAAGAAAGAGTTGAGACAAAAAAATGTTGATGGTTTCAGATTCGCAGCATCCCCATCCAGAAATGATAAGGTCATGTTTAGAAAACTAGGAGCCACCAAGGAATCTCATTCGCGTATGCTCTCCGACAAGGAGATCATTTATGCACTTCACACGCACAATATCCGTCCAGACTCAATCGACAAATATTTGAAGACTTAGTAAGTTTACTTGAACTCTATAATTTAGTGTATATTAACTCCTTGACATACAAATTAAGTGGAACTTGATGCGAGCAAAAAATATTATTTAATTTCGCTCAACCGAACAGTCATACGAAAGCTGAGAAAGAGTCCATTTTATTTTCAAATTTGGATTTTTGTTAATCGGATCGATGTTAAAAAGGAACATCTAAATAACATTAAAAAATAATAATTTAACAGTTCTGTACATTAAAGCCATGAAATGAATGACGAGTCAGACTCGTCATTGTATGTCAAGGGGTTAAATAATACAATTTGAGGTGTTATTATTTTGTCTGGCTTAAGGATGTATTGGTAAATATTTACAAATGAAGTAAATAAGTAGAGAATGTAGTCTGGGATGTGATTTAGATTGGAAACTTCATCTGAATCAACTGAAACTATTTTTATTAGCGAATCTCGTAATACCAAGACAAAGCTATTTCATTAATTTTTATTGCAAATCTTGTAATACCAAGACAAAGCAATTATTTTATATCCCTTTTTCTCGCATTTTTAAGCGAAAAGTGATACATGGAAAAAAATAGTGTATATTGTATAATATACTTGTATTGACTCCACTGACCCGTGACCTCGATGATACATATGTGAGAAAGATGTTCTTCTTTTGAAAGTAAACATTGAAAGTGCACAAAATTATTTAAGTAGTATTTCATTTTATCTCTTGAAATATTATCTTTAAATATTTTATAGTACTCGGAAAACATTCTAGTTCTAATAGAAAAGTATCATTAAAAAATATCTTGTTATTTATAATTTCATATTATATATTAAAATTGACTGAAAATGCTTAGAATTATTTTTAACGCTTTACCGACCGCTAGCGATTCAATAGCATTTGCGTGTCCGACCGGCCGCTCGACAATATTAATGCTAAATTATATTTATTAAGCGTTGGCGACAAAAAGGCGATTAATAGGCTATCGGTCGGTAGGCGTTGGCGACAAATATTTAATTAATATGCTTGTGGTCGGTAAAGGGTTAAAATGTTTCATGTAAATTTCTATGGACAAACTCCAAAGTGTAGAATTCCAAACATCAGACATGCGATATATAAAATACTTTTGCGAAACTGAGGTTGTCCAGTGATTTTATGTATTAGTAAAAATACTCGGGACCTTGACCTTATAACATATCTGTTATTGGAATCAATGACGAACTCCTCGCTCTTATTTCTCATAAAACTAAGATTCACTTTTATTATTCTGCTTTCTTATGTATATCTCCTTCCTTGTTATCCAAACAATTATTATAAAGAAAGTGTAGATTTTGTTGATGGCGAAACTTGATTTCAATAAAAAATAGAATTTACGAAAAATGACAGAAAGTCGGAAAAAAATTGTATATACTTTTACCCCGTCGTGCATACGACGTTACGAGTTATTCAGACTATATTTATACCGATAATCAATTATCTCGTTTCAGCGAAGAGCATGTCAACTTGATTCATTCCAAGAAATCGCAATTAAACTGTGAATTAATTGGATCATGGACTGTCGGTGTCGGTGATTTGGATCAGGCCGTACATATCTGGCAATACAAAGGTGGTTACGAATGTGTCGATCGCGCAGAAAAAGTACTTTCCAATGACAAGGTATGTTGTTTACTATTAGTACGACAATACTGTTATCTAGTCGTCTGATTACTCGTTGCGCATTGATAAAGAAATGCTATGTTACTGAAATAATCAGTCATGAAAACAAAACAAATTAGGTCCTAATGACTTGGTAATCAATGGCATTTAGGGGCGAATAATTTTTTTTTATTTGCTACTTAAAACCTAGAACAAATTTCTGAAAAAACTTTTTAAATATCTAATTTTTAAAAACTTAAGAATTAATGCGAAATAAACTCAATGAATGTTAATGATTTTATATTCAACTTTTGGCTGACCCACTGGCGGAATAACACAGTTGGCACACTAGGACTTTTCAGACCCCATTAATTTATGAACTTCAAAAAATTGTTGCTTTTGCTGATGCATAAATGCAAATACGTATTCACTATTGCAAACTTTTTTTTAAATGCTTACATTTAGTTCGGTTAAAAATTTTCAATGAATACCTAATGGTAATATAATTTTCTTTCTGTTTCAGGAATATAAGGAGTTGCACAAGGCACAAGGGAATTATTTGAGATCTCGTCATTTGCAGTACTTGTTGGCATTTAGTTATTGGCCGCGTATACAACAAAGGGAGGGTAACAATAAGTATGAAATACGAAGTTATAGATTAGCACCAGGCACAATGATCGAGTGGGGTAACAATTGGGCTCGAGCAATCAGCTATAGACGCAATAACGACGAGGCTTTTGCGGGATTCTTTTCCCAAGTTGGAAGACTTTACAACGTTCATCATATGTGGTGTAAGTATTTAGTCATTTTTTTATTATTCTAATATAAAATTCTGATATATATTATAAAATTGTATTATAATATATAATATAATATAATATGAAATTCTACTATAAAAAATAAACAATTTTAATTTCAAATTATTATATCTAATTTCAGGCTACAAAGATCTCCAAACCAGGAAAGAGACTCGTGAAAGCGCTTGGAGAAATCCCGGTTGGGACGAATGCGTTGCATACACGGTACCTTTGATACGAGAAATGCATGCCCGCATATTGATACCAACGTCGTTTTCCCCAACGCAATAAATATAGTCGCTCCCATACAAGGTTTACATTTGTTACGTTACGTTATCTTATGTTATGTTACATTCTGCTGCTTCACTTTATTTGACTTTATATTGCTCTACTTTTTATTACTTTTTCTCATTTCCTATTGTAAAATAAGTTCTTAATCCAGATCTATTTTTTTCGTTTTTTGTTAATTTTGTTATACTCTATACAAGTGTCCAATAATCATGTGCATCGAACGCTACAAAAGAATGCAGTGACGAATCGATACTTTTTTCGTATCATTGATCCTGCAATATTTCAAACTGTAAAAATTGTAATGAATTTAATTATAATTTCTTTCAAGGATGTAGTCCGGCTTTTATCAATGTACCAAGACAACTTTTGATCCTGTCAATTAAACACAAACTTGTATGTATAGACGAATATACAAAAATTTATACTGACAATGAGTTCGCCGAAGTTTCTTCTTTCATTGTCGACGTTCCAATTTGCATCAGGGGAAACGATTAATTTCAATAACGCGACGAAGAAGCGGGGGATTGGAGGAAGCTGCATAATGAGGAATTGCACCTTATATGCATGCACGGATGCAGTCCATGTCATCGAATCGCGAATATATGCATCATTCTGGACGGGACACGTAGAACAAATGGACAAAATTGCGAGTACACGATGCAAAAAAAGGGGAAAATCTATTGAAAAAAAAAACTATTACGCAGACCAAGGCATAGATGTTTACACAAAAATTGGTAAATTTCGTAAATTCTCTTACGCCTTGTACCAAGGGTGCCAATTGAGATTGAACAACTGACATTGATTCAGTACTTATAAAGGACGAATTAATAACAAAAGAGCTGCCTTGCCTATAATTTCGTACCAATTATAGCAAATTTTTAAAAATATCCTTTTTAGGATGTCTTGAATCATTTTAAAAATATTATTAAAACACCTAATTTTTTTTAAACATACGAATAGTGATTATTAGCCACAAATTTATTAAAATTAAATTTCTTTTCGTCTATGAACTTAGCAACTTATGATTTTTGCATAGTATATTCTTGGAGATCCAATTTATGTAACTTTTCTAAAAATTGCATTAGTTAATTCATTTCTTTGTTTGTATTTAACATTTAATGTGAAAAAATGGAATTTCCCTTTAAAAATGTGCTTCTCTAATGATTAACATAATTTCGACAAACTTCCCAAACCTTCGCCACTCGAAGGATTATTTCGTCCAAGATAAGAATTTTCGGCTGATTTTCTTCAGAACGGCACACTTTGGAAAAAAATGTTTTATGTAAAAGGCGTAGGGTTTCAAGAGGGACATTATCCAGGCTCAGTAGGATTTAAGTAAAACGTTGAATGACCGGCAGGAGTTTATTGTTGCGTTGCCCTAAATAATGAAATACAGGATAAGACGATACTGTCACTTAAATCGTCTCTTTATTTTGGAAGATACCAATAATTTTTATTATTTTCTATAAAACTTGTCTAATAAACAGGACACACAAAGATATCCATTTCGATTTTCCTTACTTATCAGCGCATATGTCTCCCGGTATGATAAAAGCCTATTCGGGAGTAGGTAAAGTACACAAGGCGATAGAACAATCTTACCTAGCACATTACGTATCCGCCGATATCATGGAAATTGTTTCACATGCAACTTCCAGCGCAAGGAGACAAATCGCATCGCAATCGTGACTACTTTCCCAATTTGCATAACGAACCGATATATTTGTAATTTACGTAGGTCGAAAACATGTCGATACTCTTTGCCTCAAAGAAATGCTCAAAGTCCAGAAATATCTGCACACTCGTTATTCCTGCAGCTTCTTTCCAATTGGACATTTTAACAAAGTTACAAGCTCCTGTAAAGAACAGATTGTTTTAATGGAAAGATCAATTGATTCACTCATCAGCGCACGCATCATTGTTAATTAGCATCTGTCACCAAATATGGAAGATCCCAAAGTTTGGAAATGGGCGAAAGAAAAATAATTCTTTTCGTTCTTTCTTTCGACGAGTAAAAGTTCCTTGATAATTCTCTCCTTCGATTCACGACCGGTTCGATGAACATCGAAGAGAGGAATTATTCCTCGCCGAAGGTGTCTTTCGATCGGTCAGACCGTTCTTTAACAATCGCATGCATCGATGGTGAAACGATGAGGGAAAACATGGTTGCTGCTGACAAAGAGGAAAACCATAATCCCCAAATGGGGAAACTAAAATTCCTTCGAACCCATTGCGAACTCGAAGTATCGAGTTCCCATAACATTTCTCTTCTCGTCTTTACTCGAGGTGTTCGACGAAGCAATGAAGAAGCTCTTTCTCGACTTACGAATGAACATTTACTATTGCCTTACATTTTACGTATAAGCAGATTTCTTTGTTTTTTTTTTCTTAACAAATTACAGATATGAAAGTAAGAAAGTATCGTTTACAAGAAATGAATATTATGTTTCAACGGTGTGTTTGGTAATGCCATGGAATTACTCCGGTGTGTTTCTCATTGACTCTTGAATTACACTTTGAGATTGTCGCAGGAATTGAAATGAAATAGTGTAAAAGCTGGAAAGTAAGAATAAAATCAGTAGCAACCATGCAGCAGAGAAATGTTGAACAATGAAAGCACTTTTTGGTTGAGTGACTTATGGTGAACTTCAAAGTTTATCGCCAACCCATTGAAAGATCCATGTTTCATTAATCACGAGTAGCAATTAATACCACGCATAACATAAAGTTCTCTTAACGAAATTGGTCTAATCGAAGCCAAGATTGTGTGTCTGGTTATTCGAGACACCAACACCGAATAATTATTGTTTATATTCATACGCTTTATAATTCATATGAGAAAGACATCACAAGCGAACGGAGAAATCTAAGTTAATTCACTCTTTGATCCATTAGCTTACATTTCCCATGTATACCCACTGTTCATTTTTTGCTTTTATATTATTACGTTTCGGCCATAGCTTCCTGAGGTCATTCAATGCCAAATTGATGCTAGCACATTTCTATTCAGCAAGCATTCTTTATTCGTTACTTGTATTACCATGAATTCTGTCAAACTATTTCGATACTTTTATGTAAAATTTGTATCTTTGGTTAATTACGTAGGTACTTACTTCTCTATTGCGTAAAAGTGGTGAGGACAAAATTTGGCAAAGAATGATGTCACTCGAGTGAATCCCACCAAACATAAACGTTTACAAAACTTGCCAAGATTCGATCTATCCCAAGATATAGACACATATACGTATGTATGTGTATGTATACATATTGTTATTTGCAACAATCAAGAGCGAAATGAATATTTACGAGACGACATTCCGTAACAAATTCATTGCCTCAAATTGATCATTCGATACTTGCTTTCTTACAATGGGTAGGTGAAAAGAGTTTTCAAATACAAATTACATATCCCTCTTATTTTTTTTTTTTGATAGAAACAGGCGCAGCTTTGACCCGAAGAATAATAATCTTGCTACAAAAGTGATATTGATTTTTTGCTATTTTTTGATTTACAGAATATTTGAAAAAGGGAAAATCCCCGGTTTGCAGATTTTCACTTTGACAAATTGAGAGATTCTTTATTTTTGTCATTCGATTTCTTAGCTGATAAAAAAAATGAAACTAAAGCAATTTACAAGGTTTGCTGGAATTTCTGTTGGAATATTTTGGAAATTCTTTTCGCATTAGTCCTTATCGAGTTATTTCATAGAAACAATGGTATGTTTGCAATAGAAATGACTTTGATTGTTTTACCAAGGGAAAGTATGGTAAACTTATCGCCAAGTTTTAAATTATGATGGGTAATACGTATTTTCGAATGTGACGTATAGCGAAGTCGCAGTTTCATGCTTGAGAAGTTTCAACCATTACCCACCATAATTTCCAAATGAACCTGACAACTGCGTTCGGTATTTCTCATTTCTTTTTCTTTTTCTCGGAGAACAAATGAAAGAGGAATAGACAGAAATCGGAAGCTTGTTACAGTACGTTTAAATGTCGACAATTCATTTTTGAACGGAAAATCATCCTTATCTTTTTTTTTGTTTACAAAGAAAAGAGAAAATAAAAATGATGTAACAACTGCTTCTAACTTCTTCCGTTGTATCTTACGATTGAGTATTTGCACAGCATAGATAAGTACAGCAAAGCGATTTACAAGAAGTAGCATGAAACCTCTCGACAAGTCAGCAGTAATATACAGCTGCTTGTTACATAGTTTGCTAAATTGTTTGCTTTTGTCTGTTTCTTATGTTTCTTTAATCACTCCGCTTCGTCACGCCAAATATTGGCTTTCTTTTTCCTAGGGTAGCATTCATATAATAATCCTAAGAAATTTAAAAAATCGTTTTCTTAAATGCCATCTTAATCATTCTCTCTTCAGTTAGCACCATTCGTTTGGTGCATATGTTGATTTTTAAAAACTAAGGAATTGCAGCATATTTTTTTTTCTTCATTCAATTGCTATAACAAACAAGTTATATATAGGTATCAATTGTATTTTTTGTCGTTACATTTACTTCTCGCTTACTTTTTATATTCATCATGTATGTACATTTTTTTTTTCATCACTATCAAAAGAAGGAAAATTAATGCCAATCAATTATGATATTTTCATTGCTCAAACTTTTGAACACATAAGCATAACGATCTTCCCCCTTCTTTATTTCTCTAATAAAAAGCATGTATCCATTCGAAAGGAATGAATCGATGTAAAGGAAAAATTAGCTTAAAGCTATGTTGATTAGTTTTCGGGGGAAAAATATTAACGTTATAACTTATTTGATATTGCAATCTGGATGAAAGGATCATAATTCACTGACTCGTTGTATTAGAATTCATACACTAATAATGTAAGAATTAAATTACGGTAAAAATAGGATGGATAAAAGTGACTTTTTGCGGTTTTTTTTTCCTTTCCGTCCCTTTTGCAGGCTATCTGAATTTCACATATAACTAATACAAAAAGGTTCAATAAATACAACTTCCAATAAAACGAATTTCCAACCTACGAACTTCGAAATCACTCTATAAGAATTCATAAAATTTGTCTTCCACAACAAGTAAGTATACAATAAGGGTAGCGCGACCCTTAATTAAAGGTACTTCATCAATCAAAACTGATATGTGTGTCATACAATTCTGAATACACAGAAACAACCTTCCAATAAGAATTCCTACACTTTTATAAGAATTCGAGAGTGCATCAACCGCAATTCTCGCGTAACTTTTACTCTTACTAAAACTAGAAAACGAAATTTTGTATTATTCGGAACACATACACGTTACAACTCGCTATATTTTGAAAAATGCAGGAATTCTTCGTTCAATATAAAGAAATAGAAATTTAAAAGTGAAAAAATATCAAAGATGAAAGAATTGATTTCACTGAAAAAAAGTTAGTTTGCAATGAAATTAGTATTTTTTTGGAATTAATATGAACCATTAACGTTAGACATATTCCATTAAAAAAAATCAGTAATTTTATGAAGAGAATCTACTTTTGATCAGAAATTTCACTTTTCAACGCAATCCTTGGAAGTTAACACAAAGTTGAGATAAAATATAAAAAGGTCACATTATTTGCACATTTTCGATCCTTCGTACTTTTTCCCCAAACCATGTTGGTGGTAAATAGACATTTGATTTCAATTTAGTTGAAATACAAGGGTATTGTTTTTTATCAGTTACTCCGAAATAATATCACCTTTGCACTCGTCTTACAATTTGAAACTTTAAATAAAAGAAAAACGACATTACGGGAACTAAAGTTTTCTTTTTTCACAGTAAAACGGGAAAAAAGTAAGCTATTAATTCGGCGTATAAGAATTTTCTGTACAATCCTAGCAGTCCTCGTTTATATAATTTTCAAAAATGTTCAATTTCTTTTTGTGAAAAGGAAAAACTTCAAATACGAACGTTATTCAAAAAACCTTCATTTTGGAGTAATTCTTTATATGGGGAACGAACCTCCTTATCGAAAGTGACTTCGTATCTCTCATGCGACGCAATAAAAAAGAAATCAATAAAAAATTCCAAAGATATTACGGAAGTCATAACTTTACACCACCATCCTTAACATTCTAACCAGTTATTCAATAGTACAATTTTTTTTATCCAACCTAGTTTTACGGTATGTAACAACTAGAATTGTTAAAGAGATAGGAAGTAAGAGAAAGAATCTAAGTTATTGTATGTATTCTTCGGAGTTGTAAGATTGGGATGTGTATGTGGTCGAAAGCGTAAAAAATACCAATACAAGTAAACATGTAAAGAACGAAAAAAAGAAAATTGACAATCGTAATAGTAACGTGATCACTTCTTTTGGAAGACTAATTACAAATCTCCTAATATTAATTATCCATGGAATTTTTTTTTTCATAACATTTCCGAAGGATCTTCTGACGTTTTGCAAGAATACAAATTTTTCCTGCCATTTTTTGTCTTTCGTTCCAATATAAAAAGAACTCGAAAAATATTTCTAAACTAGAAATACGAGTTCCGTGATCCCTAGCGATGTACTTAGTAAAAAGAAAAAATTAGAAAATGTAATGCGAAAATGTTAAACCTCGTTTCCTCTTCTAAATTGGTATTACATTATCTTAGTATCAAAATAAGATTAGAGGTTTATAATTTGATGTAATTCAGAGAATCGTTTTGCCTAACACAACATAATTTAAAGATCTTTCCTCTTTTTTTTTTACGTAGAATGTAGTGAATTCGCGATGATATGAAATAATCCTAGTGTGAAAAAAGTATCGTTAAAACTTGAGTTATTTCTCTCTTCGATGGTTCCAATGAAAAACGAAAATGGAATACTTAGTGGTGCGTTTTTACGTTCCAATCCAATACGCATCCCTGTAAAATAGGTATGACGTATTATTCATTCAAAGGTAATTTTACTTTTCCGGAAGATTAATCCACAGTGGATGTACAGGCGGAGATGATATCTAGATTATATTAATTGTTAAGATTAAAGACTATTTGGGGGGAAGGATGTGGAGCTATTACTATGGGCCAGACTTAACATCGAGCCACTCAGGCTTTCATCGTCCGGATAAGACTCTTTCGATGCTTCAGCTATTGCCAGTGCGCTGTAACAAAAAGTTTAATCTCGATAAGTGGAAACATTCTTTTCGTAGACAGTAATCGAATTATCCAGGACATTTATTTATGAGTAGTCGAAATTTTTCTATTTTTTTTAATCCAATTTACATACCTAAAACCAATTCTTGCACTCTCTTCGTCGAACTGTTGTAATTCACGTTCTTGCCTCTCATGTAACAAACGTATCCTTTCGCTGCGTTCCTGGAGGAATTCCTGTGTTTCGTGCTCCATTTTTTGTTCGAGTAATGCTCGCCTTACCGACACTCGATCCTCCAATTCGCGTCTTTCACGATTCCTCTGAGCTTCGGCTTGCATTTTATTTTTCGATTGATAAGCCATCAAAATCTCGAGTTCGTAGTTTAATCTTTCCTGTACAAAAGAACATCGGCACATATATCATAAATAACCTGTTTCTAAAAATACTTTTTTTTTAAATTACTAGTACTATTAAGGGAAACAATAACATCAGAATGGAATAAACAATATTACAAGCGAATTTTAATGTTCCTTTTCTTTCCTGAACCGAGTTGCTTTATATATTTTTCTTTTACATTAAAATAAAATTACTTTTACTAATGATCTAAAAGTTTAACAAAACTTAGACAAATTTTTGTAAACGATAATACGAAATTTGACAAAAACGAACCTTGAGATGATGGCATTCTACTTCTTGCGACTCGTCCAATCGAATACTTTGCTTCTGTAGCATTTCAGCGATGCTTTGTTCATACTGATCTCCCAGCAGAGCAAGCTTTCGCCTTTGCTCCTCCTTTAGCTTCTTGATCACTGCTTTTTGTTCATCTTTAGCGGTGGTTTGCAATATCTGTGCTTTTAAAGCTTTATATTGACGAGTTTGTATTTTACAAGTTTCACGAAACTGCTTACGTATTTGCATTTCCTTTTGCTGCAATCAGACATTGCGAAATGTAACGTAAAAAATGTTCATTAGTTACAAATTATTTTTAAATTTCATCTGTACGTATATGCCCTCTAAATATTTTTCTAATTTTTTTCACATTCTGATCTATTTTATAGTTTTTAAGTGCATATAAGGAATTTTTCGGTCCTTGAAGGTCTAATTTATGCAACTTTCATAAAAAAAAATTGTCTTAGTTAATGTGAAAAAAACTCGAATTTCCTTTACAAATTGTGTCCATCGAAGATTTAACGATTGCAAAATTTTCAATAGTTACACACGATAATTACCTTAAGGCTCTTAGGTTGCTGCTTCAATTCAAGCGCATGTTTCTTGCGTAAATCACGCTCGGCTCTTTGCATGTAGTCTTGTTGATTTGAGAGTTCCGTGGCATGTTGACGATGAACTTGATCTTCGCGAAGGGCATGGACCGCTCTTTGTTGTCTGTATTCCAATTCCTGAGTTTTCTCGTGATGTCGAAGCAACATCGCGTGTGCCATTTCCAACTGTTGCTGTCGTTTATTCAATTCCTATAACAATTACAGTCATTAAAGCAGTCTTCAAAAAACCATCCAACATTGCTGCGGGATGTTCTTTTTATATTCTTTTTGTAAATTGTACGTCTTATTTTATTAATTCTCGAAACGGAATAGCGTTGACATAAAACTTACTTCACGTAAAAGATCTTGTTCGAGGCTGTGGAAGATAAGAAGTTTTTTTCTACGGAATTTCCGTATTTCAAGGTCGAGATATTCTCGTTGACCCCTTGCAAGTCGTTGTTCTTCTTGCGCTTCCATTTGCCGCAAGTTATCCTTTTGGCTTTGAAGCGTAGCGTCTCGCTGTCGTTTCGGTGTAGCTTCATCTTGCGAAAGCTCCTTCTTCCACCTTTCTTTATAAGCCTGCACAACAAAGAAGATATAATCAATACTATAGCGTAACTTTTCTCAACAAAAACTTGCGGGTCTAAAACGCTTGACTTGAGCCTTGCGTTAATCCAATACTGGAACACGTATACAATCTCCTAAAATACATTTGCAATATGCTTTTATTCTTTCGCTTCGCTATTCAAATTGTGCAAGACCTGCCTTTTAACTGAGTGGTAATTACTTTGGTTCTGTGCAATAATTTTTAGAAATCCAAATTAAACAAATATTAATTTAATATAATTATGCTATGTTAATTATTGAACATCAAAACAACTGTATATTAAAAGGCATTGATATGCTTTGGTAAAGTTTGACAGATTTTTCTATAGAAATAATTTTTAATAATAATTCACTGCCTAATATATTACAAATTTAAAATATGGGTCAATTATATATATTGTTAAATATTATTGAGGCCAAATAAATCCCTCATAAAAATAAGTAACCTCTTTCTCCGTATTCGAGTAAATTGTGAGATGAAAAATCAATGTTTCGAAAACTGGCTTCCCTGCAAAAGTTCCATCGGGAAATGGGTCATACTTAAAACGATTAATCTGCCACAAACACACTAGAATTACAGACTAAATTTGTATCTGAAAAATAGAGCGCATCCGGTACTCTCTTATTTTCAACGAAAATAAGTTCTTAAATTAATGATATAATTGACATTACCTTGTATTCTCTTTTTTGTTGAGCTTCGAGCGCCTTTCGGTCAGCTTCTTGTCTACTCGTGATGTCCTTGTGAAGTTTCTTCTCAGCATTTTGGTTTTGTTTCAGTCTACGTTCTAGTTCTTGTAAATGTTTCAATTGTAATTTCTCCAATTCTTTACTAAATTGCTGTAATAATGTTTCATATTCCTTGTCTAAAAGTTGCTTATGGGAATCCATTTCCATTTTGCAACGTTCCTCTAACTTAACCTGAAACGTACGAAATTATTCGTATATTTTCCTTTAAACTTTGATAGACTTGTGCATTAATTATGAAATCAAAAATTACTGAAGACAAACAAATATCTTCAGCATTTTAAATCTAAGACTTATCAACGTTCTCTTGGTGTAAAAAAGCAAATGATTTTTTGGTTGAAAGTAGACTCTTCCTAGAATATTTAATATCTGCTAATAATCATTAAAATTGCTATCATAATGTTACGCTTCTGAAAAGGTTATTTCTAACTCTTAATGTTGGTGAGAATGTTTAGGGAACTTTAATATTTGTCCTCGTATGTGAAAATCATTAAAACCCTCAGAGCAAACTAATATGTATTTAGTACGTTCTGCAAGGTGCTCGGAAAAGTAATTCTAGTATATTGCTTACGATGACGACGTTGAATTGACACTAAAAATCAATATCAACCCAAATTTTACTGTCGCAAGTGCGAAATAACATAAAATATTAAATCCAAAAAGAAATCAATAAATTCTCACTGTTAAAACAATCATATTACTTCGATTTAAGGTTATTACAATAAATAGAGAAAAATATTTTTTATAAAAAAACTTCTCCTAAAAGCCGACCTATGGACTAAATTCAAGGTATCGTCTAACCATAAAAGGTTGTGATATTTTTATAGAAAAACAAAGTTAAACAAATATTTCGTAAAAAAAAATCGTGAAAATATATGCTCTATGAAAATTTCACTTACCAAAGCACCTTGATGTTCTCTCCTCATTCTCTTATAACCACTCATTTGTTCATGCATTTCTTCCTGCATATGTTCCTTTTGTTGTTTTGTAACAATCGACGTAGTTCTAATGGTAGCAAAATTATTGGCACCATGTTCCAGAAGATTGGCAGTAACGCCAGCGGAAATTTTATGACGATTTCTTACGGAACCAGTTGAATAATCATTGGAATCGGCATTTGGCAGTGGTAGGCTATTAGTCGAGGAACTTTGCGAGCTCGCCGATACGCCCATAGAATGGATCGAATGTTCCGAGGTAATGGAATTGCTCTTACTACTATCACCGCCGGTTTGCTCGTCAGGGGTGTCTGTGAACAAGATTACAATTAACAAATTCACCGTTTCCACCTTTTTTGAAGTTATTAAGACCAAAAAGTAATAATATAGAAGTTAGAAGCCAACTGAAACCTAATGAAGCCTACAGCCTTCAGTATATTTTTGCCAAAACTTCGTGAAATCTAACTTTTAACTGAAAATCTTCGTATGGGTTTTTTTTGAGCTTTGATAGTTTAAATTTATTAACTTGCGTTAACCCATTACCCGCCACGATTCGTCGCCCGTCCCACTAAAAATGGAACATTGGCGGGTAATGGGTTAAAAGAAATCTAGATATCAAGAAGGCATCGCATCGAGATCGTTTACTTTAAATAGATTGTGTAACAAACACTTACCGTCAGCATCTCCAACTGTACTTTCTGTTTCGCATGAATCGATCATTAATATCTTTTTCATCTTTCGATAGTTCAGATTATCAAGTTCTCGCACCGCAGCCTTCGTTCTTTGAATTAAGTCTATTAAGACATTTGGTGACCGAGTTCTCGTAACAAATTGATGCTAATACAGAAAGAAAACCATGCATGACACGATGAAATGTTAGACAATTTTTCGTTTAAATTTAATTCTATCAGTATTGTGAAGCTTCTGGATAAAAATAGAATACTCTCGATCTGCAATTTGAACACTTGTATACAAGTTCGGTGAAGTTTTAACAAATTGGATTTTGAGAAGGACAAATGAATCTATATTGTCAATTCTATTCAGTTTTAAAAAATCATTTTCGCTATAAAAAAAGTATTTCTAAAAATAAATTATTAAAGAATTATGAACAAAAATTTTGTAGGCTGGAATAATTCTTATATTTATAAAATGCAGTTCCTTGTCCAAACAGTTGTACTATCCACAGTTTTAAAAAATGTAAAAGATCCTTTGAGACATAATTGCATACCACTTGAGGCTACGACATATTCAAATTAAAAAAAAAATCGTAGGTGTTACTCCAAGAAGATTCCAATATTGCATGAAATGACTCCATGCAAAAAAAATTAGTTTGAATGAATTTTATAATTTTTGAATGAATTTTGCAACTCCACCAACTCCAATTATATATTTTGTCAGTTAAATGTAGCAAATACGAAATTTTTCATCAGAGAATTTAAATATCCGTAAACATTAATTATTTTATTTCTATCATTCCTAATTTCACTGTCTACGTATCGAGAGTAAGAATTATCTCTTCATCATTGGTCCGCTTTCCTTCTCCGCTGAATTAAGATACTTACCGATAACAATTTTCCCGAAGTGGGCCTTTCATTGGGACTTTTGGTAAGGCAAACTTCCACAAAATGGCGAAAAATGTCTGTCCAATCGGGTGAATTCAAACTTGGAGTGTCATTCTGGGCGATATGATACAATGCACTCATTGCATTCATATTAAAATATGGAGGTTTCCTTTCCGCTGAAAAAGAAACGGTAATCGGCTGTAAGGCATGTTAACCAAAGAAGCTGCTGCTTACTGTCCTTGTTAATGGCTACGATTTATTTCCTTTGTTATAAAATGTCACAAGAGATGACCCAGTTTTCATATCATTGCATTATTTTTACACCGACACGTGGAAATACAATTTTTCAAAACTACTGGTTTACAATCAGATACGAGTTATTTTTAGCATTGCTTATCATAAATATGATGTATTTATTACCTAGTTCAATACAAGTGATGCCTAAAGACCACACATCGACTTTGCCGTCGTATTGGCCTTCGTCCATGGCTAATATCACTTCCGGAGCCATCCAATATGGAGTTCCTACAAAGCTATTAGCCGGACATTTGATACTTGCCGATCCAAAGTCAGCTAATTTGACGGTACCATTCTCAGTCAAGAGAATGTTTCCAGCTTTAACATCACGGTGAATTCTATCAAGGGAGTGCAAATAGTGTAAGCCTCGAAGGACACCTTCGCAAATAGCAGCTATTTCGTCTTCCTTGAGTGGTCTTTTGTGAACCTCTATGATATCTGACGCAGATCCAAGACAATATTCCATCACCAGCTGCAAGAGAAATGCTTTTTTAATGATATCCTAAACTTAAAGATAGCAACATAAAATTAATACATACAACTAACAAAATACAGAACTTTTGTAATGATTTTTATTATCAAATTTAATTACAGACAGCAAAATATGAGAACATATTTAAAATTTTTAATTCTGTATTAGAAATAAAAAACGAAAGTCACGGTTTTTCTATATTCACTCTTCAACCTAAATTTCGAATTCAATATTGTACTTTGGAACAGTTGGAGTAGAAAAGGTCGAAATACAAAACGATTGTGAATTTTTTTATAGATCCAAAGCAAAGGAAGTAATATTTCGGTCTACACGCTGTTTATGAAAAGTTTATTTACCGAGTAATAATTAACCCCTTTGGGAAGAGATTCATTAAAACGATAAATATGCTGTTATTAACCCTGAAGGTAGACCAAGGTTAAAAAATGATCTTGAAACTCAAGATACGGATCGTATAGTACTATAAAAGGGTGTGGTATCCGACAAATAGTAATTCTTCATATTTGCATTTCTTTTTTTTTGTTTCCAAAATACATAATGAAATATACTTTTCTTCCTTCCAAAAAAATATAGAATTCCGAATTCCCTAAATTTTTATTGATTGTTTGTAAAAAATAATCGAGGTATATGTAAACTTTGGTTGCATTTTTCTACTAAAACGAAAAAATGAGAATCAATCAATTTATAAATTTCCAGAAGCTGTTGATGGTTCGATACAAATATAACATCCTACAACTGCTATAAACTAGAAAGTATTGATGATACGAAGTGTAGAATGTAATACTTTTGCCATATATGTCTACAGAAGCTTATAAATGCAAATATGAAGCCTGGCCAAGTGAATAGTGCTACATATGAGAAACGCGAAGTTTTTACTTGAAGTATTTTTACTGCGCTAAGTTTTCAAGAGTTTGCTATAGTTTGACTGTAGGTTCTTTTGAAAAAGTGAAAGTAGATATTTTTGAAACTTCACGTTTATCCTGAAAATTCAACTTGCGTTTCAATTTCGTTCTCTTTCTCATTTAATCTCTGATTGAAAAATGATATTAAAAATATATAAATGAAGTCTTACCCAGGCAGTGTGATCCCTGAGATAACATCCTTTATATTCAATAGTATTTGGATGATTGAGTTGCCTAAGAAACCGTATTTCCTTTAAGATGTCCTGCCACTTTTCAACCGTTTGTTTACCCAAATATGACATTTTCTTGATGGCAACAATTTCTTTGGTGACCAAGCACCGTGCATAATACACTGCGCCGAAACTACCATGTCCGATTTCTCGTAAATCTTCGAATATCTTTTCCGGATCATTTTTCTCAAAGAGTTCAGCGATCTCCGGATCTTTTAAACTGCCAGGCCTCGGAACAGCCGGCATAGTAGAGATATTAATGTATGGAATGCCAACGGCTTATTCCACACACTTTTCCTTGTCCAATTACCTTCCTCAATTTTTCCTGCTAATCTGCCTTCCTCTACTAGAGAAACCTCCGTCAGTCCATTTCCTAATTTAATTGTTCGTTTATCTGCAACAAATGTACATGATCTGATAAAGAATATGGTCAAAAATAAATTTGAGTAAAAATTCTTAATTCGAACTATCAAATAATGTATTTCTTAAAATAATTCGCTTGTTAATTAAAAAATAATATTTGCCTTTTTTAAAGAAATTTTTACATTTATAAAACGCACAGTTAAATTAACTAAAGTCTCCTTCTTTGCTCATGATTTACTGTATATAGAAAAATTTATGTCAATCATTTCTACTGAAATTGCGTATCTTTTAATACCCACACTAATGAGATAAGAATCAAACTTTTCCAAAAACTTTCAACATTACTCATAAATTTTCTGAGAGTTTGAATTCCTTAGAAAATCGAGATTGGCTTTAATAAGAAAAAGATTCAACACGACAACTCTTTTATCATTGTCTTCAAAATCTCACTGCGCTTAAATTTGTAGGAAGTCACTTTTAATAAAAAACGAATTAAGCTTTTACTATGTTTTAATACTTTTATTTCATTCTCGCAGTTTTAGAAAGTCTATTTTTGCATTTTCAAATCATAAACAATTTTAAACATTACCCGGTCTAGTGGGACCTGAAATGCCCCAGACTAGTTTGGCTTCGACTCGAGCATCTTCATAGTAAAAACATTCTACATTTTTGTTTTATATACTAACTAGTAAATTTTTACAAAATAACTATCATAGTATTTTTTTTAAGTTAAAAATGTCAATGGCTTTCAGGCAACACAAATTTTGATTAGTGGGGTTTGAAAGCCCCAGTGTGCTAACTAAGGGTTGAATAAAAGCCATCGATCATTGCAAAGTTGAACAATTTTAACGAGTAACGGAGCACCTGGAAATATATTTATAAATTACATGTGACAAATGCTTTAAAGTGCAGAGAAAGTTCAATATGTAAATGACAAAAGCTAAATTCTCATAGCGTTTATAGATTTTCATAGACACGCACTGCTGTATTCTTATAAAGTCCTGTATGATCTGATTGCTTCTGATTCAATGAACATTTTATTATAAACTTTAACTATTTCTCTTCATTTTCTGCTGTAGTGTCCTTGAATTTATTCTATTAAAATATGAACATGCACAGATACACACACATGTATAGGTGTGTTTTTCCTTTTTCCAACATGATAATTTTCACGGCAATTTTTGACACACGATAGTACTTCTGAGGTCTAAGTACGGTACGTTAAATAAACGGATTATACTATGTGATGTTTCTACAAATAACAGTATATAAGCGGAGGCTACAGTTTTACTAATAATGTCCTACGCTGCACTGCATACTCTTTCAATAACTGCATAAATATTTATGTATCTGAATAATTGCAACATGAGTTCAGCAGCATACAAGAATCAGCAATAAATAGTAAGAATTTTTCAGAAACTTCTATGCCACGTGAATGCAAATAAGAATTATAGTAAAAAAAATGGTGACTCGAAAAACAGTTTAGAAAAATGATGTTTGAAGATGTTTAACTTTCGACTCGTTACTATTGAAACAACAAAGACTGGCAACACTTACGTCACTCCTTGGGAAGGAATGCAAATTTCATATTAAAAACACCAAAGGCATTTTTATGCAAGTTTTATTTTCATCCATTCACTTGAAAATGTACTTATCTTTGCAAGGAAGGCAGTAGCTGGATAAAAGTACCCTCGGTCCCTTCTTCTTTTTACATTAAATATTTGAAATGGTTTTGAATTTGGATATATTTGAAAATATGAGTATACACTTTGGTTTTAAAAAATGTTGGATCTTTATTTAGGCGTTCCCTTGTAATTTTTATGAAAAGGGGTATAGAACACACAATTTTGCTATGTAATTGGTAGCAGCGAAAACTTGTCAGAGTAGAATTTGTTAACAGGCAAGCAAACATGCAAAGATAATTATCAAACTTTTCAACATAATTATATTCTCAGAATGCTGCAATCAACGTTCAAAGATAAATGATTTAAAACTGTTGCACTATCACTAGTGCAGCAGTTTCAAGTTCATAATTATAATGCAAATTAACTTCACATGGAAGGCTTTGTTATGGAATTAAATATAGTTAGTAGTTAGTTCTTATACAAAATCTTTTAGCAAATGACATACACGAATGGTAAGCACAGTCATCTGCATTAAAAAATATAGATACGTCAATGTTTAAATATATTCGATGATAAACCTCTGCTATTATTTTTTTCTATACCAAAAAGATACTTCGTATAGCCATAAAAACATTTTATTAGAACCTTAAAATTCTAAATACCTAACAGGGGCTGAAAATTAAGTCAAATGAAACAAATTTCCATAGAAGAGAAAACTGAACTTTTTTATGCAATTGGAAAGAAGTAATATTTTATTTATTTTTGCAATAGTTCTTCAAAAGAATTCAAATTTGTTCAAACAGGAACTTTGTCATATGCATTTTCATTGTAATGATTACATGAAAAGGAATTTCACTAGTCATTCTCCTCAATGCTTGAAAAAGAATACAACCCATGTAACTCAAGTTTTCATTGTTTCTCTACTAAAGCAATTAAAAAGGTCACTTAACATTATAAAACTAGAAATGGAAAAAATGGGACCAGCTTAAAAAAAGAAATTGTCGTTTCTCAAAATAGTAACGATAAAGCTCCATGCTCGAAAGTACCAATGTTTTAAAACTGATAATTTCCAAAATACATTTTTAAAAGTTTCGCTCTTCAACCGCGATATGTAATTTCTTTTAGAATAATTTGACATAGTTATTAATCTTTAGAATGTTGCTTGATCACTGTAGTGGCCCAGATATTGGTCAGACCTTTCCCACCTTTAGTACTTTTTCAAATTTATGTATGAAATTTTTCCAAGAATTTACGATTTTTTATATCAAAAAACGCAACTGTCGAAAAGGTAAATTTCACCATTCCATCGATATAAAAAGTTTTATGAGAAGCGACAAAATAAAACAACTCTCAGCAACTACATACTTTTTATGCATTATTTGTCACAAACTCACTTTTTGCAATAATGTAACTTGTCCAATTTGACACTGGTATGGAATTGATTTTTTTTCTTTGGAGCAATGACTGTTATTTACTCCTTCTCATGAATATTCATGTTAGGACTCAATTTAATAACTACTTAAAATAATAAAAAATCGGATGATTTTTCAGGTGTTCGCAAATCAAGGTTCTGAAAAGTAAGAGATTTGATTAACGTTTGTGAACCAACAGACCTTTGAGTAAATTTGCATAAATTTAAAACAGACACGAGGGTAGCTAGCGTCATAATTTCAATGAGAATTAATTACTGTTATGAGTATTTTCATTTCCATTTAATTGGATCAGTGCACTTCGTGCCCATCGCTGCATTGAAATGCAAATGCTTTTGGTGTTTATAAAAGAAATCATTCAAAACTAGGCCAGAAATTTCAAAAGCCATATAATTTCACGCATAAGTTTTATTGTAGCGGCAAACGAAATTAATAGAATTAACAAAAAATTTGCATATCACAAACATTAATGATATAATTTTATTATTGTTTTTGTTTCTATCATATTGTTCTATTGACTTAAAAATTCTTTTTAGAAGTTTTATAACCTTTAGAATACCGAATCCACTGTACTCTTTAATATTTATAATCATTTTCAATGAAGAAATTTATATGTGCGATAGGAAAAGACATTTGGTTTAATTTTTTGTAAGTATAACTGATAAAATAATCTTTTAACGGTTCTCACATTTTTTGGATGTAGAGATCAAACAGATAAAGAGCTGGTAAAGTTATTAAAAAAAATAAATATTTAACCTTATTTATAAGAAAGTTCTCTTTATTTCATTTAAAATGTCCTTCGTTCGTCCATAAGTGGTAAATAGAATTGAGTAAGTATATAATTTTACTCTTAATATTATTACTGTGCCATGTTTCATCCATTTTGTGGGAATAATTTTATAAAATAATAATACAACATTTTTCAAGTAACATATGAAATTAACATTCTTTTCTCCAGAAAAGTTCAATTTTACACGCACAAATAATAATTTTTGGCAATTTCGCAATTATCAAATTAAAAAATTAAAATTGAAGTTTTAATAACAATTAAATAATGTGAAATAAAATTCTAATCAAACTGAACACGAAGACGAATTGTAAATCATACTCTCAGTCATTCGAGAAGAAAAGGACATGAATTTAGAAATCAAATAGTAAATGTAGCAGGTAATTCTCGATGGATAACTCATTTTAGAAAAAAATATTTTCAATCATATAGCGATTGTGACCTTTCAAGAACGTCTTGGATGATTTCAGTAACTGCCTTTGGCCTGGAATTCCCATAAACACATACTGCAAACGAATGTTGTCTCTTTCCACTTACATAGCAAGGTGTGAATAAGAGTGTCACATTAGCGGAAATTCTCTCCTTAAAAGAGAATAGGAAGGATCAGAGCGAAACATAAATAAAACAAAGCGTATCTTTGTACTGGAGAATCGCGAAACCGGACGACGATCGGGATAGACGATTGGATTGATTTGAAAGCGAACGTTAATGAACCCGTGGATTGGTCGAAATTGTAAGAAGAAAAAAAAGGTACATACATCATAGAAATGGAATCTCAAGGAAGGATGCTTTTTGACATCGAAGACCGTTTGGCGTTGTGCTGCTCACGTCATTAGCATGAATGTGACACATATCCTAAAGTGCGGAGGAAAAACTTATCACGATTAAAGGCTGATGAAACGATCACAGCGGCGACGAATCCTCCGTTACACTGTCGCACACCGAATGAAAACACAATCGATCATTGGGAAATATCGGTTGGAATAAAAAAACATATTCAGCAAGGGTTGCTCCGGATGAAACTCGAGAGAGAAATACGGGTGTAAGGAGGGTTGGGTCTGAAGAAGTGGGGCCGCGTCAAGCTGCCTTGTATACAGCAGGGGCACGGATCGTTGTCTCCATGACCGAGCATACCATAGGTCACAAGCACCATAACGATGACCCCTCGCGTTCTGACAAACGCGTTAGCGAGAATGATTGATACAATTTGAATGGAATAACGCTAAAAAAGATGGATTATTATATTCACCTGCAAAATGGCGAGTACACAGACATGCGCGCAGCTCGGAAACACGCACACGCACGCACACACACAGAGCAACAGCTTTCCTCTTCTCTGTCTAATCTATCTTCCTTCGGTCGATCTACCATCCGATCTCGAAGTCATATCACCGCACAATCCGATTTTCGCGTTGCTCCTAATCGCCCGCTTCACTCCGGAAAGTACACGCCCCGTACGTGTTACGTATGTAACCTATACGGACATCAAACGCGAACCTTGTGCCCCGCCGTCGTTGCAACAATACGGCACGACCCCCCCTGTTTTCACCGGAACATCAGTTCACGCATACGTTCTTGCTCCGAAATTCGCGAAAACCTCTTTTTGACTTAACGCCTTTTCGCCCCGGAACACCCGTATGCGAGGAATGGAGAAAACCTCTACGCGATTTTCTCATGACTCAACTATTGCTAGCGCCTTGTTACGGGGTTTTCAAGAGTTGCCTGAATTTGGTGCGTTGGTATCGATGTTTCCTTTGTTACCGAGAAAGGACTTTGTCGTCCGCACGTCTGATCGGGGTTCTTTCGTTTGGCGCCGGTATAAATCTTTGTGTACGACACCAACGTGGTGCCACCGGTGCTCGCGAGATAGTTTTCTCATGGCACAAACGTGGTGCCACCGGACGGCATAGTGTTACAATCATACTCGTTAGGATTAATTTTTGCAACAATTATACTGGAATAATGCCATCCTACTATGTCTCTGTCGGAAAGTAAATTTCACTTTCCTGCATTATTTTCGCGATGTATTAAATGTATGTTAGTCGGTACAAACTAAGAATTGTCCAAACAATTAACGACCAATGGAGTGGGTGGGGATTCCCAAAATTACCCGCTCCCCTTTTTTCAAAATTTAGGATCTAGTGGGATTTGAATCAATAGCTTTATGAATAAAAAATTTAACATATTTTTCGGTGAACCACGTGGGGTAAAATTAACCTCGCGTAGTTCAGGATGTTGTTTTAAAATTGTTTATAATCATTGGTTTTAAAAGCTTAGTAATTAGTTTTCAAAAATTAGTTGTTTCCGCAATAATTTTCTTGCATGGTTTCCAGTCCAACGTATGGCCAATAGCAATAATCCAATCTAGGGTGGGGTAGGAATTTTCGGACACCCTATATATATCTGTGCATTATTCCTATAAAAGAAGACGATCGTTAAAGAAGTTTGTTAGATTGCCGGCTAAACTAATTGGTATTATAGGGAATTTCGCTGCGCCCTGCGAAACGTAGAATTCCCTAGGACTTCTTCCCTGAATAATGATATTCCAAAACAACCGCACAAAAGTTGTGATTTCCGATTCACGCCAAAAGGAAATTGTTAACTATGTGGGCGTAATTACCGATAATAAAAACTTTCGGTATGTTTCATGATATAACATATTATGCCGACTGTTTGAATCATCATTCATAACATTCATATAATTTGACGAAACGTTAATTGTTCGCACATAGAAGTGTCAAATCTGACATGAAATATCTCTCGTAGCTTGACTGTTTGTGAATGTGCCGAGCAATTATGGGTAAGTTATTAAATATGTTCAGTAGGTTACGACCAGGAAAACTTTCATTACCTTCTGCAGTTTAATAATAGCGGAAACAAATGCATAGGTTTCCTAATTGTTAGAGCGAGAACACACACACAGACATACACACACATTGCAAATGGTCTAAGGTATGCATGGAACTAATTACAGATACCCAAGAGATGTGATAGGGTCGAATAAAGAATGTTTTTACTTTGTTACATATCTTAAGCTTATTGATGCGGATCATAACTCTTCCTTCTAAGGGTCGGCTGCTCCACTTCTAAGTAATATTTATGTTCTTGGAAAAGTTATGACACAGGATTCTGAATAATGGCTAAAACATTTTTATGGGGAACGAATATTCTTGAACAGGTAGAGCAATCGGCCCAAAATTACGTATTCCGCTAATCGCTAGGTGACAATGATATGAATATTAAAAAAAAGGCATGAGACACATGGGGACACGCTTTAGTCGGTTTAACATATTGTCATTGAACCTATTCTACATGTGACCTGATTCCCATCTCGCGCTCTGTTAAGAAAACAATTTTAAAAATGAAATATTGTTTTTTGTTAGAACCATCCAATTGTAGAAATACTTGAGAACTTGAAAAAGTTTGTAAACTTTCTTTTACAAAAAATGAAAAGTAGAACGACAAAATTCGTTTTGAAAATAGAAAGAATTACAAAAATACACCAAATCATAATATATATTAATAACAATATTAATTAGTTTAAATTAAATAAAACAGTTTATGACCCTTTTAAAATTAAACAATACTGTCACTGAATCGTATGCCTTTTTTTTCCAATCAAAAGTTGGATGTGAGCCAATGATAATTTCAAATTGGTTCTTATCATTTTCAGAAGACACAGGGAATTCTCAGAAATGGCAGCAACATCTAGCTCTCCTTAGAGAACAGTATGTTAATTTGTATGCAGCGAATACTGAACTTCAAGAAAAATATGCAATAGCGACCGCGTCGCAACAGGACTCTGGATTCATTGGAAGGTTGTTGGCTACAGTCGCTTCCCTTTACGGTCAAGATCGTTACAGGTATATGAAAGAAATTCAAAAACAATCAGCCAATAATTTGTTCATTGATATGCTCTAAGATCCTTAAGTTTTCAACACAATCCTTGATAAGCGATAAAGTGAAAACACCCGAGTGACAAGAATGTAACAGAATAGTCCTGATTTTCTGTGATTTGTTTGTAAATATCTGTTTTATTTTCGTACCATCTCTGTTACACGTCTTCTTCACATTTTAGCGACGTAACGATAAAATTGGCAGACCGCGAAGTTCCTGCACATAAATTTGTCCTTTCTGCACGTAGCGACTACTGGAATGAGTCAACGATTTCCAATACGTCCGTTTTTGGTAAGAGTAATTTCAGGGTAATAACTTTGAGAATGATCTAAATTTCAGGTATCAATTTTTTGCTTGGAAATATACAAATTAACACACTCTTTATTATATATAAAAATAAAAATTTCTTATTCAAATAACTTATTTATAATTTACAAAATAATATGAAAAATTTATAAAAGCGCGATTTAGCTAACGTGCATCTTTTTTTATTATTACTTGCAGATTGGAGCAGCTTTGACGCATCCGTTGGAGATGTTTTACTCAAATGGATTTATACCGGCAAAGTGCAACAAGAAAATTTGACATTACAGCTAATGAAATCAGCTGCAATGTTTCAGTTAACCGAGTTAGTCCAACAGTGTGAAAAGTATTTAATTGGAACTGTGAGTCTTAAAGACTGTGTGAGTCTTTATACGATCGCCGAAGAATTGGGCACTCAGAAACTGAGGGACCATTGTAGCTCTCTGATATCTGCTCATTGGGTAAGCAGGTTTTTTTGAATTCGTCTACTATTTGAAAAACAATTCCTTGTCTTATTTAAAAATAAGGGAAAAAAAGAATGTTTTTTTAATATTTTCATATTTTTTTATATTTCACATATTTACCGATGTCCTCTAGCAACGTCTTTCTCGAGCAAGTTTTTCTGAACAGCATTTACTGTTACACAAATTTTAGAAAAAAGAAACCTACAGAAAAATTTAAGGAAAGTTTGTAAAAAAGCTACATAATGAAAGATTCTCATGGAAAGTCAAAAATGCAGCAGCGGAAGAAGAAAAAGGTGGTTAAGGTGTTATTTAAACAACGCCAGTCAATTAATGATTTTGAAAAGTTAAGATACATTGAGTGTACATTGTTCTCACATTTTATCGTATTCGGTATATAGCAATATATATTCCACATTAACTGCGGAGTTCGATACCCTTCGTATGTTTGACGTAGATCCCATTACTCATTAATATTTAAATTGAAAATAAACCGCGATGATTTATTGCATATCAATTAGTTAAAGGCTTTACAATTGATAAATTCTATAACATCTGATGACTCTTTTCATCACGTCTAAACCACATTTCCATAACTGCTGATAAAATTCAAGCATTGGCCAGGATCTTTGTTTTCAGACATGCAAGTATCATACTTGAGATTTCTGATCTTGCACCTGAGCGCACAAACACTTACAACGCTATTAAATCTGTATCATTACACATTTATAAGTTACATTTGTACTTGTAAATGTGTACTTCCGTGAGCTAATATATGCATCCTATCTTGTCTTACTCTTGTTGGTTTGAAAGTGTAGATTTAACTGAGGTAAAGGAAACGATAATTATACGATACAAAAGACATTTTTTCACTTCTTCATTTTATAATCATCAATATTTGATTTTACATTTTTGTCTTTTTGTTTATTTACTTTTCGATAGACAGACATCACGCCAAATAATTAACATTAAGATTTACTATTAACATTCGCTATAAAGTTGTATTATTTTCGCAGGAGGATTTAACTGGAGAGGATTTCAAGGAAATGCCGGGACCTCTGCTGTATCAATTACTGAAGGCAAAAAACAAGTATCCCTTACATTCGGCGGTACGTCTAGCCAGGGAAGATGTCGTTTTCTTATACCTAGTGGAGCACAATGCGGAGGTAAGAAAATAATCACCATTTATATCGTCATTCCGTTTAAGTAGCCTTTGAAACTGTATTTACAATGCAAGGTATCATAATAGCGAGTACATCGCAAACAATTTTATTTTAATAATTTGGACATTACGGATTTCGTTAAATCATCTAGAGAAACGCTTTCAATCGAGTACTCCTTTTATGCTTACAATTATTCACAGCTCAGATGTCTTATAATTAGGGATGCGTATCCTCAAGCGCTTTCGAAAAGGCACACGTGAATAATTTATCTTACGCTGCTTATAAACGGCTTAGTAACTAGATAACTTGAATATCGGAAAGGTTCCCTGAACTCTATAGTCAGAACGACCGGTTTTATCACATTTTGACTTCTAAAGGTATTTCTTAAATGCACGACCTTAGGTACATAGATTCTTCTGACAATGAGAAACATATTTGACACAAGTAACTTGAGATTCTATCGGGGAGCAAAACGCGCATTTTTTTTTGCTTCAAAGAGAAGTACAGCTACGAACCAACACCTTTTCTTTAATTTCAAAGCAAATGGGAAGCGATACACGATTACTTTCAGGACGTACTAATGTTTCACATTAATCGTTCCCACATCCACTAGATTTTTTATAATCTACTCTTGAGTATTTCCTTTCATTGTTTCAATGCACAACTTTTAGACTCCCACTGCGTCGAGTTGCGGATTTTTTTATCGGCCCCATATTTGATAAAGATTTTGTTAAATACCCTTTGGCCCACCTTGGACCTCCTTATAACATTGTTCCGAAAGTGATGGAGCTTTGATTGCACCTTAAACAATTGCACTAAGCTATGACCCACTGCAATTTACAAAAAGTCACCTATCTTACGTTGATTATAATACAATCCAGGGGTCAACATGAAATACTTGGGGAGACTGAACATTTTCAACGTAGAAACGTTTCTAGTCATGGAAAGAAAATAATTCAATGATTGATAATACACAGTTGCTGCTCAACGGTCACTATAAAACTTACGATGTTTGAAAGATTCGTTTTTGCAAATAAAATTTGTCGTTGTACCATTTTGATCGAAATACTAATATCGAACGAAGGAAACCTCTATGAGAAAAAACATCGTAAAAGAAATGCCAACGTTAAAAGTACCGAAGTATTAGGGTAATTGAAAATGGCTGAATTGCAAAAGTTAAAGCCACAGAAACAATATTCAGATGGACCATTGGGCGTTCCCTTATCCTCGTCGATGAAACAACCCACTTCATAAGCTGTTTCCACAACTTCTTCTTTATCTACCCAGTCCTTTATCTCGAAGTCATAATCCCTATAGAAATGTTGCTGACGAGCACATCCTCGTTGTTGACTAGTTACGATGGTTGCTAAAAAAGACAGTCGATAATTATTATCAGAATCCTTATAATTATTGTCCTGGTCATTATGAAATTTTTTTCGAAGGTATCAGAAGGCACCTTTTATTATTTTAATTCAGACTTAAGATCTCAGTTTCATTTAATCATTTTTCATTAACTCAATTTTTGACATCAACAAAAGGAAATTTTTTAATTTCATTTTTTGCAAATGCTTTGAATTTGTAAAAAATTTGGTATTCGGTTCCTAATTATGGATTACGTATAAGTAGCGGTAGAAATAGTATTAGGTGATGATTCTTGATAAAAAATAACGACGCATGGCAAACAGGTTATATTACATTATCTGTGATTACATAAAACGCGTTTCTAATTTTATTCCCTCACACTCATTAGTTTCGTATGTGCGAAGAAAAATGATAGATCCTGAATTTACTTTGTCTCTTATGCCGATATTTAGCTAATATTTTAATTCAATATTCATGATTTAAATAATACGTATATCCAGAAAGTAACTTTGCTGTACAATCTATAGAAATTGTTTAGTATAAAAAGTTTACATTAAAGAAGAAACTCACTTCCATTAGGTAATACAAAATGAATAGTTTTCTTCATACACATCGTAGACTTTGGACAATAAACTTGGTATCTGCCACTGCCATCGAATTGAGAACAGAGTTTATTTTCTTCATGGGTAAACGATGGAAAAACGCTGCATTTATAACACCAAATCCCCTCTGCACTTACATACAAAAGATCTGAAAAATTAATTGACATGTATTTACAAGTAAAATCATATACGTATGTAGTTAAAATGTTACATTGGCATATTTTTTATGTCCAAGTAAAAAAGATTCATTTTTCAAATTTTAGAATGGCCTAAATATCACATACTCATTTTTTTCTCGTATAAAGTTATAAGCCTAATTGTAAATTAGGTCACCATATGAGCTGCTTTTTTTATATAATTTTCTCTAATCTAGAGAATGATAAGTTTAATGTTACATCATATTTGGCTTATTTTACCAATGTGACGACCGAGCGCAGCAAAAAGGTGGAATGGTCCTGCCCCAATAAAATTCACAATTTTGGTTTTTTACGTGAAAATATTGCAATTAACATAAATTGCAAGTTTCGATTCAGGTCATTATTATTAAACAAAAACTTTGTTTATCTCACATGAAAGGAATTGAGAGAATGTAGATCTTTTTGAAACGGTTGCATACAGATCCGGGCATCCCAAGATCAACATATCAAATATGGTTATATGACCGCAAGGCAGACAATTTCGAACCTGAAGCTTGGGCCGAACACAAACGCTCTGTAGCATGACCATATGATATTTCCATCTTCAGGTGCCCGGATCCGATAACCGCGCCTGGGAATCGGATACGGTAACTTAAGGTATACGGTTGCCCTTATGGAGAAAGCAAAGTATTGTGAGATCTATGCTCGGTTATTGAAGTTACAAAGAATATATTTTTATGCATACGCATGCACAAATGCATATATTTTTAAGTTTCTATTTTTCCAACCATGAAGATATGAGCATTTCTTGCGCCAACTTCATGCATGGTTTAAGTTCGTTTCCACTACCTAGTCTTTTATGAAAAGTAATCCAAATTATTATGTACATAACAAACATCATGTTTCTGATGCAAATCAATGTTGAATTTTCTTTAAGTAGACACATCCACAGAAGTATGGGTGTATTAAAATTCCAGTATAAAGGAGAAAACGGTTATCATTGCTGAAATTCGTTAGAGTCACTTTAAAAACAATTTTCTTATAATTTAATTTCGAATTTTTGTGCGTAGCTAAATCCTTATGAAGTCTGACTTTTTACATATAGAAGTTACATAGGATGACTCATTTTCTTGGTAGAATTTGTTTTAAAGGAAGTAGAGAGCACAATATTATTATTCGTAATGTCATCATGCTGGGAAAGAGTGCTGGAAGTGATTCACTCTGCATAAAGAAAATAAAAAAGCTTTTCAGTTGACTCATTTCGTTTTAATTTAATCTAATAGAATTGGTTACATGCAATGTAGGTTTTTAGATTCGGTGTTTAAATACTCGGACAGGAATTTTGATTGCAGAAATGAAATTGGAAAAAGATAAAGCAGTTATTAATATATTTGTTAGTAATAAAATTAAAATATTTTATAATTACTAAAATATTTTGATTGTTATTAAATTTGATTTATTTTTAAAAATTATTATTCCAAAATTTTGATTATTACTAAAATTTATACTTCAATAATATCAAAACATTACGAAAATATTTTGATTATCAGTTTCAAAAGTTTTCAACAAATTTAAGCTTTGAGCTCCTAGCTTAAAACCGATGTAAAAAGAGGGAAGCAGAGGAAGCTGTGTAATTACAAGCCTCATATGGGACTCCGGCTATAGTTAGGGTCATCAAATCACGGTGACTAAATTGAACAGGACATCGTGTACTGAGAACGGGTGAATCGGGAAATGCATATAGAACACTGTTGGCTAAATGCAATACAAAAGGATCATTAACTAGACCAAGATCTGGATAACCTAACGTCAAAATTGTAACAGTTTTAATGGAAGTAGAATCTGTTGGTGAATAATAAATAAATTTATTCTAGGACGAGGATCAATGATTAATTTTTAAAAATGCGACAATGAATTCTAAATGTTGTATAATAAATAAATTCTGAAGATTGTTAACATTTCACGGTCAAAATTAAAAAATCTTAGCTTGAAGGAAATTAAGTGTTCTTGGTTTGGATAATAAAGTTTTATGGATTCAGCAATTACAATATATAAAATTTATCCGAGGCGCATGGTTAAGAATATGAATATAATTAGTTTTCGTAAATAATTTAGGTCAATGCCCTTCCTTCAGAGAAGGTGTGAAATGCTAGAAATAAAAAATTCCATTTCTATAAAAACTGTAGGAATTGTAACGGTACAGAAAGCAAAGTTTAATTCGTAGGAAGTTACGAACACCACGAGGCATAATGAATATACATTTTGTTCTTCCTAAATTCTACTCAAGACGTATATGAAAAGTTGAATCGCTATTGATCTTATTCCCCCTTATTTCACCTAATTTTCCTTTTTCGTGCAAACCGACTAAATGAGAAACACAACAAATTTTGTTTGGTGTAGAGTCGTTGTTATGTGTAATAATAATTCCAATTATATTAAAACTTAGTATCTAAAAGAATGAAAAATGGTGGTTCTGAAGCAGACAAATGACAACATATCATGCAAACAATTTAGTACCGTTGTATCTTTTTTTTAATATGCTAAAGTATTTCATGGAGAATATTTTCTCATATACCACAACCTAAAAAATCCTTGAATCAAACATGCAAAAATAGAAACATAAATGTACACTTGAAAAAGGATGTGGGTCGTCCATAAGGCAGGATTTTGATCCTAACAATTGTTAAAAATTATAATATCTCGGATTTATGTAACAATAATCTTGACTCCCATTCTTTATGGTAATACAATAATTAAGTAAATAAATATAAAAAAAAATACCGACAATACATTTTTATAATTTTAACACTAAACCTACCATGAGGGATCAAATGACCATTTTTTTACAGGTATTTCAAATGGCTAGGTGATGTCGCGATACGTTTAGTGTTAAATGAAAAACTTTAACAATCTCAAAACAAAAAATACACGACTTCAGCCACTTGCATAATCATATTTTATTAATATCTATTGTGGAAAAAGAGTTTTACGTACATGTAAAGACGAGGGAGATACATGTTAGAAGTTTCTTTTGAAAATTCATCATTTTAAACACTGCTCGGAATATGTCATATTTAACACCATGGAATGAACTTCCTTTTCAGATGAGGGAATGCAAACGAAGGGCCATGTACATATGTCGGTATTATCATTCGACTCAATTATCCCTTATCGTTAACTGGTTTCCTGTTGAGATTACCAATCTTTTTTATTTCTCTGGCCTCGGCATAAACAAAACTTTAAGGTCATTGATACTCCAATTCACACCACCGCGTTACAAATTCCACGGGTTTCGTCGTTTCACGGAAACCCGAAAATTCGAAGAATTTCTTTTCTCTCTCGACCAACAGAAATGTATATTTATATCCAACGTGTGGTGCGCTAAGTATATTATCACAGAGCGGCACGTGGATATCGCGCGACTCGAAATTCAAACAGAAAATTTGCACTCCGATTTCATAACCATTTTTCCAATCGACAAAACCTTAGTCGGCCGCTGTTTACTGACGGAGGCAACGTCTACGCAATTAAAAGAGTCGCTTTCAAGGCCGACCTTGTTTTCGAAAGTATGT
The DNA here is from genome assembly GCA_949825005.1 of Gasteruption jaculator. NCBI lineage: Eukaryota > Metazoa > Arthropoda > Insecta > Hymenoptera > Gasteruptiidae > Gasteruption > Gasteruption jaculator. The sequence continues at coordinate 14,400,977 of OX463765.1, read as the reverse complement.
ATTTATTATCGATGCAAACGAAGAGGTGCGTTTTGCTGTCATCTATAGAAACTCTTCAGTCGCGTTCGATTTCATTCTTTTCAAAATCAATACGCAGCTCCGATCACTCGCCGATAAACGTCAATCCTCCAAATTTCCACTTTGTTACCCTCTGAGAAAAATGTTTACAACTTTTTACAGAATTCATCCACTTAACGTCTACAGAAAAGCAAAGCACATCCGTCCCATGTCCCTTTGATTCGAAAACCTACTTGTGGTCAGTCGTTTCTCGACTGTGGCACAAGCCACGTCATACTCCCCTCTTTTTAAAGTTGTTATACGGGGTGGCTCATGCTTAGTTCGCTTCCACCCACTTTTCTCCTACTCCACTCGATTCTAGCGATAATCTCTTCTGTTCTACCTACGTTGTATATCTCCCATTTATATCCTCTTTTCATCTCACGGCACAACTGCGAATGTATCTGTTTTACTCCTTTTACACCGATTTTTAATGGAACCATTCCTTTGAGTATGCTCTTCGATGCTCCAAATTAGAACATTCTTTCGCAGGTTTCGAAAGAACCAGAGATCCGAATTCGTGCCTTTCTGAGGTCAATGTTAGTGGATCGAAGACAGAAATCTAGATTCCGCCCGATGGTTTTGTAATTTTAGAGCAAAGGCGCGAATTCGCGCCCATTGTTCGCAGCCAATGCCAATGGACGGGGCACGAAACTCTATGTCCTGGCTGGTCGGTCTTTTTTTCAACACTTTACCGACCGCCAGCTTATTAATTGGCTTTTTGTCACCAATGCTTACCGACCGATAACCTATTAACACTGCCGTCCGCACGTCTCATCGGGATTCTTTCGTTTGGCGCCGGTATAAATCTGTAGGCACGACGCCAACGTGGTGCCACCGGCGCTTGCCCGATAGTTTTCGCATGGCACCAACGTGGTGCCACCGGAGGGCATAGTGTTAATCGGTTTTTTCTCGCCAATGCTTAACAACTTGACTGTCGCGCCAAATTTACGTGAATCCCTATTCACGCCGCGTGGGTCTCAAGGGTACACGCTTTTGCATTTGTCATAGCCAGCGCGGCCTGAACGGAAAGTTCTCAACGCGAATGCTGTTGAATCGCTAGCGGTCGGTAAAGTGTTTATCTCAGAATAGGAAACATGAATTTGTGTCTTTCTGCGGATAATAGAAAAAATACAATGTCTGCTTTAACTGGTAAAATTCAAATTTCATATTTTTTTTCTTTTCAGCTCTCAAGAGCGGTCAATACAGTGGATAATAAGGGCGAGACGGCTTTGGAAGTAGCTTTAAAAGAATGTCAACCGTCATTAGCGAGAACTTTGGTGGAACATGGTGCCGATTTGTGTGCAAAAGATTCCAACGGTCTCACTTTACTACAATCAGCGATTATAAAAGGAGATTCATATTCCGCTAAATTCATTATAGAGCAGTTGGAAAGTAATGCCAGCACTCAGAGACTTTGCGATCCTGTAAAACTTGCTGACAATGCTAAGGATTTCAAAGAATACGAAGGATGCAGTCCTTTGCATCTTGTTACTAAACATCATACCCCGGATTTGATCGCTGTCGCTTCGAAACTCCTTCAAGCTGGCATCGATGCGAATTTCCAAGACCTCAAAGGATGGTATGTAAATCGAAAGAAAAAACCTCGCAAACCCTTTGAAATACTATATGTAGGCAACCTTAATTTAAATTAAATTTGTAATTTTAAACCAATCGGTTTTTAGTCCAATAAAACCAGGTTCCAACAAAAAACTAATTTGTGTGACGTATTTGAAAAAAACAAATTAGTTTTTCGCTACTCTGTTAAAAATTATAGTTTGGAACGTACATTACGAACCTGTCGCAACCTGTAGAGCCTCCAGTCTGCGATTGTGGTATCGAATGAAATGGACTCTATACTGTTCTACTAATTGCGATAAGTGCTGTTCGCTTGCAAACATGACATTGTCAATATATCATTACAAGCTATTAAGTCCAGACAAACGAACAAGAACTCTAGAACACTGTAAAATGCGTCAGAGAAGAGGCATATAGATATATATTGTATATACAACCTGTAGTTTTCTGATACCTCTAGCGAATCTTTCCATTATTTATGAAATCCATATTTCAGTCACTACTTGACCCAGAAGTATTTTTATTACGTATTTTTCTCAAAGCATTTTACAACCCGTTTTCTTATTTTTCAATTTATTATAACTCATACTTATTAATTCAATGGGTCGCCTCAAAAACGTTGTTGTAAGGTACAAATTGCAAATTGTTCAAAAACCTCCGAAAATGAAAAAATAACTGTCGACTTTTAAGAAAAAAATTGTTTAAAAAATCCATCAGGTTATTTTTTTCATTTTCGGGGGTTTTTGAAAATTTGCAATTTATACCTTACAACGTTTTTGAGGTGACCCATTCAATTTTCGTTTTGCTTAACAGGACAGCGTTGCATACGAGCATCATCGAACGAAACGAAGCAGTATTCGATCTATTGTTGGAGTGCAAAATTATTAATTTGGACAAAACGACCACCGACGGACATCCACCTTTGTACTTTGCTCTAAGCATCGATCCGTTTAACAAATACTACGCGGAACGTCTCCTTTCCAAAAACGCAACTGTGAATCCGATTTACACCACAAGCGGGGATACTCTTTTACACATATTAGCGCGGGAATCCCGTGAAGAAGCGGCTTTATTTTTAGTGGAGTATGCTAAAAATAATTTAACAAAAGTAAATAACGACGGTTTTTCGGTATTGCACGAAGCCTGCAAAGCAGGTTTGAAAAACCTTGTCAGAGTATTGCTTAAAAACGGCTTGCCAACGAATGCCACTTCTTTTTCTACGGGGGAGACTCCGATGCATCTAGCCGTATCAAATTGTTACTACGAAGTCGTTTTGGAGTTGCTTCAAGCCGAGGACGCTTCCGATCAATTGAAACTCAAAAACAACGAGGGAGAAACTCCGTTGAGTTTAGCTATTAAAGCTCCCTTGAAAAAGGCGAGGGATATCGTATCGGCTTTAATCAAGGCGGGTGCCAATATCAACGAACGTAACGAGAAAGGCTTAACTTTATTACATCAAGCTTTACTTAAGGAAGATTCGGCTACGGCTAACTTCCTCCTAGAAAACGGTGCAGATATGAACGCTAAGTAAGTATGTTTTTTTTAACTCTTTGCGGCACAGGAATTCAGGTCATAAAATAGACCCATGTTGCACAGAAGTTTTATTGCTTTTATGGTTTTTTCAGGACTGCGGATGGCGAAACTCCACTACAGCTCTGTGTGCACTGTCGATTAGGAGAAGTAGTCGAAGCACTCTGTAGAAGGGGTGTCGATACCTCCACCGGTTGTCCTTTGTGGGATGCTTTGGACTCCGATCAAGAAGACGTGGCTTCGATTCTCGTAGCTCACGGCGCAGACACGGATTGTTGGGGTCCTGGTCCAGACGGTTGTCAACAAACGCTTCTCCACAAAGCTATCGACGAAAACAAAGAAGAGATTGCTCAGTTTCTCATCCGAAGGTGCTTTAATTTTCGGATACCGATAATCCTTCGACACCTTAAACCAAACGAACATTTTTTTTAAATTATTAATTTTCATTAAATTATTAATTTACATGAAATTTCAGTGGTTGCGACTTAAACGTCGCAAGACGTCCGGGACCGGATGGTTCTGGAGGCGACGAAGCCAAGGACAACTGCACTCCGTTACATTTATGCTGCCAATGGGGACTGGAACAGGTTGTTCAAACTCTCGTAGAACATGGTGCGAATGTAAACGCGCGTGACTCCGAAGGGAAAACCCCCGTACACATAGCCATTCAGAATCAACATTCGCAGATCATATCTTTGTTACTTTGTCATCCAAATATTGATTTGAGCATAAGAGACAAAAAGGGCTTAACTCCGTTTGCAGCGGCCTTGACTGTTCGGAATACGAAAGCTGCTCAAGCCATTTTAGAGAAATTACCAAAGGCTGCCGAACAATATGACAACAAAGGGAGAAACTTTTTGCACACGGCTATTCAAAAAGGAGATATGGAAAGCATCGTTTTCTTGTTATCCATCAAGGTAATATTTTATGAGTGTACAAAAATTAATCGTTCATTAACAAATATATTATATTTTTAGTTTACAGTCGAACAAAAAATGTGTTTTCCAACACATTTTTGGCAATAAAAGTTTTTGTGTCGTGGTATAAGAGCATTTTTTGTATATTTCTATATAATTACATACACAATAATTGATATTATTGAAGAAGGCTTCGAATTCTGGACCGAAATATATACTAATTTCAAAGATTTCAATTTCTGGTTTTAAAAAATGATTGAAAACGTAATATATTTATTTTTGTGTATGACACCAGTGTGGTGCCACCGGCGCTTGCGCAATAGTTTTCCCATGGCACCAACGTGGTACCACCGGACGGCATAGTGTTAAGAATTGCATTAAGTGTTTGCTGACAACGCGGACGGATTTAATTATTAACTAAACTTTTATTTTTCAGGTGGATGTGAATTCCAGAGTACAAGATGTAACACAAACTCCGCCCTTACACCTCGCGGCAATCTCCGGTAACGAAATGTTAGTGCGCAGTTTGATATTGGCTGATGCACGTATCAATGACACAGATGCACATCGAAATACAGCTTTACACGTTGCTGCTAAAGCTGGACAAGCAACAGTGGTGTCTGCGTTGTTACAAGTACAGTTAATAAGTGAAAACTAATAAAACCATTGTTGGTTTTCCGTACGTAATTTGGATGTCTAATAACTCGATTTTGTAGTCATTACTTGATCCTTTTACTTACAGAACAATATCGACTTCGATGCTGTCAACGCGGATGGAGATAACGCTCTGCACGTGGCTGTCAGAGAAGGCAATTTGGCTGTTGTTAGGACACTTTTAACGGAATGTGTTTTGGACGCCGAGACTATAAATCTGAAAGGAAGAAACCCTTTACACGAATTGGCTAGGTGTGGACGAGAGAATGCTGCACAAATATGTGAACTTTTCTTGGAGTGCATGCCGGAATACCCCTTGAACAAAGCCGGTATGGTTATATTATTAAACACAGTCATCTATAATATTGTTGAATTCGGATCAAAAAGTTTGTCGGAAAAAAATGCCGAAAAAATAAAAATTACAGATTAATTTATTGGGTCACCTCAAAAGCGTTGTAAGGTACAAATTGAAAATTGTTCAAAAACCCCCGAAAATGAAAAAAATAACCTGGTGGATTTTTTAAACAATTTTTTTTAAATGGATGGATTTTTTTAAAAAGTCCATCAGGTTATTTTTTTCATTTTCGGGGGCTTTTGAACAATTTGCAATTTGTACCTTACAGCGCTTTTGAGGTGACCCATTCAATTTTTTTTTGGAGAAAAAAAAACCATTCACTTACGTTCGCCTTTTTGTTACTGACTGCGTTGCATTTTCCAGATTTGGATGGTAACACCCCACTCTTAATAGCTTACATGAAAGGCAATGGAAATCTCTGCCGTACTCTCGTAAAAAGTGGAGCGTGTCTCGGATCAATGAACAAGGACGGAATTACGATATTTAATTATCAAGTGGCTACCAAACAATTGTTGTACAGACTGTTAGATTCCTTAACACAAGAAGCACCCAGAGCGGAAAAAGATCTTTGCCTCGAATGTGGTATAAGGTTTACATTGACTGTGCGCAGACATCATTGGTGAGTTTATAACACATATTAAATTGAATAATAAATTCCCGTTATTTTTTTATTTCGGAAGCCTGACAATTTTTTAAAATCATGTGTATGTATTTATTAAATTATGTTTAATTTTCTCATTATTGTGTATAAGACAGTACGTCATAAATGTGTACTTTTTTCTGTTTTTCGTTTCAGTCGTCACTGTGGACGAACATTGTGCAATAAGTGTTCCTCTCAAGAAGTTCCAATTTTAAAATTCGGAATCAATAAGCCCGTCAGAGTTTGTGCAGTATGTTTTGATGTATTGCAAGTAGGTGCCGAATGAACTATGAGACTGTCATAAATCAGAATTTATATATGAAAGTACGTCATTCCATATGTGTACCATTACATTGTCGCAAGAGATTGGTAAAGACGCGTACTTTTACTGCTTTTCATTTTTTATAAATCTGAAATATGCGATTTCGAGGATATTTAAAAAAAAAGTCATAAAATCGAACATAATTGGGATGGAATTCGGTTAAAATTCATTTTTAATTACATACTGGATGTATGAAAATTAAGTATGCTCCGCTTATGAAAGTAATTTTTGGAGATGCAAATGTTCCCATGCAGTAAAATGTGTGACTTGTCTTTACTATTCTCCTTTTATCAGAAAAATAAAGTTAACATGAAAATGAAAAACTAATAACGAACAAAAAGTACATTTATGTAAAGGACTTTAGTAACGTTGATATTGTTGTATACTGTAATATTCTAATACTTCGAAGAAATACTTTAATAAAAGAATATACTTTGCAATTCATCTACAAAATATCAAAACTATCATACGACTTCGATTAAAACAATGAATTATCATCATGTTCATCAAAATATATTTCAAAATCAATCAATCAAAAAAAAAACGAGTGCCCATTTACTTGTTCTTTCACTTTTTTATTTCTAACAGTTTTGTTATCATATTTACAATATGGCGGATATTAACTATGGATTATTTTGAAATGTTTTTTTATCTGTGTAGATATCTTAAAATCATCTATTTCAGTTTGCTGAAGAGAGATTTAGCCACACAGTGGTCGACGCAATGAACCAAATCGATCAATTCTTCTAAACACGTTTCCTCGGTTTCCTTCCTGGAATTCACTCGATTGTTGCATTGTTCCAACTTCTCCTGCAGACCCGAACATTTCGGAAGTTCCGTACACTTCTCCTGTAATATAAAAATATGTGTATTCGTGCAATCACAATCGTGCTTTAGTTGTTCATAACGTTCGAAAAGTGCTGGGTTTTCTCGACATAATATCTGAACACTGTGATCGCGCTGCTTGGGACTCACTTTTTTAATTTTTTGCTTCTTGCTAAAAATTCATTCTTTTCTTTGAAAAACTACAACTTTATTTGGAAATGAGTCTTTTCTCGAAAAGAAACTTTAAAATTCAATTTCAGAATTTTTCATTAAAGTTTCTGAAAAATATTTCTACCAGAATACGGTTTGTGGAAATAAAGAATTAAGAAAAATAATTAGTCCTTAATGCCATGGAGAGAAAGGAAGCAGAGATTAACTCCAACAGAAATTAACATAGATTTACTCGACTGGTGTAGTTAAATTGATCGAGCAAAAGCACAATTGAGCCAAAAGTTACAAACCCTATTTTTTTTAATTATTATTATTACGAACAATTTTAGGTCCCGTTACGTTAATGTTTAATAAGTTATTAATCAACACCGTAATTACAAAATATTGCCGTTGTAAATAAATTCAATATTCAAAAATATATTCTGACATCACATCCATCCATTCATCCCTCCCAGTTTCGTGTTCTACATACATCAGGGAGAGCGATCTTCTTATTTTACAAAGATTGACACAAGTGTCGTAAATTTACAATGAAAAGAAGGAGATAAAATATCGTTGATGCATTTTATCGAAAATAGGCGACTTTATGATAGATTCAACGAAAGTTATGTAATATTCCAAATACTTACGCGAAGTTCCTTTTGGGGGTCCACTATTTCCTCATCTTCGTCGTCTGCTTTCACCGTTGGCACGATACGTTTGAAGAAACTTTGTAAGATGGACATTTTAATTCGGCGAATGTATTTCTTCAATGAGAAATATCAAAGATGCTATAAATTGGTAGATTTCGCGAAAAAACGGTAGGAAAATTCGTCGGCTCGAATCGCGAGGACTCTAGCTATGAACGATTTAATGGTAGCGGACAGAGACAGCGATTGATAGCATTAGGCTCTGGAGTATGTAGTTGCGAACTTGGACACTTGGTGTTGGAGAGGAGCCACTGGCGGTAGTTAGTTGGTTCTTCATTGGTTACTCGCAGGTTACTCGGGTGCTTTGGAGGTCGTGTGCCATTCCTACGAGGAGTAATACAGTTTCGCGCGCGAAAATATATTTCTTTTTTTTTATCTACGTAAATTATTGATATGAAAAGGAAAAGCTATTATCGCTTAAGTAAAGATACCATTGAAATTTGAAGTACAAGAATTACAGCAGAGAATATTCAAAGTTGAATGTGAACAAATTCATTTCCCTTTTTGAAGAAGCTTCTTATTGGCGCGAAATATTAAGAATTACGTTCAAGGTCATAACAAAGGCATCACGTAACTGATACGCCACTGTCGAATTCCAGAACGTTCACTACGCATGACTAGAAGTAAGTCAGTTCCGGGCAGAGCGGGAAACGGAAAGTCATGACGGAAGAACAGAAGTGCGCCATTTTCAACTGGTTCCCGCATACCGGTAAGTCCCTAAGCGGTAATTTTGTGGGTTTTGGATTTCTTGGGGAGTTTATCAGGAATTTGGGTTAAAAGAAATGGAAATAAACTGAATAACTTTGGGATTAAAGCGAAACGGTTGATTTTAATTTGTAGAACAAGCTGTATCATTCGTATGTGTATGACATTCGGTAGGGAAGAAAAGAAGGGAGGGTGTACGTTAACGGGAATCCCACTTGCTACTTTTGCTTAGGTAGTTATCGAAATTTGAGTTTTGAAGAAAAAAAATTATTGATTTGGTTTGTTTGAAAGGTTTGTAGAGTTTTCACTTATTCTTTGAGTTTATTTTTCTTAAAAATGAAGACTTTGTTCATCGTTCAATAATGGGTTTTTCATTACATCCATCCTTTCAAATTTGTATCATTTGATTTCAAAACTTTTAGTTACTGGATTTCTATAAGTGCTATTACACGTTGAGCGCTGTCATTCGTAAGGGAACGCCATTTTTTGTTAGTTAAAAGGATGTGGGTCCATAAGGCAGGATTTTGGCCCTAATAATGGTTAAAAATTATAATATCTCGGATTTATATAACAATAATCTTTTTAATCATTTCAATGTTTTGTTGGCGCAATATTGAGTCTTTTTTAAATTACTTTAAGCCCTTTTTCATCGGAGCAAAACTGTTTTTTTATTTTTTCAAAAAAATACCTTTTTTGGCACATTCAACCCCGTTTTTTAATATGAGCGCAATTACGCACAACCTTCTTTTTTATGTATATTGTAAAAGAAATCAAAGCACATCATATATATAAAAATGAAGATGTCGCGACTTTGTGCTCCCTTGGGACCAAAAACTCGCCTTATGGACCCCCATCCTTTACCGATATTTCTAAAAATACTGTTTCGAGAAATTCATGAAATTTGTTTAAAAACATCGGATTCTTCCACTATAATAAAAATACATCATAAATTTTACAGTAATTCTGTAAAACATTCTTGAACCGCAATTTATCGATAAGTTCAACTTCACTTATTTTCAACCCGCAGTTCGTAATCATAATAACTCGCCATCGAAGTAACCTTTGCTTATTTTTAAATTTACATCATTTTACTTTTCCATGTGTGAGCTGAAAAGTAGAAGCGAATAAAAGCAAACGCAGAGCTCATATTATTTAAAAAATTTTATTGGCATTTAAATACTGATTATTACCTTCCAGATAAAGATTACTTTATAAATACATTAATTGCACTTAATTAAAAGAAAAATATAACATAAATATACGTTTTTAAATACGTATTCATTTTTTTTACAGAGATTCTGGGAGCAGCAATTATTAACACAGAAAATATAAATAACATTCAACAACTTATCTCTTACTCATTATAATAACAACTCGGTTAAATCGTTAATTAGTAAATGCTTGCGCGTTTTATGCGCATTTTGGAATTCAGAAAGTAAGTAATCGCCAAAAGAACGAAGCGTTTCACGAAAAAGCCACAGGATGATATTTCCCCCCTTGCCTTGAAGATGATGCGAAAGGAAGAATTTTTTTTACACCAGAAATCGAAGTTTCGTTTTTGAAGAATTTTGCGAAATACCGAAATCAGCTGATTTCAGTATTTCGCGAACAAAAAACTTGAGCTACTGTTTTAGCAATTTTATAACAATTATAGATTCGAGGTGAACTAAATAAAAAATTTAATTTCGTAAAAAAAATCATCAACTTTCACATCATCTCGAACAAACAAAATTAATGAAATTAGAAAGAACTATAATTTTGAAAGTAGACAAAGTTTCGGATTCAAATAAATGTTTCTAAAAGCCCGTAAAAGAGATAAAGAATTCAAGCCGATCAGAATTTCGATAAATTTTGGTAAATCAAATTTTTTTCTACGCGTTCACGGACTTGTTTAATATTTTTCGAGAAAAGTACTAATAAAACCGGATGTCGAATTTCAAAGTTTCATTATTTTTCGTTATGGAAAGGATTTTAACAGAAATTTGCTTTTTTTTTTACATATACTAAAGATCCTAAGTAAAATTTCTTTCGATCAGAAATTTCTACACTTTAAACCGCTTCAAAACAGACAAGACGTCGGTGTAAAGGTACTTCCTTGCGTCTCGACCCCAAAGATAATCGATGTGATTGAATTTATTGTATCCAATCTTTCGAACTTCTATTACATTCGGCAACTTTTCAGCGAGTCTTTGAACGTCCTGGAAAAAACGTTAAAAAATGTTATTCACATATATTTCGAAATTTTTCATATATTCTAAAATGATATTCGATATACTTCATTTCTTTTGGGGTAAAAATAAAAATTTTAACATGGAGTGGTAACTAATAATTATTAGGTAGTTCCCATCATTTATTTATCACGTGAGTAAATTATATTATGATAGGTAAATGATCAAATAATATTTGCTATATTTAATAATAATTATATGAAGTAATAGTTGACATGAATCATATTTTTTATCGTTGCTATAGAAATTATCATTTACATTAACCATAATCATATAAAATTCATATTATTAACTGAAGAAATTATTAATTGGTTACAATTATGATTGAGCAGGTAGAAAATTTTCGAAAAACTAAAATCTATTATATAATATTGATAGACTTATATTAATGATACTTACAGAAGCGTGGGTGAGGAAATCGTTTTCCGAATAAAAAATAACAATTGGAACTTTGATTTTCTCCAGATTATAATGAGGCGGTTGCGTGGAACCGTAAAGCTTCAAATTTTTCTTTATCCCATGATCAAATTTGCGAAACGAGCCGGAAAGCACGCTCTGGCCAAAATGAATAATTTGCTTCGCCCCAGCCCCCGCTGGGAAGTGGCCGAGTATCAAGGGTATCATAGATTTTTCCAGCTGGTCGCTACCAAAACCAGCTATCAGGTAGAACCAACAACTACAAAATCCTTTTATCAATGCATCGGGTGCATTGCGTAAAAGTGTACCTAGGGCTTTCGCGTGTAGTTTATTTCGGGGAAACCATTCGTGAATATTGCAGTAGGCCGATCCCCACTAGAAACAGAAAGAAAAGAAATAATTAGACACGGAATAAGAATTTGACTAAGCGCGTAATTAACATATACTAATTTAGACAAAATTAAAAACGAAATTTGAGAAATTTATTTTTCCTTTTATGAATTATTTTAGAAAATAGAATAAGAAAAGAATTCTTTATTTTCTAATTTTCTGTATCATTATTTTTCGCAGAGATTTGAGTATCTTCGAAAATTCTATGGAATTTTTAGCGTTTTCAACAATTCATTTCTATAATACGAATTATGCAGTTGGTTAATATTTAGTAATTTTGGCAATTTTATTATTATTCCTTGATGGGTTCGGTGACTAGTAAAATCATTTATTGTTTTAATAATAATATCAATATATTATCGACAAAATTAATATAGTTTTGATATTATAATACATAGATCTGAAGAAGGATAAAAATTATTAATTGACAATAAATTGTTATTTTGGTGATAAACCCTATCTTAGAAATAATTATTAAACTGGATAATTAATCACTATGAAAACACACAATTCTCACCTTTTCATTGTCTTATTATTAAATTACATAACTCATCAACTTTTAAACAACTTATTCTTGAATTGAATTTTATCGAATTACGGTTAATGAATTCAAATGAAACATTTCAATTTTGGGAAGTAAAAAATTTCATTTTTGTCATCGGTGATAACATTAATTAAAAACAAGTATTATCTTTGTCCACATTTATCTTACCTCCATGATGTTATAGAAGTGTGCGACGCACCTAATCAATGGACTCCGTTGATTGGAAAGAAATGCTACCGGTGCTAAACTCACCATACCTATAATTTTCTCATTGTACTCTGGACGTTCGCTACCCATTGCATAAAAAGCTATTGTCCCTTGACTGTAGCCGATATAATATAATTTCTTATGCCCCGTTTTCTCCAGGATGTAATCTATCGTTGCGGGTATATCGTAATACCCAATCTCGTGCCAACTAGAAAGGAAAAATAAGTTTTTTTTTAGAGAAATTTTCTCAGTTTCAACAATTTATGGACTCAAATGGAAAAATTACATTTTTCAAAATTTAATTTTCGTGTATTTATATTGGGTAAATAATTTTATGACAGTGTCGAAGAAGAAATAGGATTTTATAAAAAAAAAATCGAAAGTAAAATTTTTTTTAAATTCAATTAGAATTCGTGTCTTTTTAATAAGATCAGTTTATTATAAGATTGTAAAAAAATCTTCTGAAGGTACAAAAGTGGTTATCATCGGAATGGAAGTTTGCTAAAGAAATATGAAAAACTAAAAACTGATCAGGAAAAAGTATATAAAAAAATATTTTTACCTAAAGTCCCAATATTCCTTATCTTTGGTGCTGTAACATTTGTGTCGCTTCGAATATGCATTCCCACGTGCGTTCGGTAACCATACGTCGTATCCGTTATCGCAAAGGTAATAGGCTGCAATTAAAGAGAAACTATGTACTTTCATTACACTGCCGCCAGTTTTTAATTTCTTTCTATATATACAATTGAAAGAGATAATAAACAAATTATAAGTAGTCAATTCGCGAAATTTCTAGAATAACCAGATTCGCTCTGAAAAAAAAAATCGGTTTTGTAAAAAGGCTGTTTTCTTTCGAATCCGAATAAGCCTTGGGTAAATAAATAACGAAAAAAGTTGGCGAGGTTTCAAATAAAAAAATATACTGAAACTTTCGCTTTGCCAATCTCGCAAAAAGCGACAGGTTTTCGTTTCCAGTCTGCAATTTCTTTGCAAACAATTCGATTACATGAATACTCCATTACACCTCTATGTAAGTACACACAACTATCAAGATTCTCTCAGCGAAGGAAGTGAAAGTTTTTCCTGTTCCACAGAGATTTCTTAATCGAATTCCGCGTTTTCAATCGCTCGGCGGCGATTTTAATAGTAACCAAATGTTGGTTATGATTTTTTTTTTAAATTATTGTTTAGCTATAATTTGCGACACTAATTAAATTCGAGAAAATATAAATAACCAAGAAATTTGTAGAATATTGCGAAATTATATTTAATTTCGCAGTAATTTGTTTTACTGGTAGCAAGGCTTCTATTTTCTCTGTTGAGAAATGTTTCGCATTTATTCTGGAAATATTATGATTTCTATGGTTTTCTAGAAAACAGAAAAAATATGAAAAATCGAATCTGCGATTTTTTAATAATTAATTTATTACCTGTAGAACAAATCGTTACATTCTTTATAAGTTTCTGGTTTTTAAGAGAAATTGTAGAAATATGTTGATTTGGAATATTAAATTAAATTTGAGTATGTATGTACATAGTCAAGAAAGAAATACTTAGAATTATTGAAAAAAAAAAATGAAATATCGTTTTTGTAATTTTCATTATTCACGATTTGTTCGTCAAAACAAAGTGCAATCTAACTCACAAAATTGATCTAACAAAATAAATACTTACAGAGGGCTTTCTCTGGTCCAAGGAGTACCCAGTCCCCGGAACTCGAAAGCAACCCATGATGAATTATCACCGGTACTTTGGAACTGCTGTCCAAAGATTCCTTGGGATTCTCGAGCAGCGATTCCGAGCTACCCTTGATAGCCTGATTCGCCCTGCACAATATTCGGTGAGTCTCTATGCAGTATCCATCCTCCGTCCAAATATCATGAGTTTCTGGCACGTAACCGTGACCCTCTATCAGATCATGCTGAAAAATAAAATATATGTGTAATTATACAATAATTGGAACTTTTCATCCAAATTCCAATAGAAAATGCCAAGAGATTCTTAAATTTGCAAAATTATCATTTCCGCGAGTAAACGTTTTTTTTTACAATTTTTATTCTAATATTTATTATTTATTACACTGGTAAAAATCTCTCAGGATTCAAAAGTTTCTGGAATAGAACCCCGGTTTATTTTTATGTTCTTATTATTTTTTTACATAAAAGATTCAGATGTACAATAAATCGTACCAACAGTTATATTTTTGTACCAAACATAATAGTAATCCTTTGTGTCATAATGTGGCTTTAAACTTTTCTAAACCAGCTTTTAATGTTTTTTATTTATAATATGATATGAGACTCGGTATTTACAGACAAGTTAGAACCTGTACTAAATTTTTCGAGCCTCTAACGCAAACCATTCGTATTTGGTATATTACATCATGGGCCCTTTAAATTTAGAACAGGTCCTAACTTGTTTGTAACTACCAGGCTAGGCGAGGTTCCAATGTCGTACAATGAATTTCCATGACATTGCAAATAAATTGACTATATTTAGAAATGCTTACGTCATCGGCCCTTTAAATTTAGAACAGGTCCTAACTTGTCTGTAACTACCAGGCTAGGCGAGGTACCAATGTCGTACAATAAGACATTGCAAATAAATTGACTATATTTAGAAATGCTTACGTCATCGGCCCTTTAAATTTTGAGCAGGTCCTAACTTGTCTGTAACTAACAGGCTAGGCGAGGTTCCAATGTCATACAATAAATGCCCATGATATTGCAAATAAATTGGCTATATTTAGAAATGCTTACGTCATCGGCCCTTTAAATTTCCAATAGAATGTTAGGATTTTAACGAAGAAGTGAATTTTTATATTTTTAATTTTATTTATTTTTATTAAAATTCATTTAGTGGAGTGAAATTATATCCATGCGGATTTTTTAGATGATACCATTTAAGAGTTGATTCAGGAAAGGTGCAAGTGAAATCAAAAGGTGTTTTAAGCATTCCGGGAAAAAAAAAAAAAAAACACTGGTCGGCAAAAACAAAAATTTTTTGCCCCTTACACCATTCCTGCTGATTTTTATGTAAAATGACCTCCTGAATCCGAATGTGACCTCAGTTTTCCCATCACCCATCGTTTTCGGGGGATGGGTGAGGGGCAGAAAATTTGTTTTTTGCCGACCACTGTTAGTTATTCGACACAATTCCAACGATCTAATTTTTTTCTTGATTCCCTTTGGAAGGACATCGAATTGTCAAAAAGTGCAATTTTCATTTTGTAAGTTTTCCTTTTTTCGGATAAGCGGAATTAATATCATAAGGATATTTATCCTAATTTTTATGCGGAATTCAAGAAAATTACTTAAAAGTAAAATTGCGAGGAAAGAAAACAATAGTTTGCAGATCCCCATTTCATCAGAACTTTCGAAATTCTAAATTATTCAAAATCACAATAATTTCGTTGGGGTTGTTTTGGGGAGTCTCATAGAGACGGGAGATCGATGCCGTGAAACACCTGCCGGGTCAATAACAAAGAGAGAGTCTTCGGCTACCTCCATAGGCTTCATTTTATTTTTGTAACAAATGCACGCGATATCGCATGTGTGGGAATATCGCGTTACCCGTGCTTTTGGAAAGCACTATTATGTTTCTCTCATTTTGGAATACAACAATATTCCACTTGGTTTCTGGAGCGCGTCCTTTCAAAACCCGCCCGATCCACTTCCCAACAATGTTTCTGCTAATGTTACACACAGCTGCTGGCAATTGCAGTTCCGCGAATGTTTAGAGGTGAATGGCGATTCGAAGATAAAGCCTTGGCATATTTTTTTCTATCAGTCGGATGATTAAGTTTCCACACCTTGTAATCGCCTCAGATAAGGCTACAGCTGACTAGTGCGGCTACGCTCATTCAGGATAATGGCATAGACATTTTATGCATTATTTATATTTACTTTCTTTTTCACAGTATGATGAATTCGGATGAACAAATTGTTGGATTATTTGCAAATGGGCTGTTAATTAGATTTTTTTAATTTATTTTTTAGAATATTCAGTGCTTGTTTATTAAATATATGCAAATCTGAAATTTCCAGTTATTACAAATTATATTTAAAATTCATAATAATAACGAAATTTAAAAAAAAAGATTTTTGATCCACATCCTTTTGAATTTCAAAATATATTTAAATGTCTAGAAATTTTAATTCCATATGCATATTTTTCAATATTTCTTAAAATCATAAATTTCCATCTGTAGATTTTTCTTAATAACAATTTTTGTTCCCTCTTTTTCTCAATTTTTCGAATTAATTTTTACATTAATAATTTGGCAATAAATATTATATTCACAGTATGCGAGTTGATAACGAATATGATAAATAAAACAAAATATAATCTGATAATTATAAATATAATAATAATAATTCCAATATAATCTAATCAAATAATATTTTTTTTATATAAATGGCATGAAATATACAGATTCTATATCTTTTTCAAAATAAGATTAGCCCCAAAAAGTTCCAGGTGACGTCACCTTATCGATCTAACGAGTAGTAAGTAGGTACTTCGTACATTGGTTTCTAATGCAATGGACGTAATAGTAAACACAGCTACCACCGAATCACATTTTAACGCAATGACCATCTATCGTGACTGATGTTAAAAGCAAACAAAAGAAAACTCTTTCGCGTTTAGAAAATGAAATGACGTAATTACGAATAGGTACTGACGTGTGACTTTGTATGTATAGAAAAAAAGGAGCTTTAAGTCTCGCTTTTGTATCCCCAGGTACATATACGCTGATACTACCTCTATACACTTTTCTGAGCCTATTGATCACTTTGGTGTTACATCACGTGTTTTTTTAAAGTCCGTAATAATACCGTCTTAAAGATGACCTTCCCATCCGATTTCAGCTAGTAGGACAAAATCGCATTTCATTGTCTTTCCAGGGAAAAATTACGCTTTTGTCCTGAAATTTACCAATTCTTCTGTTTGCAGTGATTGGAAATGTCGAAGTTGCAAATTTGCAATAATAGGAAATGTCTAATTCTCCAATTTACAATAATTAGAAATCTTAGGATTAAATTTTAATCTTATAATATAGCAGACAAAAGTACCTGTTACGAAAAACAGTATCTACGTTACAGTAGTGCATTTATACTGACATACTAATTAATCCTTTGCATAAATATTGGAAAACCCCGTTTGCAAAAGAAACTAATAATAATAATAATATAATTATAATTATTATTATTATTATTCGAGAAGAGTTCAGTCAAATAGTTTAAACTTACTAGCTTGTATTCTTTCACCCATTTGCTCGCGGTAAATGTGATAAAAGAAACCCATACACTCAGCCGTGACGTTCATACCATTTACATTTATGTAAAACAAACTATTGTTCATCGCTGTATACTAAACGTGTCCAAATCAGCGACTTAAAATTAAGTTAGTAGGCAAAACAGCTGCACATGAATCGAACTCAAATCGATAAACAAAATATGAGTTCGACTCGTGATCGGTCACTCGGATTGGCCATTAATAATTCTGTTTGACGGCTAATTAAGGAAGAAATCTTTTAATTGAGTTTTTCGTCTCGCCAATGTAAACAGACACTTGTTATTTGTTTGCATCATGGGCTCTGTACGGATGGTGATTGCACACAAAACAAGTACATGTGAATCTGTGTGTCAGTAATTGGCAGATTATTTCTGCTTACATTACAAGTGCTCAATAAATGCGATCTGTTGTCAATCGGCGGTGACCCATGTCTGAAGAATTATGATTCACTAGTACACATCTGCCAGGACAAAGTCAGTCAGTCGTTTTAGCATAGGTGTTATCTGGAGTGAAATCGCGGCCTTGCGATGTGATTAGGCAATGAGGAGGAGGAAGAGGACGATGACGTTTAAAATAGTGATTATTGTAATCTACGCTGCTTTGAAGAAATCTGCAGCGTAGTCATTTTTTGCGATTAGTCCTTTTGGGTCTTCCAGTCAAGGATGACAATAATGTAAATGATAATAATAGTCATGATAACGATAGTAATAGTAATAATAATAAAATAATATTAGTATTATTATTATTAATAGTAGTGCAGTTAGTAGTAGTAGTAGTATCAATACTGACAGTTTTAATAATAATAACAATAATGGTAAAAGTCTAATAGAGTTGTTGATTATTATAAAAATTTGTTATTTAATTACGAGTGATATAAGTACATATTAGATAAGAACGCACGTCTGAAAGATACTTTTTTTCTACCAAGAATTATCTTTTTTTATCACTTGCAAACATTACACTCCCCAATTATTGCCAAATACGGTCGGTTATTGGGGCAGTGCCTCCAACAACAACATTCACCTTATATAAAACTTAGAGATAATAGAATAGATATCAGACAAATAGTTGGTTTTTCCACTTTCCACGCTATTGAAAATCCCAAATTTTTGAAATTAGATAATCATTTAGTTATTATTCACATTTTTGGGTACCTAATAGATGGTTTTTAGAAGCTTATTTCTAAATGTTTCAAATTTGCAGATTTTAAAAATTTGTAATTATTATATACAATTGTATTATATAAAAATTGTGTAAAAACAGAAACTGAGACGATAACAAATAGCGACATCTAGATTTTGACTGACTGTGCTTCTTCTTCCTCACCATAAAATGCCAGCCATAAATAAATTAATTATCAATGCCAACAAAAATTCGACATGTTGACTCGGATCTTCCAGCTGCAACAATAATTATCGGACATTTTTTTGCGCACTGGTAACGTCAGTGTGGCTTTTTCCACAGCCTGCGAAGTGTCTGACCATTATAATTTAGGACTTTAACTTTGACGTCTGCAACGTAAATTCAATGTGAGCAAATATTTAATCAATTTTATGGAGAATCGCGGCGGAGTAACTGTAATTGCCGCTATTTTGCCTCTCGATAGCTTCAGGAAGAAGAACCGGTTTAAAAAAAAAAACAAAAAAAAAACAAATAAAAAAAAACTTCGGCGGTATATGGTTCCAATCTGGTTGGAATCTATTAAACGATAAGGAATGCCGGATGTGATAAATAGATTATTCTAGAAAAGGGCTCATTATTATCGGAACATTATGATAACAGGCAATTGAATTATGGTTATTGGAATCGACCAATGAAAATTAACCAGAATGTAAATAATTGCCAAAATGGTAATCGACGTCATGGTGGTTTTCGGGATGATTGATTTTCGATAGATATTATTTTATGCGCTGTTTATATTTTTTTGTTAACTATGAGTAATTGAAGAATGAATATGGGATTTTTAGATTTTAATTGAAATCAACTATAGTATTAAAATAAATATTAAGACGATATTAGTACAATTATAAATAGTTAATATCAAATGGTATTAATAATACAAATAATTGTTATCAGATGGTATAAATATTAAAATCAATTATAATATGAAAATGATTTTAGTTCTCCGCAATTTTTGTGAGTCCAGTAAAATTATAATTTATCAATTTTTTAGGCTATTGGTATTTTTTTTTATATCTGAGTAATTGATGGAATGAAAGTTACGTTTCTCAGAAATTTTTTTGAAATGTTATGACTCTTTTTCTTCCGGCAAAAAAATTATATGTAGATTTGACACTGCGATCCCGGTGATAATCAATGTTGTTGAAAAAAAAGTGACCTAAACCTCTGTTTCTTGGAAACATAATACAATGTACTCCTCGTTGAAATGTACATAGATATTAGGCGAGAAAAAAACATCCGAGTGCCGAATATTTCAATCGCAATTACCATAACCATCGGGCTATTTCGCGGTGTTTTATAACCGTCGTATAAAGTTTAAGGACACCTTACATAATATAACGTAAAACGTGAGACGAAATCGGTAGAATTATCAAATTCCGTGAGAGTATTTGTGTTACTTTTTCTTTTTCGTCACGAGCAGGTTACGGATGCGCAGTAATAAATCTCGGAAATAATAACAAGTTGTTCCACATCCAATTTTGGGGGCAATAAAATATTTATGTATGTAGGTATTGCAAATAGTTATTAACGATCCAGTGACTGGAATACAAATTTTTGGTTCAAAAATGGAATTATCAGTGATTTCGGATTTCAACTTTTTTCTTTTTGTTAGAAGTAATAGTTTCTCTTAGGAGTTTATTCTTTTTAATACAATTTATAAATATCTCAATTTTCAAATACTCTAATTGGCTAATTAAAAATTCCGTTGATTTCTTGCAGAAATTAAATTGTAATAATATTTTTCTATAATACCAATAAGGACAATAACAACGATAACGATAACAACAACAACAACAACAACAACAACAACAACAACAATAATAATTCCAAAACATTAGAAATTCTGGAACAGGAAGAATTTAAAAAATCAGTGCAATAAAAGTTGTTATTACAAGATGGGTCAGATATTGAATACATGTACTTACATTTAATCTAATCTGATATATCTCATATCTGAAATCTCATTTGACTCAATTAAAAATATTTTTGATGAATTATTCGAAGTTTGAAATGATTTATAGTCGCTTACAACCAAAAGAAGAAAAATAAATTATTACTATGACTAACGGAAGACTTCATTAATTATTAGTTTCAAATGATATAAACATGTTTTGAGGACAGAATATGTTTTGGGAATTCTCCCTTCCTTAAGAGACATAAAAAAAATGTGCGATAAGTAATTGGATACGCATGTGAATATAAAAAAAAGGCAGTAATAACAAAGGGAGCGATATCTACCGATGACACATTCATTCTATACCGTATACGTATTACGTATTAAAGAAATGAACAAAATAATTTTTTTATTTTACCAGGAAACAAAGACTATCGTGACAAGATGAGATGTCTCATGTATGGTCCCAATGGCGACAGTAAGTCGCCATATTTTGTTAATTATTAAAAATACATTTATCGATATACTCGTTTATTGCCAAGCTACTCGCAGCTGTTAACCCTCGAAGGCTACCGTGGGTGAAATTTCACTCGAGACACATTTCTCTTGAATATTATTGAAATAAAAAAACGTGACGGTCGGTAATATTTATTTTCTAGGGCTATCGGAAACGATAACGTTATAGGGCAGATCAGTTTTTTCTCGTATCATTTGCAACCACTGCAGACGTCATCTGGTATTAAATAATACAATAATGTAACACTCGATAGCGTTTTGTTTGGCTTTATTGAGTTTATTTGTGTGAAAAATTTGTAAGAGCTAAATTAAGAGATTATATGCCGCTCATGAAAAAACAACACGTTGAGGACGGCGCACTTTTTAAGCCATATGCAAACCATTGGCGTGTGAGCCACCGGTGGTACACGCCGTCCTCAACGTGTTAAGTAATTATAATTAGGAAATTATTGAATTGAAATTGACTCTATACCCGAAAAATTCGAATTTTAGAATCAATTTCTGGACACTTTCGGGAGACCCTTATCCGATGTATTTTTTCGCGAGGATCCAATTTCATTGGCGAAATTGCGGATTTCCAGTGGGAAGTACGATTTTTCCTCAAAAAACCTGGTTTTGAAGACCTTCCGCTAGGATTTCATGAAAATGGACCGTTGCAATCGATTCTACGCGTCAAAATACCCCTAGAAATGATTTGTCCAACCCTATTTTTGAAACTTTCATTTTTACCCTATTTTCGACAGAGGACCAAGTAAATATAAAATATGTATAAAATATATATAAGCCACTATATATAAATGCTAATTATTAGCGGCTAGCTTTTTCCGGCAAACCGGATCACCTGTAGGTCAGGAAAATGCACAAAGCTGCAGTCTCTTGAAATGGAGAAAATGCACTTTGCCGGTTCTTTTGTGACACCGTTTCAAGTGCCGAGTCTCTTACTTTTCCTTGTAACTCGTGCCATTCATCAGTATAGCATGAGATGAAGCTACATTTCTCTCTTTTTTCCGCAAGAATGAAATAAGTTGTTAAAGATAACGGAGTAACTAACTAATTCATCATTTCTATCTCTCTACGTATTTACATACATATATGTATATCGAATATATTAAATATGCGAACACGAATTGTCTATATTCGCACATACGTCAGACTATCATCTTGCTGATTATTAAAAATAATATCATTGATAAAAGAAAACATTCCCAGCAATTTATGCCTTTCGGTCTTCTTTTTGCCTTTCACTCCCATAAATTTTTACTTCGACCAAGGCGAAATGTATCGGTACAGGTAAAATTGCCAGAAAGTGAGATCCGTGTAAGAAAAGAATCCCAATCATGGGTATGAAAAATTACGAGTTACGTAATAGCTATATAAGCGATTTGTTAGTGTTATTTATTTAGGTACATCTTATAAAGGAATTGGGGAAAATTTTTTTTTATTGTAATAAAGAGAGTTGCAGTAAGAAATTAAAATTTGGAAAATAAATAGTTGAAACCTGAAACTCTCGAAAACCGTATGTTCAAAAATGCCTTTTTCGTAAATTTTGCGACAAAAAAAATAACACCAAAATTATTATTAGAAATATTAAATATAATAATTTATTATCATTAAAAATATTATTACTATCATCTACAGTGAAAATATAAATAATAATGTATTCCTCAAGCGCAAATGGAAGGAAGACACGTAGGAAACTTTGAAATTTTAATAATGTTTTTATAAAAGACATAAAATGATAACAAAAAAGAGAGGAAAGAAATGAGATAAATATATATCAAAAGCACATATTTAAAATGATGACGTAGAAAGTAACGGCAAGGTATCAATAACATTATCCAACATTGCATTAAAATTTCGTTATTGACCTCTAGTAGGTACTATGCGAATGCGTAGTGTTGTTGTAACCCTTACAGGTTATTAGGGGTCAAAATGACCCCAAGCAATTTTAGATTGTTGTGCAACTTTACATTGCGTTGCCTCTTTCCTGATTTTTTTTCGCCGTCTTGACAATTTTATAAAAATTTTTTGCCATGATATTCTCATTCTAAAAGGTTCAAAGTAATATCCTGAATTTTTATGAGTCGTTCGGAATGATATTGGCAACGCGGCAATTGTTTAAACATGGATGGGGTCATTCTGACCGCGTGTGACCGGCAGGTTACATTTAGAACGTGTCACCTCTAAGGGTTAAATACATACGCATATATTATATGTAACAAAAAGAACAGAAAAACATGAAATTAAAATTCGTATCAACAATATAAAAAATTCGTTGTCGATTCCTAGTGGAGAATAATACAAAAGCAAAAAACTGATCTTTAAAATCAATATGCAAAAATATTAAAACTAAATGGTATCATTACCAAAAAAATTTGGTCGGTTCGAACCAACTGAAGTACAATATGCACAAAAAATTAACGTTGTAACATTAATAACATTTTTGTGGAGTCTGCATAATGAGACACAACAATAAAAAAATTATAAAAGGAAAAATGTAGAAATTAGCATTTACAGTGAGTTTGGTATAATATGACATAAAAAGAAAATAAAGTGGTATGGTATCATCAGAATTACTGATTGCTGGATAAAGAAATTCATTGTAGATTTTTAGTACGGGGAATATAAAAACAAAGGAACAAATTGCAATTATTATAGATTTCAGAAGTATATATAAAATTTAAAAGTTGTGTGTGTATCTTGTACCAAAAAAATATTGTTGACTCGATTCAAACATGTAAATTTAAATGAATATATTTCGAAGTAACAAAAATAATTTTAATTATATTTATATATAAATTATATTTTAATAGAAATAATATAGGAATTATTAATACATTTTATACTTATTTCAAAAAAGTTTTTAAATAGGTATACCACATTTAAAAATTATATAAAAATTATTAATTGGCACACCTAATATTTCCTAAAACAATTTTCTGACTTTCCTGCTCCAAATTTAGCATCTTTTACTGCACTGCATCTACAATAAACAAAGGAACAATACAATTATTCCATTTTCTACCTCAATAATTCCATTTCCCACCTCAATTTCGGATCGAAACCTGTCGCACTTGGCAGCAGAAAGCCTTTGCATTCTAAACGCCGGTGGAATAAAACTGAGGGGATGCGCATAAAGAAATATGCAGCCGCATAGGACGTCATTCCTAGCCCTATAGCTCCTATTTTCAATCCCCAGTTGTTTCTCTGAACTTAATAAATATTCCCAATACATATTCAATAACTGTATTACACATTAATTATACTTAAATTTTTTATACATTCGTGATTGTTGAATATTATGCAAATTAATATTTATCTATATATTTATATAATGCGAATTAACATTGTTCTCTGGTATGTATAATTTATTTATTCCACTATCTTATTTATATCCATTATTCTTTCAACAGCAAAACGCCTGCATTTTGTCTAAAGGCCCAAAGTCAATACAAGCATGTTTAGTTCCCGAGACTGCAGATCCAAGGGGAAGGAGTCTGCACCGGAAACACGTGTCATTAATAAATAAACAATGCTGGCTTACCGTTGTCATATGAACCTCATCTTGATTAATTTCAACACTCATTATACGCTGTAACGACGTTCAAACGCGTTACACGTTCCAATATTATATTATATGTATATATGCGGGGTGATCCTCCCCTGGTGGACTGCTGGTGGCAGCGTTTGAAATTCACGAGTGAGATCGGATAAAATTATAATATCATCGCCACAATTGTCGATGACCCGGTCAATTTTATACGAAGCTTCACTGAGTAAAGGTCTACTCTCCCTTGGTCCAACGTACGTTAGTTCGTTCTCGGCAAGATTGCAAACTCTACTGATGCCGACTCTCACTACACTACCACCTACCATTTACCACCACCTAGCCCCGGTACGTTTTGACAGAACAGCGACCAGCTCCAGAGCCAGCCAGAGCTCGTGAATCATGATGGAACCTGCCGATAGGGGATTGCGTAGTTCGCAGTAACAACGGCTGCGAATAGGGCGAGGGAAGAGACTTTTTCATACAGATGGCAGCAGCAATGGAAAAAAAAGAAGGTTCCAGAAAAGCTCAAATTAGAGGTCACTGGAGAGGATAAAATAAATATTCGCATTTTGTATAAAGACAGTATCGTGTTGCTATCGGAACACTCGTTACAGAGAAGTTAGTTGACACAGAGATTTAATATCATGGAATTTTTTTGGAGATGTCTGGGATTCAATTTGCAAAGAAACAAGTTGAAGGAAAAGTTCCGCTTTATCATACTTTCAAGAACTTTAATAAACAATTTGTTTACATTGCTTCAATATTTATTAATGAGATTAATATTTTTGTTTGATTAAGACAAAGAGGAAGATGGAAAGAAAGAAACAATGTAATTTTAAGTTTATGATTACATAGCAAAAACTTAAATAATTTATTACAGATGATAAATTTAGGATTATTGGTGCAACTTAAATGCAACTATTTCAGTATTGTTTATTATTTGAATTTGGCGCTATACTTAAGCCAACTTGAAAGGAGAGAACAAAATCGGAAATGTTACTTTTATTTATTTCTGATTGATTTTTAACTTTTTCTGTTTTTCAGAAATCCTTTCGAATTGTTGCGTGGGCTCTTGCTGGAGAACAAACAAGTCCATGATGGCGCTGTTGCTAGGCCAGAAATGCAGCATGCGTTGATAAACCAGATCCCTGGGATGAGCAGAAGTAAACTGAGTGATGACCATAGACCATAGATGTAGGAATCCGCATACCATGATGGGTAAGTAAGAATTGCATGAAGTTCTGGTCTTTCGCCACGATGGCCGGCAATCTGTTCCTCAGGTTTGGCTACATTCGATGCCGTTTGGAATCAGTTGTAGACACTATTTTGGACAATTAATTGTTTTCTCATTATTCCTTATTATTCTCTTTCATTTTCGACGAAAGAGTAATATAACTTTCGATATCAATCACATTAACTGTCCGACATTAGAGAAAAACCAACGTTAACTTGTATTTTACAACGAATAAACGTGAATTTTATAATCTCTATTAATTCGAGATATATCGCGCCATGTTTTTTTTCCCAATGGGATTGGATTTTCGGGAAGGTTTTGAAATGATAGGAGACTGGTGTAAAACTCCGTCTGATTTATTTCATCATTAATTTGTTACCTCTGTATTTTTGACTTTTTTTTCTTTTTCTAAAACTTTTGTAAGTTTGCAATTGTCGTCGATGAAATGTCGTATAGTGAAACCATGATAAATACCATAATATTCGATCTAACGATGGCGCTGACGATTTACAATCATTAATTATTGACGGTTCGATCGTCGTATATTTCGATAATGTTCTTTCTTTTTTTTTTCATCCAATCGCGGAATAGGTCGATAATAATTATTACTGTGCTTTTGTTTTACATTCTAATACAATTTGGTGTTTCGAGTCATTTTCTTTATCTTTATCGTTATTGTATCTATTAGATGCTTTGATTCTTTCTTCTTCGAGTCAATGAATACAACTGTGGTTTCGAAACTTCAAATCATGACAAATTCCAAGTGGGAAAAGAGTGGCCGAGAAACAAATGGATCGAAATTACAATAGACGAGTGGCAGTTACTCCGAAACCTTCTCTTGTTCGGGAGCATTTTATTTATATAATTATAGACGAAATATTCTATATCTTTGTTTTTATGTTGTCTCTGTTTTCATTTCTGCCTTCCCGGCAAAGCAGGAACGACCGATTCGTATACTTCACACCATCGTAACACAGCTTTATCTTGGGTACAAGTTTTAGGAACATATTGCGGTTCGCTCATTTTTTTTAATAGTTTGTACACTTTTTCTTACTTCCTGTAAAAAAATACTTTCGATTGCTGGTATTATTTAACGCAAATCATCGTGTAGTTCAATATTGGGATTTTTCTTTGTGCCCCAACCCAAATCCTCGCATTTGGTCTGAATCTCCTCTAAATTAAAATTCATAATAATTCAATACAATATATTAGCGTTATTATTGTTATTCGCTGATCAAAGGCCATTTTGGATTTTTTATATCAACATTAAATTTACCAAAATTTTTTTATGAAGTATTTTAATTAATATATGCAAGATTAATTATTAATAATAATGCATTAATTTGAAAGAATGTGGTAGCTTAAGTGCTATATACTGAAGAAAAGGAAATTTTTGTGTATCATTCTCAAATGAAAAATGACAAAATTTAACAAAAAATTTCAATGTAGTGTTAATTTGAAGAAATTGAAAGTTCCTTTAGTCGAATTTTTTACAGTATTTTAATTTTGACGTATTTGGTAGTTTTGGTGTTAGATAATTAAAAAAAGAAGACAATTTTTTGTATTATTTTCAATCCAAAAATAGAATAATGTGAAAATTTGAGAGTAAACTGCAATATTCTTTTTTTTTAAGACCAAATGCGACTGGGAAGATCCTAGTGATGGTGACGTCTACATTTGCATCTAGAATCGTAGATATTATATTCTACTAATGCGCCGGTAATTATGAAAAGGATCTGAGAAAAAAATGTGGAATACATTCATTTTTAGAAATATTTTGTTGGGTTGTCAAATTTTATTTGTACCGTAAGGAATTATTTTTTCTTACATCGAATGTGGTGGACGACTTTCGAAATTAATCGCATGGCTAATTAAAATATTTCAATATTAAAAATATTAGTCTTGAAAAATCATATAAAATTTTTAATAAAGTTTCGTTTTTTTAAATGAAATTTTATGTGCAACTTATATTATTAAAATGTTGATAATTTCAATAGTATTAAAATAGTTTTAAAAAATCATATACATTTCTGATAAAGTTTATTATCTTTCATTGTTATATATAATTTTTTATTTTTCAATTCATTTTAAAAGTACTCTAATATATTCGATGTAAGAAAAAACCTACTTATAAAATAAAAATATCCTTTCATTGTTAGTTACAGTTAATGCAAAAGATAAGTCTCTCTTATAATCATCGGCACAAATGTTCTTGAAAATAATTGGACAAGTATAGGATCGGCTTGTTGTCCATAACAAGCGTTATTCATCCAAAACAGCAAAGAATGTACATACATGATATGGATACCGATACTAATCGGTCCCAAAGTTCCAATTTGTTTTTAGCATCTCGCGCGATCCGAGACCAAAATTAGAATTTCGGTGCCGAAATGATTTTCGGGGGCAAAATAACGCAGGAAGAGTCACGCGAATTTCCGTGACATGAACTTTCTTATTTTTATGTTAGAAATCACTCCAACGCGGTATTTGTTTTTTGAACAATTGAAAATTGCGCGTTTTCGCCTTTTTTTCCTGTTTTTCTTGCCTTGTCGATTTTCAGGACCAATGAAACTCATTCAAAAGTGCGGAAAAAGTTTAAGTTTGCTCCCTTTGCCATTTTTCTCCCTCTAGCGCGGCAATTCCTTCAAGAATTTTCGTTACAAAAATAGCACTAATAAAATTAGACCTCGTTTGATAAAACAGGATTCCAAAAATTAGTCTCATGTCGAACCAATTTTGTTTTAAGCCGTTTTCTTCCTTTGCATACATTCTCCTAATAATTTCGTAACATTAATGGAGAATTTCGAATGATTATCGCTAAACGTTAAATACAAAATACAATCCAACGTCAAAATTTGTTACACTTTTTGGATTTCCTTGCATCCAATATTCTGGGAAAAAGTGGCTTGATTGATATAATTTGGATATGAGCGCATTCCTAGCCAGACCTACGTTATTAGATATCGTTTGATATGAATTTTGTCCATATCAATGCAGAACTGACTGGATCAAATGCACCTTCGGTGGATGCAGTTTCCATCTGGAGTTCCGATACGGTTTTATTTAGTATAAAAAAAAAGCATCCAGTAAATAAATGAATACAAAAATAAGTTTCAATAATAAATGAATAATACTTTAGTACTAGAAACCGCACGTGTAGCTCCTTGTAATTTTCTCTTGTCCTGGATTCGAGAATCTGTGCCGGTAATTATGAAGTCGGGTGGTCCAGGTCATAAATGTGAAAAAAAATGGATTTTTCCATATTTTGTGTGGACTTACAATTAAATTATAATGTTTAAGGTGAAATAATTAATTAACGTTTCGAGGCATTCGATTAATTTTCAATCAGGTCTAAATACTCGACATTTCGAAAACGTAATTACTCATCAGGTACAATTCAAATTGTACAATCTAAGAAAATATTTATATTACCAAAGCAACTATTTGATTTCACAATTTGTTGTTATACCGACAATATATTTTTGTAATACACGGAAATGCAAAAGTTTGAGTATCCCGATCCTTTCATAATTATCGGCATCTATCGTCTTAATTAAATTAGGTCCCACATGAATTTCAATCTGGAGGTTGCCGTTGGGTGCCATTTTCTACTACTCCAAAGCTTATCGTTAGAAATGAAGTGTCCTAAAACTTTCTTCGAATATGCCAACGTCCAATAGCACTTGTCAATATTGATGAGACTCAGGAGTATTTGTGGTTTATGTTTTTGTCTCCTGTTCGGATGTTCCCAATCGGTAAATCCCCCATTCGGTACCATCTTAACGAAATTAGGTCCCACGGGAATGTCAATTTCTGGGTTGCCGTTCGGTGCCATTTTATGCTACTTAAAAGCTTATCGTTAAAAATCAAAAGTATCCTAAAACTTTCTTCGAAAATTCCAATATCCAATAGCACTTCTCAATATTGATAATACTCAGGACGACTTGTGGTTTATGTTTTGTCTTGTGCTTGGATGTTCCCAATCAGAGAGTACCCCGTTCCGCACCACGCGAAAACGTCCTCCGACAGCTCTTGGATCCTCGTCCACCGGGTCGTTCAGAGAATGTAGAAAATCCAGTACACGGCGTTAAAGAGCATGAAGCTCACGGGGAATATGATTCTGGAGTACTTGTCGATGACGTTGACATCCTTGATTTTTGGCATCGACGCCCGAAGCACGGACGCTCCTCTCCTCAGAGCGTGCAGCACTTTCGGCTTGTGTTGCTTTGGACCTCGAAATCGCAGCGCGCTATTTCTACCATGTATGTTGTACGCCACGGTGCTCCTGGAGATTCGAAAACTCGGTGGAAACTTCGCGGGATCTCTCTCGGTGGTCCCTGGCGATATGATGCTCAAGTTTCCTCCCGATACCAGCCCCGATCTGCTCCTGATACTCGGTAACGGTGACATCCTCAAATCGCGGAGTTCGATTATGTCCGCGTCCGTTGATTCCGGAAATGGCGACACGCTTTTACTGCCACCTGCACACAAACGCGTGATTTTATTTGAACGTCTTTATACTTATCTAAACATACATTTTTTTCGAGTGTATGGTACCTGCGAGGCTATTATTTTCAATCTACTGATTGAAGAGTCTGATGGACTCCCCTGAAGCGAAGAAACTGGAAAGAAACATGTAAAGAACGGGAGAAAGCTAATTACAGAATGCGCGCGGGACATGAAGCGCGAATCGACGGAACGAGGAATCCATGTAGGGCGCTATCGGGTAGATCCATGAAAAAATCAGCTCGAAATTGGACCTAGTTGTGGATCTGAAGGATTCGGCACCTCTTGGCACAAAATGGGCAGAATTGGCTCAGGACAGCGAAATCTGGGCGAATTTTTGTAGTATTTCGAATTTCGACGGCAAAAAATGAACATTGAGACCTATTACTTTGCCGATAGTGCCGGGGCTTTGGTTAACGGTGACTTTATCGGGAGATGACGATGACGTAACCAAAAGGCAGCAAGGACAGCGGATCACGGAGTTGAAAAATCGAATGGCGAAAGCCAACCTCCCCAAAAATGGGCGAACGCGTTCCAATCCGGGGATGATTTGCATATCGTTGGATGAAGCCTGTCATGGCCATATATTAGCATCGAGACGCGTCACGAGCGGACGATTGACATTTTCCTCATTTAAATATGAAAATGAAAATGAAAAAAATGGCGGGATTTGATGAAAATGGAACTGGACGAGCAATTCTCTCTTACCGGCTTTCGACGCACTCGTGGTGGCGGATTTCGATTTTTTCTTCTTGCCATCCTCGCCGTCCTTTTTTTTACTCTTCTTTTTCGCCCTCGCGCCCCAATACGTGTAGTTCACGGCGGCGTATTCCAGCAACGCCGCGAAAACGAAGACGAAACACATTACCAAATAAATGTCAATAGCTTTTACATAACTAATGCGGGGCAGTGAACTTCGCACGCCGGTGGATATTGTTGTCATCGTCAGAACCGTCGTGATGCCTAGAGCGACCCGTGCACTTGTTGCTTCGTGATTTATCCAGAAGCTGACCCAGCTGAGCATCACAATTAATATACTAGGGAGATAAGTTTGGAAGACAAAGTAGCCGATGTTCCGTTGCAGCTTGAAGCTGAGCGAGAGCCTCTGGTAGATGCCCGTGGCCAGTTTCTCCATGCGATCGTTCGTCTCGTAGCCGATCACCGTGAATTGGGGCAGTTCGGCCTCCTCCACTCCGCGAACCGGCCTTTCCTTCCAGTACATCACTACGTCCAACACCGTGTACCCATCTGACGTCAAACAAGAGAACAGTTGTAAGAAATCGCTCCGTGTCGTTTTAATCGTTTAATTGGATTTCAGCGATTCGATTCGATTAAGCAGATCCAGGGACAAATTTACAATTCCGAGGTGGAGTAGAAAATAGAGGGTAGTAGTCAATTAGGGTAATTGGGTAAACAGTAATTTTAATAGTTAACAGGGTAATTTCAATACGTAATAGTCACAGAGAGGAGTGGGTCTACAAAGTCTGAGATTAATTCATGGGACTGGCAGATAGATAGTCTATGGGTACAGATACTATTTTCCTTTTTAATTACGATACCAAATTTATCGGCAAATGACTCTTGTCTGACTTTTGACCCAAAATCATTTGATGGCTCAAACGTCAATATCCAATTTTGGATTTTCTAATAATTGTCTAATAATTGGATTATGTTCTAAAGACGACAATTATTCCCGATCCTCCATTTTAGAGCCATTTTGATCCCTTACCAATTTCCAATAATCCCAAATCCCAATTGTAGATCACCATTCATGAATTTCATTTTTTATTATTTAAAAATAATGAATTTCTTTGGACAAAATGTGCATTTGCTAATTTTATAATTATACCTCGAACACTAATTATACATCTTACTCCGAAAATTCCATTATCAGCAATTCAAGGTCCGCAATAATTCCTAACTTTAATTATTCCGTTATTTATAGTAAATTTCCCGGAGCATCGTGTGCATTTACAACAGAGTAGCTAATTATATAATTATTCTTCAGACACTAATTATATACCTTTTACGGGATATCTCATGATTATACTAATTAAGAAGCTACGTACAGCTTTCAATTTCGACGGTGCAGTTCTGCGAGTCGAGGGGATAGTGGTGCAAGTCCATCATGCATGCCAAAGTGGTGGTGAATCTCATGCCATAAGTGACTGAACCATCTCCGGAGAGTCTCACCAGTTTGTTACGTTCAGTCACATCGTGCAGGAAGCTAAACCACGATAAAACGTCTCATTTGTCATTACCAAGACAACAGAGCGGAGATCTGACCTCCTTATAACTGACGTCACGTTTCCAACTTTTTCACGTTTCCTTCCACCCTCGTGTCGTCTCACTGAGAAACGTACACCTTTAAGTGAATCAATTTTATTTCCATTTCTGACTTCATCGCGAAGGACTTTGGTCCTACGCTGAATAATAGGCAATCGTCGCGTTTTTCCTTCCTCGAGCAAACAATGGGATTCTAGCAAAAATCTAGTCCTTTATTATATTATCATAATAAATCCATTTTTCCACATTTTCTACTTAGACCATTTTCGTAGTTACAGGCAGATTTATCCAATAATGCTAATTTCGTCATCAATGGTAATTATATAAAATTGTCTGAATCAACCAAATTGGAAAACGAAAATACGATGGTCAATTCAGACAATTGTCTAAAATGGAGCAGATATTGTTAAAAATCAGAAATCCAAAAAGTGAGAATCGTTACTTGTGACGTCAGTTTTAAAATGAAGTGAAACTGGTCAGAAACATATATAGATATAATAATAGAGCTCTTTGTACATTGTAACCAAAGGACTATAAATTACGTAAAATGTTGTAAATAATCACCTATTTTTATCGTTAGCAAAAAAGGTGTCCGGCACCCAAATTTTTTCCGCGAAATCGCCACTTAACGTTAGAACCTCCTCCTCGTGCGAAAAGGCCAGCCTTTCGTCTTTCCAATATTGATTCAAATACATGGTAATCGTGTAATCCTGAGAAAAGGGAAGAAAAGATGTAGAACAGACAGCAGATACACATAAATATATATATCTATAAGTAAAGGAGTAAAATATGAAAAATCGATTTCATCAGACGGTGTCGGACGATTTTACCTTGCGGTTGAACGAGAAGATACCGGCGAAAGAAATGGGGGATATCAGGTCTTATCTTTAACATATGACACACTCGTAATACCTTCTACTATAGAGCATACTTATATTTTATTATATCATATACGTAACAACATCGACTGTGTACCCATGCAGGGAATTACAAGCTCCTACATTCTTCAGGGGCTTATCCGGACAGTTTAGGACGCGAAGGAACGAAACCCCAGGCTTAAAGCCAGATCTCCCAATCATGGGGTCACGGGATGTCTTTTGATTATAATGATATAATCAAATATGCAACAAACTATCGGCCTATTTTTCATGCAATAAATAATAAAATATAAATGTAGAAATTCCTGAGCGGCTGATATTTCCCCGAAATGACACTAAAAGATGTCCTTTCCTTTCTGTCAATTTCCCCCAAACCCATTGTTAGCTTCCAAACCAGCTTGTGCCGTTTTGGAGCTTCTCTGGGTTTGGGTAAAATGCAAACGAGATTAGAATTAGAGAACCAGGTAGTGTGACTAGTTTGGTTCTTTCGAAATTGGCTCATTCATAGCGTATCAATATCCAGCCAGGGTCAATCTGCTCTTCATTAATGGGATACAGGGTAAAGCAGATGCGGTATCGAAAGCCCTTAATCTGCATGTACATACACCTACGTCGTAACGTCACACTTGGTTAGGGATAAAACGTAATGAATTACCATGTTTACTTCGGAGATAGCGTCGAAACTCGCGATGGTCAGATCCATTCCTACTCGCAAAGGATCACCTGAAAAGGAAGAAGCTTCATTGTTCGTGGAAACAAAGGAAATTGGGCCGATCGGCTCGTGCGAGCGATCTGGATAGCCGTGCTAACTGTTTTCGTATACGTATCGATTCTTTTGTTTGGGAAAATGCTGGCAAAAAGCGATTCTGTGGAAAAAAAGGCGAAAATTTTATTTTTTTAGGGATTTCAAAAACTGACTTTACAAAAACGTTAAAATTTTCGTTAATTCTGCGGTTCTTCGAATAAAATTCTTTCGCTCTCAAAGACTACAAAAGGAACTTCGACGAAGCGAATTTCGTTTTTTACCATTTCTAAATTATTTTATGGCACTTTTTAGCAAAAAATAGCCACCAAATACAAATATTGCTCTATTTTTATGGTGGCAACCCTGACTCATGTCCCGTAGAGTTGCCGGGTCGCCAAAACGTCATTCCCGTGCACGTTTGTTGCCGATTTTTTTTTTTTCGTTTCGGGGAACAGCGAGAGGCTGCTTTTAAGAATAGCGCGATTATTAAATGAAAGTGCAGTTTGGAAGTCAAGATGTGGTTTTTGGAATAGGGAGCAGGAATTATTAAATCTTCGTGCCTTTGTGCCTATTGTCCGCTCCTTTCCGCTTTTGCAACTTCCAGTTTCTTCAATACGCTCGAGAAACGGTCATACATTGGTAATCGTAACCACTATTGTGGTTGTAACCTTTAAAACCATACCCAAATTGCATACTGCAATGTGTACAGAGATCTGAGCACTCTCAAAAAATTTTATTGTTTTACATGTGGTATATCTACACATATCCGCATGTGTACATATGCATATGTACACAGTTCTGATGATTTTAGCTTGAATATATACGTTGATTTGGATCCATTGAAAGTGTAAATTAGGTGCGAATGTAAAGACTACTAACAATGGCAGGCACTAAAACACGATCCTCCAGTGTTTTCTGGGAAAACGCAACCTTCAGAAGCCCAGCGGAAAGTATGAGAATGTTATACATAATTCGACGGATTTTTAAATTATTCCAAATCGGTCGAATTTCTTCCAAAAGAAAATTTTCAAAAATGGGCTTACCACCGAAATTGGGTCTCAGACGTATATCATAGCCGTCGAGTATCCTAGCGATGGTTTGCGTCACATTCTCCAGCCTGTCGGTCATCCCCGAGCTTTCTATAGCACCCCTGAAACACGAAAATTCCGGCGAAATAATGAAAATAATGGATTTTGTCGAGTCGAAAGCCGATATTCAACAATACAAGGCAAAATAACGCTACCGATTTTTTTTTTCATTGTTGTTACCGGCCTACGTGAAAAAAAAAGAGCCATTGTCATGATCGCGAAATTGGTAATTGATGTAATACAAACACCATCCACTCCCACGTGAGACAAAAGTTGCGATAAATTCCAGGAGGAGGGCAAAATATTTTCATGTTTTTTTTTTTTTTGGAACCATAAAAATATTTGTTGTTATTATGTTCAGAAATTCGAATAGAAATTTTTAATTCGAGGTTAAAAGATTTCGAAACTTCGAATCTCGAATTTTTTTTGTAGATTGTAGGACAACAGAAATTGTACCATTTGTCACTCGATTGTCGCTTGCCCGCTGCCAATGAGCGGCAAAGTACGTTAGTAAAATTCCGCAATCGCCTCTTCATTTATGCAATCATAGTTCACCGATAATTGAAGAAAAGTAGGTCAACATCGATTCCTAAGAAATTTCACCGCCGCGATATTCTGCCGCTTTTTTCTTAAATACCCTCTTCCGCAAAATCGTTGATCCAAAAGCTGCTCCGATCTCTTTACTCGCACCTAAGCAGCCCTTGCGCTGCAATTGTCGTACACGTTGACGTTCATTCGACGATAAATGGAATTGTTTGGTGATGTTCCTTATAGAGATCGGACACCACTTCCGGAAATCAAGGGAATATCACTTTTGTTTTTTTATATCAATCTCGAATAAAAAATAGATTTTTCAAAATTTGTTTAAGTAATTTTCCTCGACAACTTCAAAAATTTGTCTGATAAATTTATTGAAAAAAAAAACATTTTATATTGTAACGTATAATCATATTATTTATCGAAAAATATGTATATTGCAATAACAAAAAATCATAATTCTATTTTTATATTTCAAAAAGTATAGTTTTGAAATATGAAAATATTCGTATGAGAGAAAACAATAATTTGCAGCCCTGTGATTCTTATAATAAAATTCATTTGTATTTTTTCGTATTGTAATAAATTTTCTTCGTTTATTTGTGGTTTAAGGAAGCGCATTTCGCATTTGACAATTTTTTAAGATTATTTTATGGAAATTTTCAGTAACAACGAGGCTGTAAATAAAAATAATCCACGATTTTTATGGTGGTAACACTGAATCCTGTCTCGCGGAATTGCCGGATCGCGCTTTACCCCCTCTATCGCTCCCATTCTATTTCTATGAGAGCGAGAGAGATGGTAGAGTGTCATTTGACAACACTGTTGCCCTAATAGATGCCAACCTAGCGGCTAAAGGGCGTCTATCGGATTGATTTTATTGAAAAGAAATAGAAGTGCCATTACGGATGATCCCTCATCATTTTCAAAGGGCGTATCTACGCGTTTCTTTTTCAAGGAAATTCCTATCTCTCTGTTTCGGTGTAGCATAAACATCGGTTAATGCCCACTAACTTCTACTGGCTGAACAGCCGAAGCTCGGGTATCAATGTTGGTCCGGACTGAAAACCCGAGAAACAAGAAACTATGCTGAACTTTGGCAACAGCAGATCTAAAGGAAAGTCGTTGCACTACAGTAGACTGTATTATCAATTTATTCGGCAAACTACTTCAAATAGACTCGATATAGTACAACGCTAACAATGCATAACTACTGATACAGCGGCAATGGAGACCACAAACCTGGCAAGAAATCCCAAGTTTCTCATGATTTTGAATAGAAATGGAATGGGATGGGATGTGATATACGTTCGTGGGTACGAGAGGACGGAATCGGACGATGTCACTTATTTAGCAACAAGTGACCATTCGTGCGAAAATGGGATCAGGACATAAATTCTTGTACATAGAATAAAGAAACTGACGTTTCCAAATATTATTTAGATCCTAAATGGTCAGATGTGACCTCTCATATTTGGGTACCCATAAATAATCGTTAATCCATAAGTAAAAAATCGTGAAACCCTGAAAATTACGAAAAAAAATATTATTTATTGTCACAAATATTGAAAATTACTGTTGTTTGATAGACACCCGTGGTAAAAAATCGTAAAATTACGTAAAAAATAAGAAACGTTACAGCAAAGATACGATTTTTACAATTTTGATCATTTTCCTATAGTTACGTAATGGTAACAGCACTTATACACTTGTTTCATTTTTTTTATTCCTTTTGTAAGAACTTTCAACTTTTCCCAGTTTTGTAAATGGTGTCTATGAATGAGAAAAGAAAAATGTAGATGTACGTATACGAAAACTGCAATTTTCCTTCGGTTTTCTTTTTACGTTATTCAAGAAGCGAAGCAATATAACTCAACAAAATACCCGGATTCCCTGGTTCCACATGTAGGGAGGAATGAAAATTGAGTCTGTTTACTCTCAGCAAATACTTGTTACTATACGTTCACCTATGAAATGTTACGACTGAATGAAACACACACACATATTTATACGTATATCTGCCTCGAAACCAAATACAATTCACTCTAAGCTACCGTAATGGAAGTATCTTGCAGAGTAGCTGTGGAGTATTTACAAAGATGCGCGGTATTCGCTCTACCCGACTCGCCATATCTCCAAGAATTACCGTGCTACGGTAAACAGTCGTATCGGTTGTTTATAGGAAACCTCTCGAACCTCGTAAACATTTATTTTTCAGCTCCACGGATCTGGAAACGCTGATGAGATCGCTAACTAACTGCTCGAGCGACTTTGAAAGACCGAGGGAAGCTTCCAAGGGCTCGACGAAATCCGAAGCCTCCCCAAGACAAGTACCATCGGAACATTTCACCAAAGACCCCAGCAGGTATGGTTCTGGTCGTGGCAATTATCATTTTCTGGCAATTCTACAATATTAATAATTGTTGCTCGATGACGCGGACGCCCATTTTTGACGACACTCGGTTTAAACCAAAAGTTAGCCACTGACGCGTTCCCAATCGGTAGTTTTACCGTAGTTTTACGATTTTTACGGTGGTAACCCTGACTTCTGTCTCGCGGAGTTGCCGAATCGCGCTTTACCCCCTCTAATGCTCTCATTCCGTTGCCACGAGAGCAAGAGAAATGGTAGACTGTCATTTGACAACGCTGTTGCCTCGACTGCTTCGAGTTGCTAACCTCGTGACTGGCCGACGAGCTACCATTCGTGTACCAATAATGATAAAAAACTGAGATTAGCGCGCGAAGTCTAAAACGAAAGAAAAAAATTGACACTTCTGAATATCTTTTATAACCTAAGTTGTCAAATTTGTGTTACTTTGAACTCAAATCCCCGGAAACGAGAAACTATGACTAACTTGTTCGGGAATAACAGTGCCAATGGAAGGCGCTACTATGCACTGAGGAATAGGAATAATTTTTATGAACATTTTTAGCGACAACGAGGTTTTAAATAGAAATAATTCATGATTTTTATGGTGCCTACCCTGACCCCTGTCTCGCAGAGTTGGCGGTAATCGGTACTTTAGCCATACTCGGGAACATTTTAGAAGAAGAATGAGTCGGTGTTGACCAATGTAATTATTTGACTGAAAATTACGTCATCAATTATAAGTATCCCCAACACGAACACAGAGAAAAACGGGGCTGAACAATCATAAAATATTCTATAGCATTGGAGCGTATTTAATACAAAGCGGGTTACCAATTGGTTACCCATTACTGCGATCAGCAACTGAGAAAAATGGTAAATTTTTAATAGTCAGTTCTAAATTTCAACTGTGGCCAATAATTTTTTGCAAATACATACAAGCAAATGGATGGCATTTCTCGAGTAACTTCCCCAACAAGTTCATATGTATCGAGAATTCAAACTGGTTTGGTACAAGTGTATCACCTTCTGTATCACTTACGCATCTTTACTATTTTTTGTTTGCTTCTGCGTTAGACTTGGGCAGAGGTCTATAAATAGTTCCGATCCTGTTCCAAGAGTGATACTCAAATATACTAATTTCCAATGAAAACCTACTCAAAATCCGAGCTTATTTTTTCTCTGCGTGACTATATGAGAAAGGATGCGCTGGTCACTTACCAAACCACCAGTGCACGATGCGAGAGATAGATTAGCAGTGCGATCGACAGCAGGGCTCTTGAAGAGAGCATCCTTGCGTCTGAAGAAGATCGGGCAGGTGTCAGTGGTTACACAGCATTTTTCTCGTCATCGACGTCCACGTTGCCATCGAACGCTACGTTACGCGACGACATCCACGTAGAATTTCACGAAATTCCGTATCCATGCCCATGCCCATGCTGGGCTTTTGCTCGCTAGTAGGAAGAACTGCAGTTGGGGAAGCAGGACAAGAGGGATAATGCGGTTTGCGTCTTCCCGCGCTCCTTGTTATCACGTCCCACGTCCTTGACCCCGTATTTCGCCCACACTGGCCTCCTTTCTTCCGCCCGTGTCACCCTCTCACCGGTTTTTCAAGATCCCAATCAACGTTTCGAGATTAACGATTTTAACCGACACTTTCCTTCATTCTTCCAACTTCGCCCCACTACCTTCTAGCCACTAAACGGTGCCGTTATCGGAATCATCCGAATGCACGGAGCCTTCAATCGATGACACATCTATCGTCGTGTCTTAAAAAGGAAACAATAGACGAACGACTGTCGACGGCCAGGCCCCCGGGGTGTCTTAAAGATTTTTCCGACGTTTCATTATCGCGGTTGGCACTCGTTGCTAAAAGAATTCTCATGCACTCGCGAGCTTCTTATCTCCTTCTTGTCGTCGTTACTGTTGTTGATGTCGTTGATGTTGTTGTTGTTTTTGTTTTTTTCGTCTTTTCTTTTTGCACTCCAGGCACTCGCGGGCGAATAATTAACGAGCAGAACGAACAAACGAGGGAGAAACAGCTAGCGCAGCTTCCGAGAAGCTGGAGAGAGAACATCCCTCGTTCGCCCCTCGCTTGGCGTGTAGCTTATATTTGCCAGCGAGTTGGGGGTTGGATCTCCAAATGCGCATGTCTCTCCACTGTGCCTAGGCATAACTCTCGATATCTTTACCCTTCGCACGACCTGCTAACCCAAAGCCTTCAATTTCGTCACCACTACTGTCCCGAGACCAGCGAGATCCCTATGATGTCACATACATGTGTAACCAGTCCCAGCCTCTCTTCCTCTCCTCTTTTCTCCACTCTCGCCCATTTTCACGTGCATACGTCGTTTCTGGTTTATATTCAAATATTCTTTTGCTTCGGCTCTTCACCATAATTAGCCTAAGTGTCGTCCCCGCCACCCCATAGGTCACGAGCCAACAGGATATGTCTCCAGACGTATCTCAAATCTGGATTCGATTCGTCAGTTTCTGACACGAGTTGAAGGATTTTTGCCGAATGCAGTGGCTAGGTCTGATTGTTGGTTGGTTAGT
The DNA here is from genome assembly GCA_949825005.1 of Gasteruption jaculator. Classification (NCBI taxonomy): domain Eukaryota; kingdom Metazoa; phylum Arthropoda; class Insecta; order Hymenoptera; family Gasteruptiidae; genus Gasteruption; species Gasteruption jaculator. The sequence goes on along the minus strand of OX463765.1, from coordinate 14,360,107 downwards.
TGGCTGAGCGGTTGAATGATTGCTCGATTGGTTGATTGAACGGTTGCAGTTCGTTAGTGGAAATCTTGCAACTTATCAATGGATATTTGGGTTGGGCTGATTTTGGCTCACAAAGTGTAAAGTGACCGGAGCCACCAGACGCTAATGATTTTTAGAATAAGAGGAGGAAAACCAGGTTCTTTGAGGAACAATCGTGTTTCTCCCTGGAAATCTGGAATTTTGACTATAAAAATGGCTTCCCCGCGAAAAAATACATCGGATAAGGGTCTCCCGATAATCCTCAAAAATTGATTCCAAAAGTCGATTTTTTCGGTTGAAAGTTGACTGATCTTTGACCCGCCAATTGGGTCCAGATTAAAGTTTCAAAAATGAAGTTGACGTGACCATTTCTAAAGGTAATTTGACGCGTAGAATCGATTGCAAAGCTCTATTTTCATGAAATCCTAGCGGAAGGTCTTCAAAACCCGGTTTTTAGAGGAAAAATCGTATTTCCTGATGGAATTTCGGAAATTTGACAATGAAAATGGGTTCCCCGCGAAAAAATACATCGGATAAGGGTCTCCCGATAATCCTCAAAAATTGATTCCAAAAGTCGATTTTTTCGATTGAAAGTTGACTGATCTTTGACCCGCCAATTGGGTCTAGATTAAAGTTTCAAAAATGAAGTTGACGTGACCATTTCTAAGGGTAATTTGACGCGTAGAATCGATTGCAAAGCTCTATTTTCATGAAATCCTAGCGGAAAGTCTTGAAAACCCGGTTTTTTGAGGAAAAATCGTATTTCCTGATGGAATTTCGGAAATTTGACAATGAAAATGGGTTCCCCGCGAAAAAATATATCGGATAAGGGTCTCTCGATATTCCCCAAAAATCGATTTTAATCAATCAATAAAATTAGTTTCCAAATATTGCATTATATTGTGTCTTAAAAAATTGAAACGTAACAAAATGAAAAAAAAAATATTATCAATATTTCACGATCCTATTTGCTACAATGAACCGACTCATTTCCTATTGCTACGACGAAAATGTGGAACGATGTCCTAATGTGTTGAATTAAATTCGAAAAGCATTCGGTTCTGTCAATCACAGAATATAAAAGGCGCGAAAGCGATGGACGAATTTCATTATACCTTGCTATAATGTATTTTATATATATATACCTGCGTGTACCTACGCATGCGGATCTACAATAGAAATTATATTTTCTCATTTGTTATAATGCACCAGCACTTCACCGACCCGCTTTACATTTTATTCTCGCCTCACCGTTTCGTATAAATAGATATTTATTTATTTATTTATACTCTTACCTATGTATTTGTACCGATATTAAATACCAACTTCGCGCTGAAATTTAAATATTGAAATTTAATGTCCGAGAGAAAGTCCATTTCAATATTACAATTTTCTTTTAATCAATACCATTTAATATTTGCAAAATTAATATTCTAGGGTTTTATAAAACAAATTATAAGAGAATTATATAAATAAAAGAATTACGTCTGCCCGAGGTAATTTTTTTTTATATATTTGTTCTAATTATAATAAGAGAATTTCGCAAAGTTTTTCTGGAATTCGGATATATTCGATAAAGCAAGCCACCATTCGACGAAAGGAGTTTGCTTTGCAAATTTCCTCCTTTGTTTTTCAGCACACGAGGTATTTAAATTCGGCAAAAATCTTCGCGTTCATGAGAAAGAAAAAAACAGCCGGATTTGTAAAAAGACGAGTATCCCAATAGTTATCAACATGTTTCCCATTGTCTGTGTTTCCTATTGTCTCAATTCCTCCCTCATTGTACTAAAAGTATCTAAAATGTATGTAGGGAAGGCTACTGTAAGAATAGTCTAATAATGCTACCATTAGCTGTTAGCTACCATTTCTCGTAATTCGCGAAGTCGTTGCCGGAATGCAGTAACAGAGGAAAGAGAGAATTTTCGAAAAAGAAAAAACAACATTTTTCGCCCCATTCCCAAAACTTGTCTGTTCATTTTGTCCAGTTTGCATTTCAATTTTTCATAATTTTTTTCAACCTTTCCTTTCATTATCTTTTTCCACTTTCCCTTTCTGTCATTTCTTTTAAATTTTCCAAATAAATTTTCATTTCCCATTTTGCTAAAACACATGGATCGAGGAATCAAAATAAGCGATGGTCTCATAAGAGTCTCGGGGAAAAAAAAATAAGCGATCCAAAACGATACAGTCACCGATGCTGTCGTTCTTGGGAAAAGTGGAAGCTTGATTAACCCATTCTTCGTCGTCTTCCCGTCTCATGCTTCCGCTCTCTTGGCTTCTTTTCAAAGAGCTTTAGAGCTTTCCTTTGCTCTCTTCGCATAATGGCAAATCGCTCTTACGCGATTCCTCGCGAAACATCAGTTCCATTCTTTGGGGGAAAAAGCACAAAAAAAAAATTTCGCTGAATACGTAAAACACCGCTTATGAAAATTTTCTCGGTTTACTGTCTTTCGACCCTTTCTTTTTTTCAATTTTTTATTTTTTTCAAAACGGGATTCCTCTCCTCTTATCGTTTTGACTCGATTAATCGCATTTTCACCCAGGTTTTCTAATAAAAAATTCAATTTCCATTAAAAGTAACCAACAATAATAAAAACATAACAGGGTAATAAAAATGGTTCCCTTAAAAATCTATAATCAATACAATATAAAAATAAATATAAATAAATACAAAATATAATGTTAAATAACTATAATTAACTAATATTAATTTAATTGGAAGTGATAAAATGTGAATAATAAATAAATCAAATGCAGAAATCAAAAAGATCAGTGACTTTTTGTTACCTTATCGCCTGTTGCGAATTTCTTTTTTCGCTCTAATAAAGAAAAATAAAACGTCGGCAGAAATTCGTGATTTTTCCCCTACGATTGACAATTTCCTTGGAGACGGTCCAAGACTTTCGCGAAATTTAATCGCCCTAATTTTGATATTCCTTCGATTCAGTCGCTTCGAAGCTACGGTAGGTATATATAATTAATTACGGGGTAAATTGACCCGAATTCGGAGAAAGTATCGAAATTTCAATATATATTAATATCCATCAGTTTATTTATTTATTTACTTACTTATTTATTCATTTATTTCTTGCGGTGTTCGTAGTTTATTTTTTGCAGGGTAGTCTTTCGACACTTCAAATAGGCTCTCAGTTATCCAGCGTGACACGAAAAGCATCGGATCACTATAGAATTCATAGGAGCTGCGATGGTTTCTATGCACCGCACCGGCAGGACAGAAAGTCATACGCGACGTGTGTGATATCCTCCACTGCAGTGCGATGGATATTGTTGAGTCATTCCAGGTTTTCTATACGCAAACGACAACTCCGATCGCTACAATGTGGTTTGGTTATATTTATTTAGACCTTATGAAACATCTTGAATAAGTACTTTTCCTTTTTTTTTTAGTTGAAAGAAAATCCAAAGGATCCGGAGATCATTTTTTTCTGCTAAATTCATTTTTTGGAGCAAATAAATGTATCTGGAGCAACAAAATTCTTGGAAGACTCGAATTCCCAAAAAAGTATACTTTTGAGTTCAAAAAAGTGTTTCATGATGGTACATCAATTAGTTTGAGTTTTGGAAAATAACAATTTTAATGAAAAATATCAATTTTAATTGTTATATTAATTACATTAATTCGTTTCAACTCCGGAAAATTCGCATTCTTGCAAACACCATGAAGTAAGAAAGTAAGTGTAGAGTAAAACATCAACTCTGAGTAGCGGTGTTAATAATAGCTGGATATTAATCACCTCAATCATTTTCCCCCCTCATGTATTTTTCACTCGCGTTGCCATATCGTGTTACCCCCTTTTTTGTACATTTGTTCTTACTTTCAGGATCTTTTTCGCGAGACAATTATCCACAGCAACGAGTGCTAATAGACAATTTAAACGTGATATGATGTCTGATGCCGCAAGGAAACAACAATTCTCCTTCGGTACCTCGTTAGCGAGTTTCGCTACTATATGTATGTTACACAAGAAATATCGACGGTAGACGTTCCTTTTTTTTTCACTCTCCTTTATTTATTTATTTAACGCGAAAATAATCATTTCCGTTCCAGGTGGTCGATATTGGAACCAAAGATGTAAATTTTAATTTTCATACTCAAAATTTTACCTATTATTTCAATTCTAATCAGTTTCAGAATCAAAAAGTTCATATTCGAAATTGCCATATTAATTAATTTTAGTTCGAAATATTGTATAAATTGTTTATAATAAAATATTATAAAAATTCAAATTTTTAATATTTCAAAAAAAAAAATTTAATATCCTCGTTAACTGGTTACAATTAAATAAAAAAACTAAATCAGTTAAAAAAATTACTATTACCTACGTAATTAATAATAATAATGATATTCATAATAATATTACCCAAAAAGTTGGTAACTAAATTACTAATAACACTATTATGCAATCACTAGCAAAACCCTAGCAACTATCTTGAATTTTAATAGTTTGCTGGATCGCGAGGGACAACTATAATAGTTTTTATTAACCTGATAAGCAAAATAATCAATAATTTAACTATATAGCAACGAAATTATTAATAACGTTATTTTGTAACCATATATCTCGAATTTTAACAGTTTTTTCGATGGTGGACCAATTACGATAGTTTTCAGTAATCTGTTGGGAATCCGAAAATTTGCTAGATTATGACCGCTCGCAGAAAAACTAATACCAGGTATCCGTTTATTAACTGAAGCTGCCATTATCACGGGCGAATTTAATCCCTTAATACCGTCGTCTTATCGAAAAGAGGGAAAAAAGGAGTAGAAAGTTTAACGAGTTTGATTGTATGCACAACAGAAGATTTTGGAGCTTGCGCATATAACGGTGCACGTTGAGGTATTGCTAATGGTAGTATCGGTTTGTCAGTGGAAGAAGCACGCGACTTCCGCGATGCACTGACTGACAGTGTGTTAGCGAGAACCGATTCGCGAGATTTTCCCCGTCATGAATTCGAATTAACCAGAAACGCAAAATTCGGGAAAAACGGCGGTAACAAGAAGAGAAGAAGATAATAGGAAGGAAAAGTTTATTTCGATGTAAGTTTTACTTTTCTTACCCTTCACTTCTCTTTCAAAAACTATTTATTGCTTGTTCAATGAACGATCGGCAATCGCTTGATTTTTTACCTGGAATCCCAATTTTTCCAGGTATTCTCTCCAAAAAAAATCATTTATTTAAATTATATTTGTATGCTGAAAAAATGAAATCCAAAATACGACCATTAATTTTTATCTTAATCAATTTCGGTCATTAAAAGTCGATAATTGAATTTAAAAAATGTTGCTAATAAATTACACGTTAATTCAATCGTAAAAATATTTTTTTTCGGGAGGTAGGCGATTGCTCTCGTTAAATAGTATATTAAAAATGTATAAATATAATTCGGTTCCAAAATTTATAGGGTATATAATTTTTTTTTTAAGTAGATAGAAATTTTCATGGTTTCACTTTGAAATTATTAGTTTGGGGAATAGCTATCATATGATACTTTGCGAAAATTTTCGTACCTCAGGTGCAAGGATCGGCAAGGCAATGCGAATAAAATTGTTACATCGATCCCAAGAGATTTTTATTTAAATATATTAGCTAACAATAAAACGTTCATTTGCTTCCAAAAATATTGAGTTAAAATTAGAATTAATTTTTAAAAATTCAAATATCGAATTTTTCGCACTGAAATTAATTAATACGAAAAATAACATTCAAACTTCTTATTCAAATATTGCAGTTTCCGGTTTTAGAGCTGAAACTGAATAACGTGGAAATGAGAATTCACATATTTTATTCAAATATGCATTTTTTGAGCACTGGCGTATCAAAAAAATTTATACATCGACTTTTTAAGGTAGAAATAGTTGCTGCGACGTTAAATGAATGAAAGTATGCGATAAAAAAAAAAAGAAGAAGCCTTCTTTAAATGAAAAAAAAGGCTGCAATAAAGGAAGATGATTAAAAACAGCGCGTTAATAAAACGGCGTCCAGTTCCAAAATGAAAACGTCTCTTTTTTCCGGTACACCGAAAAGCAAACTTCCGGCGGTGCATCGAATTGGCAATTTTTAGTAGTTTCCTACCACCGCGTAAAAGAAGTATCTGTTTCATTTAAAATTTCATGTATCAAGTCAAAGAGAATCCGAATCGTCTCTGTAGATCAAAGTGTACCTTGATTTTTAGAAATATTCGCCGATGTCAAATATCACGACTTTTATTTATTAATTACTTGGGGTTTAAATTGAAACCTTAAAATGTTTAATAATATTGATAGTAATAATTACTAAATTAATAGTAACATTATTGTTATTATTATTATCAGTGACTCGTATTGCAAAATTATGTAGAAGATACTTGTTAACAATGTATGTAATATTTTAACAATATTATTTACTTAAAGCTGACAAATATACAAATTTAATTTAATAGCAATAACATCAATTAAACAACGACTGAATTAAAATGAAAACTATAATTCGCAAGAAAATAAGGCACGAGTTTTGGAAGAAAAAAAAAACAATTTTTTTTACATCGATTTTCCATAAATTGTGCATTTTTTAATTTGTTAGATTCGTTATAAAAAATACTGATTTCAGAAAATTTGTTGAGGTGCACAAATAATTTATGATTCATTGGTTTTGTTTTCTACATAATTTATGCAAACACAAAGCAATGAGTTTATATTCAAAAATTGAATTGATATACATATGTATAATTAGCATAAATGCATCAATGATGCACTTGATGCATATTGAGTGACAGTCATCAGAAGACAGATTTTTTTCTTTAACACCATTAATTATAATTATTTAAATTTTACTTCTCTAATTTTCATATTATTCATACAAATAATGTTACCATTTATGAAACAAAAATTGGATTTCATGTATACCCAACTTTATTCGCCGCGATGGAATATGGCGAGAAAGAAATGTTCCAAATTTGCATAGAAACTTTTTTATATTACACAAATTTGCTGTAACCTACTGAAAAGGGTTTTTTTTGGTCTAGCAAGAAAGCAATTTTTACAAAACAAAAAATTACTTCTTACATAAATAGTAGACGTTGGGGACAATCAATGAAATCTATGATTCCTTTGCGTGGATTCATTTGTATCTAACAATATGAAAATAATTTCCTACAAATTTAGTTACACTGAGTATTTCATAGGAAAACATCAAAGGGATCTTTCCTCGGGCAGGATCCAGCCAATGGACGATCGTAGATTGCCGTTCGTGTGTTTTGCCCTGATTCGTTTAGCAAAATTACCAAAGTTTTCTGCAGTGCATTTCCAATTTACAAACACCGGTAGGAATTTAATACTTGGTTACTTGCTCCGCGGCATTTGGAAGCCGAAAGTTCCCTGCCGCGTCCACAGAAACTCGCCAAGCATCCCTCCGATCCTGAGCTAATTCCGTTCCGCATTTCAAATTTGTGCGTTTTTGAAAGAAAAAAAATATCACAAAAATCGAATTTAATTTATTTTTCGAATTTCGTATTTTTTTAAATTATTCAAACTCTAATGTGACGATTTTTGGCAACTGTACCGAATCGAAAATTTTCAAAATCCCAAATTTCAAATTTGTGCGATTTTCAAAAACAAAAACATTGCAAAAGTCGAAGACAATTTCTTGTCTTCAACCACCAATAATTCGACGAATAAAAATAAAATTGAAACAAAATAAAAGAAATAAAAATGAAAATATGATAAAAATAAAATGAAACTCAAATTCAAAATTCTGCTTCTATCTTCCAAAATTATCGTCCTGCAAATTCGAAAATCGAACTTTGATCAATTTATTCACGATAAAATATTGGAAAACAATTGAACCTAAGTTTTGCCATCGCCTACTTCCAAATTATTGCAAATAATCTAAAATGTAATTCAATCACGATTACCACCAATTACCTACTTGAAAAAATATAAAATTTGAGACTCGAAAACTTCTCCTCCTCCTCCAATTCGTGACTAACGAAAGTCTATCGGATGACTCGCATATGTCCTTAACCAGCTCACGATTAGTATGAATTACCATTTTGCGACAACGACGATGGCATAACAGTTTAGTCGATGAGTATTCCGTAACCTATTTTCCACCGAGCGTTTTCCATTCAATTCATTTTGCTACATTGATGCTTAATTTAATGCAGAAACCAGGCACCAAAGGAAACCCGGCCGGGATAATTCGTAAAAAAGCTTCGTCGGGTCTCACGCATTCGTGAATAGTATGCAATAACTCCATACTCCGTACAAACGATGCTTATGCGAGGAGAAAAAAGGGAGACAGCTTCGGCAGCTTCGGACTTCAATTCATCCCGGCAAGTTTTCAATTCGTGCGAAAGTTTATGAAAGCCCAAGGAAAATGAATTCTTCAAAGAGGAGCCGGGCGAATGGAAACGCTCAAATTGACATACATTTCATCCGTCGAATGTATAGACGCGAATGGAGAATAAAATTGAAGGAGCGGCATGGAGACGAATTTCCGTCATTTGGTAGAGATCAAATAATGCAGTGGAAAAAAAAATAACTATATTTTGACGATCCGTTATTGCTCGAATGTCTTTTTTTCAATGTTTCATGCAATTCTATGGATGTTTGAAGCGAGAATACCAAGATTGGAACACAAGATTTGGAAAACAATGCATAGAAGATGAAAAAATTTATTAACAAAGGTAATCGAATTGACAATTTTTTATACAGGCGGGCGCAAACGGATTTTTTAATTCTATCTCGAAGCTATCAATGAATGAACTCTGATAAAAAAAAAACCCTCGCACGCTGCTTCGTAATTGTCCTTTTTTTATTTCCCGTACGAAACACCAGAATGATTTGGAAAATAATGCAGTTACAGTTGTAAATCGCTGTAGCTTCACTTGTGGGCTATATGACGTCATCCGGATGGAAGATAAATAAATTAATTAAAGAAGAGTCAAATTAGCAGCATTTCACTATACACCTGGCCACCATAAGGCTTCAAGCGGGCAATGGTCCACATGAAAAGTTAATTTCACCGTATACTATGGTAATGAGAAGAACAATAAATTATAATTCCTGTGGCTGCAAAGTGTAATGGTTCTTGTAACTGGTTTCACAGAATATCGCATTATGGATATCACCATACAAATATTACCAGACCAGACAATCAATGTACTCCTGGACGTGGAACTATGTGTTTTGGACCAAATGGAACCGTAAAGTTATGCAACAAATATTGTGACAAATTCTGGGTCAAGACCCCCAAAGTTGATAAGCTCTATTATGCAAAGCAAACTGGAATGATGGACTGGCGAATGCGGAGTGTTACAGAAACGGAACACGCAACTTCTCTTGTGAGCGCGTTCGCCACCTTGCGGCCGCACGTGAACTATGCGTCCGATGACGTTTCCAAAAAATATCGCCGAAGGATACCATACGTGGTTTTAATTTTAGAGGAGATTTGTTTATGGTTAAGATTTTAGTTACAGTTCATTTCGATAGGAGGCGCCGGGGTCTAACTTCCGTATTTATGGGCCGATTTTGCTCTAATTTGTAGGAAATGTTTGTAGGTCGAAAACAAGAAACAACATATTTTTAGTTCAACTGTGCAATCGTAATTTTGCCCACACGGTCCAGTTTACCACATTTTTTGTCTCAGTGGAGAAATAGAAATAGTTGGAGACGTTATCGGGGAAACGAGTGGACCGGAAGAAATTTTTATTCGCAAATACCCAGTCGATTGTATGTACGTGGACGTGGATTACGTCCATATGTTTCCATCTCTTCCGCTTATAACGTCATACTGATATAGACCGTTGGAAGCTGTATCTATGCTAGCGATGGAAATTCCTGTTCGAAATCAAATTGTTAATGTATTTTTCTCGAAAAAGAGATATTTTCGAGGGGTTCACAGAAAAGGACTTTGGGTTCTAAAAAGTTACCGGGGTCCAAGTTTGATTATTAATTATTAGCAATAATAATTTGATTATAAAATCGTAATAATGATTCAAGTCAATGAGAAAATTATGATAGTATGATTTTTCTTGATAATGACGATGATAATAATAATAATAATAATAATAATAATAATAATAATAATAATAATAATAATAATAATAATAACCCATAGCGCATCCAGATAAAAATTCATTAACACTCTGATTGTGAGAAGTCTCGCCCATAATTTTTTTAATCTACTCTGCCGAGAGAATAACGCTGAAATTAATATGAGAAAATATGCATTTTGGAGTATGGGATTGTAGCATCTGTTACCACCACCCTTCTTTTTTATTACAAATATATGAATATACGTGTATCCTTTTTTTTGCCAAAAAATTGTTTACTTGCGCGATTCATCCGAAAACATCACATAATCGTCAGCATACACGTTTGTTTTCACAATAACGCACTTCAGCACGACAGCTGTTTAGCGTCCCGAACCCTGTGCCTGATTTTGCGCAAGACTTGGTCCAGATTTGCAAAGCGGATAATCCAGTTTTCAGTGTTCCCCTCGCCAAAAAATTGTTGAAACGATTCCTTGCATTCTAGGTATTTCCTGCGTTTACGGAGGAAGACTAGTTTCAAATTTTTTTCCCCGCCCGAAATCCAGGGTTCACCCCCCCCCCCCCCTTCTGCAGATTTCGAACGAATGGAGCCAAAGTATCGACTCCAATCATGTTTTTGCACGAAGCGATGCATTGTGCAATATGACGTTGCATTAGTGCGGTGACTCGCCATAAGAGTGGTCATGAATTGCCATTTCTGTCGTAATTACGCTACAGGGATAGGCCCCATACGTTGGCTATTAGCAATTCTCCACCTATAGCCCATGACCCGTCTCTCTCGTTCTCCGTCCATGGGTATAACAACCTAACCTACATTGAATAAAATTCGTGTTTCATCATAACCGCGGTCACCAGTTCGTCATTGTATGGTCAATAACAACAGTTAACAATTCTATTGTACTCGATTCACCGCCGGTATCGTGGACCTCAAAATCGTCATCGCGATTTGCCCCAGCATTGTGTTAAAAAATAAAAGGCCGCCTGTTTTTCGGCACAATGCCTGGGAATTCTGTTAAACCGGCAGAAACGGAAAATGGCCCGGATTGGAAGAGGGAATTTCCTCGGGTGGACATTGACGCAATTGGCCAATTAATATAATTGATCAACCAATGCAATCAGCCAACGCTGCAATTAACCAACTGAGGCTGATAAACCCTAAGGTGGATCTCAACGCAATTGGGCGACTAATGCAATTGGTCACATAATGCAATTGGCCAACTAATGCAATTAGCAAAATAATTGAATTAGCCAACTAATGGAATAATTGGGATTGACGCAATTAGGACCGACTCTCGAAAGTTGAACGACTGTCAGTTCCGAGATTGTTCAATCCTGCAATTTTATTTGCAAAACACAAACACCTGCTTACCTTTCCCCGTCAACTATTGGAAAACACGATTCACCGTGTGGCAAAAAGGAACCGTCGCACTTTTGATCCGTCCTGGAACGGTGAAAAAAGAAAATAGATAACCACCCGTCCGTGTAGTGCACGTATTCGTATGTGAAAGGAAATTACATGTCAGCAAGCCGCCACATCCTGACACAGCGAGAGACGAGATTAGTAATGATTCCCCGTAAATTCAACAAATCAATGACACATTGAACAATTTTTCCCGACTATTTAGTTGGATTACCTGAACCTGGGGATGGTTTCATCATGGTACTTGGCTTTGTCAGTCTCCTAACAATGACAGCTGATCTAATTAACGCAATTGGGACCTAATTAGGTCCCAGTCGGCACACTCTCAGGCTAATTGCAGCGATGTTAGTAGTTAGTGTCTATTTGTAGTCCAATCGTAGTGTCCATTTTGGTCTACGACACTGTAATTATGCCTCGAATAGGATCTCAATAGCGGTAGCTGATCTAACTGGCACAGCTGGGGCCTGATTAGGTGCCGATTAACGCACTCACAGGTCGTTAGGGCCCTTTCCAGAAATGGTAGGCCCTACTGTCGATGATAGAGTTTCATTTGGGGCCTTCTTAACATGGTCAGGTCCTTATTAGCGCAATTGGGTCCTTCTTGTCACAGGTAGGGACCTAGTACGGAGCTCAGTAGCGCACATGCAGCCTCGTTCAGGTTTCAGTACTATCAACTTTTGCATAATTAACAACAAAGTCTTTATAAGATAACCTCTGACAAACGGAGTGTATAATAATTGTCCCAAAGGCTAGGACAAAAAATGGAATTGAATCGAAACGTGCTAATTTCTACCACACATCGCCCCAAACGCCGAAGCGGGTTTGTTTGAAGTTGTTGTTTCTTTTTATGCGGAACATCAGCGGGGGAAGTAGATTTCGCTTCATCGAAACGGGTTAAAATTCCACCACGGGATTGTTGTGTCGGTAATAGTATTCAAGTGCCTCCGTGGTTGACCGAAAACGTTACACGTGCATCCATACCTGCACTCTCTGCAACCCTTGTCCTACATATTTGCTATTCGACATATTTATCCGTTTCATGCACTCACACTCCAGCGGGTGGTTGCGGATCCGCTAATGAAATCGTTTCGGTAAACGTATTCTCCTTCAAGAGTCATCCGAATCGTTTTCATCCGCTAAGCGGAGGTTCGCAGAAGGGAGTGCTTTCGTCCTATTCACTTTTTTGCCCTTTCTTGTTGCTTCGCCGCGCCGCTTGCGGGAAGACGGCATCCGCCTAGCGGAGGAATCTTGAAGTCACCCCTTAGAGAGTTCACTCTACCTACTCTAGTTTCGTTAATTATTCTTTTTTTTGGGTACCAATTTTCAAAAGAAAGTAGATATGAATATAAATGACACACTCGGAATTAAAGTTTGACAATTTCGGTGGATTTGATAACAATTCCCTTGATACCGTGACGCGCGAAATATGCAAATCGCTGAAGTTAGCGGCAGATGCAAGCTCCGCGTTTTTATATGCTGTAGATATATTTTCAAACATATATAAATATACATGAAATATAAATGGCAACGATATTTCCCGGTCGTCTCGCAAATGATACATTACTGGCTCGTTTTACATTTAAAAATAGTCTCTCATTGAAATGTTGCTGTTATGAAACTATAGTAATTTTCATTCAAAACGACAGTTATTGTTGCTACATTTTATTATTGCGTAGAAATATTTTTCCCTCCCGCTAATGGGAAAATAAATTCTCCCAAATGATGAAAGAGGTTCTGAAAATTGACCACTTGATGGACAGTAAAATAAAATAGTGAAAATGTTGCTTGTGCAATTTTTATTGATACGATTTATTATGCACTTATTAAAATATTTAGAATAATAATAAAAATACAGACCAACGCAGCAATAAAAATTTGAAAAATAAAATTTCACTCAATTATTGACAAGTTGTACCTCTACGGCTTACCTTTATTTGCAAATCTAAAAATACGTAAATAAATAAATAAATAAATACGGGAATGGAAAATGGCAAGGAAAAATCGAGTGTTTTAGAATAATCGTGGGGGTTTATCATTTTTTCTCACACCGTTCACATATTTTTCTGTTGCAAACAATTTTTCTACTCTTTCTTTCAAGTTCCTCTTCATTACTTTTCCCTTTTTTATATATACATATATTTTTTTTGTTTAATTTGAATACCTACACCTATTGTCCGCGAGTGTAACAAAACCCAAGTACTTCCAACAATTATTATCCAGCTGTATCTTGAAAAAAAAAAACAAGGGTTATTCACCTCGACGTTGATATTAACCTCGTTTTTAATAAAAAAAAAATCATTTAGAAGATCAAACGTAGAAATACATACACGTAAAGTTGTTGAAAATAATAACATACAAAAAATACAATTCTTACTATTTTCCACTACGCATTTGTTTAGTTATTTTTACATAGAACCTTTTCATTTACACCTTTTATATTTAATATCTGAAACGACACAGTTTCTGCACCTTTATTGGTAAAATAATGACATAAATAACAAATAACACGATTCTTAAAAAAAATCATTCAAACAATTTTCTATTTTATTTGACGATTTCTCAAATTTTTAACTTGAATCCGATTGTTGTTCATTATTTTGCGGAATTTCTTTGGATTCTACGCTTTCGTAAAATACGTATACGTATTTAAAACCACTGAATAGGCACGATGTGATACATATTCGCGAGAAGAGAAAAGGGTGTTACGTATTACGAAATGCGCATAATAATCACGAAAAGACGGTGTTCTAACGAGGCGCAGAGCAACGATCACTAGAACAGCCGTGAGGTAAAACCTTTTCACGGGTCTCTTGCTGACATCAGCGTGTAACAAGAGCACTTTTTGTGCCCCCTTCTTTTATCTCAGCTTTTCGTCGCTACGTTACGGCTCTTCCAGGAGTCACCCCCTTCAATATGTTTCCCCAGAGCTTTCTTTTTGCCAGATTTCAACTTATATACGTGTATTTTGTATACGTCATATATATGCACCGGGGGACCATTTTACCCCGGCAACTGCGATAGTCTCTCGGAGACGCTACTTTCTTTCTAATGACGCCCCGGTTTCTTATGTTCCGAATTAAGCCGAAAAGGACAAAGGAAATGTACAAGGAATATAATGCATCTAATTAGTTGTGTGTTTCCTCGATTTTCCGACGTATAATGATCTTTCGTCATCCCGTACCAGTTTTTTGCCACTCGTTTGGCAACGGTAGGTTAAAGAAAGGGATTTCCACCGCTGGAAATAACAAATGTCATGGATTTTATTATTTTTTTTTACGTAGGAATTTTTTGCAAAAGGGAACAAGACGTCCTGGGCTGTCTGTAATTAATGCAGTATCAGTCGTGACAGTGGTATTATTAATTATAATAATAATAATAATAACTGTACACTAGGTTTCCTAGAAGCGAAACTCTAGCTTTTTTTTAGGTTACAGTTATTGCAAAATTTCCAAAGTTGAGAATTTTTAACAAGGAATATTGCTTAAACGTGGAAGTTTTACTTGGAAAATATGGTAAGAATGGGATTTTCACTGGGGGATTTTTTGGTCGTACCATGACCTTCTGCCAAAAATAGGGTAAAAATGGAAGTTTCAAAAACAGGATTGGAAAACTCATTTCTAGGGGTAATTTGAAGAGTAGAATCGATTGCAAACGTCTACTTTCATGAAATCCTAGCGGAAGGTCCTCAAAACCAGGTTTTTTGAGGAAAAATCCCGTTGGAATTTTGGGATTTTGACAATGAAAATGGATTCCTCGCAAAAAAATACGAGGGATAAGGGTCTCCCGAAAGTGCCGAAAAGTTGATTGTAGAAGTCGAATTTTTTGGGCATGGCTTCAATTTCAATTGAATAATTTCCAATAAGACTCCATTAAGACAGAAAAAGCGTGTACGCAGTGCGCGCGTTGTTGCCAGTCTAAGTAAATTGAATGTAAGCATAAAAAAAGCAGTAAAACTGCAGTTTCAATACAAAATATTCGATTAAATGAAAACTTATATAAAAAAAAAAATAGCAATTGTTGCTTGGATCCGATCTCGCGGTGGTTGGCTGGTATTCGGATTGAGGCATGCTCCGAAATCTGCGTCTACCGCTCCGGGCTATACGGCGTGTTTTGCATAGCCGTGTCGTGATCCTCGAAGGTTCAGGTGATCATTAGCCGTCCCTCCCGAAATACTTAAGACAGCTTAGCTCCCTGCTTTAATAAATATTAAGATGATCATCATATCGTGCCGGCAAAGCCCTCAGCTCCGCTGAAAGGCTCTCCACTGCATTCCTCTCGTTTATCTTCATCTCCGCGAGAACCTTCGCGAACAGAGGGGCTTCGCGAAACACCCAGATCCATCTATTCTCACTCTCGCGTTGATCTTAATCGTCGATCAACTTCTCAGTGGTCCATCGGCGCGTTAACACCTCGATTGTTCGTCACGTGCAGCGTCACGTTCGAGGAAATGCAATTTTTCCAAGTTTTCGACGGTTTGTCCTCGAGGTCATGGATTTTTTTTTTCTCCACAAGGTCACTGGGTTTGGTGAACCTTGGATGACCTTGACCCTGACCTCTAGGAAAATTTGTAGCCAGCACGGGGTACTCGTGGTGCAATTTACCACTGGATGACACCATTCGGAGTTCCTCAACGAGAGTGATAGGAGGTCGGGTGCAAGGAATAGCCATAAAAGCACCCCGTTGCAGGATCGCGCGGCTGGGATTTCAATAACGGTCTTCCTTATGCAAACAGGTTAGCCATATATCTGCGTTTGGCCATATCCGTGGCCATCGTGGTACCGCCGAGTGTCTGCAGACATCGCAATAACACCGCCAGGAGCGCCAGAGCCACGATCAACGACATCGTCTCCAAGAACATCACCATCATCTTGGAGAACCTATTGATGGATTATGAAAACAGCCAACTGCCGACCCACGGCAAAGGTACGTGGTGCACGGAACTTGCAATTCAAACTTTCTTGCAATTCAAAACAAGGAAAATCGCGAACGGTTCAAAGTTTCAGTTGAAGAATGTGGCAATTATGAAACGTTTGCTCGAGAAAGCCCCAAAAATCGTTTATTTTTCCCGGTATAATTCTGAAAATACGAAAATTTGAAGGTACCCGAAAGATTCTCCAAAAATTCGAATTTCTAGTGCTCGAGTTTTCTGGTATTCAAATTTTTACCCAAAAATTTGTTCCTTTACTGGGAAAAATTCTTAAAGTGGATACTAAAATTTTGAGATCCGCGAAAAATTTCCTAAATTCGAACTTTTGCTGGAAAAACTTTCCGGTACTGGAATATTTACCGCGAAAATTCCTCATAATTACAATTTTTACTTATTGTCAAAAAAAATTTCTAAAAAAACAAATTTTTTCCATTTGCAAGATCCCTCAACCCCGTTTTCCTCCCTGTCGCGGAACTCGTCCCCAATGGGAAAAAGACAGCAGCGGCAGCTAAACTGCGCTGGGTCCGACATTGGAAAGCCATTCATCTGATTAATTCGAACTTGCTAAAGCAATCAGAGGCTGGCTGCGATAATCGCATCTCGATAAAAGGGAAAAATAATCGACCGAAGGATTACCAGTCGGGCTCGTTCCCTTGATTTCCTTTTCAATTTTTTTTTCTCCTCTTCCTCCGCTTCTGCCTCTTTCACCGCCATTTGTTCAGCCGCGTTCGTGGGTTTATTGTATGTTTACGTTTGTTTCTGCTTCCCGAGTGTCTGAAAAAACGGAAACTCTTGCTTCCATTGAAACTCGCGCTGCTCTCGATACGAAGCCTCACCGACGAGGGGTGGAAAAAAATAAAGAGGGAAGCAGAAAGCCACCACCACCACCACCACACCGGAGAGCGCCGATCTCGCCGTACCCCCTTTTTCCCTATATTAGCAATTTTTTTCTCGCCGTTGGGCCGTTTCGTTTCATCTTCACTTGCCGCTGCCAGACTTGGACCGATTTCAAATTACATTTCCCTTTTTCGACTGCGCCTCGGGCTCGCGTTTCTTCTCCCTTTCGAACAGCAAAGCCGCATTCGTTCTCTAGGTACTCGGTAATATCCCGAGATTACGTTTAAAACCACCGACACATGTATGCACAGCCACCCGTGCCGTGGTTGGAATTAAAGGGTTCGTTATTATTTGGTCTCAGGCATTCCCACGGTGGTGGAAACGAATATCTTGATAAGGAGCATGGGGCCCATATCGGAATTGGATATGGTGAGTTATTCTTTTCATTCTGGTGTAATATATTATTATATTAATATTCCGATATATTTACAATTTTTACTGTTATTTTTCTGCGATATTATAAAATTAACAACTAATTCTTATAATAATGTCAACAACAATCACAATTACTGTTGTTGGTTTTGATATTATTGGTAAAATTATTATTCTTATTATTATTATTATTATCATCCTAAGAATTATCAGAATTTATGGTGATAATCGGTAGGCATCTTTTATTAACCAATTCGATACATGAGCCGTTTATTTGGAGAGTGGCCTAAATCCAGTTTTTTTTTAATTTTCCAAAATGTTTTTTTATAAAAACTAACATCGAGTGGCTCATGTTAGTACCGTTAACAACAAAAAACTAAAAAATGGACTTAGGCCACTTTCAAAATAAACGGCTCATATATAGATCTATAGCCTCGCCAAGAAAAAAAAAAATTTGGCTCGTGGGGACCGTGTTCGCAAAAAATCGCCGTCTTGAATTAAAATAATTCTGTAAAAATGACTTTCCTCTGAATTTCCCTGATTTTGGCAATTATTGGGTACGCGTATAGGTATAGAAGAAGGAACAATTAATCGAAAATCTGAATTCGACACGTCGGGATCCCGTGGGGGCCAGGCTTTAGGGAAAAGAGGGTCCATTCGTGAAATTAGTTTCTTGGGGGATAAATGAAAAAACGGGCAGCTGTATCTTTCTGTTCCCATTGTCGAAACCAAAATCAATGACACACTTAAGCTTCAGTTGCCCAATATAGGAAATAATGGAAGAGTTCAGTGAGAAAAGCTGAACGGGTAGTTTGAAACATTCTCTTACTTTTAATTAAAAGGGAGGATAGGAAAACGTCGAATTTTTAATTTACAGCCGAATGCTCTTAAAGCGGCCAATGAAAATGGATAGCTACCTACAAAAGCCGGAATATTTAGGGATTAAAGCTCGAGACGAATTTTTCGGACGCCCGTTTGTTTCTGCGGCAAAGTAGATCAAGTAGCTTTTCAAATTCGGTATCTCCTTTTATCTCCTTAAGTTTTAAGTGATCGGACTACAAATTCCGAGAATCGATCCCCGTCAAGTTTACGCCCCACAAGGCAGCCAGTACGCGAAGGTAAAGTCACTCATGTTGCCAATTACCCAGCAGACGTTTGCGATACTACTTCCTCGATTTCTCCCGAAACCGAATGAGTGGATTGGAAACAAGCTTTTACAAACAAAACTGTCATTCTGACGCTTTTCTGTTAATTTTACCTTGGCTGCAAACCTTTCTTATAAACTTCGCCACGGAATTCTCAAGTCGATTCTCAGAGTTTCCTTGGAAAGAATTCATAAGAAAACGAAGTCTCGAATAATTTACTGCAATTAAGACACTCGCGATGAAAGAATTTTCGAAGATTTAGAAATTCATAGTCGAGATCAAAAATATTAATAATAAAAATATTAATAATAATAATTTTAATTAATAATAATTTTTAATATTAATAATAACAATTTTGTTCTTAACAAATTCAGGACTACTCGATGGACTGCTACTTTCGTCAATACTGGCGCGATTCCAGGCTGAGTTTCCTCGGACCGATCAAGTCCCTGAGTCTGAGCATAAAAATGTTGGAAAGGATTTGGCGACCAGATACGTATTTTTACAATGGGAAACACAGTTACGTTCACACCATAACGGTGCCGAACAAGTTGTTAAGGATATCGCAGGACGGCGACATACTTTATTCCATGAGGTTTGTATGAAATCGAACGAATTATTATTTATCATCGTGCTTTATTCTTAACAAAATCCAGCCGGAATTATAAAATCACCCAGATTTCAATTAATTTATCCATTAACTTTGTAGTCTTTTGCTAACGTAAAAGCGTAACCGAGAAACTTGTTTGTTACCCTTTGTCTGGAAAGAAACTTGCAAGAATTTTAAAAGTTATAACCCTTTTTTGGAATAATAAAGGAATCAAAAGGAAAAAGAAATATTTGTGAAAATCGAGAGGCACAGTAGGTTTTGGAGTAACATTTGGATTTCCAATAATTCCAATAATTCCTAACCCCTATAAAAAAAGTGTCCTAGCGGTACTTCTTTTATGGGAAGTTTTTGTAAAACAAAAGAGGTCCTTTGAATCTGCAATAAAAATATATATAGGATGCTATCGATGCAGGCTTACGATAAAGGCCAAGTGTCCCATGGAATTACGAAACTTTCCAATGGACCGTCAATCCTGTCCACTGACTTTGGGAAGCTGTGAGTAGTCTTCTCAAAATTTTATTATTATTATATTATTATTGTTGTTGTTATTTATTTAGTTTTTTGCCTTTATTATTATGGAACTAAAATAGTAAAAATTGAAATATATCTTAAGGAAATTATTTTTTATTCATTTCTCTTGATTATACAATTTTATAAAAATTGTGCATTTTAATGTTGTTAATTATTATTATTATTATTATTATTATTATTCAAGAATACGCTAATTGGTGCTGGTTCATAATTTTTAAAAATAATGAAGAAAATGCATAATAATATGCTTTTTATTTTTCTAGGTTACTTAAGGTCCTCGAGTAAACTTAATTATAATGAATTGGAGAAAAAGCTGACGTTCATTTAGAATTCTTCATACTGAAAGTATTTCACCCACTTCATCCTGCGAATTGATTTTAATTAAGTTTCATTCATAAACGGAGCGTTTAGTCTAGCGATAAATCAAATTTTCCCCTTTTCTAAATGAATTCAATTTGTTTCCTCTGCTGTATACGGAAAACAGGGGAATAAATGGGCATAAATATAAGATGGGGACACTTACGTATCGATAGGTATCAATAATTGAACGGCTTTCTCTCGGTTACCACGAGAAATTGCTACTCATTTGTCCCATTTTTTGTAGGGATTCTGAAAATACAATCTCAGAATAAGGGGAATGAATATTAATAATAGCAACAAACATTGAAATAAATAGAAAAAATTAATACGAGATATTTGTAAGACTGAAAAATATTTATAAACTTTTCCTGATCTTCTCAAAAACTTTTCCAATAAATATAAAATATTTTCGAAAAAATTCGAAACATGAAAAATTTCGGAAATTAATATTTATCAGAAAATATTGAAATTTTTGCCTAGAAATATTTTACAGTTTCGAGGAATTTGTTTTCGTTGAAATTTTTTTAACTATTCTGATTTGTTGGATTTCTCTTTTTCAGCAGAAACGAAAAATTATGGATTCATGAATGATCTTCTTACAGATGCTTACACTTCCGGGCAATTGATGTATCAATGGCAGGAGAATTCCTCGGTGACCTTTGTACCGGGAATGGCACTTTCGCAATTCGACCTCATGGGCTCACCTTATATTCGAAACCTCACGATTTTACGTCGAGAGGGAGAGTTTTCCGTTCTACAGGTGTCTTTCAATTTACGACGCAACACCGGATATTTTCTCATCCAAGTTTACGTGCCTTGTGTGTTGATCGTTGTCCTCAGTTGGGTGTCTTTTTGGATCCATCGGGAAGCTACCAGTGATCGAGTTGGTTTAGGTATGATAGAATTGTCTATTTCCATTTCTTTACGGATTTTCCTCTTTTTCTGTTTACAAATATTCGAATAGTTTTGCAAAAATCCATTTTTTTTGTAATTATAGGTTTTCCAAAAAAAATATGAGAAAATTCAGAGTTATTCTTGAAGGTCTCTGATAGAAATTGACAATATTTTACTTTTCTAAATATTAGGATTTGTAATTTTCGCAGAATTAAATAATATTTGAACTTTTTTATTTCTGTCAGATTAAAATCAAAAATATTCTAATTCTGAATTTTTTCGTTTATATATCTTCTTTGAATTCGCTTTCCAATTTTACTAATTACGAAACACACAAGTCATTCGACTTTTACCCTGTTGGAAATAGCAATTTTCCTTTTATTCGCAAGAGAAATAACTTGTATAATTTCTCTGTCTTCTAGAAACTCTATAATTACACTCTACTGGAGGAGTAAATATCAATGTGAAAACACGTCTATTTCCTTGCGTAGCAATAAACAACACTTACAATTAGTTAATAATTAAACAATTGCAACGGAAATCGAATCCTTAAAAGATCCAGAAACCGTAGTTCCATGTCTTTCTTCCTTCCGTTTCTACATTAACAGTTAATTAGCAGAAAAAAAAACCAAGCACTAACAATAAGTTAATAAATTATAATTCTTTCGACCATTAAAACTGACGACTGAATTTATTTGACTTCTCCTCCAGCCCGGAGAAATAGTGGGTAGAGTTTAAATTTATAATAAAACAATGAAAAATCTCCCATTTTAAAAATATAGTAGTTCAATATTAATAATAAAACTATTTTTAAAAAATAGTAAAATGATGTTAATTAAATAATTTAAGATAAAATTAAGTAACCTTTTCTGAGTAATATTATTAATAATGATATTTTAAAAAAAAAATTATTTCTGAGAGAAAATTTGAAAATATTAAAATTAAAACTCGAAATTTTCTCTCATTTCAGGAATAACGACAGTTTTGACGCTATCGACGATAAGTTTGGATTCGAGGACCGATTTACCGAAAGTCAAATACGCCACGGCACTCGATTGGTTTCTTCTAATGAGTTTCGGATACTGTATCGCCACGCTTTTGGAGTTCGCTGGAGTTCACTATTTCACAAAAGTCGGGAGCGGGGAATTCCCATTGGAAGAGGACGAGGAATGGGAAGACGTCGACGAGGCAGAATGGTTCTCCAGTGCGATATCATCCTCCAGTCCGCAGGTTGTCCATCCAGAAAGGAGGAATTCCCTGGTTCGCACGATATATACCGTAAGCCATCGAATTGTCTTTCCATATTTTTTTTTTGAGAATATTTTTGGGGCGAAAAGCCGAAATTTTTTCCGGAAATACGTATCCGCGAGGATCCATGAATTTGGGATTTGGGAAGCTGGAAAATTTAAAAAGGAACCATTAGTTTCAATTTTTTTATTGCTATCTAATAGTTTTTCCATATTTTTGCTTCTCCAATAGTTTCTTTGTATTATAATTGTTCTCTTTAAAATATTTTTGGGATGGAAAGTCGAAATTCCCCAAAGATCAAGCTCGAAAGCATGAAGTTGGCAAATTTTCAAAAGGAATTTCGTCCTTTTTTCTTTATTTGCAATCTCAGTTACCATCAGGTCATGAGGATTCATCGAGGCGGTGAAAGTCGATAATCCTGATGGAACTGACTACTGGTGTTTGCGAATTTTCAACGGATTAATGAGAAAATCCTCTTGAAGTGGAAACCGGACCAACATTTTCTTTTTGCCATAACAGGACACACATGAATTTATAATTCAGCTCAGATTTCCGGAATATCGTCATTCTGGTGTGGGAATTTTAATTTCATGTGTTTCAGTTTTTTCGATTGGATAAAAAACAGATTTTAGTGTTATTTTTTCGCACTGGGAGTGTGAATTTAATTTCTAATGGTACCATCATCCAGAAAAATAACAGCAAAATCGAATTAAGACAAAGAATTCCCCTAAATCGTAGTAAAAAAATTAATAGTTTTTTGAAAATAAAATATATATGCATATAATTACATATCAGTTACATAACAAATGAAACACACGTAGGACGGAGTTGGAGTTCCAAGAGGATTCCGTGAAAACAGAGTGGAAACTTCTCAGGCCTCATGCATGGTAGAAAGACAAACACAAACAGAGATTCGTTTGCCAAGGTGGAGGGAATTTCTCTATTGTTTAGCAGGAGACGATGGTTTCAGGTAAGATACGTACATGCAATTTGGGCTATTACATACGGTTACATGTGTACGAAGAAAAAAAACCAGTACATGTTGCACGACAGGAGGAATTTAACTAATTAAGCAAACTGGTATAGGTTGCAAATGCGACTGTGCTGTAATCAGAATTATTTTGCCTAGAATTGAGTCATTTTGCGAAATAGCAAATCCAAAAATAATTGAATTCAACGTAATACTGTTTAATTTACGCTAAATAAATTAAATATAAATAATGGGAAAATGGCATTATTATTACCAGTGAAATTATTGATATTTAGCTTTACTGAATTTTGATGTTCTTCTTTTTCTAATGCACCAGAATGTGCAGTTGAAATTTTTCTCTCTTTCTTTTCGTTGAAAGAGAGAGAGAGAGAGATAAGACCTGTTTGCAATATTCTCTTCATCTCCGTTTCGGTTTCATACCGTATCTGCCGAAATCTTTTGATATGACAACACGTACATATTTCTATATATATATATATATACATTATTTACTTATTATATAAAATAGATATACTTCGTCGCACAGCTGTCGAGTGGAAATTCGACTTTTTCCAAAACGTAGGAAATTTAAAAAAGAGAAAATTAGATATTTGACGTCCAACCGAAATATTCAAAAATATTGAATTTAAAAATTGTTGTACCTCGGATATAAAATAATTCCTTAGATATATACATTCCCTGAATAATTTCCTTGACAAATATCGGAATTAGCGATCAACAATCGAGCATTATCCCGGGGTACCGGTAGGACGGTGTAGACTTAGTTAATTTAATTAAAGAATTAACCAAACTAAGCAAATATTGGCCGAGCCAACTAAATTGGTATCCGATTCAACGAAATTTGCATAGATCTCCGGTTCCAATGGTACCGAAGTTTTGGCTGCAGTCCGTCATTGATCTCCTATTATAATCTCCTGCAAAGCTACGCCTTGTGCAATCCCCAGAGACGAGGGTTGTTAGTTTAATGCACATTCTCGTGTTGACTTTTCATAAAGGTTCCTTTGCTTTTTACCAAACGGAAACCTAGTTGATTTTCCCGCTTATTCAAAAATTCTATAGAGACTACTGGAAAATGAGGAAAACCTTTCCTTCTTCGCGTTGAAGACGATATTAATTCGTTTCTGTAGTTTTCCTACAGACAATGACAACAGAATTTTGTTTGGTTTCCTATACTTATTTTAAATTCCATAAGAAATAAAATTAATTCAAGACTAATCTAATAGATTTTTTTAATGGTTTTTCTATGGAATGAAAAAACAATTGAATGGGTCACCTCAAAAACGTTGTAAGGTACAAATGGCAAATTGTTCAAAAACTCCCGAAAATAATAAAAATAACCTAATGGATTTTTATAAACAATTTTTCTAAAAATGGATGAATTTTTTTAAAAATCCATCAGGGTATTATTTTCATTTTCGGAGGTTTTTGAACAAATTGTAATTTGTACCTAACAACGTTTTTGAGGTGACCCATTCAATTATTTTTCTACTCATTAAAAAATTCCAAAAAAGACGAAAGCCACGAGAAATGATTTTATTTGATTTCTATGTTTTTCCTGTGAACTGAAGAAAAAAACATAATTTTCTTTAACAACCAAAAAACTGAGTTATTTATACCGGACACGTGCATAATACGAGCAAATAATTACAGTACTTGTTTATGGAAAGTAAATATCATTGATTCGCAGTAGGAAAGTTTCTCAGAATCAAACAAATTGTATTCGAAGGCAACAAGTGGTTTATTTACATGTATATCTCGTGAAATGATGGAATTGATTTAAATACATGAATTTCGTCGCAAAGTTTCCTTAATGGAATAATCCCTTCATTCGGTCAAAACCATTTTTGTGGGTTCAATAAAATTCGCTCTCTTATTTTTTCAATCAGTTTCACATTTTAATGAAATGTAGGGTGAATGTCCCTGGTAGGACCTTTTTGTAAATTCAAATATAGGAATAATACATTCTTTATTCGAATTTATATATATAAATAAATTGTTAAATCGAATATAATGATTTCACAGATTCCATAAATATCTTTCAGAAGAATTGAATGGATGAATGGTTTTTCTTTTTATTATTTCCAGAAAATTCGTACACGTCAATCAGTTCCGTCATTCTGTAAAATATATGTGTATATATAGAATTTATTGCCTACGAATACAATTTACTTTGAATTCCAGGAAATTTAATCGACGCAAATAAAATACATTCCTACAAAGCAACTTCTATATATATTTCATGTAAACAATCCAATTTTCTTCATTAAAATAATTCTGTCTTTTTTTTACCACCTGATGAGCTTTTTTTATTCCGTAATCAGTGGTTGGATTAATTTGTATATAGATTTTGTAATTTTTGTATCACCCAAAAATACCAAAAAAGTCCCCAAACTCCAAAAAACCTAAAATTCTAAAATAACAAAAAAGTCTCAAAATAATAATTCTAAAAATCTAACATAAAAGAAGACCCAAAAAGCTAAACAGACCAAGATACCAAAATACAAACAAAAAAAATTTCCAAAATCTGAAAATTCCAAAATCCCAAAATTCTAAAAATAAAAGAATATAAACGATACGAACGAACCCGAGTTTATACCGGAAACGATTTTTTCTTTCAATGACAAGTACTATTTGACTCATCTTTCAATATACTATTATATTCCATGATCGTGCGGGTCTACGACACCTCCTAATTTTTCTAATATACATATATATACATATATGTAAGAGTCAATACAAAAGTAACAAGGTAATAACCCGCAGGTGATTACGATTTTTTTGCTAGATTCCAAGGCCTAATTCCAAACAGGTTTCGACTAGGTACATGTCGAATTTCCCGTCTTCCTTGTAAATAAACAACAATTGCGTCTTAAACGGACGCCGCAAAAGTTGATTACAGATGTATTTTAATGCGTGGAGGAAAAAAAGCGTAACCGCAAAAACACATGTATATGTGAAACGCCGCTTATATAAATAGATTACGCAAATGTGTAATTACGTGAATTATTAATTGTTTTCAAATTCGGTGTTAACGTCAACATAATTTCATTACTACTACTACTACCAATACCAATATCATTATTATTATTACCACAATTACTACTATATATTTTATAATTTTCACTATTATTATTTTTATTTTTATTATTATTACTGTTATTATTATTTTCGGTATTGTTATTATTATTATTATTATTAATATTATTATTATTGCCATTACTATTATCAATACTATTGATATAAAAATTTGCCCCTATAGGCGCCGGAGACAACGAGAAGCTGCTGGTACTCGCAAACACGGTGAACGCACCGAGAGGCATATAAACAGCGTTTCACGGATCGACCGAGTGGCTCGTGTGGTTTTCCCAGCTTCCTTTGGTTTTCTCAACGTGTGTTACTGGTTGGTATATGTCACTTATCAGGAAGAATTCAAATGGCAAGACCCCCCCGCAGGTTTATCGTCCCATTGAACTTTGTATCTCAAGGAAAGTTAATTAAAGTGTGATGAAATAAATTGTAACCCAGATCATCATTTATTTGATCTTTTTCCTCGGTTATCGAATTTTTCTTTATACATACTTCCTTCTTCGAAATATCAACCACGGAGAGAATATTTCCTGTAATTCTTCGATATTTGTTGAAACCCCTAAAATGCAAAAAAACTAAAGAAAAAAAAATACCAGAATTTCAAAAATCCCAAATTCCCAAAACCCAAAAATCTCAAATAAAAGAAAATTCCACTTCCCGCCTATTTTTATGTCCTGCATCCCCCCTCTTTACCCACACCCATCCCACCATCCCGCTCAGCGGCTCCATCTGCCGGCAGTTTCCTTAACTGGAAACAACATGGCGAAAAGTGGGAAGACCTATCGACGATTCATCGAATGAAAAACACGTAAATAAGTGGCCGATTGCCCGTGGAGGCGAGTAGGAGACGGAAGACGGAAGCTAGAAGCAGCAAGCAGCTGGCGTCGCGATTCGCGAGAAAAGCAAGCAAGCGAGCGAGCATCCTTCCTTCCGGGATCCGGATGGGTGTGGATGTGCGGTGTGTCAAAAATAATGACGAGCACCTGTACCAGCTGATATCACCTCCCCTCCCCCTGCCCTTCGTCGTCATCGTCATTGTTGCTCAAGGTGTAGCACCACGCAAACCTATTCGTACCCCGTCCCTCTATTCCATTCCAACCTCCAAAGTCAACGGGGAGAATGATCCTTCGAGTTTCTTCGCGATTCATCTCTTGACGGACGCAGGTAAGACAATTTTTATTCTCTTTCTCTCTCTCTCTGTCTCTATGTCTCTCCTCTCTTTCTCTTTCCCTCTCTCTGTATTATTTTCATAAATACTTACACTATATGGTTATTTTATTGTAAACAAATAACTAAAAGCTAATAAAGATCAATTGATCAGGTGAGACCTTTATTCTTTCTCTCTCTCTCTCTTTCTCTTCCCCCACTCTGTCTCTCTCTATCTTTTTATTATTCTTAGACATACCATAGACATAACATACTCTTATTTTGTTACAAACGAATAACTGAAAAGAATTTGCATCCTGCTTGAGAAGCAAAAAAATACACTTTTAAAAAATATATTGGGTTGGCAAATAAGTTCGTTCAGTTTTTGTGTTTTATTCCACTGTAAAAACCGAACGAACTTATTTGCCAAGCCAATAGTTTTACAATAAAATTTCAATGGTCTTTTTCGATGCGAGATATTATTGCTACCCTTAGTAGAGAGCAATAAAAAAATCAGTGCTAAAGTTGACGTGTCGAACAGTCGTGAATGAAATACCATACATCAGCAACAATACCATGAATTTTTGTTATGCCAAGAAACCTGAAAATAGCGTATAAATTTTATTAAGCGGCTGTTATTAAGTGGCGATACTACATAGATGTCTCACGAAAAGTATCGTGCAAGTGCCGGTGGCACCACATTGGCATCGTACATAAGGATTTATATCGGCGCCAAACGAAAGAATCCCGATCGGACGTGCGAACGGCTAATAAAGTTGTTTTTCCAATGGCAGAACTCGAAATCCTGCAGATGTTCCATCATGACTCCCCCGTCGAAGCGTAAGCGTGGATCGTCCGTCAGCTTCAGCACGAATAAAGGAGCCGACGAGATACAGATATCCCTCGCGCCTTATATACAGACCTACCTCGCGCATACCGGCCATGGATTAGGATGCTGCGGAATCGGCCTGCCAGTCCCCTTCGAGCGCGCAGCACCTCGGTCCTGGTGGAACCCCAGGTTCGATTCCAAGATACTGGAAGATCAGTACAGAAGAAGTGCCTTTCCACAGATTAGACTGAGATTTAGGTAAATATGTGGATTCCAACATTCGCATATTTAGAAATTCTTTACGATCAGAATTTGTTCTTTATTTCATTTTTAGTATTTTCGAATTTGAATATAGAATTTTGAATTTCAAGAAACTAATTATTATGAGAATCAATTTTCAAGCTACAAATAGTCTCGAAAGTATTTTAAAAAATGAGTAATTCAAAAAATCAAATTGCTTACTGATAATATTCCCAAAATTACTACAAAAGTCGTTATTTACAAAACTTCAATTTTTTACTAAAACCCTATTTCCATTTTCTTTCTTTCTCACAGATATGCATTGATATATATCCTACTGGTCTCCTTAACATGGCTGATATATTTCGTGGCGAACGGGGTGGAGAACAACACCGACTCCTGGCCGGCATTGGCAGCGGGTTTCGGCACGATCGGGGTTCTCGTGTCCGCTGTGATTTACCTGACGCACACGGAGTACTACAAAAGGTGCGTTCTCCCGCTATCGCTGGGAGTGGCGTTGATGCTCTGCCTCCTCTCCCTGCTGTTCGTGGCTCTGATACCACCTCACGCGGACGGCCTCACTCTCGTCGGACATTTCGCCGTGTGCTCGGAAATCCTGCTACTAATCTACACGGTCTTGCCCATGCCTCTGTACGCGTGTCTCTGCATCTGTGGCACGTATTCGCTGCTGTTCGAATTCCTGACCGCTTATCTATACGGTGCGTACACCGTCGACCGATACACCGATCACTTGCATGGAGCAGCAGCAGCGACGACGAACACGGAGAATCAACTTCCTAGTCTCCTGTCGAAGGGAAACGCCAGCATGGGCAACTTCCTCTCGAACAATACCGATACCCATTCCAGGATGGAAAGTCTCGATTTTACAACGACTCTGACAGCAAGAATTCTCATGCAAATATGCATTCATATTATCGGCAT
Source organism: Gasteruption jaculator (assembly GCA_949825005.1). NCBI lineage: Eukaryota > Metazoa > Arthropoda > Insecta > Hymenoptera > Gasteruptiidae > Gasteruption > Gasteruption jaculator. The sequence continues at coordinate 14,330,397 of OX463765.1, read as the reverse complement.
TCACATTTTGATAATGACCTTCGTACGTATGAGGGGAACTTTCATGAAAGTCGGACAATCCCTGCTGGTTCGACGCCAGCTGGAGATGGAGAAACAGCTGAAGGAAAAAATGATCCACTCGGTGATGCCGCCGAAAGTAGCGGATTGGCTGATGGAGGAGAGCGAACGCGAGAGGGAAAGGGAGGATTCCTTGAAAAAAGGCTCCATTCCCTCGAACCACACCGACATACGTTCGCTCTTTCGACCTTTCAACATGCACTCGATGGAGGACGTCAGTATCCTCTTCGCCGATATCGTCGGGTTCACGAAGATGAGCTCCAACAAAACGGCCGAGGAACTCGTGGATATTCTCAACGACCTCTTCGAGAGGTTCGACGATCTCTGCGAGCTCAACGGGTGCGAGAAGATTTCCACCCTCGGCGATTGCTACTATTGCGTGAGCGGCTGCCCCGAGCCCAGACCCGACCATGCCACCTGTTGCATCGAAATGGGTTTAGGTATGTTGATTGTTGGTTACTCTTTGGTACGTATGTATACTCATATGTGACAATAATGGGAGCAAATTGTGCTTTTATCAAGCGCGAAAATTGAAAGTACGGAAAATTGGCAAAAGAGATTTATAAAATGTTGACAATAATTATATGTACAATATGTAGGTGTATATATTTGTATATATAAACAGTTTAAACAGAAGCAAGATTAAATTGTGTTGGAATGAAAAAAAATTGTCAATGACGCGATGATAATAATTAAGAATTAATTATTATTAGACAAAGATAATTTGTTAGAGAATTAATAGTTCATAGATTTTCGGAAATTTGAACAATTAAATCAGATTACTTCTTTTTATTAAATTTTATTACTATTATATGTACTTATCAATTAATTTTTAGCTTGAGTTACTCTTCAGAATTTCTTGTAGCGAGTATATTACTTATAACTATAATTTATTTGGAAATCATCGGAACTGGTTTGATTCTAGCCCATCTGGAAATCGACCTGATTTTTTTTTACATTCCAAGTCAATCGTTGATCCTTTTATAAATTTTAAAATTCCGCATTTAATTTTTTCATGGATCTGCTCTTTATCATGAATTTTTTCCTCGTTCTTTCAATTCTTAATTAATTGTCAATTTTCGATTTAATTATCGACGCTTGATTTTTCTATATTTTTGCTTTAATTATTAATTGTCGGTTAACTATAAATCTTCGATTTTTTTTTTCAATATTCAGTACTTACAATTAATCAATTTTGCATTCGCTGCAGTAACGGGAAAGCATAATAACTCACAGTTTTTCTGTCTGTTACAATTTATTCTACGCCCACCCTGGTATTATCTTTCCCAACTTTCTTCGCTACTACATTTTCCCGTCCATTCTCTTTGCATCTAAACTGTTTCTGGACCGCTGCCAATTGGAATAAAACTTTCCGAAACTTTTCTACCGCTTCCTTCCATTTATTATTTCCTTCTTTGATCTCCTGCACTTCTTTCTTCTTACGTTTGTTTTCCTTCCCCATTTTTCAACTTTCAGTTTGTCTCGCGATTTCTCCTTTTTACCCTTTTCTCAACTTTTCTTCTTAACTCGGAGTTAATTTATCTTAATCCTCATTTGAAACAGCAAACAGACATTTTAGTAAATATATATTTCATAGAACTTTTGCTGGGGGTTCCGAACTTTCCTGAGTTTCCGTTGTTATATTTTATTCAAAAGGTCACCAAAAAACATTTCGTATTTTTATATTTTGTTTAACACAATATTTTATATATTTTTATAAATATTGTTATATAGATAGCTATGTATTTTTAGAAACTGCTCTTACTTAATCTGGGTAAATTTGTATAAACAATTTTTTTTTATACAATTCAGTTTTTTAACATATTGTATCAAACAAAAATTTTTGACACAATTTTTGAAACAATGGATTAAAAAATTGAATTGTATAAAAGAAATAATCTTTTGCTTAAGACAGTTTATTATTTAACTTTATTAAATCGATAGTTAATTTTTTTTTTGCCATTTCCAATTAATTTTCGAAAATAATTATTTCATTTGCAAGAAAGGCTTATCAAAATTTTACGTTTCAGCAATGATCGAGGCGATCAAGCAGTTTGATATTGAGAGACGAGAGGGTGTAAACATGAGGGTCGGTGTACACACGGGAACTGTACTTTGTGGTATCGTTGGCACCAAGAGATTCAAGTTTGATGTATGGTCGAACGATGTTACATTGGCCAACAAATTAGAGAGTACCGGCAAACCGGGGAAAGTTCATCTCAGTGAAAAAACCCTGAGTTTTCTCGGCGATCGGTATCTCACCGAGGAAGGTGATACCATTAATGGTAAGTTTCACGATTCCCTTTATTTTCTTCTTGCCGCATCGAAAAAGTGCCATTGATTATCGTACATCAATTATCAATAGTATTCAAAAATTTAAACTTTGGCTTGAATATGGTTTTAGGATCGACTGTGAGGCACAGAAAGGAAAATGGTATTGTTGGAAATTTATATTTCAGTAAAAAATGCCGTTCAAATTAAAGTATCAAAGTAGAAAGTCGATATTTTCAGTCGACAGTGCAATTGCGACAGAAAATATTAATTGATAAAAGATCTCGCATCGAAAACTATGATTGAGCATTGAATAGTTCCTATACATTATAATTGATTGACAAAAATTTCGAAAATTCTCGATTAGAAGCTATTAATAAATTACAGAAGTAGCAATTATTTATAAATAAAATAGCTTCGATTATATATTATTCGTATAATCTAAAGCAATTAGTATCGATGACGAAAATTACCAATTTTGTCAAAAATCTGATTTTTTTCTGGCTGGTATTTAATAATAGAATTAATAACAATCATCGAACACTGCGAATTTTTCAAAATCAATTTTGGTTTAATAATTAAGATAACAGTCAGGTTAAAAATTGAACCTGTCACTTGCGTTTTTTCCGATCGCTCTGCGAAGAAATCGAATTTGCATCCTGCTTGAGAAGCAAACAAAAATTAGAATACGACAAATAATGATCAAATTTTGTGTAGAGAAAAACTCCTAATGTTTTACAATAAAATTTCAATGGTTCTTTTTCGATGCGAGACATTATTGCTACCCTTTGTAGAGAGCAATAAAAAATCAGTGCTAAAGTTTACGTGTCGAACAGTCGTGAATGAAATACCATAAATCAGCAACAATACCATGAATTTTTGTTATACCAAGAAATCTGAAAATAGCGTATAAATTTTATTAAGCTGCTATTATTTTTTTCACAATCAATACTATTATCTTTATAATTGGATATTTATTAGATATCAGTTAGTAATATTAACACTATGCCGTCCGGTGGCACCACGTTGGTGCCATGCGAAAACTATCGGGCAAGCGCCGGTGGCACCACGTTGGTGTCGTACATAAAGATTTATACCGGCGCCAAATGAAAGAATCCCGATCACACGTGCGGACGACAAAGTGTTAATATAATACACATGGGATTCCGAGTTTTTAATAATAATTGAAATACGAATACCGACAATATTGGCAATCAATGATACTTTTTCGATGAGAATTGAACTTCGGCTAACGATTTATGTTTGTTTTGTAAAATAAGAAAGATGGTATGAGTGTAAAAAAAACACTGACTTTTAGGAGTCAGGTCTTATTTTATCCGTGCTCGCAAGTCAGACATTATGAATCAATTCATGGTGAAGGTAACGTCGCCAACGAGTATTTCACCATTAATGCAAACTCGTCATCGATTAGCATCTTGTGATAATCAATCAGTTAAACCGAAGAACCGATATTTCCATATGCTCAGTATTGCCAATAACTATAGGACGAAAGCCAATTCTTTGCCAAGTATTTTGGATTCGGAAAATGATGGGAATAACATAGAAGTCGATAAAGAAACGCAAGATGACAGTGATTCAAATAAAAGTCCAACTTCAACTGCGAGCTACGGCAAAAAGAAAATCCGACCAGGCAAACCTTGGAGGTATTTACAAAGGCAACGTACAACTGAGGAAATTAGAGGATTCGATGATAACGAGAACAAATCGAACGGTCGTAATACCGATATCGTTTGCATATCGCAAAGAGACGAATGCAATGTGATAGGGAAGGTTGGTATTTGTAAAACCTCTATATTAAAATTTGTTCGGCTTCGAATTTAAAAACAAAAGTAAAAAAATGAAAATTTAAATGAAAAGAATAAGAACATCAGACTTTTTGTCAAATTTGGTATTTTTATTATTTTTCTAATTATGATTACAATTACAATCATTCTGATTTTTAAATATTACATTCTATGATATTCATTCATTACGAGGCAGAAAAAAATCAAGGTTTTAATCACGATTAGAAATTATTCCAAATTATATCTAAAACAAAATTTTGTTAAAAATCATAATTCAGTTTTACACGGAAACTGATACGGTTTTAAAATTTGCCGAAGCTTTCATTTTTATTTTCATTTTCAATGGAAAATTTATAGATGCTCTTTGGTTGCAGGATACTCTGGGTAACGGAGTTCGAGTGGATTTAAATCCAGATCCAACGGCACTGCCGTCTAGTCCTTTATTGCCATCACCGGCTGTGACGATGCGTCAGCCCATAAGTCACGCATCGTCGATTTGCAGCAGAAAGGATTCGGGCATTAGAAGTAACAGTAGGCGAAGTAGCATTCAGCAACAAGTAGGTTTTGATTATTTGTATAGAAAATTTAAAAAATCTCTGCTTCTATTCGTAATGATAAATAATGAATTTAAAAGTCGACTTGCCCCAGTTTCGAGAGCAACGGGTGGTTTATTATTTTTACCATCACAGTCTGAAATTATATAATAATTTTGTTTTTACAACGAGATAATCCTACACGCTTGGTCTCATTAAATCCATTGATTGCAGCTATTTCTCATGAACGAAATGGCCCAAGGAGGAGGTGGAGGCGGAGGAGGGACGGATCTCCTGGGACACAGAGTCAGTGGTTATTACACGTCGAGCTCGACTTTGAATTCCACCCACGAACCGTCTTCTTCAGTTCCACCTTACCCATTCCCACCGATCGTCACGGACACTTTTGGAGCCTGTTTTCACAAGTTGAGGAAACAATCCGATCTCCAACTCATCAGGTAACGAATATTTATATGCTTTAAAAATTCTTAAACAATCGAAACGTCGCTCAAGAATTTCTTGATAATTAGGTTACTTTCAGCTTTAATTATAAATATCGGGGCTTTGAAATAAACTCCGATAATTATGATTAAAAAAACCCCGAATCTTTTATTTTAAATATAAAGTAATTTCCTATTTTCAAAATAAAAAATCATTCATCCTAATTATTTCTCCATTTCAGATGCGTCCAGGATAACGTGGCGTCCCAACGATCTTATTTCGTCAATCCTCCTTTATCCAGCGTCACTCTCTTTTTCAAAAACAAGGAAATGGAAAAGGAATACCGGGAAAACGCGCATAAGGCGAGCGAAGGTTTCGGTGGCAACCCACCAACCCTGGCCACGTCCAGATTCAACACCTACTTCGACATCCTCGTCTCTGCCTTGGTGTACACCGGGATCACGGTCTCGTTGTTTCTATTGTGCCAACCTGCCACGCATTACGTGGTTTTCTGCGCGTTCGCTACCGGGATACAGGCCATCGCCGTGTTCCTCTGCATCAGGCAGTTGCTGGACCCCAATCGGAACCACGGGAGCACCGTCACCCAGAGGATCTTCAAGTTCTGCTCCAGGTGGTACCCTTGGCACGTCTGCGGCGCTCTGCTTGTCGGGTTACCGATCATTTCCATCCTCCTGAACTTCAGCTGCAACGAAACTCGCGCGGAAGTCCTCGAACGGCATCATTATTACCATTATTACTGCAGCTACCTCGTCTTCGTCGGCCTCGTGCACTTCTGCAACTTCACGCAGCTGAATTGTTGGATGAAGAACCTCCTGGTGACGATCTCCGGCGGCCTCTTCGTCGCCCTTTTCCGGCACCGGCATCGCCATGCGACGGAGATCTACTTGGACGTGGTTCTGCTGCTGCTGCTCGTCTGGTTCCTCAACCGGGAGTTCGAGATCAGCTACAGGCTCAGCTTCCACGGCAATGCCGTGGCAGCCAGGGACAAGGCTCGCGTGCAGTCGATGAAGAACCAGGCCGACTGGCTCCTGCACAACATCATCCCCAAGTACGTGGCCGACCAGCTGAAGACCACGGCCAAGTACTCGCAGAACCACAAGTCCGTGGGCATCATCTTCGCGAGCATCGTCAACTTCAACGAGCTCTACGACGAGTCCTACCTCGGCGGCAAGGAGTACCTGCGGGTCCTGAACGAGCTGATCGCCGATTTCGACGAGCTGCTGGAGAAGCCGGAGTACGCCAACGTGGAGAAGATCAAGACCATCGGCAGTAGCTTCATGGCGGCCAGTGGCCTGAATCCCAGCGTGCGACAGCAGAGCGAGCACAAGTGCACCCACTTGTTCCAGTTGATGGACTTCGCCCTGGCCATGCAGAAGGTCATTTTCGACTTTAACCGCGATCTGCTGGGGTTCAAGCTCATCCTGAGAGTCGGCTACAACTACGGCGACGTCACCGCGGGAGTCATCGGCGCCACGAAGCTCTACTACGACATCTGGGGCGATGCGGTGAACATCGCGTCCAGGATGGATTCCACCGGAGTACCGGGACGCATCCAATTCGCCAGCAACTGCGTGGACGTCCTGTCGGAAAGGTACAAGTACGAGCCCAGAGGGCAGGTTTACGTGAAGGGTAAAGACAACATGAACGTTTTCCTCATCGCCGGGAAGAAGGAAGGTACGGAGCTACCTTTCCGGCCACCCGGCATCGGCGAATCTCCTCCCACGCAATCACCGCGATGAGACAGAGTAGCGATTTTCAACTTGGGTTTGCGGTACGTGGGGTGATATCGATATTATTTGCGGGTGACTCTACAAAAGGAAAAAAGGGTGTATTTAGAGAAAATATTTGATAATTGAGAAAACTAGAGCTGGAGGTTGGAATTTTTCCAAGGGAGAGTATTTTTTTCTGGAACTTTGTCGAACCCCGAGGTTCGATAAAGTAATTGTTTTATTTCTTTGGATTTTGGAATCGAAAAGTACCAAATTTTCGTCGGGTAATCTGTTGGATCCTGAGATATTTTAGTTCTTTATTTGGATTTTAGCTTGAAAAAAGTGAATTTTGTTCCGGTGCTTTCTTGGGTTTCAAAATTTGTTAGAGTATTTTTTTCTTTGGATTTTGAAATCGACATCTAAGTCAGACTGACTCCTTGGAAAAAGACATATGGCACTACAATACTCCTAAATTACTCGAAAGCCCTTACGGTACTCAAATATTTGCAGCGATTAAGTTGCAGCCTATGTATTGCAAATCCAGGATCAATATCAGCTCTGATGGAAAAAGCATCCATTTCGATGGAATAAAATTGAAGTACGACAGAAAAATTACAAAAAAATTATAAAACATCGAAATTGAAAGTACTCTACAAAATTACAGAAGAGAAACAAATTTTGGAAAATTGTCACTTATTACCCGCGATTTTTAGTAAATCTCAGTATTACAATAATTTTATTTAACAATTTTTCCATTGGATTTTTTTTAACAACGATTTCTCGTTATTTACTTTTCAATATTCTTTACAAAATCCAACTATTTTAATGTCTAACGTTTGAAACGTAATTAATTAAATTTATTAAAATATAACATTTTTTTCATAAATCTTCATATTGATAATTTGAGGAGAAAAACTACGGTCACTGAATTATTCGAGACAAATTACATTGCTTCTTAAATCCATTCGACAATTATGGAAAAAAATATATTTTAGCCAATTTTCTATTTTGAGTGAATTCCGAAATTTTGCTATTTATCCATCAGAGAGCTACTGTCTCGCCTTAACGACTGCTCAAATCTCTCGAAAAGCTATTTCTGAGAGTAAAAGATCTACTAAATATCTAGTAAAAGAAATAAACAGAGGTGATATGTACACGCTAGTATATATGTGAAATATACTATTTATTTGTGTGAATAAGAGAGAAAGCGAGAGAGAGAAAATTTTTAAGAAAAATGTATATAGCTCTAGCGATGTTGGCCCAGTGTTGCCCGGAAATGAGTATTTTGAAATCATTTTTCGCTGCACTTTGGAATACTTATTCCCGAGCAACATCGATCAAGATTGATATTTCTATAAAAGTGTAATTCCAAATCCCAGAAACTCGATTGAAGGGATTATGTCTACTTGGGATTGGGAAAGTAACGTGAATCCCAAGTAGTGGGCATAACACCTTAACTCAGAAACTACTCTAAGTGTTTTTATGACATAAATCTTTTTATTTATATATAAATATATATGGTTTATTAGGTTTCTAAGATTATTCGTAGCTACTGACGTAAATTTACGTCATTTGATATTTTTTCCCTTTGGATTTTTAACTTTTACATATTTATATTTATTCCCAAGCACGATATTTTATTTGAACGTTCTTCTTTTTCATTTATGAATTTTATATTATTTTAATTTACAAACTTTTACAAATTTATTTTCATTTTTTAGCCTTTTAATGCAAAATTTATAAGATTCATTTTGGTTTTAATTTATGAAATCTATTCTTACTTACATTTCAATTACTTTTTTTTATTTTAACCATTTTTCAATTATGAAAATGAAAAATTGCCGGAATAGTTTTTAATTGATCTTAGAAAATGATGGAATCATATTAATAAAAATATGATTTATGAAAATCGACATTGTAGTTTCTGAGTGAAATCGAATTCGCGAAATTTATGGTTACATTTTTACTCATATATATATATATAAGTATAGATAATAGATATCCACATTTCACTCCGCAACGTATAAACACAAAATGCCAATTGTATTTTTGTAAATAATAATCGAACGGGAGTCGCGGTTGTTGTTGCCTTTGCAGAAGTACAAAACAAACAAAAAATGCTTTACAACGTTTCTCAGTCCTTCGACTTAAAAGAAAGGATACATCGAAATCAATTGTTCATGAGTGTTTTGTCATGGTGTCAGTGAATTGATATCTAGTGAATTCAACGAAAGTGATGCGATACCATTATTTTTACGTTTCCAAAATCGCCACGAATTAGAAAAAAAAGAAAAGCAGAAAAAAAATTAAATAGTTAAAAAATTAAATCTCCATTACATATTTTTTTCTGCTAGATTCAGCGATTTACTGCCTTTCCTATCGGTAGAATTCTCGCTTGAAATACACTTTTTCAAATTTTCTCAAGTTCGGTACAAAATTGAACATCAAGATAAAAATTTTCTAGAATTTATGGAAACGCAGATTCGAGTCATTTTCCAGCAGCTTCGTTTTAAGACACGAATAAAACTTATGGATCTATAATCTCAGAATGATCTTAAATCAATCGATGCATTTATTTAAATCCCTTTTCCAGGGAAATTGATATCCGCTGAAATATATTTTAAAAAAAAAAGTATAACGAGAGCGGAAAGAAATTTAATTCCATCACTTTTTAGCATTTTTTGTTTAGTATCTGTTGCAAATGTATATTTTTCCCCAGATAGTTTACGAATCTCAGAAGATTCCTCCTTAATCTGATTTTTTTTGGTTCCTAAGCATATGTTATTTTATGAATTTTATTGACTGTATAGAAAACGAATGATGTTCCACCAAGTGGCATTTTTAAATGTATAAAAGAAATGTTGAGTTGAAAATTAACTGATTTTTTTTCTTATATATCAATTAATTTATTTTATTGTAAAAGAGAGGGAGAGCTTTAACTTCGAAAAAAAAGTGGCAGAAACAAAATAATCACTGTGTAATTGATTAAAATGTAACTCGAATTACTGTATCTCGAATTTCTTTCGTTAAAGGAAATTAACAATGTAAATTATTGGAGTTTCTGAAACTGGTGTTGTTTCTTTTCCATTTTTTGGAATTTCACACTTTTCTCCAATTTTCCATAACTTCCTATATTTTTTCCTTTAATTTTTCATATTTTACATAATTTTACGGAATTTCGTCTTCGATGAGATTAAAAAAAGAGGAAAATTCGAAAATTATTATCTAAATAATTAATTTATAATCAAAATCCTATTAGAATTCTGAAAATGAATCAACGGATTCAAAAATTGGCAAATTCCTCATTTCAATATTCGTAAACACAAGAAATTCCAAAAAGTACACGAAATTTTTTCAATTTCTATTTTTCCTTTGGAATTTCAATTTATCTTTTTCCAGAAGAAGGGACAAACAAAAATTAACATGAAATATTCGTAACTGGGATTTTGATAATTAACAGAAAATGAAGAGAAAAAACGACAACGCAAAGATTATTTTTGATATTTTCCAATGATTCCTTTTTATAAAATTTTCTATAAGGAAAAAAAAGAAACAAAAAGTATCTAAAAAATTATTATAAATTTCCATACGATATTGTAGATATCTTACAAATAACTGCCCCTTATTTGTTTATAAATAAAGAGCTTATTGTTTATATCCTCCTTATTTGTTTATAAATAAAGAGCTTACAAGAGACACGGTGTCGTCGTTGTCTGCAATTTCGAGGCAGAATGACCAACCCGTGGTTATCAATGCATTTCTTTATTACAGTACATTATATACAAGAATGATAGCATCGTTTGTTTGGAACAGCGATAAGAGAATTTTGACAGCCCTTCGATAAATACCTTTGGGAGTTCGCGATACTTTAAGTTCGAGATTATTTATTATCATCATTTTCATCATCATCATCATAATCGCTACTTTTGACTTTCCGACCGTGGAAAAAATAAATGCATTTTTAACGCATCTTTACAAAAGCGCGCGGCGCACATTCGAAAAATGAAAAACTGCAAAACGGTATTACGTAAATAATAACGATAACAACAACAAGAGTAACAAGATAGTGTTAAAGGTATCGTTGGAATGCATCGATCGCAAGAAATACCTTAAGGATACCCGTAATTAGTTAGGATTTTTTTATATTTTCAGACTTTCTTTTTGGGCGTGAACGTTTCGGTTATTTTTTTTTTTTTCATTTGTTTTTTGTATGACGTATAAATTACAAATATATTTTAAAAATATCCCTTCTTCGACCGTTGGTTGTAAATAAAATATATATTTCTCTGCGGTCTTCGCTTTTTTAATTATAAAAATCAGTAACGCGAACACCAATTCATTTAATAAATTCCAACATAACCGGAAGGCCGAAGAGAACATACATATTTACATTTTACAAATATATGTTTATCAAATTTCATGCGGAATAAAATCTCCCGTTTCTCTGATAATTCATTTTCTTTCTTTCTTTCTTTCTTTTTTTTTCGATCTCTTTCCAAAAGACGCATTCCTACCGCTGTTTTTCGTTACAGCCGAAACGATGCTTGTATATATCCGTGTGTCGTACAGCTTTGACCCCCATTTATTCATTTGTAAATAAATAAAAAATAAAGGCAATCACTGTAAAAAAAAAGAGAAGAAAAAGAGAGTTTTTGTTAAAAACCGTGGTTTCGAGTCCGATTCTTCCGTAGTCCGAGACTTCGAGCACTGTCGCATTCCCTGGAACCGCTAAGTCCTTTTCCTTTCTTTTCCTTTTCTTTCCTTTCCTTTCACGGGGAGTTTCCGTCCGTCCCTTGACTCGTGTATTATTATACCTTCAAGTGAATTGTCTCGGGAATCACCTACACAAAGCAAGCGAATAATAATTAGAAAGCATTAATGAAAACCTTTCGCGAGGGAACCTTTCTCTTTGCGTTGGGAAATGATTGTAATTTCAAGCGACACAACTTTTGGAGTAGACTGTGAGGCGACTAAAAAATTCGAAACATGTAATTTACATATGTGATATAGAAATGTAATATTAAGAATTTTTTTAAATTAGTCTCTAAAAAATTTCGTACAATTAAGAAGAAATTGCAATTTTATACTTTAAGATTTCCAAATTTTGAAATAAGGAAATAATAATATTAATAATAATAATAATAATGACTAAAAGGGCTGATTAATAAATGATAATCGTGATGGAGGATGATCTTACGTCAGTTTTGCGCTACGTCGGTCCTGCAAAAAGAGCAGTCAAACCGGAATCCGTGGAATTTTTTGCAATCTCGTCCAATCTATGGGGTTGAGGTTTGGCCGGAACCTGGATCCTCGGCAAATTGTCTATTTTAACTTCCTTTCGGAACAGCTGACCGACGCTTCTACCGATAAGCTGTAATTTCGAAGAACACATATGTCATCGTAAATAATCAAGTGTCGATCCGAGTTACAATATATAACAGCGGATGTTATTAATTAAAATATATATTAATAATTAAAATTGAGATTAATGAAAAATTACCTGGTTCGTGATCTTCTTAAATAAATCCTTCTTTCCCTTTTCGACTTTATTGCCTTTTGTGCTGACCACGGCCATCTTCTCGTCGAATCTCTGTAAGTCGGCCGGATTTATGCCGGGTATTTGTTGCATCACTTCGATGATGTTCGGGAACTTGGGTCTCAAACATTCGTAGACCTGCGCTCCCAGGGTTACCAGGGATCCCTGGTTGGCTTCGTGCTGCCCATGGAGTTGAAGCCCTTGAAGCACCGCTACCATGATATGAGCTGCCATCGCCGGGCTCAGGCTACCATCCGCGGCGAGCGCCCTGACCACCGGACCCGTTAGCATCGTCGCTTTCAAACTGGCATTGGAGTCGTTCCACGAAAGTGCCCTGAATTGTAGAAATACGATATTAATTGGAGTTTTGGATTTTTTTATCGCCCGCAATGAAACGAGTTTGCTGTGAATCGTAGGATAATAAAAATTGACCAGAACTATTACTAAAAATTTGAAGGAACGTTTCAAAATTTTTCCTTTTTTTTTAAATAGGGTAATAGTTCCATAAAAAATTGGGTGGTGTCTTGAATTGTAAAAATACGATATTAACACTATACCGTCCGGTGTCACCACGGTGGTGCCATGCGAAAACTATCGGGCAAGCGCCGATGGCACCACGTTGGTGTCGTACATAAAGACTCATACCGGCTCAAACCGAAAGAATCCCGATCGGACGTGCGGACGGCAAAGTGTTAATTGATTAATTACCCAAGAACGCAGAGCACGACGCTATGGCAAGTCGAGGGATGCCGTAGAACGAAAGCTCCCAATTCACTGACGACCTCGGCGACGATGCTGTTTCCACGCAAGGAAGGAGGATCTACCGCCATTCCCTGTCCGTTATCGTGTTCCATGGAATCCGGTGGCGCGGCGTCGCTGGCAGCACCGCCAACCAGGGCGACTTTCAGGACGTCCACGAAGTCTCGCGTTAAATTTCTGTTCAACATATCGTCTATCACCTCCTGCGTGTCAGTGTTCTCCTCGTCCAAGCTCCCGGATACGTAGAGTCGGGTCATGTACTGCCATTTCGCACTCAATCGTTGGCACACTGAAAAAGAAGAAATAATTTTAAATATTCCAACAAATAAATAGAGATTTATCCAAGAAATATCAGTTAAGAATGAGGTAATTGAAATTTCCGAGTCACATTATAAAATCAATTTATCATATTTCGCGTTAATTAAACTCTTATTAAATATACAAAATTATTAAAATAATTACGAAAAAGAAAATTATTTGTTTTTATGATTTTCGTGTATACTTATACTTACTGTGAGTCGCAACGTGAGCGAGAACAGGTACGAGAACTGTTTCATAAAAAGCCGGAGGACAAGAATAAACGAAAGGTTTCATAAACACTCGTATAATTGGTCGCAGTCTATAATCTGGAATCACCTGAAAAAAAAAGCGGATACGTACCAATTTATTCAAGTGTCAATTCATAATTTGTCAGTTTATAATTGATGTCAAAATAATAATTGTTATTTTACGGTGATAATCTTCACACTTTGCCGTCCGCACGTCTCATCGGAATTCTTTCGTTTGGCGCCGGTATAAATCTTTATGTACGACACCAATGTGGTGCCACCGGCGCTTGCCCGATAGTTTTCGCATGGCACCAACGTGGTGCCACCGGACGGCATAGTGTTAATGTAATTATTTCCTAATAGGTATACGATTTTTCATTTACGTTTACTTTCTTTCGGACAAATTTACGATACATTGAAACTCACCTCCATATTAGAGAAAACGGAATTAAGAAGGGCAGGTGCGAGTCCTGGGAGTTGATAGAAATCTCTCCCAATAGTATGACAGCCGCTGCCTAACATGTGATAACAACTGTCATGTATCGTAGTGAGAAACGATTGCATTCGTGTAACAGGTGCAACCACTGATGGGTTTTCACTCTCGGGGGCGTTATCGCTTCCAGTCAGTCCTAACAAGTTAGCTTTCTCTGACTCCAACAAACCGTAAGCGTTTCTGTAACCCTGAGAAAAAATAAAAATGTTGTCCTCAAAATTGCCAAAAATGCCGTTAGGGTTTAGTAATTTACAGTTTAAGCTATTTCGAGAAAAGAAGTTTGCGAGAAAATATCCGTGACCAAATTCTCTAGTTCAAAGTATTAGAATTTCAAAGAAAAATCATAACACTCTGGCATGAAAAAATTTCTTTACATTAAAAAAATTTAAAAATATTTATAAAATATAATTTTTTCAATTGGGGGAAGAAAATTGGTATAAAAAAATAACGAAACCTTTCCAAAAGAGAACCATTCATACCTCGGATAAATTGCTAAGAGCGGCCGGTGTGAAGAGCGCATTGGTGGCCCTCAAGAGCGCAAACAAAGTCGGTAGAACCGGTATAACGTGCGGCGCGGCTGGATTCCTGTAAACGGGATTCCCCGTTTCGCTCAACGCCGCAACGAAGCCACCCCGCGCCGCTCGGTCCGGATCCTCCGGGATGGAGCACCTCTTGACGACGCTCAACACCGTGATGATGCAGTACATCAAGTCCGCGCGATTTCTGCCCGAGGGCAGGTCGTCGTTGGGTCCCACCACGGAAGTCGTCGGCGGGGGAGCGTTGAGACCCACGTATCTCATGAACTCCAGCGGTCCCTTGAAGGATTCCGCTCCGATCGCTATGAATCTCGCCGATCCCTCGCCGATGACTTCCCCGACGAACCTCGTCTGACGCTCGTAGTCGCAGAAGTGGTTCGAGATCAGCAAGAGCGCCTCGTAGAGGGTCACGCTCTCCATCTTCGATAGCTGACTGGGCTCCCGCACCAGGCCCCTCACCGTCGTGTGGATCTGCTCGAAAACCGGCAACAGCAGCAACGGGTACTTGAGCCCGATTTTCACCATTAGACTGGCGGCGTGTCGCCGGACGTTCTTGGCCGCCCGCGACCGCGTCTCCTTGGTCTCGCCCGGAGCTTCGAACACCAGCGCCGAGAAGATCTTCTCCAGGACTCTCGGCAAAATGGCGACTCCGGGCATGGCCATGGACCCAGTGGACATGGACAAAAAGACGAACAACCCGCTGATGCACGAGAGGAGGGCCGAGAGCAGCCAGGGATCCCTGGGGGAGTATCCCAGGCAAAGCTCCAGCAGCTGGAGTCCGCTCTGCACCGAGGGCCTCTCGTTGACCATCAGGATGCGGGAGACGACGGAGTCCAGAGCCTGAGCGAGGGCCTCCCATTCCAGGTACTCCAGGTCGTTCTGGTCGCTCTCGTAGGCGAGGTTGGCCATGCCCTTGGTGATCTTGGCCGTCAGCCACTGCTGGACGTACGCGAAGGTCACCAGCGGCGCGACCATCGTGGCATGCCGGAAACCCTCCAGCAGATCGGTCCTCAGCCGGTGGAAGAACACGTTGAACTCCTCCTCGGAGTCGTAGTCCGCCAGGCAGTAAGGCGTCATGCCGTTGGCCTGCTGCTGCTGACCTCCCCCTTGCCTGCCATTCGGGTAGCCGACCTTGATGAGCTTGGGGCCGCTGCTCTCCACGTACTTCGGCACGTAGCTCAGCACCAACGGGTCCAGCTTGATCTGCTCGTGCTTGAAGAGCATGATCCAGATGGCGTTGGAGAGATGCGTGAGCGTGATGCTGGGGTGCATCGTGAAACTCAACACCGTGTCCAGGAACAGGTTGAAGTGCGTGGGTCTCACGCTGGCGCTGTCCTCCTTGGGACCCCAGAGGGAACACAGCTGCTGCGCCATCCCCGTCAAGGTCAGCGTCAGCTTCTTCAGGAACAAGTAATGGTTTTCCTCGTTGGCTCGTCCTTGAGGGACTGGGGCACTGGCGGCATTGTAAATGCACCGCAGGGCCTCCTCGGAGAAGAGCACCATCAGCTGCTTGCGGTCGTCGGCTTTGCCCTTGCGGTTCACTATCTGCAGGAGGCACTCGGCGGCCGAGCAGCGGAACGTGGAGTCGCCCAGGAGCAGGCAAAGGATCTGCAGGAGGCAGCCGTCCTCCGCCATGATGTGCGTGATCGAGACCCACTCCACGAAGCCGGTCAGCGTGAGCAGCACGACCTCCACGACTCTGCTGTGCGCGGCGGCCTCGCTCGTCCGGCCCTGGGCCGTTTTCTTCTGGAACTCCGCGAAGTGACGCTCCATGAGTCTCAGGAAAAAGGAGAATATCTCCGCCATGTTCGTCGTCAGCGCCTGGTAGATGTCCTTCCGGCGCTGGTTCGATTCCAGAGTCTGCAGCAGGGCCACGTCTTCGACCAGTCGCAGGAATACCAGCAGCACCAGCTCCGTTTGACTCTCGCCTCGGGTGCAGGCCTCGCTCAGCTCCGAGAGGAGCGTGGGCCACTGCTGCGGCCATTCCCGTTTGATCATTTCAACCACCACCCGCGATAGAGCGTCTTTCACGTGCGTCTCCTCCTGCAGGAGAGGCTCCGTGCCCTCCTGCAGCAGTTTCATGGCGTTCTCCTTGATGAATATCTTCTCGGATTGCGACATCTGCGTCCAGCGGTACTTCACGCAGTGTTCCATCAATTGCAGGCCGAAGTGTCGAACCACGGAGCTCCGGTTGGGGGATTTCTGAGCCAAGTAGAGGCCGCACTGCGCGCAAAGGGGCGAAGATTCCTTGAAGCGCTCGCACGCGTTGTAGACCTCCAGCCGTTGCTGATGGGGTACGTCCGGCGACATCATCGCCTCGACCAGGCCCACCAGCTCCGCGGAAATCTGCGCTACGTCGCCTGCTCCGAACTCCATCTCGGTGTATCGAACCTGGGAGAGAGAAAATATGTGATTGTTTCCTAAATGCATTTGAAAAAAGTTATTCTAAAATTGAGTACCTAAAATTGAGTACGTAAAAATATACCAATAGAAAATCAGAAATGTGCTTTGATTAATAATAAAATGTACAATGCAGATAATAAAAAAACAGTGATAATTGGTTAGTAAAAGAGTAATGTCAACTGACATATTGCGATCCTGCATAACTGATTGTATAAATAAGTAAAGTCAAAAGAAGATTAGCGAGAAATTAAATTTTTTTTAAATTCAATTCCTTTTTGAATCTTGTTAAACTTCATTCAATTAAATGTTGGTGACATGATTTATTTTGAATTATTATTGAAATAATTATTGAAAGTTATTGCGAATTTATTACGTAATGAAATAACACTATTTCGGTTATTTATGATGGAATCGTGTGTTTCTATAATGTAAAAATAAATGAAAATAAAAGATAAGTCTATATTATTCTTTATTGTTTCTACTATTTTCTATAAAATGAGTCAACCAATTTTATTGATGCAATGTCACTTTATTTGAAGCTACAGTTTAACCCGATTTTAAATTGATGCGATAAGACAAAAATTCTAATATCTAAAAATATTTGAAAATTATCGAGTTTAAAGAATTCGCATTCATTTTTAGATAAATGCTGAAATCAAAATGAAAATTTTTGCAAAATCCACCAAAACCTGCAAAAAATTTCTGTTTTAAAACAAAAACACATTTTCAATTTTACAAAATATTTTTCAAATATTCAGTTCAATTATTGATTCAATAACGCATTTTTCAAAAATTAATTATAAAATATAATAATTAATACATGATACAACATATAGTGTACAAATTACAATATTTTTCCAAAATATTATATTTTGTAAAACTAAATATGCGTCGAGAAATAAAAAATTTAGTAACATCTGTAAAACAAAACAAACTAGTTTCTTTTTAATTACCATATATTTTTGCACTAAAGCAAAAAACATTCAATTTTACACAATATTGACTGGACACTGATTTTAATCATTGATGTTTAATTCAATGATCAATATTTAATCAAATATGCAACTTTACCAAATATTGTGAAATTGAATACTTATTCATAAGAAAAAATAAAAACATATTTAAAAATCTCAAAAATCTGCTAAACAAAACAAACCACCACCAACCACTACTACTATAATACTGTACTATTACTAGCGGTACCAACACCTCCCCTTGAAGGCCTGAACTCCTGCAGACTATTAACTTATCACTCCCCAGTCCCCACGGCAAAATTTCAGGCCACCGGTAGAGTTAAATGGACCTTCGACCAATCGGAAAACCCTTAGGGCAAGTATCGAAGGGAAAAAGAAAGGAGCCTGAGTACAGAAAAAAAAGTACGACACGGTACCCGTGGCAGCAGTATGCAGTGATTTCAAAAAATTGAATGCTCGGACGAACGAGGTGTTGTGCAAAAAACGTGCATCCGATGCAGCCCGCACGGGTTCTGACGAAATTTCCGACAAAACTGGTCAACGTCAGGCCCGATCATGGGTCTCCGTGGAACCAGCCGATGATCCTGCAAATTGCAAAGGCGAAAACGTCGGTTACGGATCTTACCCGAGAGCAGAGCAGAGCCTGGTGTCCGGGAACGGTACAGCCGTGGAATTTTTCCCGTGGTTGGCGAAATGCAATGCGGCAGCACGTTGTCGGATCGACTGGCGATTTGGAAATAGCGAATAGGTGCCAGAAGCCAGAACCAGACATGGTCCGTGCGTACCGCTCGGAACTTGGATCCGCGTGCGATTAACGCCATCTATCCTGGATAAAATCGCACCAACCTGAAACCTCTCGTTCTTTTAATTATCACACAATTAACTGGATTTCCTTTTAATGGGAAAATTGCCGCACCTGAATTTTTCTTTTTATTATTGATTGATTAATTGGTTGATTGATTACTCGATTAATTATTTAGTTTCTATTTTTGATTAATCAATTCGAGAAATCCTTTTCTTTCGTCTTTTGAATCTTGGTTTCGTTTAAAATCGATCGGGTTAGAAGTGCCTCCGGTACATAGTAGATGGCGCTATCGCTCTGTTCCGTGGACGCGCGAACCAAAAACCAGTAGCCGCTAGCCGGCGAAAACACCGTCTAACCTGAATATTATCCACTTTTACTATTATTGTTTTTTATTCAAAGTTTTCTTTTAAAGAGAGTTTTCCTCCCCGAGGTGATCTTCGTTTTTCTTCTCTTTCACTCCCGGAGATCATGGACGAAGCGCTTGTGACCCCGCCGCTGTACAAGTTGCCCTTTTCAGACCAGGTCTACGCCGTGGAGTTCTCGCCCTATGAGTGGTCCCACAACTTGGTCCTGGTAGCGCTCTCCAAACAAATCGTCATCGGAACTATCAGGTTCCAGGTACTTATAACGAAGTTTTGAGTTTTTTTTATCACTTTTCATTTTCTTTTGTTTTAATAATTCAGTAGTTCTCTTCTGGAGGTTCTGGGACAAGGTGGTGGTAGGATTCTGTAAAAAAGAGAAGAGATTAGAGGGTCGCAATAAAATATATAGCATTGCCGACTTATAATAATTAAATAATTAAATTATAATAATATAAATATTTTTACGAATGTTCGTGATACATATATCTATGTTTAATCCTATATATAATTTATTTTCTGTAACCGCTGCTGGATCTTACAATATATAAATCTGAAAATCCTGAAATGCATACAAAGAGATTTTGTCTCCATCTTATATAAATATTTATTCGAGATGGTATAAACAAGATAGTATACCCAGAAATATATTAATTTTCATGGAAATGAATTTTAGGAAGACGATGATATATCGGAGGACATTACATATAGTTCGTTACAAAGTTTTCACCATGACACGAGAATTCAAGCACTAGCGTGGAGTCCGGAAACGTCATTGAGCGTGATACCAAAAGTGGTTGCATTTTGCGCAGGTGGTGCAGACTACAAAATACGATTGTATACTAGCAATCTCAATGGGATTAATGTTTATGAGGTATGACATAGGATTAACCTTACCCAGAAGAAATTTTCATTTAAGATAAAAACAATTTTATTGAAACAAAGAATTGTTCAGACAATTTTTTAAGGAGAAATTCTTTGATTCAGCTTGGTACTAATTAATTTCAAATAATATTTATTTTTCTCAATGCAGCAAAAGATGGCATTAATCTTAGGTCCCATTTCCGTTCCTCTCTAAATCATGCCTCTTTTGCATTTTATTTATTTATTCAGCGACTGGTAACAAAAGGATTAAAAATACTTAAAAAAAAATGTAAGCGACAATACAATTCTCCACATTATAGTAATTTTTCTTGAAGAAAATATTGCCAAATTTTGTAATCTTCTGAGCTCTGAAAAATAGGATCTTCAACGTGCTAAAAATAAATAATAAAAAAAACAAACAGATCAATAGAAAAAAATATTGGTGATTTAGGCGAGTATTTAGACGTATAGGAATAATATTTGCAGATTTTGGAAGGTCACAAGGACTACGTGAACGCAATAGCTTATGAACCGGAGGGCGAAAATTTGGCTTCGGTATCGGACGATCACACGTGTAAACTGTGGCTCGTAAAAGAAGAACAGAAATGCATTTCAACGTTTTATTTAACGTCACCTGGTACAAGCGTACGCTGGCACGTCGAAGAATCTGGAAAACTCTTAGTGGCCGAAAAAAACGGTCTAATCCATATGTATAACGTCGTTAGTCAACAAGCCATCATGTCCTTGGATGCTGGTACCGCTCCTCTGATGTGGGCAGATTGGTCTCTCGACCCCCTGAAAGTCGCATGTTTGGCTGCCGGAGAACTCCTCATTTGGGACGTCACCAGACCAAGGTAGGAAATTAATTCCTAGTAGATATTCAATTTAATTCAATTACACAAATGTTCATTTTATAGAAAAAATATCAGGTAGAAAAAGTTTATATAAAATGGGATTTTACCGCAAAATTTACTATAACTGGATTTCTTTAATACACTGGGTTCAAATTAATTATAATTAGGCTGGAACATGCTAATTTGTAATTTATCCTTCTTATTTCTAAATTTTTATTTGTAATTATTCTTTTTTCCTAAGTATTTGATTTATGCATGAGTATTTTAAAATATGCACGAGAATCGTTAATAATATATTATGTTTCTTAAATTTTTCGTAATTATAGTCGACCTTCGACGAGCAGCACACTCCACATCGAAGGAGGACTAATGGTCAAATTTTCGCCGGCTAATGAAAATTTGCTGGCTACTCTCGGCAAACCGGATAATTTACTGAAAATTACGAATCTGAAATCCAAACAAGTGGTTCTCTGCGGGGCTGTGCGACTTTTCGGGGGCATCAGCTGGCATCAGAAACTACCCTACATCTGTGCGGGCAACGACAGGGAACTTCACTTCTGGCGTGTCTCCTCCAGTTAACGATAATCATCATTTTGTATATAAACAAGCTCACGCGAATTTTATAACTTTATATCAATTAATAAAGCATTTGACTACTGACCTTTGAGAATTCTTCTCTTTTTTTATCTTTCTTTATTTCTAAGACGCAGAGGAATCTTCAAATTTCGATTCGCTTTGATTCCCATCAATCTGAAATCAATATTAATTCCACTTTTAATAATAATTATTTTTCAAAGGTAATTAAAGTAATAGTAATTAAAGTTGAACCTGCAGCTTATCCGACTCAATTATTTTCTTAACCGATGCTTCCAAAGTATCGGGTGGAGCAGTTCCCGAGTCGAGCTTGAATTCAGTCTGCGACTGTTCCACAATTTCCTCATTCAGTCTCATTTTAGTTTCCTTTACATCAGAAATTGAAGTAATTGAAAATACTGATTGAACTTTGGATTGAGTATCTTCCTTTTGCACTTCGAACTCTTCTTTACAGACAATCGAAGAATCAAGTTTGACTTCAGCTTGATCTGATTCTTCTAGATTTTGATTAGAGTCTTGATCCTTTTCCATACCAGTCAGTGGAGAAACTGAAAGCCTCGGGTCAATTCCAGAAACTGGAGTTTCTTCTACTTTTTCTTCCATTGTTTTAATACTTTCATTTTCTTTCATAAGACTTTCACCGACTATTTCGTGTTTTTCTATATCCAATGTCTTCTGCATTGAGTCTTCAACCGTGATACCATTTTTCTCACCATTAATCAAAGAAATTTCTGGAGCATCAACTGGTTTTGTTTCGTCAGAAGTCCCATTTGATAATAAATCGTTTGTCATGTCGTCCGATGCAGTTCTTGCCGGGTCTGAATTGTTCAAACTTTTAGCCTTTTCGATCAGAGTTTCGCTCAACACTTCATCTTTGGCGAAAACTGCGAGTTTCGCGGCTACCATTAAGATACTAGACTCATTTCTGCGTCCCAAAATTTGCGCAGCTTCGGTGTAATCCCCGAGTTTAACGTAGCTACGAATTCATGTAAATACAAGACAGAATTATTTTCTGATAAAAATGTTTTTTTTCTTTAGTTTATTTTAGAAGAGGTTATCAATAAACTAAACTCACCATTGAGCTGCTAATTCGAATTGTCCGGATTTGACATTCGCTTTCGCCCATTCTCTCAAGATGCGCTCCAACATAGGATCCTGCGGATCGAGTTTGCATCTGGCCAGGGCGTACGCCTCGATAAACAATTGTGCATCAAGGAGGACTTCGACCGCTTGATGAATTTTATGTATGCAAAGTAAATACGAAACAGCTTTCTCAGGATTGCCCTCAAATATCAATTGTGCCGCGTAAGCTTCGCACATTTCGTGCCAAGTTCTGAACAGAAAAATTGACGTTAAGAACTGCTGGGGTGATATCGAACCTTTAATTATTTATACTTATTAAGTATTCCAAAAATAATTATAATATTTATTAGCTTTCAGGGACAAAATGAAATTCTCGGAATATGAAATTTGAGATATTTTAATACTTAACCCGTAAGATATTGAATTAACGAAATGATTGTAAGAGATTTTAGTATTTAACCCTTTGCACTCGGAGAATTGATTTTTACGTTCAAAATGTCTCCCGAGAAGGGTCAGCCGAGTGCAAAGGGTTAAAAATGGAGTTGGGCTATGCTCAAAAATTCATTTTTAATTAAATTTTGTGTAAAAGGGATGATCAGAATTGGATAAACTATTTAAAAGAACTTACTTCATAGATAAACTTGGTGCCAAAGATACTAGATAGTCATTTAATCTTTTTTCCTTGAGAGCTTGGTATAAATTCTCCTTGAAATTATCTCGCCAGATATCCATTTCAGTTGAAAGATAATGTTGATCTTGGGAGCTATGAAGAGCTTCTGAAATTGGATACAAAAATAAGTCCTAAAAATTATATTCTTCAAATATGAAATTTAATAACGCAAAGCTATTTGCTTTTATTAAATATCAGTTACGTGACTGTAATAAAATTTTTGCATAGTATGTAAGCAACATTGGTGATTTAATTAATCCATAATGTAAAAATAGGTATATCAAAATTACCATTTGATAAACCTCACTTACTTTCACTGTCAATCAGAGCCACAACATCCTCTTTCTTCGAGAATATAGATACGTGCTCCTCCTTACTTGAACTACCATCAGATTCAGTCTCCAACATATCATTGATGATTTGCATAGCGAGGTTCTTATCGTTCAAAGATTTCGCATACTGAACAAAGTAATTTCCTCTTCTAGGTTTCCTGTGTTTTGTCTCTTTAGAAATGGCAGGTTTCGCCTCTCTGACGATTTGATTAGACTGACTTTCATTTATATTGTTAGCATTTCCGTTACCTGCTGGGGAGTTTGAAATATTTTGTGATTCTTTTGGAATGCTTTCAATTTGCGAATCATCATTGTTCTTTTCTTGATTAACAGCATTCTCTGTAGCTAAATTTTCAATATTCTCTTGCTTATTCTTCTTCTTCCTTGTACGAACTTTCTTAGAAGTAGCTTTCACTGCTGGTAAAATTGCTTTTTGCGAAGAGAGTCTCCATATCCTTACAGTGAAATCAGAGGACCCTGTTATTATCAAATCAGGATCAAGTGGACTCCACATGCAACAGTCTACCGGTTCGGAATGTTCCAAATAAGTTCCTACAAGTTCTTGTTTATTCACGTTCCATACCTAGGAAACATGAAAAAAAAATGTAAATTTTTTTAATCGACTAATTTATGACTAATTACGACTAATCTTTGGGATTATTAATTTTTATTTAACGACGTGACATATTTGTTAATAATTAGATTAGGTAAAGATTATCGATGGGATGCAATCTTTACTTTTATAGTTTCATCTGAATCCTAAAATACTAAATTGTCCGCTGGTAAATCGTAATAGCAAAAATTCTCAGATTTAAATGCAAATTTTTAAATTTATGTGAGAACAAAACATCTGTAAATGAAAAGTAATTATAATTACCTGTACGGTGTGATCGTAGCTTCCGGAAATTAAAAATCCGCTTTCGTGAGGGCTCCAGGAAAGGCAAATTACTTTATCCGTGTGACCGGTTAAACTTGTGATTAATTTGTGTTTATTTTTACGAGCATTTTGCTCATTTTCAGGACTCTTTTGTTCGGGCTCAGTCGAAACGAGTTCACTGTTTGGTTTTTCTGCCTCAACATCACAAGTTTTCTTCTCCCCGTCGGTTTCGTCGAACGAAATTTCGTAAATTTCGATAAACGCAGCGTTGAAAGCTACGGCTAAATAGTTCCTGAACGGGGAGAGTTTATCATCCGCTGCTGTGCTGTCGGGATGCCAACTGAGGCAGTAAATTGCCCTTTTCAACGTATATAAGGTACGATTACACTCTTTGAGATTTTTATTCAAAAAAGTAATGGCTCTGTTGGAAGAAACGAGAAAAAGTTTAAGTTTTGAGATCGCTTCTGAAATTATAATAATTTTCGCTTTCCTAGTTTTTATCTTCAGATAATTATTGTAAATATTTTCAAATCATTATGATCAATTGAAAATTTTCATTATATGAAATTTCATAGAATATCAGTTTTTCGATGCTCTATCGCAATTATCGTAATTTTAAAAATTAAATATTTCTAAGACTTCAAATGTGTCGTAAAAACGCTAAAACCAACAACACAAAAGAGGCAAAATCATCTTACCCATCCTGGTATCCAATAGCGATGCAGGAATAATCAGGTTTCCAGGCGAATTCCGTGCAACCCTTTTTTGACACCACTTTGGGAGCTAGAATAATGAAAAAAACATTTACAAAAATAATTTCCACTAAATTTCACATTTCCAAAGAAATTACTGATCGTTCGAACTGCAAACCTTGATTGCCCTTTTCCGTGTTATAATAAACCAATTCACCGTCGGCACAGGAGTACAAAGCTATAGATTTATTAACAGGGTTTGGCCCCCAGGCAATGGTGTACACCATGTGCCTGTGATAAGGACGATAAAGATGCGGGGGTTTAATCCCATTTGTATCGAAAATCCCCACGCGACCTTCGCTCGTTCCAAATGCCAGGAGATTCTCTTTTTCCGGATGCCAGCATACCTGTAGGGTTTTTATTATTTTTAATGCACTTGTGCGACAAAAAAATAAGATGTGAATTTCGGAAAAAATAAAATTTCAGTAAAACTCACAGCTGTAACTTTTCCTTTGATGTTCTGCCAGAGCATAGTAATGTCAAAATTGTTTCGGTGCGGCTCGGAGAGGTTCCACAATCTTATCATCGCATCTCCGACACCAAAAGCAACCTGCGAAGTATCCAGTGGACAGGCATTCATGCAATAAACATACCCACCCTGGGTCGGGATGTTATATTCCACCTCTACCTCGTTCTCTGTAATTTTACAGCAAACTATTCTGCGATCTTGAGCCAAAGTCCATATTACAGACCTGAAATGTGGAAAGAAAACATTTTTTCTGCCCCTATTGTTAAAAAAATTCATTACAACTATTATTTTATTAATAATATTTCAGATGTACTTACGTATGTTTACTTCTCCAGTTTTCCTCTTCACTCAAAGCAATAGTAGGAACATTGCTGATGCAGAACAACCCTCGACTGTGCATGGCATGAATCAATCTTCGTACAGGTTTCTTCGATGTCGACAAAGTTGTTAGATCCCATGAAAGTAATTCTCCCCAGGTCGAGCTAGTTAAGAGAAGATTCGGTTCTGCCCAGCAGAGTGCTGTCCAATTCCCCACGGAAGCTCCCAATTTACTTCTGTGTTGTTGAGAATCTAAAGGTTGAGTTGGTAAAGTGATTTCCGTCTCGCAACGTCCATCGCTTCCAGCTTTCCAGATGAAAATAGACCTGCAATGTATACCAATTCCTTATTTGTTGCAATTCAGAATTTTTTTTAATGTATTATTTCTCAGGAAATGAAGTCCTAATCAATTATAAATATTATTTCATTAAAAAGTTCGAAGATGAATTTGTATTAAAATGTATTTTAGTAAATTGACATTCAAACCTATTTTATTGTTTACAAGAAATTTAAGAACATAAAATTTTGAAAATTATGATTAATATCGAGTAAGAGGATAAACTTTATTGTATTTTTCTGAATTGAAGCTTAAAATTAAAAAAAACTTATAAAAATAGTGGAATACCTATCCTTCCCTCCAGAAGCCAAAAGGTAATCCTTTTGAGAAGGTGATGTTTTGTGACAAATATTTGACTCGACGGGACACCAAGACAAACAGGTAATTTCTTCATTGTGTCCCCTTAATTTGTATGTGATCGTTCCATTTCCTTTTAAATTCATAATATACACCAAGCCATTTTTGCTACCAACTGCCACCAAATTAGAATCATGTGGGCAACAAGAAAGACACGTAGTTACTACTTTGCCGAGGGAAAATGGTTTATAAGTGTTGAACTGAAAGTCCCAATACATCAAGGATCCTTCTGTAGTAATACAGCAGATCAGGTTTGGATCTTTCTTCGACCAATCTAGTGCCGCAACTTTGGAGTCAGT
The DNA here is from genome assembly GCA_949825005.1 of Gasteruption jaculator. NCBI lineage: Eukaryota > Metazoa > Arthropoda > Insecta > Hymenoptera > Gasteruptiidae > Gasteruption > Gasteruption jaculator. The sequence continues at coordinate 14,303,341 of OX463765.1, read as the reverse complement.
CTGAAATTGGTACAACATAATAACCGATTTTGTCTACTTTTTCCAGATTGTTTAAAGAGTCTAGAAAAAGCAGTCTATATCTAAGATTCTGAAATTCCAATTATTATTAACCCTTTCGCTACGGGCGACTTCTCCATCCCAGTATTTGCTTTTTGAACAATTTGCAATTTGTATCTTACAACGTTTTTGAGGTAACCCATTCAATTAACTCTAAAAATTTGTTTTATCTGAAAAATATTAGTCAGACCAAGTCGACCTCGGGTTGAAAGACCCGTCGGTGGATTTTGATCAAAAAAAGTTAGAATAAAAGAGAAGAAAATCGCTCACATCGGTAAAACTGAAGGCCGAAACTGCACGGTTGTCGTCCAAGTTCCATACTCTGACGATATACTCGTGGCCTCCAGAAACCAGCAAATTCTTTCCCGGGGATCCGAATTCCGGGCAGAAGGCTAGAGTCGTAACTTTCTCGGTATGCGCGTTACCGATAATGGAGCAATTCAAAGTTTTTTCATCACCCTCAGCCGGCTTCGCGATTACTATGGAATTCCTCGATCCCCAAGCGATAACATCGGTCTTGGAGCATGCCAAGACATCGCTCAGGTACCAGTTCGGAGACGGTGGCAACGTCACGGGATTCATGGTGTTCTAGTTAACGCTGAAACGAGTAAAAGAACTAACGAAATCTTAACGTACATAAAGTACTTACATATATTTTCATATTTCTAAGGGAGGAGATGATTTCCAGGTTATCTTACCGAAATCCACCATGGACGTAATGGTCTCGGCCAATAATCTCCGCAGCTGCAGACCACGTGATTTCTAGCGCATGCGCATGACACCGTTACTGAATTTTTGACAACTTCATCTGATTTATTGTGAAAACCTGAATAATTTTCGCTAGAATATTTGGTCACATTGACAGAAAAACTAAATATATCCGTGTATGTTGAAATGAATGTTATTGAATTTTTTGAGATTTTCACAATTACAAGGTGAAAAAATACATCCAATGTTATAAATAACTAAGAAATTGTATTATAAAATTCTTCCTCGGTCCATATATCGAAGACTAAATATTTGATTATACTTTTCCTCTTGAAATTAGATCAAAATATTTTTTTTTTCATTCTTTCATTAATGATAATAATAATTTGAAATTTGACCGGATGTCTTTTTATATTATTTCAACTGTAAAAAATTATTATCACCCATAATAAAAAATATCATACAAACTGATTCACACACTCAACACCAATGAAAATTTTCTTTTCAGCAATCTCATAAATTTACTATTCAAAATATTAATTTCAAAAAGGGGTATAGCAAAAAAGTACTAAATTCCATACAAATTCGAGAGTACAAAAAAATACTGTTGTGTTTTATTTCGATAAATTAAATAATACATGGAAGTGATATTTACACGCCTTTCAACGCTTTTCAGTTGCAGAGAACAATACCACGATTTTCTTCTATAAGATCAATTATTAACATGTTTCAATTATCCTCAGCATCATTTCTTCCTTAACTTATTTTTAATCTCCTTAGTTTTACTTCAAAATATCACACATCATTTGTGTCGAACAAAATTTTAACTTTAATATCTTTTCTTTCTCTTGGTACACGTGACAGTGTATTTCGTGCGTTTTTTTGCAGCAGCAGTTTCTTCTGCTTTACTTTTATTTTCAAACCCATATTTAGCCGCTAATCGCTCCCTAATCAACAAGCCTTTAATAAGTTTCCTCCAATTACCGTAAACCCTCTTTTCACGTTTTTCCTTCGCTCTTTTAGCGGCTTCTACTTGTTCAGTTTCCCAAGCTTCGCGTAAAGTATCTTCAAATTCTTTACATACGACGAACCCTTCGAATGCGGGTACGGCTCCCATTCCACCAAAATTAAAGCCAACCACCGCAGGAGGACAGTCGATGTTCAATTTCCTTGCGATTCTATTTAATCCTGGAACTATTTGACAAATTTCAACAAAATTAATAAACAATTATCCATTTCTTTGATTTTGGAAAGAAATTCAATCACGCCGAATTTTGGTTTTTGTTATCATCATATTTAACCACTATTTTTTTTCTAATATAGCGCTAAATTTTTTAGAAATTTACAACAAACTGTTTACTCGTTGATAACAATTAATATGTCTTCTGATGTAACAATTAATTTATTAAACAATATAGCAAATACTTACGGTCGATGTGAACCGTTCCTTTTGGAAGCATGCACTGTTTAAACAAATCCACATTTCCATACTCATTTCGAGGAACTATACCATTTTTAGCTTCCGGGGGATCGTAATCAGTGGTTTGCCATTTTCCAAATAGCTCCAAAGGTTGATCCTTCAGCAATTGTCCTGAAAGCTATAAAGACAAATAGCTTCTGAAAAGTTATGTAATACCACATGGAAAAGCTGAATGCGAGTTTTCTTTTTATATTTTCAAGAAGGCACTCGAATATAGTCTTTTGTCTGATATTTTCAAATGGAAGGAAATCATATTGACAAAAGGATGACATTCGCTTTTGATTTGGCTTTTGTTACTTGCAAAGGTCAAAAAAGTAGACATCATCTTTTAGCTTTCTGATTTAATATCAAAGGTGCTAGACTGTATTTTATGAAAATGGCCTACTCACCTTATCGTATTTCGGCATAGCTTTGACGATCTTATATGGTTCTTGAGCAGGTTTAACAACTCTCGCTTGTTTTAACCATGTTTCTCGTGAACAAAGCGTATGTACACAATGTCTCGAAAAAATCTCTTCACCGTTCTTCAAACGACCCAAAGGTACTGCATCACGGGGATACAAAGCCTCATACTTCAATAAATGTCTGGCGAGGGCATAAAGTGGATGTCCTTTACATTCTCCAACTGTGGTAGGCAAGGGCTGCTCCAGCTCTCTAGAAAATAAAAGTACACGTTAATCATTATTTATAATTATTATTTCTGATATCTTTTTTCAAGATTAGGAATTGGTTTAAATGAATAAAAATCGAAAATTTAATTTGCATTACTTTTGAAGAAGCATTTCATCTTCCGCTTTTGAAATCGCACTTGATTTTTCTTTCCATGGTGACAAACTTTCAGCCCACCATTTCTCTTCGATACGCTGTTTTCGAGTTACGGTAAGCCAATGAGGACAGTATCTTCGTGTGACATCTTTTAAACTTCCGTTGGAGTTCCAAGCAATGATGTATAAGACCGGAATCGTTGCTTTTTTCTGGGGAAAAAGAAAAAGAAAATATCATAAAATTGTTGTAATCATTTCCACAAATTGAAAAAAAATTATCAGAAAGTACTAACGAAAATATCGGAAACGCAATGTATTTTTTCATCCGAAAGACAGACGGAAATCCAGCTTTCTTCAGACTCAACATAAACCTCTACCCAGACGTCTTGTCTGTTTTTCTGAGTAGTCGGGTCCACCTCGTCTTCATCCTCGGATGATATAAGTTTTCTGTTATTTTTGGTTTCTACACTCTTCCGGGCTTGTCTTTGCTTTACAGGTTTTTTTTTAAATTCAACTTCCGAATCTTCAGATTCCGAATCGTACTCGTTATTATTAGAACTCACTGAAGATTTTAACACCTTCAACTTAAGTTTTGTAGAATTTGCAGCATTTGGTGGTTGTTGAATAATATTGGAACGTAATCGCTTAGCTACGGGTGAACATTCGATCTCTTCTACTGCTTTCGTCTGAGCTTTATGTTTATTAGCAACACCTTTTTCGGTTGCTTTCGAGGTAACATTTTTTTTGGTATTATCGTCTTTTCCGGATTCTTTCGTTTCTGGTTTTGCATTATTTCTCGACCTTAATCGTTTCGCTAATGGTGGAGTTTCAGTCTCTTGTTTTTCTTTGACCTCTGCTTTCTGAGGCTCTTTCTCATCTTTCGCTTCATTTTCATTTCGTTTCTTATTCCTTCCAATCGTTTTACTTTGAAGAACAGCCGCAGCCTTTTTTCTCGCTTCCATCTTTGCAGTTTTATCCGCTTCTTGTCTATTCTCGGGCTCTATTTTCTTCGAAGGACTCTCTTTGTTAGAATCTTTTTTATTACTTTTAGTATCCTTCCTACTCTTCGATTTCCCTTTTTCATCCTTCTTACCATTTTTTTTATCCGCATCTTTTTCAGACTCGTTTTTACTTCCTTTCGGCTGAATAAGTTGATCTCTCGCTACTTTCATTCTTGGAGGAATTAGATTAACGACCAAGCGGCAATTCAAACCCATCGCTCTTAACAGAGAGATAAACAATAAAACCAAAACCTTATAACTATATGCTTTCTTCTCCCTTAGGCTACGTAACAAAGTTTCTGTGGATAAAACTACTTTATCCGCATTCTTTTCCTCGAGTTCAAAACCTTTTCTGAACCATTTCACGAACTTCTCCAAATAATTTAAATCTACTCTACCCTTTGGGTAGTTATTGGAAGAAACGTGGGACAAAGCCGTCGACATAACTTCGGAATCATTGATCAATTTGTTTAAATGGAAACCATGCGCCAACCAACATAGTAGTCCAACTTTATGTATAAAAATTTGGTTCGTTCGCAGTCTTTGATTCAAACGATTACGTAGTCGGGTTTCCAGATCCAACTTATTTCTCTTACGATGATCGAACATGAAAGTGGACGTTGGTAACGTTATTTGTACACCCTCTTTTGGAATAGTGTATTCCGCAGGCTCCGCTTCAGTATCGGGCTTATCGTCGTCTGGATCGTTTTCCGAGACATCCCCCAACGAAGCTTCTCCTTGTAGAAGAAGGTCGTTAATTTCGTTGTACAAATTGTTGGTGCTATGAGGGGTATTTCCAATACGTTTCCCTTTCTCTGAGGGTTTTGATTGTCTAGGATCTTGTGATTTTGAGGTCCCGGGTTGGTTTTCCTCAGGGTTATCCAATGAGGCATTGTATCTTTCTAAATTTTGTATTACTTGAGAGAAGAGCTCCGTGGAATCAATCGCTTCGTTACTTACGAATTCTTCGTCCGACGATTCTTCGGATGTCGAGAGTGCCTTTGTTTTTGTTTTTTTGACGTTAGATTGCGAAGGTTTCGTTACTGCGGAGAAAAACGATGAGTTGAGATTGATTTGATCCGCAGGTACCAGAAAATCATTGCTGCTATCTGAACTCTCTTCATCCCCATCCGATTCCATGCTGTTTTGGTGTTAATCACTTAATTTTTTAAGGTTTTTAACGAAGCGGCAAAATTAGCGCGCAATACACCATGTCGTCCTTCTAAAGCTGAAGCAATTCTACTCATACAATGACATAATACCCAACCGCTACCGTCTCGGCCATGGACGTAATAAATACGCGGGAAATCAAGAAGAAGTAGAAAATCAAGAAGAAGAAGAAAAGAGAGGGAAGGACCGCCATCTTGTCTGGCGACATTAGTGCTGCTCTCTAGTGGTACCATAATAGAATAACTGTATTCGCGGCTGGACTAGTCGGTAATCCAGATACTTATACGTCCATGGCTTACGAACTCGAGTTTGAGGTTATGTTGTTCCAGTGACCATTAATAAACAATAAAAGGTAAACAGTAGCCGGTGAAATGAATAAAATCCTCCTCTCGTCGATCAGAGAAGCCAATCAAAAGATCATATCCGGCACCATTAGACCCACGGAAATATGCAAATCCGCATTAAAGGTAACTTCCATGACAAAATCGCTGAACGCGTATGTCAACGTAACCGAGAAACTAGCTGAGCTGCAATCGCAAGAAGCCGATAAGAGGCAGGAATCTTCCTCGGTATTGAATGGGATCCCCATAGCGATGAAGGACAATTTTTGCATCCAAGGCGAAAGGACGACATGTGCGTCGAAGATGCTGGAGAATTTTGTACCCGGATATGATGCAACCGTATATGAGCGATTAAGAGACGCAGGAGCTGTATTGGTAGGAAAGACCAATTTAGACGAATTCGCGATGGGCTGTGGCACCGTGGATTCCATTTTTGGTCCCACTAAAAACCTCTGGGGGTCCGAGTTGATTAGAAAGTACACATCGGAGTCAGACGATGATTCCGTCTTACATGTTAAGCAGGAGTTCAAAGATCCCCAGGATTTCTTCATTACAGGTAAATGTCAAAGGTCATTTGCTATTCGGCAAAGATTTCTGTGGAAGAAGATAAAATTGACATTAACTTAAATCCACAAACCAGTGCATTTAGTAATTGCTGACAAATGTCGATAAAAAATGAATTTCTACGACTTTTAGTTCCAAAAGATTTTATTAACTGGCAAAATATATTGAAGTTTTTCAATTTTAAAAATGCCAGTAATTACATATCTACCTAGAATTCCTCCGAACAATACCTCTGCATCTGTTTCCAATTCTAGGAGGAAGCAGTGGGGGATCGGCGGTCGCCGTCGCCACTGGATCCTGCTATGCAGCTATTGGCTCCGACACTGGAGGATCTACTCGTAATCCGGCATCCTATTGCGGCGTTATTGGATTTAAGCCATCCTATGGGGTCGTATCTCGGCATGGCCTGATCCCTTTGGTGAATTCCATGGACGTTCCTGGAATATTAGCTCGAAACGTCGACGACGTGATTGTGGTGTTCAATACCATCGCTGGACCGGACCAGCAAGATTCGACGACTTTGAAACGGGAGTTCGAACCCATTGAATTACCGGACGTACCGGATTTTACGGGTCTTCGAGTAGGAATCCCCCAGGAGTACATCCTACCGGAGCTCGATGCCGAAGTGGAGACCTGCTGGGAGCAAGTGACGAGTAATTTAGCCGAAACCGGTGCTCAGATTGTACCGGTTTCTTTACCTCACACTCGGTATTCGATAGCATGTTACATGGTGCTGAGCCAGTGCGAGATCGCCAGTAACATGGCTCGATACGACGGCATCGAGTTCGGATTCCGCCCAGAAAAAGGAGCCTCAATGGAGGAGCTGTTCGTGGACTGCAGGAATCGAGGCTTCAACGACATCGTTAAGAGCCGAATTCTCTCTGGGAATTACTTCTTGCTGTCGGAGAACTACTCGAATTATTTCGAGCGAGCAATGAGGATTCGCAGGTTGATCGCGGACGATTTTACTAGACTCTGGGACGCCAGCATCGATGTCTTGGTGACCCCAACAACCTTGTCGGATGCGCCACTGTTCTCTGAGTACAGCAAGTTCGACAACCAGACCCAGTGTCTCGTGCAGGACTATTTCACGCAACCGGTAAACTTGGCGGGTTTGCCGGCTATCAGCGTGCCCGTGAAGGTGTCGAAAAGGGGGTTGCCGATTTCTCTGCAGTTGATAGCACCCTACCTGGAGGACGAGAGGCTTTTAACGGTTGCCAAGTGGCTCGAGGAAACTGTGCCTTTCCCAAAACTGGTCCTTCGAGACTCCATTGCGAATGAATGAATTGGTTCTTGGTACCTGAAACCGAAAGTACCGTAATTTCAAGTTGCGGAAACTAACAATTCTTAATAGAATTAATTATCTTCTTCGCAACGAATTATAGGTACTACACATAGTTGTATTATTTATTATTGTACAGTATCGACGTGATATTATGGAATTTTAAAAATTGTGAAAATCTATTGAGAAAACGTGCTGTCAAATGTACCAACGGAACATAAGTCACAGGTGACTATTTATCATCATCAAGATCCGAGAAGCCTTCGATGTATATGTGATGTATATATTACAAAATGTTTTTATATTAGAACTGTTTTCTTGTAATAAATCGAGCTTTTGTACCAGGTTTATTAGTATTTATTGTATAAGCTATAAAATGTATTATTTCATTCCGTTTAAGAAGCATCTGTTGAGCATAAAAAGGGCAGTCCCATGATGGAGGGAATTTAGAAGAGAATATTTTTAGCGAACAGACATCATGAGGAGAAAACTTTTACTAGCTGTCTTCTTTCCGTATTATGGACAATGGGCAAAATAACAAAAGTTTCACATAAAGGGTTAAGCGCAAGAGTAACAGTGGCAACAATCATTTGCATATAGTATAAAGGAGGGTTGTATTACAGACAAGACCAATGTCTATCATTTTTCTATATCTATCAATTTGCAACTTTCTATTGCACATTTCTTTACACAACATTTTCTGGTGAATACCCATATTAGATAAAAATTTGTCGATTCAGTAATTTCATGAATTTCCAGTTTTGTAAAGCTTCATTGAATTTACTGGGTATTTAGAATTTTTTTTCGAAATACCAATTATAGCAAACAATAACTCACTGTTACATAGTATTAGTACACCGATATTTCTATGAGCTATAAAATGTATTATTCAATTCAATTAAATTTCCATTTATTTTGAATGAAAAGTAACGTGTTATTAAATTCTAAAAAAATTGATACACGAATTTATGACTCAAGGCACTAGAAGCTGTTCGCGAATGAGCGAATTTCATAGAAGCATCTATTCACGATGAAATAAAAGATCAATGACGGAGGAAATACAGAAGAGAACATTTCCAGTAAACAAACATTATTAGGAGAAAACTTCTACTAGCTGTCTTTTTTCCGTATTATAAATAATGGGGAGGATCATAAAAGTTTCAGGTAAATGGTTGAGCGCAGGAGCAAGGGCTGAAAGAATCATTTACATATACAATAAGTAAGGGTGCCGTTGCAATGAAGATCGTTACAATGCCTATCATTTTCTCATACCTATCAATTTGCAACTTTCTGTTTTTCTTTTTTCGTCGCAAAATTCGCCGCTGAATAGAATATTAGATATACTACAAGGTAAAAATGTATTTTCCTGCCGAGGGGAGGAAGACCAAGGGGATGATAATAGTTTGCTATAGTAGCAGCCAGTACATTATTTTCTCTTCCTCTGTGTTTGTTTTTCGCTTGACGGTATCTGACGTTTTTGCAATGGTACAGAATTCCAAGATCAAAACAGGCTTTGGCAATATCGAACTGATGGGTAGGATCACCGGAATTTGGCCTTTTCAAGGTGGCTTGTATTCAGAGGTTCCCGGTATCATTGTGAATGTATCCGCGGTAAGAAAGGCCTTAACAAACGAATTGTAAAATTTTCGAAAAACAGCAGGTTAAAAATATAAAATTCCTAAAATCTAAATGTTGAAAAATGTTGAAAAATTCGAGTTTTCAAAAAGAAGCTCGCTTTGAACCAATTTATTCCGTTTCCCGCGAAAATGTTTCATAACTTTGAGAGCTGCGCAAAATCAACATTTTTTATAGTCTAATTTTGTTATTCAATTCTTTCAATTTTAATTTTTTTTTTCTTTTATTCGCAATTCTAATAATTTAAGAAGTATCTCACAATCAGCTCCTCAAATATTCCGAAACGATTAGCTATTTTCAATCAATTAAATACTACTTAATTTTTTATAGTTGTTTCCGAAATTACCCAGCATCTGTCCTGGAGAATTTTTATCGATATTAATTATATAATTTTATTTTTATAAATATAAAATATTCTCAGAAAATTTGGAATTTCGAGTAGCGAATCTTCTAAGAAATTTTCCATTAAAAAAATCTGGCCAAAATCCTTTGGTTATCCAGAAAAGTCTAAAAGAAATATTGAAGCTCAAGCGAAATTGTGAATGACTTTGAAGTTTTTCAGATGTGTCTCTCGTGCCTTACCGGAACTGATGTATTTTTGAATAGGCACGATTTGGGTCAAAACATGGAACAATTCATGATCTGCTTTTGTGCGACAGCGGCACTCATAAAGGGGATCTGTTTCCGGCTACATAGGACCAATTTGCGCGATAACGTGAGCTCAGTCTTCCAGGATTTTCAGACTACCGATGAAAGAAGGAAGGAGATCCTGGCAAAGAAACTTCGTTTGGCTAACGCGCTGCTAACTATGTTATTCTCGGCAGCTTGGATCGCGACTGCCGTGATCGTTGTGCCTCGTATTTTGTTAAATTTTGTGCCTGTTTCAACATATGCCAATGACAGCAGACGAGAAACAATACAGACTTTTCCACTTCCGCTCACCAGCCCACTCTTCAGCGCATCGGAACTGACAAAGAATGTATTTATCACCTCTTCCATTGGAATGGTGTCTATCGCATTCATAACTGGCTGTGGAAACATGGGAACCGATGGCTACTTTTTTTGTTTAGCGATATGCCTCTGCGGCCAGTTCCAGAGACTGCAGGAAGAGTTGCTGAATTTTGGAAACGATGCCAGTGGGAATTCTCAAAGCAAGGGTAATCGCAGAGTTCAAAAATAGCACAAATTTGTGGGATTCAGGTTTAACTTGTACAAATTCTTCGATCCTGGAAAAGTCTCTTGTAATAATCCTTGGACAAAAATTTTGCGAATTTGAATTTGCTGGAGCAAGGGAATTGGATTGTCAAGAAATTCGATGTTTTTTTAATTTTCTGCACGATTTTTTCAAAATCTAAAAATAGTATAGATTAGGATCGTTTTAATTCGACTTTTACGAATTTTAAGGCGCCGACAAGGTGCGCACGATTCTTAGAAAAAATTCGAAGACTTTTTAGATAAACTAAATTTTCACTATAGAGAAATATTTTAGTTTCTGATAAAATTGTGAAAGTATTTCTGTAAAATTTAGATGTAGTGTAAATTCTATTTGAGTATAAGCGTGATTCTGATTGCTTCTTCTGTCAACTATTTTCACTCATTTTTAACCCCTTGACATACAAATGGAACTTGATGCGATGGAAAAATACTATTTAATTTCGCACAACTGAACAGTTACGTGAAAGCTGAGAAAGAGCACGTTTTACTTTGAAATTTGGATTTTTCTAAAAAACATTAAAAAATAATAATTTAATAGTTCTGTACAGTAAAGCCATGAAATGGATGACGAGTCAGACTCGTCATTGTATGTCAAGGGGTTAATCGTCAGTTTCAACAGGTGAGGTGAGGAAATCGATGATGGTGCATCTGGAAAAGGAACTACGCCTTATCATAATACGATATCGGCATCTTTTACAGTTAGCCAAACGTTTAAAGGATGCCGCGAAATTTGCTTTGCTCATGCAAATGTTTTTGGCCGCTTTATTAATTTGCACTTTGGGTAAGGGAGGCTGTTGTTAATTAATATTTGAAATCCGGCGCTTTGGTGTTACAGACAGCGTCCCCTAACGATCACTGAAAGAATTTACCCTACATTTGCTCTTATCGGAAGAAAAAAATCTTCTTCTTTAATGGTCATTTTATAATTAATTAAAACGATTTCAATTTTTTATGTTTTTACAGGATTTCAGACGATTGTGCAATTAAAGAATTCCAACTACCTACGGATGATAAATGCCACATTCATAATATTGATAGTCGTTGCACAAATATACGCGTACTCTTATGTAAGCGATTATCTGTGCTCGCAAATGACCGAAGTAGGATTCGCTGTCTATTCTTCCCAGTGGATTTATCAACCACGGAGATTAACGTACGATTTACTCTTCATCATGATGAAAGCCTATGAACCGTTTCATATTACAGCTGGCGGCCTTTTCCCAATTAACGTTGAGACTTTCATGAGTATATTGAAAACATCTTTCACGTATTTAAATTTTCTAAAAGTGATGTTGGACGAATAGTTCGTTCATCCGATACGTTAGTTTCTGCTGCTAGTTTACCTTTTGCGTCTGATATGATGATGATTAATAAAAAGTAGCTTTTTTAGTGACCATGTAGTTGAAAAATATAGTGGGAGGGACTCGCGTTCGGAAAAATGAAAGATTAATATAAGTACCTTTTGGAACCAATTTCTGTTGATCCACTGCAATGCCAAAATCTTTTTTATACCTTTTGAAATTATTTCGAACCGGTTTTATTGGGTTCCAAGTGGCTTCATCTGCATCTGTCATGCAACTGTTTCTGTTTGGGACCAGTTTTATTCCTCTTTCACTAATAAATTGTGATTCCAGAATGTAGTAGAACAAATAGTTTACCTCAGATTAGAATTGTAATAAGAACGTAGGTAGATCATTGAAATGAGTCGAAACTATCTTAAAAATAAATTAATGAGAAACTACTACTTATTTTGTTCTTGCTTATTATTTTCAATTGTGTTTCCTCCGCGTCCCTTATCTTACGTCACACTGATTCTAACTGTTATTGACAAAAATAAACGTATATATTTAGAGTGTTGGAATCTTAACTCATTTAATTTAATTTAACTTAACTTTTCATTCATTTCCGAAGAAAATTAACATTTTATAAAACTCGAAGGAAAAAGATATCCACACGTGTATGATTCAACTCGATGAAAACTATTTACGAACGAGAAATTTTTTCACAAGCATGTGTCGATAAAAAAAAAGAAAAGACTAGTGACAGAGGATATGCAGAGGAGAGTTCCCGCAGACAATAAAAATGGTGAGGGAAAAACTTTTATTAACTGTCTCCTTTCTGTATCAGAAACAATAGGGAGGATAATAAGAGTTTTGCGTAAAGGGTTGGGCGTAGAAACAAGTGCTGAAGGAATCATTTGCATACGGTATAAGGGAGAATGATGTTACGTGTAAGGTCGATGCCTATCATTTTCTATACCCAGCAATTTGAAACTTTCTACTTTTCTATCCGCTGCATGAAATTCGTCGGTGAATAGAATATTAGATAAACTAGAAGGTAAAAATATATTTTCGTGGCCTGGGGGTGAAAGGCAAAGGGGATGGTAAGAGTTTGCCGTACTAGCAGCCAGTGCTTAAATTTCTATTTCTCTGCATTCGGTTCTCGCTTGAGAGTATCTATCGTTTTTGCAATGATAAAGAATTCCGAGAAGAAAAGAGTTTTTCAGGGTATCGAAGTGATAAGTACGATAATCGGAGTTTGGCCTCTAAAGGATAACTGGTTCTCGCAGATTTGCAGTTTCACTGTGTTGTTCGGCGAGGTATGCAAGATTTTAACCATTAAATTCGAAAATTTGCTCAATAAACAAATCGGTTCGTAGATATAAAATTTCTGAATTCTAAATTTTTGAAAATTCGAATTTTCAAGAATAAGATATTTTTTTATGACATACCCACTTTGCGGCATTCGATGTTCAAAAATGTATTGCTGTGTTCGTCAACCATTCAAAGAAGCTCGCCAACCATTCGAAGCCCGAGCTAATTCACCCGGTTTCCTTCCCGAGGTGTTTCAACTTTCTGGAATTAAAAAAATCTTTCTTAATTTTTAATTACATGTTTTCTTTCATAATGTTTTAATTATACTTGCGGTAATGAAATATTTAACTCCCCAAAGTTTAAAGTTTCTGTCGATTTTTATCCGATTAAAATTCTGCGTATTTTTTTTTTTTCTAAAATAATCGAGCATTCATTCGGAAGAATTTTGATTGGTCTGTATTTAATATTTTTTTTTGTAATTAGTAAAAGGATCTATAAAATATATCGAATTGTACACGTATCTTCCATCTTGCCATCAAATTTGGAATTCTGAGTTGTGACTCTTATAATAAATTCTCTACAGAAAAATCTTCTTAAGGGGGTGGCGGCCGTTTTTGTTTTCGAGTTTTTTTCGAGATTTTTCATGATGAAATGAAAAGACACAGAGCTTTCAAATTTTTACTACATATTTATTCATTCTTCAATGATGTCTCTGAATTTTGTTATATGAAAATATCCTTATGATCGTGAGTTATACCGCTCGAGTGGCACCCATGTGAAAAAAAAGTAGGCAAACGGTGTCTATGATTTCGGCAAATTGGCTTATCCGAAATAAAAAAATTAAATTGGAAGTTGGTCTGTAAGTGGTTGGCTATCATCAGAACTAGGATTTTTTAAAAATATTGAACCGCCCGCTTTCTTTTTACAGAAAAAAAGAGTCCAAAAAAAACATTAAATTTTGGGTCTTAATGTTTAAAAGCATGTAAAAAATTTAATTTTCAATATTGTCCAAAAATCCTAGATCCGGCGATAGCCATCCACTTATAGATCGACTTGCAATTTAATTTTTGTATTTCAGATAAGCCAATCTGCCGGAATCATGGACACCGTTTGCCTTCTTTTTTTTCACATGGAAGAATTATTAAATATGTAGTAAAAATTTGAAAGCTCTGTGTCTTTTCATTTCATCATGGAAAATTTCGAAAAAATCTCCAAAAAAAAAACGGCCGCCACACGGGTTGACCCCCTTAAGACTCTCAGGTTACACTAAAAACTCGGAATTTTCAAAATTGCAATGGAAATTGCGAATGACTTGGAAGTTTTTCAGGTATCTCTCTCATCTCTTTGCGGAATCGATGTGTTTTTCAATAGGCACGACCTAAGTACAAGCATGGAACAATTCATGCTCAGCTTTTGTTCATCAGCGGCGATAATCAAAGCCATCTGTTTCCGGCTACATAAGGACAGTCTGCGTGAAAACGTGGTCTCGGTCCTCCAGGATTTTCTGACCACTGATAAAAGAAGGAAGGATATCCTGGAAGAGAAACTTCGCTTGGTGAAAGCGGTATCAACCGCGTTACTGTCGTCAGCCTATATCGCAATCGTGACACCTCATGTTGTGCCATATTTTGTGTCCTTTACATCATATGTCAATGGCAGTAAGCGAGAAATGACACAGGCCTTTCCAATTACGTTAACTAGCGATGCCTTGAGTGCAACGAAAATGGCAAAGAAATTATTTGTCATCTCTTCCGTTTGGTTGGCGGCTACCCCATTCTTATGTTCTACTGGAAATTTCGGCGCCGATAGCTACTTTGTATGTTTAGCACTGTGCCTCTGCGGCCAGTTGCAGAAACTGAAGGAAGATTTGCTGGATTTTGGAAACGACGCCAATGGAAATTCTCAAAATAACGGTATTCGCATTGTCAAAAAAAAGGGAATTTTTATTATAAGGAGAAACTTTAGTGAAACTTTGAATTTCTTTTTCTTTTAAATTCGAAACAGTTTTTTTTTTCCAAAATCTAAAAATTGTCTAAATTAGGGGAATCCCCATTATACTTGTAAGAATTTGTAAATCTTTAAATAGTTCATCCCAGCCCTTGAAAAACAAATTTCGAGGGTTTACTGAAAGAAAAAAATTGGATTTAAGTAAGGTCACTTTATTGAAATTTTTGAATTTTTAATGTAGATTTTGGAACAATTTTTGCAATATTTTGAAATAGTGTAAATTATCAGAATTCAATTTCCTTTCAATATGAGAGAAATTCTCCTATTAAATGTTTCCACTTATAATTTAACAGGTCAACAAAAGAATTCAGAAATTCTGAGTCTGGAAAGGGAACTCGGCGTTATCGTTCAGCGATACCAGCATCTTTTACAATTAGTCGCACGTTTACAAAATGCTGCGAAATTTGCTTTGCTTATGCAAATGTCTCTGGCTGTTTTATTAATTTGCGTTTTGGGTAATGGAAACTTCAATTAATAACAGCGAAATTCAACGATATAATTACTTTCTTCCCAAAGGAGAAAATTTTTTAATATTTGAAATCCAAGGTGTTAGTAATTATCATAGACAGCGCCCCCTAATGGCCCCTCAAAAAATTAACTTTTCATTTGTTGTTCTCGGGAACAGAAATTTCTTCTCCAATAAGGTAAAAGTACCTATTAGTAAACACTGCGTAAAATTTCTACTTAATGAAAAACATCTTAATAAATATGATATAAAAAATGTTGTAACATATATGAAATAATGACAGTAAAATATATTTATTTTTATGAATTATATTATAGGTACTTTTACCTTATTTATATTCTAGTTAATTAACTCATTTCGAATAACTTCAAATGTTATCGACTATATCTTTCATTATGCTTTTTCAGGTTTTCAGACGATTGTGCAATTAAAGAATTACAACTACATACTGATGATAAACGCTTTATTTATAATAATAATAATCATGGCACAGACATTCGCGTACTCTTATGTGAGCGATTATCTGTGCTCGCAAATGGCCGAAGTAGGATTCGCTGTCTATTCTTCCCAATGGATTTACCAACCACGGAGATTAACGTACGATTTACTCTTCATCATGATGAAAGCCTATGAACCGTTTCATATTACAGCTGGAGGCCTTTTCCCAATTAACGTTGAGACTTTCATGAGTATATTGAAAACATCTTTCACGTATTTAAATTTTCTAAAAATAATGTTGGACGAATAGTTCATTCATCCGATACGTTAGTTTCTACTGCTAGTTTACCTTTTGCGTTTGGTATGATGGCAATTAAAAAAAAGTGAATAAAATATAAGTACCGTTTGGAACCAATTTCAGTTGATTCGCTGCAATTCTAAAATATTTTTTATACCTTTTGAAATTATTTCGAACCGGTTTAATTGGGTTCCAAGTAGGTTCATCTGCATCTGCCATGCAACTGCTTCTATTTAGGACCAGTTTTATTCCTCTTTCACTAATAAATTGTGATTCCAGAATGTAGCAGAACAAATAGTTTACCTGAGATTAGAATTGTAATAAGAACGTAGGTAGATCATTGAAATCAGTCGAAACTAACTCAAAAATAAATTAATGTGAAACTACTTATTTTGTTCTTGCTTACTATTTTCAATTGTGTTTCCTCCGCGTCTCTTATTATCATACCGGACACTGATTCTAACTGTTATTGTAAAAAATAAACGTATATATTTAGAGTGTTGACATCGTATCTTATTTCATTTAATTTAATTTAACTTAACTTTTCATTCATTTCCGAAGAAAACTAACATTATATAAAACTCGCAGGAAAAAAATATCCACAAGTGTATGGTTGAACTCGATGAAAGCTATGTACGAACGAGACATTTTTTCAAAAGCCTGTGTCAGTAAAAAAAAAAGAAAAGACTAGTGACAGAGGATATGCAGGGGAGAATTCTTGTAGAGGATAAAAATGATGAGGGAAAAATTTTTATTAACTGTCTCCTTTCCGTAACGGAAACAATAGGGGGGATAATAAGAGTTTAGCGTAAAGGGTTGAGCGCAGGAAACAAATGCTGAAGCAATCATTTGGATACGGTATAAGGGAGAGTGATGTTACGTATAAGATCGATGCCTATCATTTTCTATACCCAACAATTTGTAACTTTCTACTTTTCTATCCGCTACATGAAATTCGCCGGTGAATAGAATATTAGATAAACTAGACGGTAAAAATGTATTTTCGTGGCCTGGGGGTGAAAGGCAAAGGGGATGATAAGAGTTTGCCGTACTACCAGCCAGTGTTTAAATTTCTATTTCTCTGCGTTCGGTTCTCGCTTGACAGTATCTACCGTTTTTGCAATGATAAAGAAATCCGAGACGAAAAGAGTTTTTCAGAGTATCGAAGTGATAAGTACGATAATCGGAATTTGGCCTCTAAAGGGTAACTGGTTCTCGCAGATTTGCGGTATCACTGTGTTTTTCGCCGAGGTATGAAAGATTTTAACCATTGAATTCGAAAATCTGCCCAATAAACAAATCGGGTCGTAGATATAAAATTTCTGAATTCTAATTTTTCTTTAATTCAATTTTTCAAGAAAAAGATATTTTTTGCTCACATACCCACTTTGCGGCATTCGATGTTCCACAATTTATTGCTGTGTTCGCCTACCATTCAAAGAAGCTCGCCAACCATTCAAAGCCCATTTCCTTCCCGAGATGTTTCTCGAATTTCTGGAATTAAAAAAAATCTTTCTTAATTTTCAATTACATTCTTTCTCTCGTAATGTTTTAATTATTTTCGCGGTGGATACAAATTATTTATGAAATATTTAACTCCCCAAAGTTTAAAGTTTCTGCCGATTTTTCTCCGATTAAAATTCTGCTGTATTTTTTCGAAAATTATCGAGCATTCATTCCGAAGGATTTTGATTCGTATGAATTTAATATTTCTTTTGTAATTAATACGGCGATCTATAAAATATATACGAATTGTACACGTATCTCCCATTTTGTCATGAAACTTGGCATTTTGAGTTGACTCTATTTAACAAATTTTATACGGACAAATTTTCTTAAGACTCCCGGGTTACACTAAAAACTCGCAATTTTTTTTTAATTGCAATCGAAATTGCGAATGACTTGGAAGTTTTTCAGGTATCTCTCTCATCTCTCTGCGGAATCGATGTGTTTTTCAATAGGCACGACCTAGGTACAAGTATGGAACAATTCATGCTCAGCTTTTGTTCAACAGCGGCGATAGTCAAAGGGATCTGTTTCCGGCTACATAAGGACAGTCTGCGTGAAAACGTGGTCTCGGTCCTCCAGGATTTTCGGACTACTGATAAAAGAAGGAAGGATATCCTGGAAGAGAAACTTCGCTTGGTGAAAGCGGTATTAACCTTGTTACTGTCGTCGGCCTACATCGCGTCTGTAATTGTCCTGACACCACGTATTCTGTCAAATTTTGTGTCCTTTACATCACATGTCAATGGCAGCAAGCGAGAAATAACACAGACCTTTCCGATTCCGCTGACTAGCCATGCCTTGAGTGCATCGAAAATGGCAAAGAAATTATTTATCATCTCTTCCGTTTGGTTGGCGGCTACCATATTCTTAGCTTCTACTGGCAATTTCGGCGCCGATAGCTACTTTGTGTGTTTAGTACTGTGCCTCTGCGGCCAGCTCCAGAAACTGAAGGAAGATTTGCTGGATTTTGGAAACGATGCCAATGGAAATTCTCAAAATAACGGTATTCGCATTGTCAAAAAAAAGGGAATTTTTATTATAAGGAGATTTTGGTGAAACTTTGAATTTCTTTTTTTTAATTCGAAACAGTTTTTTTCAAAAATCTAAAAATTGTCTAAATTAGGGGAATCCCCATTATACTTGTAAGAATTTGTAAATCCTTGAATAGTTCAACCCAGCCCTTGCAAAAAAAATTTCGAGGGTTTACTGAAAGAAAAAAATTGGATTTAAGAAAGGGCGCTTTATTGAAATTTTTGAATTTTTAAAGTAGATTCTGGAACCATTTTTGCGACATTTTGAAATAGTGTAAATTATCAGGATTCAGTTTCCTTGCAATATGAGAGAAATTTTCCTATTAAATATTTTCACTTATAATTTAACAGGTCAACAAAAGAATTCAAAGATTCTGAGTCTGGAAAAGGAACTCGGCGTTATCGTTCAACGATACCAGCATCTTTTACAATTAGCCACACGTTTACAAAATGCTGCGAAATATGCTTTGCTTATGCAAATGTTTCTGGCTGCTTTATTAATTTGCGTTTTGGGTAATGGAAACTTCCATTAATAACAGCGAAATTCAACGATATAATTACTTTCTCCCCAAAGGAGAACATTTGAAATATTTGAAATCCAAAGTGTTAGTAATTATCATAGACAGCGCCCCCTAACGGCCCCTCAAAAAATTAAGTTTTCATTTGTTGTTCTCGGGAATAGAAATTTCTTCTCCAATATTCATATGAGGGTAAAGGTACCGGTAGTTGACCATTTTTTAAAAAAACCATAAAAATAAGATTTTTATAAGATGTGCACTTTCAACTAAATGGTCAATTACTGATACCTTTGCCTTACAGTTAATTACCTTATTTCGAATAACTTCAAATGTTAACGACTATGTCTTTCATTATGCTTTTTCAGGTTTTCAGACGATTGTGCAATTAAAGAATTCCAACTACCTAATGATGACAAACGCTTCATTTATAATAATGATAGTCATGTCACAGACATACGCGTACTCTTATGTGAGCGATTACCTGAGTTCGCAAATGACTGAAATAGGTTACGCAGTCTATTGTTCCCAATGGATTCAGAAACCACGGAAATTAACGTACAGTTTACTTTTCATCATGATGAGAGCTTATCAACCTTTTCATATCACAGCCGGGGGCATTTTCCCAATTAACATTGAGTCTTTCATGGATATAATAAAAACATCTTTCACCTACTTAAATTTCCTGAAGATTATGTTGGACGAATAATTCATCGATCCAAGACTGTAGTTCTCGCCTCTAGTTTCCATTTTGTATCCAGTGTGCTGGTAATTAATGAAAAGCAGCTTCATTAGTCACCGAGTATTTAAAAAATACGAGATGCTGCGTTCGGGAAACATAAAGCAGAAAATTAGAAAGTAATAAATTTGCTGCTGAAAATTAATTTCACCGATTTGCTATAATTGGAAAGCTTTTTTGTTGCCCTCGAAATTACTTTTAACCAATTTTATTCGATCGTAAGTGACTTTTTCTGCTTTCGATGCGGATG
The DNA here is from genome assembly GCA_949825005.1 of Gasteruption jaculator. NCBI lineage: Eukaryota > Metazoa > Arthropoda > Insecta > Hymenoptera > Gasteruptiidae > Gasteruption > Gasteruption jaculator. Next base: position 14,283,277 of record OX463765.1, on the reverse strand, counting down.
CTGTCATTTGCTACTAGTGTATACTTAAATAATTTACCTTGGATAAGAATTATTTATAATAAAAATGTAGATCGATAGTATAATTAAGATTAGTCGAAAGTAGCTAAAAAATAAATAAATGAGAAACTACATGTTTTGTTTTTGCTTTCTGTTTCCAATTTTATTTCCTCCCTGACCCTCATCAAATTTGACACTGGTTCCAACTGCTATAAAACAAGTAATATAAGATCTGATCCAATATAATTTCACTGAAACGTATATGTTTAGAAACTTAATCCATTTTATTTAACTCAATTTCTTATTCACTCGCGATGAAATGTAACGTTTCATAAAATTCGAAAGAGAAATACATGGTTCGACCCGATAGAAGCTATGTACGTACGAGTAAAATTCACAAAAACGTGCGTCGACGATGAAAGAGTTGCACAAAAAGGGTTAAGCGCACGAGGAAGGGCTGAAGGGATCATTTGCATATATTATAAGAGAGGGAGATGTTATAGGCAAGACTAATGGCTATTATTTTCCTATACCCATCAATTTGAAACTTTCTACCTTTGTTTCTTCTACATATTCACATGAAAATAGAATATTAGATAAGGTACAAGGAAAAAATGTATTTTCACGGCTCGGGGGTAGAAGGCAAAGGGGATCACAACAATTTGTCATACTGGCAGCTGATGCATGTTTTTTTTTATTTCTCTGCGTTCGGTTCTCCCTTGACATTACCTATCGTTTTTGCAATGGTAAAGAATTCAGAGACGAAAAGAGTCTCTGACAGTATCGAAGCGATAAGTACGATAATCGGAATTTGGCCTCTAAAGGATACCAGGTTCTCACAGTTTTGCAGTATCATTGTGTTTTTTGCAGAGGTATGAAATACTTTAACGATCGACTGAGTTCGAAAATCTTTCTAAAAAACAAATAGGCTCCAAAGATGTACAATTTCTTAATTCTACCTTTTTTAAAATTCGAGTGTTCAAAAAGAAAAAATATCTGGCTCGCTTACCCACTTTGTGACATTCGATACTCAAAAATTGACTATTGTGTCCAAGAAAGCTCGCCAACCATTAAAATCTCAAGCTAATTTACTCCATTTCCTTGCGAAATGTTTCACAACTTTCTGGAATCCAAAAAAATTGTTTCTTAATTTTTAATTGAATTCTTTCTTTCATATTTTCATTGTAATTAGCACAGCGAGGTATAAAGTATACCAAATTGCACATATTTCTTTCACCTCCCAGAAAATTTAGAATTTTGAGATTTGACTCTTTTAACACTTTGCCGTCCGCATGACTGATCGGGATTCATTCGTTTGACGCCGGTATAATTTTTATATATGACACCAACGTGGTGCCACCGGCACTTGTGCGATACATTTTGTGAAACACCTACGTAGTGTCACCGAACGGCATAGTGTTAATAAATTTTCTACAGAACAATCTTCCTAAAACCCTCAGAATACCCTGAAAATTCCAACAATTTTTTAATTGTAACCGAAATTGTGAATGACTGAAGTTTTTCAGGTATGTCTTTCGTGTCTTTGCGGAATCGATGTGTTTTTTAATAGGCACAACTTGGGTCCAAATATGGAACAAATCGTGCTCACTTTTTTCTCAATAGAGGCGATGATAAAAGAGATCTGCTTCTGGCTCCATAAGGACAGTTTGCGTGAAAACGTGACCTCGGTGTTTAAGGATTTACTCACCACCGATAAAAAAAAGAAGGAAATTCTGGAAAAGAAACTTCGTTTGGTGAACACGATATTCACCGTGTTACTGCAGGCAGCCTATATCGCGTGTCTAGCGATTGTAGCACCTCGTGTTTTGTCAAATTTTCTGCCTTTTACATCAAGTGCCAATGGCGGCGAGCGAGAGGTAGTGCAGACCTTCCCGATTCCGCTCACCAGCCATGCCTTGAGTGCATCGAAAATGGAAAAACAATTATTTATCACTTCTTCCATTTGGATGGTGGTTATGTTATTCGTAACTGCTACTGGAAATGTCGGTACCGATATCTACTATCTTTACTTGACATTGTGCCTCTGCGGCCAATTCCAGAAGCTGAAGAAAGATTTGCTGAATTTCGGAAATGACGCCAATGGAAATTTTCAAAGCAACGGTATTCACAGATAAGATTCAAACGATAGTACAGGTTTCAAGGAATTCCGGCACAAAAGAATTTTATTATGGGATTTTAGTAAAACTTTTTTAGAACTTTTTTTATATTCCGAAACAATGTCTTCCAAAAACTAAGAATTCTCTGAATTGGGGGAATACGAGAAGAGAATTTGATTTATAGAAAGGAACATGGGAATTTTTTATTTTTCTAACACTATGCCGTTCGGTAACATGGTGTCCCGTAAAAACTATCGGCCAAATGTCGACGGCACCACGTTGGTGTCGTGACGAAAGTTCCACCGGCGCCAAGCAAAAGAATTCTGATTGGACGCGCGGACGGCGTAGTGTTAAAGAGATTCTCGAACCATATTTGCAAAATCTAAAAATAACGTAATTACCGGGATTTTATTGTTTTTAAGTATAAGAGAAATTCTTCCACAAATGTTTTCACTTATCATTTAACAGGGCAACAAAAGAATTCAGGAATTTTGAGTCTAGAAAAGAAACTTGGCGTTATCGTTGAACGATACCGGCATCTTTTACAATTAGCCGAAAATTTGAAAAACGCTGCAAAATTTGCTTTGCTCATTCAAATGTTTATGGCTGCTTTATTAATTTGCGTTTTGGGTAAGGGAGACTTTAAGTAATTATAGTAAAATAGAACAGTATAATTATACTTTCTCTTCAAAGAAGAACAATTAGAAAATTTGAAACCGGCGCTTTTATAACACAAGATAGCGCCCTCTAGCGCTTCCTAAAAAAATTAACTTTACATTTGCTTGTATCAGAAAAGAAATTGTCTACTCCAATGATCATATTATAATCAATTAAATTTATTTTGGATAATTACGAATTTTATCTACTATCTACTTATTTCTTTTAATGATTTTTCAGGTTTTCAGATGATTGTGCAATTAAAGAGTTGCAACTACATATTGATGACAAACGCCACATTTATAATACTGATAGTCATGTCAGAGACATACGCGTACTCTTATGTAAGCGATTATCTAAGCTCGCAAATGACTGAAATAGGATATGCAGCCTATTGTTTCCAGTGGACTCAAAAACCACGGAAATTAGCGTATAATTTATTCTTCATCATGATGAGGGCAAATCAACCTTTTCATATTACAGCTGGAGGCATTTTTCCAATTAATCTTGCGTCTTTCATGAATATATTAAAAACATCTTTCACGTATTTAAATTTTCTAAAAGTTATGTTGGACGAATAGTACATTTATCCGAGGCGTTAGTTTATTTTGCTAGTTTACATTTTGTATCTGCCGTAGTGGTAATTAATAAAAAGTAGTTTTATTAGATACCAAATATTTAAAAAAATAGAAGGGCTCATGTTCGGGAAATATACTTAAAGTAAGAAAAATTAATCTATACTTAAGTACCAAAGGCTTCGAACAGTCAAAGTTGTTTGACACCAATTTTATCGAACTAAAACTTGCTCCCAACCAATTTCAAATAGTTCACTGTGACCTGGAACCTTTTTAATTACCTTTGAAATGATTACAAAGTTTCAGTTGCCTCTCAATAACAACTTGAAATTCCAGAATGAAGAAAAGTAGCAGTTGTACTACCCCTGGCTTAATTTTAAGTAATGTCCTTAAGGTTTTCCAAAAAAAAAAGGACTGAATTTCTATTTTATAATTGGGGATATTTTTGCGTAATTATATATTTATATTTTCACACACAAACATCTGATGGATTTTCTCCTCATATAAAATTTTGATCTGTAGTGAATTTTAAAACGAAATTAATAAAATCAACTTTAAACCTTATGTCAATACTTGGGTACAAGCCTTGGAGCTATGAGTATTACTCGCAGTTTTTAAATAAATTAATTTAAAAAAAAGATTTTTTTTATATAATTAAAAAATTCGGTAGATATATACCCAGAGACCCCGGATATTAAAAAACATATACTCTGGGTATTGACATGAGGGTAAACAAGATACGTATTTTATTCATTTTGTAAAAAAAATAAGGGAAAAGAATAATAAAAACTGTGTTGTAAATGAAAACACCAAGTTTTTATCTATAAAACTCATTTATTTTTTTTGTGCTTAAAAAAATAATGACTTACACTTTATTCAGAAGTAGTCTCCCCATTCTGAAAAAAGGTGTAACGCTGTGATTTCCAAACTCTCTGAAATTTAAAGTTTTTTTCTCCACTATTTCATTCTCGCCGTTAAGATTCGTAGTTTGCAAATAAATTTCCAAATAAAAAGTAGAATACATTTAAATCTAAGCCACTAATTTAATTTTTCCACTGAACAAAATTTATACTCATAATTTAACTGCTGATTCCGAAATAGTGGGGATTAATATAAAAATAATGAGATTGATATTCATCTTCGTTTTTTATCAACACATATATAAGAGGATATTTATCTTATGACAAAATATGCAATTTTTAATTTCTCTCCCTTCAAATTATGAAATGTTTAATATTCGATATTATATCTTGAAGTTTTTAATATTTGAAAATTCAGAATAAAAGTAAAATGATATTTTCGGATTTGGTAAAGGCAAAGCTATTATTTTTTGTACATTTCAAGATAACAATCTTTCCAAATTAATTAAATTCAAATAGGACTGTATTTACAGAAAAAAGGGAGCTTGGCGAAGTTGTTAATGATAAGATTTCTAAAATATCTGCAGCTATTCATTCAATTATATCTTCAAAATTTCGGTAATATAATTTATTTTGAGGATTAACTAAAATTTCACTAATTTATTGCGATCAGGCGGTGGGATAAAAAAGAAATTAATAAATTATATTGAAAAAAGCAACGATTTAAGAATAAACACTTAAATTAAATTTGAAACAGCAATTATTGAAAACCCTGGTTCTAATTTTGTTTCCAATTGTACCTTTCAAAACTGAACTTTATTTATTTCTAAGAATTCTGAAAATGATAACTTTTAGAAATAACAGTACCAATATTAAGAACAAAAACTAATAAATTATACGGTCTGGTATTAATTAATCTTTAGTTTTGTTACATTAATCGCCTAAAGCAGATATAGGAGAACTTGGAAAAGAAAGAGACTGAAGAAAATGTAAATGCAGAATTATTTCCACTCAGGTGAATTCTGTTACACCAAATAAACTTGTGAAATTTAAATGAATGCACTTAAGCCACTTATGGATAAATACTAGTAATGCTAAGAATGATGAGAACAATAATAATATTAATAATAATTGGAATAATTGACATATTTAAATAAATTTCACAACAAAAATAAATGATTACAAATCGGAAAGACTTGTTTATTTAAATATTCTGCTAAAAATAAGTTTGTTTGGTGTAATGAAACATTTCCTTTGAATGATTTTCAAATTTGTGTGAAATAGGGCAACAATGAAACAGAACTTAAGTAATTAATTTTCAACATCAACTTTGGATTGAATCTAAAATTATTAAATAAATAAAAATTGTTTATTATTAATCAAACAACAATTGTCATACGGAGAAATTAGCGTACTATTAAGAAAAAGCGGATAATTGTCGAGTTAATAAAAAAATATTCTAGAAAATTCCAAAGGTTAATAATTATTTTTTTTAGTCTCTAAAAAGTGAAGCATTTCATTTACCACTAATTAGCGTCTGTTTCATTTTTATCCCATTTCACAAAAAATATACAATTATTGATACAAAGAACACGTGAAAAAGAAATAAAAAAAGGAAATGTAGAAGTAAATGTAGAGGTAGAAATAGAAGAGAAAGCGCAAAACATGCAATTAAATAAAAAGGTTAAAAAAAAAACTAAAAAAAATTTCGTAATTCGTTGGCTTTTTTTCTTTCAGATCGAAGAAGTATGGAAAAAGTATTTAAATACCTTATAACAAACCAATAATCCATCCAATCGTCTGCTAATCCTTTCATATTTTCTCTTTTACTTAAAAAAATACGGAAATCGATACTCCACTTAAACTTAATTACTCTTTCCACGAAATGTAAGTTTTCCATCATTTTTTTGTTTTTTCTATTACGTGTCTGTGTGTTTCCTCAAAACAGAATTCCTGTGAATCCGTACATCCTAAGAGAGACATATCGAGAGACAGAAGAGAAGATCGTCTAAACACAGTCCGTCCGAAAATTCGTATCCAACAGAACCCATCATTTTTTTTTTGTGTGAATTGCTGGAAATTTTGTAACTCCAATTTTCCAAACTTGACGTAAGTGTAAATCCTAAACGCATTGACATGATCCATCGCAAATCCTATTATACCATCCAAATCCTGTTAAATCCATCGCGAAATCCTAAATCCAAAAATCCTTCCATTCTTTGAATCCTCCTTTCCGCGTATCAGTTATGCTACTTATGGGAATCGGCCGTGTACCAAGATGAAGAGCAGGAGATGAAATTTTTTCCAATCCTCTTCAGATTACAGTCACATGAAACACTGCGATTTTTACTTCACGGAGAGTCTGAGGTAAATTCGACTCCGGGGAAGAATCAAAAATGTAATTCACTGTTTTGCCAATAATTCCAATTTACGAAAGGAACGAAAACTGTTTGTTTCTTTTCATTTTTTTTCTCCTCCTTTCATCGGATTTCGAAAAGTCACTGTAACACTAAAAACCGCGTTAACAGTCTTTGAAGAAAAATAAAAAACAAAATTATTTTTCTTTTGCTTTTGAAACGGAGAAACGAAAGCAAAATTTATCGTGAAAATCCGTTTTCCAGTAAAAAAACTGATAAATGAGTTGAAAACGGGGTAAGCACAGCCACGACGTGAGTGTGAAATATTTGAAACGAGATCCTCCGAAATCCATCCCTTATTCCGAAATCCTGTGAAATTCTTTCCCAACGTCCCAAAAATTTCTCCATCAAATTAGAAGAAGCCTTTCCATCTAAAAGAGGAACGTATGCATTTTTTTTCCTCTACGTTATCCTCTTGAGCAAATGAATCTGAGAATCCTTGCATTCAAAAGTGCTTTTTCCGATCATCCTTTCAAAGCGTCTTAACTTTTAACAATCGCTAAAAATCTCCTCCATACAAATTTTTATATCCATCCAAAATGCATTCCATTTTTTTAATTCCAAGCGCAGATTTTTATCCGTCCAATGAAGAGTAGTAAAGGTGTGTGCGTTTGAGTTTTTCATTCATTGTGTTACAATCCAATCCAATATACAAAAGAAGAAAAAATACATTAGTGAAATACAATATTGAAGAGATATTTGTTTGCATTTTTTAACAATAATTTTTCGTTATGTTAATTTATAATAATTAAAACGTTCGGTAAACGTTGATGCACGGTAAATAAGATTGAGCAAAAATTACCATGGATTTAAGAGCGTGAAGGGGCAAAGACAGGTACTGCGATTTTTTCAATTAACTAAGCTAAAAGCATCTGGCGTGAACGCAATTTTTTAAAATAATTTTCAGTCTTGTAATAACATTCGTATTTCGTCCATTTATAAGTTTACCAACTTATTTATTTATTTTAACTCGAATTTTCGCAATTTCATCAATCATTTTTCCTGAAAACCGAGAAAAATAGAGTATCTGTTAAAAATGAATTTGCTTAAATCCATGGAATTTGAATCAATTTCGTAGGAGTACTTCAAAGTTACATTTTGTTATACTGAATCTTGTTTAAAATAAACAGTTGAAATTCAGTTACTAAATATACGAGTATACCACAAAAAAAAATTGGACTCCATTATAACAAAACGTAACAACAAAAGTCTAAGAAAAGCTCTATCAATTTGCGACAGTGATATTTAAATCTAAGACAAGTATCGTTACAGCTAATAATAGGTCCTTAAAAATTTTGACTTTACTTTATGGAAAAGAAGGGCGGAAAAAAAGAAAGGAAAAATCACTAGATCAGTCGATTTTGGAAAAGTAAAAAAATCGCAAGGCGAATATTTTTTCTGACTAACTGATCTCACCAATGACATTAAACACCATCTTTCCATTGTTTTTTTTGTACCTTTTTAATAAATGTCATTTGGTGAGGAGAGTCAATTATATTGAATTTGACGTTTGCAAATCACTTCTGGAGTCTTCTGGAAAATGCGAATCGACCGAAAACTCAAATTCTATTATCATTGATATCGTATTTAGTCTCACAAAATAATCATGATTTCCTTAAACCAAGAAAGTCTAAATGAGTCGATAGAAACAATTTTGAAATCAATAAATTATAGAAAAAGAAATATACATTTTTTTTAAAGCCTGAGAAAAAAATTTTGAAATCGCTGGAAGATCGACGAAAGCGAATTGCAAATCGATAAAAATTGTTATTATTATTTATACAATTTCTTAATATCTTTTTCTTTCTTTCTTTCTTCCGTACATATTAAAACGAAAATACCAATCACCTAAATTAGATACAATCCATTCGTTTTATTTATTAATCTCGAAGAAGTCTATAATGATTAGATACTTGAATGAACATCGAATAAAATTATCAAATTTTTGTCTTTAATCTCTAAGAAAATTGTTTCGTATATCGACAGAAAAACTAACGAAACTCGAATGTTTTCAATAACGACACGTTTGTTTTTGAAACTAAGAGAAACATTATCCAAATTCAATTGAATGAATTAATTATTCGCATCAATTCTGCGTTTCGTAAACACACAAAGAAATAGTTAACGAAGGAATGTATCTTGTTAAATAAAAAAAAATATAAGAAAAATTATAGACTCCTAGCTATTCAGTATTTTCTGGTGAATGGTAGCAATTTCAATTCTCCACTAACGTTTCTTGTTGTAATCAAAAAAATAATTAGTGATTCCACGTTTTTTTTTGTTACGTCGAATCTATTGGGTCTAAAGCTGAAATTTACGTCCATAGCTTTTCTTTCGTTTATTTGGAAAATCAAAGAAGACTATTATCTGAATTGTAATTATTCCCCGATTTCATCATTGCTTCGTTTTCTGTATTCTGCAAAGTCATGATCGCCATTGCGCGATTTCAATACGAAAGAACATTACGTTGGTTCAGCAATGATGAAAACCATAAAATAAGTGTTGTAAAAAAAAATGTAGTATTTTGAAACATTTTGCAGTTATCATGTGGAAACAATATACGTACACACATTAGTCGTACGAGCGAGAGCGGGAACGTGATCTTGATCGTGAATAATTTCGTCGCAGTGGTGAATATGTTGGCGATCCTCGACGTCTCGGACTGTAACTACGCGATCGACTTCGTCCTCGTTCGCGATCTTCGCTACGACTTCTGTCACCACCATTGTGGTTCTCTTTTACTCGGATATATGCAACTTCTCCCTAAAAGTCACCAGTAGAAACATCAAATTAAGAAGTATCATGAAAACAGATCGAATCCTGCAAAACCGCGTGATTCTTTTTTTTTACCACAACCTAGAAATCTCTACAACGCATTTCGGCGTTGCATCATCTCCGTTTAGAAATATTTTTATTTGAAATATACTACTTACTTCGTGCGACCGAAATCTCGAATCGTCTAGTTTTTTAACAGCGTATTTCATATCCTCATATCGCAGAAATTCTACCACACCGGTACCATCTTTATAAACATCGGCGAAGCAAACATCCCCTGCCTCGCGCATATGATCTTTCAAATCTTGCCAACTACCCGATGGAGGCAACCCGGTGACTAAGACTCTGTACTGAGATCTTCTGGCGGGAGGACCCCGACCACGGGAATTACTCATTTCTCCACGACCACCTCTGCCACTATCTCCGGCGCCTCTGCCGCCTCTAAAATTATTACTTGGCCCTCCGCCTCTTGGAAATTCTACTCTTAATTTGTATCCATCGTAATCATAACCATCTCTCGCATGAACTGCGTCTTCCGCATCTCTGAAAAATCCGATAATAAATGTGTCAATATTGAAAAATTAAAAAGATTAATTGTAAGATTGACATGAACCGATGAAATTATAATTTGAAAAATGTTACTCAACGAGATTTATCATTATTATTATTATTATTATTATTGTTATTACTATTATTATCTACAGATACAAAGTAAATTTATTCCGATTATTTGTCAAAAGGTATATTTCTTCAATATTATGTAAAGTGTGTCCACTACCATTATTTTCTTCTATTTTCTATTATTACTTTTATTTTGTTGTTAAGCTCCAGCAGGTTAGTAGTAGTAAAATCAATAATAATAAAAACATTTACTGGAAATAAAAGCATAATAACAATAGTTTTCATGCTAATATAAGGTCTTTTTTTTATAAGAGAGTTAATAATAGGTAAATAATGCAAATAGTAAACAATTTAATAAACAATTAAATATTACAATTAGAGGTAAATTTAAAGGTAAAAATAATCAATTGATTGACTATTAATACTGAATAATTTTCAAAATAGATATTAAATTCTATACAACCTTAATGTTAAAAGTTATTAGAAATATTGTTAGAGTTGTAAGAAGATAATTCAGATACAATCAATCTACATTTTTTCCCACGCAGCAATGGAAAAAATTTCTTTACAAATTGCAAGTCATCCATTGTATCAACTATTACTGGAATTGATTATAAAAAACATTGGTTAAAAGATAAATTAAAGCGAAATCATTTCATGCAGCTTTTCAATAACATTTGTACTACAACGCGTTATTACAATTTTTGTTATCATTTAATATTCAATTTTCAAAAACCTTATTACAATAATTTTTGAAAATTTGCAGGAAATTAGGCAAAAATCCCGAAGAAAAAAAATACAGCAACTTTGAAAATTAATTTAATTATAATTTAACAATGAAGAAATCTTCCATTACTAAAAAATTTGGTATCAAACTGAAATCTGAACCAACGTTGAACTCAAATTGAAACATAATTAACATTATGCTGTCCGGTGACACTACGTGGGTGTCTCGCGCAATTTCCGATAGCACCACGTCGGTGTCGGTGCCAAACGAGAGAATCCCGATCAGACGTGTGGACGGCAAAGTGTTAGTTGGTCCTGAACCAGGGTCTGAACTAAATTTGACCCTGAACTCAAATCTGACCTAATAGATTGATTCCGAACTAAAGCCATATCCGAATCCAAATTAAATTCTAATTCTTTCTCCAGCCAGAGCCAAACTGAAAATATCGTAATTTGCATGTTCGCATCTCTACAATTCGCATGATCCCGTGCTACCGGGTGGAGGACAACAACGAACTCGAAGGTTATGTCCTCGGAGTCGGGCGACAAACGAAATCAAAGATGGCAGCAGCGCACTTACCGTGGGTCGTCGAATTCGACGAAGGCGAATGGGGGCCCACGTCGGTTTTTCAAATCCACGAAGGTGACTTTGCCGAACTTGTAGAAGAGATCTTGGATGTCCTTCGTGCGTATGTCCGGTGGCAGATTCCCAACATAAATGCGACACTCGTTCCTGCCACCGTGCGACATTTTTCAATATATGTAGTATGTACAATTTACGTTCTTGGCAACTGCTACTGTTACTAGATTATTATTGTTATTGTGCCTCGTTTAAATCTCCAAAACGAGAACAGACCCCTTTTTTCTTTCTTTCTTAATAATGAAAAAGTTAACGATTCTGTCGACGAGGGAAACAAAATGGAAACTGTGACTGCCGGTGTTGCGACACACTGTTTCTTATCGCAACGGTAGCATTTAACGCGCAAGCTTATCTTCTCTCCTCCACAGAAAGCTTTTTCGTCGACTACCACTAACCGCTCGCTCGGTAAACCAACGAGAAACGAGCAACAGCTGCTCTTTGTTCTTTTTTCCCCCTTCGACAAAAACTCGAAATCCGCAACGCCCCCGATTACGCAATTTATTTATTTATTTATTTATTTACTGGTCGAAAACTACAAATATGTAAACAAACGCGGAGGAAACCAGACGGGGAAACGATCTTCGTAGCGTGTGTTGCTCCCGTCGAGGAAAACCAACGAAAAAGCGACGCAGTAAAATCACAAAGCACGTGAACCCAGAACCCAAAACCTGAACCCCTCGCGCCGACCGCAGTGCCATCTTTCCTCTCCGAATAGACGTTCCTGCTAAACCAAACGGCAACTTTTATTTGTAAACTCTGTAACATAATAAATATCAAAATATATCAAATGAATTATCAACAATTATTACTTTTATTTAATTATCATTAGTTTCTTAGCTTCATATTATCAGCGATTATTTTATTATTATTTCACCTCCATCTGAACTGCTTTTTCAAGACAAAAGAAAGACTAATTTCTTTCATGAGAAGTATAAAAGATATTTAAACATAAGGAATATAATAAATAAGACTATATAATTATTATATATATACTATATATACTACATGCCTTTCATTAGTTTACTATTAATTAATTATAAATTTAAATCCTACTTTCCGCCGTAGAAATTTCGAACTGGCGCCATCTGTGGCTAATAATGGCTGGCTTCGGATGCTATTTTCCCGAGTTTCCTTCTTATTATTATCATTATCGAGTACTAAAACCCGAAGAAAATTCCCGAAAATCCCACTAGGTTCTAATAATTCACTGATTTCCTCCAGAACCCGGGAAACGTATTTTCACAAATGAAAAAGAGAGCAAGAGAGAGGGGTGCAATCAGTGAAGCTAGTGCGTCTGTGTGAGTCACCGCGCGCACACAAAGCGATACTTCCGGTTTAATGGCGTCCACGGGCCAAGCACTGTTGTCACATTTTGCTCTACAGTGTTTCAATATTTTGCTTTGTTTATTTCCGCGCGATCTCGCCATGGAAAGCTGCAACGAGCGATTCTCATGAAGAGGATCGGGCCCGCGATGCGTTGAAACGCGTTTAAAGGTGAGTCAAACCTTGGCCCAGCCGGGAATGGCGAGGGGCCGACAGATATATTACGTGAAACTTTTTGGAGCAGTGACCTTGGCTCCGCTGTCATCTTTTCAGCGATTTTCAGCGCGCGATTTGAAAGCCGATGTCAGGACGTCACCGGCGGAGAAATGCAAAATCTCGGTTCCGGGTTATTTCCAGGTCCCCAAGGAACAGAAGTACCCATATAATTAAACCTACCTAAACCAAGTTTTGGTTCCACGAGTGGGACAAAGATAGAGGGAATGGGTGATAAGGAAGTGCGAGAGAAACAGAGGGAGAGATGGGAAATGGCTTCAGAGAAATTTTTTTTCTTTCTTTAGGGTTTTTTCCTCTCCCACTAGGCCTTTCAATTTAACAGTTTCAGGATTTTCCTCATACCGATTCTTTACTTCAAGAAGACATAGGACTAGTCCTGGAACTAATTGTTTACATATCCAATACTCCCAGGATTTTTTGTAATACTAAATTTTTAAATGAGATTTTTGGGACTGTCCTGAAATTTATTTTCTTATGAATCTCGTCCCTCCAGGATCTTTCTTCTTGTGGATTCTTAACTATGAAAGCGCTCAGGACCATCCTGGAATTGAATGTGTACGAAACCAACATTTCTAGGATCATAAAAAATTGTTTATAAGAGGGGTTGCTAAAATTCTCTATGAATTTGTTATACTACGAGGACTGTGGTCACCTAACTTCTGTTGTAGATGTTCGGTGAATCTTCCTAAACTCTGAACTCTACAACCACCACAAAAACCACTATGGAAGTTTCCTCGGAAGAAGCACAGGCAGTCCTTTTGGAAGGGATGGAAGGAACGCAGTATATCACGATCCAACGGGGTGACTCCGATACTCTTAGTAAAGGAGTTTCTTTGTTAACGCTTAACGGGGAGTTGATATCCGAGGGGATGGTGGTGGACATGATCAATGCCGGCGTTACATCTGAATATAATACGGGGACCCACTTCTACGAAACTGATGATCTTCTGTCGCACGAACTAACAGAAGTACGAATGCAATCCCATCAAAGTTAATTTTTCTTTGAGATTGATTTTTGTGCGATTCGATTGAAAATTTCATCTTCCTCGTAGGAGGACAGGAGATTAGCCGCAGCTTTGGTCGCCGTCCAGCTGCAACAGCAGCAGAAGCAGCAGTTGCACTCTCAGAGTCAACACGACGATCCTTCTCTACCGGACGTATCCCAGTTGGAGAATTTAACTCCGGTGAATGCTTATACCATTCAAAGTATGCCTGAACCAGACCCTCCTCCGGTGTATCCTACTTTGCAACAACAGCAACAACACCAACAACAGCAGCAGCAACAACAGCAACAGCAGCGACATCACCAGCAGCAACAACCTACGTACAAACGTATCCCACAGAACGTCAAGCAGGAGTTCATAAATGTGAAAAGCGAGTACGATATCGAAGTTTCCGCGGAGAGCAGCGAGGACACCACTCCGACCACCCCGGGTCCTAAAAGATCCTTGCCTCATAAAAAGAGGATTCCTCGGAAGCTCAAACAACAGTCGAGCGCTAAAAAGAGCACCGCCAGAAAGGAGAGTAATCGAATTGCCTCGGAACTGCACACCATTGAACCAGTCAGGGAGGTTCACATGTTCAAGTGCGAACTCTGCACCAGCAAATTTGGCAGTCAATTAAAATTTTTCGAGCACCTCAAGGTGGGAATGAGATTTGTTTTGGAATCAAATGAATTTCGATGGCGATCATTTTTGTGATTCCATTTCCAGGCACACTACGAGCCGGTGAAGCAGGAGTCAAGAATAGCTCAAGCTACTAACACCAATATTACGATCTCTATACCAGAGTCCGTGCAAACTTTGGATAATACTGTGATAGAAGAATTCAGCGAGCCTGAAGATATTATGGAAGGAATCAGGGGTGTTGGTAAGTTGGCAAATAACATAGGGGATTTGAATTTTAAAAAAAAATTTTTTAATGATTAATAATCAATGAAAATTGTTCAGTCGAAGAAACAGGAGCACACATAGACGAGGAGGGCGATACTACCTTGGCCAACGTTAGTAACGATGAAGCAACTTTGTGGACGATCGCTGATGTCACGTCGCAGCAACAACAACCAAATGCAAGAAATAGTATAAATTCTTCCTCGAGTATCGAAGAATCAATGAGGAAGGATAATTCTGGGAATGCTGATCACGCTAAAAGAAAAAAACCGACCAAGGGTCGAAAATCTACCAGTTAGTGTTCCAAAACTGTCTATACTTCTTTTTTTTTTTTTATTGAAGCAAGTCGATTAATCGAGAGTCAACAATAACATTTTCAGGATTGTACTTGAAAGTTATATTTAGGATTATTGCTATTAGAATATTTAGGATTTTTCAAAATAGAATTCAAAACCTATGTTTTGTTTAGTAATTTCGTTAATTCTTTGGTACCGTTAGTTGCTTTTTCTCTGACTTTTTTTATACTTGGTATTTTAGAGCAATTTATTGTTAGTAAAAATATCTTTTGTTCTTTTTCAGATGAATTGACATGTCCAGAATGTGACCGACCATTTCATCATAAAAATAGTTTGGTTTATCACATGAGGTCACACAGTGGAGAACGTCCACATCAATGCGAAGTCTGTGGAAAAAGTTTCTTTGCAGCGAGTGCATTAAAGGTACACAGCCGGATACCACTTCAAAAAATATGCGACTGGAATTTTTTTCTCCCACATTCCTTAACCTTAGGCTCACTCGGCTTTGATTTCCAGGTACACAAACGCCTCCACAGTGGCGACAAACCGTACAAATGCGAGGAGTGTGGCAGACATTTCCGGCAATGGGGCGACTTGAAGTATCACTCGACCAGTATTCATTCGGAGCAGAAACAGTACCAGTGCGAGTATTGCGGCAAAGATTTTGCGCGCAAATATTCCTTGATTGTGCACAGACGTATCCATACTGGCGAGAAGAATTATCGGTGCGAGTATTGCAGCAAAACTTTTCGAGCCAGCAGTTATTTGCAGAACCACCGACGAATTCACACCGGGGAGAAACCACACGCTTGCACTGTTTGCGGGAAGCCTTTCCGCGTCAGGAGCGATATGAAAAGACACATGCACACGCATTCGCGTAACAGGAACACCGAGAGACCGTCGAACTCAAAAATCGGCAAAGTTAGTAGCGAGAAGAACGAGAGCAACGGAGTCATCACTTCCGCGAATCTGCAGAGAGACGATACGGCTAATTCGCAGCAAAAGATACAGCATACGCAGCATCAGCATCATCAGATCAAAGGGAACAATGCTCACTCTAGAACCATACAGGATCTAGTTCGGGATCTTAAGCTGGAGGTAGAGGCCAATGGCGTCGTGGAAATCGTCCGTCCGGATGATAACCCAGAGAGTATCCTACCGCATTCTGGAAGCCAGACTCTCGAGTACACGACCGCGAATCCCGAGAGGGATCCCTTGGAATCCGTTGTACGTACTTCTGACTCGCTGTAAGTTTTTAAACTAATATACTTTTTTTGTATATTTCTGTTCGCGATAATAATTAATATATTTTTTTCTGATTTCAGTCAGTACTTTTTCATGTGAATACTTCCTCGGTGGAAGGAATTGACTGGACGCAATTTGACAAACTTTAACGGAGGACCTAAGACCCACCTTTGCATTTTATTGATAAACTTTCAGTAACGAAAAGACTCAAATATGAAGAAACTTTGAAAGAACAACTAACTCAAATTTGAAGCAGTTTCAATTCCTCGCAGACCTTTCGAATTCTTGTGGAGAAACAAATTTGTTACATTTTGTTCTATGTTCAGAGTTGAAATCTTAAAAAAAAATGTTTATATTATAAACGAAGTTTTCCGATATTAAAAAACGATGCGAAAACATATAAAAAAGTGATAAATTGACTCTTGTTTGCACAAAAATAGTAAAATCTATTTTTGCATCAAATTTCGAAATGTTTGGTTGATCTTTCAAAAATTTTAATGATCTATTATTGAGAAGAGGAAATATAGAAAAGGGGGAAATATAAATATAGATGATTAAATATTAGGGAAATGCGATTAGATATTTTACGCATTTACGTAACTCTTGTACGTATAAGCTAAATACTTTACTTGAAAGTGACTATTTGAAATAACTTTGTGTAATTTGTTCGTTAGTTTACTGTTAATTTTAGTTACTTATAAATATCGAAAATTTATAACGGTTTCTTTGTAATATTATTAGATAACATCAACTATAAGAAAAATCAACGTAGCTGTTTATACATCGCGTGAGATAAGAGGAAAAAAAAGAAAATTCACGACGTTAAGAAATATATTTTTTACTTGAAGATGTTTACAAAAGTGTATTTTTATATTTTACACATCGACGAAATGTATTTCAAATTTTAGTATTTTACATATCACCAAGAATTCAATTTCATATTTTACGAAAATCATAAACTTTTCTCCAAAAATCGAAAAGAACAAATATTTAAAAAAATTTTAATATTTGTTTTTGATGGAAATTTGAAATTGATCCAATGGAACAGATTTATTTGAAAGTATCGAGAATTAATGGAAATAGGAGGAACACAACAAATAATTATTTTACCTTTTTTCAAGTAATACAGAGAATTTTTAGCAATAGAGGGTTATGATTATTTTTACAAACAATATTAAAAAATTGTCCGAATATTTAGTAATCGAATCTCCGGGAATCGTCTTCAAATAATCTTTTACAGAATCAAATTGTGATCGTTACAAGAAGCGACATTCTCTTAAGGTAAATTTGGAACATCGAAGCTTGAATTTTAAACTTTTGTTGATGGAACTAAAAAAGAAGGCAAAACGAAACAAATACACTTGGAATTAGAATGTCAAATATCATTTTTGATTTATGTAAAATTTCGGTTCGTTTCTTTTTTATTTCTTTACTTTTCATATTTTTTAAAACATGAGTTTTTATTTGTTACTATTTTTTTTAGGTTTCTTGCTGCAATGAAACGTGACCTGAAGTCGTTGAATTCAAAGATTCCTCGTAATCTTTGCCAAGAATGACTTTCATTAAAAGCGTTCGATCTGCAGAATCCAAAGCTACGCTGAGTTTCTCCGCTGCAATTTTACTGCTGATCCTGCAAGAAAAAAATTTAATATGTAAGTATTTCAATCAGTAAAAATTGGAACTTGAAAAAAAGGGCATTTTTAAAAAATAAACAAACATAGAGAATTGCGAATGGTTGAATTTCGAAATTTAAGAAAGAAGACTAAAAATTTAAATAACATAATTCTTTAAAATTATAAAAAAATTACACATGGTACCTGCGAGAGCCTTTAGCTCGTTCCCAATCGACATACAAATCTGTGACCAACCCGTACAATCTTTGAGAAAGTTCTGTGTCCTTGTGCATTTGAGAACGAAGATTGGTTTCATTTTTAATTAGTTCTTGATACTCCGAAGAAAGATTCTCACGAGGATTTGATTTCAGTTCCCAATCCTGAAGAGCGTCGAGGATTTTGATACTCTTCGCAAGATTTGCCACCGTTTCCAATCGGGGTAAAATTAAATCCAACACTCGTGACAAACTTGCTTCTACAACGTCTGCAAAAGAGAAATCACAGAGAAAGATATTTATAATAAATTTAAATTATAAATATTTTTGTATTAATTAATGACAAAGACCAAAATTTATTCAAAGACTCAATTCTCAAATTGCATTCGATGCATTACCGCAAAAAACATCGAGTTTGATTTTTCGTTTGGTGGCTTCTCTCGTTAAGATGTCCCGTAAAATAATTATCGTTGAAATACTTTCTCCCAAAAAGTTTGCGCTCCCTTTCCTGAAATCGAAATTAAAAATGGTAATTAAATTCAATTCCGAGAAAGAATCTTTGATTTTTTGTTGATTCAAACTAAATTTTTGTAATTGGATTAAATTCTCTTTTGTGTATTCAAAAATAGGTATAATTTATATCCACAATTTTTTTCCAATTTGGAAATATATTTTGGATTGCAAAAAAATAATCCTCACTTGTATTTACATTTCAGGATAGTGCCAATAAAAGACGAAACGTAAATTAAAGAAGCTTCTCCGTCAACGATATGAGGTCTTCCTGGAATGTCCGGAAGAGCCAACGAGAGCCACGCGTGCATCTTTTGGTAATAAAAAAAAAACATTTAGATTAATATTTAAATTTGAAAATTAAAGAAACCCGAGTCACTGTAAAATAGTCGAATTTAGTATTATTTTTGCTTCGAAAAATAAGGGTTGAAAATATTTAAAATATTTACTTCGGCGATAGTAAAATTTCCAGTCATTCTCAATTCGTTGAAAGGACCACCAAGTAAAGGATTTTTCTCCTGATCTTCATGATATCTCATGTGTAAGGATAAAGCACAAATCGGAATGATTATTCTTCGACAACATTTCGGTTGAATCTAGAAAAAAAATTAAAGATTACTTTGTTTGCCAATTAAAATTAAACAATTGGTAAATAACAGTAATCTGCGAAAAGAAAATGTGAAATCAAAAGAGAAAAATTTAACACCTGCGACGTTACGTAGACTTGTAAAGTCCCGGGTTGGCCCTCGATGGTTCTTAATTTCGCTTCCAAACGATTTGTATTTACCTAAAAAAAATTTCAGGGGATCAGACAATACTTTACTTCGTTGTTAAAAAATAAAAGATATAAGTGTGTGTAAAATTTGGAAAAATAGTTAGCAAAGAAAATATTGGTTTTCAATTTTTGCAAATTCTTTGTAATTCTTTTCAATTTCCACTGATTTTTAGAAAATCCTAGTACCTGACACCTGTAAGTGGCTAAGACGAAGTTTCCTTCCTTTGAATCACAATCCGATAGACTGACAACTGCACCATTTCCATCCACATCGATTAATTTAATCGGAGTGTCCGATTGGATAAGAATATTGTCGATTGAAGTGTCCAATTCAACCGAAAGGGAATAGGAAGCGTCCTCTTTAATTAACGCCATTCTGAAGCAACAAGGAAATTAAGCAACAAGTAATTATGACTCTTCAGTCATGTTTCTATATTTATTTTATTTTTTCAAGTTCTCAAAACAATTAAAAATAACAAATTAATTCTCAGTTTCTTCCACAAAAATCATTTTTTAAAACCAATTTACCTGTGATTTACGGAGAGAATTAACGGGGTCAAAGTTTCGGTACTTTGTGCAAACAAAGATTGATCCTTATCCTCGTTAAGTTTCTCTTCGAGCTGTCTGATTTCCGCTTTCAATTTCATTATAGTAGAATTCGCATTGTGTTCAGCCTCGATTAAAGCCGGTGGTCTTGTCGTTAAACCGAAAATTCTTCCACTGTAAGTGGTTACCAGAATTTCCGGATAACCATGGGCGCCTACCGTGCCCCCAATTATCGTAGAAATACTTTCCCCGGCATTCTGAAAGGATATTATGTAAAGAAATATTTTAAATTCAGTTTTTTGTGGAAAATTTAAAGTCTTAAAGGACAAATTTTCTCCCATAAAATTACGAAATCTATATTCTTTAAATGTTTTGTAAGGTACTTATTGAAATCTCAAAATTGTGGGAATAATTAATCAAAAATTTTGAATTTGAATTTTAAGGATCGTTTTTAAGTCTCATTTTAAACTAAAAGGCAACTATTCAATTACATATCGAAATCTGATTGTAGCTGTTCCAGGATCTTCATCTTCTGGATACGTATAAACTTGGATAGTTCCATCCACTCGGCCTACGATAATATCCACAGTGTCTTGAATTTCGTGAGTGTCTATAGAAGTTATTTCTGAGCCAGTGGATACAATTAACCATGTTAATCTCAAAGTTTTGTTTCCCTGAATGAGCAATAATCCAATTCTACCGTCAGAAGTGCCCATTAAAATACGATTTTGCGATTCATTATCACCTTCCCTGAAAAGAAAATGAAACAGATTTATTATTTAAATAACAGTAATTAAATAATTACTGTTATTTAAATAATACAAATTAATATAATTAAGTGTATGAAAATTATAATTAAGTTATACGAAAATATTTTCTGCGATAAAATGTTCCCACCTGTGTAAAGTTAAGATTGTTGGTATACTTGAAATCCGAAGAACCGTGGGACTTTTAGTTCCTTGGAGAACTCGTACCTAAAGAAAAACACAG
This sequence comes from Gasteruption jaculator, assembly GCA_949825005.1. Lineage (NCBI taxonomy): Eukaryota > Metazoa > Arthropoda > Insecta > Hymenoptera > Gasteruptiidae > Gasteruption > Gasteruption jaculator. The sequence goes on along the minus strand of OX463765.1, from coordinate 14,262,256 downwards.
TTCAAAAAATTTTTCAGTCGAGATACATTTTAATATGAAGGAAAATTCCCTTATAAATTTTTATATATTTATTTTTTCCAATACTTCCAATAGATTTTCTTTTTCCAGAGTGGATTCTACAATGGGAAACATCTGATTATTACAGGCTAAAGTTGACTTACGGCGCAATCTTCGCAAGCAAGAATTGCAATAATTGTGTTGCTATCAATGGGAACGAGAAGGACGTCTCGCAGATTCTCTCCACATAAATAAGAATCCGCGTCTTTGCAGTCACGATAACGATGATAAAGATCACGAGCGCAAGCTGCAAGGTCCGCGCCGTGGACGTACCTGTAATATGCTTATATATATTTCTTTAAATAATTTTTCAATTTTAATTTTAAGGGAAAGGTGATAATTAATATAGAAAGGGATAATTTCCAAGAAAAATTTTTAGAATCGAGAAAACAAACCTAAAAAGTTTAAGTGGAATCTATTTTCAAGACTGGAAAAACAGAAAATGCTTACATGGCAGTGATTGAGTCAATCAGACTCGTATCAAACTCTAAAAAGAGTTTCCCTTTTCTGGTGAACCCTTTTACGGAATTTCCACAGGAGATAAAAATTTTATCTCTCGGTGCATCGAAAGTTCCACCCAAACATAGACAGCTGATTTTCTTTCCTGGTAAGGACTTGAAAATTAATTGCAGTTCCCCTTTTTTCATTCCTGAAAATTTTAACGGAAGAAATTTGTGTATAAATTTCGAATATTTTCACTTGATTCTTTTCTATTTTAAAACAAAAATTTCTAGTAATTGAACAATTTTGGTATTCTCACTGTACAATGCTAATCCTTTTTAGGTTTTGGTAAATATTTCCAAGAAATTGAAATAGAAAGGAAACTCCTAGAATTGCAAATAAAAAAAATGTAATTTACCATAAATGTGTAAAACACCATCGTGATCCCCAACAACAAACTTTTGCATCTGTTTTGCCTCACTCGTTGGTAACAACTTTGTCGTTCCACGTGAGGTAACACCTACTCGCGCATAATCTACTCTATTTAACGTTAAAGTCATTTTCTTATATTAATCTTTCCAATGGATTCTCATTTATTTTCGCGTTTCCCTTCAACTGTACTTTTAATTATTTTTAGAAAACACTTGAGGTATATAAAAAAATGTTTTTAAGTTCGTCACGTGTCACAGCTTCTCTTTTTATAATGCTGTATGATAATACAAAGTAGAGTAAACGTGGCGATCGATTTTGCTATGGCAACAAAATTACCCAACAATAGTCATAATTGAACTTATTTGTTTCGGCATTTATCTTTTTATATCTTCAGAAAAAAATTAACCCTCAGCTAGAAATAAGAAAAATTTATTACAAAAAATTATTACAAATTATTCCTATTTCAAGAATACGGGGGAATTAATCGTTCGTAATTATTGCCTCAATCTTCGGAAAAATATAAAAATAGTTGAATGAATAATAATAAAATTTCAAGTGATTTTTAATATGAAAATATTAAGGAAATAAAAAAATCTGAATAATTTCCTATTTTCTTCTTATTTTCGAATTCCACCCAATAAATTTCCATTTTATTCCATTCGAGACGAGCCAGTTAATTTCGTTGGACTCAAGCCTCCCGCGTTCCTCTTCAGATGGCGACACATTGTAGTTTCAATAAGCCCTTTCACTCTTCCACTTTCTCTTTCTCTCCCTCCCAACCCTCCACTTAATTTAATTCCTCATGCTACCACCATTACATTTGGCGCTAGTATTCGTCTATTTTCGTTCCTTCCATCAACCACTCACACAGCCATCAAGCTATCCTTACACATATATATATGCACACATACATTCATACATAACAATCATCTAAATCTATTCCTTGAAAACCAACTCACACACAAAGCCACGCAGTGTAACTGCAAGTGTGTGAGTAAGTGGCGTCAGGATGCCCCTTCACTTCGCAATCAGCTGATTATTGTTTTCATTTGAATCAGTACCACAACGACTCCCGACTCTCGTACGGTTACGGTGAAAGCGCAGCGATACCGTATTAATATTGACGTAAGCATCGCGTCGAGTCATTCTCGGAATCCGTCATAAACGTGTGCCATCCCTTGACACTCGTGTCAAAGGCGTACAGAGAAACTCGTAGTCGAACAAAAGCAACAATTCATTGTTTTGTACTTTGCCTGGCTGCCTGTTTGTCTGTCCGCTTGATTGCTATGCGCATGCGTCGCGATATCATATCATAACAATACAATAACAATACCAATACCAAAGCAAAGTAACCAACAGCAGTAATGGATGGAAAAAACGCTAGGTACCGAATGAATTACAAAAAAAAGGAGAAACGAAACAGGCATCGGGCAATAATAAAAATAATACATATTTAGTCGAATTCGATATTGCGTTTCCATCGCCAGCAAATTATTGTCATTATTATTTTTGTCACGAAGTAGCTTAAATTATCCAATAGCTTCATGTATTTATTTATGTACGTATGAGAATACGTGAAAGTGTTAAGGTTTGAATGTATGTGTACGAATATTCAGGGGTACCTGTGTGTCATCAGTCTTTTGGTAATATTCGGGTTGAGGAAAAGAATTAATGAATTATGGGTACTTCTGGTTTACAACACATCCCAGTTTTATATACGTTATACAATATCAAATAATATATATGTACTGTGTTTTGTATATGCAAAATACATACAATATAAATCAAACATAACGTTCTGTATATGTGATTGATATTATATATTATATTTTACGCACACGTACACACACATATTCGAAAGGCATCAGCTGTATGGCTAATTGTTGGCGTTTTCTCTATTGTTACAGCTGTCAGTGGGCAGTTCGAGGCTCGGAACAGTCGGAGTCGCTCGGATACTCGGATTGTTGTCGGTTGCTGAGCAGTCGCAACTCGCAGTAGAATGACGCAGTAGAGCCAGACGCAGCAGCAGCAGCAGCAGCGGAGCAGTTGAGTTGTGTGACAACGGAGAGGTGGTGCTCTTCGCACAATGAAAATACTCTTTTCATGCGAGGTAAGGAAATTCATTAGTTAATTAGTTCGTTCCTTCGTTCATTTATTCGTTTATTTATTTCCCTTCCTCCCCCTCTTCCTTATAAGGACGCAAAATGCGAACCTCGGTCGGTCTACCATCGAGTCGCGGAAAAATAACTGGCTTTCGAATGACAATATATGCGCCTTTTCTATGTGTATTTTGGTCAGTCTGTTATGCGAGTGTCAGTGTATATACATGGGCGTGTGTGTGCCGCGATGAAAGTGTGTCTTCTTTGTCTCTCTGTTGCGTCTCTACGATTTTCTACGCACACAAGTGTCTTACGTATGTGTGTGTATCTATATCTACATTTGGATTGGTGTGTATGTATAGATACAAATGGGTTTCATACAAGTGTGGGTGTGACTACGTCTACGTGTGTGAAGCTTTCTGTGGATATACGCATACAACGTCTGTGCGTGTGTGTGTTTATGATGCAGACATTTATGCTTTGGCGTGAATGTATTATTTATGAGTGCGACTGTGTTTTGATGGATGTGTAGCGTTTGTGTGCGCGTATCTGTGTATCAGTATATGTTTGAGCTTCACACACAAGTGTCCCACGTAGATGTGTTTAGAACGGATTCTATTTTCTACTCTAGGACAGCTGATTATGTTATTAGAAACAACGCCAAAGAAAGCACAACAGCATCTATTTCACTTTTTGCATAATGAACTTTTACATGAAAACAACATCGAGTCGGAATTATGCGATTCGTACGATTCGTACGATTCAGCCAACGGCTCTTTCGACTACATAAAACATGTATACATACATACATATATACGTAGATATATACAATACGTCGTAGCGGTCGTGTACCCAAAATTTCATAACACCACACTTCCTTTGTTGCTGCATCGCCCTGGGAAAGTTCGTCGTCTTCTTCCCTTTTCTTCTCTTTTATGGGGGTGTTTGAGAGTTTTCATGGGATAGGGGAAATCTCCAAGGTGTTCTCTTTGTCTCCATTTCCTCGGCTGTTATTATTCCGAGATAAAATGTCTCCCATATATATGTACGTTAAGTGACAGCATAAAATGCTCAATTTCCAAAGTAGTAAAAAATTGCATTACTTTTTTCTGTTTTTTAACTTCTACCGGAAAGTGCATCTTTTTTCTTTAGAACCTTGTTTCCAGTCTATCCTTTTATATCATTTGATCACACATCACCAGGGTGCACATATATATTTGCGATTCCTAGTTATATTATCATCAGGGTGTATGGATGCATTCGCAGTGCTCGGTTATCATTATCAGGGTGGATGTATGTATTCCCACTGCTCGGTTACGTTATCATCAAGGTGCACGGATGCATTGGATTCGCTATTAGGGTGCTTATATGTATTCGCTATGCCTGGATATTGTTATCAAGGTGCATATATGCATTCCTTGTGTCTAGTTATCGTTATCAAGGTGCATATGTGCACTCTTACCGCATCGTCGTTATCGAGGTTCATAGATGCATTCGTACATTCTAACGATCATCGTCAGGGTGCATAGATCCGTTCTCTAAGCTTAATTGTTATCATCAGGGTGCATATATGTATCCGTATCGGTTGATTATTATTATTATTGGGGTGCGTCTATGCATTCTTAAGGCTTGGTTGTTATCGGTGTAATGCATAGATGCGTTCGCACAACTTAGTTACTATCATCAGGGTGCATATGTGCATTCTCACTGCCTGGATACTATCTCCAGGATGCATATATGACGACATTGTAAATGGGTTAATTAAAGATAGTAATTGCTCTTTGATTAATTCTGGTAATCTAAAATTAAGTGCAATAATAGACATTGTTACATCCCCAATTGTGCCTGATTAGAATGTAAGAAAGTTGTTACGACTTTTTTAGGAACGCACGTGTACTCATATATTAAGTAACATTTGCCGTTTTGAAGGATCTTCTCCAAGTCCTGGAAAGCTCAGATATGAATGTGTTCGGATCAGTTGTGGATTTCCAAGTAAACATAACAAGAATGAATCGAAGGAAGGGAAGCTTCTGAAAATTCCCATTGTTGAAGTTTATTATTGGAACTCTGTTGTACCTTTAACTTCTAGGAAGCAAGTAGCCTATAAAAGGAAAATGTTGCTTCAGTGGTTCCATGATTTTATATATATATTTAGGAACATTCAATGCTTTCTGGGGTGAAGTCAAGGTCCTGGAAAAGCTTTAATATTTAATAATATCTAATAATAATCGGATAGGCCTTTGTACATATCCCTTACTCATATTTTCCTTCCCAAGAACCTTTTTTAGTTCAAATATTCTTAATTTTAATACCAAAGAGTAAATTTTTGTTTAATCGTAAATTAATATTGATTTTAATAATAAATGTTATATTTCTGAATTTTGGCAATATTTGAATTTCCTACTGGTAGAAAATATTCTGGCCTTTCAAAGTTTTACAAAATTTTCGTAATGGTTAATGAGAAAAAAGTGTCACATAAAGCATAAACATCAAATAACAAATAAGTAAGCAAATCATTTTCTTTCCAGGTTGAAAATATAAACGATAAACATGTCGGCGGATTCGCCAAGACGTGGGGTACACAAAGGAGCACAAATTGTATCTCCACAAGCTGTCAGCGATAGATCTATTATTGACAGCGTGGCTGGAATTATCAATGACATCGTACCCCAGGTAATTTTTTATTTCCATAAAAAATAATCTCTCCAAACGATTATTTGAAGCCTCTGATGTTTCGGTGATCGAATTTGCAGAAAGAATAATTTAGAATTTATACATTTTTTTATTACAGAAATTAGAATTCCGAATTTTCGATTTTATAAGAAATTTCTCTTTCTCCGTTAATGTATATTTGTAAAATTGTCAATTAATTAAAGCATTTTCAAGTAAAATTAAAATTTTGAACCTTCACTAAAATAAAATTCCAATTATAAAAAAGAAAATCGAAGAATTTTCCTTTCCAATATCGTTCGACTAAAATCACGTAAAACACATTAATTTTTTTTTCTTTAATTATTAAGCATTTGTTTAATTATTTAGGCTTACACTGGAGGAGGTGGAAGTGGTGGAAGCGGTAGTGGAGGAACTTCGAATGCAGACAACAAGGAATCTATTACTTGGGCAAGATTTGAATATGCCGACGTTAACGATCCCGCTTTATATCCTGATCATAACGAAGGATCCTCTACTCCACCGTTGTTGTTAGTCCTTGGTTACACTACAGGAGTTCAGGTAAGTCCGCATTTTATTATTATTTCTCGTTATTACATTAATAAAATGTTTGATAAGGTGTTTTACTTGCAAGGTAGTAGTAACATACGTAAAATTGCATGATTAATAAATATAAGTTTCACAACTATATTATAAGTAAATATAATTTATAAAATATAAACACATGAAAATGTAAAATTCTGTTTTTTCAACCAGGTCTGGTTAATTGCTGCATCTGGAGAAGCGACAGAAGTATTATCATGGCGTCAAGGCGTAGTACGCACACTAAGAATATTACCAAACCCTAAGCTAGAAGACGAATATCAAAGTAAGAATTCTACCCCCGATCCATTCGAAACCAAACGGCCCTTGGTAGCGATATGTGATTCAGCAGGCCCTGGACCACAGTTTTGTAGCGTTAGCTTCGTCTCCCTGAAAACCGGCGAACAGGCTAAGAGCATTAAATTCAAGAACTCAGTTTGCGACGTTTTGGCCAATAGAAGGAGCGTCGTCGTCACATTTCACGAGAGAATCGCCGTGTTCGATGCGAAAACGCTGGAAGACGTTTTAACTGTTACCACTTGTTATCCTTCTCCCGGCCCCAATCCAAATCCCGTCGCTTTAGGAAGAAGATGGCTCGCTTACAGGTAATTTCAAATTATTAACGACTATTTATTTATTTTTGTTCGTTAAAATTCTAATTCATTAGCTTTTTATTTATTTTATTCGCTCCGTACACAAACCGCTCAAAATTTCATTAAATTAACTAACATTTTCTTTTTTTTTTCTGTGCAGCGAGAAGAAATTACTGCCGACTCGAAGGAGCAGCGGAGGAAGCGAAGGCGAAGGTGTTCAGAGTTACACGGCCACTGTTTTGTACGCCGCGAAATCCTTGGGAAAAGGATTACGCGGATTGGGAGAGACCGTGGCTTCGAGTTTAACCGGGAACTCGGTGACGCCCTTGGTATCTTCCAATAACGTGGGAAACGACAGCATCCAACCGGGAGTGGTGACCATTTTGGACCTGAGAGCCGCTAAAGAGGAGAAAGACCTGGACGATTCCGCAAACGTCGAAACCGTCATCGCTCATTTCACGGCACACAATGACGCCATTGTCGCCATGTGCTTCGATTTGACCGGAGCTTTACTTCTATCGGCCGATAAGAGAGGCCACGATTTCCACGTGTTCAGAATACAACCACATCCTGGGGGTCCGACTCTCGCTGCTGTTCATCACCTTTATGTTCTGCATCGCGGCGATACAACGGCGAAAGTTCAAGTGAGTGACATTTGAATGAACGATCCTTGGAAAATGTTGAACGGGAATTCCAAAGCTATTTTTTTAAATAATGGCTCTTTGTCTTTTTCCTACTTTTTATCGGATTCTAAATTTTTAAAGAAAAATAAATTGTAAATGCAATTTTCAAAAAATAGGATATGACGTTTTCGAGCGACACGCGTTGGGCAGCTGTCTCCACGGTGAGAGGAACGACTCATGTGTTTCCAGTAGCGCCTTACGGTGGTCCAGTTGGAGTCAGGACGCACTCCACGCCTCACGTCGTCAACAGACTCTCCAGATTTCACAGAAGCGCCGGTTTAACGGACGACGGCACCCGATCTCACTCCCCGGTATCTCACGCCGAGCTCCCGCTGTCCGTTTATCCTTATTCTAATCCCAGACTTCCACCTTATCCACATCCGACGATACTTCACCCACTGGCTCAAATTAGACAACCGTCGACTTTAAATCATATTAACAATCAGTCACAACCCAGGTAATTTATTGGATTATTATAGATTACGACTTTAATGGCGTTGTAAATCTTTCGAGAATTATTATTCTTGGAAATTTCAATTTGCAATTTCGAAAAAATGAAAATTATTTTCGATATATCGTCTTTTTGCTCCTTTCGTAACAGAACGCAACAAAGACAACGGCTTCATTCGGAAGATAGTGGAGCTTTGCCCTTAAAAATTTGCGCATGTTTCGCTCCACCAAGAGCCTGGATTTATACGCAAAGAGATTCTACAAGCAAAGTAACTAAACGTGCCGTTGACTCTCTTTTTATAATGGCATGTCATGGAAATATGATCCAGTACGATTTGGAACCAAAACCAGTAGCGGGTAATTCTTTCTCCCTTCGTCACTATTATCGTGAGAAAAAAAAATTGCTTAACCTCTGAAAAAAAATAACTAAATGAAGTTCAAATATATTTACACCTTCGCTTTGCTAAAAAAAAATGCTAATTAATTTTGGAGATTTTAAAATCAAGATTCAGAAAAATAAATGTACTACTTTCGTTTTGAAAATGAAATAAAATAAAAAATCAGATAATTGGAGCTGTCGCTGGAGCAAAAAAATAATTATATTTTTTTTCCTTACCAGGAATACCGAAGGAAAAAGTGTGTGACGATACTATGATCGAGTTGGAAGTAGAGGCGAAAGGACAATGGCCTCTACTGAGAAGTCCGAGTTCCTTGGAAATCTCGCCGCCTTTGTCATCGTCGAGTCCTTTGTTACTAAGTCTTTCGTCGATACCAAAAAATTCACGACACGTTGATTCAACGGAAGACAGATGGTTGAGTCAAGTGGAAATTGTCACACATGCAGGACCTCATAGGAGACTTTGGATGGGACCGCAGTTCGTTTTCAAAACTTACAACGCGCCGAGTGGGTCAGTCGCAGTTCCTTTTAACATTTTTTTTTACCAATTCTAGCAATAAGTATTTCAAATTTCTAATATAGAAATGACGATCACATATCAATAAGTATAATTATCTTTTTAATATCGCATAGCGTGAATGCTCGCAAATTATTTCGGTTACAATGCGAAAGAAATCTTCGAAGCATTTGAATTTTTCGAATGCTTACTCGGTCTTTTCTTACCGTGGAAGAAAAGCGTCTTACCCTTACGAAAGCGTCTTACCGTCTCACCGTGTGAAACACGGTGTGATTTTAATTTTGTTTCTTCTTCAGAGTTGCCGTGAACTTAGTGGAAGCTGAAGCGATTGAAATTGGCGTAACCGGCGGCGCAACCTCTCGACCTGCGAGGTCCAATCCTGTAAATATGCCGCATGCAGCTTCAAGACCCCTCGTGCCTGTGGTTATCGATGGTTCTGGAAGTGAGTTTAATTTTTTGTCCTAACTATTTTGACTTCTCTGATGTCAGAATTTCAACAAAAAAAAAACAATCTATTCAAGAACTTAATTATAATAATTTAAAATTAATTGCTTTATTTTACTTTAACTTAAAATTGATATAATTATAAACTTAAAGAGGAATAAGAGAAAACTTTTTCATAATTTTAATTGATAATGAATAATAATATTTGATAAACGGATGGAATTTTAAAATTAATTTCTTTGTGCACGAAAATCAGGCAGTTATGAGCAGTCTCCACGTTTTATGGAAGCCTACGGAGATCCGATGGAAAATGATAGCATGCCCATCGGTAGTGGTGAAAACCAGTTGCGCGAAGATTTAGCGGAAGCTATGTTGGAAACATCTGCGGCACCTCATCGAGTTCCAGGTACGTGTTTGGTGGAAAACTCAGAAAAAGAAATAAAAAATATCTCGAAAATGATCAACGCGACGAAATTACTCAAATCAACGAATGCTACAATTAAATAATTGCAGAAACACTCGATTGCTTCAAATTAATAATTGTTTTCGATCAAATTCGAGCAGGGTCGGAATTGGAGGAAATTCAATACTAAAAATTGCGACACTTCAAACCTCTTACGTTTGAAATATATTTTATAAAATAACTTTTTCATTTTGTAATAGTTGAGTGATATTTTATAGCCGGAATTTTCGAGGATATGAGAACTCATAGTGTGTGAAATATATTCGATATTATAAATTTGAAGTGTTGTGGTTTCAATATTTTTTTGTGTTCCAATGCCAACTCTATTTTCGGTTTAAATTTAATATCGTTTCAATAAATTTTTCCAGTTTTTGGTAAAATCTACATTCTTTTCGGGGAACTTGTTAATCTAAAAATTCCATATTCCATTGGAACGTAGTAAATTGATACGATTGAAGCAAAAAGATCAAACAGATGTTTCCCTTTTTTATGGAATACGATTATTCACGGACAGATTTCAAAAACTTGATTTCTATAATTTCTTTCCAATTTTTTCAAAGGAAAAAAACGATACTTTTGTTGAATCTAAAATTACATCGATGGAACTATAAATTCTACAAAGTATCCGAGAATTCCATTTCTGCATGTTTTGTGTAGACAACGTAGATATTAAAACTGCAGTCACTTCCAGCATTCATCGATTACTAAATTATTAAACGGAACAAAAAATCAGTTCTAACGAAGCAAAAAAAATGGATGTAAATTCGAACACGATCTTTTTTATTACCATTACTATTATTCTTAATTATTAATTATTAACTACTACTTAATTATTACTATTATTGATGTGTATACATAAAAAAATTGTGGTGTCTTACCGTAGATGGAACAAAAAGAAAAGAACAAATTGTTGGAAAATATGTAATTTTCGTAGTCTTAAAAACCATTAAATTAAGATTTGCGTGGAGACAGAACTGGCCAGAGGCAGGTATCCTCCTTTCCATTTTATCTATAGACATTTGTTTTTTTGTTCTTTGAAATGACCGAGTTTATTGTTCCCCAACCCTCCCAAAATTTTTGTAATCTTTCTCACTAACAAAATGTCGCTAAACTGCTGTCATCACTACAAAGTCGTGCATTTTTTAGTAAATATCTCGCCAAAATAACAACGACGATAATTATTGTCATCAAATGTGTATGATCTTCATTAGATACTGTCGTCAGAAGTGTGCGTGTTTGCAGTGTGTGTCTTTTCGTTCTACCATTTTCTTTTCTTTTACTCAATTTCTCTTTCAAAAATTTGTTTTCATCCGAAAATCGAAAACCCAAAAAATTGAAATGAAAATATTCCAAGCTGACATTATAACATTTATATTTACATCAGATATGAATTGGGGAAACATTTTCTTTTCATAATAACTATATTATTTTTATCAATCTATCTTGAATTTTAGTAAATATTAAATTACTTTTTTCTTCGAATTCAGTAAATGCCTAAAAATTTGCATCAAAACAATTGGCTACAAATTTATTCATTTAAAAAATATAGCTTTTTTACCAATGAAAAAATTATATTCAAATTAGATTTTGCTTTTCTTTTAATTTTCGAATGGGCTAACTTCAGTTTCGCAGTTTTTACTTTGGTTATTAAAAGGTGGATTTTGGATTTCCTTTAATTTTCCTCAAGTGCCAGATTTTTTGAGTTCTTTTTTCGCTTTCTACTTCATTTGTTTCGCTTTTTTTCTTTTTTAAAAGCTTATTCGCACACCTATTTAAAACCGTGAGGAAGAAAGTGAGAGAAAGTGATGGAAAACAAATTTCTAAAATTTGCACCCAGGCAATCAAAGCACAAAGACACTCTTGCACGCACGCGTTTTATTTAGTTAATTTTTTTCGTGGAAACTTAGATTTTCAATAAATTCTGTTTAACATTTATCCGAATCCAAAAGGTTATGACTTATTACGTGAAATTCAAAGTTAATCAAATTTCATTTAGTTTTCTTGTTATCATAAACATTGTAAAATTGAATTTCAAATGAGCATATCCTCTTATTGTTGGTTATTTCCACCTGCAATATTGAAGTATCAGTAAATATTAATCGTGCTTTTAAAGTTTCATTTTGTGACTTAAATATTTTTGAGCTGAATTTTCCGTAATATCGGCACTCAGGAAATTTACCGAATCAAAGAAATCTCATTCGAAAAAAAAATTAGTAAAATTTAATGAGGGATTGAGAAAAATGATTTCTTAGATTCAACGAAATTATCGTGCCTTGGAGAATTTTGGAATTAGAATATAGCGAAATCTCGGCGATATCATGTAAATTTCGACCCACACGATGACAATGCAATGCAAAAAGTACAACCCCGGTATAAAAATCCTGTTTCCTTAAATTCCTGGATTGAAGTAATATTGTCGCTATGAGGAATGTTTTGCAAATCCATAATCTACAATTATTCTTGATACGTTAGTATTTCTAGTTATTTTTAATGGCAATAACGTCACAAATAACAATTTCAATTCCTTGGAGTATCTTCGGGTACCTTCACTGAAAAATGCATTTGCGTTTCGAGATTATTAAATTTTTTCATCGACATATTATTTCATAAAAATAAATTCAGCTTGTGCATTTGTAAAAAATCATTCCCAGCGACAATAATTCTTCACTACACGAATTTCAAGATCCACTTACCCCGGTAATTCAAGTTTTTTTTTCAAATTTTCGACCTGTATCTGATAGAAGCAAAATTCGACCCACCCTGTAATTAATTCCTACCCTTGAAGCAACCGACAATAAGAGAATTTCCCTCAGGTTTCGATGTACCCCGAAAATGAACAAATCCAAAAAAAGAAAGAAAAGAAAAAGAAATCACGTAACCCAAAATGACATTAAATCAACCCGAACTGCAAACACATAAAAAAAGATCTTTGTTTTCTTGCAATATTATTGATACCTGCCAACGGCTTTTTCTGTTATCAGGCCGACGAATGGTATTTGAAAGGGTGGGTCAGCCAGTAACAAAAGTGGTCAACCCATTGGGCACCGTAATAACCATATCTGCAGACGAGGAAGACGCGTCCAGTCAGGAAACTGATAATAACGACGACGAATCCACGAATAATTCTTTAGAGCCACCGAAAAGTATTTGCGCCGAGGAGGGACCGGCATCCTTGGGAGATTTCGAGCCCATTAACGAGGGCCAATCCTTGTCGAAATGTAATCTCACGGAAATTTGCGCGGAAATGCGCAAAACCACCGAACCCATTATCGATAACGTACCTGACGAGAACATTAAGGAGGTGAAGGAACGGAAGACCTTGTGCGCGCGGGTTGCCAAGATGTCCGGCACCAGAACCTCCATCGACTTCGAGAAGGAGGAAGCCTTCAAGGATGTTCCCACCGGGCTGAACATTTGCGCGCAACCCGGAGAAATTCCCGACAGTCCCATGACACAGGCCAAGGAGACGCTTTGGTTGAAGCACCAGGAAGAGGAGGAGAAAAAGAAGAAGACGGATAACGCGAGGAACATCGCCAAGTACGTCGTCAACTACGACGAGGAGAACCTGGTGCTCCTGGAGAATGTGGAGATGCAAAAGAAGAAGTATCTGATTAAGGAGGAGCAGGACAGCGTCGTTGTCGAGGATAAGACGATTCAAAAGCCGAAACTCGAGTCGAAGAAGAAATCCAGGAAACCCGCACCTTGCAGGAAATCCAGTTCCTCCGAGAGGAAGAACGTCGAGGAAGAGCTAGACGAAGAAGACATCGAACATATCCACCCCTCGGAGCTGAAGCTGAACCTGAAACTCAGCGATGAAATCGAGCATATCCAAATTTCCGAGCTGACGGAGCCCGCGGTGAAGCCGAAGGGCGGCGTCAGGAGGCACAGCAAGAACGTGCTCTCGTCGGACGACGACTTGGAGCACGTGCTGCACTCGGAGATCCGGGAGCTGGAGAACAACGCGAAGTTGAAAAGCGCGAGAAAGAAGAAATCGGTAACCGAGGGTGTCGGTAAGACGAGGGTCGACGATAACAACGACGACGAGGACGACGACGACGAGCCCATCGAGATCATCAGCATCGACTCGACGCAAAAGACCGCCGAAGTCGAGTGCAAGATCGTGGACGTGCGCAGTTCCGAGGTGTCCTCGGCGATGCGGTCGAAGAAGTCGTACCAGAAGAGCAGGAAAATCGTTGCCAGGGAACCGGCTGGCGACGAGCCTCCCGCGTCTGTGGTGAGCAGCAGCGGCAGCAGCTGGAGCTCCATCGTGAAACGAAAAAACACTGCCACGGATAAACCACCGAAACAGCTTCCAGCGGAGAGAGAGGCCTCCTCTTCGCTCCAGGCGAAGTTCAAAGACTCCAACGAAGGCGATAAGATACTCGACGAAGGTTCGATTCCCGAAACTCCGGAGCCTTCGATGATTCCGGTATCGGCCGAAGAAGTTCCTCAGGTTCCGGAAGACGCGAAGGTCCAGAAGGAGGAGGAACAAGAGGAGGATGAGGTGGAGGTGGTCGTTCCTCCGGATACTCTGGAGAACGCCGATAAGAGTGACGATTCGGCGGTGGAAAAGAGGAGCGACTCGGAATTGGAGGGTGGAGTCGCCCCGGAACGTTCCAGTTCGTCCGACGAGATCAACGCGAATGTCGTGCCGATGGACACTGAGGAAGACAGTGCTGAAAGATTGCGCGAAGGTGCTGATAAGAGCAACGTTACGCCCTCGAACGGCTGTAACTGGTCTAATGCCGCTAAGAAAGGCAACAGATCGCGCAAAAAGAAACGTAGATGAGTAGAGGATTGTGTGGACGTTCCCCGAGCGAGTCTTGCTCTTTATATACTTTTGATGCAAGTCACCGGAGTGGATTAAAATCATCCAATGTTGCTCGAAAATATGACGAAAACGGGGGAAACGCAGGAGGAATGCGAAGAATAGATGATATCAATTGTGATTCAAAATTTATTTTTTTCTCTTTCGGAATCATTGCGGGCTTTAGGGACTTTTTTTGTTACGAAGGGATTTTGTTGGATTACGCGAAATCCGTTTCTAGCTGGGATAAGAAACGGATTGACGACGAGCTGTGAGATTATTTTTTTGTTTTTTTTTTTTAACAAATCGCAAGGAAATTAATTAATTCGGAAGGAAAATTCGGATAAAGTCTGGATTTTTCGGGGACTTTGGTTTTTAGAAGATAGAAGAATTCGCAGATTTTTAGATCTATTGTTTTGGTAATTCTAAGTTAGGATTTGTGGATATTGTTGGATTTCTTCTGAAACAAATTTCAGACTGTAGAGATTTTTCTTTTCGAACTAAAGATTTACGTTTTTGTAGAGAATTTTTAAGGAGAGGGATAACTTTTATTTTAAAATTATTAGAGATACAGAAAAAATTACGGGCAAAGCTAGGTTACTGTGTTATTGGGATCTACAGGTTTGCGAATTTTCTGGGTTTTGTTGAATTCAGGATTTTAATTAAGAGGTGATCTTTGTTCTAGATGAATTCGGAATTGAGAAACAAATGTTGAGATTTCGTGTAAGAAAGGTTTCGAGTTTGAAAGGTTACTGCAATTTTATTGCAAAAATGATATAAATTCTCTGGTAAGTCGGAGATTATGAATTTTTAAAAAATATTCAGCCTCGAATTTAAGTTCATTTGGAAAATTAAGATAAACTAAATTCGAAGTTGAAATGCGGAAATTGAAATTAAAAATTTGGAAAATATGTTTTTCCAAAAATATCAGAAAAATTTTTAAGTTTGATAGAATTGTTAATTAATAAGTGATACTATGATTTTAATAAAATATTTACTTGTTAAATTATGAAATTCTGGAACGAGAAATCAAACTGGAAATTAATGAAGATTTGTGTTTTTAAGGAATTGTGACCAAAATACAATCATTGTTTTGGGCGTTTATGAAATTATAAGATAATAAAAAAATTACAAAAACCCAGAAATTTCAGTAAAAAAATTTATTGAATTAAACAGAACCGCAATGATGGAAGGAAACTTTTTGCCTTTGACATTCAAAGTTCGGTCATTTGAAAGCCGCTTCATTTAAATACGAGGAATTGAGAAAACACGTTGAAGTTCTCTTCCTCGTTCAAAGATAAAATAGAATAAAAACTAAAATTAATACAAAAGGAATCATAAGAGATAAATGAAAACTGAAAATATTAAGAGAATAAAATTAAATGAATGGGAATAATAAAATAAACTAAAAAGTGAAGAAGAATGTAGAGAACAATGAGATAGTAGATCTACAAAAATTGAACTTATTTAATTGAAAATTAAATAAATTATTTTAAAAAAATGAGAAATCGAGAGAAGATACAAAAAATGTATAAAAGATAAATACTCGAGTTCTTTGTGAGCTCCGTTGATAGATTATTGTATTATTATTGCGTGTAATAATTACTTGTATTGTCATTTTTAAATTATTATTATAATTATGAATAATTAATTTATTTTACGCTTCGACGTTTTCATGTTTCATAAAACAACAAGAGTAGACATTTTTTTTCTCGTAGGCTTCATTTTAACTCATTGTAAACCTTTTTCCAATGACTTTTTTTCTTGACATATTGGATATTAATTTTCAGAAAATATTGAAATATGAAAATATGAGATCTATAAAACAAAAAAATTAAAAATAATAGTTATGAATGTTGTATGGCAGAAAAGAATGTCGTTATTTTTATTAGAAAATTTGGTTAAAGCGAAAGAGAACAATCGAAAATTCTGTGAACTTTACTTTTGAGAAAAGTAAAAAAAAAATTAACCAAATTATAATGACATTTCGCTAGAGAAATGAATATTTTTTAAAGAATCGGAGAATTTTAGCGTGAAGTAGAGATAGCAAAAGAAAAATTGATTTTTTAACCATTTAATTTTATTAAATAATAACATTACATGCTGGCATGTAAATCGTAACCGATCGCTTTTATTTTTTGAATATTTATCTCGATACGACTACATATAAAGTATTTTTTTTACATGATCGCGATACTAACAAATATTTGATTTTTACTATTTTTAATTTCAGAGCAAAAGGAAATTGTATATTCTACTAAAAAATATTAACAGAAACTAAAATCCACGTGAGATTTAGATTCACCAAACATCAGAGTAGAATGTAATTTCAATTTTTCGGAATTTTTCGCTCGGTACTTGTATTATTTTTTTTAATATCATTGGAAAAAGGTACAATTATCTGATTGACCTCTTCTTTTACAAGAGAAAGTGTACAACTGTAGTTGTTAGAAAAAAAAACAAACCAATTATTGTATTGTATAATGTAAAGAAACATAAATCTACAAATTGAAAGTTTTCTACGAACAGGTGTGTCGTTGGAAATATTTGTGTTTCTTGGAATTACGAGAAGTTTTTGGGAATATTTTTGCAGAAATTAGTGCAAATATCTAGGACCCCTGAGTGGGACTTCCAAAAATTCTAAAAAATATCATATAAATAAATTCGGAATTTATCGAATCCACTCCGAATTCCTAGGATTTTTGGATGGTTAAAAACTTCAGGAGTATTTCAAACAAAAAGTTCAAAATCTTTTTCGGGAAACTAGAAATTAAGAAACCTTGGGATTTTAGACACTTCTATTTTTACAATCTGTAAAAGTTCTCAAAAACTTGCTACGGATCTTGAAGGCGCAGAAATCTCCAACCTTCTATGTTTTTCAACATTTCTTTTCGATTTTTCAAATAATCTAAAAACTCGTATTTTTAATACTAAATACCTCTATTTTTAGATTCTTCAAAAATCAAAGAGAAGTGTCCGTGACAAAATTGTTAACTTACATGTACCTACAAACAATTTCGATCTTGAGTTTCACAAAGAATCACAAAAAAAAATATTAAAATAAGAAGGGAATGCAAAAGGAGAGACCCAGAAGGTTACAATTACAGAACATTGATGTATTATAATACAAATTCTGAAATCAATTGTAACGATAAAAAAAAGGTCGTTGTAAAAAAAAGAGAATTAAGCAAAGGAGAAATTCGTCGCTGTACAATTTTATTAACGTATAAGGTGTCCTAAAAAGCTTTGTGAAATCTTACAAAAAAAAGGAAAAGATTGCAAATGAAAAAAATTTTAAAAAATACGTGATAAATGAAAAAAAAAATTGAATTTTAATTGGAAAATAATTGCAGAATGAATTACGAAATATTGATAAAAACAAAAAAAAAGATAATAAATGGTGTTGAAGTGAATGATTTTCGTACTATTTATCATTTTTATGTATAACAATTAGCGATATTTTATCCTAGTGTAAAATCTACTTGAATTATATCATTTTGATTACATTTTTTAAAACCTCCTATTATAAGAAAATACCAAAAAAAATTCGAGGAAAAAATTCTTGCAATTGGAAAGGGTTGCGAATAATTTTTTGAGACAGAAAAATTCGTTCTATTTTTGAAATTTTATTTCTTTACAAAAATCGAACTTTCGCGAAAAATCTATTGGAATAAAAGCAGATATCAATTTTTTTTGTTATTCAAATTAAATACAGAAAAAAAATTGATAATCGTTTTATTGAAGATTAAAATTAATTAACGAATTTCATTTCCTTTTTTCCAGGAGGAACGCAGTCAGCCGCGAGTTACGAAGACTTAAGTTCCAGCAGCTTCAGCTCAGCAAGTAGAGCCTCGCTGGATGCCAGAAGTTCTCCGACACCGTCTTATGGAGCTGAGAATATGATGGTTTTCCCTGGAGATAGCAGTGGTTCCATTTGAGAGTACTTGAGGTGCGCAACTATTTTGCCAAATTGGTTGCGTTGCCTCCGGTAAAACTCCAGCAGGGAACTTTTGTCTTAAACTTTAATTATTTCTTATCTCTATTCCTTTCTTTTTAAATAATTTTAAAGTGACATGATATTCGGACGTATCGAAAAGAATTTCGTTCATTGTTAATGTATTTTCGGTTTTGTAAATTTGAGAAGGGAAAATTGGTGGCAATTTTCCGGAAATATTGGCACCCAATTTTTTAACAGGTCGAAAGCAGAATTTATGGGCATTCGAATTATTTTATGGGGTTTGAAATATCGATAAGATAAGCTTTTAATTATTTCACGAGAGTTCTAAATTTCGGATTACTTTATACTCTAACAAAAAGGGATATTTACTTTCTTTCTTTTTAGTTTTATAATTTTAAATTTTTTGAATATACCGTAAATGTTCATAGGATATTTCCAAAAATTCGTAAAAATTTCAGTGATAATGAAATTTTTACAAACACTGGCATTTTTGTTTAAAGAAATTTGCAGTTTTTTCTAATATTAAACCTTATAGTAATTCCACAATAAGAAATTTTACGGCTACACTTCCTTTGATAGTATCTATTTTTTTTAAACAATAATCCATGATATTAAAAAAACAAAGGATTTCAAAGAAAAATTTCAATTATCGGCATTTTAAATTACAGTAATAATTATTTTATCTAAATGCCCAATTCTAATATTCTACTTATTTAATATCGTGTCACTTTAACAATAACTTGGCACTTTATGTGATGAAAGAAAAAAAGCGAAGCGAAAGTTTCTACTAAAATGAAACAACAAACCTCGTCGTCGTGAAAAAAAAAATCTTTTTTTAAGAGAACGAGAAAGAAGCAGGAAATGTAAAAGAAATGAACATACGGTTTGATAGTTCTTAAGAACATTTTAAGACCGATAAGGCGCCCAGAGAATCAGAATCTTATTCTATTCTTAAAAAGTAGAAGGATTAAAAAGTTCCAAGAAGAAAATATTTTCTTATCCGAACAAAGTAAGACTTGTATGCAGAAATGATTTTTTGGCACTCCAAAACATTCCTTTTTTTGTAATTTTTTAAATAAATCAAGAGAAGAAAAACGGTTGAAAAAAAATGCCCTTTTGAATTTGGGAAAAAAAGCCAATGAACTCTTTTTGGAATCTTTTACATTCTTCCAATATTTTATTACTACGTAAATATTATAATTATTGTTCTATGTCTGATTCTAATTCTAATTTGTATAAATCTACTTGACGACGAGGATATTTTGTAAGATGGGAAATATTGTATCGAAAATTGGAGAATTAATGAAGAAAAAAATATTAATTTGCTCTTTTCTCCAATTTCTACGATTCTGTTTTGTTTTGTTTTTTTTTTATTAATGCCAATTTTCTATACGGTAATTCCAGCAAAGTACAGTAGTTTTTGTATTTCATATTTTTGGGGTGATGGATAATAATTTTTGTTGCCATTACTGAAAGACGAGGAAAAAAACGACAACCAAGTTTTTTATATTCAAAATATGTATATTTAAGATACAATAAGGAAACAAAAAATTAAATATTCTTTGGAATAAATACAGTAGTCAAGCGTACGGGCCATAGACGGATCGCACCAATTAATTGTGAGATTTTTCTTTTTTCAAATTTAGATTTTCATTCAGTACGAAAAAGGAAAAGAGGGGAAATTTAGGAAAATCAATCAAGCAGATAGATTTCAATTTTTGGAATTTCCTGTTTCCGTCGTATTTTCTGAATGAAAACTTATATTTGAAAGTAAGAAATGCGAAATATTCCCCAAAAAATGAGGAAGTAACAGAAAACGGGGATACGTCTACGCATTTTTATGGAGAACAAAAGAGTTAAACGCGATTGCGGAGTTGAATTAAAAGAAAAACGTATAAGGGATTACAAAATATTAATCAATAAATATTAGAATAAAATCAGGGCAAAATGAGTG
Source organism: Gasteruption jaculator (assembly GCA_949825005.1). Classification (NCBI taxonomy): domain Eukaryota; kingdom Metazoa; phylum Arthropoda; class Insecta; order Hymenoptera; family Gasteruptiidae; genus Gasteruption; species Gasteruption jaculator. Next base: position 14,241,709 of record OX463765.1, on the reverse strand, counting down.
ATATAGAATTTTTTTTATTCGGCAAGAGAATGAAACGCAAAACTTACGGGGGTGAAAATTTACTGGTAAATGGAAAAACGATAGACTCAATTTACAAATTTCTGGAGGTTTTCCATTTAAGTGGATTTGATTCTCCCCGAAAAAGAAAAATTAATGGTCTTGAAGATATCTGGTATTTTTAAATTTTCGGTAATTTAAATCATTTTGTGAGAATAAGGAGAAAATTGTCTAGCTTTCCTTTATGAAAATTTTGGTATTTTTATAGAGAAAAAATGGGAAAGTAGGAATTAAAAAGTTTGTAAGTTCAACGAAATTTGATTAAAAGGGAAACATGTTTTTTTCGGATAGCAGATTATAGAATACAGAAATTTTCAAAATCACTAAAAACATGTACTCCAATAATTAGACAGTAGGTTAGACTTTAAATACAAAAAAATTACTTACGTAGTAAAAAAGCGACAAAAAAATGATGAAAGAAATGAGTGTTTTTTTTAAGTGAAACGACACAAAAGAATAAAAGAGACACGACAAAAACCAATGATGTGAAATCGAAAAACGTGTTTAAATTTTCGAAGGGATCGATTTCTAAAAATTGGTGGTATCAAGAAGAAAAAAAAGGGAACTGATTTGGCAGGTTCCACCGATTCCAAAAAATTTCATAGAAAAAGCTGCATTTTATCGTATCTCTGAAAAATTTTTGTATTTTTGAAAAGTGCATTTTTAAAAGTAGAAATAAACAATTGTAATCATTACTCAAGTCGTTAAAAGGAAACAAGGATTTCAAGAAATTTTGTATTATTGTGAAAATTGTTAACAGGTTTTTCCCCCTTTTTAATGAAATTCGAAAGATTCCTTTAATTTTAACATGCAATTTTTATTTTTTTATGTAATAAATTTATTGTTTACAAAATAAATTTTTCCACAGTTTGTAAGAACTGGCATCTGTAAAGTAAAAATTATTATGCATTAAAATTATTGAAAAGAAATATTCTTTCCTAAAAACACACAAAATTTCGAGGAGAAATTGTTGTTTCCATTTTGGTGCAATCATTCCAAAGAATTAGAAGTAATAAGAATGTCGGATTTTTTTAGAAATGGATCGTTGCGATTTTGGAGAGGAAAATTTAAACACAAAGTTTGGATGAAAAAAAAAAGAATCAATGACGAATATTATATTTTTCTACCCTTGCTTACTTTTCTAAAAATCGCCGTGATGATAATGATGATAATGATGATGATGATGATGATGATGATAAGGATGATGATAAGATAATAAAAAAAAAGAACCTAAATAATAATTAAAAAAGAGGAAAGAGAAAGGAAACATAAAATAAATAACGAAGAAAGAAAAACGGTACGATGCGACAATGGCTCGTAGAGTAATCGTCACTAAATATTAAATGAAGTAATAAAAAAGAATTAATGATTATTATTATTATTATTATACTTAAATGAAAAATAAAAGAAACGGAAAAAAGTAGTATGGGAAATTACAGCGTAAAGTGAGATTCGGTATGAATAACGAGAAGTGAGATAATAATATTATTTTTTCTCATCGGCTTTCTTGAAATGAAATTGATAGGATGGGAATCGAGAAATGGGAAAGTATATCTTTAAGACAACTTACCGTACATTCGAATAAACTATCGTACATATAAATTGTTTCAGCAATTTCATTTTTGTAAAACACTATGGATTATTACCGACGTTGTTTGTTTCGTTATCGATTCAAATTTGGGCTCATTAGAAGTTCAGTAACTATTTTGACTTTACAATGAAGAATAAAGTAAGGAAGTACTTAGTGGTAGTATTTCTCTTATAATTAATTATACCGTTAATTGATTTATTAATAATTGATAGAATATCGGTTAATATTACAATTATTAACAGCGTTTTTACTCCAACAGACGATTTCCAAAGTTGGCAAAAAAGGTAATGCTGGAAATTTGTACACTTAAGTATTGATTGTTGTAACTGCTTAATAATTTTTATTGTGTTTCAGAGAAATTTCAATACCAAAAGTGGGTTCAAATGTTCGAAACAGTCGTGGTAAATTTCTGGAGAATTTCGGACACTTCAAAATTTGAAGGATCAAAGCGTTGAACTTTTTTTTCTCCAGTGGAGGGAAATGGGGCCCGAGAAAATTCTGGAATACAAGTTTTGGGGAAAAAAGCGACGATTGGAGAAACGCTATTAAAATGTAAGTCGACTCAGATGAGATATTAATTGATAGTAGACGATTCACATATTATTAATTACACGATACATGCTATTAATTAAACAATTCTTCTTTATTCTATCAATCCATTATTTATATCGATACATATATCTGTACATTTTGTATATATTCCTTTGTAAAAGCAATCTCGAAAGTCTTAATATGTAGAAATATTTCAGTAACGCGACGACAGGATTATTATCCAGCTATTAATCGCTTTTTCTAAAAGAAAAAAATATGAATACTAATTAAATAAATAATCAAATCAAAAACTGATAATACCTCTAATTTCTAACGTATCGAAGTTCCAGAGGAAAATTATATTTCTTGGAAAAACCATTTATCAAAAGAGAAATAAATTTCAAAAAAATTCAACGATAAAAAGTTGAACAATTATTTTTAAAAATGGAAAACTGCAACTACAAACTATCGGCCTAATCTAGATTTTCGGTCTCCCACAAAATCCAGTGAAATCCATTTGGTACCCGTTCGAAAACTCATCCCCTGCTCCGAGTTTTTTTTTCACATCCTCATTCAAAAATCCCGAAAACGCTCAAATTATTCTTTTTTCATTTTCACCAAAATCGTAATTCCTTCACCTTCACCAAATCATTTCGGCATCCCCTTTGACCCTCGCTAAGGGGTTCAGACACAGGTGACTCAACACCTTGATGGCTTCGTCCCCTTCATCTTTCGCATAGAGAGTCCTGCGTTTGCTCCTTCTGCTGCCGATCGACGATCCCTTCCTCCCTGCCAGGAAAGAGCTCTTCCTCGAGCATTTTTGCAATTTCGCAGGAAAGGTCGTGGTCGTAACTCTTCTCACCGGATCCCCTAGATTCTCCCCACGCTTCCTGCGACTCCTTACCGGTAGGATCAGACAGTCTTTGGCGTAATCATCGTCCTCCACCCTGGAAATCTCGTAGAAATTCGAGGGTCGGTCCGGAGCCTTTCGTTTCTTCATCAATTTCTTCTTTTTCTTCTTCTTCTTCACCAAATCCCTCTGCAACGAAAGGATCTGCCGATTCGAGGCGACTATCGGCAGCCCACACGCATTATGCATCCCGACCAGGGGCACTCCTATTTGTTTTTTCGGTTTCCCCAAACTCCTCCTTACTCGTTTGCTCGCTTCCTCGTAAGCGGAGATCTTCTGACCCACATTTCCCAGCTCGATGTCGATCTCGACTTCGTTCTGACTTTGACCGTGACTTGGGTTTTTTTGTAGTTGCGAATTGCAACTCCTGGCAGCATTTTCTCCAAGCTGAGACCTCCCGAGCCTGAGTTTCTGGGAACTCCTCCGAGAATTTCGTTGATACCGGCTGGAACGACTGGAACGACTGGTTTCCGGCCCATTGGTGACTCTTCTAAGACTCCCCATGTCCTGGGCTAAGGACGACCGGTAGTCCTTTATGGGAATACTCCTAACCGTCCCGGTTTCCCTCTGAGACGAGGGAGGATTTTTTTCACCAGCAAGGGGCTGGAAGATGACGTCCACGGGACGCTCCTCGTACAGCTCCTCGTTCCCCAGGATCATCCCCTCGCTAACTCTTGGGTTCTGCCACTCTTCGATTACGCTCTTTGTAGAAATTGTTGTAGACTCGATCGGGGGTAGTTTCCGAAAGGTCCCTGTTTCGCTCTGTTGCACCTTGTTCTCCATTGTTGCATCGCTACCTCGCCACCTTCATGGTTTCCCAGCGAAGGTCAGCCCCGACATGTGCATCCTGTTTTCTATCCCTATTTCTGAAAAATGGAAATCAGTTGAATTTTAATATTAGTCAAGATGGAAAGGATTTAATTATATCAAGGAGTTTGAAACTGAAATCTGTAATCGATATGAGTTCGAAAGAACTTTAGCATATTAATTTAAGTCGATTTTTTATTCGAGTCGAACCGAGATTGGAAATTTGCATATTTTAGGATTCGAGTTAAAATCCGAACTACATTTATTAAATTCCTGTTACTCGAAATGCTTCGATGCATATATTATTGAATTTTGGCTTACTTCGATGCAATTTTTGTTACTCGAAATGCTTCGATGCAAATATTATTGGATTCTGGCCTACTTCGATGCAATTTCTGTTACTCGAAATGCTTCGATGCAAATATTATTGGATTCTGGTCTGCTTCGATGCAATTTCTGTTACTCGAAATGCTTCGATACCGATGGTAACGAACTTCGACCCATTTCGATTCGTGAGATATCGATAATCACCATATTCATGATCGTTTTCACCATAAGGATTTAAAGTCTGGGTCGATGTGAAAGTAGATGGTGTTTTCTCGGATTTTTTCTTTTTCTCCATTTTTGAACAGGCGAATATCGTGCTCGCAATGACCCCGAGTTCAACGAGCATTATTCCAAGAGTGAGTCCTAATAGAATCAGAGCTTGATCCTGGGTCCACTTCTCAATGGGCTCCAAACAACCCTGAAAAAATTTAATTTCCAGTAAAAATATGTAATACATATTTAAATTTTGCTGCAAATTTTCATTCTAATTATTGTAATTATATAATAATAATAATAATAATAATTATTATTATTCTGAGAAACTGTTCCCTTACTCTCGAAGAATCTTTCAAATTGTAAAACTTTAGGTTTCAAAGGACTATTTTTATGGTTCGACCGAATTGTTCATATATTTAATTTCTTTCAAATAATTTCTTATTCGAATGTAAAGAAGGCTGCAACTCTGGATATCAATAAATAAGTTCACCTGTATATTACAGATAAGCTACTCAAACCCGCATGAAGGAAAACTAATTTTATTTATCAAACATGCGGGTATCATTAGAAAAATAATTCTTCACTTCAAACTTGATATTTATTTGTACTTTCATGTTGGGTTCAATGCGATTGGCAGAGCTCCCGCTTTAATATATAAAATACTAAAATATTAAAATTCCAAATTTTCTTCCGCTTCAATTTCACTAGAATTACAACAGCATTTTTTTTATTTTCAGAACTTGACGAATTGGTGAAAATTACCGTTGTGTGTCGAGCGAGTTGGTGTTCCACCGGATTGAGCGACTGACACAAGCTGAGATTTGCTGGAATAGGATTGAGAAAAGATTCTGGATCCTGCGTGTTGTTTAAAGTACAGCACGTAAGTGGAACCACCAGATCTCTTCTTCCAACTTCCTGCAGCCTCCACCATGAAGTCCCATAATTGCTGCTTCCGTTGATCCCGCAACAGGAAAACTGAGAACAGGATGACAATTGCGTAAAATTCAGGTGGAAACAGAATGCAATCAGAAAGAGTCGAGCTGAGAAAGAAATTTACAATTAAAAAGAAAGTAGATTTTAAAGGACTGAAGTTGTTGGGTTTGTAAGTTCAAACTTTTGGGTTGATGTGGATCAAATTGGGATTTAAAAGTTCTAATATATGAATGTAATGTAAATAACCTAATATATGAATTTTTTTTCTCTTTTGAATGAGATTCTTTTTTTTCAATATGAATCGATGCCAAAATTTCAATAGCATCACTTTAAAACCTTAGTAAAAAATTGTCAAGGTTTAAAAATGATGCTATTGAAATTTTGGCACTGATTCATGTTGAAAAAAAAAAATATCATAAAAAAATAAAATTAATGACGCCCAATAAAAAATTAAAATTATCATACCCAAAAAATTAAGGCAAAAATAATGATTATCATACCATAGTTTGGGCTAAATCCAAAGCAGCCGTGAATTGCTCCCTTCCTGGAACGGCATAGCTTCTCTGGAGAGCCCTTATTAATTTCATCGGTCTGACATCAACCCCCAGCAAATGGGGCCAAAACGTAGCGAGAATGCAAACGGTGCATTCCGCCAGGAAAAGCAGAAGCACCGTTATCGTATACTGTAAAAAAAAAAAAGAAAAAATAGACAGCGGATAATAATTCGGATTTTGATTTCAGGTTCGATGGAGAGCAAAAGCGGTCCAGACAATGGAATTCGAAAATTCGCGTTTCTTCCCGAAATCGGACGCCAACCGCAGGATTCTACGTGTTTTTGCATGCATCCTGTCGTTGTAATTAGCGTCTCGAGTTTAGGTATGCAGTCGGTATTTATTCTTCACGTTCCAAATAATTTCCACCGTATACGTAGACACGTTCAGAAAGGTCCGATGATATTAATGCAAATGCGTTTCGAATCAACGACGCGTAACGGCAATAATTTATGTACAAAAAGCTGGAAATCTCCTTTTAATTGGCTCCGGTGAACATCGTTTTCATGTTTAATAATTATACACATATTTATTTATTAAATATTTATCCTCGGGCCCGCCAGCCATTCGTTTATTGCTAATACAAGAACATTGTTTCTTTTTCTTATTTTTGCTTTCTATCCCTCGGACATGTGATGGCTGTAACGAGGAGGCTTTTCTTCCACAGTTAATGATACCTTCATGCAACATTTACCGCAAATGTTACCACTGAGAATGGAAAAGTTCCTCCTCTGTGCTTTCTCTTGATTTATTTATAATTTTTTTTTCTAGGGCAATGAATCGGATCTTATTGAAATTTTTCTTTCTAAGAATCGCGACTTTAAACGTGGATTAAATTTTTGATTGCTTTTTTTTCCCAAGAAAATTTCTTTAAGCATTTTTAAAATTGTTTTCCCAAAGGGAAATTTTCATTCGCTTTTGAAACAGTAGCAAAAAATAATTTCTTTCAGTGCCTAATAATAGTAGTCACGATTTTTGTTAATTATTTTAAAATATAAATTTGCTAATTAGGTTCATAAAAAATTATAACGTGTAATCAATTTTACAGTTAAATATTTCAGACTTAATTGTGCATATACATTAAATTCGGATTTAATTAAGAAAATAATTAATAAGAGGTTGAAATTTTTGTGAATAATAATAATAATAATTTGAATTTTTAGCTTCGAGGAAAATTGAGTTTCAAGGAAAGCGAGTAACTTACTGAGGTAGTGATGCAACAGTTGAAAAGACAAGATGCCCAACATCCAAGGAACCCCGTGAGCGATATAAAAAACCCAATACCTACGATGATAAAAGCCAGATAATAAAATAAAGGTTGGTCCAAATTGTTATCACCTGGACCTAAAAGTCTAGATAACAAGATCCTTTCGTTATCCGTCAGTAACAATGCTCCCAATGACATCAGCATGAAACCCGACATCTGAAAGCGAGACGAAATTTTAGTTCCTGTCGTTTTTCTTTCACTTCTACCATTAAAGTTTTTTTCTGCAATTTTATTACAACCATTCTCAGTAATTCCGCATTTTTTGTAAAATCAATTGTTTTCCCCAAACTATTTCTTAGTAAAAACATAATATATTTTCATGATTTTCTGTCTACTAAGACTTTTAGTAACAATTGAATGGGTCACCTCAAAAACGTTGTAAGGTACAAATTGCAAATTGTTGTGACAAAACCTGTGAAAATAAAAAAAAAATCCATCCATTTTAAAAGAAATTGTTCAAAAAATTCCATCAGGTTATTTTTTTCATTTTCGGGGGTTTTTGAACAATTTGCAATTTGTACCTTACAACGTTTTTGAGGTGACCTATTCAATTATTTTTACATTTTTTGTTAAAACTTATGGATACAATTTATAGTAAACATTTTTGAATGATTAGAAATACTACTATTCGCAATAAAAGAAGTATAAAAATCCAGAACTATTGAAATGAAATTCTAAAAAAAATTATTCGTCAAAATTAAAGATTTCTCCTTCTCACAAAATTTCAGAACAAAATTCAAAGCTGGAATTGTTATTTTTTTATAAAAAAAGGAATTTGATCATTTAAATTGTAGAAAATTCTTACTAAAAATTCTTAATTCTTATTCTTAATTTTTGGATTTAATATTTAATTAATATTATAAAAGAAAATGAAGTTTCAACGCAAACTGGACTCACCAAAAAAATGATATTCGTGCAGGAAACGAGAACTTTTGTGGAATCCAACTTTTTGTTATCCATTTTCCGACACTTCGACGGACACTTTTTCGACATTTATCAACTAATAAATAGAAATTAGTTAAAAAATCGACCGACAAATGTTCATACTTGTGGTGAAATATTTTTCTTACAATTTCGCTTTTTACATTTCTTTATTTCGCGTAATTTGGTTCATGTGTCGGTTTAAGAGGCATTTCCCTAGCCGCTGCGTTTCGTTTGCTACTAGTTTGAAATAGTAATGAACCGCGTGTAAGTTGTAGTTCTACTCATTGTTAAAATTAGCCTTTTGATGGTAGTTGCGCTTGCGTTAAGTTCTTCGAAGCGGAACCGACCGGATGGAACCGGAAGGAAATAGAAAGGTACGGAAAAGGATCGGTGAGAATTGAAATACTGAATTAACTTTGTTGGGTGCTCTTAGTTGTCTCTTTTATTTTGTTTCATAACTTCTACCTTGCCCCAAAAAAGAAATACGATTTTTTTTTCAAATTCGGTCTCGAAATTCTCATGAAAAATCTATTTAATTGCAATTTATTTGAAAACGAATAATTTGATGAAACGAGAAATTGATATATTAGCAAATTCAGAAGTTTCTAATTACTGTGTATCTTGTTTCAAAAATACCTGGAATTAAATCGATGACGAAAATAGAAAATTTGATAATTTTCATTTATACAATTTTGTTATTAGTAAATTTGGTGATTACAAATTTTAGATTCTTTGGATTCCAAGGGAATCTTACATTTCAAAGTAAATTGTAATTAAAACTAATTAGCAATTGTAGTTAAAATATGTCTATCTAATTTTAATGAATTTGCTAAATTGTTTAATTTTCAGCTTTCCATTTTTCAAAATTTTGGTGTTGAAGATGCAAACTGTTTATTCTTCCAAGTAGATTTTAAATCTACATTATATATAGATATATATATTTTATTCAGTGTTCATGAGGCCTATCTCCTGAAGTCTGAATTAATCCCCTCACTGTACTTTCCATGTACGTATAAACTTCCTGAACAATAGGGTAACCTGTGTTGGTCCCTAAAGAAAGAGGGGAAATTTAATATCCCGGGTTAATAACACCAGGAAAGCTTTTTGCTGTGTTTACTTCTTTACCGTCTTCTGTTTTACTTAGAATCAGTACTCAGTACAGCAATAGTCGATTTTTTAAAATAATTAAATTCTTTTGAAATTAAAAAAAATTGTTTTCCTACATTTTCGGAAAAATCGACATAGATAAAATTGTTGGTATTATTCGTAAAAAGTTTGTCATTAATTAAAACAAAAATGTATGAAATTTTGCACACTACGAAACTGTAGAAAAAAATAGAAAAAGAAGTTTCAATATTTAGAAAAAAATATTTAATATGGAAAATATTTACATTCAACAGTTGCCATTTTCTGCCGCCACTTTCGTTTTCCACTTTATATATAAAGTTATAAGGATTTTTCCTTAATTTCAATTCTCCGGAATTCACGTCAAAAATCCAAAGGACTTCTCGTCGAAGTCCCGCTGCACGAATTTGTAAATCCAACATCGTCCTGTTCCCGTTGGGTAGTTTCACCGAATTCTGGTGGTAGATGTAAAATCTGCAAAGATTGAATTGAGTCAGAATTTTATAATGACATTGAAACAAAGCGAAAACACGCAACTTTTCAAAAGGACAAAATTCGAAAAAAGTTGATATTTAATTAAAAAATTACTTCAATGAGAAATTTCTTTCGGCGTAATTTGAAGGCCAAATCTGTAGATTCCAAAGAATGCGTTGCCAAAGTGTTAAAAGCAGCAATTTTTTTGACGTGAACCAAACCATGGTAATCCTTGAAAATAGGATTTGTCTCCTTCGAAGATCCTGCGAAAGACTCCAGTCGAATCGCTATGTCTGATAAATGTTCTATCCTTTCCACAATAGCGTCCTGAATTTCAAGAACAATAAATAAACAATTAAATAAGAATCCTTAAATAAATTGAATTCTTAAATCAATTTTTAAAATTATTACTTTAAAAATTTAGTTTCCATGAGCGACGAGATTAATATAGGGGAAAAATAATGAATGAATGAATGAATAAATTAAACAAACACCTACTGAATTATCGAAATTATGGGTAGGGATTGTTATCATTGCGACTGCGTACGAGTTCCTCAAAAGTGCTCGAAGGCAATATAAAAATCTCAAAAGGTCCGAATGAGTATCTTTTTCTTCGTCGCAAAGCCAAAGTCTGGATCCCAGGGAATGTATCGATATTCGTAGAACATTTCTCTGTTCGGGAGTGTCCGATACCAGAAACTCCTGATCCTTGATAGTGCCTTCTATAGTTTTCAACAAATCCACGTACGACTTATTTACAAAGGCCTCGGACTCCCACCGAATTTTGTCCCCATCCCACAAACCGATCCTTGCTTTTTCCACCAACTCTTTCTCCATATTCCGTGTGAGGTCGTAAAAGTGTCCAAAAACATTTTGCCCGCTCGGCGAGGAGTCCACTATCTTCATATTTTCGTATCGCCAAGCGATCTTCATACTTTCCGCGGTTGGATCCTCTTTGACACCCACTCGTGTATCCGATTCGGTGAGGGCGGGTAGCTCCGAGATGATTTCGCTGGGTTTGGTATCCTGGGATGCGACTATCAAGGGATGCGAGGAAACCACTCCTTCCGCTATGAAATACTTTTGGGTGATCCTCGAGTAAATTCCATATGTGTCTTCCTCTGGGATGAAAAATACGAAATTTTCATAAAAATGTTGGAAATCAAAGTCTGCGATAATCATTCAGTAATGGAAGAAACTTTTTTTCAGAATTAGATAGGATGCGAAGAAATGGTTATTTTAAAAACATTAAAATCCTACTTTTAAATTACAGATTCTAAAATACATAGAATAATAATAATATTAATAGTAGTAGTAGTAGTAATAGTCAATTTTACTTTAATAATTCAAGTTTAATTTCAGAAAATGTAATAAAATTTGGTAAACTTTTTTTATAGCGTATGACATGAACAATTAATTACTCTTACTAAAAAATATTCTGAAATCCAAGAAATTATGAATTTTCTTTGATCCAGTGTACATAAAAATCTCTTCTTACCCACTAAAAAGATGGAACCTATTGGTAATCCTCCACCTAAACGTAAAAACACCAGAATGTTACAAAAAATGTCATAGAATTAAAACGATTTTTATGTTAACGCTTTACCGATCGCTAGCTTATTAATCGGGCTTTTGTTCGCTAATGCTTAATAAATATAATTTAGCATTAATATCGTCGAGCGGCTGGTCGGACGCGGGAATGCTGTTGAATCGCTAACGGTCGGTAACGTGTTAATACTAGTATAAATTTGAAGTAAAAAAGGTTTTGTCGCAAAAGGAACAATATATTTTATTGGAATCTTGTAAAAAAAAAACATCCAATTTGGAATAAACAAAAAATAATGATGATCGATATAATATATTTGAAATAAAAATAGATGATAATAATAATATTTACAGTTCAGTTTTATTTGGAAATTTCATATATAACAATTATTCCATTTTATAAATTTTCTGTGGAAATGCAGAAAATTGGAATTTTACATTGCAAAGAATCAGAATTTCAAAGAGTAAAATTGGACCCTTAAAAAAGAACATGGAAAAAAAAGAAAATAACTATAAGGATACCTATGAGATTGTCCATGGATGGGATCCCAGTGGAGATCAAAAGCTGCGCATTTTTTATGGAGGGCTTCGTCCCTGGTATGTACGGGACTCTGCTCTTGGCCTTTTTTACACTCGTGGACGCCATTCGCGTTGCTCTGCTACTCGTAGTTCGTAGATAGACTGATATTCCGAAATTCGATCTCACAATCAGCCAAAAAAAGAAAAATCCGCCGATACGAATAAACGATTCCTTTTGGTATTGATGAAAAAGTATCAGAGGGTCTTCAACCTCGTCATCTTCTGCCGGAGGTTTCAGTCAGGAGGAAGTCGATGACCGTCGCGATTTACGTCATCGAAAAAAAAAAAAACGAAAGTATAATTTTTCGCGAATTCGCAGTCACACACATGAAGCTTTCGTGGAATTCGCGAAAACTGTAGCAAGGTGAAATCTTTGCCGCGAAGTCCGGTGGGAAACATAACCTCGAAATTTCGGAATTCTATGAATAGATATATATATGTATAGAAATGTATACATCATCTATATATATATAACTCGGTAATGTAGGTCTCTCCTTCAATATTGTTATCAATTATTATTATTATTATTATTACGGTTATTGTCGGCCGAAATTTGAATTCACAAATTTGGTCATGTGAAATTTGAGAATTTCCAAAATTCGAATACTTGAAGAATTTGTAGTTTTTGTTTCTATATAAATATCTTTCAAAGTCTTCCTCGGAGTCACTAAAAATGTATATTCTCAAAAATTAAGAAAAAGATATATGTATGTGTAATATATATGTATATATACCATAATGTTAATGTATGAATCTAAGTGTTTCGATGAAATTTTTATACCTTTTGATGTTATTTCTTCTTTTGAGTTGAATATTTTGAGAACTTAACAAGCCCCTTCGCACAAAGTTATTCATTTAAAATATTTATATTTGATTATAGATAGAATTGAAAATGAAATGTAATGGCAGCGAATGAAGATATTCACAAGAGCTGCGATATTTTAACTTTAATGTAAAATTGAAACTTCAATATTTTAAATTTAATAAGAAGTCAAAACTTTGATACATTAAATTTAATAGATATCTCTCAATTTGAAATGAAACTCAAATAAAGTAAAAGTTTGGAAAACAACAATTTTGTTGTTTCGTTGGTTTTTTCTTTTCAACGTTTTCATAAATATATGCATTTGTTTTTCAATTCTGTTCTTGGAATGAAGAGTGATAAGAAAAAAAAAAGGAAAGACAATAGTCATACAGTAGATCTTTGGATGCCATAGTCATGATTTTTCCTCCCTTTTTTAATATATATAGATACAATCTGTTTTTTTTTCTTCTGCACTTCATTATATTTTCATTTCTTTTTTTTAAATTGTCGTTACTTTTGAGATCAATGGCCAAAGAAAAAATGATAACAATGATAATATAAATGGAGTAAAAATGTCGTAATAATAATAATAGCGTAATTATTTACTTATCAATAATAATAAAAATAATAATTAATACAATGAATAATGATAAAAGTTCATAAAAATAATTCATAATTATAATAATAATAATAATCAGAATTAATATCAAGAATGAAAAAAAAAGTTATATTCCTTTTACCACCGGATATCAAATTATCCGAACATATTTTTCTTTTCTTTCTCTCTTTCTTTACTATGTATTATTTGTTATCCTCTTAATCGTCTGTATTTGTTTCATTTAATTTTTAATATATACATTTTTGTTTATTTATTTCGGCTCAATCCGTATATGTTGCTTTTTTTGTTCTCGCAATTCTCACATTTCCTCTTATTTATTTTATTTTTTTTTTCAAACTTAATCCTAAATATTTTGTTCTTCTCTCTTTCTCTCACTTTTACAAATTATAAAATTGTTATTACAATTAATAATAATCAATAATCAATAATATTAATAATAGTAATAATAATAATAATGGAGGCGATTCTTTTTTTCTTCACTTCTTTCTATGTCATTAATAATGAACATATAATTAAGATATCTTTCTTCTCTTCGAAACTTTTTCCAGATTCTCATTCACATATTTACAAGAAAGAAAGAAATTTTCTCCTTTGCTCAACGATAACTTCTTTTTGTTTGTAGAATACAAAAAAAAACGATAAAATTACAACAAAAGAATTAGTTCCCTCGAAGATGTGCAATTCCCTTATTTTTAATTTCAGCAAATTCAAATTATAAGCCAACGAAGATTTTTGTATTAAAAATTGTTTTGTGAAAATTTTGTAAAAATTTGAGAAGTAAAAAAATTCTTGCGAATTTCTTTAAAAAAAAGTTTTTTCCATTTCATGCGAATTTCGCTTTTGCGAAAGATAAATAAATTCTACCAAAAATTGGTTCTTTGTCCAATTCGACGGTACACCATTTTTTTTGCACAATTTCCTATCGAATCTTTCGAATTCAAAAATTTCCTACAATGTTTTTGCAAGAAACGTTGAAAATAGTTTCGGTGTGTGAAATACTGACGGAAACTGAGAAGTTTATAATCGTATCTAAAATTCTTCCAAAAATGGAGAAAAACAATAAAAAAGGTTTTTCTAAAAAAATTCAAATCCTACGTTAAAAAAGTAGATCCTTAATAATAATAATGGTAATATTAATAATAATACTAATAAAAAAATAATAGTAATATCAATAATAATGATAATAATAATAATAATAGTAATTATAATAATAATACTAATACTAATAATAATAATAATAATAACAACAACAAGAAACGAAGAGAGTGAATATCAAAATTATTATCATTTATCTAAATCCACTCTCTGAAATTTTTAACATTTGCACCTCTATTTACTTCATTTGTCTTAATCGCGTATTTTATTTGAATTTACCTACAAGTGTTTTATTGTTTGTTTCTTTAATTATTTACTATTTACAGTGAAAGAAAACAACGTAACGTCCCATTCGTTAATTTTTTTACGCGTGTCTGTGGCTTGGTGATTCTCTGGTTTTTGTATTTATTGTTAGTCCCTTTTTTACTAATAAAAGTCCTTATTTTATTTTGAACTGGAATTTATCCAGTTCGTGTTTAGAAATTTCAAATTGAAACCTAAAAATTTCACATATTTCAAATCCTCTGTAATCGTGAATTTTTTTTATTGATAAAAAAGGACTCCCGGCATGTAGGAATTGGATAATTTTTAACAGTTACCGATTCCTGTTTCACCCTTAAAAATTTAAATTTTGGATACAAGTCGAAGAGAACGCTTCCAGAATATCCTTCGTTTAAATGGTTCTTGATATCGTTATCTCCCTTTTTCGGAAAAGAAGAATTTCGCAGTGGTAAGAATTTGTGAAAAAATCGTTCCTTCCTTCAAAAATTCATTACTTCTACTACCTGCTTATTGTGAAAAAGTCCAAATGAGTCGTATACGAAATTTGAAAATG
Organism: Gasteruption jaculator; assembly: GCA_949825005.1. NCBI lineage: Eukaryota > Metazoa > Arthropoda > Insecta > Hymenoptera > Gasteruptiidae > Gasteruption > Gasteruption jaculator. The sequence goes on along the minus strand of OX463765.1, from coordinate 14,226,518 downwards.
AGTTTCCCAAAGTTCCTACACAACATTTGTTTATTTCTTGTTTACAGTGGATTCTTCAACTCTGCAATTCTTATTTTCAATGTACTTCTTCCTTTTTCTTCTTTTCCATTTCTCAATTCCAAATTAAAACCCTCAAGTTTGAAATTGTTCAATGTTCCGAATTTCGAAAAATATTCAAAAACGCCACTTTCAATAAGTTACGAAATTTTGCATTTCCTGGAAACTTCAGCTACAAATTCTTCCAAAGTAATTTCAAGAGTAATGGACACTTTTTTTTAAAAATTCCATAAAGAAAATAATTCGATATTTCCAAAACGTAAAATCCCTTTGTTTCCAAATTCTGTTTCTAAACTTTATAATTTTTTTATAAACTATTTTCTATCTCTTTTCCCCCCTTGCTTTCGATGGTCGAGTTTCCATTACATCAAACCCATTCCTTTTGGTCGTCAGACTGCTTTTGCCCTGAACGTGATATTGATCCTTGGAAGAGTAGGGTTGCCTCTACTCCTCTTCTATCCGAAATAGTGTCGATGAAACGCGTGAATGACCTCAACAAAGACTTAATTCCCTTCTTTTACATGAATTTTTCAAATTTGACAAAAGAAAAATGTGGAAGAAATCGACCAACGATCCACCGTAAACAAGAAACATTCGAAGTATTTTAACTTTGCAGTTTTTCATTTTGGTCCCTAATAATTGTTTTTCATTTTTATTCTCATTTCTTTGTTTACTTAATTATTCAATAACGAACTCTCGCCTTGTATTGATTAATTAATTAATCGCATTAATTCGTAAAAAACATTTTTTTCTGCTCCTTCTTTTGCATTTTCTTCATTTCTACAAGTTTTTCTTGCAATTTCAGTTTTTGATTTTGCTTGTTTTTTGTTTTTATCATTATCATTCTTATTATTCTTATTATATTATTATCACTACTATTAATATTAATATTGTTATTACTACTAATGTTATTATTAATGTTATTATTAATATTATTATTATTATCATCATTATTAACGTTCTTTTTAATATTATTATTATTATTATTATTATTATTATTATTATCATTACTACCACTATTACAATAATTAAATTTGCTTGCTCGGATTATGTTTCGTGGCCCCAATATTTAACATGAGAATTAGATTATATTTTGTTTACGTTACTTATTTCTCTTTTTTCGTTTTAAATTTATTTTTCGCAAAATGTGTAAAAGTTACTTTTTCTTCTTTTTTTTCTCCCATTTACTTTAAGTTAATTTCATTTAATTTCATTTGGACAAGCGGCTTTGGATAATTGTCAGTAGCAACAATTCGGCCACCGCTCGTGCGTGTGTTCAATTATTTATAAGCTGTTTATATATACATACATATATATAAACTTTGTTGTTTCCGTTTTACCAAGTTTCTCGAATTTCACGGTTCCCATTCTTTTTTGTTGCCATTTGATATTGTTGTTACACGTGCTTGTGTTTTCATTAACTTGTTTTTACGGTCTATTTGTTGCGTTCTTATTTATTCTCTTATCTCCATTCTTTGTATTTTATTCAATTTCTTATCTATGGAATGTATCACTAATAGGAAGAGTAGTTCGGTTTTGTAAAAGTTCGAAATTCGAACTCTAAATTTTACGTAATATCATACTTCTTCTTTTTACATTGTAAAGGTTTCTCAATGTCGTCTAAAAAAATTGTTCCTTTTTTTTATCGTAAAAAAAGAGAAAAGTTTGGAAAGAAAAGGGCAACTTTTTTGTATTTATAAATATTGTTATAGTTTTAAACGATCAACGAATAATCGTCAATAAATATTTAATTTTTAATAACTAATTACTTTTTGCATATAATCCCAGAAGTAGTTAATTAATAATCATCATCGATTTTCTTTCAATTAACATACTTATATACCACAGACGAAAATATTTTCAAAGCAGTAATTCAAAATTTTATTCCAGAAAATTAGAGTGATTCCCCGGAGAGAAAAATAATATTGGAGTTAAAAGAAAAATTTACTAAAGAAACCTAGTTTTTATCTTAAAATCCAAACGTTGTGATACTTTCAAATAAATAAATTTTTATAGTAAAGTCCCAAAAAAAATCTACATATTTCGAAAAAATTAAGAATGTATACAAAAGGGATGCGTTTTCTCTCCCATTTTCATCTTTTTTTCGTGAGTACGTAAGATCTGAAAATAGTCAAAGTATATTTATTTTCAGCAGCATTTTTTTTTATCTATAAACGAAAAAAGTTTCAACATTTTAAATTCGACTTATACTTAAAAAGGAAATATTTTTTAAAGCTAATGGTGAAAGAATTATTTATTACAGAAATTTGTCATCTTGTTCTTAACATTGTTTAAAATCAGAAACCATCAGTCTGAAAAATTCGGATATAATTATTTTTCGTTTTATAGAAATCTCTCGATTTTGTCATATTTTTGGGTAACTAAAAAATTCTTATTTCCTAATTTGTGAAATGATAGATTTCCAATTTCAAGGAATTCTTGTAGTAATAAGACGAACATTTACTTTTCAATTCTTTTAGAAGAATTAAAAGTAGAATTTCTTTAACGACTGTAATTTAGAAACTTCAGTTCCTTAATGTTGAGTAAAGGAAAAGATGCAAAAAAGTGCATATATTCCAAAATTCTTCGATTACCGGAAATGGAAATTTTCGAAATTTACATTTTTTTAAATACAGGGAAATGTAAAAATATCCCATAATTCCATGATCAATTTCTCACTTCACTTTTTTTCCTTTCTTTATACTAAATGGAATCCCGAAATTGGAACCTATCTCTATTTTGTGATCTGTGCATGTATATACGTATATATACATACACACACATATATGCAAAATGTAAGCAATGAATTCTTATTGTTTTAATTTTAAATTTCATTTTGTCGAATCTCCGTAAAAAAAGGCGCTGAAATCTAATGGATTATCTCATTAATTTGCAGAGATCTCACAGAAATTTAATCTCTCACGTTATCATTAACTTCTTGTTTCACAATATTTAATTGACTTTGAATTTATAAATATTCCTCTTATCTTTCATTACCAATCGTTTGGTTTCGGCGTTATTTTTAATTATTACACTAAGTTTCGTTCACTGCTGCAACCAGAATTTCGCGGCACACTTGCAGCCTCTCGTCTCGTGATCCTTTTTTTTTTTAAATCTCTACTGAAAACGAGAACTCGAAAGCCTGCGAGTGTGCCGATGATTTCTAAATTCACTAAATTCTGTCGTTACTCGGAAACTATTCATTTCAACTTTTTTTTTTAAATTGTTTTTACTGCATTTTTTAAATAACATACTTCTATACTCAACGTTTTCGTTTACGATCATCATCGCGATCGTACTTAAGAAAAAAACGAGACTTTAAAAAAATGCTTACTCTCGTTTGAACGTACGATTAAGTAACTTTGATTTTTCTTTTTATTTATTTCGCTTCTATTTTTCAATTTAACTATGTATTGCTTGGTTGTGAAAATCCAAGAGAGAGAGAGAGAGAGAGTGAGAGAAAGAGTGAGGGAGAAAGTGAGTCGGCTTACAAGATCCTTTTCCCTCGAGTTCTTTGACGAAGAAATTTTCGAGTACTTAGAAAAAATAAAAATAATAATAATAATAATAATAATAATAATGATAAGAAATCGTCGGCAGAAGAACTCGATTCTCAAATTCAATTGACACTTTCGGAAAAATCCAGGTTTCGTAAAAACTGTCAATTGTTTATCCAAAATAATTCGATTTTCGTTTCACTCGAAACGACTCACGTTCCCTTCATTTTTCGATAAGCGACTCACTCACTTTTTTTTTTGTTTCATTATGTATAGAAAAATTTCCTAACTTTTGTTAACTCTCATTCGCACCCCATTCATTCACGCTTTTTTCTTACCAAAGAAAGACAAAAGTTTTTTTTATAAATTTAATTCAGGAAGAAACAGAAATTTCTTTTTTTTTTTCAAACTTCGAATTTTTCAGCTACTTCCTCCTTCTTTGAATAAAAAAAATTCGTTCTCCCATTGTCAAAAACATTCTCTTCTCGCACTCCAGTCGCTCGCTTGTTTACATTCATACCCGTTTATGGTTGTTAATGATGATTCTTTTTTTTTTATAATATATCAAGATTGAAACCAGCAGTGGAATCAAGTGAATTAAGAAGTTCTTGTGCACTAAAATTCGATGTATCTCCCGTAGGAAGATTTTCTAAAAATTCAAGACTAAAATCGGCTGCCGCTGCTACCGAAGGGTCCGTTGCTGCTGAAGGTGCAGATTGCGGTGGTTGCTGTTGTTGCTGCGTATGTTGCTGTTGCTGCATATTACGTACCCCCGGACTGCCGCCGCCGTATTGTTGATGAGGATGTAACGGAGAACCTGGAAAATTTGTATTTACGGTTACCGATTTTTCGTTTATTTATTTTTTCGAAGATTGAAATAATTTCGCCGATTTTTCGGGTCACATATTTTTTAGTCTAATAATTTTACTCATGAACTACGTACGGTTCAATAATTTTTGTTAGTATTTTATATAATATTAGTTTTTATTGTAAAGTATTTTTTTCATTCTTTTAAAATTAAATTCGCGATTCTGGTTTTTATAAACAATCTTCAGGTATTCTACTACTGCCAGGGAAGCAGCGACAAAAAAAAACTATATTTTTCGTTTTTTAATTATCGAAACTATATTCGCAGAGAAAGAACAAATAACGAAAAACAAAACATAGCAGGACTTACCGGTGCCAGTGCTGGTGACCGAATTAACAGCAGTGGATTGTGCCATTTGCATTTGCATAGACATCTGATTGTTGGTTTGCTGCATAGCTAACGACTGCTGCTGCGACAAAATTTGTTGCATTTGCGAGTTATTAGCCATACCGGAATTAGCGAGGCCGCTATTCTGCGAACGTATCAGTTGCTGATGCTGCATCTGGGCTGCGCTCATTTGCAGACCACCGGTACCTCCCATTCCAAATCCACCTGTGACAAAATTTTTACTCTTATTTTCCCCAGTTTCGGTGAAACCCCTTTACTACCCAATTTTTCACGATTAGGAATTTCTTTTTTTTTTCCCAAAACTCTCAGACACCCTGTGAAATTTTTTACAACAAACTATTTTTGTGTTGTTTTTTTTTTGCGGGAGCATTTGTATCACATATTTCAGTATATAATAAGAAAGTAACATATATATTGCAAATTTCAATTTTTTAAATTTTTTCTACATTTTTGAGAAGATGAATTTGCTACCCTGGTTTTATTTTCCAATTTATTTCTAATAACATTCTACTAAAATCGAAAAATCAGTTCTTTATTTTTCTTAGAATTTTTGAGAACCCTTTTGTAGAGACAAAATTTTAAAATCTCCAAAATGGAATGATTCCACCAGTTTTTAGATTCTTATTTTTTTAATTGATAATTTTACTTGTAAGAAATATATTAACTATATTTTACTATATTACATAATAATAAACTATATGTCAGGAAGCTCAATGTTTAACAATTTTCTAAATCAATTTAACCCCTTTGGGTGCTAAAGACGCATTATATGAAAGGCCAATTATGTGGCCCAATTAAAGGCCCAATATATGTGCCCTTAACGACTGACATGCGAATATCGCCGCGTATATTGGTAGTTTAAGCAGCACTCAAAGGGTTAAATTTGAATTTATCGTTCAATTTGTTTTTCCAAATTGAATTTATATAAAACTGATCATTTAGAAACTGAATCCAACCGGCTGATTTCAGAATTCTTTAAAGTTTACCCCGAAAAACTTTAGAGTCTGAGGGTCGATAATACCTTGGTGGGTTTGCTGGGAAGGGTTGAATTGCGACGGTCTCATCTGAGCCTGGAAACCTTGTTGTTGCATTAACAAGTGTCGCCATTCCTGTTGAGCACCACGATTGGCAGCGATACCGTTCCCCAGACCATCGGGAGGCCCGACGCTGACGTTAGGCGGCCGTTGATTGTTGGTCCTGGGGTATCCGAGTCTCTGATGCATCTGATGCATCCCTCCGATTGCCGCCATACCACCCGCACCCGCGGCACCACCTCCTCCACCGCCCATGTACATATTTCCACCCGCGGCGTGCAACGCTTGTTGTTGCTGTTGCTGCTGCTGCTGCTGTTGTTGTTGCTGTTGTTGCTGCTGTTGTTGTTGCTGCTGCTGCTGCTGTTGAGCTATTTGGGGCCTCATCATTGGACCTGAAAAACGAGAAAATAGAAATATTTATAAATTTGTTGATAACACTTTTTGGAAATGTTTCTATATTTTTTATTGTAAAAAAATAAACGTAAAAATTGAAATAATAATAATAATAATAATAATTACTCGTCCTATTGCTGTTTACTAAATATTTTTCTAAACTCGCGGTTAAAAAAATATCACATTCATTTTTTAAATATTTATGAATATTCTTAAACGATTCTCGATAATTTTCCGATACACTGAAAAAAAATGCCCCAGATTTCAACCAAATCAGCGTAATTGGAGAAAATAAAATTGATTCAATAGCGATGACAATCCGTCAAATATTCGACAGTCTTGTTTAAGAAATTTTTTCATTGGTTTAGTGACAAAATTAGATGCAGCAACTATCAAATATTTGTGGCAGCCCGTGACAATTTTGTTCTTGAATCAAAAATATTTTTCTTTCTGTGTAGAATCTTCTACAATCTAGTATTTTGGAGTAAAAAAAAACGTACGTAGAAATTAAAGTAATAATAATTATTATTAGCACGATTACTATTTGATCAATATCTTTAAAAATTAAATTATTCAATTCTTCCAGTTATTTATAAAATATGTGTTAACCCGTAATAGACTATAAACATTTTTTAGGAAATTTTCGATCGTTTTTTAATATTACAGAAATTTCTACAACCCTGTATTATTGGAGTTAAAGAGCTTATATTGTATTTATAATAATTATTAATATTCCCGTTACAATACATATATAACAGCCGCAAAAATAGCGAAATTTATAATTATGCAATTTTTCTTTTACGTTATTTCGAATCGCAGAGGCTTAATGTTTAATTTATGTAGAAACTAAGAGAAACAGTTGTTGCGTTAAACCATAAGTAAAGATGAAAAGAATCGATTCGTGTGTTCTCATTACTTTGAGTGCTCATCTAACTCTGGCTGGACGCCAATAATGTGCATGAAAGTAGGATGTAGATAGCGGCGATGTTCCATATAGGCAGGAAGGAACGCGTGTGTTTTAGTCGGAGGAAAGCTGTGGATGTGAAATTACCTTTTTTTTTTATGTTTCAAAACACTCATATGAAAAAATATCCAGTGGGAGTGATCTAATGCATAGTTTCGCTGCCTACTGCATGCGGAGGTTGGATAAATAATTGCGATTGGTCGTTGCGCAATTTCGGATACACGGTTATTTGAAAAACGAGATGAAATTTAGGACAAGTTTTTTTCTTTTCGATTTTGCGAAATCTCTAAATTTCGAAATATTTCTTTCCTTCGGCAAAACGAATTTATTTCATTGAGGTGATGAATTTCGGTATTATTGTGAACAAATTAGGAAATTTTAGTTTTTCTAGGCGTCAAAAGTCTTTTTTGAACTTAAAATATAAAATTTTGTATTTCGCGACACCCATTTCAATTATAAATATACAAAAATATTTCCATTAAATTTTTTCATATTGGGAGAGAATCAGATTTTAACAGAACTATTTTTCTACAAATTTGAGAGTCAAGGAAATATACGAAAATTTCGAAATTTTTTTTTTTCGGTAATAATTCTTCATGAAAGAAATTTCATTTTAGTATCAATAAGTTAATTATTCGCGCAACTATATGATAATTAATTAATATTGTTATGGTACGGTGTTACATAATGCATAAACGTTACGATACACGATAAATCTATTATATTCATATTTTTATAAATATCCTACAACATAATTATAGGATCTGCGTTCGAAACTCTCTTTTATTAATATAAAAGAGGCTTTATCGATATTATATTTTTAAAATTACGTTACTCACTTTTTCCCCCTTCATACACGTATATATAATAAAATAAAATTTATCCGGCTTAGGGTGATAACTCCGGTTGAATCGATCATCGATTTTGCGAAAATCAATTTTTCAATAATTGATTATATATTTAATAATTACGTAATTTAATTTTTAACATTAATTTACCAATCGATTACTTGATTTTTATTAATTTATATACATTTATATTCATTCTTACCGGAAGGTGGCATCGGCTGTTGGCTGACCCTTCTCATAGGACCAGCATTCGAGAATCTCGCCTGTTGGCTCATGCTGATGCCGGCGTGCATCATTTGTGCTTGTGCAGCAGCTTTGTACTCAGGAGGTGGTGGTCTTACGCCACCGATGGCTCCTGCCATATGCTGTTGCTGTTGCATCACCTTGAGAGCAAACGAGAATCATTTATTATTATTATTATTATTATTATTATTATTATTGAGTATTGTTACATATCCAATGAGAATCGTTTTCACGTAGATCTCATTATAAGACAATTAATTTCTATTTGACCGGAACGGGCAGAAATGAGAAATTCCACGGTTACTTCAAACTTTGGACCCACACATGAGGGTATTTTTTCCACATTCGTTGAATTTGCAGCGATTCGAAATTTATCCGATCATATTTATATCGCCCCGCCGGTGAAGGAAAATTTTATTTACACGCGATTTTGTGATTCGTTTCGTATTTCCGAGATAATGGAATTTAGAAGAATTTGAGATTCATTGCGCATTTTCCTGAAAATGACGTTCCTAGAAATTTCTGAAAGCGAAAAGCATGGAAAAAGCAAAGAGATAATTTTCAATAACCTTTTTTCTGTAAATTTAAAAGTAATTTCTTAAACTTGAAAATTGTAATTAGAAAATTTGCAATTAAAAATTTGTTTTTTTCAAATTGCAAATTTCTGCGATTGAAAATTTCATTCCGAAAAAAACCCAGAAACAGGCAATTTTTTATCAGGAAAATTACATGAAGTTGATATTTTCAAAATGGGTCAGAGAAAAATTGTTGATTGGCTCAATGCAGGACTGCAGAAATAATTTTGAAACTCGGAAGCTTCAAATTGGAAGATTTCACGAATAAAAAAGATCGGGATGATTTGAATTCTCTTTTCACAAAAACACAAAAAATGTTGCCATTGAAAACTGCTGAATTTCGAAATTCGTTGAATGTGATATTCTCAACCCGAGAATTTTCAGGATAATTTTTTTTCCACTCTGCGATAAATATCAGGAATCCTCGTTCTCGTTCGGAACATGGAGCCTCGCATTTTCTGTTTCGAAATTCTGTTATCGAAGAAGGTTTCGAAAAAAATTAGCCAGTGTGGATTTTGTCTTTTATTTTTCACAAACGAAAAGGGAAGGAAAAACAAAAGAAAGTCTTCTTCGCTTTTCACAGCGAACGTTTGATTTCCCATCTATCTTGCATGACAGCTTTAACACCCTCTCAGTTGTTAGACAAAAACTTCGTACCCTCTTTTCATTCTTTGCGTCTGTCTCATCCTTTCGCTTTTCTTCCTCCCCTTTTTCGTTTTCTCTCCGTTCATTGTTCCATCTTTTACTATCATCATCCGTCTAAGAAACTCAACGGTATTCGCGCGCTACTGCTGCTGCTACTCCGCTTACTTGCTTGCTTGCTTGCTTGCTTTCATTCATGCTTCAGAACAAAAGTTACAAAGAACGGAGACCTGTTGCGTATATACTTTAGCAGAGATAACTTAATGTTACGGATAATGCCATGCAACTCATCCATCCAACCAATGCGTGAAGAGCTTTACATCCTCCTTTTTCCAAAGTTTCTCTCCGCATTGTTGATGCTATCGAGTTACTAATTGTAGCACAATCCCCCTTTCTCTCGGGCTCCTTTTATTTTACGCTCTCTCGAAACGCGGCGATGCACTCGCAAATGACAAATGCAGTTGCCCACGTCCGAGTGAATTTTCCTAATTAATTGAAACTCGGAAACCCCCAATTTCAAATCAACTTCAAGCCGATTTTCGTGCTAAGCTTAACTATTGTCCCGATCCATCCTCTAATTCAATTAGGGCCGGTAATTAATTAGTAATAACGTGGACAAACGTTCACCTGCTGTGCTCTCATCATCTGCTGCTGCTGCAAAAGCTTGGCGTGCTGATGCTGATCGACCTGATTAGGCGGCACTTGCTGCGGATGTCCCCTGTTACCGTTGTTACCCGGTTGCGGCACGACCCCGGAGGCCGCCGCCGCAGCTGCAGCCGCGGCTCTTTGCCTCAAGCTCTGCTGCGTGAAATTAATCGTTTGCGACTGCGACACCGAACAGTACGTGTCGGTTTGATTGGTAGGACCCGACTGGTTTTGGCTTTGCTGCTGATTGAAGTACATCCCTTGCTGCGCTGCCACCGATACGCCCGTTTTCATCTCACCGGTTAGCTGCATATGCTGCCCCGCGGACACCTGTAACGGACGAAAAAGGGATGAGCGATTAAATTCCGAGCTTGCTTGCATCTAGTTCTTGGCAGCTAAAGATCCAAATTCGCGGAGCAACGAAAGTTTGGGCGACAAAGGCGATTTTAAAGGGATTCTCCGTCGCTCGGATGCACTTTGCAACCCCAAAATGCCATCCCTTGGTAGAAAATTCGATTGCTCGGATTGTGATTAGCTCAAAATACGAGCCGCAGTTGTAAAAAATTGCATTAATTGGAATTTTTACGGAAAAAATTCAATCGAATCCAAACTGACGAAAATTTCAATATTTTAAAAATCCCTCGAAAAATGTCAAGGTTTGGAATTTTTACTGAAAAAATTGTAAACCTTGAAATTTTTAGTAAAAGTTAAAAATCAAACTCTTCCTTGTAAAAATACCAATATTAGTATATTTTTCAAGTAAAACTTCGAATTGGAAGTGCTTCCGCGGATAAAAATTCTAATATTTTCAAAATCTCCGAAAAAAAAATTATTAGAATGTTTATCTACGAAATCGCTTCGAATATGGAGTTGAATTTTTTTAGGAAGAGTGCGACAAATTTTAGCCTTCGCGTACTTGATTAACACTTTGCCGTCCGCGCGTCTGATCGGGATTCTTTCGTTTGGCGCCGGTATAAATCTTTGCGTACGACACCAACGTGGTGCCACCGGCGCTTGCCCGATAGTTTTCGCGTGGCACCAACGCGGTGCCACCGGACGGCATAGCGGTAACAATTGAATGCACATCGATGTCAAGATTTCAACGTTTCAAATCCAATGATCCTTCTCGGACTATCCTACAAGAACCCTATCATTTCCCGATACAACCCCAGCTCGATTTTTAATCGGGTCTCAAGGGTGTGCCGATATTCGACCGAGAAGCTGCAGCGACTCCTCTGGAAATTCGCAGGAATGGAGGACAAGGAAAGGTCTGACTGTCTGATGGAATCGATGCAAGAGCTGCCGCCTGCATGCAGCTACGCCGTCGCTGCAGCCTGTGGTATTATTACCGGCGAGTTATGGCAATCGAGTAGACGAAAGTGTCACAAGGTCTAGTCTCGGATGAGACGCGAGAGTGAGCGAGGTCTCTCTTTTGTATAATTGGGCCAAGCCTTATTTGCAGTCTCGGTCTCTCTTTTCTTCGCTTTTTTTTTCTTAATCAACAAAGCGATGCTTCTTTGCTATTCGATCGAACCGGAGATGTTCCCTCCCCGACGGAATTTTTGGGATTGATTAATTAATTAACAGAAATGCCCGATTATAATCGTTAAAATGAGAGACAAAGTAGATGGGATTAAAGCAAGGATTTAATAAAAATGATTAGGGCGCGCGGAAAAGTAGCGAGTATCTGGATTCTGGATCCAGCATCCAGGGTCCAGCATAATTAGCCTAAATCATCACGCTTGTTCCAGCTATTCCTGCGGGAGATCCTGGGCAAGAGCTCTTGGACGCGACATCTGCATTGCACGTGTCTCGTTGGTTTAGGTATATCGGTTCCAAAGGGGGTTGAAAGGGGATGGGTCGAAGGGTTTATCTGTAGCGGTTACTGATAAGAGTGCGTAACCATTTAGGTGTGCTGAGAGGAGAGGAGAGGAGAGAAGGCGGTGTTTGTGGGTTTAAATCCTATCCTAGGGCGAGAAATTAATTTTTTACACAATTTATAGCAAGTAATTGTAGTAATTATTAGGTACCATTAATATAATAATCTAATAATAATAATTTTGTTCTTGAATCAATAATATTTTTTTTCTGTGCAATAGTAATAGTTATAGTAATAGTAACAATAGTGGTAACAGTAATAGTTACATTATTGCTATTATTATTACTATTATTAATACTAATAGTAATAATTACAATTATATTGCTCATGTAATAATCAATCCTCGATTGCATCCATGCGGTTCAGTGTCTGTCAGTGGTATTATAACAATATGATACCGTCAGAAGTATAATACATCGGTATACTGCCCATTGGTATAGTAATAACAACTACACCAGTCGGATGGAGCCCAGAAGAGCGACAATTAATTCGATTTAGTTTAGTTGGCGTTAAGTTAAGTGAAGTGAAATGAAGTTAAGAAGAATCCTCGAATCATCGCAAGTCGGGAGCGAGGCGAGATTGTGGCGTTTTAAGATACGACGAGCAAACAGGAAACGGATTGTTGTCGCTTGAAACGTGCGATGGCACCAAATAACGTCAACGCATACACATCAAACACTCTACGTATACAGTTGAGTTACTTTATGCCCCAACACTCCGTTTCTTCCAAGCTAAGCAGAAAACTGATACGCCAGGGCCAGTTGCTTCCACGGAAGATGATCGCCTTCGGCGGAACTTATCTCGGGCCAGAGACAACTGCGCAATGCCCGCCGCCCAAGAGGGATCCCGAGGATTTTTCAGCCATTATTCCTGGTTTTGCGAATTCTTGGTGATTCGGACCCCGGCAAGATCGAGCCTATCGCGCGTAGATACGAGGGCCAACTAGCGAGCGCACACAGGTAGGTATATACATAACAGTCCCACGACATAAGGAGACCGACGACCGGTTATGTACTTGGAATCTTTAGAGTTCCTTACTCTCACGTTTCTTACGTTATAGAATTCCTTTACGTCGTTGTTACTACAAGGAGGCCTTCACAGGTTCACGAGTGATCCCACAGTTAGTCGGTTCGTATACTTTACATCGAATATCCGTGGTCGATGCTTTTCGGTATACAGTTTGGTGGTAGCGGTAGTCCGAAATGCATTCGAAGAAAAAAAATTGCAAAATATTGGACTATTTTTGATTTCCGAATGCAAAATTTGCGAGATAGTCTCGGAAAATCGCGTTGAAGTTGTAAATGAGAAATCGGTATTTTCGAAATAATGTTTTTTTCTTCTCGGATGAGAACAAATGAAGGAAATTGTCTCTTGTGGAAATTAGATTTTAAAAGTTAATCCAGAATTATTTTTTGAAATATAGGGAAATTTATATAGTCTCTCCTCGCTTTTGAGGAAACTTAAACATAGAGGGTTAATGAGTATTGCATAAAATATAAATTTTTATAAATTCTTGTTCAACCGGAAGCTGGTTGTAAGTATGAAAAAAATGTTGTTTTGTAGTAAATAAATTGGGAAATACAACATAAAATTATTTTTCGCAATATAAGGGAGTCAGTCTCTCCCTTTCTTCGAAGAAAAAATATCAACATAAATAATAATAGTTATTGTATAAAACATAGAATGAGAAATAGGTATTTTTAAAATGATTTTCGAAATAAAATTCTACCCAATTTTGATTCCCTCCAATACAAAATTTTGTTTTACAACAAACTGTGCTACCAATCCAAACTCTGAATTACTAATAACCCGAGATAGAAACGAAGCAAAGCTACGGGACAAATTCAGGGAAACAGATGCAATTCCGAATCCATCTTTAACTTTCAAGAATGATCTAGACTTTGTCCATACTTCCATTTCTATTCTAGTATGGTCAAGATCTGGATAGGATCCTTCAATACGGTCAAGGATCCAATAATGCCACTCTGGAAAATGAAGTCCGAGTGGAGGAACTGTTGGATGCAAATCCATGAGATGACACCACCGTGTGACGCTGCAGTGGGATCGATATGTTTCCAAAGGTGTTTCGCGATAGGGTTGAAGTTCCTCGGACGCTAAAAAAAAAGTTGGCGATGGAAGAGAAGCTGCCGGTTTTCCAAAATCCTCCGCGGACGAACCGGAGGAATGGGAGCGATGCAAGCTTTCTTTTTTACAAGGAAGGAATCCTTGCTGCTTTCACTTCTTCCCTTTCCTTTTCTTTTGCCCGCTTTTTTTTTAAGAAACATTCTTTAGTAAAGTAACCAGTGTATCGAGAAAACAGATAGAAGAGGGAAAAAGAAGGAAGAAATGAAGATCCCGAACGAGTAAGGGTAAAAGAAATGCCACTATACCTTCCCTCCCTCTCTGTGAAAGGATGAAGAGTGGCTAGCGGCTGCGGCTCCCTGATATCGATTACCGATACACGGCATTTAGTGCTTCGTATACAGGGTGTTCGTCCCTAAAACGAAGGAGGGTGGTTTTTCCCTCTTTTTTTGAAAAGCAAAACACCACTTTTTCCTAACCAAAACGCCATACAAGGCAATTCTCGGAAAAACTGCCGTAGCCACCACGAGGAGGGAATCGAAATAGCCGAACAAAGTATGGCAAGAATCTACCGAGTATGGGTACGGCTAAGATCAGTGACGAGTCTCTGGGATTAGTGTGAAACGTTTTTTTAGAGAGAGGAATGATGATTTAACCTCCTGTACTAGGGATATTATATTAATTATTAATTAGTACAGGGATATTGGATGGATTTAGATTTAGTCTGGATTTAGATTACAATATATTAATTATTAATATATTGTAATCTAACAATTAACTTTTATTAAAATGGGAATATAGTAAAATGTAGCCAAATTTGCTTTTTTTAAGCATAGAAATTTCTACAATATTGGAAAATTGAATTTTGTAACATCGTAATTCCTTTAACAGAAAAATTTGTTTCCCACGTTATGAAATAATAAGATTTCCAAATTTTTCTTCATTCAGGAACTTTTGTTATGCAGCGGTGCCTGCGTCATCAAAATTGCCGCGTCATAGTAAAATTTATTCTTTACCACATTGAAAATTCTGTAATACAATAACTTTCTTATTTTTGAACTCAGTAGGAACTACTCTGACATAGTAAAATTTGCATTTTGTGTCATAAAAATTACTGCGCCATAGGACAATTCTGCAATATCATAAATTTCTTATTTTTTCAACCGTACTTAGCAAAAATTACCGTGACATAGTAAAATGTGCATTCTGCGTCATCAAAATTGCCGCAACATGGTAAAATTTATTTTTTGTCAAACTGAAAATTCTACAAAATATAATAAATGTTATATTTTCCAACTTTACTCGTCCTCCTTTTCCCAACATTTTGTATCATTTTTCAGGGTAAAAAATTACCATAACAAATGAAATTTGACCTTTTAAATCACGAAACAATCCTATAATCTAGCGAAATGTGCATCCAATGCTTCGAAAATTCCGACAATTCTCCGGCTAGTGGGCGGAAAGAGGATATTGTGGATATTTTGAGGTTTTTTTCAACTCAAATTTCGTCTTCTCTTATTCGTATATATAAAAAAGCGAGAGAAAGAGAGAGAGAGAGAGAGAGAGAGAGAGAGAGAGAGAAAGAGCGAAAGAGGGGAAAAAAGGTAAAGTAGAGTTGGTATCGACCGGATGGGATGAGACGCGATTTAATCCTCCTACGTTGAAGTGAGCGTAGCCAGCAGATGAGAAGGAAAAAGAGGAGTTGTGTAGGTGAGAAAGAAGATAGGAGGATAGGAGGATAGGAGGATAGGTAGTAGGTAGTAGGTAGTAGGTTCGTTCCTCTTCTCCTATCGCCTGGTGCGAAAAGGGATTACTTCGTGAAATAGTTAAAGGAAGATTGCTCTTCGAATAACTTGCCATCTTCCGCTGCTTCCTCTGCCCCTTTTACGTCTATCTCGTTAATTTTTTAAATTACAACTAAGATTTCGTCTTTTTTTTCTCCTTTTTTATTTTATTTTATTTAACTGAACTTTGGAAATTACTCGGCTCTTAAATTTACGGGCTCGCCTGATTACGGACGGAAATTTATCCTCCTTCTTTTTCTACTTCCTCGTTCGTAGCAGCAACATGCCCATTAATTTTCCAATTTCCTAAAACTTTTTTTATTCGACGTTTCGGTCTCTCTTCGAAATTTGAAAAATTTCAAATTCGACGGAAATTAGTCATTCGAAAATCTACGAAAATTTGGATTTGAGTAGTTTGGACTAATTAATTATTTTAAATATTTATTTTTTAAACAAACTTGTTAAAATAAATAATAGTAATAACAATATAATAATAGTGATAATACAATAATAATAGTAATAATAATAACAATAATTTTACTGTCGGTATTAACGCTATTATTTATGTTATTAATTTGTATTACTATATATATTATTTATACTATTAAAAAAATAATAACGGTAATGATAGACAGAGATGCCCTTCGATTCCAATTTATCAGGTTTCTGGTTATCATTATTTCTCCGCTATCTCTCTCTCTGTTCCTCACCCCTCTTTTTTCCCTTTTTGCAAGGATTTGTGTCAGCCATGAGTAGCCGGCAACGGAAGCACCAGATCCTCCGCGGAGGATCTGACGCTTGGAGAAGTCTGTCTGTCCTCCCTTGTAATACTTCTACTTCGAATCTATATATCTATATATATAAATAAATCTGTGTGTGTATTTATATATTTCCCCGCATTTGCACCATTGATAGGTGTACATATACATTTATACACCATGTACATGTATACTATAAATTACGTACGTGTTCCAAGTATATAGAAGAAACGGATAAGCACATAAAGCTGCATAAACGAAAGTGTCCAAGCATCCTGCTGGTATATAGAGAAAAGGAGGAAACCAGGAGTAGGTAAGGTATAAGAAAGAGAGAGATGGAAGTGAATGTATGTGTACGTATACACATACACGCAAATACATTTGAAAGCAAGGAAAAGAGATGGAAAAGTGGTGTAACGTAAAGTATTATAGAGGATAGGAAAAGTCCGCAGCTTCCCCCAAGGGATCTCATCATCGTGCTAACCCGCGAGAAAAGTAGGGAGGAGGGAGAAAGCAAGGAAAAGAGAGATACGAGAAAGACAGAGAGGGAAAAGGATGAAAAGGTAGGTGGAGACGAAAGCGGAGAAAAGTAGAAAGAAAGAGATGAATGGAAAAAGAGAGAGAGAAAGAGATGGAGCCGAAGAAAAAAAATATAGACAAGGAGAAAAGGATGGAAGGAATTAAAAGGATAGAAAGAACGGGAGAGAAAGAGGGGGGGATCAGGGATAACTGTAATCACACTGGAAATTTTCCGCAGGGCAAATAAATTCTGATAGGAAAAGTACAAGATGACAATTGAACTAGGTATCATTCGGTCACGCTGGTGGAACTAATGTAGTTTAAGTATATTATTATACCTCGTTATTATATTAATGCTCCCAAACCGTAGCTGTATATAAATAAAGTACTCCAAGGAGACGCATAAAATCTGGCGCGCATGCGCGACGTATAAGTTTTACCGGAATGGGGGAGGGTGGTCCCAAAATATAATAGCCCAATGCCAGTACGTAAAAAATGGGGGAAAGAAGGGAACGGAATCGAAATAAAAATAAGAGTAAATGATTTACTTATCGGTAAATAACGTATAGATAAGATCGTATTTAATTAAGTATCGATAAAAAGAGAACGTACCGGTGGTAGAACAGCTGACGGATCGGTAACAATTGACGCACCGGATATCGACGGAACAAACTAGTGGGGGCGGAGCAGGGAAGAAACATAGATTGCAAGTAAGCACCTTGCAGCGTGGTGAAAGTCAAAACAGGATCAGAGGAGTCACGCCGGTGTGATAGTCGAGATCGACGTACGCGTGATCGTAGGGGTAATGCTAAGTTCACGCGACTACGGGGAGGAGTTGGATGTCAGGGGAGCTGATACGCGATTTTGCACGGCTCGCCCACAAGGTTGAAATAAGAGGTAAGTAAATAAGTTGAAAACGCAATATCGAGAGCTTAGGCATTTCTGTCGCAAGCGGGATTCTTTGGGGCTTACGACCAGCGACGGAACTACCCGAAGCAATCCGAAATTTTAACACTTTACCGACCGCTAGCGGTTCAACAGTATTCGCGCGCCCGACCGGCCGCTCGATGATAATGATGTTAAATTATATTTATTATCCCATTCGGGACCGATTGCACACCGTGTGTGCAATTGATTTCCGAGGCTATAAGACCGGTCGCACACCTGGTGTGCAACTCACCAAGAAAAAAGATTTCGCTCTTGGGGACCCTGCTCGAAAAAATCGCCGTCTCGAATGCGACAAAAAGTCGAGTAATAGGCTAGCGGTTGGTAAAGTGTAAAGTCGGTTCGAGTCGAGTCAGATCGGGTAGGACCGGATCGGAGCGACTCCTTTCGTTAGTGTGTCAAACGACAGGAATCGCGAAATGAGCGGGAATAGAGAAAATTCAATCAAAAGAGCGAGTGGCATAACTAGATGATAAAAGTCAAAATATATAAGAAAAAGACACGGAAGAAGAGAGGCTGAATTGTCGCCGTGGTTTTATACATTTTGTAATAAATTGCAATTTTTAACTGCTTCGACATTTTTCTACTTGCGTCTTTCCTGAAAAGAGAGAGAGAAAGATAGAAAAGGGAAGTGGATGGAAAGAGACAAAGGAATAAAGTAAAAGAGGGCGAGACAGAGAAAGAGACAGAGTTGGAGCAAGAGAAAGATGGAAAGGCATAGAAAGAGATAGCCTGGTGCAGCAAGAGAAGGAGAAGAAAGAGAGAGACGGAGTGATAAAACAAGAAAGGGTGGGGGAAAAAGGATGAAGAGAGATAGAGAAATAAACACGGAGAGAAAGAGAGAGAAAGAGGAGGAGCAGACGGAGAGAGAAAAAGAGAGGAGCGTAGGTTTACGTAAGATAGAGAAAGATGGAAAAGCACCCCTTTAGGAAAGTCAATACCTACCTACCTACCTTCGGCTGTGATCACACCTTCGAAATGTTCACCCACCCCCTCTTTCTCTCTCCCTCTCTCTCGCTTTTTTCCCCACCTTTCTCTGGCTCTTTTCTCACCCCACAGTCTTTTTTTATTGCGTTTCTAGATCATACCTGCGGTTTATTTCATTAATGAGAAGAACCTACCGGGTGCACCCGGAGACACGGAAATATTTTAAGCAGCTGAGGTGATCCAAGCCGGATATGCACTCGAAATTTACCAGTTTGCGAAAAATCGGTTAACAGATAATCAAAATCTCTAGACTCCGAATACTTTTTAGACACAAATCGGATGTTTTTAAGATCGAATAATTATTACTTCAGCAATTATGCCACAATTTTTTATTTCACCCCGCAAAAATACCGGTATGGCGAGAATCTGGATGAACCGATAAGTCACGTGACTAGCTCCCACAGCGATTTTGCGAAATTAGCCCCCGATTTAATTTCTAAGGACGTTGAAATGAGAAATTTCCAGAAATTTTCAATTTTCTTTCGATAATTCTTTGAAAATAATTTCGGGAGATCGGGTTATAGTGTCTATCGAGGAACAGGCGCGTTGTTTGCAAAGTACAGAGGAGCATAGCCGTATCCACGACATTTCCATATTGAGAGCAGCAAAAAAGGGTTGGGTGGGTTCGCACGGCGAGAAGAAAGTAGATCCGGAGTAAAGTAGGGGTAAGAAATTACACTACGTGCCCAGGGTGCTAAGTCGCGCGAGGGAAGATGGGATAAGAGGAGAAGGTACAAGGGAAAGAAAGAGAGAGAGGGGGGAGGGGGTTAGCCGGCAGAAGGTACAAGGGTGGTTTATGGAAGTAAGGGATGCTGCAGAAGCATGCAAGGAACGAACGGTAGGGCGAGTAACCAAGCGAGCGAGACCTATTGCTGGCGTTGGGTTAACGACTGATAGAGATAGAGGGAGGAAGAGGGACGAAGGGAAGGGTGTATATCGGGGGTAGGTAAAAGTAGCTACCCTCTTTCGTTCTTATGGGAGCTTTCACGAAACCCGTTAATGGTTGCTGCTTTACGGAGTTACTGTCGGACCTGGAAAAGCTTTTTGAAAACGGGATATGTTCGGAAAAGGAGGGGTAAGTAAAAAAGAAGGGGAGAGAAAGGGGTTGAAGGGGAGGGAAAGAAAGAGAGAGAGAGAGAATGAACGCGATAGATAAGTAAACGTAGACAGAGGGGGATGGAGAAGGATAAAGACGGATCATTTTCATTCGAGAGGGTGGGAAAAGAGAGAAAAGGAGGGAGGGAAGGTGGAAAAAAGAGAGACATATGGGGAATTGAAAAAGAGGAAGAGAGACAGACGCGTGTCGAGACAAAGATAAATAAAAAATACAGAGAGAGAGGGGGGACAGACGAAGAAACGAAATAGGGGATGAAAACAGAGAGAGAAACGAAATATATGGAACAGAGGGGGTGTGAACCCCTGAGTTTGGTTAGAACAGAAAATTCCGCGAGGATTCCTTGTCTGTGGAATCCGTTCCCAAAATAAAGGGACATTCCAATTGGCTGAAAAACGAAGAACGGATCCCCAAATTAGGAAAACAGATCGCTAGGGTTCGTTCCCATGAAACTCAAATTACCCTCGCGGTTCGGATTTGCTCCCTTTTTTCGAGACGTTTTTTCTACCCGTGAATCGAACAAATGTGTCGCTGAGCGAGGTTCTAGCACCTCCTTTGCGGGACACCAACGAAAGAAGGCAAAGGCTGCCAGTTACGACCTACTTATCATCCGACAATCGACATTCTCTTCTGCATCGAACACCGTTGCGTGCATGTGCATGTGCATGTGTGAAATTTGCGAAACCCCTCAAAAACGGCGTTTTTCTTTTCAATCGTGCTAACTCCCTTTTATTCCGGTATGTCATTATAGTGATCACTGGTTTTGAATTATATAGTAGTTTTATAACTAGGGATATTATCACCAACGTCCTTGTAACGAATAAACTTATCACTAAGCAAATTAGGAGCCCTCTAGCGGACGTTCCTGGTAGAAATTGTATCACTAGGGACCTTATATCGAAATATCAGTTAAGAAACGATTTTTAGCGATCTTAAAAACGAATGATACCGTCACCAATTGTATCGTCAGCGGCCTTATTTAGGGCGGGTCCTTAAAGGCCCAAAAAATAATAGTTTTCACGATATTTGAAATTAACGGCCTTATAACGAGACATTTTATCACTAACGATAATACCAGTGGCTCTGTATTCAAAAAATATACTAACGGCCCTAAAACGGCCGATCTTATTCGCGGCCTTATACCGAATAATCTTATCACTAACGATCGTCAGCGGCTTTATTCCAGACGGGTCCTTAAAAGCCCCAAAAAGTGCGGATTTCGCGATATTTGAATACAAACGAAAGTCGAATTAGCGGCCTTACAACGAGAGATCTCAACAGAAACGTACCGATACAATTAGTACCGATGTAAAAATCGCGAGAATCTCCTCCCCCATTTTTTGTTACTCGCTAGCGCATTTAAAAGTAAAAGGAGGGAAACATAAAAGCGAGAAGTGCAAAGACAGAAACAGTCTAAAGAGTGGTACGAAAAAAAGAGGAGAAGCTGCGGGAAATATATTCACGTTTATAGAATGTGCGAGGAAACTGTATGCACATAACGCAGAGTGGTAAGCAAGCGGCAACGGCAGCGGTAGCGGCAGACTGCTGCATTGCGGCGATGTCAGCGTTTCAATTGAAAAAAGGTTAGACCGAGTCAAAACATCCTCATTTTCTAGCGTTTTTTCTTCCATGAATTAGTAACGATTATGTAATTATGTATGGAAACGAGTCTGCATTCAATGAAAAAAGGTGCGGTAATAATTACCACTGCTTTTTGCCAGACTTCTTCATCCGGGTCTTTCGGAAATTATCTGGCAGGAATGGAAATCTGGCTGCAGTTAGTCTTTGGATTATGATCCCAATTTTGTTTGTTACGCTTTTATTTTTCTTTTGGAGAATTTCTTCTAAATTCAACTCCACGGTAGAGACTCGAATTATTCTAAATTATTGAAATTTGAAATTTGTTATAAATATGGAATAATATAAAATTCTCAGATAAGAATTTTTTCATTTATGAATAAATATAAATTTTGTGATTATCAAAGATTTGTAATAGTGAAAAATTCTCATAGAAGAATCTTATATTTTTCATTTCGAATTTTGAAAATTTCTACCGGAAATACCGAAATCTCTGTTTTTGCATTTTGACAACTGCACTATTTTTTTGCAAACCCGAAAATTCTTACCGAAAGATACAAAATTCTAACGACAAGGGCGCTTCCAGACAAAAACTGGATTCTCGCGAATTCTGTCACAGAAATGAAAGTATAGCAAAGGTCCGAACCAGATCTTGCGGTTATACCAAGGGTCCACGAGAAAAAAAGGGTTAGACCATCCGGGGTAAAATGCGAGTATGGCAAAAGTCTTGCGATTTTGCCGAGAATCCATGGACTTTTGCCATACTTTGGTGTACATTTGGGTTGAATAGTTGTTAGATTTAACGATTCTTATCGAAAATGGTTCCTCCTTATTCCCTTTTCCCCTCTCATCCTATTCTAAAGATGTGCTTCGACTAACGCATTGTGGCGATAGTCAAGTAGATTGTAGTTAAATCCTTAACTTGTAATTGGAGCGGAAGTGGCTATCGTTTAAAGTCGTACAACTAATCGCATATCTCCCTCCGTCTCTCTTTCTTTTTCTCCCCCTTCTTCTTTCGCAACATTTCTGGTTAGAACAATAGTTCCAGATATTGACATTGTGCCGATAGTTGACCTTAAAAACACCGTTATCGCTACCAATCGATCAACGCTTGGAAGCGATAGTATGACACAAGTATGGCAGAGTACCGAGAAAATCTCTCCACGTCGGGATTCGAGTTTCCTGAGTTTGTCTCGCGTGGACTTTTGCCATACTTCCGGCTTCTTCGTGATCCGAAAAGAACATTTGCCATATTTATAATGAAAAATTTACAAATTTATGAATAAAGGCTTCAAAAATTGTAGAAACCTCGGCTTTAGGACGTCAAGTTCTAGAAATTTTGAAATCAACTTCTTGAATTTTTTAACTCGAGATCAATAAATTGCACAAAATTTTCGTTTTCACTCATTGGGAAATTTCGAGTTTCAAATCCAGACTGATAAAAAATGCAAGTTTCTATAAAAATTCGCCTTAAAAGTATCGATTTTCATAGAAACTCTAAATTCGCAAGACTTAAAGTTGAAATTCTGTGCTTTGAGTTCAGACAAAGCAGAAGTTTCCACAATTTATTAAACCCGAGTAAAAAATTCTCGAATTCAACTCGAAACATTGCGAGTTTAGCAATTTCTACCGCAAATTTACGTTACAAATTCCAACTCCGAAATTTCCAATTCAATTTTACATCATATTTCCAAACTCTAACTGTACAAAATCGAGGAAAAGTGGAAAGTTCCTGGAATTTTCAAAACAAGGGAAAAAGTTCTCTTTCATTTCTTTCCTTTTTTTATACTCATCTGCGGTGTCTAGAAATAATTGCCACTCTTCCCGAAATTTATCGATAGTTCCAACAACCGCGCTCTTTTGCCAGTATGAAAATAAACTTTCTTCTCCTCTTCTTTTGTTCTGCTAATGTTCGTGGAAATACCATAAGATTGATTTTGCGGCGAAAACTCTCGCAATGACGACAAAGTGGAATGACTCGGTGCGATATCGCTAACCAGAAAGAGCGAAAGAAGCGTAAGCTGCTATAACATATACCAGGCAAGGAAAATGGCAAAGTAGAGAGAGAAGAACGGATGGGTGTACATACCCACCCCGAAAGGGGTCTGGAAGGGAAGAAGAGAGAGAGAGAGAGAAAGAGCGTTAAGGGATGAGATGCATTGTTTACCGTAATGAAGGCATAAATAAGTGATGAGGAGCTCCAGCATCGATCCCGCTGAAACTCCAGAGCTTCCACTCTCTGCGCAAGAGAGGAGAGGAACTGTATGTTGGCTTACTAACCAATGGAAGCTATACCGTGGGTCCAAGTAGCAGAGACACGAAAATACCGGCGAAAATGTTATGTGTGGAGAAATTTACGTGGGATTGGAATTTTTCGGGCTTTCGTTGGAACTTGAATCGGCTTGAAAATCGGCAAAAACGTGGAAATCGATGAATTTCCGGATCTCGTCAGTGATTTGCGGATAAGGGACCGTTTTCATGATTGAGATGAGCGTCGCAATTTAGATTGGGATTGAGATTGAGATTTTCGGGATTTTAGTTGGGGAGAAGGAGGGGGGAGGGGTTGGAAATGCCTCGAGGAACGGGGAAAAGGTGGAATTCGATGAATTCTGGGATCTTGTTGGAAATATACAAATTTTGAAAAGGATTTCATTCCATTTTCGAAAATTGTAACTTAGAGGAAAGTTTTATAAAAATGTGCAATTTTTAAAACGTAAAGTTAGAATTCCTAATTTGAAATTGAGTCGAGACAAAAGAATTTTCGATTTTGAAATCTCGAGATAAAAATTTGAATTGTATAAAAAGTTTCTTGCTCGAATTTGTTAACTCAATTTGACTGTAAAGTATTTGCCATAAGATAGTATCAAGTACCGGTAAGTAGAAGCCTGGTTTCTTTTTCTTCAAACGCTAGCGACGCAACTAACCCCATTTGCTCCTTAAAATGACCAATTACACGTTGTCGGTGTAGCAGAAAGTCACTTTTTCTGTTCTACTGTATCGCCCGAAGATTGCGAAAACACAAAACAAAATTAAATGTTACAAAGAGACGAAGAAGAAGGAGAAGAAGCAACGAAAAAGATGCAGAAGAAGAAGATGAAGCCGTCTGCTAACTATATACATGTCAAGAAAGACTATTTTTGAGAGCAATGTGTTTATCTGGCCTGGATCAAAATATAGTTATGACTTCCAGAAGGCGTCCAATAGTTACTTCTTCGAAGGAGTGTTACTCTATTGGCTCTTCTCTCCCCACATACTTTATTAATACCTTTACGCACTGAAATTTACATTTTTTCTCACAAAACCTTGTGCCGAAAATAGTTTTCTTTCTCTCTTTCCACAAAACCCAACGTCAAATGCTTCCCAAAAAATCTCACGCCAGTTTTTATATATTTATTTATTTACCCCTTTCCTCGTCGATTTTATCGGAATGTTAGGTAAAATTAATCTTAGCAACGAAATTATGACGGAGTTCCTATACTCGAAGGCCAGAAGGGAAACGGTGCGAGACGAATCTGGGAGAGACCGTAGCCAGACTTTGGCTGTAATCAGGGTCCGATAAAATTCCTATGAGTGACAAAATACGAAACGTCGAAAGTATGGACCGAATCTTCGACGTGGAGACACAACAAAAAAATCACATGAAAAACTGGGGATAGACTTCCGACATACATTATTAATACTTTCAATTATACTATTAAACAGAATCCGATACAGATTAAAGACAAAAATCGAAAATATGGATCGAACCTGGGGAAAAATCATTACAAGGAATTGGAGGCAAAATCCTGGGGATATTTTCAAGATTCTCTTCCAGACTTTTGCCATACATCAGTCAGAATTTCGTGTTAATCCGAAATATGAGTGGAATTCTAGGAAAAAGGAGACAATTTCCAAAACCGGTTGACTTCCAGACAATAAAATTAGTTATAATCATTTTCAGAGAAGCCTCTCGCAAATTTCTGTTATACAATGATCCGCTCATTTGTATCAACAGCTACAATCTGAAATTAATACTCTTATATCAGAAAGAGAGAGGGAGAAAGAGAGAGAGAGCGCGCAACAGAATCTGGTATCGATACGATCTGGAAGAAAACCGACTTCAGGTTACTGAGAACATTCCTGTGTTCAAACTTTGACTTGCATCGATTCCCTAACTCATACTAATCACCAGAGAATCCGGTATCAATCGTTTGAGTGCCAGGCGACGCTTTATTTCTGTTTCATGTACAAAAAAATACCAGCATTTTTGGAAAACGGAATGGAAAGAGCGCTACTGTCCCGTTTGGCAATTCTCGATTTGGAAACATAAAAAACCTCTGCCACTCAAACGGTCGATTTTCAAGTCACTCGAAGTCTGGCAAATATGGGTACTTTTTGGGGTACTTCTATACCCTAAAAAAAATCGGTAAAGACCCTTCGAAGCGATTCCGGCGGACTTCTGCCGTACATAGAATCGCCGTTTTATCTGAATAATCGGTATCTGTCGGCGAAACTGCATACGACTGGTAAAACGCAGCGTCATTTCACGTGTGGGTTTTCAAGCAAACCTCCAGGGTAATCGCGAACAATAGCGTGGAAAATTGTTTTGAAGGAATTGTTTATAAAACAATTCCTCCCGTTCAGCGAGGCAGGTATATGACATATTTTGAAATCCCAATCGTGAGGATTAGCTGTTAAAGAAACACCGTTGCGAGACAATCGAGCGAAGTGAAGTGCACTTGTGTAGTGTCATGGTCGAGTTAAAATTAGCAAGTCAACCGGATTCAGGAGTGTATGTTGTTCTCTACGTACGTAAGTCGGCGTTTGTCGTCGTCGTCGTCGTCGTCGACGACGCCGTCGTTGTTGTTGTTGTCGTTGTCGTAAGAAAAGAGCGCGATATTACTTCTATAGTTATCGTGAAATTGTTCAATTTTGTATCAATAACAACACGCTAATTCCAAGACCGGCCTTGGAAAAGTATGCCGTGACTGGAGAAAAAAAAAAATATATATATATATATATGTATATACATATATGTACCATTATATCCGGACGATCCGACTTACAGCGTGGCTGGTAGAAGAAGTCACGGTGTGGTTCCCGTCCTTTCGGATGAAGGAATGGAATTCTTAGGATTTCAGGCTATTTTCTTCCTTTTAACCCCAGGAATTTCCCGCAGGAAGGGAAAATATTGGGAAAGGCAGAAGTCTCGGAAAGTTAGGCTTCCCTATCGAACAATTTTGGACCCAGAATTTTGGAATTTTCAACTAAGGGGTGCAAAGTTGTAGGGATTTCGATTTTCAAAAATAATATTCTCTAAACTTCGAAATTTGAAAATGTTCAGTTTTCAGGGAAATTCGATTTCAAAATACGATTTGTCGTAATGGAATAGAGTGTGTCCCAATATTTTAGATTTGCGAAGTTGTTATGTTCCAAACGATTGTACCCAACTGTTTTATTTTTGCGGCGGTTTCAATGTCAACTTTGGGAAATTTTATCAGAAAGAAGAAAAATCTTAGAGATTTTGGATTTGACTTACCACAAACGTCACAATCTCGATGCCAAAATGTGTAAATTCGAAATTTCTAGATAGATTCGCTTGAAAGATACGATTCCCAAAGTGAGGAAAGATTTTATCCGACTGCTTGAGATTAGCAAGTTTTTCGACAATTTTTTACCGAGGGGCAAAAAATCATAGAAATTTCCTAAAAATTCTCCTCGAACTTCTGCTTTTTAGAGATAAAAACGGGAGCTGCTTCTCACTCTCGCAAATTCTTAGCTTCGGCTTCCCAAACTTTCCAGCCGATAGTATTAACAAAAAAAAAAGAAAAGGAGAAAAATCAATACAGAATCCCCAAAACTTCCATTTTATCTTATTTCGGATTTGAAAAATTTGGCTTTTATCCCTGGCGGAGAAAAAAAAAAAAAATTTATATATCAGTTTTATGAAAATCCCACTTGAACCTACGTACTTCGTTGACCCATTCGAGACCGATTGCATACCGTGTGTGCAGTTGATTTCCGAATTCCGATTTCCGCCAAGAAAAAAAAAATTTCGTTTCTGGGGTTCGTGTTCGAAAAAAATCGCCGTCTCGAATGGGTTAAAATAAGCAAATTAATTGATTACTAATTTTCTTTCGAATTAAAAAAATTTTTTTTCCCGTACAAGAATGGAAGCAGTCTGGCAAAAGTCTGGGACGAAACTTGTAGTGCTTTCGAAGGTGACGTCTTCTCGTGCCATACCTTTGCCATACAATCGGTCGGTCGATCGGCAATTTCGCTGATAAAGAGGCTAACGACGTTTGGTGCAACAAAGTAGGTACACTACCTAAGTGTATAATATACTTATACGGCGCATGCATACATATATGATAAGTAGCTATATAGACGTCGTCTACTGGACACATAATGCATAAGGTACATACATTCCTCAATGTTCTGGAGTTGCATACTGCTGCGCTGAAATCGATACCACCGCGTGTCCCTCTGTTTGTAACCTACATCGTGTCCTGGTGGTCGTCGAGTACATATATATTCACACACACACACACACACACACACGCGCGCGCGCGCGCGCGCGCGCGCGAATATATATGCGCACACTTCTAGCACCTATATACACACACATCTATGTACGTGCATGTGTATGTATGTACTGTCTACTCTAAAATCGCTGGGTACTTCCTGATCGATACGCATGAGCTAGCTTTCCATGATAACTTTGTGGTATTGTGTGCTGTCTTGTGTACATTATATGCTCGCACAGGTACATACAAGCTTGTACATAGGTACACGCGTGTGTGTATATACTCGCGAGCATAAAGATATGCGGTAAATGCTCATACCACCGCCTAAAACCGTTTGCACTCGACCGAACATCATCCCTCTGCCTCTTCTCGTACCTCCGCAGGTCGAAATTCGACTGCAGCGAAAATACGACTGCACCGGATTTTTCCGAGCACCCGATGCATTCCGAGGAAAGGCTCGATGCACAAAAGATCGCTCGGTGCCCAAATACTCCACTTTGGAATCTTAGAAATGGACACCCAATACGAGTCAGTAAATATTTTTTGAGAATTTGAAATTGACGAAATTGGAGGAAGGTACAAGAAGCGTAAAAGTGAATGAAAATGGAAATTTTCTGATATTCTTGCTTCCTCCGTTGAACATTTTTGAAGATGAAATGAAATATTTGAGGTTAAAGAAAAAAGAAGGAAATTTTTTTCCAACTTGGAAAAAGTTGAAAAAAAAAACGATTGAAATGCCTCTAGAAAAATTAAAATGAAACCCCGTGTAGGGATGGAGGGTTCAGGGGTAGTTTTTTTCTTGAACGAAGAAATTTTGAAAATTGAGAGAAGACACTTTAAGGTATGAAATAAATTAAACCGGAAGTTCCTACGATTTTTGATTCGAAGGTGAAAAATTCTAGAAGTGGAATTTAAAAATGTTACATTTTGTTATCCAAACGTTCAAAATTTGCTGAGATTTGTCATGAATTTTCCGAGATTTCTGAAAATGGCAGGGAATATAGAGAAAGAATAATTCACAAGTTCTACAGAATTTTTAGAAGTATCTGGAAATTTATCACTTTTACATTAAAAAAATTGTTTAATAGAATTTTCGAGAATATTATCGAAATTTCTGAAAATATCGGAAATTCCTTGCAAACTATAGAAACGTTTCCGTATTTGTTGAAACCTAGGAAATCCTTAATCTCCGTTAATTCTGGAGACCTTTTGGAATTTTCTCCAAAAATCACCGGGACATCCCAGAACCCGTGGATTTCTCTTCGTACCCTCGGTGTCTGTCCCGAGTGAACTTCACGCTCGGTGTGAAGAGCCGATACGAAATTTCTCTTGCGTCACCTATACGTACACTTACGTATCGACGCCGAAATTCGAACGTTACGCGCATACGTAGGCCGGCTACGTAATATCCAGCTCCTCGATTTTAAATGAGCGAAGAAAACCTTCCTTGAAATTTCCATGTAACAATGAAGAAATAATATACGATAACCGATAACCTTTGAACCGGAAGTGTTACAAGCTACGTGACATTCGGTAAGAAAACACACACACACACACACACACATACGTGTACACGTGCATCCATTCATCGCACTCGCGCAGACACATTTATAAATATTACACTCGTATAAATGCTAAATAAATCCTTTTAGAAATCAGAGTGAGAGAAAAATATTTTGAAGAAAAAAAAACTCCGAAAAAAAAATGTACGTAGGGATAAAAATTATAAAATACAAGCGAGCGAGCGAGCAAACACGTAAAAGAGAGACGATATCGATGAAGAAAAAGAAAAAGAGGGAGAGGGCAGAGGAAAGAGACAGAAACGCGGAATAAATTAACATTAAAAATCGTGTATACGTACACCAAACCGTAGGTACGCGTGTGTATGTGGGGATACAAACACGCACATACGTACACACAGGCAAACAAAAGAATTGTCAACTTGTCCTCGTGTAATCGGGTCATTTGCATCCAAGGCAAACTCTGCGTTAGAAATGTGACTTCACGCTTCTCTTACGGCGACTCCGCTCTATACCTATATTTCGAGTGCGAGTGGAGGAGAAAAGGATAACGAACACTGCGGGGCAAGGGGGCCCGTTTTTTGTCGAAAAATAAAAAAAAAAAGGTCTTTAAAATCCATTAAACGCTCGTTCCATTTTCATTTTTAACTACTTCCTTCTGATAACCTCATTGATTGTATTGTAACGAGTGAGCCCACGAAAAAAAAGGGGGGAAAAACACAAGAGTGTCAAGTAAACCAAATCGAAGGAAAAATGAGCGACACCGACCTCCTTGTGGGTGCGTCCTAAAAACTCTTGCGAAACGCGTATCCGAACGCCAGGTTTTCGAACTACAACTTGAAATTGTCTTACAAAGAAACGAGAAATCGTGGGAACTTAGGATTTGGCTCGTCTTGAAGTTTGAAGGCTCTGGTTTGATTTTTACAAATTTGAGATTTGTAAAAATTCGTCGAAAATTTCAGGAAGAGGGAAAATGTACTTTGAAGATTCTCTATATTTGCTAGCTTTCCATTTCTATTCTGGAAATTTTTTACAAGGAAACGAACAATTATAGGAACTTTGGATTCACTTTGTCTTGAAATTTAAGATCTCTAGTTTAACTTTTGCAAATTGCAATTTTATACATTAATTTCTTTTAACGATACAAATTTCAATGATAAAGAAATTCCTGTATTTTCGAGATTCTGTGTATTTGTAATCATTCAATTTGTAATTTAAAAATTTTTTACAAAGATCTGAAAAAAACATCAGAATTTCGAATTTGGCTCATTTCAGTTTCGGGTCTTTAGTATAAGTTTGAAAAGTTTGAAATTTCCAGAGAAATTCTTTTTAACCCATTCGAAACGGCGATTTTTTTCGAACACGGTCCCCAAGAGCCAACTGATAATTGTTCATTATTATCATACTTTTGCACACCTGGTGTGCAACCGGTCTTATAGCCTCGGAAATCAATTGCACACACGGTGTGTAATCGGTCCCGAATGGGTTAAGGTTATTACTTTCAACCTCAAGAAAGGTGTAAATATTATTAACATTCATATCCCTAGATTTCTAATGTCGAAGTTACAACAA
Source organism: Gasteruption jaculator (assembly GCA_949825005.1). Classification (NCBI taxonomy): domain Eukaryota; kingdom Metazoa; phylum Arthropoda; class Insecta; order Hymenoptera; family Gasteruptiidae; genus Gasteruption; species Gasteruption jaculator. Next base: position 14,195,160 of record OX463765.1, on the reverse strand, counting down.
ATTTGAATAATTGACAAAATTTACTCGCTTTCAAGACACAGTATGTTCGTCGATTTTTAATTTTCAATTTATTAATTTCTTAGAAAAAAAAAATAACAGAGGCTAAGCAAGCTTGAGAAATACATTTTTCTTGGAAATTCGGTAACGCGTCAGGTTAAAAATGCATCGATTGCCATTATATTTGAAAGTTTCAAGACGAAAAAGGCGATTCGTCAAGGGTGAAGTAAAATCGTGGGAAAAATTAAGAATACGATTTTGAGTTCGTAGTACCTTCAGATTTTTATGGGAGATTGTTACGGTTGGGGTTAAAGCAAACTTTTCACCTATGCTAATGCGGGAGACCGAACTTAATTGTCGAAATATTCAAATCGTCAATGACGTATATCGGTCTGCAGCTATTCGATTGTGAGAAAGAGAGGAAAACTAATATATGTGTACACATTGAAATGATAATTCCATCCAACGGATTTTCCTTTAGGTACGATTTCTTCAAAGATACCGATTGACGATCTCCTCAAAAGATATGCGTGCCCTTCATCCCCTTACATTCTACCTTTATTGCAGCTATGCGAGTTTTTTTTTGAAATATGTGACGCTTAACCCCAACTTTCTTTCCATAAATATTTATTCAGAAGTCAACAAGTCGATTATTACGGGCCCAATGGGTTATCGATCCTTGATCGGAGTCCAAATTTATCGATGTCATGGGAAGAAAAGGGAAACTTTCGAATCAAGGAAATTATTCGGTTGAAAGGCATTTTAGTTTTCAACAGTTTTAGGAAAAGATGGAATAATCATAGAGAATTCGAGTTTGCTTCGTTTCTAATGTAAGTTTAAGATCTCTAGTCGTGGTATGGTAAATTAAAAAATTTCTAAAGAAATTTATTTTCAAGTTATGGTTTTCAAGGAGAAAACCATAAGATAAGATTTTTAAAATTCAGTAGTTTCCCAGGTTTTCAAATTTCGGTTGAGACATTTTTCATAGACCATCGGAAAATGGTAGGAATTCCAAATTTGGCTGATCTTAAAGCTTAACCCGTTCGAGACCGATTGCACAACGTGTGTGCAATTGATTTCCGAAGCTATAAGACCGGTTGCACACCTGGTGTGCAACCTCGCGAAGAAAAAAAAATTTCGCTCTTGGGGACCGTGTTCGAAAAAAATCGCCGTCTCGAATGGGTTAAGATCTCCAGTGTAATCTTTGTAAATTTCGATTTTTCCAGAAAAATAAATTTCGACGATGAAACATACGCATTTTCCCAATTTTGAATATTTGCATCTTTTCAAATTTTTTCTACGAAGGAGCAACAAATCTATGGAATTTCGGGGGTGGTTTTCGTACATTTACCACTTTTAAAATTCCACTTTAGACATTGAAAAAAATTTCTTAGAAACTTCGCGTTCGGTCCATCCCAAAATCCAGAATCTCTACTTTTAGCTCTGGAAATTGTAAAACCCTCGAAAGCCCGCTTCTCACCGGAACCCGCGGTAACGCCTCGGAGGAATTTTTCACCCCCTCATTATTCTACGTACATTTCCCCGTGACGTCTAACGAGAAGGAATCGCCATCCATGCTTTTAGAAAAAGACAGAAAAAGAAAATCATCTGCATATTAATGCATCGGCTAAAAGAGCGATTTTAATGAGACTAAAGCGCTGCAGTTGAAAAGGTCAACAAAACCGTCATTTCTGTAGGTGTGATTTCGCGAGCCTCGATTAAAGTAGTAAACGCAAACGTGGATGAAAAAGGGGTAGCGGATATATAGAAGGGTAGGTTGGTTGGTCGGTCGGTCGGTTGCTCGCTGCTTGCTTGCTCGCTTGCTCGCTCGCTCGCTCGCTCGTTGGGTGGAGTGTGGATTGATACAGTGGTGGTAGATTTTACCACACGAGAGATCATCATACACAGAGTAGTAACCGAGTAAGAGGGAAAAAGAGGGAAGGTATAGGTTGTGGAAGGGAGGAAAGGAGAGAGAGAGCGAGAGAGAGACGAAGAGAATGGCTGGAGTATTCCGAAACGTATTGACGAAGCGGATTGTACGCGGTTAAATTGAGCAGACGCTGGCGTCGCGACGCCAGCCGGCTGCGCGCACACTACCTATGCAAGCAAGGGTAGAGAGAAAGAGTGTGTGTCGAAAGGGAGAAAGAGAAGGAAAAAGAGGGAAAGAGAGAGCGAGAGGGAGAAAGACGTGTATATACATATTACGGTAATAATGTAGTGGTAGTAGGAGTAGTAGCAGTAGAATAGTAGTGGTGTAGGTAGGAGTGTGTGACAACAGTGGTAGTAGTAGTGAGAGGGAAAATTCATAAAGACTAACCCACACTCTGCCACTCTCACACATACCCGCACGCATCAACCCTGAAAGAGGGGGTAAACTACTTGTTGCGCATTTCGATACGGCGCCCCCGTGACGCGACCCTTCCACCCACTCTCCTTTTCGCTCCTCATTCCACGGTGTCACTCTCTCTCTCCCTTTGCCCCCTCTCTCTTTCTCCTTCTCTTTCTCTTCGCCTCTTTCCCTCCCTTACATTCGTATCCTCCGTCGGTTGGCGTCGACAAAAATAGACGCGTCGTCACGACGCAACAGATATCACTCTCTTCTCCTCCAGAACACGCTTATACCCTCGCTTATCCTGTGCCTCTCTTTCTCTACCCACCCCTTTCGAGCGAGATTATTACACGCGTGTTTACAGCTATCCAATTGATTAATTACTCGCTTACTCCAACTTTTTACTTCCACCCCCTTTTGCTTCTCCTCCGAGCCCTTGGGACTTTCCCATACCTCCAGCTGGGTAATTGCGCGTTGTTGGAATTTCAAATGTCGAAATGGACAAAAGAAATTCGAAAATTTGAGAGAAATTGAAAATTACCACATTTCGGCAAAAAATAAACAGTTTTTGAGGAATCATTTTTACAACAATTCAACTATTCTTCTCGTCGAAAATTTCAATCCGTTGTTTTTATAAGAATTCCATTATTTTGTTATTAAATTTGGAGCCGGCAACCTTTATGACAGTTTAGTATTTTCAAATAATTTTTGAGAGAATTCAATTTTTTAATTATTTTCTCTGAGAATCGACATTCGGGCACAATATTTAAATACAGCAATCCCAAAACATCCAAACAATTCTTTTTAACTCTAAATATTTTTCAATCCACTGTATCACATCCATAATTTCGAAATTTTGAATTTGAATTCTGCGCCTTCGAAAGCCATTGGATTTACCCGAACGGACTAAATCGTGTTTTTTTTTTTTTCAATTATGCGTGTATCGGACGCGTATCATAATCTACCATATATGTACATTGCATACCGTATTGTATACATATATAGACTTCAACTTCTCCAAAACCCGTCCCACTATTATACCCACAACCCCGAGAAAAAATATAAAGACACGAATAAAAAAAGAACTTACCTGTATCTGGTGGCCGGGGTTGTTGATATGCAGCTGCTGCGCCTGGTTGATCTGGAGCGAAGAGGTGCCCGATCCGGAGGGCGGTCTGGGCGGTGTGGATCCGGTGAAGCCACCTTGATTGGGTCCGCTCTGATTGGGCCCGGTGCCCTGGGACCCTCTGGGCGGCAGGGGGTACCCGGGGCTACCGTGATTCGGCATGGACCCGGGGCTGCCGTAGGGCGAATACTGCTGCTTGTAACCGGCAGCGGTGGGACCCAGCATCCCGGGCTTCCCGCCCGAGTTCTGGGCCCGTTTGATATCGTTCAGGCTGGAGAACTGCGTCTGCGAGGCGAACATGTCCCCGGCAGCCGCCGCAGCCGCCGCCGCGGCGGCCGCGGCCGCGGCAGCCTGACTTTGGAAACTAGTAGCACCGTTGTTCTTGTGGTAGGACGCCGTCGTCGCGGCGACGGTCGTTTGGCCCTGACCCTGGCCCGGCTGCACGGGATTGCCGCCGGGACTGCCCAGGTGGTAGTCACCCGTGCCCCCGAACTGCGGGAACTCGGCGTAGGGCGACCTGGCGGTGGGTCCACCTCTGGTACCCGCCGACGCCGCCGGGTTGAAGCCCCCCAGACCCAGTTGCTGACTCTTGTGCTGATGCTGCTCGGCCATTTGCTTCAGCGTTTGCGCCGCGGGGCTCATCTCCGACTTGAAGTCCAGTCCCGAGTAGGGCAACCTGGCGGGCGAGTATTGGGACGACGCCAGGCCGCCGCTGGGACTCGACGCCACGTTGGCGTTGTTGTTGCCGCCGTTGTTGTTATTGTTGTTGTTATTATTGTTGTTCGCGTGCTGATGAATCGAGTCCTTGTCGTCCTCGATCTTGATATGCCCGTTATTGGGGTTAACGCCGGCGACGGCCGCGGCGTTGTTTGTCAGAGCGTCGACGCCCTTGTCCTCGAAGTCAAAGTCCTTCATGAACTCCGGGTGGAAATCCGAGATCTCCGAGATCAAGTCCTTGAAGGCGTCGGACGTTATGATCTCGTCGCCGGTGTCGTCGCCGATGTACTCGGAGAAGCCGGGGAATCCCGCTCCGTTGGCCGCGGCGTCCTTCTCGAGCGCCGCGGCGCACTGTTCCAGGTCGACGAACTCGTTGTCCGGCTCCTGCTTGCACTCCACCAGGTTGCCGATGTCCACGCAGCCGATGCCGCTGTTGGCGGCGTTCCCGGGGCCGCCGTTGGCACCTCCTTGGGTCCTCGAGTTCACCGACACCGGGGTGCCACCGGCACCCCCGCTACCGGCATCGCCGGGGCCGGAGGGTTTCGGGGAAGACGAAGAATTCACTAGGTCACTTTTCACCGAAGCGTTCGTCAAGGCCTTGACCGTCACGTTCGTCGAGATCTGCTGAGCCTGCGAGTTCGCAGCCGACGTCGTGAACTCTAGCTGCTGCACTATTTCCACGGAGAACTTGGTCAAGCCTTCCTGGTTGTTCCCGGGGTTGTTGTTGTTGTTATTGTTGGCGTTGTTGGTGTTGTTGTTGTTATTTACAGGTGTTTGCTGCTGCTGTTGCTGCTGCTGGTTGTTCGACGGATTCCCGCCGGAGTTTCCGGCAGGGTGTTGGCCGTGACTATGATGGGGCGGAGGTACCTGTTGTTGCTGCTGTTGTTGCGGGATCCCGCCGTTGTTGTTGTTGTTGCCAACGCCAACGCCAACACCAACCCCGACCCCGACGCCGCTCCCGCTTCCCGGAGCGTGCTGGTGCTGTTGACCCTGAGTGCATTGCAACTTAACGGGTGGTTCCCCGAACCCACCGTCCCCGCTGCCACCCCCGGATGGTTCCAAGTCTTCGGCCGTTCGTTTTAGGAATTTCTGCTGCTGGAATGAGACAAAACGGAAAAGTTAGTTTCCTACGTAGAAATTTCGTGGATTGGGTGTTCAAATACACAAATATACAATAAAAAAAATTGAAGGAGGATTTTTTTCTTTGTATTGAAAGTAATTATTCTAAGAGGCTTTTTTTATAGAAATTTAAAATTCATAGGGTTTCTATGTAATTCTAACATAAGCTAGAAAAAACATTTCTATGTTTTTTCGTTCCAAGGGTGATAATTTCGAAATTTGGAAATCGGGTTATTTTAATTTCCATAATTTTGCTTTCGACAGAAAACAGTTTCTAAATTCGTCGTTTCCTTGAATTTTCCTCCCTTTTGTAGCAAGTTCCACTCGCGAATTTAGAAACTCGGGAAGAAGAAGTCAGACGAATTTCTATAATAGCTGATCTTAAAGCTGAGGGACTCTTCCTTCTACTCTGTAAAATGCAACCTTGTGACAAGTTACATCTACAAGCCAGACATTTTTCGAGAACGACGAATTGCCTGACTTTCCTCTAAAATTGCAGTTGGGTGGGTTTTGAATCGAAAAAATTCGTTTCTTTATCCCCACAAATTCTATGTTTTAAAAAAATTCTCCCTACACGTAAAAAATTTATCAAAACTATATTATCACATTCTAGTTTCAAAAATTCGGAATTCCAAATATCTAAAAGAAAACCAGAAAAGAGGTAAAAGTCCCTAGGATATCCTTTAAATCAAAACTTATCGATTTTGCCCCCCCCCCCCCCCCCCCCCCCCAAAAAAAAACCAACAAAATACTTGAATTAAATTACATCCTTTTTATAAATTCGATTTTAATCTACTTTTTTCCCATAAATTCGGAATTTTCAAAATAATATAATATATATTCTAAAGCAATCAAGAAAATCAAGGTTTTCAAAGTATTCCATCTTCAGACATTTTTCATTCGGTTGCATTTTGGGGATGTGCATTTTGGCGAGACAGTCCCTTGGGTACCGATTTTTTTTTTCTTTGTCTCAAAATTCTTCGAACTTTTCGATTCCGTTTCTTTTGCGTTTGTTTTCCGCAATCGTGAAACTCGCGGATGAATTTTCATTCGATATGGAACGAAACCAAACGAAACGGAATGGAGCGGAGCGGAGTGGAGTGGAGTTATACAACGAGCAGCAGACATGTTGGCCTTAACTGTTCATACATAGGAATGGAGAGGCGTTGTCTAGCCATCGTCCGGCATGTATGTATCTAATATACGGTGTTGTAGCAGTAGCACGCAACGTTACTTGCGGAATATCCCTTTAGTCTGACTTATATGAGCGTAAAGTTCAACCGGCGTCAATGTAGAAAAAAGAAGGAAAAAAAAAATAGAGAATTTGGTCTTTTCCGTAGCTTTCGTCCATCCGATCGTCGATGGGGTTAATGAAATGCCTTCTATCTCTCTCTCTCTCTCTTTCTCTTTGTCGAATTCTACATGGGAACAAATAGAACCTAGATTCGATATCTATCGATCTCCTCTCTGAACGTTCGAGGAGAAAACCGTTTAATATTCTAGAGATTCAAATCTACTCAAAATATAAAAAAATATATATTCACAGAAAAAAAAAATATATTATTGATTCAAGAACAAAATTGTCATCGGCTGCCACAAACATTTGATAGCTGGTGCATCTAATTTTGTCACTGAACCAATGACAAAATTTCTTAAACAAAACCATCGAATTATTTGACGCATTGTCATTGCTATTGAATCAATTTTAGTTTTTCCAATTACGCTGATTTAATTGAAATCTAGCGAAATTTTTTTTTAGGGTGTAGTAGATATGAATTTTTGAGATAATAGAATAATATAAAATGAATAAAATAATATAGATAGAATTTGGTTTGCATATTTTGGGTCGAAAAGGTGCCAAACAAAAAATACAAAAATTCCGATCAGCCGATTTTTCGAATATTTCTTAAATTCAGCATCGATGTATTGATTTATTTTATATACTTGCGAGTATTGATTCAGCAGCTTCGAATTTACGGAATTGGAATTAATGCAAATTGAAACATCAAGTCTAAAAAATTAGATTAAATTATTTTTAATATTATTTTTTCGCGAATTCGACAAGTTTTGGATTAAAAAATGAATTTTCCTCATAAAATATATATTTGTATTCGCGTATTTTAAAAATGAGTGAAGAAAAACAAAAAAAAAGTCACGTGTATGGCAATAGTCAATATTAGGTACACTTTTACCCCGAAATATCTCGAAAACGACGCACCTCAGGAAAAAATCTATCAGGACCTTTTTTCTCTAGAATTCGAAGCTTAAGAAAAAAGAACTCTTATTGTTCTTCCCTGAAGTGCATATTTAAGGAAATATTCGGAACCAAAGCGGACGAGGGAGGAAGAATCGCAAGAAATCGGAGAAAAGAAATGTTTTTCTTGCATAAAGCGTTTAAGGTTTAAGCAGTTTCTGACTCGCCTTGGCGTAGCGTCGTATTAATCTTCGAAATAGCTGCTAAATTAAGCGACTTAAAGCACAGCGGCACGTGAGAGCTTAATAATACTGTTACATTTGTCGACTTGATACATTCGCGAAATACGAGTTCTGTCGTTACGGTATTCCTTTTCGAATTTCAAGAGAGAGAGAGAGAGAGAGAGAGAGAGAGAGAGAGAGAGAGTGTGGAAAGACCTTTTGAAGAAAGATCGGAGTGGAGGGAAAGCGGAGAAAAATCTTTACTTTCGATTTATGGTTGAAATTGGTGTTTCTACTATTTTCAATTCCAAAAATAGGAATTTCTGAAATTAATTGTAAATATAATTCCTAGAAGTGAATAAATTTGAAAAACTTTTTGGTTCATAAAAAAATCATAACTCAACCCATTCGAGACGGCGATTTTTTTCGATAGATAAAAATTTCGAACACGGTCCCTAAGAGCGAATTTTTTTTTTTGGCGAAGCTATTGGTTGCACACCAGGTGTGCAATCGGTCTCGAATGGGTTAAAGGAAATTTTTTGTGAAGAATTGAAATTTTCACTACCCAAAGGTCAGACTTTAAGCTTTCAAATGCGCGAAATCTCAAGTTCCTGTGATTTTTCGATTCGAAGATAAAAATTTCCAAAATCGAATCTCGAAAAATTCTGAAATTTATAAAACTTGAAGAAAAATTGATTCCCGTAGAAAATCATAATTCACGGAAAACTTTACTGCAATTTCCAAAAGTCGAGGGAGAGAAATTCAAAATTGTAAACGCGAAAGACTCCAAAATTTATCGGTTTTTTCATTTTGGTTAAGAAAAGCGAATTTGTCGGATCAGAATTTGGTGCACGAATTCGCCGGTTGGCTTGTGAGTCGACTTTCCCCCGTTAAGTAGATTCGTAACCTTGTGATAACGTTTGTAGGTGGACGGATACACCGATCTATTAAAATGTTACGTTTAGTTAAGAGCGAGCTTGCTCGCTAGGCTTGCCTGGTTGCTCGCTCGCTCGCTTGCTTAGTTGCTTACTTATTTAGTTGCTTAGTTGCTGACTACTTGCTCGCTAGTATAGTACAGAGACTGTTAACGCGACCTAAATAAGAGTGACTAATGTTAAAGCCAGCTACTACTAAGCGTAGCTGCTCCGCGCTTCCATCTCGTTCGCCGCAAGATGGACGATGATGTCTAACGATTTTTTTAATGTTCCACAGTCGCGGTAAAAATAATGGGACGATATTATTTTTATATGTGAGCCGTTTATTTTGAAAATGGCCTAAGTCCAGCTGATTTTTAAAATTTCGCAAAATTTTTTTTATGACACCTAACTTCGAGTGACACATGTCACTACGGTTAACGACAAAAAATTCACAAATGGACTTAGGCCACTTTCAAAATAAACGGCTCGTATACCTGCATAAGTATTTTTTTCGTGGAATTGTAAAATTAACGAGACCTGAATTCAGATCCACGCCAGACTTCGGACATACTTGAGATGCCACGAGAGATGGGAAAAAAAATTCTTCTTTCCATAAAAAAATGTGATTTCAAGGCAACTTTGTCTAGAAATCTCTGGTTCTTTGGGGTTGAAACAAGAGATTCCGAGATTTTAAAGGCACCAAGAATTAAGTTCCTAGGATTTGTTGTCCCAGAAATAAAAATTTGCAAAACTGAATCAGAAAATTTGAAAATATACAAAAATTTTTAATGCCGATTTTTTTCTACATTGAAAATCATCATTTCAAAGGATCTTTTCTTGGAAATTTGAAAAGCTCTAGAGCTTTCGAAATTGCGAAAGCTGAAATTCCTACGATTTTTTCTTCCGGAGATAAAAATTTTTTTTAAATCGAATCGACAAATTTTGAAAAATCGAAAATTCGGAAGAAATTTGAATTAGAAAATTCGAAATCTCTCGTTTCATTGCGACCGATTTCAAAGCTCTAGAAAACTATGTTACCAAGCGAGATTTTTCGGTTCGTGTTTCCCTTAATTTTACCCTAGGGCAACAAAAAAAAACCTAGATTTTCGTAATTTGTAACATTTAGAAAAAAAAATTTCCTGGGAATTTCTACAAAATTGGATGAAAGAAAAATTTGGAAACGTCTACTTCGGTCGCTGGAGGGAGTAGGAAAGTTGTGGAAAATTCTGTTGCCAAGTGCTTTCGCTTTGATGCACGAAGCCTCGAGTTGCCAGTCCTCCGTCATCTCTTGCATCGACGAGCTGTTGGAAGTGACAATATGGTGGCAAATTTCCAGACTTGTGCCATACTTTCGCGAAGGATAATAAATAGAGAATGAAGGGCATAAACGAGACGAGGGTTATATCGATTGCATGCACTTTTAGCAGAAAACTGCAGGGAGAATGAAGAAAGGAGCGAGGAAAATGAGAGAGAAGGAAAAGGGGGTGAGTTAGGTAGGTAGGAAGGAAGGCAAGTATAGGCATAGGCATAGGGATAGGGATAGGCATAGGTATAGGTATAGACGGACACTTGAGAAAGGCTTTTACACCACCTATATACCGACGTCGAGGGGGTTAAACGCGGGGCACAAGTACAAACAGTCTTCCTCGGCGCGGAGGAGGAGAGCCATGACATATCGATTCCCTTCTACCTCCCTTTTTTTCCCTCATTCTACCCTTAAAACGTTACAATTTCACACTATGATATCCGTGCAGCGTTTAACGCGCTTCCAGTATGGACGCAGACCTGGGGGTTGAAAAGAAGGGTTGGAAAACGGTAGCAACGTTCCATCGTAAGGAGGAACGCGCAGAGAAATGCAAGTACAGCAAAAGTCTGCGGCAGATATCGTCGAATATATTCCTTTCCATGCCGGGTAAAGTTTAGCCGGAGAATTATATTCGAATATATTCGATTTTATGGATATTTTATACATTTTTTCTATCGAGGGTAGGTAAATTAATATTAATAAAAATATAACTCTAATGATACTGATAAATAATTTTTAATAATATAATTTTCTCGCATACACACTTCAGCTAAGCCGAGTAGAGTCTAGCTAGAGAATTGTATTCGAATATATTCGATTTTATGGATATTTTATACATTTTTTTCGAAATTTCCGGGACAAGGGTGGGTAAAATAATAATAATAAAAATATAACTCTAATGATACTGATAAATAATTTTTGATAATATTAGTTAAGGGATATGACGAAAATTACAGGTTGCCCGGAAATCTTTTGGCAGCCACCTTGTATGAAAATATAACATCTGACACATAACCGTAATAAATCCGGTAATTCTTACGTTTCATGAACACGCGAAGAAAGAAAAATATATTATCGGGAAATGTTTGGGCAATTCGTTATATTTTGAAATCAAATATTTTTGAATGTCTCACGCTATAAATACATTATAGCGTGACTAAAATTGGATTGTTTTTTTTTTGTGAAAAGGTATTTTTGAAGTATTCAAGAAATCTCAAAACAAATCTTCTTTGTACATAAAATTCATCGTGGGTGGGTAAACCGCATCATCGTTCACAAACCATTGGACCTATCGAGGCCATATTGACAGGATATGTTGTTGAATTGGCGAGTAAGGTTTTTAGTTACATTTCATTTCGATAGGTGGCGTTGGAGTGTAACTTGTATATTTACGGGCCGATTTTGTTCGTACTTGCGGGAAATGTTTCTTAATCGAATAGAAATTGTTTCGATATGCTTCGCATCCGGTAGGTGGCGCTACTATTTTTTTAGTAGCGTATAAAAATTTCTAAAACATAATATAGATGTCAGACAATTTTTATACACGTGAGCCTACTTCTATATATTTTTACGCATATATTTTGTTACGTGAGTACTGTCTCCTCCTTCCTGGAGGTTGCAAATTCAGGTAACGAGCTGTTTGTTCGATAATCAATTCGACACCCAATGGGAGGTGTGCCAAGTTGCTGAAATATTTCGCACGAAAGCGTTCGCGAAGAAGGAAAGAAAGGGACGGAAAATATCCCGTAGCATTGGAATTAAAGTATGGCGAAAGTCTGGTTCTGGCGAAAGTGTTTGACTCTAAATGTACTTTTTGAAACGATAGTACTACGACAGAAATCTCGGACTTTTGCCATACCATGGCGTTTTCCGCGTTATGGGCATGGGAATCAAAGTATGTCGAAAGTCTGGTACCGGTATTGCACGAGTACGTAGATATACGGCGATGGTAAGAAGAGAAATGAAAATAAAAAATAATAACGGGTGAAATATCCAGGCGTTCCTCCTTTGTCGTCTAGTCCGCTGCTCTGAAAAGCAGACGTTTAAAATGACCACGGGTAAAATTACGAGGACAATTTTATGAGTAATACGTGAGAGTAGCAAAGGCACGCCTTGCTCATTCGATATGTCCCTTGGAACTGCATTTCGGATCTTCCGGAACACCGTTCCTTCCCTCCCTTTGTTATTTACCGACGCTACAAATTCTAATGAAATATTTCCGCGACTTTATTCAACGGCAACAAATATCCGAGACTTCCGCCACATCTTCCCCCTTAACTCTAAAGCGACCCATGTGGGGTCCAACCGAACCCCAGAGCACGTTTAACGCCATTTTTCGATTAATCGCAAAATATGTTTTCACGAAATCATTTTCAAATAAATGCTTCAAAAAACAGACGGATCACTCTTTTTCAATCAAAAAAACACCTTACTTTCCCTAAAATTTATCGAAAAGTGGAATTCTTGGCATCAAATTGATCGATTTCTGTCAAAAAATGTGTGGGGGTCCGCGCGGATACCACCTGGCCACGTGTGTTTCTACGTTTTACCTGGTCGTTTAAGGGTTAAGTGAAATTTCGAACCGAAATTGCCGAAAGGTTATATGATTCAAACGTGGAATTCAATTTGACCCGTTAAAAATCAGAGTATGGCGAAAGTATGGCGCAGACTTGACGTAACAAGCCCAGATTTTCGAAGAATTTGCGTCTTTCTGTGGGATTTTCGACCAAAGGGTTGGACAAAATTGTAAATCGAAGCTTCCAAGTGGTAGAAAAAAAATCTTTTCACCTACAAACGTGAGCATAGCGGAATTCTGGCTAAGAGTAGAGGCTTTGGTCCAATATTTCTGCCGAATTTTCCTCTTTCTCGGGGATTTTCACCCAAAAGATTGCATAAAATTATAAATTCAAGCCCCCTATCGTCATAAAAAAAAAATGGCGCCGCTCAAAATGGAAGCACGGTGAAATTCTGACGCGAATTTATCGGGATTCGATGCCATTCGGCGCGAGCCACATTCCTCGGGTAATTTTGATTGTACGTGGATCGGTACCACCTTTCGATGGAAATGTCGTCGATGCGGTTGAAAGTTCGATTTGCATGTGCATATGATGCACGAAAATGCGTCAATAGCTGTCATAAGCGAGTCGGCAGAAGCGTCAGGAGTATGCACCGATGTCGTATCGTCGTTATCTTTCGTTCGTTTGGATCTCCGTTGTTAAATAACACACCGAGTCTCTCATACGTTGCGTTCGTGAACAATATGCACACAGACGCAGAAAAACGCATACGTAGGATGCACGTCGTAAACATACGCGTGCACATATACGCGAGAATATATGCAAACGTAATACACTTCGTACATCTTTTGCGCCTTTTTCCTGTTTACGTTCGGAACTCCAATACCCAACGACGTATTTGCTTCGTTTAAATGGAGAAAAGGGGGCGCTGACGGACGCCCGAGTCTAGATGCCAGGTTTTTATTCTGGATACCGAGTTAATTGGCGTGCAAAGAATATTTCGTTTAATTCAGTTGATCGCGATGTGGATTTTCGAAGGATTCAAAAACTGGGTTTTTTCTTTGTGAAAAAAATGTTCATGGTCAACTTGGGCTCTTTTGGAGCGAAATCGTCGAATTTACAGCCTCGAAATTTTAGTTTCGAATTTTTGGATGTATTTGTTCGCGAGGAATCCATTTTCATTGTCAAAATTGCGAATTTTCAGCGAGAAAGACGATTTTTCCTCAAAAAACCTGTTTTTGACGACCTTCCACTAGGATTTCATGAAAATGGACTTTTGAAATCGATTCTAAGCGTCAAATTACCCCTAGAAATGGTCTCCTCGACTTTATTTTTCACACTTTGATGTGCACCCAATTTGGCGGGGCGCAAAATCGGTCAACTTTCGACCGAAAAAAATCGATTTTTCGGCACTTTCGGGAGACCCTCATTGGACGTATTTTTTCGCGAGGAATCCATTTTCATTGTCAACATTGCAAATTTCCAGCTGAGAACATGATTTTTTCTCATATTAACCATTTCAGTGCCGAGTGGCGCGATCGTGCTTCTTCCGTCTCGTGTCGAAAAATGCCAGTATTTTTGAAACACGGAATACAAACAGCGATACCGCGCCGCTTGTCAATTTTCGACTTGGAAACAACATAAACCCGTGGCACTCAGACGGTTAATTAGACGAATCGTCTAATTGTCTTGTATATTCAATTTCATATTTATTTTTATCCTTTTCTCTCAAACCCAAAGTGTAAAATTTCGAATTAACACGAAGTTGGCACCGAAGCGATCAGAGCGGTTGATTGCGATTGGTCTTTATAGCGGCTTCGCTATGTCGAGATATTATCCCGTGAATTTTTTTTGTTTTTTCCATCAAAAAACTTTCTCTCGAAAATTCATACGATACTGCTTAAAATTGTACGTATGTGTATTAAAGAAAAATATGTATACCCACATATGTATACATTTTCCATTATACCCATGACAGAGGAGGGAGGGGGGGGGGGGGGAATTTATACATATAGAGGCTAGAATATGTACATAATCGCGTTCGCCTCCGAGAGGTGCGAAGAAAGCTTGAAGAAAGTAAGAAAGACACGGGGGTAGCAAAAAAAGGAAGAGGGTGGAAGAAAAACAGCAGCATGCAGATATGAAGCCGCGTGAGTTCAGGGCAGAGTCTAACAGAGACGACACACCTCCGACCTTCCTATCGATCTGTGGCCAGAGGTTTTACGCCCTCTCCATTCTCTCTCTCTCTCTCTCTCTTCATCCCTCTCGTTTTAGAGAGGAGGGTTGGTTGCGCGTACCACGAACCAACCCTTCGACGACTACCACTGACGTTCTTCACAAGGAACGTAAAGGCGAGCAAGTATAAGCGAGCGAGCGAGCAAAGCGGAGCCGAGCAGAGCAGAATAGAGCAGAATTTTGCGGAACAGAACGGAGCAAAGCGAGGCAAAGCAAAGCAAAGCAAAGCAAAGCACAGGAAGCAAAGTAAGGCAACCAATCCTTACTCGCTTATAGTGTTTCTCATCCAACGTGTGTACTCTAAAACTTGATACACGGAGAGAAACGATTTGGAAAATTGGCTAAGAAAATAATAAGAACGCGCTCGTGATGGAAAATAGAACAATTATTTGGGCAAATAATTTCAAAGGTTAGAACCTTTCCATAGAATTCCGCAAAAATGAAATTCTTTAGAAAGAGGTCTCTTGAAATTGTCATTTCTAAATTTCGTTCGGAATGTTTCCAGGCGTTTCTTTTGACTTTTGAAAATTGTCTCTGGAACGAAAAATTGTAGAAGCTTGGGGTCGTATTCGAAAGCTCGGAATCTTTTCTTTCAACCTCGAAAATTCGACATTTCTGGGAAAAGTTAATTTTAAAAAACTGCTGCAGTAAAAAATTAAGGCACCAATTATTTAATATCTAGTTAAAGCGAAAGTAGTTGAAAAAAAAATTAATTTAGCCAAAATGACAAAAAATGTATGCATCATTTAACTAGAGCATATTCACAAATGCTATTTTTTTTTTTTTTTTTTTCATAATATAAAATTGGAGTTAATCGTTAGCTTCCACTCTTGCTCTACCCCAATTTCGATATTTTACGTTATCGGCGCATTTTTATTACACCTAGTAGTAATTTTCGTTATTTCGAGGACTCCTGTTTTCCCAACGTACGAGCGTCATGGTCGTCGTTGCTCGAGATCGGAGAGAATGGGAAGCGAGCGATCGAAGAAAAGTGAATAATCCATTTTTATGATTTTCTTTTACGATTTGACACTAAATTGCCTCTTTCCCCGCAGTCACGGGGTGGGTCGTCAGTCTCGAGATCTTCTCGCATGTCAGTTTTATCGTCCCGTACGAGGGTGACGATACGATCGGTTAAACGATTGGAAACAATCGACTACAATTAAAAATGTAGATACTTAAGCGCTAATGCTTCGGTCCAAATACTACCGAGGATCTAAAAATAGTCGGGTTAATTCAAGTTTCTATTTAAAACACGTTGATTCTAGAAGGTCTTGTGATATCTATGAATCACCGAAACTTGTTTTGGTACACAGATATTGAAATACCCCCCCTCCCTCCCCCTCGAGTTGTTTAATTTTTTTTTCTGATATCCATGTCACTCATTTGCCGTAAACAGAAGCAAAATAACAGTTAACCGCGACAACGGCAACAAAAACAATAACAATAACGACAATATTAGCAATAGCAATTAATTTCCCTTCGCTTAACTTCTAATTGACTTAATCGCGAAAGTATAGTTGGAATAATAGTAAACGTAGTTAAAATTACAAGAAGTATGCGGTCGATGCCTCGTTCGACTGTAGCGACAGTTTAGAATTACTATAAATATTTGTCGGCGCAGTGATAGCGTCGAAACGGTAGTGATATGTAGAATGTACATAATGGCAAGAGTGTCGGTCTCGTAAGTCCGCGATCACGATGATTATTTCGGACGTCCTCCACACCAGAGATCCCCGTTAGCTTTGCTATGCATCTAAATATACACCACGAAAAAGAGTATCGACAGAACTGCAAGAATACTATACCACCAACGGGCTAAAGATACCGCCTTTTAGGCAATACTTTTGCTTCTCGCACGAATAACGTATGGAAATTGGAATTTTGAAAAAGCGCGATAACACGTCGACGCTGAAGAAAAAAAAGCAATTGTAAGTTCGGAGGACGCGGCTAGATAGTTTTCTCAGGTATAGTTGCGACAACTATATTATTCCTAAAAAGAGTATCTATCCGATAAGATACTATACCGAGACGTCAACGACAATAACTATACGGTTACTATACACTGAAAAAAAAAATATATAGTAATTCTAACTATCGAATGCTTGACGCATCGTTATTGCCAATGAATCAATTGAATTTTTTTCAATTACGCTAATTCAGTTTAGCTGAAATCCAGAGAATTTCTTTTTTTAATGTTTCAATTTATGCAACTATATCGTTGTTGTATATATAGCCCGTTAAATAGTTAATAATTAATAGTTCACTAGTAATAGTTAATATAAGTAAGCACAGTAGCAATAAATAACGAGGTAATTTTCGAGGAAACGGTTGAAAACAAAAATTTCTTACACTACCGGTCAAAAGTTTGGGTCCACTTGCATATTTCATTAACATTGTGAAGTGGACCCAAACTTTTGACCGGTAGTGTATATTTTGGATTCAGAAAAATTGTAGAAATTTAGTTTCGATCTTTATACAAATTCGTTAAAATTTCGAAATGGTATTTTTTGATATTCGACAATTATTTAGAAATTTAGAATTTTCATTATATTTTTTTTCAGCAAAAGTATAGTTGATGTGGTATAGCAACTATACTTTAGAAACGAAATAATATTAATATAACACTACCGGTAATAATATTAACCCCCTTGCATCCAAGAGCGGAATATTCCGCGATCCGCGACAGTCCGCTGCGGACCGAGCGCGGATTATTCCGCGAACCCTCGATCGTTTTTGATTTTAGTCGCATCTTGCAAATGGGTTAATAACAATAAGATCGCCATATATGGCGACTATATAGGTGTTACGTGTACATATGTGTAAGTATAAACTTGGAAGTTTCGCTAAGTGCATCATTGGAAGTTTATCAAGCATAGGAAAGTAACGTTTAATAATATCTACGTTGCTCGTATAAGCGTACCCACCAAGTTCGTACCGAGAGTGGATACGTATACTTGTAGAAACTCTAACTGCACAGGCGTGAAAAGGGACGAGATAACGAAGCTGACCCAATTGTCGCTAATCTCGAGGATTCCGAGGTTATCGCCGTCGAAATACTACAGCCGAGAGAGACGGCGATGCCACGAAAGAGGGAGGAAGCGAGACAAAAAGAGAACGTTCAACCCTCTTACACACACATTCACGTAAACTCACGTACCGTACGTACACATGCACACACACGTACGCGTTTCCCGCTGTTACAGGATTTTCGGCAAAAACTTTGCACTTGCACCTAACTTTCCGTTCGTCTCATTAACTTCCGTACCGAAGACCCGGGAGAAATGTGGTATGATTAATTTTACCAAATACCGCATTGCTTATATGCATTTATCATTCCTCTCTCATCTCCTTAAATATAATTAAGTTACCTCATTGGAATTTATTTCATGTGAAAATAATTTTTGAGTTTCATAAAAAGTAGTTCGATGAAACGATTCGAACTAGTAGAATAAAATGTTTGTAAAAAAAATATAATTCTCTTTCAAAATTCTTACACAAGTTTGGAATTATATGAATCAACGTATGATCTCGAAATTGCAATCAATTTGTATGAAAATCAACCTTCGATTTTTATTATTTTTTCTGTAGATGCAAAAAAATATTTTAATCAAATAATGTATGTTACTTTGTCGCTATTAATTATTAAATTACATATTTTCCCGAAATTGATCACGAAACTTACAATTTTGAGAACTTTTTTAGAAATAAATTTTCCAAATTCTTTTAAAATATCATGAATCAATTTATAAGTTACAAAATTATACTTAATTTGCACGAAATATTATTATTATTATTATTATTATTATTATTATTATTATTAATCTTCAACAATGAAAAACAATTTGATTGTTATTGACAAGACCGAATAACATTAAAGAAAGAGTCTGAATTGTTTGAAAAAAGCAAAAAATACTCGGCGTTTCGTTCCGCGTCACCCGGTATACTGTACATTCACACACATTTCCCCGCATGCATGTGTGCACACGTACATTGCAATCCAGAGAATTAGAGATTACGAGATTGCTCATTACTGAGAGAACATAATGGAAATGTAGAAGAAAGAAATGTGGATGAAGAAGCGAGTGTTGTGTGCGCGGTGGCAGAGGGAGAGAAGAATGTTCATCGGAAAGATTGTAATACCCGTGCATACGAGATGGATAGTTAAAGTTTCCTTGTCATTCGGGTATTTCCGTTATTAAACTCGGAAGAACTCGGAACAACGTGTGTAATCAAGAGGTATAAATAATTCCGACGTGCAAGTTTAGTAGCATGAGCCGCCACCGGCAACAGTATGCGGAGAGAGAGAGAGATGAAGAGAGCGAGGAGGAAGGAGCGAGAGAGACGGAGACTTTGATATAGAAAGAAGGAAGGAAGGGAGGGAGGAAGGAGAAAATATTCCCTACACGGAGGGAAAAATGAGGAGAAACGTACAAGCGTGGAGTTTATTCCCTTGTTATTACGACACGCTAGTAATGCTAACGCTCGTTGTCTTCGTTCGATGCCTTGCACGCTTTATCGTTAGCCTCGAAAACACTCGCCGCTCCCTATAGCAAAGGACTACGGCGTACAGCCAGCTCTGTCTGTTTCTAACGCAAGTGAGTAGAGTTCACCGGCGACGATGCCGTCGTCGAAGGGAGGGAAGGAAGACGTCGACGCACACGTGGGGTGGTTAGCGCCGCCACCGTGCGTCTGTCGGTAATAATCCGTTACTACTACCACCGCTAATAGTGTGGTATAGCGATGCGCGTCCCTATTAGTAGTATCGGTACTACTGTTACTGGTGATAGTAGTAATGGTAATTATAAGTATCGGTACTGTAAGTACGATATCATTGGTATTGTCATACAGTAATTGTCATAATGTTAATAATAATAGGTAACAAAGTAATTTAGTAAGTCTACTATCAATATTATCACTAGTAGTTGCAGTAGTAGCGGTAATATTCGTAATATTGGTATCCCTGTTACTGACCGAGGTTGGTCTAGTGGGTAGAGCGTTGGATTCACACTGTGTAAGTTTGGGTTCGAATCTCCACTGGTGCAGTCTCTATATATCTATCTTGGATATAACAATTATTACTCATAAAATATAGTGTCACTGTTGCTAATAATGTTATTGCTAATATCAACGCCTACTAATGCTGATGTTGGAATACTACTAATTATAAATACCATACTAATAGTAGATAAGGAGATGAAATTAATATTGTTATTATTTATTATAGTAGTTTTGAAGACTAATAATACCAATACCAATATTACTAAGTTAAAATGAGTATATTTGCTACTAAAAATAATATAGTTGTAGTATTGGTTGGTACATATAATATTAATACAGATACTATTAACCAACAATAAAATAGTAATATTCGGTATCGCTCATACTTGAAGTATCAACTACTAATATTAACAGTATTCATTCTTGGAATAAAATCGGTGCCATATTAGCATACAACATCAGTATTATTATAAAAGTAGTATTCAATACTAGCAGCGGCAATATCAATATTACAATACTAAAATCAATAGTAAAATATTATTAGCATTGCAATTACTACAAGTACTAACGGTATAACTAACTGTATTAGTACATAGTATAACAGTCGATCGGAAAATCATCCCCTAAACGCTGCGTAAAAAGAAATGGAGCAGTCGAGGGATGGACTTATACACTCGGTCGAAGGGTGAGTTCCCGCCTTCGTCGTTGTTATAATAGGACCTACATGGTAACAACTACCATCCGTAGCCCTTGCTTCCCTTGTAGCATGAAATAATCATAACGCGAGCATGGAGTTCGTTCATTGAAAAACAGATTACGCGCCCTACTCTCTCTCTCTCTCTCTCTCTCTCTGTCTCTGTCTCGCTCTCTTCATTTCAAGCCCTTTTCATCCCCTACAGCTTAACGACTTTAACGCCTCAAATTGCAAAACATTTCAACATCCAATTCACTGTAACTAATGCTGTTTTGTTTGATGAGTCTGTAATTTGATAACCGTTTAATATTTATCGAAGGAACATTTCGCGCCGGAAAGTGCTTTTCCAGTCACGAGAGGGAGTGAAGGGTGGAAGGATTGCATTTTTCTTTCGGATTTTTAGTGGATATGGAGTTTAAGAAAAAAATAAGTGTTTTTTTTTATGGAGATAGTATTGGATTGCTATTGTTGTTGTTATTGTTATTTTTATTATTTCTTTCCTATAATTTTAGAATTTTTTTAGATAATTATTTCTGATAATAAATAATTAAATAGTAGATTATTATTATTATTATTATTATTATTATTATTATTATTATTATTATTATAAGACTAATAATGTTACTGTAGGATAAATAGCATTGTTGCAGGATACGAAATCCATCCAAACTTCTTGGGTGACCTTAGAAAAGAGAAAGAGAGGAAAAAAGACACGCCACAACCGAGAGTCGATCATTAGTGCAACGGAACCTCAAAGAGAGCATAGGGAGGGTATGGTTATATGGTGGATATCTCCTCAAGGAGGAGTATGGAATGTTTGCTATAGTTGAGAGAAGCGAAGGAGAAGAGAAGAGGTTAGCCGGTTGGTTGGTCGGATGGATGGACGCACGGACGGTCGTCGGTCGGTCGGTTGCATAGGTTTGCCCCTATTTTATCGGTAACTCTCTTCTTTCTCTCTCGCGTCTTGACTGTTAGAAAGATTCCGTTAGACGGCCACAGCCAAGCTAGCTGACTAGCTAGCTCGCGATCTATTGTCCCTACGTGTGTTCGTCTAACTACCATGACGGGAAATGCAACTATGTGTGACTCTCTTTCATGGAATTCTTTACAATCGCTCACTCAATTCATGATACCGTTGAATTACGAAAATTATTTCTTAGTATTAAACAACAACAACTAAAACAACAATAATAATAATAATAATACCGATACCAGTACTATCACCATCACTGCGGCACTATCACAATAACAATAATAATAGTAGTACTAGTCAGAATAATATTAGTAGTAATAGTAGTAATAATAATAATAGTGACAATAGTAACGACAGTAATAATATTTCAATTATAGTTTTCATGGAAAAATAATGACGAATATTTCTTTCATCTATTTTTCCAAGTTCAATTGGAAGAGTAATAAAAAATCATTTTGGGAGAGACGAAATTTGGGGATCGGGGACAGATAAAAATATATATGGGCGGAAATTCAAACCTTGCAGGAAAAAAAAAATTTAGAATCTCGACAAGAGAATGAAATTAGAAAGACTCGATGCTGAAAAACCAAAATTATCCTCAAAAAAGATGTTTTATCTAATTTTACCCAGAAAAGTTATAACCTAAAAATTCGAAAAAAAAATCGATCGATGCTACGGTACAAAATCGTAATGACAATAAGACTCGATGCTGAAAAACCAAAATTATCCTCAAAAAAAATGTTTTATCTAATTTTACCCAGAAAAGTTATAACCTAAAAATTCGAAAAAAAAAATCGATCGATGCTACGGTACAAAATCGTAATGACAATAATAACAACAGTAGTGGTGGTAATTATAACTACCACTTCCACCACGGTAGTAATCCTATTACCAATTGTACTAATAATAACGGTAATCACGGTACTTTTCGAGTAATTAACCGAACGAAAAAGGAATCACGTGACTTCGCGATTTCTCAAGACACCGCTGAATAGTTACATACCATCATTCCAATCGACGTGGTGTAATTAAAATCCTCCGAGGTAGGCAACCCAACGGGCTCCCTCGTTAATTAGTCGGTTGATCGATGAATTAATAAATATTCCTGGACGTGTAAAATAACGATATCGTCACGTCACGGCATCTCTTCTTATTTTCACTTTTATTATAATTATTATTATTATTATTTTTATTATCCTTCTTCTCTGTGTCGATTAATTGTGGGCCTGCCGGGCCAAAGGCCCTGGCTCAGGAAGGCCCACCATTCCCCCGTCGACGTCTTCGCTTTAAGGCTCCTGTCTTTTTTTCCTTCTTTTTCTTCGGATTTCGGGTCCTCGAAAATTTCGGGTCGCTCAATCCATCGGGGAATACTTATTCGACCAATTTCCCGGCACGAATGCGATACCAATGTTTACTTTCCTTCCCGACTATGACGTCATCGAAGCGAGTCCGCCTCATCGACATTCGTCGCAATTTTGCTCTTTAACGAAACATTTTTTTTCTACTTCTTCTTCCACAAAATCCGACCGATTTTCTTGAATTCCCCCTTTTTCCAGAAACGCGAGAATTTCGATTGCTCGAAAGTTCGTCTTTAACCGGAAACCCCCGCACTCTTGGCTTCCTTCTTTTCGGTGACGGACGAAAAACTGTTTTTTCTTTAATACAAAAAAGATAAGAAATATAACTATTTTTTATATCACTCTTGGGAAACTTTTGTCTTATTTATCACGAAAAAAGAAAAAAAAAAGTCTGTTTTTCCGGTTTTCTTTCGCGTGATCTTGAAATTGCGTAATTATTAGTAAAATTAAAATACTCTTTGGCGCGCGCGGTCACTCCTTCGCGAATTTATTTACAATTAACGAACGACAATTAATACTTCTTTTCTTCCACGCTGATTCATTTCCGTCTTTAATTGTTGCTATTGTTAATATTAGTCTTGCAGTTGATTCGATTCAACTTCCGCGACACTATTTCTTACTACGAGGCGATATTTGTCGTGGCGAAAAAAAAAACAATAAGGGGGAAATCTCTGTTTGGTCTGAAACCGACTGGAATGAATTTCTTCCTTTACTTTCCTTTCTCTTTAAATAAATATATTCGCAGGAATTTCCTTAGACCTCGTAAGATTTTCGCGAATCTTCAACAGGTGGGTTTCCTTTTGTCTTCGTACAGCGACTAAAGATTTTAGTTCGCTCGTTTCTCTTTCTACGTACGAAAAAGGAAAAGGGAGAAAAATTCCTCCTCTTTTTTTTTTGATCCAATCAAACAACCGAAGTCACTTCACGAGATTCTCGTTTGCGGGAAACTTCCGAAATCGCGGGATTCCTGGAAACCAAACCACTGTTCTCGTCATCCCTCGGATTTCCGAGATAAAACCATTTTTCAAGTTCGGGGACGATTTTCTTTTTGATTTTAATCCACTTTTCCTTTCCCTCGGTCGTTTCCTCTTGTTTCTTTTTTTTTATACTTTTTTTGTTACATTCGATTGTAGTCAAAATTAGGGAGAAAGCGGAAAATCCAGGCAGTGTCAAAAACACCCACAGCGACACCACACTCGGTTCTCCAAAACGAGAAAAAAAAAACGAGTATCCAATTTTCTTGCGCACCGTCGTTCCGTCAGTTTCTCCTTAAACCGCTCTGGAATCGAGAAGAAGGAAAACGGAGAAAAAGGATAGAAGAAGAAACGTCAGTTGTTGCTCTTTTTTCGTGTTCTTAGCTTCTCCGTTTATTTGCCTCGCGAGAAGCGATCCTCGTGAAAGGCCGGGAGCGATTGACTCCCGCGCCCTAAAACCGGCGGGTATATACTCTTCTCTCGGTTCGAGTCTAGCAGTGGCACGCGTAAAGGGAAAACAACACTAGAGGGGCGAGCGGTGATGACGATGAAGAAGTAGAAGAAGAAGAAGAAGAAGAAGAGGAGGAGAAGGAGGAGGACGAGTAGGAGGACGACGACAGCGACGACGAAGAAGAAGAGAAGGAAGAAGGAGAAACGTAGGAGGAAGAAGAACCAGCAGAAGAAGAGGAGAAGGAGAAGAAGGAAATGAAGAACGAGGAACGAGAATGTGACGGTGGCGATGACGTAGTTGACGTCGACGTCGATGACGATGACTTCGATTTATCGATAACGGAATAAGACCAAGCGTCGCAGTTGCAATTGCAATTACAGATTCGATCGAACCCCGAGGAGCATCGCTGGGGATACGAAAAACAGTACAAGTGGATGCAACTGTAGGTGTAGGTGCGATCGTACTTGCAGTTGTAACAAAAATTGTATCAACGGTTTCGGTTACAGTTGTACTCCGGGATTTTCCGGCAATTGTCGCTTTATCGGTGCTTTCAGCTGCAACAGTTTCGGCTGCAGTTTCAATCGTATCCGTAGCTTTCGTAACGGTCGTGCTTGCATCCGCAGTTGTACCGGTAATTGTAGCGGTAGTGGTAGTAGTGACAGTTCGCAGTAGAAGCAGCCGCGGAGGTATGATAGCAGGACGACCACGACGACGACGTTCTCTCCCGTAGGATAGTGGGAAGAGGAAGTAATGTAGAAGTAGTAGTAGTGTAGTAGTAGTAGTAGTAGCAGTAGTAGAAGAAGAAGTAGAGAAGAGAGGGGGTAGATCAAGCGGCATGCGGAGGACCCCAACCAAACGCGCCGAGAGGATTATGGCGCGTGCCACTACACGCTAGCAGGTGGAGTGCGCGTGCCCAGACTAACTATACCTCTCTATATAAACCCAACCACCTTCTATATCTTTATCTCTCTCTTTCTCTCTCCGTGCCCCTTTTTTCTCGCGATTCTAGTTGTCTCTTTCTCTCTCTCCGTCTATCTTTCTCCCTCTATCGTCGGTATGCTCCTTTTTCCGTCTCTTTTTCTCGCTCTCGGTTCGCCAATTCTTTCCCTCTCTGTCTCCACTATTTGAAAGCTGGTCGACACGTCGATGTCCTTTTTGCAAATATCACTCGAATATATATGTTTTCCAGTCCAAAAAAAGGGAAATTTTAAGGAAACGAAGCTTTATCGTCGCAAATGCCAGATTTTCTTGCCTCGCTTTTCTTCCACTTATTCTTCTTCGCGAGTTGGTTTTAATATTTTTTTTTGATCCTTTGCGATTATCACCGCGTTGTTTGACTCCTCCAATTGAATTCCCCGTTATCGCCGTTAATATAATTATGTATTCCTTCGCTCCGGCTGTTATTAATCTCAATTAATTCGGATTTTAATCCGCTTAGCGATTTCGCAGTTGATTGGAATCCTTTTGTTCTCGTGTTTTTTTTTGAAACCGAACTGAAACTTAGTGGAATTTTAAAATATATTGGGCTTTACAAAATTGAAGTTCAATAAATATTTTTTTTTCCGAATCGCGCCAATCTCGTTTTTGTTGCTCTCAATTGCATTAATATTACCAATACCGTATTATTATTTCTCGCTTCGTTTCGAATATTCCGATTATTGTTGTCGAAAATAATTCGATTCTATCGTTCGGTTACTATTATTATTATTATTATTATTGTAATTATGAAATTTGCGTCAATTGAAATTTTGGAATTGTTCCAAATTCCGTTTGTTTATTATCATACTATCCTCGCGCACTTTTTCGTATATCATTTTGTTTCACGTCATTTTTTATTTAACACTTTTCCATTGGAATTCGCGATTTAATTTTTCTGTTTTTTTTTTCTCGAAATTCTCTACCTCTCTCTCTTATACCACTTCGTGAGTCGTTTCCTCGATTTACTTAATCTCAATGCGAAAATTTTTTGATTTTCCGCTCTAGTTCGATATACGTCAAAAAATGGAACAAAAAATTTCAACTAATGTTTTTAATCACAGAAAATATTAAAATAGGAAAATAAGGGTTTCGCTAGAATTTACTTATTTTAACGACTAATTTCTTGAGGAACTAAAACTCTCACTTTTCAATATAATACATTTGTATTTTCTTGCCAAAATTCTTCGATCTTTCAAATCAACTTTTATCTTCCTTTTTCTTTCCCGAAAATTTCAACGCAACCGACAACGATCCACGTAATTCCTGGAGAACTCGAAAAATTCGCGTGTCGCCGGACTTCCGTACATATACATACACATACATATACTTCTGTATGTATTTGCACAATTTCCTCCAACTCGCACTGTCAATATTCGGCACCGATTCGCGTCTAAACTGGAACTCCACTTTTTCCCCTATTTCTCCAGTCGAATTTATTTCCTACATTATCACCCTTTTTTTTGGTCAAACCACTAAAAAAAAAAGAACACACACGCGCACATACACACAGACGATTATTTTTTCCCACAGTCTCCGTTAGGCTTTCCTCCTTTAGCCGCAGAAATTATTTTCGGAGTAGAAACGGAAGATAAGGGACGTGGTGTGTTCAAACGCGAAAAAAAAAATCCGACGACGGCGATAATAATAATAATAACAGCAACAACAATAACAACAACTCCTGTAGCGTACTCTCGAATAAAAGGCGATGACAATCTGCTTTACGCCGCATTCACAATATTTACATTGCAGTGTGTTATTTTTCTCCCGATTTCTGCTTTCTCTCTTTTCCTGCCTATCTCACGATAAGAGTTGCTAACGAAAGTCTCCGCGATAAAGAACACGAACTGCTTGGGAAGCAGTCTGAATAAACCACAGCGCAAACAGTAGCAGCCAGTGGTAACTGCAGTGGTAGTGGTGGTGTAGTAGAGTAGTAGAAATAATACTAGTAGTAATCGTGTGGTAGTAGTAGTAGTAGCAGCAGGAGTGGTAAATATTACTACTAACGCTAATCCGAAAACGAACGAGTGTTAGTCTTCCGCTGGAGAACGGCACTGGCCAACAATAATAACAACAACAATGGTAGTATCCGAGAGGATTAATTAGGACCCCCGCGCGTCGATGTCTTTTGTCTTCCTCTATCCGCGGCCGAAGACAATTTCGGAAAGTCAAATCCGCGGCTCAGCGAACTCATATCGCTGCCGGTGGCTTGTCAGTCTCGGCTGTCAGTCGCTGGCACCCGAAGAGACCCGGTGCTGCTCTTGTTATTATCAGCTGTCACGCGTAGCACGTGGTCACGAGGATCGTGAAACGACAACATCAACCCCAATAACGAAACTTTACTGCCGCTGATCCTCTCTTTCTCCTTGTCACTCTTTCTCTCACTCTCTTTAGCTATCGTTGGAGCCTAGCTCTCCCTCTTTCTCTCTTTCTCTCTCCTTCTCTCTCCTCCTGACGCGACGAAAAGTCGTCAGCCAACTGACTCTCTTCGACCACTAAACTTTAGCTTTAACGTTGCTCGCTTGCGCCTTCCTCGCTAACCCTTACTCCACTGGCTCTCGTCGTACACGCTCGGTTCGTCTCGTCTTTTACCCGAACGCTGTCGACTACCTACCTACTCGATGGTAGAGGAAGATGGTGTGAGTGAATCGGTATTTGTGTTTGTATACGTGTGTACGAGTAATATGTGGCTGGAGTGTATGTTATGTATGTGTATGTATTTGTGTGAATCTGCATCAATGTCCAGGTACGTGTGGTTTGTATGTATGTATGTATGTATGTATGTATGTATAAATAAATACATACATGAATGTATATGCACAGACACATTCATATAATGGACGTTTATAATTGCATACACACGTAAATGCGTGCGTACGTACAACAGAGAGAGAGAGAACCACAATATGTATATAGTATATCACAGACGTATTCGTATATAAACAATATGTATTTGTGTACGGATGGACGTATGCATTTGTATATGGATGTCGTATGTATTTACATCCAGTATGCGTGCATATGTGCCATTCTACGTGAGACTTGTAGCTGACTGATGCTAACTTACTGAGTACGCGTAAGAGTAACTCGTTCGTTCCGATATGAAGCAAAAGAAGGTAGAAAAGAAAAGATCAGAAGTAAAGTAAAGTAAAGTAAAGTAAAGTAAAGTAAAGTAAAGTAAAGTAAAATAAAAACAAAACTCTAGCGAGATATTAGCTATATTGTATAGTCGGCTAGACAGTTCCTCCTCTTCTTCCTTCTTCCGTTGCTCTCTGAGCCCTCGCAGCTTTCAACGAAGACTGGAGGTGTCGCTGGCACTCGATGTCGGGTTGGTAAGAAAGGTAGGTCCTGGAGATTGATGATCTTCAATTACGAGCTTTCTTACCAACCAAACAACCAACAAACCAACCGACCGACCGACCCAAATGAAATGAGGTAAAGTTGAATCGGTGGAGTGAAGGAGGGGAGGGGGAGAAGTGTCGTAGAAGAAGAGAGGGATGTTAGCATTGAACATAATAGGGATGAAGCTAGGCTTTGTTGCTACTTCTCGGTCTGTGCATGTACACGGTGTCGCTCTTCTTTCTCTTCCGCTTGGGCCTTAGATCACATCCCCCGAATCTATCGCTACGTTCTACTCGGATTTATGTATATGTTGCGCTTACGTCCGTCGCAGTGTGTACTGTGGTCGCTGCGAGATGACGTTACCGTGTCTAGAATTTTAGCGAAACCCGTAACCTATACCTTCTCTCTCTCTCTCTCTCTCTCTCTCTCTCTCTCTCTCTCTCTCTCTCTCTCTCTCTCTCTCTCTCTCTCTCTCTCTCTCTCTCTCTCTCTCTCTCTCTCTCTCTCTCTCTCTCTCTCTCTCTCTGCTGAAGTCTTCATTTTCAACATTTGCATTATTTTCTATAAAACTGAACTCATATTATAATTATTCTATATTTTTTTTTATATTAACCCTTTGCCGGCTGCTGTCACGTACGCGTGACTTTCTTAGCCGACCGTTCACGCCGCGCCTATTGCTATACGTGCAATAGTGTATACCATTGCGACCCACGCGGCGTGAATAGGGAGTCATGTAAATTTGGCGTGGCCGTCAGTGTTAATACCTAACATTATTTAATTATTTATTTATAAATATATAACTATCTCTCTCGCTCATCCGCTTCTTATTCATCTTCGGCGATTTATAATATATATTTTTGTATATAATTTTCGCATATTTTTTTTCCTATAAGGAATCTCCCTGGTTCTCGTCCAAAAGGGGGAAAAAAGAACATTCCTAAAAAAGTTCCTTCGAACACACCCGCGCATGTTCATTTACAGGCTCTACCGTTCATTTACTGGTACCTGTTGATCCTCGAAAAAGAAATTTACAACGCGTTGCGCTATTCCGCGGTAGTCGTAATTCCAGGGCTCGTGCGTCGAAGCGCGCGCCCTTCTCATTCTCGGCAGCCCATATATCTCCTTCTCTTTCTCGTTCTCCTTCCCTCGCACATAGGACGTACTCCGACTCCGGAGCTTTTTACACAGGCGCATTCGCGACACCGTCCCTCGCGCTCTACGTCAAGTTCCACCAACACTTAGCAGTTGCATCATCACCGTTCCATGCTGCACACTGCTGGGATTCGTTGAACGGCGTGCGCGCGGATTCAGCGAGGAGGAAGGAAAGGGAAACTGGAGAAATCCATAAAGGCGCGTCCACAACGCTGCCATTCTGCTCGTCCGCTTACGAACGATCGGTATTGTATGTACTACCTTTGAGTACCGATATTTATTTATCTTCCGATTCGACTATTATCGGGGGATTTTGCGCTGCTTTTATTTATTATAAATTTAATCATTCATTTATTATTGATTATTTCACTGATTTATTGTTTTGTTATCGAACAGATTTTTTCGCTTGTTATTATATTCACGAAATCATTTTTCAAATGTTTTCGCAAAATCTTTTCCTACTTTTTTATATTCTCTATTATTTTTCTTTCATAAATAATATGAAATAAAACGAAATATAAAAAATAAAATTATACAGAATATAAAAAGAGTGATATTTTTGAGAATACTATTTAAACAAAAAATAAAGTCGATATGAACGGGGCTTAATGCAGCAGCTAACAAGCGTGCCGGTATATTGGAGAGCCGGTATGCCGATGCCACTAGTAACTGATTGTGAGTCAGGGAGTGACTGATTGTGAGTGAGTATTTCTTGCAGTGTGAAAGCGCCCTAATACATGGCAGTGACGCATCTCCGTTCCTCCACTGCTGCTCTGTTTATACAAATTCCGGCAGCGGTTCTCATTCTCGAGGAATTGGGTGGTCATTTTTTTTTATAACTCATTTACACTCATTTTCTATTTTTCTTTTAAATTAATGTCGGCAACTAATTCCATAATTCTGCTAAATTTATTATTATCGTGTAATTGCAGTATTACTATATTTATTTATGTCTTTTATTCAAATTCTAAAATTGCCATGTAGAAATAATAAATACTAATGATATTAAAAAATGTCAACTTTGCCTCGCAAAAAATGTCTAATAAATAATGCGTACATATTCCCAAATTTTTGTTACAATATCTGCTTTGCGGATGCCAAAAATGAGCATATCGTACCTACAAATAACAATATCACAGAAACCGGTAATTTTCAGCCGGCTTATTTACCGTGCAATTTTTTTATTAAATAATTACGTGGTAACGAATGAGTTAATTACACGGTAATGTTTAATATACACGCCGGTAGGACGACGGTACAAAATATGTTGCACGCGTGGAACACGGTAAAAATCGCTATTTCTCTGTCCCTCCCACCCCCTTTCCGCCCCCTGCAATTAACAGGTGTAATTTAAAGTAGGGGTAGAAAAGAATTTATCACATCAGAACTAAATTAAAAGGTACAAGTAAGTCGGGGAATTTCAAGTCCCAGACATCACAGCAATAATATAAGCAATAACGTTTCCACTATTTTGTATGCACAGCACTGTGTGACTTGTGTAACTCGAGGAATTCAAGTGTGCGCGTGTGTCAGCGCGAAATCCATTGTGCGTGAATAAACCGCATCATCACCGACAAACTATTGGACCTATCGGGGCCGTATTTACACCGTACGTTATTAAGGTGACGAGTGAGGTTTTTGATTATGTTTCATTCCGATAGGTGGCGCTGGAGTTTAAACTTCTATATTTACGGAGCGATTTTGCTTGTACTCGTAGGAAGACCAAAAATGAAATGGTTTGAAAGTTTTACAAAAAATTTGGCATTCATAATTTCAAAACCACAGATAGCATATATATATTTTATATGTATATGAAGAATTTTTATTTCGTATATAAGGAATAGATGTAATATTTTATATAAAAGATTTTATATATAAAGAATCAAACTTAGAATTATAATTCTCATATTTGCAGGCTTAACGCAAAACGCGACACAAAAATTTGTGGAGTCTCTGCTTTTCCTTTATGCTAATGAACGACAATAACAAAAAAGTGATCCTCGATGTCCCTTTTGTGACAATGCAACTGTAAGAATTGTAATTGTTGAGAAACTTTCTCCTCTCCCTTTCCATTCATTACCTTGTTTACGGTAATTTTATGTTTTGCCTACTTTTTCTTAGCACTTCCCCCACTTTCTTTGTTTCCTTCCCTCCATCTTTCTTTCACACCCTCCCATGTTTTTTGTTTTCAGGTTATTTAGAAAAATAATAAAAGTTACCATAACAGAAAAATTTCTTTCCGATAATAATTCATAACATAAAAAACTGTTTTTCTACTAAGTCTCATTATTTTACGCCACGAGTGTCTGCTTATTATTTTTCGTAGCAATTTTTTTATTATTTTGACGTTTTCACTTCCAGAAAATTGACGGTTAGGTTCGATTTTATTACGAACTATATTATTAATTTATTTATTATTATTAATATTATCAATTACCAATTTCTATAATGGAATTTGTATGTGTCGAAATTTCGTTATTTTTCTACCTCATTTTACTTTTCATGAGTCTCGGGGGCCTTTCTACTATTTTTTTTTGGTAAAATTTGTTCGCGATCGCGTTGAAAAATTGCTAATTTAGATATTTTTGGGTAAAAAGGGGAATAAATAACGCGAACCCATGCGACTGTAAAATTCAAGGCAGATTTCAATCCAACGTCGAAGTCGAACGTTTGAGGACCGAGAATACGAAGAGATTACGGTGCATACAAACATACATACATACATACACGCGTATGCACGAGTGTGTATGTGTACATGGAACTCTTTGTTTATAAAAGAATGTTGCTGACGATGGAGTTTGAATATTCGCGATTATAACAGCAGTTACGAAGAGGGACAGTAGATAAAACAAACCTCGTCGTCAGATTGACGCCTTCTTCTCTTATACGGTACATGCACATGCTGCACCGTGCGCGTATAATATATACGTATACACGTCTATGTACGTAAGTAGGTACGTACAAGTACCTTATATACTTTCTTGCTCCATGTTAATGTCGGTTACGCGCATTCTTTTAAGATGACGGCTAATATAATTATAATTCGCAAAGTCGACACTCGAAACGATACAACCGAAGGCAAAGAGACTTCGAGGTTTCCCTGCGATTTCAATAATCGAAGTCGCGAAATTCCCCGGAAATCGAGCCCAAATAAAGGTTTTTAATTTTTTTTTTCCCATTTCATTTCAAAATAAGTGCGGTAGAAGTATTTGCACACTATATTTTTATACCCCGTATATTTTCGGCATTATTTTATAGGAGGTGCGTTGTAATTATTTGGTATTTTGTATTATCTATGTATTACAGTATTTATAGTAGTATTTATTATACATATGAGCCGTTCATTTTGAAAGTGGCCTAAGTCCATTTTTTAGTTTTTTGTTGTCAACTGTACTAACATGTGCCCCTTGATATTAGTTTAGATAAAAAAACCATTTTGAAAAATTAAAAAAAACTGGATTTAGGCCACTTTCAAAATGAACGGCTCATATATTAATATCATCGCACCTATGAGTGTAATAATACTAATTATTTATTTATTATATCATTATTAGCATTATTATTTACTTGAACGTCGAAAATGGTTTCAAGGTGGGGTAGAAATATTTATATTTGATATATTTATTTTCCTTGTATTATTAATATTATTTTCAAATATATTATTTGTTTACTATTCTATAATTTTTATACATTATGGTATTAATGTACTATTAATAACATTTACTATATTATTATTATTATTATGTTGTTTTATCATTATGCTCTTGATTACTTATTGAGCTTTAGTGTTTATTGTATCAATATTATTAATTGTTTAATAAAAAAAATCAATTAATTGAGCCGTTTATTTTGAAAGTGGTCTAAGTCCATTTGTGAATTTTTTATTATTAACACTTCGCCGTGCGCACGTCTGATCGGGATTCTTTCGTTTGGCGCCGGTATAAATCTTTATGTACGACACCAACGTGGTGCCACCGGCGCTTGCCCGATAGTTTTCGCATGGCACCGACGTAGTTGGCACAGTGTTAACTGTAGTAATAACGCGTGCCATTAGACATTAGCTGTCGTAAAAAAACATTTTGCGAAATTCATACAAAATCGGACTCGGGCCACTTTCAAAATAATCGGTTCAATTATTCTTGAATTTTGGAAAATACTAAAAAGAAGCTTCTAGTCCGTTTTTAATTTAGGCAAACCTTTAGAAGGTATAAAAATGAGCGGAATATAAAAATGCCTTTTTATATCGCGGTTATTAATCTTATTCCCCCTCCCTTGGACACTTAAATAGAGATTTCCCAGCCGACTGTAAAACGCAAGACTCGAAAAATCAATCGAAGAAGAGAATTGCAGTTTTCGGTCAGTTACACTGGACTTACGCCCCTCTGAACCGCGGCTTGAGATTTCTAATCGGCAAGCCCTCCAATCCTCGGGGATGAGTAACTTTGATGCCGATTCGGCAATCTTTTGCATCTCATTTTCCCGTACATGCGCATACATGTGCATATGCGTGTATGTGGATACACGAAGGTGCACTTGTGTGCGTATCCTTCGTTCTTCTTTCGTTTCCATGCCTCATTGTGCTGATAATACACTCGCGTGCCTTTGAGGGGAGGAATCGGGTAAAGAATGGGAGGAAGAGAGAGAGAGAGAGAGAGACGTGGGTTTGCAAGTTCTCCGGCCGATTTCGAAAATAGTCTACCCTAAAAATATTCTTAGGTACTCTTTTCTTACTTCTTTCGCTTTCTTCCTTGGAATAGCTCCGTTTGAATTTCACGCTTGTATGGATACCAGCAAATTGTTATCGCACCCCTTCTTAGCATGACGTTACTTTTTTTTTATTTCCAGAATCGCAATTTTTTTTTTTTTTTGCGAAATTCCGTTACATTTTGGCCCGGGTTATGGACGGTAAACAAAAAATAAGGGGTAAGCACAATAATAACCTCAAGTGGTTGTTATAAAATTAGAGCTGATTATCAGCTTTCTATAAATATCCATTTTTGCGCAACCAATTTGAATATTTTATATCACGAATCAGTGTTAATTATTTTTTTTTTGTATTCTACCGCAGTTTTTCATTATCGAAAATTTAAATATCTAATTATTCAGTTGACTAGTCGATTCAAAAACTGTGAAATATTGAAATTTTAAATAACCGATGATTCGGTCATTAAGTAATTAATTACTAATACTCTTAATGTTCGAATTTTCAATTGAAGCAATTGCAAGATTGAAAGTAACAAAATCGTTGTCGAAAAAAGTGTCGAATTTTCAATAACGACCCCCAATTTTGCATAAATGTGCATAAAAGTGCAGTTCTTAATAGGTTCGTCATTTTAATGATGAGATCTAAATCTAGGCTGAACGTCGACTAGCCGCCACCTACGCCACTGACCATTGTCTTGAACGCGATGCTTGCAGCTATCGAGGACGTTGCACCGTGTAACGCGTCGCGTCTCGTGGGAAACGCGAATAAGATCAAGAGCTGCATACATGACCGACCGAGTTTATTAGTTTCACATTTCAATACACACTCGCACATGCGAAAATTGGTATTACACATTTTTTTTTCTGTAACAACAAATAATAATAAATATACAAAATATAAAAAATTAATGAAACAGAAGTTGCCATTTCTATAGAATAATTAAATTCAAATTCTATAAAATAAATGAAAACGATTAATGAATAAAAATCTAGGATGGAAAAAGGGTGAAGCGAAATTTCTTAACACGTTCACGCCGGGGCGGATATTTACGTTTTTCCGCGTGGGGCGGGACCGCCCACGGAACAGTCAAATGTGACCCACCGGCGGGTCACGCCGCCCCACGGAACAGTCAAATGTGACCCACCGGCGGGTCACGCCGCCCCACGGAACAGTCAAGTGTGATCCACCGGCGTGAACGTGTTAAATAAAATTTTCTGTATTTTGTTTTTTAATTGTATTATAAAAATGCAAAATAAATAAAAATATATATATTTATTATCATTTTGTTATTATAGAAAAAAAAAATAATACCAATTTTCGCATGTGTCTGTGTGTATTGAAATGTGAAATTAATAAACTCGGAAATGAATACACATATTGAGATATCTTGGGCAAATTTCGTCTCAAAAAACATGTATGACAGTGAGTGACTTGGATGCTGTCATATCCCTGTCTCTCTCTTTCTCAGCTACATATATTTCATCGTGTATATGTATAGGTACGATATGCACTTATATGCTCTTGAAACTGGAGTGTTTGGAGTATACATACCACTCTTCGATATTAATAAACACCCGAGCTCATGTTCTACCGGAGTGATGTCTCAAACTTCAACTTTAAAGGACTTCGAAATCCCCACGGTCCAGTACATAGTGGTATTGCGCATTGGCTCAGTATCAGTTGTATCGGCTTAAATTGGTTCAGTATCGATCAAGGATTTATGAGATCCATCTAGTGCTGCTTTAGAGAGCATCAAATTAGTCCAATAGCGCTCCAGGATTAATTAAATTGGCCCAGTACCGTTCCAGGAATGATTAAATTGACCCAAAATAAATTCAGATGGCCTTAAATTTTTTCAAAGTTTTTCCAGACTGTATCGGATCGTACCATACTGGTCTAGCGTTTGTCCAAAAATTATTAGATTGGTCCGAGATGATTCCAGCTTTTATTGGATTGGTCCGGAATAATTCCAAGCAGCGATAAAATTTGGTCAAGAATAATTCGGGACCAACAATTTGACCCAGAGTTTCCATTCCACGCTTGGTCCGGTATTGGTCCAATATTGATTTCTAATATATTATACCTAATACATGCGCGTAGGAACGAAAGTATGTCTGAAGTCTGGGACTGGATTCGCAGCGATATTTCGAACCTGCTGCAGACTCCGTTGCCGTATTTTCTACTCTACGCGTGTAATTTGCATGTTGGTTACGGTTGCAATTGCATATACGTATAGCAGTTGCATAACTTCAGTATGGAGGAGCATAGAGGGAAATATCTCTTCAACGACTGTAGTATTAAAGTCTTTAAGAGCTTCGCGAATCGCGCTTAATCCGCAGCTAAACTACGGAACTTTGGAATACAAAAGTTTCCGTGTACTTGCTGCAGCTTCAACCCTCTTCCAACCCCTCTTTCAGCCGCCCCGTCCCAAATTACCTTTATTTCGTTGGCTGTCCTTTAAAAAGGACGACCGACATGATTTCTATATTAATCCTCAAAGTACCGAAAATTTAATATAATACGAAGAGCGGGAGTACAGAGTCATAAAACCGTTATGCATACACACACACATATACGCACGCACACACACACACACATATATATACGCACACATACACGTATATGTGCAGTAGCTACGCTCAAAAAATTTCAATACTATTCAAATGAGAGCCTATAAAAATTCCGGTACTAAAATGTCACGTTGCCAAATTCATTTTGGTATAAATATCTACAGGGTGTGCGGTGTAAGGTGTCAAAGCCGAGAGGTGATGGTAGGTGGTGAAAAATTGAGAAGAAAAATTATTCACCATTTTTCGAAATTTGCAATAATTACCGAGTTATCGATTAAAATATTCCAAAAGCATGACAAGAGTCTATGGGACACTGGACCGTAGCTGGAATTTTCTTTTGGAAGAATCTCCTCGCGAGTAATTTGTATTATTTTCTTATTTTCTCCAAGATTTTTTGAAAATACATTTTTTTTTCCATTTTCCAGCGAAATATTCAATATTCGGGACCGGATTTCGACCTTTCTCGGGAAGAGAAAAAAAAATAGACAAAAATGCACGTTGCATATGAGGCATATATGTGTATAAGGTACGTATGTGCGTCGTACATAACGTATCTGTGTACGTAAGGTGTATATGTATGTACGACGTATGTATATATGTACTGACAGAATGGATGAATCGGAATGCAGGGGGCGCGTAAATGGGCAAGAGGGCGACGACGCTTGCATAAAGTGGTGGAAAATTCGGGTTGAAACCCGTGAAAGCGGGGAAAGAAGATCAATAAAGTGGTATGCCCATACTGTACTCTTCTACTACCACTGCTACCACTATTACTATTGCTGTTACCAATTTCACTACTATTTTCACTATTATCAATGCCAGTGCATGTACTACTGGTGCTATTACTTATACTAATATTTCTAGTGTTGCTGGTATCAATGGTAACTGTTAGTCTTGATAGTAGTGGTATAGTGAAAATAGTAGTAATCTAATATTATATTTAAATAGGAAAAATTTGCCAAGGTCAAGGGAAAAGAAGAAATAATATATGAAAATTTATATTTGCAACGTGATTAATTTATATCTGCATATTTGCATATGATATAATGTTATATATATGTATATGAGTTATTAATATTACTTATATATGAATATGTTTCAAAATTATTGTACCGTATATATTTTTCCAAAAAAATTTCTATACCAAAAGTTTTAAGAAATTTTTGGAATTACATATAGAATTTTATTGGAAATGTTGAAAATTAATGAAATCTCTGTGGAGAGGAGGCAAAATTCTTCGGGCGAAATAGTCTTCAATTTTTAAACAATGTCATTGAAATTTAATACACACTAATATAAATTTCAACATAAAATCCAAGAACTCTGGTTTCAGAGACGTATTGTAAATTAATTTTAGTTTACACTTAAATGACCTTACAAGAAATTTGTAATGGAACGTTAAAAGATTTTTAAAAAATCTATGGATGAAAACTTCTGCTTGAAAATTCCACAAAAATATCGAATCTCCAAAAACGAACTTTCGTAACTCCGGCTACCGGAGATTTCCAGTTCGCAGCTTCCGAAGTTTGGAAATTCCCAACTTTCGAAGTTCCGAAGTTTGCATGTTTAGGCAAAAAAAAAGGAGTGAAACAAAAATCGAGACGAAGTAGAAGGCAGAATACGATTAAAGGTAAGAGCCAGAGTAAGAGTACTACTCTGTGGCGATTCTGCTGCGCTCCTACTCTTCTTTCATCCTCTTTCGTCATATCTTTCCTCGCGAAAGAATCCTTCTTTCATCCGGCGTGACGAGAGGGTTGTAGGCAGTAGGTAGGTTGCTTGAAGGAAGGAAGGAAGGAAGACAGAGGTATAGGAATAGGTATAGGTATAGGTATAGGTATAGGTATAGGTATAGGTTTAGGAGTAGGAGTAGGAGTAGGAGTAGGTGTAGGTGTAGGTATAGGTAGGTTGCCTCCAACATACTTGCATGCAACCAACCAACGAACCAACCAACCAACTATACCCCACCACCAAGTCTATTCCAACCAACCGGCTGTTTACTGTTTGGCCTCCCGGGATATCGATCCCAGTGGCGTAAAAACACCCGAATGTCCTAAACCTAAACTGGGGATTAATGCAAGAAAATACAACTATGTAGGTTTCTGCCTACCGGATACCGGCATCGCATGGATTCGCCACCGAAACGCCGGCTCAGTTTTATCTGGAGGCTCAAACCATCTCCAGCATAGTACAGAGAAACAGGACATATGTGTAGGTATTTATTTAATCCTTTTTTTTTAAATATTCTTTACAGATTAAATAAATAAATTTTTTTGTTAAATATGATAATTCATGAATTAGACGAAATTGGAATATTTATGTGTTGGTTTTTATGACAAGGTGTGAATTAGTTTTAATATAGATTATAGTTAATAACTGATTTTAATGTATCGCAATTGTAATTGTAATTGTAATTATGTAGGGCAATGTCAAATATTTTGTGTTAATTTTGGGACACATTTGGGTGAAATCGTGAAAAATTAATAGTTATAGCGTGGCAGTTTGCGGAATAAAGTTTTGAAAACCATGTAAATTGAGATAGAACTTGGTATACCTAATTGAAATAATATAATAATTATGTTCGAAGTCTAGTTTTGGGAAATTTATTTTGAATTATGTTTCGATACCCGGGTAATGGTGTAGAGAAAAATTGAAAGTCGAACTTTAAGACATTCGAAGGTTAGAATCCAATTTTGGGATACATTATTTCAAAAATTGTAATTTTATGTATCCAGGAAATTGAAATAAATTCTTTCTGGAAAAAAAGATTTGAAAGCTAAGTTATTCAATAAAGAAGTTAATATCAAATTGAAGGAACTTTATATTATCTGCACTTTAATAGTTACTTAATCGGATAATACAATTTTTACAATCGCAGTTGAATTTGGATTCCAATTCTTAATTTAGTAATTTCATAGTTCTGAAATATCAATAATTATTTGAGCGTTAAGTTCCACTACAAAGTCTTCGAAAATTCACGTTCACGCTCCGAATTGCATCGTGGAATGATTTTTCGCAGCTTTTCAACGAAACGCTTGATACGCAAGTTATTAATTTTGACAGGCGAGTCCTTGAAATTCAAAGAGGCGTATTTCCGAAGCTCGATTTTAGCTCGAAATTGATGGATTTACAGTAGCGACCCTGCAGTCGATTCAAGAAAGCTACATATTATTGAGAGACTCGAAGGTCAAAAGATTGTAGCGCCGATAACGCGTGTTCGACATGCCATGGGACATGCCACGTGTTTGCTGCAAGTTAAAGGTTAAACGATGGGTCTAAGTACTTTCTCGTTTGAGATTTCAAGTTAACAGTCAATATTAGATTTATATGCAATTTCTTAAAGGTCATGGTATCAATCCATTAAAAGCCGTCACTCAAATTTCTTCTATACAGAATCCGATGGGGTGGATATGGCGAAGTATGGCTAAAGTCTACATTTCTTCTTTCCCTTTCCCCAAAATAGAGTATATATATACAAAAATTAATTTTGCAAATGTATTTACTCCAAGTACAATAAAAAATAGAAATGGAAAAACAAAAATGTATAAAATAAGTTCATCCAGTACAATAAAAATTTTCTCGCAATAAAATGCAAATCGGAAACAAAAAAGGTTAATGCATAATTCTTTTCCTTTAAATTTTTTGCTTAATTTCACGGTGCCGGAACGTTTAGCTCCAATTTGCTCTCTTTGTCTGTTTTGGATCTTAGGTAGTTACCGTAATCTGATAAGGTCCCTACAACACAAGATTAATAGGGATGGATGAAATTCGAATACCCTCCTAAATCTCCTATCGACTTATCAGTAACAAAGTTGTCCCTTGATAAGGGGACATTTTTTGTTTCTTCTTCGATCGGCTGTTTTTTTTTGTTTATCGCCATTTTCGCAAATTTGTACATGGTCCAAATAGTGCATAGACATATACAATTAGTAAGTATAGTGCAAGGTAATTTCGGAAAAACCTCAAAATATTTTATTCGACATTTGGGTTTGCAAAGAAAAAACTGTGACAATTTTTAAATTTTATATTAGAAAAATATAAAATAAATTTAGCCGAAATGGAAATTTGAAAAAATTCTTGAGAAAATTGTCGAAATTCTTTTTTCGTAAAAAATTAATTTTAGATTTTTTTTTTTAAATTTCGACAACGGACTCATTTCAAACAATTAGCAAATTGGCAATGCACATTTTTAGATTTGCTATAAAATTCGGAATTCGTTCGGAAAAAATGATTAATTATTCGAAATTGCGGTCATTTTCTGGACCCGATTTCATTTTCATTGGAAATACCGGTACCATAAGAAATTCGTTCTCCGCTAAATTTGAGACTCGTCGCATCATCCAAGGCGATGCTTGTTACCGATAATACCGGTGCAAATCACAATCGCAACCACATTCTGCACGTTATACACCAACCGTGTAACACTTGTAGCACTAACGTACGCGAATAGAAAAAAAGCGGAATGTAATATCAACGATTACGAAAGGCGTTGCATTGCGTTGCGTTCTGGTGCATTGCATACACATGCACACATGTCAACCGTATGCATTTGCTCTTTTTTTTCGCATGATGCCAGCAATCCCTATCTTTCTTTCCATCTCGCTTTATCTTTTGATACTTTGTGAGTAATAAGCATTACAGAGAGAAAGAGAGAGAAGGTATTAGTAGTTGTAGGGAGCGACCGATAAGGTTCACAATTTCCTCGTGGAAATAGCTTTGGTCGATAACCCGCCCACGATGATACCTTCGTTGAGCGGCCTATTGAAATATTTATGACATCGGTATATTGCTACAGCTAGAGCCCTTTCAACCTGATATTGTGTTAACCCCTTTATTGCTATTTCGACACGTAAACTCCTACCCCTGCTCTCTTTTTAATTTTCCCTTTTTTCTGTATTCTCTCTCTCCCTCTCTCTCTCTCTCTCTCTCTCTCTCTCTCTCGAATTTTTTTCTTTTTTTTATTGAGTCATTTATTCATTCATTCATTCAACTAATTGTTCATTCATTCTCTCTATTTGTCATTTCTCTCTTTCTGTTGTCGGACTCCATTCATTCATTCATTCATTCATTCATTCATTCTTTCTTTCTATTAGTCATCCCCACCCCCCTCTCTCTGTTTTCGCATCCCATTCAGTGGCCTATTCATTCATTCATTCATTCATTCATTCATTCATTCATTCATTCATTCATTCATTCATTCATTCATTCATTCAAGCGTTCAATCATTCTCTCTATTAGTTATTTCTTTCTTTGTTTTCGCATTCCATTCAGTTGTCTATTCATTCATTCATTCATTCATCCATTCATTCATTCACTCACTCACTCACTCATTCAGTCATTCTTTTATTGATACACTTATTCATTCATTGATTCACTCATTCTCTATTGTCTCTCACTCTTTCCTCCTTCCTATTCTATTTCTCTCTCTTTCTCTATATCAACGACTGTCAACGGATGCATTGGAGCTACTCCTACTTATACATCGTGCACATACGTGCGTTAATACATAATAAATCTATATCTATATTGATTACACGTTAGATTACACGCATCATTAGTTTAACTCTTAGCAGTCTTTACTTTATAATAACAGCGCGACATAAGTGGGCATATGTAAGTAAGCATATATATAATGCAAATTTATAAAATAACGACCATACTGCGAGACACGTCGAGAGGACGGACACGCGTTTGTCTCTGGATGCTGCACGGGCCGGGAGGCTGCCGGTAATCGTTATGATATCACGTGTAAATATCACGTAGGCAGGGGAGAGACGGAAGGGATCATCGACGGCCGAGTCGGGTCCTATAAAGTTTCTGATTAACTGATCACCGATACGATTAAAGATACGAGGTAACCGGCCGTGCCCAGGCGATTATCAATCGTTAAATAGGCTCTAACTGATCGACTATATTACTGATAAATAGGTAATCGTTACAACTAACTGGGGCTTCTTATTTTATACTCCTCCCCCTCTCCCCCTCTCTCACCCCAAAGCTATCGATATTTAATTAAGCGACGAGTTAATCGTTAATCGCCGTTACGCGTACCGGTCTTGCGTTTCTTTTTCTCATAAATTACCACTATTTTTGTCAGAAATTTATTGGATATAAAAAGAACGGTGCATTTTTAGCCCAGAGATTTATTTCGAAATTTTCGCGTTTTCTCCAAACGGACCGAAGTAGGTCCTTCCTTGGAACGTTGCAGCGCGACGAAGGAAGACGCGTATAAAGATTGTTAATTGCTCCGGCCATTGTTGCACCGCTAAAGTGAACAATAGTCGGTGGATTTCCAATTTCTGTATATAGTTAGCGGGCAACGCTTTCACACACTGTCAAAGAAAGTGTACCGATGAAATGAGAGCGCAAGAGAGCTCTTTCTCCTTTG
The DNA here is from genome assembly GCA_949825005.1 of Gasteruption jaculator. NCBI lineage: Eukaryota > Metazoa > Arthropoda > Insecta > Hymenoptera > Gasteruptiidae > Gasteruption > Gasteruption jaculator. The sequence continues at coordinate 14,151,903 of OX463765.1, read as the reverse complement.
CATAGAATCCGTCAAAAGTTGTTTCACTCGAACAATCGAATGTATATTCATCACGCAAAAGCATTCTTTCCTATGTATTATTATGTTCCATCCTTTCAGAATAAAATATGTGCAGCGAATGAAGGTCGCGGGTATACGGAGTGTCCCGAAAATTTAAAAATGTGCCTCAAAACCTGTGATTTATAATATAAGTGTTTTTTTGTTTTAATTAAAAATAACAATTCTATACGTTGCAATAATTATGCGTAGTTCCCTTACTTAATCGTTGCCGCGATTTTTAATGCCCTCTACCTTTTTTTTTAAAAAAAGTTTCGATTGAAACTCGGTATAAAAAAATTTCAAAAATTGTTTTGGCGAAAATCGAGAATTTGAAATATTTATTCTACGTGTTTGAAATATGTAAGTTTAGTTAAGGGATAATGAAATGTGTCCCAAAATTGGTGCATATTGATAATTAACAAATTTATGTTTTGGATTAGTTTGTTATAAAACACAGAAATAATTGTCCTACGCTGTAAAAATTATTAATATTTTTCGTTCTTAGTTTTTGCCACAATTATTAATTTCCTCTTTTTTGCAGAAATTAAGAAGCAGAATTAGAATCACAAATAGAAAATATTAATTTTGTACATATATGAAACTAGAGAAATTAGAACTATCTCCGACTCCTGATTAGGATTTAAATATTTAACATAGAATGATTGGGATTTAAATATTTAACATAGAATAGTTCCCAATATTTTCGATATTTCAATATATCCAACAGTTTTTAATTCCATTAAGAGAATTTAAAATTCTAAATTCGAAGATCAATTAACTGGAAAAGTAATTCGTTTTCTCCGTGGAATTTCAGTTTCTAACGACATGAGAAATTTCGATTATCTGGAAATGAAAGTGCTTTCGAGAGAAATTAGCTCCGGAGTAGAACTAGTAATTATATAATTCGTCAGTTGGTTGTTATAGTTTGGTACAGTTTACTTCAAAAATTGTTCAAACCTTCACTCGGGCTTTTTATTTTCTTCTTTTTATTAATATTTACATAGGTGACACACGTAAAGGTCCAAATGCACACACACGCACACATAGAGAGAGAGAAAGAGAGAGAGAGAGAAATTTGGTGTGAAATACACTTCGTTCGTCTCGACACTGTCGAAACGTCGACGATAGGATCGATAAGGATGGCAGGAAACGCAGGCAGACTCTCGGTACTCTTTTCTAGTACTTATTTTTTTATTCCTCGATATGGTGATTTTTCCCGGGCCACAGAGAAATGTGAAAGTACGTGTATGGGGAAAATCTGGAGCCCGAAGTGCATGTGGCTGATTGACGGAATTATTTCCTCTGCGAATGTTGTATATTTACATAAAGAAAAAAAAATAATACGGACTTGTATAATATTAAATTTTGTAATAATTATTATATGAAATAAATATCAAGTATATATATATATATATAAAATTAATGTTTTCTATTTTTAATGTATTCGAAAGCTCTTTTTTTCATTTTTCGTAAATTGCATACATACGTAACACAGAAAATACAGCGCAACAGATATAGTAGTTTCTACCATTCCAAGCAATTTATACCTTGCAAGCGAAAAATGTTACTACACCGCGAAGCAAATGTTACCACAACGTTACCATCCCAAACGGAAATGAGCACTCGGGAAAAGTCTGTGGCAAATTCGGTTAAGTATACGTAAGGTAGGAATTAGCCAGACTTTCGGCATACTTTCATTTCCGCGCTAGCATCAAGATCCGCGGCTCTGACTGTATGGTAATTTCGACCATGCCCGAGCAGCTCGTATCTAAATTAAGAATCTGCTGAATCAAAGCTAATGCGAATCCTGAATCACTCTGTACATGTACGTACGTGCCATTTTTTGTCTTCTTCTTCTTTTTGGTTAATAGTGAAAGTTCAAATGAGGTAATTTTAGGCTACCCAGAGGAAATATACATACAACATAGTAGTCTCTGGCAGACTCTGACACGCCCTCTCACCTATATGGTGATACAGAGAACACCAGTATTCTCCTTTCGGCTTTCCTTCCTCTCTCGAATAATTTCCACTCTACACTCAACTTCGTTGCTGTCCATGTTCAAATCATATATATATATATACGTGCAACGTACATATGTACTACATTGCATGTGCAACGCGCATGCAGGTGTATGTAGAGTATATACTCGCCTACATGGTACCTGTACACGTGTAACGTGCACCTACATGTCCCATTGACTGTCAAAAGGATGTAACTCCAAGGGTTTACGTCCTTTTGACTATACATGTATAACCTACGCATGGAAATACATATGTTTTTTGCATAATTTGTTTATACACAACACGGTAGCTTAAAAAAAAGGAGGGTATAAACTATTACAATATACAGCGAGATTGCTTTTTCTGTGAATATGGAGAAATCAATGGTACAACATATAGACACCATCGCCGCGTTAATTAATTCCATGAAATTATTAATCCTTCGAATATTTCCCTTGGCAATTATTCGTTAGCCAGCTTTTTATTCCTTTCCTTCGTTATTAATATCTTTCTGTTTCAATAAATTAACGCGAGAACTGAGAAAGTAGAAATGCATTGCAAACTTTCGTATTGCACATTCATGATCATACGATTAATAGGAGAATTATTACAACGTGTAATAATTTTGTAAATATAAGAATTAATGTAATTGCTAGTAAAATCCTGTTTAAGGTAAATCCTACCTGGCAAATCACATCGAAAAAGAATAATCAGGAATAAGTATTTTAAGAAACTTGTTACATTGCCGGTGTACAATTCCAACTCGTATTTATAATAATTTTGAGTCATTATTTTTTTCTGCGTAATAGGAACTTACTTTCCTAGAACAAAAATATGTATTTATGTGCTTGTTTGCTTTTTTCTTGATTTTATTTTTTTCGGTGTACTGGGATTTTTCTTATAAAGTTCTCTCTGCGTGTTTGAATGAAGAAAAACTAAGAAATTAAGGAAGAAAGAAGTTAACGGACGATAATAGAGAAGAAGGTTCTTGCATAATTTCATTCAAATCGTACAATATAACTTAAAATGCAAATTAGTTGGTGGAACTTTCAAAGCTGTTAGACAGCTTAGCTTAACTTTTTCGTTTTTTGTCTTTTTCTATCTTTAAAACGTATAGACAGAAAAAGACAGAGAGAGCCTGAGAAATATATATATATATATTTTTTTTAAAGAGAGAGAGGGAGAGAGAGAAATTTGCGAGTCCTACAGTTTAGCTTAGTTGCATAAAAGAATGGAGAGACGGATTAACGTTAGAAAAAGACAGAGATTTTCAACTGAAAGCCATAGATATTGCACATGCACAAAGTCTGCATAGGTGTATGCATTTGGTTTTGTTTCAGGAGAGAAAGAGAAAGACATAGACCGCGCTATATCTTTGGGCAGATGCATGATTCCTGTTGGTCGTGGTGTTATGTCGGATGCACGCAAAATTACCATGACAAAGGGTGAAATTTGCAAAGTCCCTTTCTAGTTATCACCCACCCTCCCATTCTCCCAACCTCTCTTTCTCTCTAAGCAAATCTCGAGATTGCGGAATACCTTAATAAGGAAAAAAAAGCATTTCACTGAAAATCAATCTACCCACGAACATTCCCTTCCCGTCCCTCCATTACCGTCTCCTGTATCCTCCCTTCTGCTGCACAGGGCCTGCATTTTTTCATAATAATAGGAGCAGTTTTTTCGAATTTTATTCCGTGTAATTCTTATTTTTAAATTGAGTATCGATGAATTTTCTTAATGACCATGCATTTTTCATGTGGGTCCTACATTTTTTAAATAAAAATCGATGAATGTATGATTTTAGGTATCCATCATTTAGCATTGAATTTACAATTTTCTTAATGACCATGCATTTTTCATGTGGGTCCTACATTTTTTAAATAAAAATAATTTTTTTCGGTAAAAAGTGTATATAGACTATATTATGTAAAATTTTTTTATGCGTAACATGAAAATTTTAATAGTTTCCTATTACCAATAAATAAATAAAGAAAGAAATCGGTAGAAATATCTTAATTTGGGGATTTGAAAGTATGTCGAAATAAGGGAACTATGAATTACTTGTTAGGTCAATTCTATTTAATTTATGTGTCCCAATATTATTAACGAGAGTGTATTTACATAATTATAATTTCACGATTGCGTGTAATTAGATTGAAATCAGTTTATTAGGTTTTAGTTGATTGAATAGTGTTAATTCATGCAGGAGCTCTAATATTAATAACATCTATAATTTTACCATACATCAGAATTTAACCCATTCGAAACGACGATTTTTTTCGAACACGGTCCCCAAGAGCGAAATTTTTTGTCTTGGGCACAAGACCGGTTGCACACCAGGTGTGCGATCGGTCTCGAATGGATTAATAATCCTTCCTAATTTATATTTTTGACAATTTACTTATACCACCTATATTGATTGGCTTCGAGTCCTAAAAGATTCCATTCGGCTTGATTTTTTTTTTGTGCACGTATAGGGAGTCAAAAGCTGACACCCAAATCGTCAAACCTCCATGGGCTATGTAAGACTTCGCTGCGGACAAATAATTTTTTCTACCCTCTGCAGTCTCAACTGCATTTTCTGGCGGGTCAACCCGTACATTTGTACGTCATTTTTGGAGATTGGGGAGGAAAAGGAGCGGCTCGTATTTGGTAATGTAATCGTTTAATCGATCCTTAGTACATAGGGTTTACTGGCAACGGAATGACTCTACCTGTAATGGCGTAAAGAAGAGGAGGTGGAGGAGGAGGAGAAGGAAGCTGACGAAATTCATGGAAATGAGAAACCACCGTATCCTCTAACCATCTTTCCCCGAAAGACTGTTGTCTGCTTTTCGAGGCAGATAAGCCAAAAACGTAGACCAAACTTCAACTGCTACCCTAAAACTGCGATACATTTATCCCGTTCAGAGCTAGCAAGCGGTGTGTAAAGCTCATAGAAGAAATTCTAGTGGCCCCTGAATTATATGAAATCAAGTGTACCATAAGTGACTTCTCATCGGTTAGACTCAAACTGTCAATTTTCCCTCTCTCAATTTCCAGAAATTAATTGTAGATCGGTATTGACTCGGTCTATATTAACTCGGTCTGGTATTAGCCCGGGCAATATTTCTTAAGTCCAGTTACTGACCTGGATGATATTATTTCCGACCCAAACTGCGTTTGATGGGTCCGGTGCTGTTCTAGATTGCATTTTCTGGACCCAGTACCGATGCAAGCGGCATTTTCTCGCGCCAGTAATGTCCTAAAGCAATTCCGCTAGAAGTCTGGGACCGGTTTTAGTCCACGATCCGGGCACAGATGCGCAAATACCGGAACTGGACCGGTACCGAACCTGCTCCTTGGGTACATCGGCGCCCTGAATTAGCCAATAAGTACCCAAACTGGCTCGCGATCGGACCGAATAGGAATTTCCAGGAGAAGGTGCCTGGAATTCCTGAGGATCGTGAAAAAAAAAGAAAGAAAAGGACAGAAACGATCGGTGACATCGACGGTAGGTTTCATTGCGCAGCAGGCAGAGAAACCTCTTCTAGGATCAAAAGGTGCGTGCAGTGGCACACGCCTCTCACTATTGCGAAACTTTTCGAAGCCACACCGGCCGATTCCGTTTAGAAACATTCGAGTCACGGCTACAGTTTTGCTCCGCGTACGCGGTACCAAAGGCGCATAGGTACCCACATGCGAACAAAGTGCAAGTGCAGCTACGAGGCGCGTATATGCTCGTACAGATGCGGTTGCAATCATGTGCGATTTATCGCATTCGTTCAAGATATACTACCGACACACGCTAACTCGCATCAGTCTTGTCACTTATCATCGTCGTTGTCTTTATTTGCATACATTTCTAATAAATGTTAATTACGCGTCGATGATTAAACGGTATTACCGTATGCGGGAATATTCATAAAATGTTTTATTTGCATTATTATCGAAAGCAATCGATAGGTAGATGCATATTAGCAATTCCTAATAGGTGTTCCGCGAGTTTATCAACGATACGGGGCGATTTGTAAGCAAGAGTTTGTCCGAGATAGATCTGGGAGAGACAGCTGGTGTACCTCTTGGAAGCCGCTGCGATACGAATGGATATTTAAATTAAATCCCATAAAGAACATAAGCTTTTATTTATTTTTCGAAAATTTAAAATGCATAAGTTGCTCTTTTTATATTTCGTTCCTCTTCTTTAATTCACTTTTCAGGTATTTTCAAAAAAATGAACATTTCTATTGGAAATGGGGTTATTCAAATGAAATACTCAAGCTTATACTTTTAATATAATTATTCTTTATTATAATACGCAGCAGAAGAGAGACCCTTTCGGTGTGACCTTTTCTAAAGAACTGAACTAATGCAGAGGCCAAAAAGGTACTCGGTGGTTGTGATCTGAGTATAGATGACTAATAACTATTTTCTAAATATCCGAGGCCTTATCGCTTCTTTGTATAAACAAACAGCCGAATTCGAGGGAACATATAAATGGATAAATACAGCAGAATAAGAAACTAATAAAACTTAGATTAATTTTTGTATTTGGTTTTTACAAAGAAAACCTAACACGCCCCCTCAAAAATTAATCGCTATACCATAAACTCATTTTACATTAATGTTTAAATAATCGTCTCTCTTCCTATGCGTCTTCTGGGGCTACATGCGGTCCAACATTCGTTGCTAAGGATTAAGGGAAACCCAGGAAAAACCTTAATCAGACCGATTCATAATTATACAAATTATTTCAGATACATTTTCATTCTGAAATCCGTGAACTTCGGCGTCGGCAGTGGTTTTGTTAGAGCATCTGCCAATTGTTGACCTGTAGGCACATAAATTAATTTAATAATATTTTTCTCAACTTGTTCTCTTGTAAAATGATATTTAATATCAATATGTTTTGTTTTCTTGTGGTTCGCAGGATTATTGGCAATACTGATACAACCATTATTATCTTCAAAAATTTCTATTGGTTCTTGAATCTTAAAATTTATACTGATTGCCAATGATCTCAACCACAAAGCTTCCCTAACGGCTTCGAAAAGAGCCATGTATTCTGCCTCAGTTGATGAGGCTGCAACAGATAATTGTGTCCTTGTGTTCCAGCTAATGGTACATTTGTCAAACAATTGGAACAAGTACCCTGTTCTACTTTTTCTGTCAATCTCATTGCTACCCCAATCTGAGTCAACATAGCCGATCAAAGAATTGTTTTTATCACCTTTCGTATAAGTTAATTTTACATTTATTGAGCCTTTCAAATACCGTAGAACCCTTTTTAGACACGTCCAGAGTTCTTTATTGTTCTTATTTGTGAATCTACTCAAAAAGTTCACCGGTACACTCAAGTCTGGTCTTGTACACACCATCAAGTACATCAAACAACCGATGAGATTACGACATGGAGCATCATACGTCTCATCTGAATTTAGTGCTGCATAGTTTAATTTAATTTCCATAGGCGTACCAGCAGTTTGACAATTTTGCATATTAAACTTATTTAGAATTGTATTGATGTATGCACTTTGATCGAGAGTTATTTCATCTTTACTTCTCCGGATCCTAATTCCTAAGAAAAGCTTTATCTCTTTCAAGTCAACCATTGAAAATTTATTCATCAAATAGGATTTTAATTCATTCATTTCTTTCATAAGTGCAGTAATTATGACCAGATCATCAACATATAGCACAATGTAAACATTCTTAGTAATGTCTCCTCTATCTAAGACATAAAGGCACGGATCTACAGCTGAGTTTTTAAAACCTAATTCTTTTAGAGTTCGATCAAACATTTCATTCCAACACCTTGCTGCTTGCTTTAAACCGTATAAGGACTTGTTCAATTTACAAACTAAATTCTTTTTATTCTCAATACCATCAGGAACCTTCATGAAGATTTCCTCTTTTAATTTGCCATTCAAGAAAGCAGTCTTTACATCCATGTGATGAATTAATAAATCAAATTGATTTGCAAAGGCTATCAAGAATCTAAAACTTGTAATTCGTGCTACAGGAGCAAAAGTCTCATTGTAGTCTTTTAAATATTCCTGACTGAAACCTCTAGCTACTAAACGAGCTTTATACTTTATCGGATTCCCGAATTCATCATTCTTAACTGCAAATACCCATTTGCAATCCACTACGTTTTTATTTTCGGGCCTTGGTACCAGAGTCCAAGTTTCGTTTACCAAAAGAGAATTAATTTCCTCTTTCATTGCTTCTTCCCATTTTGCTCTGTCCTCATTGTCTTTAACTTCTGCATAACTTTTCGGAATTTTGCATCTAATAGACTGAGCACACAAAACATAATCATTTGGAATCTCATTTTCATCATAAGAAACGGGTGGACGATTCCTAAGCCTCTCACTCCTTCTAACTTGTTTGGAATCTATACTTAATTGTTTTTCATGAAATGAAGAACCATCATAATGCCTCTTTTCGCTTTTTGTCACCTTATCACTTGATTCAACCATCTCATATGGTCTCACATCATTGTTAGATTTCGATTCATTGTCGGATTTCTTTGCAACTTCAAACTCTACTGGTTTGGATATACCTTCAGCAATTGCTTCAACTTGAGATCTTTCTAAATTAATCTCATTTGACTTTTTAATCGGTCTCGATTTTAGAAAATCGATTTCATCGACAATAACATCTCTAACAATGGCTAACTTCTCGTTTTCAACATCCCACACTCTGTATCCATTTGGTTCGTAACCGACCAAGATCCCTTTCCACGACTTTTCGTCAAATTTTGTTTTGGAAAGTTTATCGTGAACATAAACAGTCGAACCAAACACTCTCAAATATTTTATTTGAGGTTTCTTACCATGCCATAATTCGTATGGCGTTTTATTTTCTTTCAGAGCCTTCGTTGGTGTTAAATTTATTAAGTATGTGGCAGTCAAAACTGCCTCACCCCAAAAGGTTTTATCTAAACAAGCACCAGCGATTAAAGTTCGAGCTCTTTCTGTGACTGTTCTCACCATTCTTTCTGATACACCGTTTTGCTGTGGGGTTCTCGGTACTGTCAAGTGATAGCTTATTCCTTTCTGCGTACAATAGTCCTTCATTTCTGTGGATAAATATTCTCTGCCATTATCGCAATATAAATGAACTACTTTTGATTCGAAACGCGATTCAGCTTTTGAAATGTAGTCTCGAAAAACTGAAAATACATCCGATTTGAATGTTATTAAATATGTAACACAGTAATGGGTAAATCCATCGATCAATAATACAAAATAATTTTTGTTATTAAATGTAGGAGGAGCGACAGGGCCAGCAACGTCCGAATGTATCACGAACAATGGTCTCTTTATATTACTTTTGTCCTTTACTTTATTAAATGGCAATCTCTTTTGTTTCCCCTTTATGCAAGTCTCACACAGTTTGTCATTTGGAATTATTTTCTCAATTTGACTTAAATCATTAACCATTTTATTTCTCTGTAACTCTAAAAATTTATGTTTCCCCATGTGACCTAGGCGCTGATGCCACAAATCATAGTCAATATTTGCAACTTTACATGCTTGAGCAACAGAATTTACTGTACTTGATTTAATGGAAAAATTAATCTGAAATGTATTCCCAATGGGCTTACCAGTTGCTACCGTTTTACCGTTTTTACTTATCGAGATGTCATGTTCATCCAAAACCGTTCTCAACTTCGCCTTTCGAAGTCTTGCAATAGACAATAAGTTACTTGGAACCTCTTCGCTGTATAAGACATCCTCCAGTACTCCCTCAATTCCTAGGTTGCTTATCACATTCAATGAACCCGTCTTCGTTGCCAAGATAATACATCCACTTTTTGCTATTCCAACTTTTAATGGTGGATTCAGCTCGACAAAATCCTTGGTTAAATCTTCTCTATTTATTAGATGATCGGATGCTGCAGAATCCATCAGGAATGTTATTGAGTTCTTCTCACACCTCTCGAATTCATGATCGCCAGTCATGAAAGCAAAAGCAGATCTTTCACTTGGTGGTAGTTGTTGAGCCATTTGAGCAGTCTGATTTATTTTCCTCTTTTCTATCTCTTTATGATTTTTCTGCTTCATTTCTCTCAAATAATAACGGCATTCACGTTTTATATGTCCTGGTTTATTACAGTGGTGACATTTAATCCCAAATGGTTTTCTGTTATTTTTAAACCTTTTAAATTGTCCAAATCTTTGACCGAATCCCTTAAATTTTGATGTATCGAAATTTTGCCCTTTTGTCACGTTCACTGTAGTTTCAGCATGAAGAACCTTTGCACTAGTATCCGCACTTTCAACTTTTATTTTTACTTCATGATCCAGAAGCCTAGTTTTTACAAACGCTAAATTTATTGAATCTTCTGACAGCGTCTCTATGGCAGTAATTACACCATCGTAAGAAGGTGGAAGAGTTAACAATAAGTGCGCCACTTTGTCCGTTTCTTCCAGCTTAGCGCCAGCAGCTAATAGTTCGGTTATCAAATCATTAAAAACAGTGAAGTGTTTCACTAATGGTGTGTCTCCTTGTAATTTTAAACTAAGCAGTTTCTTTCTGATAGCCAGTTGAGTTGCGATACTTTTTCTCTCATATATTTTGTCCAGATTTTCAATGATTGCTTTTGCCGTGACATTTCCACTCGCGAAACCAAGAAAAGAATCTGATAAGAATTCAACGATAGCACCCCTGGCAGTATTCTCGGCCTTATCCCAGTCATCAGGTTTCTTCTCTGGAACTTCTTGGTCAATAACCTTAATCACATCTAGTTCGGTTAATAATGAGCGAATTCTGAACTTCCACACACTGTATTTATCACCGTCGAAAGGAACAATGTTTCTCTTCTTTTTTAATTTATCCATCACAAAAGTTAATACACGTGTCTTTGCACAATTAACAACCTGAACCAGATACACTCTTTCTCACTAAACTTAAACTTAACTAAACTTAGTGTCTCAGCACATTTAATAACTAATCAAAACTTAAAATTGTTTTTCCACAGTTTCTACACGTTAGACCTGGGCCCATAACCTATTGGAAATGGGGTTATTCAAATGAAATACTCAAGCTTATACTTTTAATATAATTATTCTTTATTATAATACGCAGCAGAAGAGAGACCCTTTCGGTGTGACCTTTTCTAAAGAACTGAACTAATGCAGAGGCCAAAAAGGTACTCGGTGGTTGTGATCTGAGTATAGATGACTAATAACTATTTTCTAAATATCCGAGGCCTTATCGCTTCTTTGTATAAACAAACAGCCGAATTCGAGGGAACATATAAATGGATAAATACAGCAGAATAAGAAACTAATAAAACTTAGATTAATTTTTGTATTTGGTTTTTACAAAGAAAACCTAACAATTTCTAAATTAAAAATTTCGTCATGAACAAGACTGAGTTTTTTTTATAAACCTATTCTACCTTTGCTTTAACGCAAAAACAATTGAAGGTAGATTTCAAAGTATGGCAAAAGTCTGTAGGAGTTGAGTCTTTACTTCCATTGTAAGAAGTTCGTTTTCCCACATTTGCTGTTAAATCGAAAGAAAAACTGGTAGGTATGATTTACAAATAATTTACATAGGTACTGGTTACAAAGTGTGACTTGTGGGAAAAAGACATTAATTGCATTTTTATATACGCTAACATACGTCGTAATTATACGTCTAAAGATGGATTCATAATTAACGGTTTGTTCTTGCAATTAGATTTATTAGAATTGTATGTAAATTCCGATATAGGCTTTTCCCATATTTTCTTAAGGTATGCGGCGGCATTGTCACTTTTAGCCGGAAAATTCAAAAACTTCCGAAAGTATGGCAATGGTCTGTGGAAGAAGGTCAATCCAGGTGTTTGTTTGTCTTACGGTTGACGCGTTTTCAAAGAATCATTAGAAACAATTGACGCACTAATTACAAAGTGTCGGAATTGTGCAAAAAAAGAATCATTAGAAACAATTGACGCACTAATTACAGGGTCTCGGGATTGTGGGAAAAATATATTTTAAATATATTTTTAGACGCAGTAACAACTTCTGTCACAGTAGTACCCAATTAGAGATACGCTATTAACGATTTGTTTGCAACATTTAATAGAAATGTATGTATGTGAGTAAAAAAACGACGGTGATCATAAGGAGCAACATTGATTCTGAGTTTTTGGGTGTAAGATTGCATTGTGTCTATATATATTTTCTTGTATGATTGCAACTGCACCTGAGAAGTAACATTTGAAATTATTTTGGATGACTTTTTTTAAAAATTTGTACCAACTGATACACAAGCATGATAATTGAAGAAACTCGTTCTTTCTTTCCTTCTTTCATTTTTTCCCTCATTCATTCATTCATTCTCTCGCGTCCTATTGTACAAAAATATTCGATAGGTCCTCCCGCCTTCGGCTCCACGTACGTCATTCTCCTCGAGACAGTGGCTCACTTTTGTCACGGAGCGAAGAATAAATAAGTTTGTCCGGAAAAAGAACGGAGAAGGAATTTTAAAGTTAAATTTTCGAGTTCAATGTTCTCCAGATAAAAATCGAAATTATTGTATTTCGGTGTCGCCGAATTTCTTTTCTTCTCGATTCCTTTTTTTTTTCCTTTCATTTCTCTTTCTCTGTATGAGTGTATATACGTATTTTTACACGTATACGTGTAACCTCAGGCTTTACCCACCCATTTTGACTCGATGGTATGACAAAAGTTTGGGATTTATTTATTTTTTTTTTTCAATTTTGCTATGACTAATCATTTGCGCAAAAGTAAAGAAAACAAAAGAGGTATGGCGAAAATCTGCGAGTGACTTTCGATAATATTTCCACTTTTCTGTGAAAAAAAAGCCAAAGACGGACACTGGAAATTCCCGCCTATGAGAAGTGACATAGACCTAGCAGCTGATCGAGAGGAAACGTGACCTCAAGATCCTGCGTCCGTTTTCGAATTAGCAGGTGATCGATAAATTCTTTGCGAAATTCGTGCACCGGAGGCAAATAACGAATTAATAATTAATAAAAGCTGTAGAAGTTTATTTATAGCTCCGTTTATTAAAAGGAGCCATAAATGTCTACCATTTTTTGTTGCCTTTCGTTAATTTCCGAGATACGTTCAAAAATGGAATTTAGCAGCACACCTGTGCGTACGTGTGTGTGTACGAGGGGGTTAAAAAACACCCCAAATACTGCAATCGAAATCACTTTCCCTTTTTTCTCTGCTAACTGCGACAAAGTATGGCAGAGGAGTCCACGATAGCGTTTTAATCGCGACGTTTAAAATCAATTAGCAAAATTGTTTACAACAATCCCTGACAGGCTGTTAATAAACAAAGAGACGAGGTTGACTTCGTCAGCCTGGTGCACCTGCATTATCAGATTACGCACAGCTGCTGCTGCTGCTGCCGCCGCTACCGCCGATATTCTGTTATTGCTCCTTCTTACATATTAACGCGCTTCTCCGATAATTTATGTAGCCTGATTTTATACACATACTAATTATTTTTTTTTTTGCTCCAAGATGTCACTGCACTTTCCTGCCTGCCAGTTATTTACAAGTTTTTAAGCCTGACCTCTGAACCCTACCGAATCCAAAATTAAGAATACGTCCACCGGTTTTCAGGTTTCCTTGCACCGTTGCGATTCCAATCGGAAACATAGTTTGCAACGAATAATTGCAGTCAATGAACGAGCATTTACATTTTTTGTTATTAATAATTTATCAATTTTTTATTTATTCACGTAACATTTTTGCCACATTTTGAAATTTTTTTCCGGGTTTCTGGTACATTATTTTGGAATTAATTGTAAAACAAATAATGATTATACCATATAACGTACATTTTTCTATTATATGAAAATTGACCCTTGATAATCATCTTTTTTAAATAGGACAATTTTCGTATTTATTGAAAATTGATTGAAAACACACATTTTATGTTAACTTGTAATAAGATTTAGCGTTAATTTTTTCCGGGTTTCTGGTACATTATTTTGGAATTAATTGTAAAACAAATAATGATTATACCGTATAACGTACATTTTTCTATTATATGAAAATTGACCCTTGATAATCATCTTTTTTAAATGGGACAATTTTCGTATTTATTGAAAATTGATTGAAAACACACGTTTTATGTTAACTTGTAATAGTATTTAGCGTTAACTAATTTTTTTTTTTTACAAAATCGAAAGTAACGGTTCATGTATGAATTATTCAATAATCCTAGATATGAAAATAAATAGAAAGTCATCAAGTAATTATTAGTTGACAAATGGATGAAAAATTCCTCGAATCACGGTAACAATAAATAAAATTGATATGATAAAAATGATAAATATAAAAAAAGTGGAAAAAAAACTCTTTGAGACTCACTTCAAAGAAATAATCTTTTACCTACAACCATGCAGGTAAAACCTACCCGTTTGCAGGTCTACGCGCAGTAATTGAATTCCACCCCCTGCTGTATCAACAATTTACACATTTTCAACGATTAATTTTAAACAGCCGGTAAAATATTTATGGAGATATTTATATATAATAGGGAGGATAAATATTACTCGTTATTGGCAGCAACGTTGAGTAAAACAACGTTACTGGGCACGTTTCCAATAACTAACTCTACGGCTACCTATAATTAAGCTCTATTCTTTGCGACAAATTAACTCTCCCCTTTTTGGGATTGCAAATATACGTGAAAATAAATCATTCCATAAATCTTTTTCACCTTTTTTTTTAATTTCTCTCCCTCTCTCTTTTTTAATTAACTTCAAACGGAACAATGCATGCGCATGCATGTATATAATTAATGAGAGAATATTTTATACAGACGCTGCAACTATAAAACATAATCTGATCTTGTACTATATAAATATTATAATGATATAATATTTATATGACATAATATTATAATGTTGCATAATTGACCCAGACTTGAGCCATACTATGGAGTGTAGACGGTTTCGAGTCGAACGAAAATTTTGATATTTTCAAAAAAAAAAAGCTCTTAGATGGGAAGGAAATTGCAAGGAACCGAAGCGAAGGGTGTTCGTTCAATTTTCTACATTAGTTTTTTTATTGCTCAGATAAATTATTCAAAGTGCGTATGGGGGGGGGGGAGACTTTGCCAAAGTGTGGTCGCACAACGACAGGAGACCGGGGTACCCCATGAAAGCTTTATAAATGCGATAACCATAATTTCTGGTTGTTTTGCAAAGGAACATACGTGAAACAAATTATATCTATAAATATATAATTCGTATCTTTCCAAAGGGGAACGTTTCCGCGTAAAAATCAATTCTCATATAAACCAATTTACCAGAATTCGCATAGAGGACGATATATGTGTATGCGGGATAAAAAAATATAATATATATTACAATAAATACAAGTTGAAACGGTCTACGTAGGAACGAAAGTATGCCGAAAGTCTAGATCCGAGTAACGGAAGTTCCTCATTGAAAAGCTCCGAAAAATTGTTTTTGGGAAATGTGCCGTTCCAGTGCACCTGAAAATGCAACAGTCTATGCATTCGAGTCGGTTGCATTTCGCAAAAGACTCGTGGCTTCAAACGACGGACTGTACCTACTTGGAGAAAGGATATACGTAAAAGATACGAGCAGTGGAACAAGCTCGGGAGGTGCATACGAGTATTTCCA
Source organism: Gasteruption jaculator (assembly GCA_949825005.1). Taxonomy (NCBI): domain Eukaryota; kingdom Metazoa; phylum Arthropoda; class Insecta; order Hymenoptera; family Gasteruptiidae; genus Gasteruption; species Gasteruption jaculator. The sequence continues at coordinate 14,136,251 of OX463765.1, read as the reverse complement.
TGCACCTTCTATGTCGATCTTTCTTTCGCTCACTGTATGCGATATTGCACATTTATGCCGCAGACAAATAAGTACACGCCTAGAAACGAAAGTATGGCTCGCGTCTGGTCCAGATCTGACGGTGGATCCGATGTAAATCGACTGAACATAAAAAAAATAATTTGAGAATCCCCAATTTTCCATTAAAGACTTGCGTGGGAGGATTGAAATTGAAGTATGGCTGAAATCTGGGAAAAGTTTAATAATACATTCGGTTTACTCCTATAAAGTATGGGGAGAAGTTTAGAAATTCGAAATTTTCGATTCCAAACCCGATCACAGAAAATTTATAGTATGGCAAAAGTCTGGGTCGTGTAGCTCCTCGGACTTTATCCATACTTCCATTTTTATGTAGATCTAGTCATGATTTAATCAAGAATAGAAAATATTTCTAGATGAGCTACGAGGGCGTTCTTTCCTGCCGGTCATGAAAATGTCAATATGGCGAAAGTCTAGGATGAATTGTACACCAGAGCCTGGACTTTTGCCATACTTTCATTTTTACCTGGAATACGCTCAAGAGTGTGCGTATTTATTGGAAATCGAGAACAGGATTCAAGGCTGGTTAACGTTAAATGCAGATGTATGTCTACGGAGTGTAACTAGCAAGCTATCGAGAGACAAAAGGGCGTGGATGCTCTGTCCCCGTGAAACGGGGATACTCCCTTTGGGTTCTCGGGAATCGGCACTTACACACACTTCCAGCTAAAGAGAAGTTTCGTCAACGTTTCTACCTTTTGTAAAGTTACGAATGAGTCAGTTTCCTGTATCATTGCGTCGCCCCGTGCATACTGATCGTGAGTATTTTCGGAGCCCGTGCCCGTCTATACGGGATATCTTCGCACTTTTGTCGCTCTTCTAGCGAGAATCGATATAAGTTCTTTTCACCATCGACCCCCTCACCACCCCGCTCCTTATCGCAGTTCTCGGAGAAGCTTTTTATCATAACGATAGGAATCTTTTTCCTTCCTATGACGAAAGTCCAAAAAGAAAATGCGGAAGTGCAACTTCGGAGGCTGTCCCCTGTCGAAATACAAGTGTATGACGAAGGTACTTTCGATACATTCGAAAGGATGTGGGGTCCATGAGGCAGGATTTTGGCCCTAACGATTGAATTTTGAAAAATCCATCCATTTTTAAAAAATATTGTTTAAAAAAATCCGTCAGGTTATTTTTTTCATTTTCGGGGGTTTTTGAACAATTTGTAATTTGTACCTTACAACGTTTTTGAGGTGACCCATTCAATTGTTAAAAATTATAATATCTCGGATTTATGTAACGATAATCTTTTTAATAATTTCAATATTTTGTTGGAGCAATTTTCAGTCTTTTTTAATAAATCTCAGTCCTTTTTTATTGTAGCAAACCGAAGTCCTTTTTATTATTTTTTCAAAAAAATACCATTTTTGGCACATTCAACCGCATTTTTTAATATGAGCGCAATTACGCACAACCTTCTTTTTTATTCATGACGTAAAAGACATCAAAGCACATCATATATATAAAAATGAAGATGTCGCGCTCCCTTGGGGCCAAAAACTCGCCTTATGGACCCCCATCCTTTATAATGTGTCAGCACCAATTCTACTGAAAATTAATTAATCAAAAAGTCTCAAAAGATAGGAAGGAATACCCGCCCGAGGAATACAAATTGTGCATGTATGTGTAAGTAGGATCTCAAATATTTGTTCAATTTCGTCTCTTTTTTTAGACCATTACGTGGTGTTACATAAAGATGTTGCTTTAATGAGCTCATTTTGGATTTCAAGCATTGTCTGTCTTCGACACTGAGGGAAAAGCGCCGTTATATAGGCTACCGCAGAAAAAGTAGCCACGTTATATATAAATTGTGACCCGATTCTGCGCTATACCGGACGTGCTTCAAGTCCGCAAAACTTCAGCGGAAAGCAATTTCCAGAATGCAGTGGAAGAAGAAGCTCGGAAAGACGACGGGACTCGTGCCAGACTCTCTCCATACTTCCGCTCTCACCGTAGAAAATTTGCTAAATTTTGCAAATTCATGTAATTTCACTTCCAAATAATGAATTCAAGTACTTCGTTGGTCAAATTTTGAAAATTATGAATTTCAAGTTACGAAATGATTAATTTAACTTCTTTAATATTTATCGCAACTAACTTTCATAACTTTGATATTTTTAATGCAATATAATTAATTTATTAATATAATTATTAATATATCAAATAATAGTATTTGATAGTATATTATTGATATAATTATTAGCATACATATTTACTAGATACACTATATTATATATTTATGAACATACCATTAATGAATAATAATTAGTAAATACAATATTTATGTTAATTATTATATTGTTGAGAAAAACAAGGCAGGATCAATTTGTATTTTAATATATTTTTTTCAGGGGGGAGGGGGGAGGGGGAATTTTTTCTTGTATGCAATTTTCTTTCACTAATTTTCTTCTTATTAAGGATTTGCATTAAATGTTTATAAACAGATTATTTAATCTAATACATATTGTTATAATTCTAATTTTGAAAACACAAAGGCACGTATTCCAGTGAATGAAGACGTAACGACCAGGCAAGTATGTATTTGGCGAAGTGATATTATGTGCATGCCATGTTGTTGTCCAAGACAAGAGAGAGACAGAAAAATTCAGCATTTCAGCTTTCTAGAATGTACTATTACTGAATAACACGACTACTATAAAGAGGGAGAGAGAGAGAGAGAGAGAGAGAGAGAGAGAGAGAGAGAGAGAGAGAGAGAGAGAGAAACTTAACTTTAAGGTGGAAGGTAGAGTATAAGAGAGAAGGCGGGTGGGTGGGTTTATACACAAGCTGCAACAGAAGAGAAGAAGAAGGTCGATTCGTCGCTATTACGTGACACCGTTACGCAACTTCGAGTCTGGCTCGACGTGGAGAGTTTACTTGCACGTAGAATATATACTTTTCAACGAGCGACCAACCCCCCCTCCCCCTCCGCCTCATTATTCTTTGGGTTTCACCTACGATACAACAATCGCCAAACGCAACAATTGACTCCTCCGGTTGTGTGCCATACAGTTGCCCAATCCCAAGAAACGCACGGGACGGTCTCCGGAAACACCGACTCGGTTTCAGGATGTCACGAATTTTCACAAACCCAAAGCGAGTAATGGTTTGTCTCGAGATAAGACACTTTTCAATCCGAGTCTTTAGACGCTTTTTAACACGATGCGGATGAAAATTTGCAATAATTCGAATTAGCGGAAACATTAATCAAATTCACTGCCAATCAGAAGACGAACTCCATCATTTGATATAGAATTTAGTTACTTATGCATTCACAATTATGTTTACCCACATAGGACTCATTTAAATACACAGATGCATATCTCTTGAATATTAATGAAATCATAACTCCAAATCCGAATGTCACCATTTCATTCAAAAGCTACTGTACTTACGGATTTTTGTGAACTCGAAATTATTTTTTTTTTAAATAAACTTTGCATGAGAAAGAAAATCAATAAAACTTGAATAACTGCTTTTTTAATACTTTTTTTGTATTTTTAATTTTCCTCAACGGTGCTGCCTCGAAAATTCACCATCACCAATTGAGCCATTTATTTTGAAAGTGGCCTAAGTCCATTTCTAAGTTTTTTATTGTTAAGTAACATGTGCCACTTGAAGTTAGCTGTCATAAAAAACATTTTAGAAAATTTAAAAAAAGCTTGACTTAGTCTACTTCCCAAATAAACGGCTCAATTATGGTTACGTGTTTTTTTTTTGCTGAAAAGTCATCTATCGATAAGAATAATTACCAAAAAAAATTTATTTAATAATATAAGTGAAAAAATAACTTGGAAAAAAAAATAATTAAAAAAAAATGAATAGATTCTATCTTTGATTGTGAGCATCTTGGGATTCTTGAATTTTTCTTAATTTATTGCAAAACATTTATTTCCGAACAAGGGTGAGTCAAAATTCCTGACATCCCGTGTCAAGATGATCAGAATCCGAATTACTGGATTTTGATCATCATGATACTCGCGAGTTTGCTTTCACTGTTCGCAGCTATCTGTGCCAAAGACAAGTTGCTTCAACGACAACCACGACGATAGAGACATCGGAGGAAGTCCACAAAGAAGAGAAAGAAGAAGAGGTGAACTAACAGGATCGCAACAAGTGACCGACCCTCCTTCTATTATTTCCTGTTCCTTTTATACACTCTCCGTTCCGAGAATAACAGTGATTATTGACTGGCTCTTTACTTTTCGATATGTATAATAATCCAGAGTAATTGGGAGAAAATATTCCCTTATAATTAGTTCCGTTCCTTTTGAAAAATCGGCTCCCGAAGTTTGACTTTTTACCTTAGAGACAGCAATTCCTTCGCAATTGGATAGATTTCCACGTTATCGACCCTAAATTGCAATTTTTCAAGAAATCTGAGTTTCTTCCAGATTTGAAATATTTTTTTTCACGTAAATTTGGTACGAGTTTTGAAATAAAGGTTCCAGAACATAATTTCCGAAAAATTTAATTTTTCATTATTTTCATAGCAGCAGAATTGAAAAAAAAATTAAATAACCTTATAGTAAAAAACCTTCTAATAAAAAAATTTTTAACGACGGATTTTTAAAGAAGAAATTTCAATCCGATCCATTTTGAAAAATTTGCGTTGGGAAAAATCGAAGCTATCGATTTTTGAAGTCGAAATGATAATTTGCTCGAATTTAAGCATATTTCAATTTTGGAATATTTTTCTGGCATAAATTAATCAATGTTCCGTATGTTTGCGTTATAATTCTAAATTTGAAAGCGCAAACGCACATAATCAAGTCGATTCGTGCGAAAATTAATTAAACAGAAATGAATTTTAAAAAGTTATACATCGAAAAAAAATTAAATTGATCGATTTGGAGAAAATTCCACTTTCATAACATTTTGATACTAAAAATGAAAAAACTCCAGTATTCATTTTCTTTATTTTTATATTTCATACCTATTAAGAAAAAAAGTCTCAAGCATCGATTTTCGAAGGAAAAAAATGCCATTTTGGTACTCGATATTGATTTACGATCGATCGGAACTTCGCCTAAGCGTAATGACGACGGTACACAAATCGTACGCGAATTATGTACACATTGTATATGAGATTTACACGCGACTCGACTCGACTGACTGCACGATGCGGAACGTGCGGAACGCGTTACGCGTGTGTAAGTACACATGCACCGTGCATATGTGCACATCCTTACACGTAGATACATCGATATACGAGAAAACATTACATACGGCATTCTTATCGTCGCCATACACATACGGACGTATCTACGTACTTTGTGTATCACACGCGCTAGAAAAGCTGCCAAGTGTTTTGCTATTGTACTCAAAGAATTTTATGATCGGAATAACACTTCTCGCGAAGAAAAACAAGTGTAAATGAATGATTTCGTTGAATTTACGCATTATCCGACGTGGCTGTACCGCGCGAGTAAAATGCAGACCGAAGAAAAGAAGCGGTGCCGCGAGAAATGCCGTTTCGGTTATTTTTGGGAAGTACTCACGTACCGAGAATTTCGATATTAATCCAGTGTCTGTTTATAGACAAAAAAAAAAGAGTGGCGCCACAAGGATTTTTTTGACGTCACTATCTCGTATCTTCTATAATAGTGTATTATTAATACATAAAAATGTAGCAGCGAATGTGTACGTTACGTTTCAAGTAAAAAGATTATTATCATAAGAATGTTAATGTAAATAGAAATGTTTTAATTTGCATCTGCAAGTTAGCGATAAAAAAAGAAGGGATTCTTGGATTTTTGCGAAGCATGAATTTTCCTAGCGAAAACTTGTATTTTTGCAAGTTTCACCGGGAGATTGAGGAAGATCAATTTTTGAGAAATTTGGGCTAATTCATTCATTTGAATTTTGCAGAGGCATGGATATTTATTTGAACAGCGGAAAATATTCGAATTTCTTTTCTTTTCCTCTTGTAATTATCAAGAGAAGGAATTTCAATATTGAAATTATTGCAAAATGCAACTAAAATTTCCAGAAGTTCAATTCTTGGCAAAATTTGGATTGTTTTAATTGCGGCCTCTAGAAGCAACAAATTTTAGCGTTTTTATTAGTATGTTGCGAATTTCCAACCGTATCGACAATAAATCCCTAACTTGAAGAACATTATTATTATTTGCTAATTACTATTAATTAGCTAAATTAAATTATAACGACTACGTCGTCATTTGGTCAACCGAATAATTATTCGAAAGTACACTTAATTTTCAGTATTCTCCCAAACTGAGAATTCTCGGATTTGATTTCTTCGGAATCGCTATTTTCATAGTTAGAGAAATACAAATTTTCCGCATAAGAAAAACAAACAAGCGACACGCGAATTGTCGTAAGACCGCAGTGATCGACTAATCATTGTAATGATGCAGGAAATAGCCTTTTTCCCTCTACTTCCATGAAGGTTATCGTAGAATCACACGAGCAGTACATGCAAATGTTGCGCAATGCCTGAATTCTCGTTACAAAAAATGTAAAAATAAAAAATCGCGTTACATGAAACGCAAGTCTGACATCAGTTGAAACCAAAGTAAACCAGCGCCAAGCAAACGATTTCTCGTGGTAGCGAGTCTCGATTCGTTCTTTGTACCCTGACTCACAATCAGCGTTGGGGGAATACGTTTCCTCGTGACAAGATACTAAATTATTTTTTTTAGTATGTATCATTTTTTTACCAAATTCCATAGAGTAGGGGAAAAACTGTCTTAGGGTTGCTCGCACCTGAGAGTAAACAAAATAAATTTAAAAAAATGGAAAAAAATTCTTAGAAATCGAGTATTCTCTGTAAAAAAAAATACCATCGACTTTTGAAATTCTCCGATAAGGGTCCCGAAATTTCTGGGTTCCTGGACTGCCCGAACTGGTCGACGAAAATTTTGAAGGACTCCCTAATCCGCAACAGCGTGTGTACGCGTGTGTGTCTGTCTAATGTATTCACGAAAATTCCGGTTGCGACGGAAATGACGATAACACTAACTATTTTCCTGGTAATTTCCTGATGGCAAAACCCATTTCATCAATCTCGGAATGATATAAACCAGCTGTCATGTTCACGTTCAAATTCAAAACAAAGGGATATCCATACGCCCGCTGAGTACTTGCTCATCAAATACCATTTAATCCCCCGTGAAATCTAGTTTAATTTCAAGTCCTTCCACATCACACACACACACACACACGTACACACCCTCTCCTGCATATATTTTATACGCATCGATTCGAACCTATCCAATTTCATCGTTGTTTATTTAAAAAAAGAATCAACGTCAGATCCGATCCGATCCGATCCGATCCTTTCCTTTCCTTCAATCGCTCATTATTTAGCCACACGGCGAGAAGAAGGTGATTCTTGGCATGCAAATGAGTCCCTTTGAATAAATTAAAAGCCAAATGAAAACTCCGAGTAGCCGTGTAACGGAAACATTCGCTTTCCTGTCATTTATTAACTTCCAGAGTTAATGGAATTTTTCCAATTACGACTCGCGATCGACTCCCTGCCGAAAGAAAGCAACGTACGGATCCAATATCGCCGAGGATCCGATCCCATACTGTTCCAGGCTTTCGCCATACTTGCGTTTAGACGTTGCAGCCAAGAATATGTTTCTTTTTGACATTATTTAAGAATATTGGCCGGATCTGAATATTGGCTTGTTGACATTATTTGTTACAATTTATTTATATCGAAAGGAACAAATTTTTTACTACGACACCGGAAAAAATAAAAGCACGAAGTATTTAATTTCTGGTTGATCGAATAATAGAAGCAACTGGAATTACAAAAAAAAATGTAATTAATTACAAAGAAATTTTGTAATTGTAAACACTTTTTAGAATTTGAATTTCGAATTATTTTTTCGAGATTTAATTTCATCTTCTTATTGAAATCCACAAACGGGAGGTACTTAGCAGAGCAACTATGCGTCTGTCAAAAATTTGCTATTAACACGGTGAGTGCCACGGTAAATTTACGTGACTCCCTATTCACGCCACGTGGGACGCAATGGTGTAGGCTATTGTATTTGTCATAACCGGCGCGGCTTGAACGGAAAGCTTAGCGTCGGTCACCGGTGACCGACACGGCAGTTAACGCGTTAATTAAGAAAATCTATTTTAATCATAATTCTATACTTTTGCTTTTGGAATTTTGATTACGTATAGCGCGGTAGAAATAGCGTTAGATCCACTTGGATTTCTATTACAATAATTGGATTGCAGTTATAAATTGCATTATGACAATTGCAAAAATTGCAACAAATTTACCGCTGGCATGGTACAATTTTTCTCTCTGCGTGTCTCTCCATCGACACACGTACACTCACACTCGCGTCTCGAAGAAACAAAATAGATTACGATCTAATTACAAGTTTAAACAACGATTCCTTTTAATTGACCGGATGTTACGAATCATTAAAGAAACTCGGTATACATATGTATAGTATTTCGTACGTAGCTGAGTAATACTTTATTCGGCGTTCAAGCTATAACATCTCTTTTTAGAGTAAGAATGACAAAACAAAATGAACCGTTACCATATACCCAATAATAATAATAACAACAATGCTGATAATTTCAAAATCTAACAAACCCTACCAATAATGCAATAAAGTTAACTCGGATATTTATGTTAACTCATTGTCAAACCCGAGCGGGTAATCCGAAGGAGGACCCCAGAGTCACTCCGCATTACACACCCCATCGGATCCTCACCCCCATAGGATCACCATATCGGGACCCGAGTAATAACTCCAGTGGGTTCTCGTTGCACCTCGTCCGGATATGGTATATAATACCATACCGTGCAGGTCGCGTCGGGGGAAGGGATCAATTAATATTCGATGCATACCACTCTGAACTATTGACACGCAGCCCGGCGTCAGTAATATAGTCCGTCGATTAATCGATCAGGGGGTATTAACTAAACGGTCAATTATTTCCCGGGCTATCGCCTATATTGGATGCATCTCCCGCGCCTCCTGCACCTCTCGCATCTCTCGCCATATCCTACCTCTCGTAACCTCGCCTCGCTCGCTGCCGTTATATTGCTACTGCATCCCGGCTCCTAATGCCACGTCATACGGGCACTCAACGTGCACCGAGCGGGTCGTCACCAACCCCTAACCCCTCTCGGTGCACTCTCCCACCCTTCTACGCCGGAAGTTTACGAGACTCGCCCTGTAGATGCATCCGGATGCGCGCAGACCAGGGCTGTAACGGATCCCAAAATTCCTTGACACCTTTACGGGGGAGCATTTTTCTTTCCCATAGGAGGATTTCTGTCATTTGAGAATAGCGGCAGCCGTCAAAATGGCAGTCGAGAGCCAGTCAGGAGAATAAAATCGAAATTCAGCGAAATCCGTCAAATTGTGTATTTATTTTTGAAAAACCAGACTTTTTCATGAAACGTTTTGAAAAAAATTGTACAGGATTTTCCAGCGCGACAAAATTATGTCGAATTTACTTTTATTTGAATTATTCCACGTTTTACAAGTTGACCGCCACGAACAATTTAGCTGACTCCCTATTCACGCCGCCTGGGTCGCGATGGTATACGCTATTGCATTTGTCATAACCAGCGCGGCCCGAACGGAAAGTTTAGTGTCGGTCACCGGAGACCGACGTGGCAGTCGACGTGTTAATATCGAGTATCTCAATATTTTTAATGTTTAATATTCCAATGGTTTTTTTTACTGTGTTTTAAATTGTCTTATTTTTTTCCTATTAAAATTTCTCGAGCTGTTCAAGAGTAAATATAAATAGAACAAATATAAACATTAAAGAAACACATAAAGAAAATATATATAACATTAAAAATTAATCGAAAAATATGAATAAAGTGGAAACGTGTATATTAAAAAAATTGAAAAAATATTATATAAAATATATATAAATAATTAGAGGTTTATATAATAAATGTAGAATTGGTATATTTTGTTCCAACGTATTTCTTCAAACATGACCCAGGGAAGCCAAAAACTTGGACGTCCCTGACACAGACGCTGCAACTGTGCACACGCCGATACTGCAGAGGTTCCGTTCTAATGTAGGCTGTATAATTATTGCGTAATTAGCAAATTTGAAGACCCATATATAGTGATACCAGCCCGGTAATGGGAATAGTTGTACCATTAGCGGGATGGTAGAGGAAATGCAGTAGTAGCGGTGGTGGTAGTGGTAATAGAATCCAATCGATCGATGAATCGTACATTATCGAGGGTCGTTCGAGTTTGATGCATTATTACTCCCCAACAATCCGATACTATATGCAAGCCGTTCATTTGATACTAACGATATTCCCCGGGCCGTCTGGTAGCGGACTTCAAGAGTGCGGTGAATTTTATGAAAAACTGTGGAAACACATGGATACTAACGGTCAACCGTCCGTCGGTATTGGATGCAGTCGTGATTTCTACAAAAACATAGTACCGGACATACGGAATAATAATGATGATAATATTAATGTTAATAATAATAATTATCCCATTTAGTTTTAGAAATTTCATTACTAAATAGAGAGGAAGTGCATAAGTAGTTCGCATAAGAATGCGAAAGAACGTTTACCTGAAATACAGAGACTGTTTTTCTTATCCTTCCTTTCTTTCGGCTTTCGAGTTTACTTTAAGTGTATTAGTATGACGGTAGAGTCATCTATCGGCGATCTCACGAATGATCGCGTGTACATACTTACGTACGTCAGTCTTCTGTACTTTTCTCTCTTTACTTTTGCCTCCGTCCCTCCTATTCGTTTTCTCACTCCCTCTCCCTCTCCTTTTCTTTCTGTTTCTCTCTGTCATTCGTTAGAATATCTTTACTTTTTATTTCTTTCTGCTTCATCCGACCGGCAAGTTCCGTTCTTCCAACGAAGGGCACGTCTCCAACCTAACCTGCGACAACTGTCCCCTCTTCTAACATCACACTCCTCTACTGGCACTAATACTACCCCTACTCTTACTGGATTACCCGCCCTCTTATTCCTCCCCTCCTTTTTTGAATTCCTAAACTCATAATCCGCCATATCACCGGTACTATACCATATCATCGCGATCATAATTATAATTCTATATTTATTATAATTGCAATTACAATTATATTGCATACAATATAAATACAACAGTATATATATATATATTCCAAGAAGTTGATATATATAATCATTTTTTAAAATCGAGACTAATCGGCGTCCCGTTAATCCTGTAGTTGCTGAGAACCTACAGTTCTACAGCTTCACCAGTAGCTCGACGTTACTGTTACTGGTACTGGCACTCTTTCTCTTACTGCTGCTGTTTCTTCCCAGCAGAGGTAGTTTGCTTGCTTGCTCGCAGGCAGGCACGCACGCTCGCTCGCTGCTATTCAACTATATTATATTGGATCCCCGTCCCCTCCATGCCTCTCTCTCTCTCCTACTCCTTCTTCTTGCTTCTTGCTTCGACAACGACACACAGCATATCCCACCACTATTTTGAACGCGACGCGAAAGGAGTGTGTCCACACGTCGAAATGTAGGATGGAAAGTTGAAGCGATAGAAAGAGAGAGAGAAGGAGGAGAAGTTTACATTATTATATGTAGAAAAGAGTAAAGCAAGGGACAGAGACACTACACTACACTCACTGCCATGCTCCATAACGTTGTCTTGCTTTCCTGCTGCCTCTTCGTTCACGGTCACACCCGCAGAGATTCTCATTTTTCTCTTTTACCCGGTTTCCCTTGTTATTATTACGTTGCCGAGTATCGCAGGTAAATGGAAATTTCGATCTAGTTTAAAGCAATGAGAACGAATAAGAAATCGCACGAGGGTAAAATTCATTTATATTTTAAATTTACATTAATAGAAAAAAGTGTTATCAAAAAGAATTAGTTATCGAATTTCAAACTGTGGAACTCAGTTTCCCAAAAATGATGGGGAGTAAGATATTTTATGATTTTTTTTCATTTTTTAACAGCATATTAAAAAAATTATCAAAAAAAGTATATATGAAAAAAAGCATCCTTTGGTGACAAATTTTAACAGCATCGAAGAATTCTTGGAACGAAAGTGAAATTTGAAAATTGGAGATTCAAATTTCAAATTTTGTTCGATTTCGGATTAAAATTTCTAATTTATCCATTTTTCATGAAAAGCCATTTGCAGCAAAAAAGAAGAGAATTCATCAAAAACCCCTAGAAGTCTGCAAATCCGCTTCCCAAATTAACAGAACAAGAAAACATCTGTCAAAATCATAATCACAATTTTATCTACGAAACCAAGATTTGCTTCTTTACTTCTTTCTTGGAACTCCTTAAACTAATTATTACTAACACCCTGAACCACCTTCCTTATTTAATTACTTACTCCCTACTTACCGTGCTAATTAATTACTAATATTAATTACGGCACCACTCCCTGGTTGCTAAATCCCTAAAATCTGTGTATAGTAATTTGCATTCTCTTTTCTCTTTTTCGCTTGCATGAAACAGAAGGAAAAAATAAAGAAAAAAAGATCCGCAGGCTGAGAATCACTGAGGGTAGAGCGGTATAAGACCGGCTCCACCTAGCATAGGGTGAACGGGTCGGAGGCCGTCGGTTACTCATAGAGTTGCTCTCTTCTTATTATTATTGTTATTATTACTACACAAACGAGCACTAACACATGCGCATTGAAAGCAGAAGAAGAAGAAGAAGAAGAAGGAGGAGAAGAAGAATAAGAAGAAGGAGATGAAGATGAAGATGAGGGAGAAGGAGAAAAAGGAGAAAGAATTGCAGGAGTAAATCCAAGAGTGAGAGAATGATAGAAAGGTAGAAAGAAAGAGAGCGAGAGGAAGATAGAATCAGTGAGAAAAGAAAGAAAGAGACACAGAAAGAACGAAGAGTAGAGATAGAGGGCACAGAAAGAGGGGACAGAGAGAGAGAGAGAGAGAAAAGTAGAGACAGTGGAAAGGAGAAAGAGAGGGAGAGGGAGAGGGAGAGAGAGAAAGAATGAGAATGAAAAAGAGAGAAGGAGAGAAAGAGAATGAACGATATAAAGAAGAGAAGGGCCTATGCACGCGGCATAGGCATGCGCATAGGCATGCCTTATTTTACTTGCTTTGCTATATACATTTAATACAGCAATGTGGGGGAAGTACCGGTGCAGTGGAGGAAGTAAAACAGGTTGACTCGCGCGCGCGAGGCATCATGCTGATTTTTACTATGGAGCTTTCAGAGGAGTAGGTAGTAGGGACATTCGGATTCCCTTCTTTCTTACTCTCTCTCACTCCCTCGAGGGAAAGGGCGAGAATGAGAGGGCAGGAGGCGGAGAAGGGAGAAGGTTTGAACATGATAGCGTACAGATTGGGGAGTGGGGGGCGCAGAAGAGATTTAAAACGAACAAGGAGAAAAGAGACGGCGTTCAGTGAAGAGTTTCGAAACAAGTGGGGGTTGTTCAGGGGAGGAAGAGGCACGGTTCGAGGGGTAAACGTCGAGGTTGCCGCACTTACTACACTTCTACCTTGCGTAGCTTGCCATTATCGCGTTATTCCTCCTACTTTCAGAAGGCGAAAGAGAGGATGCACGAGACGACGTTCGACGTTCCACGCTACGTACGCGTACGTAAGAACGTATGTGTACACCGAACGCTTTTTTTTCTCTTGCGTTTCGAAAAAGGAATGTTTCTGGCTCTGGGTAATTACGAATTGAATGAACCGCGAGAATTTCTTCCAATTGCAATGATTTTTTTTATAGATTAGGATGGGGGAATTTCACGATGTAGGTACGGTAGCTGTAGCGTTTGAAATTTTTACCTCCTAGTCTAGTAATTTTATGCTTAACGTTGCAAAAATTGTTGCAATGTTAGGATCCCTTTTGTGGAATATTAATTGTTTTATAATAATTATTACATAATTACGAAATTTTCGTAATTATTAAAGTTTCTTCTATATGATTATTGAAAATGCACATTCTATTTTTCAAACCTATCACAAGGTGGAAGAATGCCCCCCAGGGGGTTTCTTCGTCCCACTCCTTTCTGCCCCTTTTAAACCGCATTATTCCTGAAAGTTCTAATTATCAATGCTGATAATTCGGAATCCGAAACTTTGACGACGAGTACCTTGGAGGACTGCAAACTTTGGGTGCATCTGTGCCGCAATTTTATTGTGCATAATGCAGAAATGGAATTAATTAGCAATTATAAAAGAAGATAATTATTATTCCGCAGGAAAAAGGAAATTAGCATTAAAATTCATTTTTTTGCCGTGTATCATGTTTTAAATTACACGATTTTCAATTACGAAAATAATTATCATTATTAATAGTATTAGTATTATTAGTAGTAGCGTAATCATAGCAATAAATTTAAAATATTAATTTTTCGATTGTGATTATAAAAGTAAGAAATACTTTAGGCGTGGAATTTTGCATACGAAGGTTAAATATATATATAAATAATATATATATAAATTAACGATAGATTTTTTTCGACTCGATTTTATTTGTATTTCCGCGGCAAACTCTGCTTCGCGTTCCGCCGGAATGGTCCGTTGCACTATAAAAATTCCTAGAAACCCGTAAAATGCATCTGCATCGGATATACCGAGGGTCGTTAAAAAGGAACAACAACTGTAAATAAAAAAAAAACTTACACATAACCCTTTGATTCCCCTTTTCGCGATATCTAACTATTATCTCAGAGAGCGGTAAAACACGGTAATATCTATTTATTTACTTCCTGTACCCACTCCGACTGCACCTTTTATACGGTTACTAATTTCACGAGGAATGTTTGATTATCGTTAACCTCAAGCAGCGTGTACATGAGTACACGTGTGTACTCATACAGAGAAATGACACTCCGGTTTGTATGCTTGCGTTTATAAAATCGAAAAAAGAAAAAAAAAGGGGAGACGAGCACACCGGCGGTACTTATTGTTAGTATATACACTTGTAACCAGATTCATATATATTCGATTATCATCCATAAACAAAGTAAACATTGTTTTTAATAATAATAATAATAATAATAATAATAATAATAATAATAATAAGTTTCTTCCTTTTTTTGATGCGACACCAATAGCGTGACGCGGAAAGAACTTATGGGACACCCTAATATATAATGGATTAATTTTGACTTCGAGAAAACACAAAGCGCAAGAAAAATATAATGAATTTGTGTACTTTTATTTGCAAAATTTCGAAATCTGGTAGTAGAAGTCCAATTTTGAAAAAATTTAATTATACAAAATTGTGAATCAATATAATTGCAATCTTGACAAGGAAATTAATTTATTACCCTTTCACTTGAAAATACAATTAAAAATAAATTTGTTACAATTAGCTAGATGTTCAGGTATTAATGAGACTGGAAGAATCACGGAAATTGTTGTCCACCAAAAAACTGAGAAAAACGAGGAAGAATAAAAAGTGAGAAAAATGGAAATAAAATATTAATTATTTATCCCACAAATGGCTTATCAGAGAGGAAGGATGAATACGTGTGTATGATTATGTGTATGCATGTAAATAAATAAAACGAATAAATTTGACAAGCTGCTTGCTAATTTAGTTAGGTTAGTTCCCCCATATTTTACTAATTTCATTTTTCGTACCAATAAATAAATTAATATAATAATATATTATCATATTCTATAGTAATACCAAAATCTACGTTATAGTGTAAAAATACTATTTATACTCGCACTACTAATTAGGTACGCGATTAGTATAATTAATTTTTTCTGCACAGATTAAAAAAAAACAACTTTTTAGCCTATCCGTGGACCCTGGAATTAACAACAAATTATTGTTAATACATTAAACAATCGCCTCGCTCGTTGCGACAACAGCTAATCCGATAGTAATTGTAAGATATGCGTTGAAGAAGCTGCGATACAGTTTTTGCCGCGAAAGGTGGACATTCCGTGATTTACATGAAAGTCATTATTGTCCAGTTTGTCGTCACGCGATAGTTGTAAGAGTTCGTTATGGAGAAACTATGAAAACTGGTTACTCGTTGTCTCGACTCGACTCGACTCGACTCGTCTCTTCTTTCCTAACGGTGCGTCATAATTGCCTTTATTAATTCTTCCGCCTTCGTAGCATAGCTCAATTTGCGTCAATCTTTCGTTGCCATAAGACACCAATTTTTTATATCTACGGCATGTCTCTCACCACTTATTTAATAAGTATTACAAAATTCACGTGCTTTCGACATTCCCCGCAACGCCATGGCGAAAGACGGAGAAGATCATCAACAGGGATTTACTTTCTTTCAATAATAATAATAATAGTAATATGTACGGTGAGAATATTATTAATATTTTGTGGTGTGCCAATATTTTATCACTTTAGATCGTTAATGTTTTAAATACTATTACCATTCATGAAAAAATAAAAATATCATTTTAATAATAATAATAACTGAAATATTTTAATGCACAGGTAGAACAAGAAGGAGACGAAGTTCTATTTTTGAGGATTTTACTTTCTCATCGATAATAACAGGAATAGTATTTGTTGATAGTATTAATATTGACAGTATGAACACTATTATTAGTTACTAAGAAACAAATATTTTAGTATCACTGAAGTGAGAGCAAGTATCAATGTATTATTAATAGCTTTCGTGCTCGCGAAATATTCCGCTCTTGGGTGCAAATGGGTTAAGAAAAAAAAGAAAGAAAATGGTACCGTCGGAACCCTCGAAATCTTAATAGAAACAAAGTTATAGGAACTTCAAAAAAACATTTTTTTTAATTTTGCCGCAAAATTGCCATTTTTTTCGGGACCTTCCCGAAAAACCTAAGACTAATTACCCATCGCGGAGCATCGATCAAAGACGGTCCGAGATCGAGCATAAAGGTCAATTTTTGGATCTACTTTTGCCACCCCAAAAATGGGTCAAAAATAAATCTTCAAAATCCAAGGTCATTTCTAGGGGTAATTTTCGCGTAGAAACCATATCGCGAGTGTTCGGGGGCAAAATTTCAATATGAACAAATTTATAGCGAATTTTTCGAAGAAATTACGATTAATATAATGCGAAGAAGATTGACAAATTAAAATACACGCGCGGTACGTACGTACGTATTTACTATAATTATATGCATGTATGTATGTAGCATCTATCGAATATTAAAATATTCAAATTTATTATTATTGCAATTTATAATTTATCTATCATAGTAAAGGCTTCGATTTTATTCTGATGAATTTTAATATCAAAAATTGTAATAAGCAATTTTAGCAAATGTCGAAAATTATAATGAATCTATTACGTAATAATACGAAAAAACGAAGACGAAGAAGAGGAAGGAAGAAAACGAGAAAGATCGAAATAAAGGAGAAGAAGGCGTGGGCGAAAAAGGGACGGAGATATTGAAGAAAGTTGAGGTTGAAAAAGAAAGGAATGCGGAGAATGGACGGTAATTGTCCGATGCACTTGGTCGTGGTTTCTATGCACTTGAGAAAGGAAAAAAAAAGAGAGAGAGAAAGAAAGTCGAGGAGGAGAAGAAGTAGAAGGGTTAGTTGTCGAATGATTTAACGAATATATGGCGCGTTGGTATTCCCATAGCATTTCTCAGCAGGGAGGGTATAGAAGGTGGATGGATGGCAAGTTGGTAGTTGTGCTTTTCGCGACGTAAAAAAAAAAAAAAAAAATCGCCAGGAACATCAGCCATAATCGTTTCTCGGTATCAACATCATCCCGGCAGAATTATTGACAAACCGAGCGATATGCTATAAGAATAAATATCAGCGCTTTAACACTGATTTATACTTCAAATTTAACCCCATCGCTCGCTGTTTGTGCCTGCTGTATAAATATCACGATATGGCTGTTCATTCTTTTTTACTCCACCGTGGAAGTTCGTTCGCTGGAGCCGGTGGTACCAGAAATGACGATTCCACCGAACCTTCCATCTCTTTTTTAAGAAATTCAACCGTAACGAGAGACAGAAGAAAGAGACGTCGTTGGTTGCCTGGCAACACCGATTGCAGGTAAAAAAAAAAGGTTTTTGGGCAAAAAGAAAATTTTTCGGCCCCGGGTTGCTCGAAAAAAAAAAAGAACTTACTTTATGACTCGGAGATTCGACAATTGGACACACCGGTAAGAAAAGTTTGTCACTCACCTGGAACAAGAAAAAATAAGTTTGCATTAATTTTTTTATATTCATGCTTTTTAAAATTATTTATTAATTCTTTGATTTACCGAGTATAGAAAAACAATATTTCTTCGTGAATTATTTGTTATTATTACTATTGCTGTAATAGTACTGGTAGTAATAATAATAACAACAATATTATTGGTATAGTAATTATAATCATAATGGTGATGATGAAAATAATAATAATAATATATAACATATCTAGATGAGAGGTGCAAAAGATAGATGGAGGAGATAGAGAGAGAGAGAGAGAGAGAGAGAGAGAGAGACAGACAGACAGACAGAGAGAGAGAGAGAAGCTGATATATGCGTGGCCTGTCATCTGAGAGTAATAATCTTGTAAAGGTGCATAAGGAGCGCGAGATACAGCGACTTATAAGAAAAGTGTAACAGACAGAGAGAGAAGCAAGGGCAGTAGAAGGAAGAAATGAAGCTGAAGCTGAAGCAGAAGCAGAAGTAGCAGCAGAAGCAGGAGCAGCAGCTACATCTACAACGGCAGCAGCACGAAGTGGAGGAGTTTTAGTTGCAACTTGCGAGCCACGACGAAAGAAAGAAAGAAAGAAAGAAAGAAAGAAAGAAAGAAAGAAAGAAAGAGGGAAAGAAAGAAAGAAAGACGAGAGAAGAAACGAGGATCAACAACCTGCGAGTACTCGTACTCCACCTCCACATCCACCTCCTCCTGTCCCTCTTCTTCTTTTACATCGACACTCTACTGTGTACAAGGGAATACATCCCCTCTTTCCGTACCTATAAGGTACCTTTGGCAGAACCTTTGAGCTACGTTTGATGGTTCGTGTCTTCAATGAAAACTCACTAGCCCAAAAACACCCCACACACACACACATTGAAAACAACAATAATTACTGTAATGACGATTAGAACAAGAATGGAAACAGCAACAATAGCAATACCAATAGTATCAACAATGTAAACAAAAAGAAAACAAATTTGAGGATTCTGAGTAATAACGACAATTACAGCAACAACAACGACAAAAACAAAATAGTAGCAGCAAGAGCAATAACAATGACAAGGACAACAGTGGCAACAACAGCAACGGCAATATCGTGGAAAACTTTATTATAATGAAATATCCCATAAAGTTGATTATTTATATAAGTAATTTGAGGATTTTGCTCATAAGGACACGCTTATTATCCTTTAAGCGAATTTTCCGCCGGCAAAAGGACTCGACTCCTAGACAGCCGGATCCCATTTACGCCGCTTTCATCCTGACGAGCGATAAAGTTCGATACATAAAGCAAACCTTCTATTCTTATTTATGTACGTACAGGCGTCTCCTTTCACAGCCCGCGAGGCCGACGCTCGATGTCTCCGTCTGCCTCGCTCGAGTCGGCTCGGCTCGGCTCGACTCGGCGTGGCGTGGCTGGCTGGCTGGCTGGCTAAGCTATATCCTCATACCTAACGGTTGCAAGAAGAAACTTCAACTATTATTGCGGTGATTGCCTATGTACCTGTTAACGCGTACCGAAGCAGGCGCACCAACCAGACACCATGATCGCGAAGGTTAATGCCACTTGAGGTAAAAGAGAAGAAGAAGAAGAAGAAGAAAGAAGAGAAGAAGATCTCTTTGAATTCCATTTTATTCCTTTACGGACCTTCCACACCCATAATAGTTGCGTTAATTAACTGTCTTTTATATAGACCGGTTTATCAATTTACTTATATGAGGGTTCGGATCATTAACTCGCCAAGATTTACATACGACAGAGGTCTTGATTCCCAAGACATGACCTGTCTAACATTCATTTTCAGTGTCCGATGCTCCTTACAATGTTCGCCAGCGAGGGCCAATACCGAAACACGGGTTTCTGTCGTTCCCAAATCGAAAGTTGACAAGCGGCGCGGTATCGCTCTTTTTATTCCGTGTTTCAAAAATACTGGAATTTTTGGACACGAGACAGAAGAAGCACGACCGTGCCGCTTAGCACTGAAACGGTTAATCAATTTTTTGTCGTACCCGAATTGTTAATTTTTGTAATAAAAACGAATTTTTAAATTTTGCTATGTTTTTAACAGAACCCAAAAATTAGACCCTCTCCTTTTAATCAAAATTTATATGTTAACCCTTTCAGGAGTAGTGGGACGTATACGTCCCACCGATCAAATTTACTATCTAATTTATACAAAATTTATAAGAAAATGGCAAAAGTAAATACACTTCCAGGTATCTATTAAGTATTTCATGTAAAATAACGGTGAATTTTCTCTAAAAAATGTGTCCCACAAAGATTTAAGAAAAATCGGGTAACATTTTCGATTTTTTTAAATTCTTTTATGAATTTTGTACCTCACGTGGTACCGATACTTTGAATAAGTGGCGTATCGAGCGTGGCAACATTTACCATTCCCCTTGCATGGTAACGAAAAACACGCATGACGTTATTCGCAACGAATGGAAATACGCGAATCGCAGCCAAGATGATAAATTTCTGCAAATGTTGCTTTAACACTAACATTTTCTAGTCCGCGAGGTGTGTAAGATCCAATTAGTTACCTTTCCACAACGATGCCATCGAATGTACTATTAAGTGAATTACACGCTCTTATATATTACATTAGAGTCGTTGTTTTATCCTACCAGCAAATATATACATATACAAAGTATGTATAAATAGTATACGTCTTTTAACATTGCGTTGCCTTGTATTTAACACTGGAAAAGTTACCAAGAGGACGAGGATGTACCTGTACAAACAAGTGCATCTGAAAGAGATCCGAGGAGATATTTTACTTATGAAAGGAACGCGTTTTCCTTCCTTTAATGTAATATATTTTTTATAGTTTTTTTTTAAAATTATTAAGACACCGAGAAAAGCAGAAAATTATTGAACCTTCTGCAAAATTTAAAAAGTTTTAGTCCCAAAAACATTATGATTGGGATGAATTTTTGATTTGCTTAATTTTTAAAAGCACCAATAGTTCAAAAAATAATTTCAATCTACAGAATTTATATAATTTTCTGTCTCAAAAGGGAGGCTGCGAAATTTTAAAATCATTTTTGAAAAATCTCAGGTTTCGGTAATTCCGGTAAAACTATTCTTAAATAATTACTAACAATTTTTTAATTAGGAGTTTGAAGGAGGTACAATTTACTTAAAAGAAGTAAACAATTTCTTTGGTATTTTTGAAAAAGCAAATTAATTTTTTTTATATTTTTTTTGTAATTGCATTATCCGTTTTTATTAGTTTTTATTTGCAGCAGTTTTGTAATTTCACCGATTCCATTTTTGGCGAAATACTTTACTTTTTTTTATTTGCAAAAATACTGAAATTTTCGTGAAAAAATTGCTCCCCATGGTCCGTCGATGTTTCGAAACTGCAATTTCGACTTTTATCGGCAACCATTCGAATCGACTAAAGTCGCATGGTAGCCGGGAACAATCAATTAAAAGCGGTGAAATCTGATCGCGGTGCATTCGAATATAATCGATTTCGATTTTGGATTTGAAGTTGTACATTTTCAATAGTCCGCTGGGCTTCTCGTTATTCCATAGCGGAATTGTCGGAATTGCAGGAAAGTTTGACAGTTTGGCTCTCGGCCAGACCACAGACGACGGGAACGAAACGGTTTTTTCACCCGCTGCGATAGAATAGGATGAGTATAATAGAAGGGGGTAATATTTTCCTCGCGTTTAAAAAAAAAGATTATAAAAAAACGTGGAACGATTTCAAAAATGTCCGATGGTCGAATTTTTTCCCACCAGATGCTTCCAACGTCTGATCGCATTTTTACGCTATCCTCATTGATTTTGAATATAATTGTTATTATTATACAGAGACAGTTGTGTCTATAATATGAAATTGTCAATTAAAAATATTAGAATCGATGATTTAATATCCCTTTGATAATAATTATATTGATTTTAGAAAAATGCGAGCCATAAAAGTTAAGCAGATACGGAATCAAATATTTATGAAAATATAAAAAGTAGATGGAAGGATAATAGACTGGAAAATAGAGGTATGAAAGAACGTTAATGTTATAATTTAATTTTTCACTTCAGTTGTCTTTGAAATGTGTGTCATTCCACCGAACGGCATTCTCTGTTTGTTGATATGGTATGTAAAAAAATACGAACAGATACAGATATACAGGATTTTCGATAAGTCCTTGGCTAATTGAATTTTCTATGAAAAAATAATACCTACTGAAAATATTATCGAAAAAAATTCGGTAAGGATTGAAAAAAGATTTAGCAAAAAATACGTATTCAAGGGATAATTCGAATTCAACATTTTTTCGAAATGTTATTTGAGGAAAATGAAATTAACAACTTTGGAAAATCAATTAAAATAGTACTTCTGTCTGTATTTGTATAACAACAACACCAACAACACCAACAACAACAACAACAACAACAACAACAACAACAACAATAATAATAATAATAATAATAATAATACACGCCTAAATTGAAGACATTACTTTGTCAGTAGCAATATGTGTTTGCACTGGTATGTGCAAACACATACATATACGCATACACACATACACATACGCATACAAATGCAAATACAAATACGCATAGAGATTTGAAAGAGGGGTTCCTCATCATCGTGTAACCGTTAAAGCACTTTGACAAAACGACCTTGCTAGCTAGTTGTCTTCATACTCTGTACCCGACAATATTAATTAACAATGTTCCACTACTACACGTCATCAGGACTGATAACCCAGGGCCTTGATATAATCACTAAACTCAATCACGTTACTTATTCTTCTCTTATTCGCAAGAATGGAACTCTTTCGTTTTATCTTACGAATTGTTTCATGCAACGTTTTTCTCTGTCACACTCGCTCTCACTTTTCTTTATATTCTAATTAGCAACAACGTGCACGCTTTTTAAGTCTTATCGGTAGTCATGGAAAAACTCGAGTGATCATAATTTGGAAAGTTTTTGAGTTGAAATCGAAGCTATGCCCGAAAATTCGATTATTGAGGTTAACCTTTGCGCCCTTATCCGTCCTTAGCAAAACCCTTATCCGATGTATTTTTCCGCGAGAAATCCATTTTCATTGTCAAAATTTCAGAAATCTAACGGGAAATGCGATGCACCCTATTTACCGGGCGAAGATCAGTCAACCCTCGGCCGAAACAATCGATTTTTGGGCATTTTCAGGAGACCTTCGTCCGATGTATTTTTGCACGAGGAATCCAGAGGCACCGTCGAAATCTCTGATTTTCCAAGACAAATGGTCCTTTTACCAAAAAAAATGTCATTTTTTTTTTCGAAAAATTCGCTATAACTTCGTTCCTATTGAGATTTCGATCCCGGACTCTCGCGCAATCGATTCTCTGCGCCAATTCACCCCTAGAAATGACCTTGTTGAGCTTGATTTCGGACGCTGATCTGCGTCCGATGCACTTATCTTTCCCGATTTTTCCACCTAAGGAACGATTTCCGATGGAGAAAAAAAAAACGGGGTTGCGCTAATATCGAACTACCAATTGCTTCTGCCCCCTTTCCCTCCCGTTCGACTATTATTACGGCTCCTCATTCGCCACTGAATTGTTAATGACATCGACGTTTCTGTGTGCGGTGCATATGCATATGCATATGTAGACGGATAATAACAGTTCCATGATTCACTACATAAACTATTCTCTATTGCAGAAATAAGAGAGTGTACCAAGCTAGGTAGCCGACTAGTCAGCTAGCAGGCAGTTGCAAGCAGCAGGTAGTGCCGATATTGCAGCAGCTAAGCTTCGGTACACAATGCACACATGCATGGTATGTACCTATGCGTTGCTTTGCGTTTACGGGAACCTTTGTTTGGCAACATTAAGAGGGAAACTCATGCAGTTCTTTCATAATTTCCTCTTTTTTATCCATCTTATTATCTGTATTATTAATATTATTATTATTATTGTCATTATTAGAGATAATCATTATTTTATTAAAAATAAAAAGAAAAAAGTGTGTACGAGGGCGTTGATGTGTCAAGTCGAATCATAAGTAACTTCCGCTTTTTTTTATCAGACATTTATAGCCGCATCGGAAGTTACTTATGACTCGACGATACGTTTACACATTTAGAGTGATACATTTAAAATAGAATGATTTCTTCCCAAAACATCAAGAAGGATCGTATCGGACCACTGAACCGATATATGTATGCAGCTAAAAATAATTCCAGCGATGAAATTACGACTGATAAAGCGACTAATTTAACCCGAGGTATAACGTGATGAGAATGAAACCGCAAAAGAAATTTAAAATACCTACTCCCCAGGATGATAATAAGACGAGCTGCAGATTGCATTTGCATGAAATCTAATTGTACTCTATTAAAGAAAAAACGATTTATTGCGTATCTGCTGCATTCGTATGGGTACCCGCGATAAGTAGGAATATGTACAATGTGGAAAGCTAATTTTCACCGTATGGGCGCGTTCCAGGAATTTTTGTTTCACGACATGGAAGTATTCTCCATTGCATCGTAAAGGTTGCAACGGATTAATGCACTCTGGGATTGTCGCATTGAATTTTCTGTTGAATTCAATCAATGATATATAATAAAAATATTATATACCTATATAATATTGAAGATATATATATATAATGAAAAATTACCAGTTTTGGTAGAATATTTTTTATTGCAGTGGTCAATTTTACCAAGTCCTAAGACTTTCTTTTTGCTGCTTCAAAATAGGCAAAATGCATTTAAAATTAAAAATGCACTGTTTGTTATTATTCCCTGTTTCAAATAACAATAGCAAAATGCTAATTATAAAAAGTGCCATATTTTCTATAATTTGAAAGCCTCGCGAAATCTAGAGATAACTACAGTTCTACTAACAATAAGTGAATGGGTCACCTCAAAAACCTTGTAAGGTACGAATTGCAGATTGTTCAAAAACACCCGAAAATGAAGAAAGTAACCTGATGGTGCAATAATAGAATAGGTCACCTCAAAAACACCTCCAAAATTGTAAGGTACAAATTTTCAAAAATAATTATTATCGCACCATCGGGTAATTTTTTTCATTTTCGGGGGTTTTGGAACAATTTGCAATTTGTACCTTACAACGTTTTTGAGGTGACCCATTCAATTATTGAAATTCGCTGTTAAAATCCGTTCGACGTCCCTTCCAACTTCGAGGAATAGCAAAAATGCCGGTTGACCCGATCGAGATTTTTTTCTCGAGTGCAGCGGGAGGCTGTGAAAAGTTCACATCTCGGCGAACGCGAGACCCTACCCTACCCTACCTATGTAAGTACCCAGCACTTCTGGAAACTACATACGCCAAACCAGCTAGCATCGGTATTAATACGATCGTATGAGTCGTAACTAAGATTACAACAGCGAAACTGGGAGAGACTTCGCTATTATTCAGCATTGCCGTGTATTGCGAATTACGTAATTCCTCACTCGGTTACTTTCTATAACATAGCCAAGTTGAATCGGTAGCATTTCGTGTCTCTCCTCCAGCCACAAGGTTACTGCGAGAGCCTTCTGCGAACACTTTTCCTATTCCGCGCGAACGGCGATACGCTCAAATGGGAGTTTTCAAGACCCCAATTCTGACCCAGTACGAAAAAAAAAAACAAAAACAGAAAAACGTTTAGAAAAATTCGCTAAGAAAATACAGAAGATGAGTTTATGCCAATTATAATAAAATTACACTGAAAAAAATACTCTAGATTTCAATGAAATCAGTGCAATTGGAAGAAATAAAATTGATTCAAAAGCAATGACGATGCGTCAAATATTCGATAATTTTGTTTAAGAAACTTTGTCATTGGTTGAGTGACAAAATTAGATGCACCAAATATTAAATGGTTGTGGCAGCCCGTGACAATTTTCTTCTTGAACCAATAATATTTTTTTTTTAGATTTACAATAACATTAGAGTCAATAAGGGCTTCCTATAAATCTCCGTTATCTTTCAAATAAATTTTATTATTTCACGTCACGAGCACATGTTTATTATGTTTCGTAACTATTTTCATGATTTTTATATTCCATTTTTTCTCAGTATATAAGCTACTTTAATTTATTTCAATAATATTTAAATTTCCATTCGATTATTTAACGATATTTCGGGGCATAATTAACACCATAATAATAATAATAAGAAGAAGAAGAAGAAGAAGAAGAGGAAGAAGAACAATAATAATAACAACAATAATAGTAATAATAATAATAATAGTAATAATATATTACATACGCCAGGAAAAATACAACCAAATTCATCCTACTGGCAAGAAATGGAATTCTTAAATTTTAGAATTTTAAAATTATTTCAGTGAAACATATCATGGAAAATGGGTAGAAAAGGTAGATCGAATAGTTGAAAAGAATTACGAAGCGATTCGAATCCTATACATATAGTTATGTTATGCCTGCTCAAGGATATCTCACGATCAAGCGATTTATACAGATATTACAGGAATGAATAACGTACGTTGCACGGGTGGTGATGGTGGTGGTGGTAGCATGGTAGTATTGTTAGTATGGTAGTGTAGAGTGCGTGCAAGGGTCCCAAACCCTATCATTACTATCGAAATTAAATACAGATATCTAGGAATTCGGGGAAGGTCTGAATCCTGTAAGTGATTCGATGGAATTCGGGAATCTTCGTATAGTCAATTTTTTTTATATACCATCGCTATAGTGATACCTACTCGAATTTTTATTTCTTTTCTGCTAAGATAGATCGAGACGGGCAAAATGCATTAGAAATAAAAAATCCAACTTATGGAATGCACGAGTCCGAAAGTCTCTAGCTGCCGAGATGTCAAATGGAAAATACACATTTTCGGAATACAAAAAGTCCACTTTTTCTGTTCTTTTCTTCATTTTTTTTATTTATGAAAACTACGGAGCAAAGGAAATTATGTTTTGTTGTAGATAAATTGCAAAAAAAATTAGAAACCCAGTTATTCGTCGTATCGAAAATGATAAAACGAAAATCTCGAAAATAAGAAAGGGGTAAAAATCTATTTGAAATTATTATTCCATCGAATAAATTATGATGCAATCGGTACTTTAATTTTTTCAACTTTCCTATACTTCCTGAATTTTCCCTCCGATCCTCTTTTTTTGATATACCGATGCATGTATGCACGCACGTTGATACCTAATCAAAAAATGAAATAGGAAAAGAATTGAAAAGCAGAGCCGAGCAGAGCCGAGCAGAGCCGAGCCGAGCCGAGGCGAATCGCGTCGCAGAGAAGGAAAGAATGACCGAGACGCGGTACCGATATGGTACATATGCGGACATACGAGCATCAACGACACGCATCCTCGTATGTACGCGTGGCGTGCATGTGCAATGTGCAACGTGCATCTACCAATGGCGAGCGAAATTAAACGAGCAAATCTCATTTCCCCTTTCAGCAATAGTTGCTGAAAAGCAGCGCAGGGGTAGGTAGGTGGTACATAGTTGCAGGTACCATCGAATCTCCGTAAAAATGCGATTCGTTATTTTCACGGGATCCTCTTCTTTCCGTCCTTCCTTTATTTTTTTTTATGTCTGTTTGTCCAAATGCTCGCTACCCGCCGCCCTTTTTTTCCAAAGGTTTTAAAATTGTAAATGAAACCAGTCACGCGAGATCCCATAAACTGCCGATAAGCTTCTCTTTTTTTTTTACAATTTTGAAAAACAGATTAGCGTTACAACGTCACAGAGTTCATTGATGAAAGTTTCAATGCACATCCATGTGCTTGAAAGAACGTCCTTTCCCCTTTTTTCGCATAAAATGAGGGAAAAAGCGAGACAAAAAATAGATTAAAAAAGTTACAAATATTCAAGTGAACAAATTTGATTTCTTATTTGTAAAAAATTATTTCGAATATGTTACTTTATCTTTTCTGTTGATCCTAAGCATCGATTTCCCATATTTTCATAATTTGAGTCGTTAATTTTGAAAGTGGCGCAAGTCCAGTTTTTTTTTAATTCCCAAAATGTTTTTTATGACAGATAACTTCAAGTGGGACACGTTACTACAGCTAACAATTAAAAATTCCCAAACGGACTTAGGCCACTTTCAAAATAAACGGCTCATTTAATTATTGGTCAGTTTTTTGTTTGAAATGGAATTTCCATAAAATTCGGTGAAAAGTGGGTTTTGATAAATTTCACCGGATAATTAATGTAGATTTAACACTTTCAAAGCGTATGTTCGACCTCTGGTCGTATGAGAAATTTTCATGTGCGCGTATGGTGACCCTGGATAGACCAAAATGGGCTCGAAAATTGTCAAAATGTTTGTGAATAAGGTTTCGAAAGACGAAAAGTGGAAAATTTATTTTTTACGAAAATCTACAGTGAAAGGGTTTAAACAGGAAAAAGGAAACAAAAATTTAGAGCATTGTTTAGAAATTTATTTTCGAAATAGGCTGCATATTTTTATGATGAAATTCGGTTGAATTTGAACGGAAATTGAGTTATGGTAAATTTCACCATATAATTAATGCTGAACTGTTACGAATTTACTGTAGCCTATAGGGCATTGTGGAAATTGTTGCAATTGTGTAGAACAATGATTTATTATTTCCCTTCCACTGAGCGTAAAGTCATGAGATTGTTTTAAAACAATTGAAAATCCAAGACAACGCGAGAATAAGGAGAATAAGAAGGAAAGGGAGAAAAATAGAGAGATTTGAGAATCACTGAAGGCACGAGGCAGCTGAACGGACAAAGAGTGATGAACGGTTATTCGTTATTGCAAGTCGACAACCGGCAGCATACCGATTTTTATTCCTATTCCTATTTCTATTCTTATTCTTATTCCCATTCCTATTCCTATTTCTTTTCTCTTTATATCGTTGAAAAAAAGAAAATATTAATCTTCACAATTTATCTCAAATATCGCAGCATAAAATTCGCCAACTTAAATATTAATTAAGATATTAGGCAAATTTGAAGCAACTTAAATTTTATTTAAGTTTCATTAATATTTAGCAGTATGTTTAATAATATTATCAAAATATTTTATAGAATATATATATATTCCCATTCCTATTTTTTTTTCCTTGACATCAATTAACAAAATAAATTATTATTTTTAAAATTGATCTTCAACATTGTAGCATTTATTAATTTAAATTTCATTAATATATACCAATATACGTGTTATGTACAAAATATTTTATAGTATATATACATATACTTATGGTATACGTGTATTATACGATTACAACCACCATATGGCGTCTACGGCACGATGTTCTGCAGGGCAGGTATTATACACACACGGCATGAAAAGTTGCCGTATTACGCATTGTGCGTTTAACCATCCAAACCATGGAGATAGGGGTCCGGCAGAGAAATAGGACAGAAGTAACAACAGTAACAGCAGTGTCATCATCAGCAATAGCTGCAGTGGCATCAGCAGCAATAGCATTTGCAGGAGCATTTTGCTGGCTATCGTACGAGCGTTTATACGCACATGTGTGCGCGCATAATGCGTGCTACCTTTACTACCTTCTGCGAAGGGGTAGATATGGAAAATGGTTGCGCTACGAACGGGGCATACGAGCGATCCCACGAGAGTATATCGCCGGCGTTTTTTGCTCCCATTCGAAAGGCGATTACCGTTCCCATGCGAGAACAATGCAGTTGATGCAACGCGCGCGCGATGCTGATGATGAGGAAACGGCGCAAGAACTGGAGCAACTATGAGAAATTGACGGATTTCGAAGGAAGGGGGTCTCTCAAATCCTCACAGCGAAGTCCGATATTGGAAGGAAGTCCAGCGGGAGTATGGCGGAAGTACGCAGGATTCGGAAGGGGGGTGTAATTTTTTTTAGAAAAAGAAAAATAATTTTAACGCTGCCGTCCGCGCGGTCTGATCGGCATTCTTTCGTTTGGCGCCGGTAGAAATCTTTGTGTACGACACCAACGTGGTGCCACCGGCGTTTGCCCGCTAGTTTTCGCACGGCACCAACGTGGTGCCACCGGACGGCATTGGGTTACAAAAGATTACAATTTGCTAAGGAAGAAAGTATGGCGGAAATCTACGGCTAGTTTCCAAATGTGAAATTCGTTACATGTATTGGTAAGTATGGGAAGAGTCACATCGCGGTATCGTCACGTTTTCGGTGATATTGCGAATTTTCGACAGACGAAAGGCAGACAACGCATGAAAACCAGAGTACGGTAAAAAAAACCAATACACTCGAAAATGCAGGGGAAATGCCGGTTAAAGCTTCGTAAAATTTGCCATGTTATCAATGGTGCCAGGGTGAAATCGCCTGTAATCTTTTCCTCCTCCTACTCCTCCTCTCGCTCTTTCTCCCGACAAAGTGAATGCGGAAACGTTCGATGCATACAAGAAAGGCAAAGTGGTCATGCATATATAGAAGCAGCGAAAAGAGGATAAAGCATTAATCAATTGTTTGATATCAGTGCTATAGATGCGATATACGAGGAGCGCGATTAATAAATGAAAAGTACTACTTGTTGCTACTATTGCCACACTTCACGAGGATTGACTGAAGACATGATGCGACGGTCATATTCCGTCAAAGTGGAACGCTCGATGGATATATATATATACACACATATACATACATGCCATTCGCAATCGTGTGTTTGTCCACTTACTTGGAAAGAAAAGTCGCGATGAGGAATAGCAGCCGGTATGTATATGTATGTGTGCGAAAATCTCGGCCACACATAAAACGATATATAGTCATTATAAATAATTCTTTTCGTAATATGCAGAATCAATCCACTATCGTTCAACTATCGTCCACCCTAAATTGCATCTGAATTGTTTTTTTATTTTTTATAATGAAACATCTTACTCTGTTACTTTTTTTATCAAGATGATAATTAAAAAACAACAACAATAATAATAGTAATAATAGTAGTCCTAGTAGTAGTAATAGTAATAGTAAGAGCAAAAATAACAATAATAATAATAATAATAATAATAATAATAATAATAAGTTATTTGTAGCCAAAAAGATGCGTTGGTAAGAAAATCATAATGAATGTAAGAAACGATAGAAGAAGGAAAGAAGAAAATTTTTAAAAAGGTAGAAATAGGGAAAAAAAGAAATTAAAGTACTACGGAGATTTTGAATATAGTAAATGGAAGAAAAACGCCTGACAATCTCATTAGCGCCGCTTTGCGCATGGATAGGAAAGAATTCCGACGTGAAGTTTTGGTGCAAATAATGCTCCAGTGTGGTTGTTAAAAAAAAAGAATGAGCAAAAGGTGGTTCACTCTGGAAATCGATAGGGAAGGTACGAAGGGGACGCAGAGGATATTGAAAGGGTATTGTGCGTGTCTATACATGTATAGATACATCAAGAATGTATCTATGAATATATATTATATAATATAACTGTATATAAATATTGTCAATGTCACCAACGACCTACTAATTTTATCCAATCGTACTAGGATATTCCGCATTGGCTGGATTGCGGGAGCGTGGCGAAAATTACCATACTCCCGTTTGTATCCTTTGTTCATTATTTGGTGGCGAATCTCGATTCCGGGGTAAGCTAAGGTGAAGCGAGCTAGGGTAAGCTGGGGTTGTCCCCGCTGCTGTTGACACTGTTGATCTTTTGAGTACCACTGAGCAAGTGCTCGGCTCACTCAGCTGGGGTTTTAACACGAGAGACGAGAGCGAGCGAGTCGGAGGAAGAAGACGGAAAAGAGGGGAGCGAGATGGCAACAGCGCGTCGCTCGACGGACGACGGGTGGCACTATGCCTCTACATGCAAGATACATACGAACCTATAAGGCAATATGCTTATGCCGTGTATACATATTATATTGTATTATATTATATATTATATATAATATATATCAAGTATATAAAACGTGAGGCTTACAAATTCCGTAGGTTTCTCGTGCCAAAGGCTGTTTATCTCCACGAAGGGAATCATCGAACTCGAGAGATGGTAGTACTATGTAAGTGAGCAAGTAAGTATCGCCTAAGTCTACGCCGGGTCAGACTTCAGGCAGATTCTCGTACCTTGGTAACGCGATGGGAATTCTGCAGAACTCGGAACCCCGTAACTCGTGAAGTTATGGCGTTGACTCTTCGACTTACAAATAACAACAATGACTCTGGCTATGCATACGTGTGTGCATATACAGTGTGTGTGTGTGAAAAAAGGACGTGATTTCTCGAACGTTTGAAATTCTTCATCGAGTATCGATAGAATTTGAAATGCGATATTTTAAAAGAATTAGAGGAATCTTCAAAGCCTTCCTTTAATAACTTTATAAAGATCGAACATTTTTAAAAAATTGTGTTTTTACAATTTTATTTGTAATTTTAGTGCGTTGCTGTAAAATTCGAAAAATGTATTTTGAAACTAAAATTAGCCGATTTAAGGGTAGTAAAATTTGCAACTTCATTTTTTCCTTCCGAATTCAAACGTTCGGATATTTCGTGCATCGGGAACGAAACGCCGGCACAGAAAGTCAGGCGATTCGGTCACATCCTCCTCATCTGGAGTGCACTTTGAGGCAGGCACATCGCAAAAATAATTGACTTTGAAATTGAAGGGACATTGCTGCGTGAGACTACTTTAATTTTTATCATCGAGTTGACAGTAGGAGTGGTGGATTTGAAAGGAACGAGGAGGTGGAAGAAGAAGGGTTATAATTTATTTCATTATTCCGTCCCTCCACCCTTCCTTTGAACCGCCACTACCACCCCCACTCCCACTCCCACCCCAGCCCCTTCCCTTCTCTCCCCTTTTAATGCACGTATAACACGTGATTATTAATGCAATTGTCATATTTGCACTGTTATTAAAGTCCTTTTATTCCTACTTAATAATCGGGGAATCCTCCAACTGCGGATATAATAATCATATATGAGATGTACGTTACTTTTCATTCATTCGCTCCATTCCTTCCTCCTCTCGCCCTTTTTCGTTGTTATCCACGTTTTTTTTACTCGTTCATTGTAAACATTATTTTACATGTAGTAACTATATCATGCGACGTTTGCGAGGACGAATTTTATGAAACGAAAGGAAGCCACAAAAAAATGTCAAACTTGTCGGTATTTAATTCACAAAGGACGAAATTATTTTAAATGTCATTTTAGTATGTATAGTTCTGTTTGTTGCAAATAAATTATTATTCATCCTTTTATTTGTATTTGTTCTATGGCCCGACGTATTTTAGCATAATGTTATTAATTATTAATTACTGTTATCATTATTATTATTGCTATTATTATTATTATTATTATTATTATTATTATTATTATTATTATTATTATTATTATTATTATTATTATTATTATTAT
This sequence comes from Gasteruption jaculator, assembly GCA_949825005.1. Classification (NCBI taxonomy): domain Eukaryota; kingdom Metazoa; phylum Arthropoda; class Insecta; order Hymenoptera; family Gasteruptiidae; genus Gasteruption; species Gasteruption jaculator. The sequence goes on along the minus strand of OX463765.1, from coordinate 14,102,787 downwards.
TATTATTATTAGAATTTTGTGATTTCAAAATGGACGGTCATAATGGGAATAAATACCGAAATGACAAATAATGAATGGGCCCGATGTAATTTATCGGGGTGTTAGCAATGCCCGAATAGACATACGAGCTAATTTGCCTTTTTCTTCATTCCCATAGTCCGTTTCTCGGTTCCTCCTGATCCTTCCACCGTGGCAAAAAAGTCCTGTCAACTTGTCGTTCAAGGTGAGCAGACCTATTTGGCGAAGAGATGCGTGAGTCACATTTGAAACTCATCCGTAGGTGTAGAATTTTACGATGAAATCCAGACTGGTCTCCGCTCTCGACGCTGGTATATACGTATGCACGCACGCACGCATGCACGCACGCAAGACGAACTTCGCCACGGTCGGGCCACGAACGTCGAGATTGCCAATAACGCCAGGGCACGATTATTCGCGAAAATCGCGGTTGACAAGCTCGAAAGTCGAAAGTGGCTTTTCTTTCGAGACCCCCTAGACTGCCTGGCAATCTATTCATCCCAGACTTTCGCCATACCATTGTTCCATGGCGGACACATTCAAGCTATCCGAGATAATCCTATCGTGAACGTTGAGTCATACCAGACTTTCGCCATACTTTGACCGCTATACGCGAGGCCAAGTGTCCCGATTTTGGTTCCAGGACAATCCTCGCTTCCGTATGGATCTGGAGAAGCCAATGTTGCGCTTTTGGTTCCTATTTCATCCCGCGATGACTCAAAGTATGTATCGACGAGTCTCTTAAAACGTCAGCTCGTGGAGCTCGTCGAGGTGTTATCTCTCCATAAAATGCAGATTACCTTGTATTCAATTCGTATGATCTCAAGGTTACCGCAGTCGACAACGATATTATTATATACAATATATGACTGACTCTTACATGGCTCGTTACGTACGTACATACGTACATACATACGTACGTACATACATACATACATGCATGCATGCATACGTATATGTATGCACGCGCGTGTATCCGTTATGCGTTCGTTCGGTGACAAAAAAAAACCGCGTAAGAAGAATCACGCACCGAAAGTAACGACGACAACAATAACAGTCCGCCCGATGAGGGAATCGCTCGGAACCTTGAACGTCGCAATACATATTTCCATGAGACCTATCTGCAGATTACGTAGAAAAATATGTTTATCAAAAAGGACGTTTATTCTCGAGAAAGAGACGGAGTCAGAGAGCAGCTCTATCGATGGTGGAACTGCCGTGACGCAATTTCTCCTGGAGTAAAAGTCTCGTGTATCGGACGAAGATGGAAGTTAACCGTGACATTACCCACATGAAAGCGACGGTATGGCAGAAGTCTCTTTCGCGTTTCTCTCTCTTCCAGGTACATCTCATATCGGTCCAGATTAGGTACCCCCCGGCAAAGGAGCCTAATGTGGAACAATGTGAGATGGAAACAACGACGAATTTGTCGACGGTCAAAGTATGGAAAAAGTCGGATAGTGGTCAAAATAGTGGCATGGGTGGGTCAGAAATTAACGCTTTCGACGGAATTAACGTCAATACACGGAAATTTCGCCTTTAGGAATGAAAGTATGGCTTCGATGTAGCAATTTGCAGCTATCTGGCTTATATGAAAGTGCTATTGTACTTGTCCCAGATTTTCGCCATACTTTGGTACGTTTCTATATTTGGGTTAGGGAAAACAGGGACAATAAGCGCATTTTTGATCCTACATTTGGGTCAGGGAAAAAAGGGACCATAAGCGCATTTTTGAGATGTCTTTCTGAGAAAAACATATAAAAAATGAATATATATTTATATTTATATCGATATAGGTGTATGCAATTATAAGAAGCATTTTAAGTACTGTCGGTACTGTGTGCAGTACTGCTCGTAAAGATCCCAAGAATGGCTGGGGTTACACATACCCAAGGAGGTAACACATAAAATAGCCATGCGTGATTTTACCATGCCGACGATGCCGCCACTACTGCCATTGTACGTGTGCATGTGCATGTGCAATGTGCATTCTTAAAAGGGAGTAAGTATAATATTGCAAGGAGCCATCTCCTGGGTGGTCAGCAGCAGGTATCTCACGTTGACAATCTTCCCCCAATTAACAATTTTTCGCCATCGGACTGATTTCTCCACTTTACAATCCAAAAAGCGACATACCCACGTATTTTGTTTTGCAAATTTCCCCGGGCCTCGAGCGGGGTGGGATGGGGGTGGTATTCGGGGGCACTTTCGTGCAAATTTTGCTGTTTACACACGTCGTAAATCGAAAGCCCACTTGCAACTGACCACGGCTGTAATTATTTGCATGGCATTTTGCGGCAGCAAAACACTGCGTGGGTAAATGCACCAGTCCGGACCACCATGTGGCTGCGATTTATGAAATGTTAAGGGCAAATGCATAGGATGTGCATCGTACCGATTTTTTTTTCCATTTCCCCAAACCGCCCCTGTCCAATGGGAATTTGTGCAATGGGATTGACCTGATTAAATATGATATAATCTATAAATGTAAAATATCTATATGAAATTTTATATTTAATGTATACTATATTAAATTTTATCACATGTCTAAATAAGGTTACACGCAAAAGATGGAAAAGGAATAATAATTCATTTGGAATTATAAACATTTAGAGATTTTTGAAAATTGTACTATTTTTTTTGAGACTACGACATTTTTGGAAATTTCTCTCTTATAAATTCACACAGAAGTCTTGAACATTAAAAATAATAAGATATAAATGCATTTATCAACATTTTTGGGATTTTATAAATATCAAAACTGGACCTAATTTTCTTCTGAAAAAATTATTTCCGTTTCTCAAATTTTTCATATTTTTTTGCATATAAATATATTTTGGAAGTCCTGTAATAAATAATAATTTTATTTATCTGAAATTCCGGATTTTTGAAAACTCCAACACTATTCTTTAAAAATGTTTCCAAAATTCGGAATTCGACAATACCGATTCTTTTTCAAAACATGAATTTCTATATTCGAATAATAGGAAATTATACAAATTTATGAATTAAAATGAAAGCAAATATTATATTTAAAACCTAGCACGTATTTTGAAAAAACTACCCCTGATAATAACATAGATTTCTTTTTTTCGATTTCATTTAGATTAATTATCAATTAACTCCAACTCATTTCACCCTGATATCATGAAGCTACCGTATTAACTATAAATAAATTCGATTCGGGATTAATTCGTTGAAGGGGTGACCCTAAGATTCGAACAATTGGATTAATTCGCGAAGACCTAGAGAGACAAAAGGATTGAAATGAATATGTGGAAAAATCCTAATATAAAAAAAGAAGGCAAGGAAGAAATCTGTGAGTGTATGTGTAAATCGACAGAAATCTAAGCTCGCTTTTGTACGCAAGAGAAGTATGCGTCATTCGAGCGGAATGTAACACCCCAGTCCTGGCTGGACAGCCGTGGCTGCACTTTACGCGTGCAGTTGCATGTAAAGGAAGAAAAGAGACACGAGCAAAAGTGTGGCACACGATGCTGACGCTATTGTGTCTCATTTTTTTTCTCTTTCTTCTCCTTTTTCTCCCGATCTATTTAATGTACAAGTTCATAAATGCGTGTCTTTCCCATCCGATCCCGTCTAGAAAGAATTCCGAGGGATAGAAGAAGAGTAAAAAATGGGCAGTCAGTCTCTCACTTTTTGAGGTCCTTCTTCTTGTTTAAACCAGAGATGGAAGAAGAAGAAGAAGACGAAGAAGAAGAAGAGGAAGAAAGAGGAGGAGATGCACCCGCGTTTTATGTATGTACCACCAAACAGCCCACCCAGGCAGTCATTCCTCTTGACCGCATCACCACTGATGCACGTATGCACGTGTACGTGTGTATGTAGAACATTAATATAACCATAATATTTCAGGTCCCTGCAATCCTCAATTCAGATTCTCAGAATTGACGAAAAGGAGTTTTCGTCCTTTCTTCGGTTCAGTCGAACAATTCGGGTACTTATGGGAATCATAATCTTCTTTATGGGGTTCAAATTCCTCGGAATGGATTTCCCCCCTTGCTGATTCAATCCGCAATGAAATTTCTTTGTACTTAATTATTTTGTATTCGTTTTACAGTATCAATTTTATTTTATATTATTTATCTGTCATTTTTTGGTTCATTGTGGAGAATTTGTGTTTCTATGAAAATTGGCAAATTTTTATGGGAATCAATTTCTTAATTCCAATTTGCACTAAATTTCTATCAATTTATTTTTATGTAATATTTATTCCTTTATATTTACATTTTCGGATAATTTACAAATTCGGACCATTTTCACCAACTTCTAGGTAATGATCCTAAAATTTGTAAAAATTACGATCTACATATACTTAAAATTATAGGTTCCGAAGATCCTAAGGATTGTAAAATATTAATTTGCAAAATAAGAAATAACGCACGACTTAAATAATTTTCCAAAATTTCCGGAAGCTCGAAAATAATTTGCTTGAATTTCGAAGATTCCGTAAATTTGTAGAAACCTCAGTCTTTTTTTAAGCTGTCATATATTTTATTTCTTAGTATTTCGACAAAGAATTATCCAAAATTTCAAATTTTTACAATAACTAATGAAAGGGAGCTTCGATATTTCAAAAAAATTATCGTATTATAAAATATCAATATATAAAAAAGTACCTCATATATATTTGCGGTCTATTATTATTTCTTTTTCATTTTTCCATATAATGCTTTATAGAAATATTTCATAATTTATTATATATTTGACATTTATTTCGCTTTATTTTAAATCTACCTCGGAATTCAAAGTTTTTACCTCTTCGACTCTTAATTAATTTTTATAAAATACATTAATAACAAAGGAGTCTCTAAAAAACTCCGAGTTCTGGAATCCCTTGGATGGAAAACGATTTCCATCTGAAATTTTCCTTTCTTCCAAATGACTGGGTTTATAAAGAGACAAAGAACAATAATTTTCAACGAGGGAATAAATCTGAGTCTACTTTATATTATTATGATAAAGAATCTTCAGTTATTTTGACATCACTCAGAGCCACACACATACATATACACAGGCGCGCGCATAAAGACCCATGTATGTATGCATACGTCTCTTGGCTCAGATTTAAAGGGTTTGTAGTAATGAGGATCACTTAAATTACAAGTCACGTATCTGTTGGATGGTCGCACTGTCTCGTGAATACAGTTATCGTAGTAGCGTAGCAGTTTCAAGAGTTTCGGATCCCCGATTTAAATTTAAAACAACGCGGCTCCTCGGCTCCCTTTCCTTCCGTCCCACACCTACAGGTATATGCATACGTATAATACTTTCACCGACGCGTAATCGAAAAGTCAATGGTGATGAAAAATTTCCTGAAATTCGCAACCACGCGAACCTTCGGGCTAATTTAACGCCCACTTACGCCCTGGGCGTTCGAGTGGAAACGCGTCGTTCACCAACTACATCCATGGCGTTTCCGGCCGGTGGCAGTTGAAACTTCAATTTATCCCGATAATCGCGAGATTAAAATTTCGATTTTCTCAAAATTCCGAATTTTCAATGAGGCATTTCATTATTTTTATCCGATCGATTGAAAGAAGATCAATTGAAATTTCAAATAAAACGGAAATTCTTAATAAAATTCTGAACTTCCTACGGATTCTCATAACAATTTACGAAACTTTTGACCCGATTTTTCGCGTCGATGATAAAAATTAGGGGGAAAAGAATAAAGATGTAATAGCGACAAAAGATTATGGGTGATGGCGATAACGATAACGATAACGATAACGACGATTCGAGATCCTAAATTGCCAGTGGGCGTCTACCAATGGATTGTAATGCGAGTTTGTCGAGAGCAAGCTGAAAACGGCGACAAACAGCAACAGTTGCTACCACTGAAGCTATAAAATTGCATTTACTTTGTTTATCAATAATTACTTGAAATTTCAGATTTTTTTAGTTTTAAATCTCGCTAGTAAGGAAATGAGAAATTTTTACTGAGATTTCGTTCTCAAATAGAATGCAAAAAAAGAATTATTAAATAAATAAATAATACATTGTAGAGATTTAACTAAAGAGAATCTGGTACAGCAGTGATAATAGTACATTTCGCAGCGGAAATTCGCGATTCCCACAACTTTCCCTCATGATGTATAATATATGGTACATGAAACAAGTGTCGAGCCGCTGTCGAGTTCTAATTTTCATTATACGTACCAAGAAACACCGAAACATTGCTAAACATGGATGAGAAAGTAACGCGAGGCGATAAATGGTTTATTAGCAAATTTCCAGAAACTGGAAATTTCGTTTGCGAAAAATCTTCCAAATCATTGCTTTTCGATGAATGAATCGCATCGTGATTGGCAATTTTCAAATTCTGAGTCCAAAAATCCGAAATTATGCAATATCTAATTCCTGAAATTAGCAATTAAAAATTTTCAACTCTCGAGGCTCGCAATCGAAACGTTCTAATTCCCAAAACTGGCAATGACAAAATTCCAATTGAACAAATTCACAATTAAAAAAATCCAATTCCTAATCTTTGGCACGCAATAGAAATAAAAAAAATATTGTGACTGGCAATTTGAAAATTGCGATTCCAAAAATCTGCAATTGTTCAAAATCTAATCCCCAAAATTTGCAGTTAAAAATTTGTAATCTTCAAAATTCACAATTGAATATTTATAATTGCCAAAACTGGCCATGGAAAAATTCCAATTCGCAAAACTCGCGATTTTCCAAATTCAAATTTCTGTTCTTTGGTACGCAATGAAGTCAGAAGCATATGGTGATTGGCAATTTCAAAATTCTGATTCCAAAAATCTGTGATTATCCCAAAATCTAATCCCCTAAATTCGCGGTTCAAATAATTCCAATTCAAAACTCACTACTTCAAAATTCCAATTTCTGTTCTTTGACACACATTAGAAATCAGAAGCATTCATAAGAAACTTCTGAAATGCGTCAAAGATACCCAACTGATTGCGTGTTTCATAAAAATATAAGATAGGAAAATCGAAAAGGTGGAAAATGCCTGTCAAAAGGGCACCGTTGACGTACGTATGATCGTGTTTGAAAATATATAAGAGAGAGAGAGAGAGAAAAAGAAACTTCGATACTACAACGACGATGTTGCGAACCTCCCCTGCGTTGGTGACGTAAATCCCTACGTTAATACAGATCCTATACTTGGTCGGAGTCTCTACCTACGCCTACGCCTAAAGCGAGAGGCTGCAATCTACACCGACCAAAGCAACCCTTCCCTTTGCTGCTCCGATGAGAACACACGGGGTACTTACACGCAAAGTAACACATGCATACCATTACCCTACGTCACAGGCTCTTTGTATGCTTATACATATAATGCACAAACACAAATAGGTACACATATGCATGCATGCACGACTGAAACACACACGATTACGATTTCAATAAGTGTACCAGCCTCTGTACGCGTGTACACTAACATTAGGATATATGTGTTCACAGACACATAGATTAAAGAGATCCCTTATAACACCAACACCTGTTTCCCTTAAGCACACATATTTTGTGCCTCTCTCTCTCTCTCTCTCCCTCTTGCTCTCAAGTGCCAGCTATCAAACCATCTGGTCACTTATAATACTTGAAAGCCATATGAGAAGCCAGAATATTAATATAATATTGTATAAACACTGGAGGGATTCTTTTTATTGTTTGTGGGGGTGATGTTGTTGTTATTGTTGTTGCATTGTTGGGCAACGCTATATTGACGTTAATCAATTTGCAGAGTCCGTAATTACATTGAAATTGAAAACTGATGCAATACATGCAAGCTCGTAAACTATACTCCCTACCGACAAATGGAGTATCAATGGACGGGTAACATTCCAGTACCTGCAAGCTCCATTTCCCACCAAACGAGGAAACCTGCGCTATGCATGGAAAACTCCAATTCCCAAAATTGGGAACGAAAGAATGTTAATTCCCCATAACTCGTAATTTCATGATTCTGCCTCTCGATATTCGCAATTTCAAAATTGTAATCCTGAAAATTTGCAATTTCAAAACTTCCATTTCGGAAAATTCGAATTCCCAAAAATCGAAAAGTGAAAATCCCGATTTCCACAAACTCTTGATTCCCAAAATTCAAGTCCTGTCAATTATCAATTTTTAATTTTATTCCTACCAAATCTCGCGTATCCAGGATCATTGCATTGAATTGTTAACACCAAATTGGTGTTAATTGTTATATTATTTTTTTTTCTTTTTTTTTTGTAGTTCCTGTAGTGGAGATTTCAATCGTCACATATGAGGGGCAACATTAGGGGGAGCAAAAATCTGCAGTTTGCCTTCATACCCCGGTGCAAGATAACGAAAAGGAAAAAGTCCAGGTATAAAAACAGTTTGACGTAGATTTACTGCCGTAAAAGAAGCGAAAGAAAGATTTAAGATGATTCTTAAAAGACTACTTTGCCGAGTTTGTATATCTATATACACATATATGCGGACAGGCGACCGAGTAGAAGATGGATTTGACCATCTCGTTCCGTTCTATTCTCGAAAAGGAAATAGTTAACATATTTCACCTAATATATTATTTTCCTGTTATCTGAACGTATTTATTCTTTTGGAAATCCAACGGAACGGTTCCACACAGGTACCAAAAAATACATCTTTGGAGGCACTAAATGTCCCAGAAAATTCTCGAAAAGCCGCTAACTCGAGTTTCGTGTAAGCTGGAGAAGAAAATTAAATAGGAAGAATTCCGAATTTTCGCGAATTGGTTCGGATAAAAACCAAGAATTTCGAGTTTCTGAGAAATTTCAGTAGGAAATTGTTAAATTTTCGATGGAAAATCGCCGGATTCTTTATTTGAGAATTTCCACGAGGGTGAAACTTGAGTGAACTTTTTTAAAATTCACGAATTTGAAATTTCAATAAAAATTTAGGTTTCCTTGACAGGATATTTTCGATTTAAAAAGTTGTTTGATACCATTTATTAAAAAAAAATAGAATTTCATTTATAAGATTTTCTACAATTTTTAAATATCTTAAAATTTCGAACAGTCAATTCCGTAACTTTCCAGTTCGATCCCTTTTGCAAGAGGGTGCACTTGAAATTGGAATTTTTAAACAATTGAAAACATCAAAAATGTCGTGAAATTCCTCCAATAATAAAAAAATGATAAATTACATTTTCACCAGTACAAGAAACTTTTCGATTACAGAAATACCAAAAATTGGAAGGATTTAGAATTTGGATTGAAATTTTCGGATTCATGGAAATCCTTGAGACCTCGAATCATCAAAAACACTGAATTGGAATACTTCTTTCTACTCGCATACGGTTTGTTTAGACTGCACTACATATATACATGTATGTCCAATAAATTATTGAGATTGTATATTAACAAAAAAAGAGAGACAGAAAAAAAAGAATTCTTTCTTATCTCGGAAAGACTCTTGAAAGAGGAAGGAGTAAAAAATAAACGAGTGAGCTTGGACTCGAGAATATCTCTAACTCTAAACTCTCGTCATTACGTTTATCATCAAAACCATTCCCAAAATGAAAAAAGGAAGGAAAAATAAACAGTTTGTGTATGATGCATAAAGACGTACGATGAATATCAAGCAAAAAGGTATTTTCCATGATAACCAACCGAGAATGTGTCGTAAATTCTCGTAAACAAAGATTCTGTGTTTATTCTTTTCATCATTTTTTCTTTTCGGGCTCTCGACGGCGACGGTCCAAATAAGATCTTGAGATAATATCGAAGCAAACCAAAGGAAATGGAAAGAAACCAACAAGCAAAGTTCAGTCGTTCTCCCGTTAGCTGAAAATTCCAGTAATTTTCATGCAGTTGGAGGTGCATTTCGAATCGAAGTGGAATCGGTATCGAAGTATGAAAAAAAATGCTAATCTCGAAAAATTGTTTATCTCCAGACTTTCGTTGCTTTCAAAAGTTTGCAATGCCAAAATTTTTTATTTTATCATATATAATTTTAAAAAATTGTAAAAGGTCGCTATTTTGAAAGAAAGAAATGTCATTTTAGAGAATTTTTGTAATTAAAAATTGTAAACTGTTCGGACTATAATTTTTAAGTTGCCAATTTTGGGAAACTGCATCCCTCAGATTTATTAAAATCATCATTAAAATTTCCTCGGGTTCTTGACTTTCACAAGAAAAATCATCAGACAAATGTTGATAATTTTGACGAATTTCGATGACGTGCCAGAAGGCTGCAATTCGAATTCCCAAGATGTGACATCTCCAAATCAATAAACCCGGTGGGAAAAAAATCGTAAATCGTCGACTTCCATATTTCAAGCTCATTTTTCTGGTCGGTGTCTCCACAATAATCCCCGTAAATTTCGACTTCCCATAGAAACGTTCGGCGGAGTTATTGATTTCCAAGGGGAACAAGAGAATTTAGATTTCTTTGATCACAGAAACTACCATTTTTTTTTTCACGATGGACTATACAAATTTTGTCGCCACGGGAGAAAAATCACTGGAAGCAACGAATTTTACCTTATTTTGAATTTCGAAATGTCCACTGTGATCGCTGAGAATCACAAATATTCCCGAAACTTTTCTTCGTGTTTACGAATTTCCAAGGAAAGGTGGAAAAGAGTATTATATTTATGCGTTTCTCGATAAATTCGGGTTTTCGAGGTATTAGGAATTTCAGAATATTCAATAATTCTGGAGGAAATATATTTGTATATACATACATACATACATAGAGGAAGAGGGTAAATTGCGCTTCGCAGAATCACGAGAGAGGGAAGATAAGACCATCTAAACTAAGAAGAAGTGATTGGATGATAAAATACATATTTCCCATGCATCTTAGCCGATGCCGAAAGTGAAAGCAACGCGGGTGGGATTGATTTTATGCAGGCGTGATTTTATCAGAATTATTGCGTGTCATCGATTAACTTTGCTACTCTTTCTTCGACTTTCTTTCTGCAGTATTTCCCTATTATTATATTTATCTCAATTTTTGAAACTTTCATATGCACCCCATTTGCCAGTATAAAGATCAGTCAATTTTCGACCGAAAAAAATCGACTTTTGAAATCGATTTTTGGGGATTATCGTGAGACCCTTATCCGATGTATTTTTTTCGCGAGGAATCCATTTTCATTATCAAAATCGCAGATTTCCAGTGGGAAATACGATTTTTTCTCAAAAAACCTGGTTTTGAAGGCCTTCCCCTAGGATTTCATGAAAATTGACCTTTGGAATCGATTCTACGCGTCAAATTACCCTTAGAAGAGGTCTTATTAACTTTGTTTTCAAAACTCAAATCTGCGAATAAATTTGCCGTGTCGAAGATCAGTCAAATTTCGACCGAAAAAATCGACTTTTGAAATCGATTTTTGGGGATTATCGTGAGACCCTTATCCGATGTATTTTTTCGCGAGGAATCCATTTTCATTATCAAAATCGCAGATTTCCAGTGGGAAATACGATTTTTTCTCAAAAAACCTGGTTTTGAAGAGCTTCCGCTAGGATTTCATGAAAACTGACCTTTACAGTCGATTCTACGCATCAAATTACCCCTACAAATGAGTTGTCCAACCCTATTTTTGAAACTTTAATTTTTACCCCATTTCTTCCGGGAAATCAGTTAAATTTTGCTTTGATCTCTTATCAACTTTGATTCCTTATAAACTTCAACCACACGTCAATGATAATCTCCCTACCGGAAGAATCTTTTCCAACAGAGATTGGTTATTATTATATTATATGAATTAATATCAAAGAAGGTTCCGTTTTCTCTGCGCGTTTCAATACAACGTGTATGAAACAAGTGCGTCTCAAAAGATTCTCTCGTGTAACTTATATATAGGATTCATCCGAAGGGAATTGTAACTGTGGAAATCTGCGTTTTCACCCTCTGCATTTCCGTCCCCCATATCCCTTATATAGTAACACTAACGTTCTACAATCTCAAAAGCGAGTGAGAGGAAAAATAACGAAGGGAGAGGAGAAAGAGAGACAGAGAAAGGGGCACTCGAGCAAGCAGCCTTTTTACTTTACACGTTCCAGTGGTTACCAACTACAAGGAAGAAAGACGAGGACGTCAACACCGGTCTTTTGAAAGAAAAATAATAACAAACTGGGGAAAAAAGGCGAATGATTTTTTTTGCAATGTTTGCGTATTTTTTATAAGTATCTAAGTTTTGTAATTTTTTTTGCGAGAGAAATTGCAATTTCTGGTATTTTTATGTAACAGAAGGAGAAATATTTCAAATTCTTCAGTTTACAACGAATAGAATCGAACTTTGAATTTCTAAGATTATATTCTAGAATTGAATTAAAATCCAATTTATATATCAAATATATTATGCAGTTACATTCAAAAATTGTCACCTGAATGAAATTGAAAAAATACTATAAAAAATATAATGTGAAAATTGGAATTGTTGTGGTTTCACGAGAAACCATTTTTTTTTTTGGAAGATTGAAGACGGTTTTGAATTGATTGAAGACGGTCGATTTTTTTTCCCTCGAGCATTGGAAAAATTTACAAATTATATTGCCAGCAAATATATATCTACGTGAAATTTGTTCATATAAGAAAATTATAAATATACAAATTTCCTGACATTTCGTTTAATTTTGGGAAATCAGAAATTAATCCTTTAGAAATAGATCCTATATTTTGCTTAAAAAAAATATATAGTAATTTCTGTTACGAAGAAAAATTCACGATCTAATGAGTAACATAAAAATCCGACCTTATGCTTTGAAAGTTGGCTACAGCTTTCCTTGTAGAGTCCAAAAAATCTCTCACCAATCAATTCCTATTATAAGGACCTATTTGTTATTTTTATTATTTGTTTTTTGAATTTTGTTATCTATCCTACCGAGTCCATGACGTCTACATTATTAATGATTATTATTATTAGTATCTATAACAGTTATTCAATTATTCATAATCATCAAAAAGTATTATCCATTCGACCAATCAATTAAGAACTGAAAATTTGGTGAAAACGAATACTTAAATATTAGGTTGGCGCGTAATTAACGACGATTACTTTGAAAAAAGAAAAAACAATTCTAAAATAATCGTCGTTAATTATGCACCAATCCAATACTACATAATTAAAAGTTGTCCGAAAGCGCTTCAATAAAAAATTCAATTCCTTCACCGTTTAAATGCTAAGCGGCGCAATCGCGCTTCTTCTGTGCCATCTCCAAAAATGCCGGCATTTGTTGAATAAGGAATGAAAAGTGCGCCCCTGCGTCACTTGCCAATTTTTTATTTAAAAACAAAAAAAAGACCTCTGGCACTTAAACGATTAAGCGTCAAATACGGAAATATCTCAATAACTCCCAATTCCTTCACCCTGGACGCTACAAGCGCGCCCTTAGTCGACTCGAAGTGCAATCGGGAAGGTAAGAAACGGAAGATAAAGACGTATGAATGACTCACCACGTGAACGCTGGATATGCCGACGGTCTCGTTCTGCTTCTTATCAGACTTCTTGGCTTGTTTCTTGGCTTTGCTTTCTAAAAAGCGTTGTTTCAACACCAAAGTGTCCTGTATGTTCTGTTCGCACAGTCCGTTGAAACTCTGATCGAAGCGCGGTATGCAATCGCTCTGTCTTCGTCGGTAATTCTCGATTCTGCGACGAAGACGATCGACGACCGCTTGCCTCTTGGGGGTGAGCACCTCACCCATACCGGGTGCCTGACCCATTTGCTGCTGCAATTGCAGCTGCTGACTGGTTACAACATTCAACTGGTGACTGTTCACGCTATTTAGGTCGTGCACTGACTGCTGATTATGCAACACTGAATTCACGCCGTTATTGTTACCGTTGTTGTTGTTGTTGTTGTTGCCGTTGTTGTTGTTGTTATTGGAGACACTATTGCCACCCTGGCCGACACAAACTGAAATCGGGCCAGGGATCGTGGGGCCTTGAGGGGGCTGCTGACGGGGCAAAAGCCCCCCCGCCTCCATACAGCCCCCTAAATCTATCGCAGGGTAAGCCAGCTCAGAGAGAACCTCTGCTACCGAATCCCCTTACGCACTTTTCTCCCGCTACGACGTCCTTCGCTGTCGCTGTCGCTGTCGTTCCGACTTCCACTTCTGTGGCTGTTGCTCGCGGTAATATCGTCGATGTCGCAGTCGTTGCCGATGCCACGACCTCTTCGTCTTCTTCTTCTTCTCTTTCTCCGGCCGACCCGTGCATCCTTTGCCACCCCGTCTCGACGATACTCAACTTCCGCTCCAGCATCTCAAGCGATTTGGAAAAAGAAAGAAGAAACGAAGAGAGGGACACTTAATTAATCGTCATTCGTTTAATTAATATCCGGACTAATTAATTGAAATTAGTGCGGGGACGCGTTTTTTTATTTTTTCAATTTAGAACGGAACGAAAAAAAGTAGAATTCGTGGTACTTTGTACCCAATAATTTTAGAGTCACGACATTTCGTACGATTATATATGGCAATCCTTTGTCCTTAGGTGGACCGATTAATTGTAATTAATATCTCGAATAATCGATTAATCCACGCGATTGGAATAATCCGCTCCAATTAGATGTGGGACAATTGACTCCGATTGATCGGGACATTTTACAGCAATTATTTGAGAAAATTCGTGGCAATTAGTAGGAACAATTGGATACAATATAATTCATTACAATTAAGTGGGACAATTTCTGTCAAGTTCTAGTTATTAACTGGAACCAATTACTCCAATTAATGAATACAATTTATTGCAATTCGAAACGGGACAATTTGCCGCAACTGAATGGGATAAAATATTGTATTTGAAGAAAATAATTTGCTGCAATTAGTAGAAAGTAGATAGTTGCAGTTAATTGCGGCAATTGATAGAGACAATAAGACATAAGACAATTTATCGTAATTAAATAAGACAATTCATGCCAACCAACTGGAACAAATTATTGTGACGTATGAGTGCAACTTTTTACCGCAAATAATTGGACCAATTTGATACGCAACAATTAACGGCAATTAAATTGGTCGATTTATTCCATTTGGTAAAGGTAACCCATTGCAATTAATGGGAACAATTTATTGCGATTAATTGAGTCAATTCGTTGCAATTATTTGAGGCAATTCGGTTCGGGACAATTGACGGTAATTAAATTGAACAATTCATTCCAAGTGAGATAGGAGTGTTCCGTTGCAATTAGCGACCAGAATTGATCGCTATTAATTGGGACAATTCGTGCCCTTTGACGAAAAAAAATTTCTTTCGCAGCTTATCGAGACAATTTTTGTGCAATCGAGGGAAAACAATTATAAATCGAAAATGTCGAATTCTTATTTCTCCAGGAAAGTATAAAAACGCTAATATATACTTACAATGTGAGAAGATGATCCTGAAGAAATCCCGGATTCAACGATGATTCTTTTTTAGTCTCATCTTCCAGGTATTTCGGTTGCAAAATTGTATATGGTTTCATAAAAGGGAGAAACTGTGAGTATATACATGTATATATATATACACGAATGTCAATTGCGACTAGAAAATAGGAACTTTGAGCGTTACGACGATGAACAATGATCGTTAACACTTTTTCTTATCATTTTCATTGATTTTGAATTATTTTGTAGAATTTACATAATTTGTCACTTCCAGAAGACTGCTTCTTCCACGTGTGTCTGGAAATAAAGGAAACAGATGTCAGTTTTGTTAAATTCGGAATTTTAAGGTATGAGCAGCTTGAAATTACTATTATCAATACTGATATTATTATTATTATTATTATTCTTATTATTCTTATTATTCTTATTATTATTATTATTCTTATTATTCTTATTATTATTATTATTCTTATTATTCTTATTATTATTATTATTATTATCATCATCATTATTATCATTATTGTTGTTATCATCATCATAGTTATCGCCATCGTTAACTGTTTTATATCTAGTTTGTCTACAATTATGTAGATTTCGATCAATTGGAAATTCCATTCGGCGTTATTTCTAGATTTCCTAAGATCCTTCTGAATATCCTTGACAGAATTTCATAAATCTTTCGAAGGACGGATATTTAAAACTCCACGCGAAATTTGTTAAGAAATATTCCTTAATTTTTTGAACAATTGATATAAAGGATAAGTGATAGTTCGAATGATTATACAAAATTACAAGTGACTCCAATTTCAACAAAACCTTTTGACTGCATGATTGCAAAGAAAAATATTTCGTAATTACAAAGAGATTAAAAATTAGGCTGATTACAAATGATCCTCTTTTACCCATTCTTCCATATTATTCGCATATTTACATATTCTTCGAATTCCAAAGGACAAATGAAGAATCCCGTAATTACAAAGAAATTACAAATTATCCTGATTAAAATAAATCCTTTGTAATTCATTCTTCAATTATTTTCCAGCGTATATGCTCAGGATTCCAAAAAGAAAAGAAAAAAAAAAGCAAAAGACAACCCCACAATTATGCAAAATTACAAATTACCCCGATCGTACTAATTGCCAGCGCTACAACAATAATAACACACTCGCGAGTGTATCCGTGAAAAGTCGACAAAACATGACAACAATACGTTGAAAAATCCTGTCGATTGTGTCCGGCAAAGCGAGTGTGTGCTCGCTGCACGTCACAACAGGTAGTTGAAGTGAGGGTAAAGCAAGAGCGTGCTGCTGCTTGCTTGCTGGTTGCTGCTGCTGCTGCTGCTGTCTGTTTCTACCAACTTTTATATATATATGACTATACGTACGACAGAGAGAGATGGAAGAAGAAAGAACGGTAAAGAAAAGGAAGAAAACGGCGGCTTCGGGAACATATACATACACGCATACACATATACACAAAAACACATACGTATCAACGTAGATCTAAGCGAGAGAGAGAGAGAGAGAGAAAGGAATGGAAAGGAAAGAAGGAAGGAGAGAGAGAAAGTTCTACTGCCAGGAGTGAGAGGAGAAGTTTTGAAACGAAGAGTAGGTATAGTATAAAAGAGGGGCCACAGAACCCTCGGAGTATATTCTTCTCTCGGTAGAAACTGCTGCAACTTCTATTCTAAACATTATGCCAACTTCGCTTCCACTTGTATCGTAACATTACAGGAATTACGCGAATTCGGCGTATTTTCGTCTACGAAGAGTGAAGACGATTGCCGAATCGAAAGAAATTACTTTCTCATTTATACATATGTATATATGTATAATATATTCCATATACATAACATCCCAGATAGGAAAGGCAATAATTACATATATTCAAATATAATTGATTCTTCCGTCCTTCTAACTCCTGCATATATATACGTATGTAACAAAACGTAAGCTCTCTTCCGCCATTATCACTAATTCGTCGGTTCACGAATTTCTTAAACCTCCAATGATGATAATGATAATAATAACGATTAACAAGAATAATTGAAACACTCGTAACAAGTATATAGGAAATGAATATTTACCTTCTTTCCAATCATTGCACAGGAAAGAAAGAAAGAAGAAAAGATAAGGTAAAGTCGAGAAAGGGAAAGAAACAGATTCGAGATACTCACTTTGACAGATCCATCGATAACCGCGGTTAAAAATCAATTGCCCGGTCGGTCGCGTGTCATCACTGAGAGTCGAAATGGGATCTTTTGCCAAAACAATTACATAACCTCACTTTTTTTTTGTTGTACCGTCATACCGCGAACCACGGCGAATTCTCGAACGCTGCAAACTGTCACTCGCGCGGCCGGATGGATAAACAAGGGTTATATTTCCCCGGACAATGGCGTCCCCGGAGATCGCCGTTATCCGCGAAAACAAGCACCACCGCGGCGTTTTTTTTTTCTTGAGTTTGTTTTCCTTGATCCCGCGAACGATTCGTTTACTCGAAGCGCGTCAAAGTCGCGTAGAAAAGAAACGCGCGTATACCATGAAAGAACTGCGCGTGGGTACTACCACTGCCGTAGCAAAGCGCATATAGCTATCGTTCACTCGCTCGCTTTTAAAACGGTCGCTCGCAGTCGAACCCGCGGTTGTTATGATTATTATCTTCGTTCCCCCTTTTACCAGCCGACTGCGGCGCGCTCTACCGGAGAAATGGCCAAATTTCGAGAGACCTTGTTTACCAAGCTTCTTTTATCGACGTTAGCGCCATCTTTCCCCTTTGGAAACAAACCGAAATCGTAAACTCCGGCTCGGATATTATTCGGGGAATCTCTGATCTCGGAAGGTTTTAAAAATGGCCGCGGTCATGTTTAGGTTCAAGCACGTTGTCCCTCTCGGAAGGAGTTTTCTAAGCAAACCGATACCCGTCAGCTCCAAAAGGATCAACATCCTCAAAGTTCATCCGAGATTACCGGGTATGTATCAATTACCGCCTTGAGTTTGTCCTTATTTTTCGTTACTTGGCCAATTTTTAGAACCAAGGTTCAATTGGAGGTTAGGTTTCATGGGATTTCCGGATAAATATTCTAGAGGTTTCGATACCGGTATGGGATTTGAAATTTTTGAATGAAAATGTTTGAATCAAATTTAGAGAAAGATTCTCTATATCGAGCCTTTTTTTGTTGAACTTAAATATATGATACTTTATTTTGAAATAAATTTCATTAAAATTAAAATTATAAGGATAAAATTATAAGTGCTTCTTCTGTTCCATTTCCAAAATGCCAGCATTTTTTTAATAAGGAATGAAAAAAGGCGCTATTATGCCGCTTGGCAATTTTTTATTTGGAAACAAAAAAAGACTTCTGGCACTCAAACAGTTAAAAAATCGATATTGAATAAAAAGAAAATTCAAAGCAATTAGGATTTAAATATTTGTTTCTTCTATATTTAATCACAATTTTTCTTAGTGCTATACATGTAGAATTCTAAATTTTATAAAAAAATATAAATTCTTTGTCTTTTGTGTTTCAAGTTTTTCATAACAGACATATAAGATGTCTATCGTCGCAGACTGCAGCTCAGAGCGAATCATCGGCGGATGGAGAGAGCCACAACATCATTAAAGACAGTGAGAAATCCATAGGTAAGAAAAAGCACTTGTCTCTCCAGAAAAGTTTTTTAAACGGAAAAGTCACTTTTATTTTATAATATTGATTATTTGTTAAAAATAAAAGTAAAAATTTCTTCTTTCAGGTGACAGTGCCAAACATGAATTTCAGTCGGAAACTCGAATGCTGCTGGAAATCGTCGCCAAATCTTTGTACTCCGATAAGGAGGTAAAAACTTTTCTCTAACCAGTTTCTTCTAAATTCAAATACTATTTTTACTCTATAATTTATAATACTTACACAATGGTTGGAAATAGTGGAAGAGGTCAAATTACGGGAATTCAATTTACTTCATTTGCTAAAACCCCTTTAATTGGATCTAGAATAATTAAATAAGTAACTAGAATTAGGTCCAATGTAATTTATTAGCAATAGTTAGAGAAATTGTCGCAAATGGATTCTATTTAGTCTCTGAAACTAGATTTTATTGTACAATTACTAAAAAATTGTATTCCAAATTTTTACACATTTTCAAAGACTGATGTTTGTTCTTCAAATCAAAAGCATTAGCAAAAAATGTCTATCTTAAATAAAAATGATATACTTTTAATTCTCTGTTAAATTTCGTAAGATGAAGCAAGGAGTAAGTATTTCCGCTTTTTTTGTCAGCACATAAATGACTTTGAGGAAATTTTGCGTGGTCGATAAAAAAAAAGGGGTGAAAGAAGTATCCATAATAGTAGTAAAAAAGCAAAGCAGAGGGTAGGTAGAAAATTACAGAAGGTACAAAAGCATGTTTGTACCAAATGAGATGGCAACCCTCATTTATTTTCTTAATGGAAGGACAGAGATATAGTGTCCAGATGCTAGCCATGAAAAATAGAAATATCTTTCGCTATTCATTTTCATCCGTAACGCGTTCCATTCCCGTATGAAATCTTTGGGAATTAATCTTGTAAATATAACCTGAAGGATTCGCGTTTACTTAAGAAATTATTAATAGATTTCGATTTTTCAAAATCCAAAAAAGTGTATTGCGATATTTCTCTATGAACTTTCCACTATTTGGAGAAAAACAAACGATACAATTTTGGACAATCTAAAAATAGATTGTTAAAGGGGCTAATAAACAAAAATTTCGTTTTCCAGAAATAATACCCTGAATTAAAAATGCAGAAATGAGTTGTTATCATGGAACATATTCGAATTTCGAACCAAATTCAATGTAAAAAAATAGTTCACGTTGATTTTAACGTCATTTTATAAATTACTAACAATGCTACTTGTATATAGTGCTTTTTTGAAACAATATATAATTATTTTATGAATTTTCAGGTTTTCATCAGAGAATTAATATCCAATGCTAGCGATGCGCTTGAGAAATTGCGTTACTTAAGACTTAGTGAAAATTTATCAACCGAAGAAGGTGGCGATCGTAATTTGGAAATTCACATTGGTACCGATAAACAAAATCGTATGTTAACGTTTCAAGACACTGGTATTGGTATGACGAAAGAGGAATTGATTTCCAATCTAGGGACTATCGCAAGATCTGGTTCCAAGGTAATTAGAAATATTTCTTTTAACTTTTTAGGAGAATGACAAATTTCATAACTTCTCCGATACAATAATTTCAGGCATTTCTGGAACAATTAAAAGAAAAAAAGGACGTCGACACCTCGACGATTATTGGACAGTTCGGTGTTGGATTTTACAGTTCTTTTATGGTTGCCGATAAGGTTGAAGTCTTTACAAAGTCATACAAGAAAGATTCCACAGGATTACGATGGTTCTCTGATGGGTAGGCTTCTAAAGGCTTTTCTGAAATAATTAAAATTTAGATAAAATATATTCTTTTCCTTTTTTTTCGTAGATCCGGGACTTATGAAATTTCAGAAGCTGAGGGTGTGCAACCGGGAACGAAGATAGTCCTTCATTTACGTCCAGATTGTAGAGAATTTAGTGACGATGCAACAGTAAATCGTAAGTTATTAAGCTTTAAAAAGTGATAGTGACATTATAAAAATAGAAGGATTGTAATTTTTATTTTTTAAGTATGTAATAACGCATTCCTCATTCGTTTTCAGGTATTATCCAAAAATATAGCAATTTTATCAGCAGTCCAATTTTCGTCAACGGAAAGAAAGCTAATGTTATTCAGGTAATTTTGAAAAATAATACAGTATTAAAAAAATAAAATATTTCTTCCATTTGTAAAAACTTATGATTTTCAATCGAAGTATTTAATTTAGTATTAAATTAGAATTTAATTAGTATTAGATTAGTATTAGTATAGTATTAAATTAGAATTTGTTTTTTTTTTAAACAGCCGTTATGGATGGTAGATCCTAAAGAAGTGACCCCAGATCAACATGCCGAGTTTTATCGTTACATTGCGAGTGCTTATGATATCCCGAGATTTACTTTACATTATTCGACAGATGTACCCTTAAGTATAAAGGCTCTGTTATACATACCCGAAGGAAAACCAGGTCTATTCGAAAAAAGTCGAGAAACGTCCACCGGAATTTCTTTGTATAGTCGCAAAGTACTTATCAAAAGCAAAGCTGATAACATTTTACCAAAATGGCTGAGGTTTGTTAAGGGTGTCGTTGATTCGGAAGATATTCCTCTGAATCTCAGTCGCGAATTACTCCAAAACAGCGTTCTGATTGGGTAAATAAGTATTTACTAATTAAAACAACTTTCTCTGATTTCAATTATTCAAAATAAATAATGCTCACGATTTATTTTTAATCGAATTCGTTCCTTTCAGGAAAGTTCGAAATGTGTTGACAGCGAGAATACTGAAGTTCCTCTATGAACGTTCCAAAAAACAACCCGAGGAGTATAATAAGTTTTATAAAGATTATGGTTTGTATCTAAAAGAAGGAGTTGTGTCCGGATCTGATCAGAAGGAAAAGGTACAAAGCAGAAGTTGGTCTATTATTTCTAAATTAATAAAAAAAAAGAAAATTTCTAAATTACTGAAAAATCCAGATCAGAAATCGTAGATTTAAATGACTATTATTTTTATCTATGGAAGCTGGTTAATTAATTTGGGTTACAGGAAGAAATAGCGAAACTTTTTCGATTCGAATCATCCACGAAACCTGCCGGAGAATTGGTTAGTTTAGCGGATTACTGCCAACGACTTGGAGAAAACCAGAAAGATATTTACTATTTGGCAGCTCCGAAGTGAGTTCCACGTTAAATAATCGTAGTTATTTAAAACAAGAAGTTTACAGTCAATTTTGAAATTATAATAATCTACCCAATCGAGTTATTAAGTTTGAAGATGATAGTTAAATTTTCCAAAAACAGATTAAGCAAATAACAATTTTAATATTTTTTTTTCTCGACAGTCGGACTTTAGCGGAACAATCTCCATATTTTGAGTCTCTGAAAAAGCGGAATATAGAAATTCTATTCTGCTACGAACCATACGACGAATTAGTTTTAATGCAATTAGGACAATTTAATTCGTATCCCCTAACTTCCGTGGAAAAGGAATTGCGAAATGACAAAGATTCCAACGATATTCTTGGTAAGATATAAAATAAGAGTTTTGTTTACATAAATTTCCAAAAAAAAAAAACGTTTAACTAAGCAAGACGGAATTTTTCAAAATTTCTTATTATTCTAGATACCACGAGTAAAGAAGAAATGGAACGATTAATAAGATACATGAAAAAGGTGCTTTCAAACAAAGCGTACGATATTAAAATAACAAAGAAGCTCGAGTCTCATCCTTGTGTAGTAACAGTTCAAGATATGGGAAGTGCGAGACACTTTATACGTACGCAAAGTCACCAAATGAGTGAAGAGAGCCGATATAATATATTACAACCACGATTGGAAATTAATCCGAATCATCCGATCATCAAAAAACTTTGTCTTTTGACGAACAGCGACCAGAAACTGGCAGATCTCTTAACCGAACAGGTGACATAATTTATATCCATACATATATGTATGTATTCTGCTAGTAACAGAGGAGTTTCTAACTATTCATAATGTTGTTATAGCGAGAAAACCATCGTTATTATTTTTATATATCATTTCCCTATACTGTATTACCAACACAGTGTTGGGTTGAGTCGTAAGTTTTAATACATTTCAAGAAATTTATAGTCTCCCGCTTTTGTATTAAAACTTATGTCTTAACCAAATATAAATATTATAATCTATTTCTTTTCTTTTTTTAAAATTTTACGTTATACTTGTTTTTGGATTTAACAATGTTTGCTTTGTCCTACAGTTGTTCACAAGCGCTATGGTTGGAGCTGGACTCGTGGAAGACCCCCGAATATTGTTAACAACAATGAATGAATTATTAACACATACTCTGCAAAAATTAAGTTAAGTTATCGTTTTGTTATAGATTAAATATTGTATCAAAGAACGCAAATTGTTTCTTTCTTACATCCGGGATATAAAAACCAAAGTCACTTTTGTTTTTAACAAATGCATATTTTAGGTTTTCCATTTTTATTTATCCATATCGAACTTTTTGGAAAAAAAAACTATTAAAAGTTTATCTAGCAGGACTTCAGCTGCGGTTGTAGTAGGATGTTTTAAAAAATAATTATGAAATTTGTAATTATTCATTTCGAAATTAAAGTAGAATGAAAATTATAACAATTATAGAATGATATTTATTTATCAGTTATGTATTTCGACCTTTCAGAATTTCCAATTCCTTTCAAATTCACCGACAAAATATACCTATTGACTCTCATTCCTACATCCGCTCTAACGGAATCCGATATTTACGTGGCTGATGCTTATGTATCTTTTATATAATTCGTCCTTTTCGTTCGAACTGATTGATAAATTCAAAAAATTATATTCCACGGAAACAGAAAACATTCGCTGAATTTTTACTGTATTAATAAATATGGTATTATTAATAAATAAATTGGTTTGAAAATGAAAAATTTCCAATATAACTGTATTTTAAAGATTTTTCTTTTTCTGAAGGAGCGATAGAAACGCGAATATAATACAAGAGGGCATTTTATCTTTGTTGCATTTTTAGGATATTTTAACTACTATGTTTTTCGAACTTGTCATTTATTTATTCGTTTTATAATATTTTATTTTATTATCATATTATTGTGCTATTTACTTATTATTATTATTATTGCACCTATTGTCTCTCTCGTCAGCATTGGAACCAGATAAGAGCGAGAAGGACAATGGAAGGTCGATAGCGAGTTCTTTGTTTCAGCAGAAAGTTCAATGACGTCATCGATAACGTAAGTCAGTGACGAAAGATGCAAGTCCGTGGAAAGATGTTATTCGCAATTTCGATGGATGCCCGATCGGTGGAGCCACGAGCCGTTCCAAATTTTCAAAATGGAAGAAGTGCGAAGTAGAGATTCAAAGGAATGATTGCGAGACGTAGTGGGAAGAAGTGAGTAAAATCCTAATTATTTTATATCTTTTATTATTTCTCACGATTATTTTGTTATCTACTCGTATTTTGCTTAGATTAGTTTACGTGTTCGTGACGATTTTCCTCTCCAAGATTGGTTTTTTTACGCTTTCGAACAGTTTCATTCCACACATTCGCACATACACACATGCACACAATCTTTTCGGCAGATTTAAAGGTTAGTCAGGGTAACTATTTACATATAGATATACTGACACCCGTTGATGACCGAGTCAGCTGATAATGACTAGTTTCGGACAGAGTGAATAATTTTGTTGTTGCCTGGATGGTTAGTTTTGTCACAACAATCAGCCAGTAACCAACTGACGAATTAATAGTCGCAATTAGAAAGTTCGTATGTATTCACGCAGTTTTGTACAAACTGTTGAGAAACAAAAGGACGTACATACATAAGTGTAGTGTATGTACGTACACGAGATTGGAATGGAGTTTAGATAGGTATTGGACAGTAGTGTAGTGGCAGATAGGAGTGTAAATTCTAAAGGTTACAGCAACAAAAACGTGTTGCATCTCACAGGGTGTAGAGAAAGTTCGTTTGCAAATTGCAATTAGTGTCGATTAGACGGACTCTGCATATCAATCGCTGAAGGTATCGGTTGCAAAAGTCACATTCTAGCGTTTGGAGTTTCTCCTTATCGACACGAAAGAAGGATCGGACGATAAGGAGCTGGGATTGCAAATTCAATTAATTCAATTTAATTACTACACAAGAGTGCAATGTTATCTAATTACTAACCTTTAACTTGCAGATACCGTCTTCTAAAAATCACCAATTCTAGATTGTGAGATTGCTACAGTGAAATGATGAGGAAAACACGTATATGTATGAAACCAGCGATCTAAATTTTTGGGAATAATGGCCTCGATCTGCAGACGTTGGCGCTTATGGATTTTACCGGTTTTAACGTGCCTTTATGCTCTACTGATTATCATCTTAGTACCGATACTATTAGTGAATTCGGTTGAACATGGGTTCAAAAAGCAAGATCAGGGAGCTCTGGTGGGCGGCGCTTTTGTTTTATTGGCGTTACCAGTGGCTTTCTATGAAATTGTACAACATATGATACATTATACTCAGCCAAAGTTGCAGAAGTACATCATCAGGTGAGAAACAAAGCTAATTGAATATTCAAGAAATACATTTTTCATCCCATGAGTTGTAAAGTTTCGCAGTAAACTATTACAAATCTTCAGAATTTACTGAGAAATTTGGAGAATCTTTAGTTTCCCAGATATTCCAAAGTTTGTCGTCAAAATTTTTGAAATTTTTAAAATTGATTTATTGTAATGCAAATATCAAATATTTTTGGGTGGCACATATAAGTATTTCTATTTTAACATCAGTCGAAGTGAAAAAAAAATTGTACATAAAAAAAATGTCATTTAGTTACTAGAATTTTCTTACTTTTAATATCATTATTTTTTATATCCTCATTCTTTCATGAGATATTATTTTTGTAGTTACTATTATTGTTATTATATTATCCATTTTTCCAAATTTCAGGATACTATGGATGGTACCGATTTACGCCATGAACGCAGTAAGTTGAAAATCTACAAATCCTTACAAATATTTAATAGTTTCTAATATTTCTAATTTTCCTGAACTTTGGTCTTGGATTTTTATTTATTTATTAACCCTTTGCACTCGAAGAATTGATTTTTACGTTTAAAATGTCCCCGGAAATGGGACAGTCGAGTGCAAAGGGTTAAATAGAAAAATTCCAGGTATTATTTTCGTTTTTGTTTTATCCTACAGAATTGTCTAAAAAGTATTTACCTTTTTAACACTCTACAAACTAGGATTAGAATTTACTTAAAAATTTGAAACTTTTGTTTAGTGGCTGGGTCTGATCTATCCGGAAGGAAGTATTTACGTAGATAGTATGAGAGAATGTTACGAAGCCTATGTCATCTATAACTTTATGATGTATCTTCTGGCCTACCTCAATTCCGACCATCAGCTAGAACACAGACTAGAATTATCTTCTCAGGTGCATCACATGTTCCCTTTATGCTGTTTACCCGATTGGCAAATGGGTTGTGAATTCGTCCACATGTGCAAACATGGAATTTTGCAATATACTGTAGTCCGACCAATATCTACGTTTATCTCCTTGTGAGTAGAAAATTATCATATGAAGATTACGAGTGTGAACCTTAAATTTTAAAACAATGAAAATTTAAAACAAATACTAAAATTATGTTTTGTTTTAAAATATTTCATGTAGAAGTTACAATCTTTTTCTCATAAAGTTTGCTAAAATATGTAGTATTGATTCCACTTTCACCCTCATCTAAAATTTAAAATTGAAGGTGAATCAATTCAGTATAGATAATTAGAGAAACTTTAATACTAAGAATGTGATAAATTAAAAAATTATTAATCTGAAATAATTTACATAGAATTTACGATTTTTCTTAAAATCTAGAAAACCTTTTCTACTTTCACTTATTTCAAAATTTATTTTGAAGTTTGCAAATATTTATGGAAATTTTTTAAAACAGGCGTTAAATATTTTTCTAAGGAAGTAAAAAAGGAATAATCATATTCTGATTCGGGCATTTTCTTTCAGCATTTGTGAACTAAACGGTGTTTACGGGGAAGGCGAATTCAAGGCAAACGTTGCCTTCCCGTACATGATTGCTCTCAATAATTTATCGCAGTTCGTGGCTATGTATTGCTTGGTGTTATTTTATCGTGCCAATGCAGTAGCTTTGGAACCAATGAAACCCATTGGCAAGTTTCTATGTATAAAAGCTGTTGTCTTCTTCTCCTTTTTGTGAGTATTTCGAGTTGAAAAACATTCGTCATTTATACGTATTATGGTTTTCTGAAATTATCACGTTCCACCTTCTTTTCTTCACAGCCAAGGTGTAATTATAGCGATGTTGGTAAACTTCGGAGTCATCTCCAGTATCTTCGATACAGAGAATCCCGACGATGTTAGAAACATCTCGTCGAAGCTCCAGGATTTCCTCATCTGCATCGAAATGTTCCTCGCAGCTATAGCTCATCATTATAGTTTCAGTTATAAGCCGTATGTCAATTTGGCACAGAGTCAAGCTTGGTGGGATGCTTTCAGGTAATACCAAAAACCTTCATCATTTTTCTATATTTTTATGAAATTTCATATTTCGATTTCCATTTTTTATTTTAAAAAAAAGTCCTCCCCTTTCATTTGAATTAAACTAAAAAATTACAAGAAATTAACATGAAATTAAGAGTAATAAAATAATTCAATCACAACGATTTTCATATAAGAGTTAATTTGATTGATTTGAAACACGTTACGTAATAATTATAATTTTTTTCTGAAATCTATAATACCGTTTCACTTTATTTCTACATGACAAATAATTTATAACATTCGCAATTTTTATCGCTAAATTTCGGTGTCCTCGATTTTTCAGAGCGATGTGGGACGTTTCCGACGTTCATAACGATATTAAGGAACATTTGGGAGTCGTGGGTTCTTCGTTGAGTCGAAGAATTCGTGGCCGAGGGACTTATCAGCAGACTTGGGCGAGTGCAACGGAACGAACTTCGCTGCTTCCGGAAGTCGCGACCATGGCTGCGGCAAAAAGTGCACCTTCGGGCTTTTCCACGGGATATAATTCCGGTCTGGATGTGGATCAATGCGGCAGTATGAGCGGCGACGAGATTTATCATCGTCCCAGGACGATGAGTCTGAAAGATCAAAACGACGGCGATGCGTACAGCATTCTTAGCATTACTCCTAGTAACACCGATGTTCATAGTACGGGAAATACCAATACTACGAATTCCAATTCGATCAATACGTAACGCAACGCAATTCTTTTTTCGTTACTTTGAACTTGTTATTTCTTTCCAAAGCGATACCGAATCATTGTATTTCGCAGGCTCGATTCTTCCTTTTGCAGGATCGATTTCATTGTATTTTACGGGCATACGCGTCCAGCTCGGATTTCCGAGTTTCTTTAGATTTCGGTTAATGTGTTTCTGATGAATCGGGAATTAACTTAGATCTGAAGATGTTTGAGAAATTGTTATGGTTTTTATTTTACTTCGTTTTTCAAAGAAAAGGGAATCGAATCCCTTTTTCTCAATTTTAACGCTGTAATCGTATATTTTGACAGATCTTATGTATTTTTTCTTTAACAAAGTGGAGTTTGGATTTTCGAATATCGAATTTTAAAGTAAAGTTGCAAATAATTGCCTTCTGAAGAAATCAAAATGCTTCGGATTCCCGAATTTTCGTTTTTTCGTAAAATTCGAGGATCGAGTCAAACTTCACTTTTTGTATTTTTAATCATCGATTAGGTAGAAAAATATTGCAAAGTTAATTCCACGATTCGAATTTAATATCTTTTTCTAATCAATTTCCGGATAAATGTCGTCAAAGGGTTTACATGCATATATCGCCTAAAGTTTTTGTCGAGTGACAAAAAAATCCTGTATTTTTTTTGTAATTAATCGAATGAATGAGTGCACATATATTAATGTAATCACAGAGTTGCCACGATTTCTGGAAAGTTTTTGAGTACCGGAGATTATTTGACACCTCTTTCTAGGTTGCGGATGAATATATTTGTAGAAATAGTCAGAGAGTGTTTTTCTTTACACAGATACCGCGATTTTCAGTGATTTTGTAAAGGAATTTTATTAAATACAGTTTCCCATTTTTCGAAAAGTAAAATGGAAAAATTGTTATAGGAGATACTATAAATTTTAGTATCATAATTTTGTTGCAATAATTACTAAATTTTACCCGGAAAAATCAAATTTCCAAAAAAGGCAATAATTCACCGAATCGTTTATAAAATAGTGATATTTGCCAAAGTTATTGAAAATCGTGGTTGAAATGGTTTTTGTGTAACGACAAAAAATTGGAGGGTAGAAACTTCGTTTTTTGAGGAAATTTTGCGTTATTTGTTTACCTTAAAATTGGATTTTGAGGATTTCAGTAGCGTGGAGAAATTTATTGCGATTGGAAATTGATCGAATCGATGAAGAAAATGAGATTCCACTAACGCTAAGCTCTGAAATGACGTTGTACAAAAATTTCTGTGATATTTACTTGTTACTTTCCAATAGGGTAGAGTAGAATTTCCATGACTCGTAGCAACTTTGTTATTTGACACACAGTTAAGTGACGAAACTGCGATGCGATATGTTACCAATGATACAAACTACCACATATTTGTGTACATATATAATGTTTATACGTAGGAGAAACAGACTTCAGTAATATACTGTTATTTATACACACAACAAATGGAGATTCGTGATTTCAATTTTTTTTATATGAATTTCCGATAAATGTACCGACCAATCAACGTTCCGAATTAACTTTTGGGAATGTGTTACTTTGATTTGTTTTACGTATAATTTAAAGCAAGTCAAAGTAAATTAATACTATAAAATGTTCAATTACGTCCTTTATTTTCAACGAAAGTTATGAAAAAATTGGCAAACAGCATGCTTCCGATAGTATTCGATACAATTCCTACTCAATTTTTCAAGATTTTCAAAAATAATCGTTTCTATAACATTTTCGGATTATAAACAAATTACATTTTTTAATGACTCTTATTTTTTTATTTGACTTGAAAATTATTCTGAAGATATTGAGGAAATGAAAATCTTCGTTTTTCGTTTTCTAAAATAATTATTTCTAATCTAATCTAATCTAAACTAATTATTTCTGGGAGAAATCTGTTGTCATTTAAATATAAATAAAAATCATTTTGATAATGTGTATAACCTCAGAATAATGAAATTTGATCAAAATTAATTAAAATTAACTTCATTTTTCAATTATTAACGATAATATCTCAAATAATTGATTTATTTTATTTTTATATTGGACTCCAATGTTTACATGATATTTTATCACTCTTGACAAATTTAACCTATAATTCAAAGTATTTATTTTACTTATTTTCAGAAAAAAGGTTAAAAAATTATATCAAAAATATAATAATATTAACATTATAATCACATCCCCGAGTTGCTGTGTCAGACGACTCACCCTGTATACAACGGCAGGGATAATATTCTCCAGAAAATACCGGGAATCTTCCGGATTGGTCCGAGCAAACCGGATGCACGTTTGACTGAAGCGTTTCGAGTACTGTCAGAATCCTAAAAGTTGGTTCTGATTTACACAAAGTCGACGCATAAGTTTCGGTTGGCATCTAAGTAATTGCGGATTTTTCGAAGCAAATAAATAACAAAATCCGCAATTACTTAATTGCCAACCCAACACTTATTTTATTGGCCAAGATCTGGATAACGACTTCGCTTACTGATCCGACTGTCAACTTTTCAATTCCCAGCAGTACCTGGCTACAAATTTGAAGCTTTTTGGTTTGTTTTTTTCCAGTCTACGCCATTGATCGTGCCAAGTGGGGATATTTGCACGGGACGACGTGGGTTATAGATTATTACGTTATAGGTTGTAGCTGGAGTAAAAACGGTTTTAATTGAATCTGTTGTTATTTTGAGTGAAAATGGGACGATCGGTGGTTTTGGAAAAGGAAATCGTAGTAAATGACACGGAAAATGACATTAAGGACGAGGAAGCGGTCAACAAACGCCACGAAGAGTACCAGTATTTGAATCTCGTCGAAGAGGTCATCGAAATGGGCAACAGGAAAGAAGACCGCACCGGTGTTGGGACCTTATCCTTATTCGCCACCCAAATGAGATTTTCCTTGAGGAATGGTAATTTAAACTTTTCGCCAATTTATCGTCATGTTTACACTTAGGACTTTACGCTATACCGGAATTTGGCTGAATTAAAGTTGCTTCGAATTTTTCTATTTCATAGATTTATAGTGTCAGGATTCTGTTAACCCATTTGCATCATGCAACTGGTAATGAAAAACAATCGCAGGTTCACGGAATAATCCGTGCTCGGTAAGAAAGACATTCGCGGGCTTGCTTAATATTCCGCTCTTGGATGCAAATGGGTTAATAAAATGATGGAAAGGTTTTGCCTCAGGTTTTAGTTGATTCTAATGAAAATTAGATATTTATAGACTTTGACCACATTTTAATAAATTAGTCAATATATATCAACTTTGAATTTAGTAAAATGAGAAATAATGAATTA
Source organism: Gasteruption jaculator (assembly GCA_949825005.1). Taxonomy (NCBI): domain Eukaryota; kingdom Metazoa; phylum Arthropoda; class Insecta; order Hymenoptera; family Gasteruptiidae; genus Gasteruption; species Gasteruption jaculator. The sequence goes on along the minus strand of OX463765.1, from coordinate 14,071,283 downwards.
TACAGTTTAATAATAATAACAAATAATTACTGTTTACCATACTTTGATTATAGTAAAACAGAAATTAGGTGCCTCTCCGTTTGAATTGTATTAAAATGGAATGTAATAATCAGAGTTGATTTTAATGAAATAGAAAATAGCTATTTGTACACTTTGATTTTTGTAACATAAAAGTAGTAATTCATCGATAATAGAATAGAAAATAATAGTAACAAATAAGTAACTTTTGACTTATCGAATATCTCGATTCTTTCAAAGGCGTCTTCCCTTTGCTAACGACAAAACGAGTATTCTGGAGAGGAGTCCTGGAAGAACTTCTCTGGTTTATCAGAGGCTCGACCAACGCCAAGGAACTCTCCGATAAAAACGTTCATATTTGGGATGCGAACAGTTCAAGAGCTTTTTTGGACGCTAATGGATTCGTCGACCGAGAGGAAGGAGATTTGGGACCAGTTTATGGATTCCAGTGGAGGCACTTCGGAGCCGATTACGTTGATATGCACAAGGATTATTCTGGACAAGGTTGAAATTTCACTTTACGTTCCATCCAATTAATGCTCAGTTTATTATGTTTCCTGATCCTTTTTTCTGTTCTCAAGATTGTTCGGTATAGAATAAAATAAGAATAAAATTCTAAGCTAAAATTTATAAATTGGCTGGGGTAGTGATGAAAATAAAAAAAAAGTAATAACGAAATTACAGGTATCGACCAACTGAAAGATGTAATCCATAAGCTGAGAAATTCCCCGGATGACAGACGTATAATAATGAGTGCCTGGAATCCGGTTGATATCCCGAAAATGGCTTTACCACCTTGTCACCTTTTGGCACAGTTTTACGTCAGTAATGGAGAATTATCTTGTCAATTGTACCAAAGAAGCGCAGATTTAGGTCTCGGGGTGCCATTCAACATAGCTTCTTACGCTCTGCTCACCTACATGATCGCCGCCGTTACCGGTTTGAAGGTATACTCTATTACATGGTTTATTCTGTTATAATTAATTTCAATTGCAAGACTGTAAAGAATTCCAGATATTTAAATTCTAAGATTTACAGTTAAATTTCAAAATTGGCTAAACTCAAAATTCTCGATTGCTTAAAGAAAAAAAAAAACAAATGAGAGAATTAGCTTCAATTTTTTTTTTTCGCTTTGATTTCAGCCAGGGACGTTCATTCACACCATGGGAGACTGTCACGTTTACACGAATCACATATCGGCACTTCAGGAACAAATCAAACGAACTCCACGGCCCTTCCCGAAACTGAAAATATTAAGAGAGGTTAAAGAAATCGATGATTTCAAATCCGAAGATTTCGAAATAATCGATTATAAACCTCACGGAAAAATTTCTATGCCGATGGCAGTTTAGAGGATACCAAAGTCGACTGAGCATATTTTACTTTTTTATTCGAAGCACGGAATCAATGAAATTTTTCTCAATGGTTTGTTCTGTGTATGTTGGTTGGACAAAATTTATATGAAAATTCGAAATTTTATAAAATATGATATATTTAGAGTTGGTTCTTAATTAACTTGAATTTCAAGTCTGACTTTTTACAATTAACTTCTAGTTCCATAAAACTCGCAAATTTCAAGTTTCGCCATTTTGTCCAAAGTTAGAAAAATTTAATCGACTCCGTCGAAGGGTAGAATTCCTGAGTTGAAAATTGAGACTTTCATGTGGCATCAAAAGTACCTTTACTTTCTATTCGATTTTTGTTAACAATTTTCATCGGTCTCATTTTTTTTAATCACAAGTATCTACTGAAAGCAAAAGTGAGACGAGAAATTGCAGTTCTTTCATTTATGTTTCCTTTTTTTTTTGCATTAATAAATTGTAGACTCATTATTTGTATTTACAGAAAATGAGTGGAATTGAGTCAAGGTTTTAACTTTCAACTTCTGAAAATTCCCACAGATTTTGTATTCTTAACTAGTGATTTCATTAATGAATTAATAATCCTGTTACATTGGACCGGAAGCTAAGTTTTCTATATTTCTTTATAATTCTAAAATAATGACAAAAGTAATAATCCAATAATTTCTTACTATCGAAATAAAAATAGTTACTGTTTCCGGTCAAAAATTACAATTATTAATTTATAAATAAAGTCAAGTAAATTTGGTATTTAAAAAATTTTTTCTTCTTCATTTTGGAATCGGAGTATTCAAGGGAATAGACTTTGAAATTTTGCTCATATTCTCCACTCATTTTTAAACAGTATTAAACGCTTCCGACTAGATTTATGTATCATTTTGACCAAGATTTCCATAGACAGCTTGAAAAGACCGCAGATACATCGAAAATCTTTGTAACTAAAAATTTAGTCAAAACTCCAGAGGAAGCAAAAAGAATTGGAAAATATCTATAGCAATAATTATATTTTATTTTCTAGTAAAAAGTAAATTTATCTCTTCATCTCTTTATGTTTATACTCTATCCCATCTTACGCGCGTACCATTCGGTTTTCATTTGATGTATATATATACATATACAAAACACATATCAACTCGTTACCTCGACAATTGTGGATTTCTTTTTATTATCGTAATAGCACGGAAGCAAGAAAGCCTCATTATTTTTATTTTCGCGAAATATTGCGATATTGGGAATCTCCAGAAATAGATTTTTACGCAACTCCAGACTCTCTTTAGAAACAGCTATTTTTGTATACATTAAGAAATATATTCGAAATATTGGAAAAAATGAAAAAAGGTTTCTCATTTTCGCCACGTAATTATTATTGCAATATCAACAATTTCAAAACTGCTCTTAAACTTGTTCCAGAAATATTTTTTTCTTTCTCAAGAATAAGATGAATTAAAATATTTCGAGTTCAAATTTTCAAAGGGGAATTTTTTGAATCCTTTTTCTTCAAGTTCTAATGATTTTGCAAATTCTACAAATGTACAATTATCAGATATTTAAAATGGTGAAAGCAGATTTGGAAGCAATTTTTCGACAGTAAAACCTAAATCTGCTCCCGGTTTATCGCAAACTTTTCTGGAAAATCTGTGTCCTGTGCTATTAGAAACTTCGTTCTCCAGAAGTCGAGAGAAATCCATGAAAATAGTTACAACTCAAAATATTAATTCATATCGAATTCCGACGAATTTCCGTTCGAATCGTCAACTTGATTTCATTCATTAATTATTATTATCAGTTCCAATTGACAAAAGTTCTATTCAAAAAATATACAAAAACAAAATAAAAGATCTTTAAAATTAAACGTCATCGTAACTGAATTACATGGATAAGGCCCTGATTTCTTAAACAATATCGATCGTAGCATCGATTAAAACTATTTAAAATTCTTCGTTATCACTAAAAGTCACCCTTATCATTCTCAACAAGAAAAAATCGTACTTTTTTTTTCTTCAATCGCACATTTTCATTTTCCGATTCGGGAGCGAGGAAGTAAAATCCCAGCTCCTCTTGGCATTCATTTCACATTCTTGCGTTCCATCCAAATATTTATAGTACTTTACAAAATTTCTTCCTGCAAATGTCTCTTTACTTTACTTTAATTTACTTTAAAATTTGTCAAAAGGGGGGAGGGAGTGACATTTTCAACAGGATTGGTGTCTTCTTAAATGGGAGGTAAAGGGTAAAAGCTAACTAGTGAGCTTCGGGAATTTGTATAAAAAAAGAAAAGTCCTCCGATAGAAAAGAAAAGAGAAATCAGATCTCAAAGAAATTCTTTGTGAGAGAGGGACGAAGACATTTGGACGTCGTTCCATTGAGACGTGTCCAATTCGTGAAGTTGCTGAGTAATCGCCAAAGTTCCACTTTCACTTACTGTTATTATCACCCAGATAACGTCTGAAAAAAAAGGGAAACAAACAAACGGAGTTCAGAAGTACATCCAGTCGCAGATTCGATGTTTTAAAAAATATTTACAATACCTCTTTAATTGATTCCATATTGCATTCAAAACTTTATATAGATTTTTCTATACGTTCGATTAAAAAGGAAAATATTTTTTTGAAAGAAAAAAAATATCTATACTATGTTTTAAAATTGTATTCAGTTACAATTGAATGGGTCACTTCAAAAACGTTGTAAGGTACAAAATTCAAATTGTTCAAAAACCCCCGAAAATGAAAAAAATAACCTGATGGATTTTTTCTAAGCAATTTTTTTTTCAATGGATGGATTTTTTTCATTTTTGAGGGTTTTTGAGCAATTTGCAATTTGTACATTACAACGTTTTTGAGGTGACCCATTCGAAATAGGACGCTGTTTTTAATTTCTTGTTTATCCTTCTAAAATATTAATTCAAAATAATATTCGAATTAATTTCTTACCACCGAAGTAAGATCCAGTTAAGGTCATCATTCTCCACTTGCTCTGATAAACTCCTGATTCCGAGGGGCTCGTTAATTCTATTGTAAGTTCCACCGTGTCTTTTGGAGGTAAAGCCGGAACTGGAATTTCCGTACAATCTCCCATTTGAACTCCAGCGGTTTGTTTCAACGATATTCCATCGGGCCATTGCTCATTTCCACTGTTTCGTACATTCCAACGTTTCCTGAATTTTGTATTTGGAGGTATGGATTCTCCTTCGCCTATGGTATTGTCGCTTATTAAAGCCATACATGGCAACTGGAATGGAGATTCGAAATCGAAGTAACTACAAATTGCCGCTTGTAAATTCCTGAAAAAGAGAACAAAATTTCAATGCGAAGTATTTCTGCTGATATTTTGTGGATTTGTGACTTTTTCCCATTTTTTTCAGATATAATAAAATACAAAATTCAAATCAATCCTCCAAATATGTTAAGTAATGTAGTGGGACGTTATATAAAAAGAAGAATAATTTGTAGTTATATTTGTAAATCTATGGAGACAAAACATTAGAATCTCTGACATTATTTAAAAATGATGAGAAATTTTCTATTTTTTTTCTGATAGTCTCTTTCAGAAAAAAATTATTTTTTTTAACTGCAGTATTTTTATAATAAGCAAGCGTCAACCTTCCCTCAGATAGAGTCACGAATCCCACGGATTTTATAAAGAAAAAAAATTATTAAGCTCGTTAATTTTTAGGATGATAATTAAAAAATTTTCAAATTACTCGAAACAAAAATCCTTAAACTATGTATCAGTTTACAGATTTGCTTCTTGTTTAAGAAGCCTGTAAATTTCATTCGGATACATAACAAGACACTGACGAACTTCTTATCGCTCTACGAATTGATCTTGAAGCAAGAGCGATAATAGAAATCAGAGTCGAAAATGAAATCTGTTACTCGGGATTTCAAGTTTTCTCCACCTTGCTCCGACATCCACTCGATCCAGAAAAAGTAAAACAAACTTCATTTCAATTTACGATAAGAACATCCTAGACTTCGTATCGTTCTATGAATTATTGTTATAATCATTTTTATCTCGATAAACAAGCGATAAGAGTCTACAATGCAGTTTGCTGATTTGGATTTCCACTTTTTCCACGACTTTACCTCGATACTTATTCATTGCAAAAAAAAACTTAGATTCTCAACAAAAAAATACTAAACTGTCTATCAGTTATTATCATTATTATTATTATAATTATTTTGATCCTAACGCAGAATCTATAACGAAAGTCTAAAATTTAGTTTAACGCTTTTCATTATTAAATTTTTCTAATTTTTATCACGAAACCGATAATTTACAAAGGAGGAGAGTCCATGAGGTGCGTTTTTGGCCCCAAGGGAGCACTTTTAAAATATACATAAAAAATAAAGCTGTGCATAATTGCACTGATATTAAAAAACACAGCTAAAGGTGTTAAAAAAGATATTTTTTTGAAAAAATAATAAAAAGAACGAGGGTCGCTCCGTTAAAAAAGGGCTTAAATTAATTAAAAAAGACTCAATATTGCTCCAACAAAATATAGAAATTATAAAAAAGATTATTGTTATATAAATCCGAGATATTATCATTTTTAACAATTATTAGAGCCAAAATCTCGCGTTATGGACCCCCATATTTTACTCTGACACAAATCAAGTAAACCCTGAATTATTTGCTTCTTTACAAATTATTATTCTTATTATTTTGGTCCTGCCGTAAAATATATACGCTCAAACCTGTTTCTTTTTGAGAATTATCTTGATGGACATTTTCTTATGTATCGAATACAAAGAATCGCAAAAAAACAGGTTTGGGTGTACTCAAAATGAAAATCCCAAATACAGTTATCACGAACAACGAGAACTTCTACAACAACAACAACAACAACAACGACAAGAGGAACTGCAAGTGATGACAAAGCGAGAGCGGGATTAAGATTATCGTCCAGACTATTGTTTCTCGCTGCTCACTCTGATTTCGTCATACGATCATTGCACAGCGAGTACGTAATATAAACTGCACTTTTGTCCAAAAAGGAAGAAAGAAAGATAATAGAAAAGGACGGCCGTTTCTCATACGAACTCAATGGCATACCAATTGTTCATATCCAAAAAGAACGTAGCCGTGGCTTCGTTCAGTTCGTTGCCAGCTAGCAACTTTTGCAGCTGTTTGACAAGGTCATCCTTATCGGTAGTCCCTAAACAGCTGAACTGGTGAAGTAAATTCTGATCGAGTTCGTTATCCACATCCATTTTGCGTTAATCCGCACACTTCCGCACCGTAACCTTAACGTCCTCGTCCTCGTCCTCGTCCTCGTCTTCTTGTTCTTCTTCCTCCTACCCTCCACCGGTTTTCCGTTGAGACGCAGTTTCAAATTTTTGCTGATTAACACTCGGGGTTTTATTTAAAACAAAAGGAGAAACCGCTGAATGAAATGTTCCTCCATGAAAAGAAAGGTTATACGTACACGTACGTGTATGTACATGTATATATACAGATATATATATATATAGAAGCCTGGAGGTTCAGCTCGGGCACATAATAAGTAAATAACTATATATACACAGAATTTGGCTCTCACTCGTGTCTTTCTCTCGACTCACTGCTCATCGGATAAGAAATCGACGGGTAGCCGTGAGCATCTAGCCTGTCGATGATAAGTACCGAGAGTGTGAACGTATTACTTTCCGATTTTTAATCACAAATTTTAAGTGTCATTGCTCATATGACGTTGGCTCGTTCCGAGCAGCAGCAGCAGCAGCAGCAGCAGTAGCCACCAACGGTTGTAATTGTAATCGGAGTAGCAGTAGTAGTGGTAGTGTAGGAGAATGGTAGTAGTGTGTAGTGCAGTGTTGCAGTGTCGTTTAGAATAGCAGTAATAGTAGTAGTGTAGTAGGTGCAGAGCAGTGTAGTAAGTAGCACAGTAGTGTAAGTGTAGGATTGATGGTGATTTTGTGTCAGTAACGACAAACCAACAGATGCGAAGATGCGTGACAGTGAAGTCACATTATCAATAACGATAAAAAGAACAATAAAAATAACAACACCACACCGAGAAACTGTGACGATATGATCCTTTGATTATTTATATGTTTACCTCCCGAATTACCATGTTTTGGTTTTATGTAACAGAAGACGACTATGTACTACTATATACGTAAACAACGTATAAATAGGTGATGCGTCTGTGTGAATAGAATTGTTTTGATACGAAATATATGTATTGTACGTATTTATAAACGGATTATGAAGTTGCTTGACGGAAATATTCCCCGTAATTTCTGAGAAACAGAAAACATGAACGTACCTGAAAGATCATATAGCTTTTTCGGGACGGTATGAGTTTCTCAGAAATTTACCCTCGAAAACATCAAAGCAAAGTAAATTTTACTTTTTCCTAAAAATTGTATTACTTCTGAAAAAAAAATTATTCAACTTGGATTTGTATTGGGTTGGCAACTAAGAAATTACGAACGTTGTTATTTATTTTCTTTGACACATCCGCAATTACTTTAGTATTTTATACATTTTTTTTAGTATACGGAGAATTTGAAACAAATAAAAATGAGCAAAATCATGGTGTCTTATACTATTTGGCATTTTGTCATTTATTTTCCGTGACAAAGTCATTTTCACGCAATTATTACTTAGGTGCCAACCCGATACTTTCGAAAAAAGATAATTTTTAAATTTTCCATCAAATAAATACCTTTCAAAAATTCTTAGAGAAATAGAGTAACGAACTTAAAATAAAAGGTTTCCAAAAAATTTCAGGAAAATTTGGGCATTTTCTGACGATCTTTAAAGATTTTGGAATTCGGCTAGGGCGCTATGGATACTAGGAACGCCCCTGACTCCACTTGACGAATTTATTCGCGAGCCACTTCGGGCTAGAGTGGGAGTCCGAATTCCCACAAAGATCGCGGTAGTGCGATCATAATCGGCGGAACCGCGATAACGACTAGGTGGTTCATATTCTTATGATTGCTAGATTATTTTTTTGCAGAAATAGACAATAATTTGGAGACCTTGGGACTCCGTAAAAAATGAAATTCAATGTTCGTAATAAGTATCTTTGAAATTTGTGCCTCTTGAGGATCTCGAAAATTCCAAGTAAAAAATGTATATATATTTGCTGAAAGATTTTTATTTTTAAAATTTCGCTGTAAAACAAAAAATAAAAAGATGATATTTATTACGAAAGTAATTTGAAAAGTTCGTAATTATAATTTCGAGAATTATGTTACCCATAGAGATGGAAAAAATGACGGTCAAATTTTTATATCGTAAAGTGCTGCCTCTTCGGGGAGAAGCTGAACATCGAGTTTCCCGGTAGATGGCGTTAAGTGAGAAAGAAGCGCAATTCAATCAGTTGATACATTCCAAAGAAATCTTTTCTCAATATTGATAACAACATTCACTTTATTTTTGATGTTAATTAAATCGTCGAAGTTAAACTTGAAACATTGGAATATTTCTGAATTATATGAACTTATATGAAACCTATGACAACAATACCGGATTTTATCAATTCAATTTGTACTTGTATCCCAATAGTGGACGAATTTGTTATAAGAATTTGTAATGACCCAATATTGGATGAATTAATATCACAGAAATTTTTAATGTCTCAACACTGGACAAATTAATGTCATGAGAATTCCTAATAGCCTTATGCTTGATTGACTCATACAATAGGTACCTATAGGTTAAGTTTCCAAAATGGACCCAATCTGAAACTGTCCCAATCTTGGACGGTATCAAAGTCCTACTCAAATATGTATTTCCTATATAAACTATTATTTATAATAGTCTTATTTATAATAAAACTAATGTAATTTTTACAACTAATCCGTCATAATATGTATAGCAAAATTCTAGCGACTTTTGCGACGGGAAATTGTGAATATTACTGCAGTGTATGGTAGACTTCACCGTACTCTATATTGGGTCTTCCCAATATCAGTAGGGTATAGTGTAACAAGAGGAAGGAGGTGTTTCCTACGAGAGGAAGTCAAAGAAGTGTGCGTCTATATACTCATACATACACACGCATATGTATATAGGTATAGATATTTTGTTGTACCTATAGGTAACCACGTGATCGCGAGTAGAATCCGCGGCGTCCACCGAAAATCTAAATCCGTCCGAGCCGAGATGAAGAAGTTGCAGCCTCCGGGTCGGAAAGCTCGCGCGATAGTCAATAATTGCCTCGAGGTTGAAACGCGTCGCGATTGAAATTTCAATTTTCTTTTTTCCCGATAATCTAGTTTATCCACGCGTCGCTTTCGAATTTACACGCGCGAACGGGCCAATTATGTATAAGTTTTGATACAAAATTCGAGCAATCTATATTTATATATGTTTATAACGGGTACATGATTTGATAAATTTATAATAAGAGGAAAAAGAAAGGAAATTTCCCTGTTCCTCAATTTCGTATAAATTTCTTCCTTCGAAAATTTCTTGCCCCCGTGCATTTCGTCCTTTCTTTAGAAAAAACAGAAAGGATGATACGGGTGGACGAAACTGATCCTGTTGGCGGTAAGAATTTCAATTGTTTGAGTATAACTCTTCGCCAGTCGATCGAACGCACGCAGAAAATAGCAAGTATGGCCAAAGTCTAAGAGAGTTCACGTGGGATTGTACATTATCGAATATCGGTGACGATTTGATCCCGCGGTATTGGATCGGTGCCGGTCGATAAGGATTCAAACCCGTAAAATGTATATTTGGAATCTCGAGCATTCAATTTCTAATATATAAAGTAACAAAATTGGATTTTTAGCAAATATTATAAAATATTCAATTCCACGAAATTGGATCGGTAACGATCGACAAGGACCCGATCCCGTAAAATGTATAATTGAAATCCCAAGCATCCTATTTTTAATATGTAAAATAATAAAATTGGATGCTTAGCAATATTATAAAATATTTGATCCCACGAGATTGGATCGGTAACGATCTATAAGGACCCAATCCCGTAAAATGTATAGTTGGAATTCCAAACATCCAATTTTTAATATATAAAATAATAAATTTGGATGCTTAGCAATATTATAAAATATTTGATCCCACGAGATTGGATCGGTAACGATCTATAAGGACCCAATCGCGTAAAATGTATAATTGGAATCCCAAAGCATCAAACGCTACAAAAATTGTAATAGTTGTTAATTCTAACAATAAATATTAGTTTAGCATGCACCATTTGAATTCTATGAAATTTCGCCTATAGAACATTTGAAAACCCCGGAACAATAAAAATAGGCTAATTTTTAATTTGTCGTTGAAAAAATGTCAGTGCCATTTTATCAAGGTTTAAATATCCGCAAATAATAGCAATGACAAATTAAAAAGCAAAATAACTTATTACAAAACGAAGAAATCCAAAAAATTAATGTTTAATAGGGAATAATTGATACAAGTACTAATTAAATAATGAACATTGAAACAAGTAAGGAATAAAATAAAAAATTATTAACACTTGGTTGCCGGAGTTAATAATTTTTGTTTTACCGTAAAGCCCGGGATGACTCACAATCAGAGACGTCAAAGCGGGATAGCGAGGACTTTCGATGTCCAACTAAAAGTTCAGCGTATCGGCGCGGCGCGAGGTTTCTCAAGAGAACAGTGGAACTGTCGTGACTCACGACACAACACATAAACCCATTTTTTGAAATATTGGTACACTGCCAGCCTACGTTTGAGAAAAATTCTTCTGTATATTTTCAGAAATAGAGCCGAGTTTCCCGTACCGAGACGTGTCGATACGCCGTGGGGTGGAATTCAAAGATCATTACGACATACAGTCGGAAATTGGACGGTGAGTGGCTATAAGTGGTAATACAGAGTCGATGGTAATTATAATTATGACGAATAATCGCTAAAATCGACCCCTCGGGTGAATTTTTCTTAACGAAATTGGGAAGAATAACGAGAAACGGAAAAATTTGAGGTCATAAATTTGACTTTATTGTGTTCTTGTAAAATTCGAAATTCCATAAAATTTCTGCTCAAAAGGAGAAATTATAGAATTAAATAATCCTAATAACAATTACAGTTAGCTAATTATGATAATTATGCCATTGTAATGAAGGAATAATGATAATTAGGAAAAGGGTAATATAATATATATATATGTTTATAATAATTTGACATTGATAACAAGAAAGATGAGGATAATGATGATAATCAGAATTCCAACAATGGTCATGAGTTTTATATGATCTTGATAACATGATAACGATAACGAAAGTATAGGGACATAAAATTACAGGTCCCATTCTGGTAACAATAATGACAATATTAATTCAAGACGATAAGCGTGATTATTAAGTGAGTCTACAAGTTTGTTATAATCTTTTCATCCTTGTGAAAATAATAATGAAGAAACAACGAAAAATAGGTTGTGCTGAAAACGTTATAATGACAGTGATAAAAAGGAATCTGCCTTAAGGATAACGACAGTGACAATAGAATAGTAAAGAGGTGATAAAGGTAACGAAATAGTAATGATAATATTCATAAGAGTAAACACGATAAGCAAAGTGGTAACTCAAAATACTATGCAGAATAAATACATTAGTATATTATTTTTTTATCAGTAAAAATGCCAATCCACTTCGTTTCAAGATTTGTCATAAAAATTCTGATTGTCGAACTGACCGCATTCCTCTTGAATAATCTATTCTTATATATTTTCATCTAAACATTTACTTAAAACCTCGACAATGCCAATGGATAAGTGCTCGAAACTCAAATCATTTACAATTACAGCCTTAGGTCTCGATATCTAATGCATTTTAACAAATAAAAAAGTAATTTCTAAATTGTAATATCGTCGATATCTGGATCAAATGGCGCTAGATTGATTATTCGCGGAGACAAACAACACAGCTGTCGTCTGTCGGGCCTTTCACAGACTACTTTATTTCAACAAAATGCCAATAAAACAATAAGCCGAGCGAGTTGGGAATTGGGATGATAAAATGCAATGGAATATGTCGTATATTGGCCGAGGGCGGCATCGGCGTCAATCACAAATTCTCAAGAGACGAAGAAAAAAAAAAGATCCGCGCAATCAAAACAGTTTATGAACTTTAAACCACGTGTATGTGATGTCAAGATCGAGAAGCATCGTTGTCGTCTTCGCAGTCGCACACACGTATGCAAATACGAACCCTCGACGCCCGAAACATCGGCGACTTTCAGCCATCAGTCAACTCGCTAAAAAGAATGTATTATTTATAGCTACCGAGACCTTGATTCCCCGCAGACATTCTTAAATTCTCATGCGTGCATCACCTTCATTCTTCTTTCGCCCTCTCGCTCGCTCTCGCAGCGCGCGTATCGAATAAACACAGAATCCGACATTCCGACTCGAAATTTCAACAAGACGACTCGAAAATCGGGGACACGTATCCTCGCATATCGGATACCCGAGAAGCAATAATTTTCATATTTACGTACAGTATGCGCGTAACGAAATAGGCGCCAGCGAAAGAAATCCACGAACCGTAGACGCGTCGCGACGCGTCGAAAAGGTATCACGCCGTCTTCCATGCATCGCACGATTCGCACCCAAAACAGATCCAACGATTAAGAAATTTACACCCTCGATCTTGAAATTCAGAAACGCTTGAATGCGAAACGTAAATACATCTTCCGCTTGATGCTAAGAAAATAATTGATCTACAAATAAGTGTAACGGAATTTCATCGCCCATCGGAGAAAGAAAGATATATATATATATAATACAAATTAAATATGCGCTATATAAATATAGTATATTATTATTAGCTGTGCGTATTAAATTTATATATTTATGTATAAATTTATATATGTAATATAAGTAATTGAAGTGACACACTAGTGTTGATATAAATTCCATACCACATATCATAATTTTCATGTGTGAATGTTATTGGGTCGTTCGTAAAGTTCCCGCCGATTTTCGAGGAATGGGGCGATGAAAGGTAAAATCGGCGGGAACTTTCCGAACGGCCCAATAAATAATGCGATTTACTTATGGGGTGACTGTAGCGCCACTTATGAACCCCGAAATAGACTAAAACGGGCGTACTAAATTTCTTATCGACCAGGAGACATTTTTTATGTACAAATGTGAGCAAAATTAGCTCATAAATACAGAAGTTAAACTCCAGCGCCACCTATCGCAGACAAACGTAGTTAAGAAAAATCTTACTCGTTACCTCGAACTCACTTATGTACAATGGATTTTACATATATATAAAAAATTTTATATTTTATAACCATGGACATGCAAAATTTATAAACAGAAGAAAAACTATTACTACCTAGGACTACATAATAATTGGACTTGCAATATTAAAAATGTATAGTATATATAAATATATATATATATACCCTAAAAAAGCGGCTGATCTTCACACCAATTCATCGTTCACCTCAGAACTTTCAGCTCCATTTTTAACTTGGAAGAGAAAAAAAAAGCCGTCGATTTACGTAAGAGGAGACATTCCACTAAGGAAATTTATAAAAAGATGCTATATATTATTACAAGCGTGTACAAACAAGCGACAGCGTGTGTTACTTATATACGCAAAGATATGGTATATGTACGAATTTATGTATACATAGGAGCACTCGCGGTATATATGTAGAGCCATCGGTATCCAGAATATAATGTGTCGTAGTATAATAATGAAATTGTTGACGAGCGGCCAGAAACACGAGTAGTTTATCGCAACAACTATATCACGGCTCGCATACGCATCGGATACGTATAGAGGCATTAATTGCGAGACGATTGCCAAAATTCAAAAGGGAGTGAATTCGAGTCTTGCAAGTTGAAGATACGCTCCTTTCAACCTGAGGGTTGCGTGAAAGTCTGCGGATTGAAAATGATAAATTAGACGTACACACCAAAGACTTTCACTCGAGAAAACAAAAGAAACTTGCGCTGGATGTTGATGTTCGCAAAAATATCAATTTGACACACCTTCTGTTAGTTAGTACTGTTCCGTGAGCGCTTCCTGGAGATTTTTGAACCACAAATTTGTGTAAAGCATGCCCAGACAAATTTGTAGAGTACACACAAGTCATAGTTTTAGAAGAAAAAAAATGTAAAATAAATAAATAAATAAAATGGTACTTTTTAATGAAACGAAGGTATTTTGAATTATGGCTTGCGCGTATTCCGGGGACTCGTCTCAAAGTCTATGTTTGCAACGTTGAAATATAATTTAGACAAAGTTATGGTGTTGGTTATAGAACATAATGAGATAAATTTTTGGAATACCCACGACAACAAAAAATGAGGATAACAAAATTTGCAACAAAAAGAATGGAAAAATCCAAATGTCTCTGCGAGTAATTAAAATATTTCAACTAATGATTTGTGGGCATTCCAGGAATTGTAATCGTGTATTCTATGTTTTAATAATTAATTTTGAATTTAGAATAAAATCTGCGGGTGTGGAAAAAGGAAGATGATTACAATTTAATTTAATTCCAGGAATTCTAATTTTTAATAGTCTAATTAGAATTTGAGTGATAGTAAAGGTCTTTGAAGCAAACTCATTTTTTCTACTTGTATTATCTTCTAGGGGCAAATTTGGGACGGTGTATCGTTGCAAAGACAAGGAAAATGGATTGTCGTTGGCCGCAAAAGTCGTTAACACGACCCGAAAGGAAGACAGGCGTTCCGTCGAAAGAGAAGTTGAAATCATGAGAAGACTTCAACATCCGAGATTGATCCAATTATACGACGCCATCGATACCGGAAAGCAAATTTATGTCATTCTTGAATTGTAAGGAGCAATTGACTATTATCTTGAGTATTTTTTTTAGCTGTGATAAGATATAATTATTAATGCCAGCTGATACCCATATAAATTTTGTACTTCAGAATTGAAGGTGGAGAACTTTTCGAAAGAGTCATCGATGACGATTTCGTCCTGACTGAACGCAGCTGTGCCGTTTTTATGAGACAAATTTGCGAGGGCATTGAATTCATTCATGCCCAAAATATTTTGCACCTGGATCTAAAGGTAAGACGGGCCAGCCAGTCTTGTAATTTTTCAAAATACTTCATTTCATCATATTTCAGAATTCGAAGAATTAAATACATTTCATTGGAACACATTTTGCATGAATTTTTGAGAAACTAATTTAGAAATGAATAGGTACAAATCTTGAAAACCCCCCAGGTTTGTTTCGTGAAAATTTCACGAAATTTCGGGAAACCTAAAAATAAGTTGATCTCAATAATTTCGTGCTATTGTAGATTACCTTCCGAAATTTCTGCTGACGAATTTTAAAAGATTTATGGAATTCTTCAAAGGAAATTCTTTGAGAATTATGGGACATCTAAAAATAGGTTAATCTAAATTTCAATCTATTCTGAATCAATTCATTTTTGGAATCCCTGGAAATTGTCAAATTTAATAAAAATAAAATAAATTCTAAATTCCGTAATTTTCATATTCGCATTTTCCTTTATTTCTGTCTTTAGCCTGAAAACATCTTGTGTCTGACAAAGGAGGGAAATCGGATAAAAATTATTGACTTCGGATTAGCGCGGCAGTTCGATCCGAGAAAAAAGCTTCAAGTTCTCTTCGGTACCCCGGAATTTGTCGCACCGGAAGTTGTAAATTTCGACCAAATTGGCTTTGGTACCGATATGTGGAGCGTCGGAGTCATCTGCTACGTTTTGTGAGTGTCCTCTATTTTTCTTATATTTTTCTGGACTTGAAATTGTGCCAAAACTAACATTTACCTCGTGATTAACTTCTTTTTAATGAGGAAAACTAGAAATAGCAGTCGAAAAAGAAGGAAATCGAAGCTCAGCCATTTTGGAAATTCCGAAATTCCAATATGTATGTTTACCTAAAAATCCAATTATATGATCTTTTTTCCAGACTATCCGGACTGTCCCCTTTCATGGGCGACACCGACGTGGAAACCATGGCGAATGTGACGATAGCTAAGTATGATTTTGACCACGAAGCGTTTCAAGACATATCCGAAGACGCGAAGGATTTCATAAAGTGTCTTCTGGTGAAGGATAAAGAGTGAGTACAGATTGCGGTCAAAATTTTAGTACGTGAAAACCCACTTCTCAGAGATAACAATATTCTTGATTAACAAAAATTGGCGTCTAGAAACGATTTGCAGGTCCTTTAAAAAGAGAACACTATTCGACGTCACACATTATTTCCACAAGGTTTAGTTGATTGAGATGATTTAGTTGAAATTGACATAACTCGATTGGTATGAAAATTCAAGTTTTGCTAATAATTTTTTTTCTTGAAGTTTTCGATGTACGGGAAATAACACGAGCATCGAAAGTCCATTTTATTTCCGATTTGAGAAAACCTTTCCATAACAGGTCTTAAAATATTTAAATTTACCCTTTCATCTGGAAAAAGTGTTCTCTTTATTATACTACTAATTTTGAAAAAAGTAACACGGACCCTATTAACACTGTGCCGTCCGGCGGCACCACGTTGGTGCCATGCAAAACTATCGGGCAAGCGCCGGTGGCACCACGTTGGTGTCGTACGTAAAGATTGATGCCGGCGCCAAACGAAAGAATCCCGATCAGACGCGCGGACGGCAAAGTGTTAATTACAAATATCAAGTCAGATTCCATCTCCTTAACACACTTAACGCCAGTGATTTTTTTTTTTCTCAACACGCACATTCTCTAAAAAGAACCAATTTCGATACTAAACAAATCATTCAAAATACTAATTCTGCACGCATAAAATAACTGTACCGACACTTGACCCGTGTCTCTCCAAAACCACTCGAATCGAGGGTTTTTCTTTTCCGGAATTAACCCGAGAATAACACGAAATCCGAGAGAAAGAGAAAGAAAGAGGGAGAGAGAGAGAGAGGGAGAGGAAAAAAAGAGAAAGAAAGATAATCCAATTGAATGAGCGACGATCGACCGCTGAAATCACGCGGATGAGGCTACGACATTCGAAATTCTTCCCAGCATGAAAAAACCACTTTTTGACCTCACCAATACCGGGCCAAATAACACCCCTTTCATTGCATCCGTCGAAAAAGAAGCCAAAAGCGACAAAAAAAGGGTCCAAATCCTGATCTTTGCAGAAAACGAGCCACGGCTAAGCAGTGTCGCGAGCACCGTTGGCTCTTTAGGAAGAAAGCGCCGGCGCTGGAGCAGAAACCCGTCGTGTCGACGCCCTCCGCTCCGAGACCGGCGACCCGCTGGAACGACGTCGACCGGAACGAGCTGGACGTCGCTAAGGACAACCTCCGGTTGTTCGTGGAACGCTGGAGGGAGCATCCGGACAGTCCCTACAGCATCGAGATCGCGCCCGACAACGGGCTCGTCATCAGGGACCACCGCAATCGGGAGGCCAAAGTGGCTCCGATCGCGGACTCGTCTTCCCTTTGCGGCCAGAGCCCGTCGCCCTGCGGCAGCCTGTGCAGCAGCTCCGACGCCACGAATTCGCCCCGGGAGAACCAGAGTTTCTTCCTTCGGGTGCCCAGCTTCCCGGGTTACGAAAGAAGGGCCTCCGAGGGCACCTCGGAGAACAGCAGGGACCCCGCCAGTCAAATCGTTCTGGCCGAGGAGATCATCAAGCTGTCGGAGCACCTTCGATCCATCGCCATGTCGTCGAAGGTCGCCGATCGAGCCGGTGCCGAAGAATCCGCGTCCGACAAATCGGAGAAACGGGCCGTTTCCGGCAGCAAATCGACCGCAAGTCCGCAATCGCAACAGAACGTCAGCAACGAGATCACTCAACGCCTGACTTCCATTGCGAGGCAGAGGCAGGAGAACGGCACCACCTTCAATCGCAGCTGGCACGAGAGCAAGATCTCCAAGAGTCTGGAGCCGACGAAGGAGGTCGAAACGCCGAACAACAAGAAGATGATGGACCTCACGCCTCCCTGGAGACGAGGCAGAGCGAAGCACCGGTTCGGGGAGACCTGCAGAGACGTTCCTCGGATCTCCAGTCTCCGGGATTTCCATAAAAATCTGAACCTGGACGAGCCGACCAGCACGAAGAATTTATTGCTCCATTTGCTGGAGGAATGGGAAGACGTGAACTCCAGGTCCTCGGACATCGGCAGAAAGTCCATCAGCATCGACTGGTGCGGCGAGGAGTCCGTGGGCAGGAGATCCATGAACTCCTTGGCGGAGTACTTCCAAGCGGAGCAGCAGCACGAATCCGCGATGAACAATTCCGTGTCCACGACTTCCGTCCATCGTTGAAAAGACGGGGCTTTGTTCTTTAGGTTCTCGTAACGTTAGGAGGTCCCGGAGGGACGAACGTCGAGGTCGTCCCAGCGGCTGCGAAAAAGACTAGAGAGATGGAAACTTTGAAAGATCGTCACGGGGTCTCGAGTTGCTCTTTCTTTCTTTCTTTCTTTCCTTGTCTCGAAGTTTTTCTTTGATGGCGAAACGGCAAAATACTGCAACCCGGAGACCGAGTGGCGCGAGATGTAGATTTTCAAGTGTGCAGTTGAAGAGTTTCGCATTTATCGGCTGAAGAATGTATAAAATAGCAACTGTGTGGGAAAATCTTTTGAAAATCTTAAAGGAATTGAGAGAAACAAAAGTTCCTCGAGTTTTTTTAATTGTCATTTCAAGGGAAATTTTTTGAGAAAATAAGATTTTACAGAGAACAGGGTAGATACTCGAAGCTTTAAGACGGAGTAAGACTGAAATCTGTAGGATTTTTGAGCTTCGAATTGTAAATTCGAAAAGTTTGAATATAAAAATTCGGTATCCTTCAAAATGAATCTCGAAAAATTCCAAAATCCCGTGCTCGACTTTCAGACGATGAAACCTTTCCCGTAGGAAATTTGAGACACATTCTTTTTGCGATTCGAAATCTTCCCGCAACTAAATGCTCTCTTGGGACTAAAACCAGGAATTTCTTTCGCCACTCTCCTCTTCACGCTTTGCAGTATTTTAACGAATTTCCATTAATTCGCTTTCTATTTACTCTCTGGAACTAATAAAAATCGAATTAGAGCCCGAAAAGACGTACATGCAAATCTTTAAATGCAATACTGGCTTCAGTAAAAGACCACAAGCGGATCAACTTCTGGAACACAAATGGCTGGAAGCTGCACTGGAAAATCCCATCTCTAAGGTCAGATTGAAACGTTACGTGATCAAGAAACGTTGGGTTAAGGCTGTTAATACCATTCTTGCCCTGAAACGCATGGGAGCGCGAATCGACGTCGAACTGGTTTAACGAAAGAAGAAATTGTGTTGTGTCAAAGAAGGAATACCAAATATATTTTATAAATACGAGAGTAATACAGGGATGTGCCGATTGATGAATAATAAATTGATAACGGTACCAAGAAGAACACATTTTGAGAGATAATGAAATCTACTGCCAAATAGTAGAGGTGCAGCCAATCGTTAGAAGTGAAACCGAATGCAGTTTGGGATTTTTGTATGGATGAGAATGAGAAGCTTAATTTATTTTGTTAAATGTATGCGAGGCCAAGAAGAAAGAGGGGTAGGGGTAGAGAGGAAACTTTAATTTTTCTAAAACATTTGAATTTAAATTTATTAGTAGATACCTTATTGTTCTGCGAATTTTACTGCAGTTTTGGAATTTTACTTCCAATTGCTGGTAATATGAATTATTATTATTACGCTGTTATGTAAATTATTATTCTTACCTTTTGACAGGAGTTTTGATATGAAAGAATTTAAATACGAAAAGCACATTTTTCCAAAGAAAAAAAGTTTTCCCTAATTGTAAGAGTTTTTACGAAAGTTTCAATTTTTCTATATATTTCGTATTACCAAAAAATTTAATATTTTATTAGGATTTTGGAAGTATCCGAATAGAAATAAATTTCAAATCCTTGGTGTATCTAAATTTTTACTGTAGTAAAAATTTGTCAGTGAATAATTTTCATTTTATAATCAGTGAATCTTTCTAATCAGAAAACTTAGTGCCATTGAAGAAGCAGGTAAAAGGGATTATTCTCTTCTCTACGCCGTGTAATTGTTTCTCATTGTCCGGTTGTTCGATGAGTGGCTTGTTTTTCGCGGATCTGCAACGAAAAGACACGATTGCTTATCGAATATCGAGTACATATGCCGTGAGAAGAAAAACAGTATCGAATTTTAGTATTATATAAAGGCGAAAACCAAAATACATATATATTATATAAATCTATATATAAAAGTTGTATAGTATTTATTGTAAGAGAAAATGTTATGCTTTCACGTTACTATATATTATATTGAAATAAATATATGCGATGGAATCGTGATCAACCGATACATTTGCTTTGTGGGTACATATATAAATTATATAATTTTCTATGATATATTATTATTAAGTAACCGCTTTGCAGGATATACTAATTTCGTCTGCGTACTAATTATTTTTTTATTTTCCTAAATAATTTTGTCTTGTTACAATATTTTACAAAAGAATATAAGGAAAAAGAAAACACCAGGATACGAAAGGTAACAAAAAAACACACCTTCGCTTTTTAAACAATTTTTACCAACTTTTAGCTGAGAATAAAAAAAAAGGGGGGATCATTGCTTTAAATTCTCGCTATTACCAGGCCTTTCCATTATCTCCGGCGAATGGCCACTAATTTTTTTTTTTTTCAAGAACAGCCTATCTACTGGTACTTCCTTTAATGCTACGTTCGACTGATAAGCCGCTCTCGCTGAATTGAAAATTGTCACTGACAATGAGTTGCAGTTAGTCGAGAGTACACATTCTCTCGGGATCTCTTTTCCGAGAAAGTGCAAAAATAAAGGCAAAGGCGTGCGTGCATAAATTTTTTTATACTTGAGTAATTTAATAAACGATAAAAAAAGGGATTAAAAAATGGAGCGCTGGGTGGGCAAAGCTGCGATCATAACCGGAGCCAGTACCGGTATAGGTGCGGAATTGGCGAGAAGTTTGACAAATTCAGGATTGAAAGTCGTGGGATTGGCGAGAGGATTGGATAAGCTCGAGAAACTCCAAGAAGAGTTGCAACGGGCCAAGGGTACCTTCTACCCCGTGAAATGCGACGTCAAGAACGAAAAGGAAATTCTGGCGGCCTTCGAGTTCGTCGAGAATCACATCGGCGGTGTTCACATTCTGGTGAACAACGCTGGACTTGGGCAATTCGGGAACGTTATTGGTGAGAAATGTGGAAACTTGAATTTCAATTTTGTGGGATTAGATACGCCGTTGGCAAAAAATCTAAGGGGTTTACAGGTCACCGGGTAGAAATAGAAATATGGCAAAGGTCTGGACAATATTGGCAATATGGGGTAAATTATAAAATAGCGATATTACAAAATTGGATCCACTGCAGAATGTGCTTGAGACTTTTGCCATACTTAAGTTACGTTACGTAAGTTAAAAGTTCGTTCAGGATGATTTTTGAAAAAAAAAAAAAAAATAATAATACTTATGCTTAAATTGAGGTTTGTCGCAATACCCACTGTTCACAGCCAGTTCTGCCGAAACCTATCGCGAAATATTGGAGGTGAACGTCGTCGCGATGGCGATTTGTACCAGAGAAGCGGTAAAGTCCATGAAAAAGCACTCCATTTCTGGGCATATCGTCAACGTTAACAGGTGAATACACCATTTTTCCAAATTTTACTGACGCTAGAGGTAAGATTCAGATTCCTTTAAAATAAAATATAAATATATTTACATGTAATAAATTATATGATAAAATATCAACAAAGAATTAAAAATTACACACACACACACACCCATACACATAAATATATATAGATATGTGTGTATGAAATTTTTAATTATTAGTTGATATTTCATGATATAATTTTTTCAAATTATATTCTACAAGAATTTCAGAATTGTATAATACGTCTGAGAATTCTTAAATGTAGAAAATAATAATTTATTGTAGAAATTCATTAGTAAAGTAATTCTATGTCCATTGATAATACTTACTGTCAAATATAAAATATATATTTACATTCTGCAATATTTCTCTTCTATATTATCAGTATCTGCGGACATCCCGAATATATCAATAGCGTTGCACCACTCAGCATCTATCCGGCGAGTAAATTCGCGGTCACGGGATTCACTCATACAATCCGGAAGGAAATTGCTGCCGAGAAACTGAAAATCAAGACTACGGTAGAATCTGCCGAGAGGCAATTTTTGAGTTGAAACTAGAGTTTCCGCAAAATAGTTAATTTATTTTGATTTTCCAAAAAAACAAACAGAGTATCAGTCCAGGAGCAATTTCGACGGAGTTCGTGTCGAGGGCGGATTTCCCAAGCGATGTTATCAAGAATATAGAATTTTTGGTACCCAAGGACGTGGTCGATACCATTGTTTTTGCTCTTTCTACGCCACCACATGTCACGGTAATGGCTCATTTATCGCCACTTTGACGTCTTCGCTTATTCGTGACCTTACGATTCTCAGGATATCGTAACTTTGTAATTACTAAATAATGATAAATAATTAATTCTTTGCAGATCAATGAGTTGGTGGTAACGCCAATCTAAAGGACGATTCCTGCGAGCATTACAATATAGATATTTTTCCAAGGGAATTCGGAAATGGATAACGATTAAAAGAAAACAACTGGTAAAAATTGAGAGAATTTTTACCTGGTTGGTATTTTATTTGGTCAATGAGTCACTTATTATATTAATTGTATAATGACCACGATACCCTTTGATTATTCGATCAACGTGACTTTTAAGAAATTCAAATAGGAGAAGGACGTTTTTAATATCGTGACGAAGGAGTCAATATTAATTGGAAATATTCCTCCAGCCATGATGTAAAAAGGTTTGTAAGCTCTCATCATGATGAAGACCAAATCGCGCACCGATTTCCGCGGCAACGAAATCCAGTTGCAGTGATAAACGATCAATCCCACTTCTTCTATCTTGCACGATAAGTAATCGCCGGTGTAGCAGTGCATGTAAATTTGTACGACGACTACCAGCAAATACAGCGATGCTTTCGATATTATCTCGAAATTCGAGTCCCTGATCGCCAAGATCAGTTGAGAACCTGGAAAAAGGAGAGGAAGCAAAGACGAGATATCAGACGAATTTTTCTACATAACTATTTGTAATATATACAATTGAATTTATCTGCGTATGTATAATTTAGAAAAAATATTTGTTTCCATATTTATCATATGCTTACCCACGAGGCAAATCAAGAGAGCGGTGAGAAAAATCTGGACGAACAGATTCACGCTCAGAGTGGCTTTCAAATGTTGCGCCAGAAGTATCAGACGACCGTGGCGTTGCACCAAAACATTTATTTCCTCTTTTTCCCGGCGATTCGCTTTCATGGAGACTGAATTTCCTGCTTTCGGAGGAAGGTAGGAATGAGAAAATCTATAAATTCTATAAATTTTAGAAATAAAAATCTAAATATCGCGACCCGCGTAAATATGGAAATATGGGAAAAGTCTGGACAATGTATCAGAGTATGGGATTGGACGCAGTACAAAGTAAGTTCCAAATTTCATTTCTATGCATTTTTCGTATAGAAATTAAAGGATCTAAAGGATTCTATATAGAAGTGGAACTATGATACAAGTCTGCGCAGTATATTGGACTATGTATGCATTCGAATTTCGTGTAGAAAATAGAGGTGATTGAAATTTCCACATGGAAATAAAAGTATCGCCAAAGTCTGGGCAATGCTCGACCATGCGGCACTGGTTCTGTGCGAAATCCGTACAATACTTATGGAAATCCGACAAAATAAGTGTACAACCGAACTTACTCTTGGTGGAATTACGCGTGGGATTGACACTTTGCCCATAATTGAAGATATCCTCCTTCAATTGCTCCAACTGACCGCAGAGATACATGATCAAGCAGAAACAGTAGAGATCGATGCCCAGATTTCCAGTGGTTGACAGCAAAAGGTTGAGTGCCAGCCAGACACACAAGATGACATACGGAATCGATGGCATGGTGGACGCGTTAAATATGAGATCCGACGCAGGAAGCGTGAACATCCTCGAAGCCTCCGATTTGCTATGGTTTAGGACATCCGTGTCCATTCGAGTGGTAGTCGAAGAGAAATTCGACAGGATCCCGGGAAGGAACACCGAAAAGCAGCTCAAAAAGCACATGACCACCCATGGCACGATCACGCTTTGCGCTAAAACCACATAGCTCTGCATAATATCCCTATTTTTCGGGTCAGTCGTGAGCAAACTCTCGGAGGCCGATAGTATATTTGCGGCAAGAGCGCGGCGGTGAATCCGCAGAGACATGGTTTTCGTGATCGCCAGAGTTGCACAGA
This sequence comes from Gasteruption jaculator, assembly GCA_949825005.1. Taxonomy (NCBI): domain Eukaryota; kingdom Metazoa; phylum Arthropoda; class Insecta; order Hymenoptera; family Gasteruptiidae; genus Gasteruption; species Gasteruption jaculator. The sequence continues at coordinate 14,046,664 of OX463765.1, read as the reverse complement.
GGATCAGCATGCACTGGTCGAGGTTTTGTTCGAGGTTGAATTCGCCCCAATTTAGGTAAACGTCCATTACTAAAAACGACCCCATGCACACCTAAGGGGGAACGTTCGGAGTTACTTCTCTACCGATTGCGAGTTTGACACTGCAATTTTGCCGATTTTTATGGAGTGGAATGGATGCGCACCGAGGATCTCGATGACCCGCACGGAACAAGTGCACCGTAAAACTAAGGATAGAATTTTAAGTCGGTTTTATGAGAAACCTGAGGGACCGTTAACACGTTCGCGACGGGATGTGGCACGGGAAAATGGTACCAATATTTCTTTTCGCAGGTGGAGGCGCAAAGGAGATTTTGTGCCTAATCTTGGTTTTTTTTTTAATTTTTTCCTTTACACTTCGCCTCACAGGTAAACTTTGTTTTTGGAATTTACCCATGGCGCAAATCGAAGGGTCAGCTAGAAAAATCTGAACGAACAGAGCAGCGTTTGTCCAAGATAAGAATGTACCACCGGTGGTACATTCCAGCTTCGTCGCGAATGTGTTAAGGAGGTACTGCACCATTAAGAATTAACGATGAAAAAATTATGAAAATTTATATACTATAAGATATATGCATAAAAGAAGCTCTGTTAAATTTTTAGGAGGTGAGGTTAGCTATTAAGCTAGATATTAGTAATCATTTATTCGTATATTTAACACAGGCTCTTATGTAAAACTGCATTTTATGTAGTTATTTATATACATTTTAGCAATCGTGACGATGAAATCAGGATGAAACTTTTAGTGTAATAAAAGTAATGTTTAAGGATCAATTTACAAGTTGAAAAAAATCGATTCATTGATTATTAATACATCAAAAATAATAATTCATGACGAGAAATAACATTGCATATATACTATTCAGCTATTAGATTTTTTTATGTTGGCAACACTGCAACGGTACAATCTCGTCCACGTGAACTTATCTCTATAGTCTATCCGTTACGCTTCTTGTGTGTCGTATATAGATTTATTTTTTGAAAAAAAGTATTCTATTGGAAAGGCAAGAAAGTTTCGGAGAGAGTATATAATCAGAGACGCAAGCAACAGGCTTTAGCTGAAAATATTAGGAGTATTTACGGCGCATGAAACACGCATCCTAACCTACAAACTGCAGTGTGTCCTAAGCTAAATTGCGCGCTTCGAAACATAGTACATACAGTGTTACCACAATCTGCCACATCAAAACTAGTCAAGAAGAAGACTAAAAAGAGAGCGTTTGTGTATTGACTCTATCAGTTGGTCCCATACTCCCTTAAGCGTTGCACTTTTTGAGTCGAATATCGAGACATTTCGAAAAACACTATTTTCCTTCAGCAATATGCATTTGTTTTACGTATATTATGTAATATATATTTTATCTCGATATAGCTACTCTTGGGTCATACAAACTGTGATATTTAATCACATAGAGTCGATCTATGCCAAGACCTAACAGGAAAGTTCCATTTTAAACTGATAAACCTGAAACGTTGTGTTCCGTGTGGGGAGGACCCGATTGAAAGCACTTGGAGGGCCAAAAGTATCGGTTCGAGTTTCATACCTGGTTGAATGCCGCAAAGATAAAGTGTAACAGCGAAGACCAGTTATCGGAATCTAGAGACCAAACGCCTACAGCTCGAGTGATGAGTTCCAGTTTGTGAAATGCGCGATGCGTCTCAGAATTCGATATCATTCTGAGCAAAATAGTGCGAGGAAAGGAAGGTGGGTAACCGATCGAAAGAGTACTGAAAGTATGAGTTACCCTTATATCGAAGGACAATTTATTTGTACTCCGCTACAGTCGGCTGCGAGTATTTTGTCATATCTAATTCAGTATTGAACTTTACGCAGCAATGGGAAACAATGAAATAAATAATGCGGCGGAAATTGCGAGGAATGGAAAATTGGCGTGCAACTATTTTCTTTCTTCGTGGACTGCAGGAATTGCTCATTTTTTATGAAAGGAAAAGTTACCCTTCCTCTAGTAACTTTTGCTCTTGTGCGCATTTGCGTAACACAGAAGAAGTAATGTACGACGAGTCGCAGTTTTCCATTTCGTAACATTCGTTGGAAGGAACTGAAATAGGTTCCTTTTTTATCCCTTCCCAACATAGTTTTGCAATTGAAATAAAAACAACAACAACAACAACAACAATAATAATAATATTAAAAATAAAAGCCATTTATTACAGAATTCTGGAACATGTTTCTCAAACTGCGAATACCATGAGTACGGAAAACTGAAAAAAAATTCGTTTGCCCGATATATTCAGTAATAACTAATAAATAAAAATTAGTTTTTGGGCAAAGATACTTAATAAAGATACCAATAAAAAACATAGGACCTAAAACCATTTATTAAATGATATTAAAAATCTTATCCTGTTCGGTGCATCGATTTGAATTGGATCGAATGCAGCTGTTCAATCACCAAATCCTTAAGAAAGAATTCAGGAGAAAATGGAATTTAATCAACGAGTGAGCCATTATTGTAATAAACGCAACGACAACGAAATCCTCCGGTTATTCCATTAACGTAACTTTCAAGAAATTCAAATACGAGAAGGACGTTTTCAATATCGTGACGAAAGAATCAACGTTGATGGAAAATACTCCACCGGCGGTGATGCGAAAAGGTTTGTGAGCTCTCATCATGATGAAGACCAAATTGCGCATTGACTCCCGTGGCAGCGAGACCCAGCTACAGTGATAAACGACCAATCCGATTTCTTCTATTTTACAAGTCAAATAATCACCCGTGTAACAGTGCATGTAAATTTGTGTGATAATTACTAGTAAATACAACGCCGTTTTCGATATTATCTCGAAATTCGAGTCCCTGATTGCCAAGATCATTTGAAAGCCTGAAAAAAAAGGAGAATGGATGCGAAGTCAAAAAGAATCTATAATACGGAAAACAGCTATTTCAGATAATCTATAACTTGAATTATTTACCATTAAAGCTAAAAATCCATTCCTAGTAATTGATTTAATTGGAGCATCAGAAAACTATGCATTTGCTGAACTTTACCCGACTTTCTCCGCTTCCGCACATTATTTATATCGTGCACATTTCTTCAAAGTTGCGTTTAACATTCAAACCTTAATTTCTAATAACAGTAACCTTTTTTTACAATGACAATTGATTGATTGAAAGCACAATTGCAAGGTTGAAAACAAAATTGTTCTTTCTTTAATTTATTTCCTGTATCAAACTAAAATTAGCCCATTTCAAGGTATACGTATATATTAGAATATATTAATTGGAAATATATTAAAAACACTTTCTTGAAAAGGATCATAATCTAAAAGTCTGTCTTGATAATAATAATTTATTTGTAACTGGCGGTGTTTTATAAAGAAATTTCGATTTTGCTCCGACTCTTACTTTAACGTTAAATGTTATTGAAATAGATTTTTAACGATTGCTCTTAGAACAATTTCGTCATGTATGAGAAATATTGAAGAACAGCTTTGAAATTTTCGACATTTTTTCAAAACCTACAATTACGAAAGAAGGAGGTAGATCTCAAGCAAATGGGGGATGTACACTAATTTTCCAATAACAGTTTTCGCTCGTTAAACTAAAAAATAAATGCGAACAAAAAATATATATTCAATACGCGATGACAAGTAAATATACAGCGTGCCAGAAATTTAAGCGAAAATCTTCGTTATTACAAAAAGTAGACAAATAAGTTATTTCCAAAGACTATACTATTATAGGTTTTTACTTTTTTCTCCTACACTTCGCCGCAATGGTAAATTTTGTTTTTGGAACTCACCCATGGCGCAAATCGAAAGGGCAGTCAGGAAAATCTGGATGAACAGAGCAGCGCTCATAGCTGCTCTCAAATGTTGCGCCAAGAGTATCAGGTGGCAGTGGCGCTGCACCAAAATGTTCATCCTCTCTTTCTGCTTGCAATCCACTTTCACGAAAACCGAAGTTACTGTGAGAGAATCGAGATCGAAGAAGAAATCAGAAGAGCCGTTCTGCAATTCAGAACCTAGAAGTCAAGATAGAGAATCGAACTTACTCCCGGTGGACACAAACGTGGCACTGATACCTCGTCCATAATCGAGCAGATCTTGCTTCAACTGCTGCAGTTGCCCGCAAAGGTACATGGACAGCGAGAAAAAGTAGAGGTCACTGCCTAGATTTCCGTTGCAAGACAGGAAAAGGTTGGTGGCGAGCCAAAGGCATATGACGACGTACAAGTGGGTCGGCATCGTGGATGCATTCAACACCATGTCCGACAAAGGAAGCGTGAATATCCTCGACATTTCTACCTTGCTGCCATTTGTGTCCAGTTTGGTCGCAATTGGCATAAAATTCGACAAGATTCCGGGCAGCAGGATCGAAACGCAACCCAAGAAACCCGTGACCACCATCGCCGTGGTCACCCGTTGCACCACAATTGCATAGCTCATTATATTGTCTCTCCTCCTCGCCTCACTCGTGAGCAAGTCCTCGCAAACCGACGTCACATTTTCGGCAAGAGCGTGACGATGTGTCCGCAAACACACGGTTTTTGTGATCGCCAATGACGCGGTCATCACCATCATGCACTCGTCCAGGTTTCGGGTCAAGTCGCCCCAATTTAAAAAACAGTCTAGTGCCACAAGCCATCCCATACACACCTAGAGAAGGCTCAAATTTACTACCCTGTGGAGGTAACCAAGAAAGGAGGAAGTTGTTGGGGGAAATCTTTTATTATGTCACATTTTTTGCTGATTACACTAAAATTATAAGTTGGTTACTACGAAAATTTGGGAAACCCGGTACTAAAATCTGGTTATCTTATTTATCGCTAAAGTAATGAAATCTATTAACGATTACGAAATAAACACTAAACACTGATATGTGCATAAGGGGAGAGGGGGGTCAATTGAACCAAAAATTCTTTAATCATTTTTCTTGTAATAGAAATAAACCATTTTTTTGGAAAATAAAAATGTCGCTTGATATTCATTTCGTCATTTCCAAAAGAATATAATTATTCGATCCCATCGACTGATTCAATTCCAAATTTTTAGCAAATCAAGGATTTACATAATGGAACGTATTTCTAAAGGGACACTTTAATTTTTCATTTTTATTGTATTTTTGAGTCGAATGATTCAATTGGCTCCCTCCTCGCCTACTTGATGTTAAATTCTGAAGAAAATCAATTGTGAAATAACATAACATAAAATGAGTGTATACTAATATTAAATTGGGACGATAAAAATTAATTACCATGATAAGAAAATCATCAATTTATGTGACTGCGGTTTAATTTTTCTCTGTTAGATTTATCTCATAGATATTGTATGAATAATAACTCCTTTGTTTCGAAATAAGACCTTTTACTAATTGCAAGTAACTTTCTTTTCCCTCTAAGAAGTAACTGGGTGAGAGCAAAATTGTCGGTTTGAGCTCCATACCTGGTTGAAAGCCGCGAAGATAAAGTGTAACAGCGAAGACCAGCTATCGAAATCTAGAGACCAAACGCCCAGAGCTCGGGTGATCAGTTTCATGGCGTGAAATGCATATTTCGTATCGGAATTCCATGCCATTCTAGGCAAAACGGTCCAAGGAAAGGAAGATAGTCGATCCAAAGAGTACCGAAGGTATGAGTTACCTCTTTATTGAATTGCTGTTTCGTCTCTTCCGAAGGAAGGACAATTTATTACAGTCGGTTCCAAGTTCATCTCATATCCAATTCAGTATTGAACTTTGCGCAGCGATGGGAAACAATGAAATAAGTAATGCGGCAGGAATTGCGAGGTATAGAAAATTGGTATGCAACAATTTTCTTTTTCCACGAAATACGGTAATTGCTCATTCTTTATGGAAGGAAAAGTTACTCTCTCTCTAATAGTTTTTGTTCATGCGCGTATTTGCGTAACACAAAAGAAGAGATAGGTTGTGAGTCGCGGGTTTTCATTTGGTAGAATTCTTTGGACGCAGTTGAAGTAGGTGTTATTTAACCCTTCTCATCCTAGTGTTATAATATAATTGTAACAAAAGTAATAATGGTAATGAAAATAACAATAACAATAATTGTGGTGTTAATAATGATGATGACAATATTAAAAATAAGAGTAATTTGATATAGCATTCTGGAACAAGTTCCCCGAAGCGCAAGTAGGGTAAACTACCTAGTAATTGACCGCGTGCCAGTGAATGATCATTGCACAAATAAATGTCAATTTTGAGCTTTGAAATAAGTCAATATTTATAAGTTTGGTTTATGTATCATTCGGTCATCTATTGGGTCTTTACGTTTATTGAATTTTATGGTCAATTTACAAGTAATAGCGATAATAAGAAATAACTATTTTTACAAATATGCAGAGAAATATCAATTCTTCGCGCGATTTCAATAGTTATTTCATTTTTATAAATAAATTTATTCAAGTATAATCTTAAATGCACGTAAACCCAACAATTCGGCCAATCACTGATTGCTTTACCCTAATGTGAATGGAAATTAAAATATTATTATATTATCATGAATACAGAAAATTTTGAAATTAATTTAAAAGAAAAAAAAACCGTGTATCGTCGGTTTTAGTGAGAAAAAATATTATTTATATAAATATTACTTTATGTCTATAAAAGAGGGGCTCCCAAATTACTCGTTAAGTGACATTAAAAATCCCGTTTCCATCGATTCGTACCAGCACTAATGTATCGTTCTAAGCATGAAATCAATAACAAACGATCCAGGAGGATATTGAATTGACTAATAGAATTTAATTAACGTTAATTAGCTATCGTTCTAATGAATATAACGACAACCATGTGCTTTGGTTGTCCTTTAACATAATCAATGAGTAATTCATTGTTATAATGATTATGCGATGATCACGACGTCCTTTGGTTATTCGATTAACATGACTTTCAAGAAATTCAAGTACGAGAAGGACGTCTTTAATATCGTGACGAAAGAGTCGATGTTAATCGAAAACACTCCACCGGCGGAGAGGTGAAAAGGTTTGTTTGCTCTCATCATTATGAAGATCAAATCGCGCACCGATTCTGGTGGCAATGGGACCCACCCGCAGTGATAAACGATCGATCCGACTTCTTCTATTTTACAAGTTAGATAATCACCCGTGTAACAGTGCAAGTAAATCTGTATGACGGTCACTGATAAATACAACGACGTTTTCGACACTATCTCGAAATTCGAGTCCCGGATTGACACGATCATTTGAAAGCCTGAAATCAATCGAGAAAAAATGCAAAGTGAAAAGGAAAGAATTCATAAAATTATTTGGGACAATCCAATACTTGAATTATTTACCGTTCAAACCAAAAGTCCATTCTTAGTCATTAACTTAATACTATTTCGATAGAAAGTGTGAAAAGACACCTTTTATTATTTAAACTTCTAGGGTTAAGCTGGAGTTTTGTCAGGATTTTGCTAGGGTTTTTCAATTCAATACATTCCAATTTCTACAATACTACATAGAAAGTCAGCAATTTTCCTGAATATACGGACAACATTTACTATTTTTTAAAAATATTTCTTTTTCCGCCTATCTCCGCGACATAGCCATTTCAAATACCCGTTAAACCGATCATTTGGAACGGTCGTGGTAGGTTTGGTGTTAATTTAACCATTTTTTTCGACAACCAACTTTCTGACGTCAACAAAAGGAAAGCGTTTGGTATGTGTAAAAAATTGGGTCTTGAATTTTTAATAATAACTCATCCAAAAAGTTATGACGTTTTCAATGGAATTTCAAACTCCTCCTGACTCTTGCTCAAATTTCGAATATTATTAAAGCAAGTTTTTAACTATTAAAGTTAGGGACAGTTACATTATGTCGTAGAAATCTCGAGTAATGATTTAAAATTTTTCCACATTTCTTGAAAGACCTTAATAAAATTTTAAAAAATGAACCTGGACCAGAAGGATGACGTACAATAATTTTCCAATAATGGCTTGTTCCTTAACACCAAAATAAATAAATAAATAAACAAGCGCAAAAATCATTTAATTTCTAGTCGACTGAATTATATTCATAAGAGCAGTTGAAATAACATTCTATGGAATTGAAATTTCTAGAAATATGTGGTTTACGTCATATTCAATTACAGTAACGGTTATAATTACTATTTTCTTTTTAGCGACAGAGCGGTTATTATTATACTTACCCATGGCGCAAATCGAAAGGGCGGTTAGAAAAATCTGCACGAAGAGAGCAGCGTTCATAGCTGCTTTCAAATGTTGCGCCAAGAGTATCAGGTGGCAGTGGCGTTGCACCAAAACGTTTATCCTCTCTTTTTGCTTGTAATCCACCTTCATCGTAGCCGAAGGTGCTGCGAGAGAATTAAGAACGAAAAAAAAAAAAATCAAAAGAGCCGTTCCATAATGCAGGACAAAGGAGTCGGGACACAAAATCGAACTTACTCCTGGTGGAAATCAACGTGGAATTGACACTTCGGCCATAATCGAACAACTCTTGCTTCAATTCCTGCAGTTGCCCGCAAAGGTACATGGTCAACGAGAAAAAGTAGAGATCGCTACCTATGTTTCCGTTGCAGGCAATGAAAACGACGGCGGAGAGCCAAAGACTTATGGCGATGTACATTTGGATCGACATCGCGGGTGCATTTATCACCATGTCCGACAGAGGAAACCAGAACATCCTCGAAATCCCTACTTTGGTGTCATTTCCGTCCACTTCGATTTCAACTGGCACGAAATTCGACATGATTCCCGGTAGGAGGATCGAAATGCAGCCCACCACGGACGTGACCAGCATCGGTTTGGTCACTCGTTGCACCACGTCGGCATAGCTCTTGACGTTATCCCTCCGCGAGCCACTCGTGAGCAAATCCTCGCAAGCCGATGTGACGTTTTCCGCGAGAGTGTGACGATGTATCCGCAAACACGAGCTTTTTGTGATCGCTAACGATATAGTCATCACCATCATGCACTCCACCAGGTTTCGGGCCAAGTCGCCCCAGTTTAAGAAACAGTCGATCGCCACAATCCATGCCATGCATATCTAGAGAAGGTGCAGAATTACTCCCTTGCTGAGGTGGCCAAGAAGGTTTGTTGGAGATAAGGCCAGGAATGAAATAGTTAATATCAACAATCATTTATAATTTTGTATGGTTATGCGAAATTTTAACCCTTAGAGGAACGGCGGATGCCTGTAGGTGTGAGGCTCAGACTTGCCAAAGTCCAACCTACTCTTGAGACCCCCGGCACTCTAAGGGTTAATCTAAAATCAATAATATAATTTGGTGTACTTAATTGGTCTTTCTTCGTTATAAATTATTAAACTGACGATTAATCTTGTAAATTTATTTGACGTTTCGGTTCAACGGGTAAGAGCCTTTTTAGTCGTGGTGAAATAAATGTAAATAAAATTAAATTATTATAAATAATTTTAAATATTCAATAATTTTAACAAATAATAATAAGTGTAAATAGTGTAAAATTAAAATAAATATTGACGTCGTTACGTGATATATAAAACATATTATACGTCGTAAGATAAAATCATTGTTTCTACTGTATTATGATAGTAATATATAGTGCATTGTATAGTTCTTAGTTGAACTTAATTTTCATATTATTATATTTTATTATCGACTAGACAAAATCTATTTATAATTAGCAATTCGTTGCGTAATGATGCTGTGATGAAGTTAATTTGGTCAATAAGCAACAACACTTGTATCCTCAATTGAGTCCTCAATTTTTTTGTAAGGGGTAACTGTTTAAAAACACTCCGGAGGGTCAAAAGATCCGGTTTGAGCTTCATACCTGGTTGAAAGCCACAAAAAGAAAGAGTAACAGCGAGGACCAGTTATCTGGCTCTAGAGACCAAACGCCCAAAGCGCGAGTGATAAGCTTCATGGTGTGAAATGCATATTTCGTATCGGAATTCCATATCATTCTGAGCAACACTATTCGAGGCAAAGCAGGTATCCGATCCAAAGAGCACTGAAACTATACTTTACCCTTATACCGAATTGTTATTTGGTCTGTTTGGAAGGAAGGACAATGTATGTGTACGCTATAGTTGGCTCCAGGTATTTCTCATATCTAATTCATTATTAAAGTTTGCGCAGCGATGGAAAACAATAAAACAAAAAATGTAGCAGAAATTGCGAGGAATGGCAAATTGGTATACAACTATTTCTTTTTCCGCGAAATAGTGGAATCGCTCATTTTTTATGCAAATAAAATTGTTCTGCCCCTAATGGCTTTTGTTCCTGCGCGCTTTCGCATTATGCAGAAAGGCAGACATTACAGTCGGTCGCAGTTTCCCCTTTGGTAATATTTGTAGAAAAAGTGTAATACGAATGTGAAATTGTTTCGTTCTTCAACAGACCCTACACAACAATTACGTTTTATTGCCGTTAGAAAGGTACGAATATATTGGAAATATTTATAGACAATATTTAATAGCATTGTGTGGTATTCATCAGACATTTCATATTCTTATCTTCTGGAATTTGCAACTTCCAAGGGAGTTAAAGGTAGTATTAAAAGACTTTAGATCCTTTTATTTTCTTAAAAAAGACTTAGAAGTAATGTGAGGAATTTTTTTGAGAATTTTTTTTACTGGTACCTTTCTTATTTTCAAGCATTTATCATTTTTAAAAGTGCCTGGTGTGATTTTAGAGTTAGAGTTAGAGTTATATTTATTTAACGCTCTGGGACAGGTCCTCTAAAGCGCGAAAATAGAATTTACAATGCAGAAAATATAATTATACTTATTATAACAGTGGTAGACTCCTCCAAGTAATATGATATAAGAATAAATAAATTAACAATAACATAAAAAATAACAAAATAAAGTAATAAAATTAATACAATGAAACGGCACAGAAGTGCAGTTAAGAACAGTTTGCTAGGGTTGATTTTTGATGCCTCGCAGAGATTATGAACTCAAGAAAATATTTTTTGAACACTGGTAAAGATTTTAGAAAGCTTCTGGTATTTTTCTTTTCTTCAAAATAATCCAGGCGTAATGATAGGAGCCTTTTTAAGATTCCTTTTACTGGTACTTTTCTTCTTTGCTGGAATTTGTAGTTTTCGAAAGAGCTAGACATAGTGCTATGAACTTTCTAATGTTTCTGTCTCCTTCAAAATGGCCTAGGAGCAGTGCTAGGAGCTTTTCTGAGAATTACGCCATTTGGAACTTGATTTTATCGTTTCATGAGTTGGAGTTTGTCCGCATTCTTGAGATTTCTAATTTCCTTCTATACGAAGAACCCCCAAAACGACTTTCTATTATAGATGCTACGTCTGTCGAAAGCCTATTTCCTCAAACTAAATCACAGAGACTTTAACTTGACCTTTTACTTATGAATTATGGTAGTCGGATTTGGTTTGTTATTACCGCGACCTTAGAATATAAAATACTAGAAAATCCTCACTCTCTAACATCTCTGCTCTGCCGATAAGTTACCTCGCGTACCCTCTACAGCCTATTTTGTGAACTAATATCTCCGTCACAAGTGCCACAGAGATAGATACGTCTTTTCCGATCTAACAGCTACCCGTGTTCCGGTTTTCATGTTAGTCGCTGCTCCGAAAAATTCCGGTTTCGTCAATTTCGGATTTTATGTTTCAGTATTCAGTGACTCTTCCTCTTATCAGTGAAGAGCGATTGTAACCTCGCTCGGGGGTAGTTAGTTCAACAAATCCAAGAAAATGAGGCTCAAATTGCATTTTCTCTTGTTGGCCTGCTTCGTAGTTGTATGCCTACAAGATGTTGCCATTGGACAGTATAGGACGAAAAGCGTAAGTGCTCCTCGAATTCATCGTACCTCTTTTTTGACACGTCAACGTTTTTTTCAGTAACACGGAGTCGTATCGAGTCATATCGTCGTACCAACTTGTATGCACTCATATGCGGCCATAGTATATCGATTTAGGACGTGCAAACTTATGAGAATATCGATTTAGGTTGAATCGACTCATAGACTCATACTGTGTGCACTAATAATAATTACGCTATTGTTATTTGTTTTTTACAGTGTCTGTAAAATTCTTTATTCAAGAAGAAATAAATATATAGTATTTTATTTAATTGATATACATATTATACATTAGGTTTAATGATGATTTCCGGTAGGACATTATTACAGTTTTAAATAAACATATATTCTTTCTTTGGTCAATCGGTTTTAAATTTATTGATTCAAATATTGTGTTGACGTTTCGACACTAATACGTTGTCATCTTCCGAACGCTAATTTAAATTATTATTTTAATTTGTACTTTCTTAGATTTGAATTAATATAATAATTTAAAAGTACATCATAAAAGATGTTTTCGACTACAATGTTCTATATGTAGCGTTCAAATCCAAATTGATATGTGTATAATTCAAGGTATTTTATACGTTTAAAAATACATAAATGTCGTATTCTCGAATCTCAAGAAAATGCTATTTTTTTTTAATTAATAATATTATTTTTGAAATAATGAATTTCTTTTAATTATAATGTAAATGTAACTTTTACGGCTGATTATTTTCAATTAAAAAAATTCCTAAACTTTAATAATTTTTAAATTCTAGGTAAAGAACAATGAAGTAAAATGAAATCTCTTACTTTTAGATGCAAAGTACATCCTTGGCAGAACGCGTTCAGCAACTTACCGATATGGCCATGAAACGATGGGTTTTGAAGTTCAATGGAGCGAAGTTCAAAGAGTTCGTTAAAACTACACCCAGAAATTATTCCGTTATAGTTATGTTTACCGCTATGGCACCTCAGAGACTGTGTCACATATGCAGGTGATGCAATTTTGTCTTCTTTTACAGGAAATTTTAATCATGATTTTTATCTAAATTTGAATCGTATAAGAAAATTAGAGACCCTTCGGAATTATTTTAATGTCCTTAAAAATATAAGAACTTTTTGAAAATCTCATTCAAACTTAAATCCTATTTTATTTTTGCTATAATACGAATGGTTTTTTTCCTAGACATGCAAACGACGAGTTTCTCATAGTCGCGAATTCATTCCGATACTCGCAATCTTATTCCAACAAACTCTTCTTCGCATCTGTGGACTTCGACGAAGGGTCGGATGTTTTCCAAATGGTAATACTTTTTATTAATGTGAAAACTAATCAGAAAATTCTCAAACGGTAACATATAAAGTCGAAGTAATTCGTGAAAAGCTAAAAAAAATGATAAAAGTTAAAAAGCTAAAATGAAATATCTAATTTAAATTTTTTCTTTTCGCATAATAGAAAATTGTGATCTTTGAAATCCTATTTTGATTATATTTAAAATACTTGCGTTTTATTCTCCAGATGCGTCTAAATACAGCACCAGTTTACATGCATTTCCCACCAAAAGGTAAACCAAAGCCTGCCGATACCATGGATATCCAAAGAGTGGGATTCGGAGCCGAAGCAATAGCCAAATGGATTTCCGAACGAACTGACATTCAAGTAAAAATTTTTTGCCTTTTGAATCGTTCACTGAAATTTCTTTTTAATTGAAAATTACGGAAGTATATCTTTTTGTGAACAGATCCGAGTATTCAGACCACCAAATTACTCTGGTAATGTAGCTGTGATAATGTTATTCATCCTTATCGGTGGGTTTTTGTACCTGAGAAGAAACAACCTGGATTTTATTTACAACAAGACTATTTGGGGATTAGGAGCATTGGTAAGAACAATGAAAAAAATAATTAAAGTTTTTATTTTCCAAGAAAAAAAAAAACCTCCAGCTTTTTCCAATAGAGTTTGTTTCAAGCATATTTAAATGTCTTGTGATTTTTTTAGTTTTTCACTCTTACGATGATTTCCGGTCAAATGTGGAACCACATTAGAGGACCCCCGTTTATACGTAAATCACCAAATGGAAATGTAGCTTACATTCATGGATCTTCGCAAGGACAATTTATTTTGGAGACTTACATCGTTATGGTTTTGAGTATCCTTTACAATAATAGTTATTAATTTTTTACTAGGAATAGGTATTTTTATAAAATCGACACGATAAACTTTCTAAAGAAAAAAAATGATGAACTTATAATAATTTTTCGTAGGAAGAACTTGCTCCATTTTTGAAGAATCCGATATTTTTTAAACGAAATTTTTCCACAAGATATTTTAGATTTATACACATTTTTTATTATGGAATAGTTTTGAGATTTTCTTTTCATCGCTTTTTAAATGAATTTATTTAATTTACTTTTTATAAGATTTTTTTCACAGAAAATTTCCATTTTTTTTTTCATTTCAATAGATGATCCATAAAAGATTTTTTAACGAATATCGAAAATGATCCTTAACTTGATTTTTAACAGACGGGGCTGTTGTGTTAGGAATGATTTTAATGACAGAAGCAGCAGGTCGTAAAGGCGATGTCAAGAAACGAAGGATTTTTGCTGTGATCGGACTGGGATTAGTCGCTGTCTTTTTCAGTCTTTTGTTATCAATTTTCAGGAACAAAGCTCAGGGATATCCCTATAGGTAAGTAAATCATTTTTAGTTTCCTATTTCTATCAAAATTAAATGTCAGTGGATTTCGATTTTATCAAATATTGGCAATGACAAGTCAAAATTTCGAGATTTAAAATTTAAAAAAAAGCAAAAATATCTCAAATCCATATCTTCGGTTGGTAAAATAAAAAAAAAATTTGTTTCAGCCTATTGTTCAAGTAATCATCAGGAGCATCGGTGAGAGATTGTGTGAGTGTTTAACAAACAAAACGAATAAAAACCTTTTCTTTGGGGGACAAATTTTTATTTCTACCTGATAATTCTTACGCTAATTTCACCATTTTCGGTTTTCATAGAAAATTGAAAAACTCGTAGTACATATACGAGTATTTTATTCGTTTTCGGGCAAGTTTTGTTTCTGTATACGAAAAAATATATACTTTTGGCAAGATTTGCTATTTTTTCCCACGAAAAAAATTTCGAATTCCGTTTAATCTTTCCTCTGCTTCGAGAATATCCGGTAGGGAATAAATGCAGTTCGGTGTTTTGGATAATCTTTGAAATTCTTCACGTACCACTGGTGTGATAAAATTGCGCATTCCGACTGAAATTTAAAGAAATACGAGTTATAGGTATTTATTGCTATTGCAAAAATTAGACGAATATTACTATAGAAGCTATTTTAAATTACGTGTTTCCCCAAATTTTCTAAAAATTCTTGTGAACGCTCATTATTCTCGCAACTTTTTTTACTTTGATCAATTCTTACCTGATTGACGAGAACCCAAAAGAAAACGTAATGAACAGTTGTACTCTGCCAAAGAATCGCGGAAATCATGAGATACATGAGAATTTCC
Source organism: Gasteruption jaculator (assembly GCA_949825005.1). Classification (NCBI taxonomy): domain Eukaryota; kingdom Metazoa; phylum Arthropoda; class Insecta; order Hymenoptera; family Gasteruptiidae; genus Gasteruption; species Gasteruption jaculator. The sequence continues at coordinate 14,031,356 of OX463765.1, read as the reverse complement.
GTGAATTGTAGTGGACATGACACGTATTCGAAAAGATCTCCAGAAGGAATATGATAACTCTTATCAGCCAGTACTTTTCCATCTTTATCTTTTCTCAAATTGGCAAGAATGTAATTAGCTTTCAATTGTTTGTAAGATGCCCAAAGGAAAATTACCGCGCAGATGTAATCGGTAAAACTCAGCTGTGATAAGTCGAATGAAATGTGTCGAGGAATTTCTGAAAAATAGAAAAACATGAGATTCAAATAATTTGAATAATTTCACGCGCAAATTACGTGACTCCCAAAATTACCATATTTTCAAAATTCTCGAGGTAAGAATATTGAAATTTGCATATATGAAAATTGAACATCTTGTGAAGTATAAATAATTTGAAATTCTCAAATTACGTCAATATTTTACAGAAATGGTTTTCAAATTACTACCATAAAAAATTATTCTGTAATAACACTTTACATAATAATAGTGAAAATTGCATTTCATTTGGAGTCACAAGTGGAGTCGATCCAAATTTTATGATCCATAAACGTTATATGCGCATATAGAAAGAGAAAAATAAGAAGAGTTGCGATTTTTTAAAAATAATATTAATAATTTTCCGGCTTGGACGTACCTTTGGTTAAAACAAATCCTTCTGCTTCACCCAGGGTACATAGAATAACACCCCAGTAATGTAGGAATCCGCAAATATAATGAGAAAAGTTCATTTTGCTATCACTGAAAATTGAGACGAGCTGCGTCTCGTAAAGTCTTTTCCAACATTGAATCGTCAGTAGAAGGCAGGCTAAGAAAGTTTTTTCAGGTGTAACTGTAACAGATATAAAAAAACGTATCAAGTCATTTGTAACTGTATTTCTTTTACAGAAAACGAAGAAGTGGAAGACAGAATTTTATCCCATTCCACATAACTATTTATATTTAAATTATAATAACGAATATCAAGTAATAATAATAATAATAACAACAATCATAATAATAGTAATAATAACAACAACCATAAATTATTAGTTATTGTTCAATCAAGAGTCAATTGATATTCAAATATTGAATGATATTAATCATTTTGGTGACCGTTGATTCGATTTTCGGATAGGAACTATTATATTTAAATTTGTACTCTCTGAATATTTATAAGAAGTACTATATGATAATTAGTAGTGAGAAGTGAATTGTTATTACTGATTGTTCTTACCTAAAGGTTGTCTGGTCTGGCCGAATAAAATATCTAGGTATAAGTACAATCCGGATGGTATAGAACCGGAGAAGAAATACTTATAAATAATTAAACTGAGTGTTAAAATTGCAAATGGTGCTGCGAAAATGTAGAAATGTCGAAACCACCTGAAACAAAGAAATTCGGAGATTAAATTACTAAAAAATTATTTGTTTGGAGAATTCAAATCTATTTTATTTTCCAAATGTGGAAGGAACACTCAAAATGCTCCTTTTAATAAAAAAAACTAGTTTTTTAATTTTTCACTATTTTCTAAAATTGGTAAAATTCGAATTTCCTCCAGTACAAATGAATTTCTGCTAAATTTATTTATCATTGAAATCTTGAAATTTTTTAATCATGTTGTATCAAGCGCAATTTTGTTGAAATTTCAAAAAAATTACCGAAAATTTCTACCGAGTCTAATAAAATCTCACCTTTTTGGTACTTCCACCTTCGTAACCAACTCCTGCTTTGTTTTGTTGGAAAATTTACCATAGCGATAAGTCTGCACCAAAAACACTGGCAAATACGGTTCGATGCAATTGATCAAAAATCCTAAGAATCCGGTAACGAAGGTTAAACAAAGGAAAATAAATTGCACTGCATTAAGTTGAATCATAGCTGCTGCTCAAGTGAATGCGGCCGCATCAAGAGAAACTCTACCGCGTTCTGATTCGAGGACTGCTTTCCCTGTTCCCAGCGAAGGATCAAAGGCTCAACGGACAACGCGTTGAGCGGACAGTATTACTTCGGTATACCAAGTTCCCCTTCTACTATTCTTTAATATATCGTTATTCACCGCTAAACGCGACTGCTTTCGCTCAACTTATGGCAACGCTGTTCCAGATAATGCATTTCCCGGTGAAAGAAGATCGTCCACGGTCCACTTTTCTTCACACACTCACCACTTTAGCCCGTTTATCTCTACAACAGTAAGAATAAAAATACAGGAACGAAGAAAGAGAAAAATCTATGAAAATCTAACGACGGAAATTTTCTTGGATCCTAAAATTAAAGAATAAAAATTCGAGAACCGAAATTTTTCAAAAATACTGAGCGTTTTCTTGGGAGTTACAATAATTCTTTCTTAATCTCAGCTTTGACTTGAATTCGAAAAATCAGGGTGTCGCTGTCCCAGAGGAAGTCTTTCAGGTCCTCGACGCGGACGAATTCCGTGTAGCCGAAACTTCGTTTGTTCAACTCGCAAACGGGTCTGCGAAAGGCCTCGAGACCAATTTTGGAACCCGTGATTTCGCAAATGTCCTTCTCAGGATGACGAGGATGTTTCAGGACGAAGCACATGGTGCCACGGAAGGGCCAGTCCAGGGCCTCGTCGTTGTCGGATCGCATGATATGCAGCAACAGGGATAGAAACTCGTTGTCTTTCGACGAGATGTTGACCCTCGCGCAGATCCGGTACCCGTGGACTTCCGTGTAGAATCCGGGGCTGTAAAACATTTTCAGCGGATCCTGCAGCATCGTCTCCAGTTTCTCCGTGAATCCCTGCAGTCTCCAGATATACACCCCGTTGCAGTTTCTTAGGAACAGCTCTTCCTCGTTAAATTTCATGTTGGTTTGCAATCCGGTTAAACGCTTGTCTTGGTTCGACAGGCTTATGGTGAGCTCTCGGTTCTGCTGTTCCAGGATGACAATCCTCTCGTACAGACTTCTGCGAGACAGAGAAAGAAAAATTAGAAAAAACGAAAAAAATTCTGCTCCCGTCGAATTTCCAGTTATGTTTTGTTTACTTTGAAATAAAAATACGTGAAAAATATAGCATCTGGAATTTATACATTATTTCGTTGTAGAATAGTTTTGTGAAAATACGTTTCGAAAAAATTTGTATTTATTTTATTCGTCTTAATTAATTCTTCATTTAACAAATTTCTTTAAATTCGAAATTTTTGTATATTTTTTGAATTTCAATTCAAACAAAAAGTCTAGAAAAGGAGCCATTCCAGGAGATCGAATCAGATATTGCATATTTTCACTTTGAAAAAATTAACTTGAATGCAGATTCGATTTTTTACTTGAAACACGGGGACAAAAAAATTAAAAAATTACTAACTTAACGAGCTCTTGCCAGTCCGATAAAGGCTCTTCTTTACTGGCACTTTCAGAATTGTTGTTTTTCAGAGGCGGATCCCAGAGTTTCGATTCAGCAGCTCTGGACTCATTTGGACATGAGATCAAACGAGGCAGAGCGTTTCCAACCATCTAGAAAAAAAAGTACTGAGTCATACGGGAGTTACTTTCCCAAATTTGTTATTTATGTAATTTTAGTATTTTCTACTTTTTTATTTTTACCATTAAATGGAAATTCGTGTTTTTTTCCATATGCAAACGATGCTCTTCCTCGTTTGCGAATGTATCCTTGCACCCGACGGGTTTGAAGGAACAGCAAATCCGACGAGGATCCGCTTCCATTGGGATCGATTCCCTTTTATATTCACAGTCATTTATGTGAGATTCCATTTCGATCGGAGATAATTCTACCAAACAACCGAATTGACGGTGAGGACAGTGCGTTTTTTGCTGAGAGATCTCTCTGCTAGTATGCAGGTCTCGAAACAGATCTCGATCCGGTTCCAGGGGTTTGCTGTCGACTGGACAGCAAGTACCTGTTTTCCTGGAAGAGATAATTCTCGGTAGAAAAAGTTTCTTTTGTTCCAGTTTGGAAATTGGTAGTAACATAAAATACTATAACTGGTTACCTGAGCCACGCGAAAATGCAAGTAGAACAGAATTTGTGGCCACAGGATGTAAGGATTGGATCTTTCAACCAACCGAGACAAATTGGACATTCGAAACGAGATTCCAGAATTGATTTCGACGTGCCTGCGCGCTTGTGTAAGCAAAAATCCATTTTGTGATTTAACATTTTTTGTATCCTGATTCTATGAAGAAGTCTATTCTAAGATATGCAATAGAAATTTCACTGATTTCAAAAATATTGTTAGTATGTGAAAACGAAGGATTATTATTTAAGTTTAAAGGAAAATTTCAAAAAGGGGGCAAATTTAATTTCTGAATCTTCCTTTTTCGATAAAAATGCTTAAATTTGAAATGTCTACGGGACAACTTTCTTGAAATTGGAAAAAATCTATGCCAAAATCTACTAGACAATATCAGGAAACAAAAAATTCAATTAGCAAATTTTGGAAATGCTAATAGAAAAAATTCCTGAATTTTATCATTTTTTTGTGCAGGGTAATACGTAAGTTTTTTTCTAAAGTAAATGTGTACAATAATTACTTTTGATGTGTGATAAATGATGTAGCTTTTTCACAGCTCACCAGTGGAACAGGTGAGAGCGGTTTTGAAAAATAGTTTGATGTACAGGTATGGTCAAGTCAGACTTATGATGATGATGAGGTCAATGGTGATAAAAGTAGCAGTGATGGTAATAATATTATTAATATTAATATTAATAACAATAATAACAATAGCAATAATAGTAACAACAGTAATACTAATAATACTAATAATAATAATGATGATGATGATAATAATGATAATAATAATGATAATAATATTGATATTAAGTACCTTACATTGAAAATTAATATAAACGCGAAATTAAAACTTAATTGCCAGACTTACCTCCTCTTCGTGGACGGATTGGACGGTATCGGTCATTATATCTACTAATTAGTATGTACTTTCCGCTCTCCACCTACTCAACGATCCCAGGGTCTCCTCAGGGAAATAAATACTGGCGACGCATTTAGTCAAAAATTGATTTAATCGAAGGACCAATGCAATACTACCGAATACTCGGTACTCGAATAAACATTTTCCAAATTTCGAGTTTACATTTCCTTTCCCTTCAGAGTTTTCCTGGTCTGTAGGTTAGGAATGACTGATTGTGAAATCACCATGTTGTATCGACTGAGCGGAGCGCGGTACGTATAACACCGAGTGAACAGTACGTAATTGCAAAGTGCAATATAACGGACAAAACTATACACAAGTAATATTTATATTGTACACTTTGGTATCTGTTGTCAAAGGATAGATGGTAGAACATAACAGATAGCAAGTCGAATACCACAGTTACGGAACAAGTCTGAACACGTTTATGAAAACAGAGTTGTTTGCGCACGTTGGAATTCAGAAAGAGTTATTTTTGGACCCGGCCACAGGTGTCTCTGTTACGGGCAAGGCATTAGAAAAGACAGCAACGGAAGGGAAAGGACAAAGGAATGACAGGAATTTCATTACTTTAACCTGACTCGCTTGAAATGATTGTAGTTATTTAAGTATTTATGTGTACGAGTGTTTGGTAATGGTTCCTATAATTGTGGATAATTAAGAGAATATTCTTTCTGAGTCAGAAGATTGGAAATGGTAGATTATGTGTGGTTTTTCATGATACTGTTGAAATTAGTAAAATGTGTAATATGTATGTGTAATAAAATTATTTAGGTGTAACTACATTTCACAAGGAATAAAAATATGGGTTATAAGTTTTTCCTTAACATTTTTTTCTTGGAGTCATGGAATTCAAGTATTCGAATATTTTCTAGCTTCCTTTCCAACAGAAATGTATCGTTTACGAATTTTCATCGGATTTAGTTTCGTTGAAATTTAATTTTTATTTATCTCTATTTAAATTTAACTAAGTATTTTCCGTAGTCGTTTTCAGAAAAAAATCTATCAGGTTTTTTAAAAATCTATGAGCCTATGAAAAAAAGGTACATTTAATTACATTCTATCCTACAGTAGGATAGAATACATTCACTAATTACACTTTCTTTAGTACTGCCAAGAAATATTACAATTTTGCACTGATCGAAAATAAAAAGAGAATTATGACAATTTAGTTAATCGCAAAACTCTACTTTCGATTACCAAAGATAGACTGATGTGAGTCTATTTTTCCCCTCTTATTTATTTTATCATTATGTGGTACTACTTATTTTGTATTTTTCCTTCCTTTTTTGTGTTGTGAAGCATCGGGGGTGGATAATGCGCGGTTGCAATGAACAAAAAATTGTTGGGACAAGTTTCTGGATAAAAAATTCACGATATGCATGTACCTCGCGTGTACTCTAATGTTTTGCTATTTTCCACACAGTGGAACTCCGCAAATGTTGCCTTGAATTATGAAGCAATTCGTCGAAGGAAATAATATTGACAATACTACGTAATGTTATTTGAGAGAGGGCAAAGAAAGGGCAAACATCTCCTAGTTCTTCTGTCGTCGCCATTCGGAACTTCAGGAATACCCGCAGTTCTCTGCAGAATGATCAGGAACTTGGACGCAAATCGTGCCTTTCGTTTTGTGAAATTGATCACTTGGACTTTTGGCTTCTGGCCTTTTGACACTGATGACTATTTCTCGGTGTTACGATATTTGTTTGTTATTTTTAACGAGGTTGGAGCATTTTTCTGAATTTAACGATAAAACTATTCATATTATTCTCTTTTAACCCTCTACAAACCATGTCAATCACACTCCAAACCACGTGGGGTAAATTTTACCCCAACAGAATCCATCTATAAATAAATAATTTGAATTAAATTTACAAATTGAACGTTTGAATATATAATTTATTTATAACCATCCTAAAAAATACCTACTGTATTTTTGAGTTGCAATCACTTTTGTATAAAGTCGAAAATCCGAAATACGGTTTTGAGGCCGCTGGGGTTAATTTCACCCCTGGGGTTAATTTAGTGGAGGATTAAATTTAATTTCGATTTTATTTCGACATGTCCCATTATTATGATCGTGATCCCTATTATTATTATTATTATTATTATTATTATTATTATTATTATTATTATTATTAAGGAATCAAAGAATTCCCGTTTTCTTTTCGAAAACGAAAGTAACTCGTTTCGCTCATTTCGAAATGTGAATTTCAGATATGCGCGGTGATGATCATAACAATCGACGTGATGGTAAATATCACGGATTTGGACGAAAACATGAATAAATACATATTGGTGATGGTGGCGATATTGGCAACCACCAAATGTCTCTGTTTCCGAATACATCGTCAGAATCTAGGTGAAAACGTGTCATCGGTGTCTCAGGATCTGCTCCTTATGGATAATGAATCCTCCAGAGAGATTATGGCGAGACATATCTTTGTAGCGAGAAGGTTTACTATAATTATACTAATATCAGGGTTGATCGGAAGCATAACGTTCGTATTCGCGACTATTACCTCGAATATCGTGCCGATACAAGTAACGGGTGACAATGGTAGCCGAGAAGAAATCGTACCATTGTTGACGATTCCCGTGAAGAATCTCGTCGATGCATCGTCGATGTCTTCCGTTTTGTATAATCTCACCTGTATCTGGCTCGGTTTACTTTTGTATACAATGACCATCGGAAATTTGGGAACCGATATCTATTGTTTCACTTTGATTATGTATTTATGCGGACAATTTGAATGTCTGAAAGAAGATTTGACGAATTTTGGAAACGACGGTACGGAGATACAATTTTCCAATGATAATTTGTTATTTTGAATATTTACTTATTTTCTCTTATCGAAAATATAATGAAATAAAATGTCTATATTATTAAATTATTTCATTATAATTTACTTACATTTTGCCGCCCAATTATTAGTATTCAATGTTAAGAAAATTTCATCTGTTAACAATTTTGAAGATTTTCTAAAGACCCCAAATATTTATTTATTTACTGTTTTTTTTATCGAAGATAAGATAAAGTAGAGTTTTTGTATTATTATATACCCTTACCATATATTATTATATTATTTTGGCATATTGCTAATTTTAACATTTTTTTCTATTGAAAATATTGTTTATTGAGAAAATTAAGACTAAAAAGGGTTAAGAAAGAAAAATTGGACAGCAAAAGGTTAAGAAAAAGATACCAGGTGTTAATTCAATCAAGTGAATTTCTCTAAAAGGTTTATTTCTTTTTTTGGAAGAAGCAAAAGTCGAGACGTGTTATTTTGTTGTTCAACCTAAATAAAAATGCTATTTTTGAAAGTTTGCGAAAAAATGTAAATTTGTAAAAATGTCTTTCGGATCAGAAAATATAATTATTTCCCAGAAAAGTTGGTATTTGAACCTTTTGCTGTTAGAAGCTTAGAGAAAATCATGTAATTCGAAATCCAAATTGAAAATTTTTGTGGCTTTGCTGAAATAAATGAAAACTGATAAGTCTTAAATTCTCGAAAAAATTAAAAATTCTTCGAATTTAGGAGTAAATGATTCAGATGGAATTTTTTCTGTTTCAAAAACAGAAGCTTCAAGAATCCAAAAATCAAACATCGAAGAGGATCAGAAAATTCTGATAAAGCGACATTGTCATCTTTTACGATTAGCGAGACATTTGAGAGATGCCACGAGTGTCGTGTTGTTAGTGCAATTATGTTTAAGCGGACTGCTAATTTGCGTAGCAGGTGAGTATTGTTTCTGTTTGTACTATTAATATTTTTGATATTGCTTAATGGCTATCTGTTTTATTAATTTTGAAATTTTCTTATTCCTTTCATTATTAATATTATTATTATTATTATTATTATTATTATTACTATAATTGTGTGTATAATTCTTTTTAAGGCTTCGAAATAATCTTAACGATTAGAGACAAAGATATCTTCAAAGCTTCGAAAACCTTATCATCGGTATTTATTGTAACAATGCAAATTTACGCGTATTGTTACGTCGGGGATTACTTGACCTGTCAAATCCAAGAAATCGAGATTTCAGCGTATTTTTGTGAATGGATTCGTTTACCTCCGAAATTGAAGAATAACTTGCTTCTCGTCATCGCGAAGTCTGATACGCTCTTTTACTTAACAGCGGGTGGACTTTTTGACATCAATATGAGATCCTTCATGAGCATCCTAAAAACGGCTTTCTCCTTTTTTAATTTCTTGAGAGTTATGTTAATTGGGCAATAAAGCTCTTCCCAATCAAAGGTAACACATTTTCGATCTGATGCATATGGAAATATCAAAAAATATGTTTTTCTTCCAAATCTAATTTATACAATTGCTAATCTTTGTTTTTATTACACTCGTACCGGATTCTTTAAATTGATTTTATTTTCAAATGAATTTTTAAAGTTATCATTTCCTTCAAATTAATTATTACATTGAATTTTCCTTGAATCATTATGTTTCTCGCTATGGGTTTAACGCGAAAAATCAAGGGGTGAGTACGACACGTTATTGAAGTGGAAAGGCTAACTGTTTTCCACAGGTGTGAATAAAAAAAGAAACGCACGATCCAGGTGTCCACGAAACTCAACTTTTGAGTACCGAAAACCTACTAATCGAATTTTCTTTCCCCACATTCGCGAATTCCGTACATGCGTGCGAGATCTAGATACAAGGTATTTCTAAGGTATCACTCGTTACTTTTTTTTTTATTGTAGCCCAGGCAGGGGTGGATAATGTTCGGTTGCAATGACCAGGAGGTTATTGGAGCAATTTCTGGATAAAAAATTCACGACACTCCTACGTGCATCCTAGCGATTACCGACTCTTACATTTTGCGCACTGCGAGCATAAAATGTAATCCTGAATTATTAAATTTCCCATCAACGATATCGAGTATTCTCTTTCTTTTTCTTTTTTTGCGAAAGAGCAACTTCAGGAAAATAATAAAATACCGTCAGTCGTGTTCCTGCACCTTTTCGAACTTCGCATTACAGTCTTTCGAAAAATGTCGTCACATTTCGATGAGAATTACGCCTTTTGCGTTCTCAAATTGCTGACCTGGATCTATGGAACTTGGCCCTTTAACACCGACGATTGGTTTTCATTGATGCGATTTATTTTCATTGTCTTCAAGGAGGTGCAAATATATTTAAAAAAAATAACGTGAAGAGAATTCTGAAATCGTCGAAGCAAATTTATTTATTTCGTTTACTCTCTTCAATTTTTCTTGGATTCAAATTTCCGGGAATAATCTTGAATCGATCCACATATTTCAGAATTTTTTGTGAGATATTTAAACCCCCTCATACTTTCAGTCCCTCAAAAGAGTCTGAATGGGTTCTAAAAGACATCGATGGTTCGATGTTTTAATTTTAAATGATTTTAACTACAATTAATAGAAAAATATACTCATAAAAATAAAATGTATATTATAATAAATTGTAATAACCCGCAAAAATGTAATTTTTGCCACAGAATTTAGGTTCCCAATTGTAATATTTGAATTCCAATTTTTTTAAGGGGGAGGGGGTGGGGATTGAAATATGTCCCCTTGGAATTTGGATTTCGAAGTCAGTTCCAAATTCCAAGTGAATTGTAATAACTCATGAATTTGAATTTTTTATCGTGCAACATTTCCTTTTGGAATTTGGAATTTAAATATTACGACAACAATGAAAAATTATAATAATAATATAGTGCATTAATTGCATGGGTTTTTGAAAATAAAAGTAATACATGAAAAATTCAAATTTATAAATTTGTAAAAAGTAAACTACAATTTTTTTTTCAAATTCCTTATCTATAGAGAATACCATCTTTTCCATTCGCTACCACACTTTCCTAAAAAAATCATCAGTTTTAACGCGACGTCTGATAAATAAACGAACGGATAAATGGATAATTTATAGATGTGCGTAGTGATCATAATGGTCGTCGAAGTGCTTTTAAATGTCAGTGATTTTGACGAGAATATGGACAAATATTTATTATCGATATGCGCCACGTTGAGTGTCGTAAAATGTATCTGTTTTCGAAAACACCGTCACGCTCTTGGTGAAAACGTGTCGTCGGTGTTGACGGATTTGCTGGCAATCGACGACGAACGGACTAAGCAAACCCTGATGAATTTCGTCTTTCTGGGCAGAAAAGTTTACTTAACGTTGTTATCTACGGCGTTGGGAGGGTGTCTCACCTACATACTACCTGGCATCTTATCAAGCTTCGTACCGTTGAAAGTGATAAAAATCCAAAACGGGAGCCAGGAAGAGATAGTGCGATTATTTACCCTGCCCGTGACTATGGTTTTCGAATCCTCGTCGATGTCTTCCGGTACTTACAGCATCACCTGTATTTGGCTGGCTTTGCTGTTGTTGATCTTTTGTTTGGGAAATATTGGCAGCGACACTTATTACTTTACACTGACTTTTTATTTATGCGGACAATTCGAGACATTGAAGGAACAATTGGCCAGATTTCAGGATGTTGCTGAGAAACACCGACTCTCAGCCCACGGTGAGTTCCGATAATTGGTATTTTTTTCACCTCTGATTTGAAAAAGGAATAATGTTTTGACAGATAATTATATATTTTGGGAAATAACAAATCAGTCGGAAAAAAAGGCTCCTCGTAAATTGATAGCTATCCCCCAAAAAACGGAGTAATTGAATAAAAGCGAAGGCTTAGTCTGACAAATTAATCCGGAAATATAGTATTCGTAATGCATAAGGGACTTTTTGCGGGAAATATAGTATTTTTTACCGAAAATTTGCTTATTTTTTGGTGCAATAATTTAATGTCTACGAATTTGATATTAATCGTGAGTGTAGATTCAATTTATATTTAAGGGATCCATTGTTAGATCAAAATGTTTATTCTTAAGTAGTTTGCAATTATTCTTTTTATTACATATCTTTTTCTTTGCTTGTGGAAACAGTTTCAGAAAACCACGATGTAGAGATCGAGAGGGAGATGAAGATGTTGATAAAACGACATTGTCATCTTTTACGATTGGCGGGGCACTTGAAGGAAGCTGCGAATGCTGTGTTACTGATACAACTGTTCTTAACCGGTTCATTAATTTGTGTGGCAGGTTCGTGATTTTTTTTCAAATTAATTTAACTTTTTTTTATATATACATATATATAGTCTTTTTCTTTCACTATAATTACACAATATACAGGTACATATATCTTAAAATAATCTATGTATTGCAAGACATTACCCAGTCAAGGAAAACATATCCCTCGATAAAACCGTTCTGCTGGTACATATTAAGTATTGTATTATATATTTATTATATAATAATACTTCTTTCATTAAATTCTTGCCTCGGACGAGGAAAAAATAGTTTCGAAACAACTGCAATATTTTTTTGAATAATCATTATTATCATTATCATCATTATTAATGTCTCTAAAGAACTAAAATTTGATTAAAGGTTTCCAAATGATTTTCGCCATCCGGGACCACGATATTTTTATAACCTCGAAGACTTCGTTAATGATAGCTATAATAACGACGCAAATATACGTGTATTGCTTCGTCGGTGATTACTTAACCCGTCAAATAGACGAAATTGGAACGTCCGCTTATAATTGCCAATGGACTGGTTTGCCAAAGAATTTGTCCAGCGACGTGCTGTGTATAATTTTGAGGGCTTACAAGCCCTTTCATCTGACGGCAGGTGGTATCTTTCCAATTAACATGAATTCTTTTATGAGTTTGCTGAAAACGTCTTTCTCGTACTTGAATTTTTTGAGAGTTATGTTAATCGAATAGAACGAATACCGAAAAATCTCTTTTGTTAAACATTTTGCTTGTTGGAAATATATATTTTTGCCGATGTTATGTGTTGATTGAATTTTCTAGTGGCTTTAGTTTAATTAGAGTACGACGCAGACAATTCTGGGATATTATCAAATTTTTGGAATTTTAAATTTTGATATTTAGTTCCGATTGAGTTTCTATATTCAATTTTGGTTTGATTTATTTCTTCTAAATTTATTTTGCGTTGTTTTCTTAAATCGCTATATTAAACACGAGATTTTTGGATATTATTTATTTTTGGCATGTCGATTTTATTCATTGGAACAGAGTTTAGGTTTTTAACTGTGGAATATTTACTTACTGGATATTTCGAACCTATGATGATAAAAATTGAAATTTTACTAATTCAATGAATTCTTGTATCGGGTGTTTCGGTTTAATTACTACAATAAATTTTGCAGATAGAAAAAACAATCTAAACAGAGATGATCGTTATCAAACTCTTCTTTCAAGTGATAAAAAAAACTAGGCTAATCTCTCTCACGACATTTGCAAATTTGGTACATGTATACTTACAATTAGTAACTGAATACCGTGATACTTTGTTTGTTATTTATTCTTTTTTTTTATTACAGTATCGCGGGAGTCGATAATGCTCGCTCATAAAGCGCAAAAGGTTGTTCGAATAAGCTTTTGTATAAGTTATTTATTTCGCTCATACAAACAAGCAGCTTCTACGCTTAGGCCATAATAGTTTTGTTACTCTTCTCCTAATTTCTGCATAGTGGATACGAAATTTACTCCTGAATTATTGAACGCTCTCATCGAGGGTACCTAACGATGGAACGCTTTTAGTCGCTCAACCGCCTAGCTGGACTTTACAGCCGCCCGGAATTGTTTGGTTCTTTACTCGAAATGATTTGGAACTCCGATACAAAATATGCCTTCTTTATTTTGGAATTTATCACCTGGTTTTACGGGACTTGGCCCTTTAATACCGACAATTGGTTCTCGGTCTTGCGGTTCCTAGTGGCACTTTTCCACCAGGTTCGGATCACGTGTTATAGAATTTCCCATTGCACAAAAAAATTTCCCAAGAATTCCAAAATTTTTCTCCTCATCGAATGTTCTTGTAACTAGCTTTAACCCCTTCACTGCCAGCTCAATTTCAAAGAAGTAGTCCAAAGTGCCTAAAGTTTACATTTAAATTTGGCAGTCAAGTGGTTAAAAAGAATAATACCAATTTACCACCCTCAGTTCGAATTCGTGGCCCTCTGAGAAAGACATGGGATTCAAATTGGCACAAACAATTAATTTCTAGATCTGCTTAGGGGTAATCCTGATGATCGACGCGTCCCTAAACCCCAATGATTTCAATGAAAATATGGATAAATATTTACTAGCGATCTGCTCGATATTAGGGATCGTGAAATGCATCTGTTTCCGAGTACATCGTCGGGATCTCGGTGAAAATGTGCTATCGGTGGCCAAGGATTTGCTGGTACCCGATAACGAGGCGACGAAGGCAATTCTACTAAAATATATCGTTCTAGGAAGAAAACTTTACGTGACATTGTTATCAGTGACGCTCTCGGCAGCTCTAAGTTTCATGGTACCCGGGGTTCTGTCGAATTTCATACCGTTGAAAGTGATAAGTTACAACAACGGAAGCGAAGTGGAAGTCGTCCGATTATTTACTCTTCCTGTGACCAACATATTTGACACCAAGGTGATGTCTTCCGGTGTTTATATCGTGATTTGTGCTTGGTTCGCTTTAATTTTGCTCGCCGTTTCTTTCGGAAACCTCGGCAACGATATGTATTATTTCGCCCTGACCATTTACTTATGTGGTCAGTTTGAGAATCTGAAGAAAGGGTTCCTAGGATTTCCAAGTGATGACACGAAACGCGAACTTCCTCACGGTGAGTTTCTTCCACGTGTGGGCTAGATGATGAACAGATAGATTTTAGATAGGTGACGAAATTTATTGGACCGCTCTAACTGTAGGAATTTCAGTAGCAATTTCAAAAAAATAGAAATGTCGTAAAGGAAAACAGCAAATAAGAAAAAATTGATAAATCAATTTTGTACTTCTTGCAGAAAGAGAAAATTCGATACACCATGAATCGGAGGCAAAGAAAGACCTGAAAACCCTGATAGAACGACATCGTCACCTTTTAAAATTAGCTACGCATTTGAAAAACACTGCGAGCGTTGTTTTATTGGTACAACTGTTCATAACGAGTTTGTCAATTTGCGTAGTAGGTAAGCGATTATTATTATCTGCAGACATTTCCGGAAACAAAAAATTTAAATATTGTTCTATTTTAAAAATAGCAAATTAATTCCTAAAAAAATCATACCCTGTAATGAATTCTCTAAAAGAATGAATGTGAATTGAACAGGATATTATTTCGTACTTTTTACCCTGGGGTTCAAATCGCTCATAAGCACTGGGGATAATTTCTTTTAAATTATGATTTGCAGTTGAATCAAATTATACACTAAAAAGTGAATTTGATTTGCACTAAACGGTTGGATTTCACTCCTTTTTCTTTATGAACACAGGTATACTCTATTAACACACTAAAATTTGATTTTAGGTTTCAAAATGATTTTGGCGTTTAAGGACAACGACTATTTCATAACTTCGAAAAGCTTCCTGGTCATATCTCTAGTGATAATGCAAGTATACATGTACTGCTTCGTCGGCGATTATCTCACCTGTCAAATAGGAGACGTCGGATTCTGTGCTTTCAATTGTCAGTGGATTTGTTTATCGAAGAGTTTGTCGCAGAACGTGCAGTTTGTCATAATGAAAACTCATAAGCCCTTTTATTTAACGGCAGGTGGCATTTTTCCTATCAGTATGAGTTCTTTTATGAGTATTTTGAAAACGTCCTTCTCGTATTTGAACGTTTTGAGATTTATGCTGGAAGATTAGGGTAAATCAGGAATGTACGTAAATTATATTGAGAATAAAATCTCTGGAAAATAAGTATATATATTTTTTATTGATCATTTATTCGACCACATTTATCGCTGATTGCATTTTAAAAGTTAACCGGAAAAAATTTATGAAATACCATTGTCGGTAAGAAATTTCGTCGGAATAGTTGTCTGTAAAAAAAAAATTAATTTACGCGATACTGAAACAAATATAGCTAACACTTACCTTGATACTGATTTTTATATTGAGACTTCTACAAGAAATTATAACAATTAGAAAACTACTCGCAATAAACTGTTTATTGCCCAACAAATAAAAATATTTTTATATAATTAATAAATAATTGATGGTAAAAATCCTTCAAATTGTTTTCTCAAAAGAAAAAAAAAATTATTTGTCGATGTGTAGCAGAATTTGATAGTGACGCAAATTCTCAAAAAATGTGAGATCTTATACTTTATTATTTTCTACAGGTGAAAGAGATTTGATATGACGGTTCTTTCCTGGAACCATGCTCTAGAGTTACAAAATAAAACTGACAATAAGCTTTTTTCTCTTTCGTCGCGATTTCTCTTTGCGCATGTGTACATTAACTATTAACGTTGCGTCGTACAAATTTGCAACATTTTGCATTTTATTGCAATGCACTGAAAGTGGATAATGTACGCTTTTAAAGAAAAAGGGGTACTTATAGTAATGTTTTACATATAAAATTTACGTAACAAGTAACGGCGATTTTATACACAATTTTTTCGTTTCCATTTTCTTTTCTTTACCGTACGTATAAAATTTGCTTTTAAATTATTCAATGTTAGAACGACGCCACATTATATTCGCCACATCAATATCGGAACACAATTTTTCAGAGAGGGGGTGAAAAAATACGTTCAGGTAAAAGAGCCCTCACAGTTGTTTGGTCGCCTTTCTGGAGTTTGCACCTGATTGTAACTTTTTTTCCAAAATGATTTGGAACTCCGACACAAAGACTGCCTTTCACGTTCTAAAGTTAATAACTTGGACTTACGGAACTTGGCCCTTTAATACGAACGACTGGTTTTCAGTGTTACGATTCGCTTTCCTTCTTTTCCATCAGGTTCAGATATAAATTTATAAAATTTTCTATTAAAGCAACTTTCCATATCGTAGCAAATTTTGCAGTCGACGGGGAATGGATCCGTTTTTGTTTATTTTTCGAATCGGAATTATTCCTCGAGATTGACATTTTTCTGAAACCCTTGCAACGTAATTTTTCAAAAGTCTCAAAATTCCAACTTCTTTTAATCGGATATTTGGAAGAACTCTAAAAATTCCAACCACGAATTTCTACCAATTCTGTCATTTCTCGACAAATTCTACAATCTACTGAGAATCGATGGATTTTGAGTTGAAGGAAACATTTTTTTTTTAAATTTCGCGTCGGAATTCTCATTTGATTCTATAATTTCTTCAGGATCCAAAAATTTCCTCCCTCCTTAAATATCAATTTACCGAATTGTTGCATTACTCACTTGAAATCGAAACCTGGGTTCGAATCCTTGCCAAATACACGTGGAACACCTTTTTTTCTAGTACTTTCGGCGCGATTTCACTGATTCGGAACTCAGGATGACTTGCACTTCCACGAGAGATCCCGTGGCCACTAATAGTGATTAAGATGCGTGCTTCTTGTTGGCACCAAACGAAGCAAATAAGGCTACGGTATCGCTCGTATATGTCGCTAATAATCTTAAACTCAGATGTGACGTCAAATGAATAGATAAACAAATAATGCGTAGATCTGTGCCGCGACATTCATGATAACCGAGGCGGTTTTGAATATCAGTGATTTCGATGAAAACATGGACAGATTAATTTTAGCGATATGCGCCGTATTAGGAATCGTGAAATGCATCTCCTTTCGAATGCGTCGTCCTGATTTCGGCGAAAACGTTTCATCGATAGTGAAGGATTTGCTTCTAACCGATGACGACCGGACCAAGGGTATTGTGACAAAATATGTCTTTCTGGGAAGAAAATTTTACCTCACGCTATTAACGGTGATGTGCCCGGGGTGCATTTCGTTCGTTTTACCCGGGATTTTGTCCAATTTTATACCGTTGAAAGTAAGGAGTATCGGTAACGGTAGTCAAGAGGAAGCCGTGCGATTATTCACCCTTCCGGTGACGACCATCTTCGAGTCCTCAACGATGTCTTCCAGCATTTATATACTCACTTGTCTGTGGCTCGCGTTACTTTTGATCGCCCTTTCTTTCGGCAATATCGGTAGTGATTTGTATTATTTCGGGTTAACGATTTATTTATGCGGTCAGTTTGAAAGTTTGAAAGAGAAGTTGGCAGGATTTCCATACACCACTCTGAATTGCGGTTCCTCTTACGGTGAGTTTTTGACTAGTATTTTTTAAAGGGTAGCATATATACAAATCGAAATATTGGTGCTTTTTTTGGCAGTAACGTTTCGAAAAGTTTGTAAAATGTTACAGAAGAAGGGGGCAATAGGAGAACTTCGATTGTTTTGCTATGTGCTGTATTTATGTACGATATTTGTTGTTGAAAAATTTGGTTTTTAGTATTTTTTGTGCGTTTATAGATTTCTTCTTTTTTTCATAGTAATATCCGTCTAGTGGATTTTTCTTTAAAAGAGAATGTGAAGTTGTTTAGACTTTGAATTATTTTAGCCATAATTTATATCACCAGTCATAATTTTCCATGAAATTCTGTGATTTATTCAGAAATTGGTCTGGTGAAATTTTAGAATAATGACTATTGTGGGTCGAAATAATGCAAAAATTTATCACAATTTCATAAAAGTGGTTTCATAAAAGAATTATAATTTTCGCGTGATTCAATTTTTCGTTTTTTCCAGAAACAAGACCTATGAAACACCGTAGATTGGAGATAGAAAATAACATGAAAGACCTGATAAAACGACATTGTCATCTTTTGCAATTAGCGACGCATTTGAAGGAAGCGGCCAGCTTCGTGCTACTGGTACAATTGTTTTTAACAAGCTTATCAATCTGCGTAGTGGGTAAGAAGCTACTACTTTTGACTTCTTTGACTTTTTGGGAATTTCCAGGCGGTTAAAGGTTAATATTACATAAATAAGGAAAGCAGAATTTGAAAAACTAATCTTTAGGAAAAATTAAGTTTGGAAAGGCCTTTTACTGTGGAGAAAGTTTGAATTATATCGGAACTGGAATTAACACTTTCAGGGCCAGTGAAGTATATACGTCCCACCCATTTTCAGTTTTTTCATATTTCTGTACAGTTGTTAAGTGTAATATAGCAACTTTTATAAAAATTGAATTAGTTAACTAGTTTCAATGTTTGACTTAAACACTTCATGTACATTTTCTCTAAAAAATGTACGCTTTTTTGTCAGAATTTTAATTAGCAACTACTTTTTTCACGTTTATTTTATTCTACCTTCGATCCGTTTGGTTTAAGGTTTCAAAATGATATTATCCATCAAGGACCACGATATCTTTTTAACTTCGAAAGGTTCAATAGTTATTTGTCTGGTGATCATGCAAGTATATATGTACTGTTTCGTTGGCGATTTTTTAACTTGTCAAATAGAAGATATCGCGATATCCGCTTACGGTTGTCACTGGATGGAGTTACCGAGAACTCTGTCGATAGACGTGCAACTCGTCATGACGAGAGCCTATAAACCCTTTCATTTGACGGCAAGTGGGGTTTTCACAATTAATATGAATTCTTTCATGAGTTTGCTGAAAACGTCGTTCTCATATCTGAACGTGTTGAGATTTATGTTACTCGAATGAGGCGACCAAGAATTGACATTTTTACCAATCCCTGGAAGTAGACGCTATTCCTTATTCGTCTGTATTTATTACCGATTTTAGTCCAAAAGCGAACAGACAATAAATAGGGAATACAGCCGCAGAAAAATGACGGTTTTGCATTTAAGTACAGGATTTTTCATCACTCCAACGGTAAGTAACGTTTACATGAGCGTTAGAAAATATGTTGAACAACGAGAAATTGATTTATGTCAAACTTGATCGATTTTTCATTCTAAGGAGATTTCTTATCGCAGAGTCTTTTTTTATCTCTTTTTACAGTTTTAAGAAAAAATTATGCACAAGTAAAATACATAACACCAGGAGTCAAAGTTACGTCTCTCATCTTGCCAGTGTGAAGTTGCAGTGTACCTGAGCAGTTACAATAATTACTTTTATGTTACTATTATTAAGTTCGATCTCATCATGCGCGAAAGGAAATATATTCTAATCGAATAAAATCCATGGATCTAAAAAATTATAGAGCACTCATAAATATAGTTTATTTATTTATCAAATTTCACTTTGCTTTTGTTTACTGATAGAAAAAAACATGATCCCAAAATTGTGTGACTAAAAAGGTAAAGTTAATGTCATTGACAATACTCTTCAATTGCATCCCTTCCCCACGTCGAGAAATGCTGGTCCTCGACTTGTCATGTACATACACCAATTAACGCAAAATCGGATGACCTGTTTGGTGGATTTTGTGGTTGTGACGTCATACAGTTTTCACCTGCTTACCGGAAAGCCACATTTTTTTCATGACCTTAGGTATTTTTAAAAATATGTAGTTTCAAGAAACTCAGAATTGAAGGACGTACATACAGAATTAAATTTGTATTTAATTCTATTGATGTAAGTTTGACAGTAACGCCAATTTCTTTACCCGGGATGACTCGTTAGAAAAAATGAGGTATGAAACTCTCGCGTGAGACTTTCCCTCATACCTCAAATTTTTGCTTTTTTCACCGGATATTGAATTTCTAAATGTCCTATAAAATTATTACAATATTTCTGAAGAATCAGGAAATGAGTGAAAATATTTTCCGAAGTAACAAATATTCCATTAATGAAACAATCATAAACCATTCAATCATCCCCGCTTCTGAATCACGAGGGATTTTCTTCAAACGAGGGTCAAAAGTTTTGAATATGTGTAACATTCTATTACTTTTCACAGGTGAAACAAGGGCTTAAAAATTCATACCGAGCGATTCTTCACGAAACTATGCTTTGAAGTTGCAAAAGAAGACTGACAAGGGGCTTATTTCCTTTCATTGCGATTGTGAATACTGCGCTTGCGTTCCTGAATACATTATAACCATACAACTTTGCAACTTTTTCCATTTTATTGCAACATATGAAAACCGGATAATGTCCGTTCAGAGAAAATAAAGGCTTGTTACCGTAAGTTTTCACATAGAAAATTTTCGTAATCGCCCAATCTATTTGCAATTTTTCTATTTTCCAAATATTTTATTCACTATAGGTATAAAATTCGCTTTTCAATTATTCATTAATTCTACGAATCAAATTACGTTGAAAATACCGGAATGCATTTTTTATTCAACGACGACAAAGGGCTACAGTCGGGTAACACATGCCAGTAGTCGATCCGTCGCCTTCCTGGACTTTGCATCTGACCGTAGCTTTTTTCCCAAAATGATTTGGAATCCCAACACGACTTACGCATTTCATATTTTAAAGTTAATAACGTGGCCTTACGGAACTTGGCCCTTTAATACGAACGACTGGTTTTCAGGGTTACGATTCGCTTTCGCTCTCTTCCAACAGGTTCAGATCCAAATTTATAAAATTTCTTTGTATTTTTCGAAAACAATTTTTTTTTATATCGTAGCGATCGATTTTTTTAATTTTCGAATCGAAATTATTCTTCAAGTTCAAATTTCTTAGAAAGTTTGCAATGTAATTTTTTCGAAACCCTAAAAAAATCTAAAAGTTTCAATCACAGATTTCTCCAAAAAGCAAAATCTACAATTGACTGAGAATCAATGAATTTCGAGTAAAAGGTAACTTCTTCAAAATCCAAAAATTTCCCGCCACTTCGAATATCAATTTACCGAATTTTTGCATTACTCACTTTAAATTGAAATCAATCGATATGCTGGGATCGAATTCCTGCTAAGTACAATAATTGTCAGTAAGAGAAATGCTTCCTGTTGGAACCCCACGAAATAACGAAGGCGACGGTATCGCTCGTAATTGTCACTAATGACTTGTAACTCAGGTGTGACGTCAAATAAATAGATAAAAAAATAATCCGTAGATTTGCGCAACGACATTAATGATAATCGAAGCGGTTTTGAATATCAGTGATTTCGATGAAAACATGGACAGGTTTCTTTTAGCGATATGCGCGATATTAGGAATCGTGAAATGCATCTCCTTTCGAATGCGTCGTCCTGATTTCGGCAAAAACATTTTATCGATAGTGCAGGATTTGCTTCTAACCGATGACGAGCAGACGAAGGGAATTGTTCTAAAGTATATCTTTTTGGGAAGAAAATTTTACCTCGCGTTATTAACGCTAATGTGTCCGGGGTTTGTCACGTTCATCTTACCCGGTATTTTATCCAACTTTATACCGTTGAAAGTAAGGAGTATCGGTAACGGTAGTGAAGAGGAAATGGTGCGATTATTCACCCTTCCGGTGACGTCCACTTTGGACTCCTCAACGATGTCTGCCAGCATTTATATCCTCACTTGTATTTGGCTCCTGATACTTTTACTTACCCTTTCTTTCGGCAATATCGGCGGCGATATGTATTTTTTCGGGTTAACCATTTATTTATGCGGCCAGTTTGAAAGTTTGAAGGAAACTTTGGTCGGATTTCCAAACAATGCTGTGAAAGACCATTCATCTCATGGTGAGAATTTTTTATTCATATTTCTTTTAAAATATAGCAGTTATACATAATTAACATATTTTAGAGTGTTTTTTTTGCATCAAGAACAGAAGTATTTTTAAGCTTTTTTGGGTTGCTGATAAAAACCTCGAAGCAAACATTCGAATATTGAACTTGAAAATATAATCTTCCGATATACTAAAAATTGCACAAAAGTTATCGATGGAAAATACGATTGGAAATATAATTCGTTAGAAATGTAGTCGAATCTTACAGATTTCTTAATGTTAAATAAAAAATAAAAGATAGTGAAGACATTCGGATTCAAGCCAGTGGATAATTTTTATAATTGTGTTTATTTGCAAAAATATATTGTGTGATTTTCCACTTCTTCTAGAAACAATAAATCCGGAATATCTTGAATTGACGTTGAAAAAGCGCATGAAGATGCTGATAAAACGTCATTGTCATCTGTTGGAGTTGGCGACGCATTTGAAGGAAGCTATCAGCTTCGTACTACTAGTGCAACTGCTCTTGACCAGCCTATCAATTTGTGCAGTAGGTAAGGAACTACAAGTTTTGGCTTTTTGAGAATTTCGGTCAGTTTTTTAAAAGAGAGTCACGCATTTTCTCTGAAAAATATTTATATCCCTGACGATTAAAAATTATTATTTCAATCGTCGTTAATTATGCACCAATCTAATAGAATTTCAAAGGTAAATTTAAAAAATAAGTTAGAAAAACCATAAATATAATTATTAAATGAAACAATAATTTTTTTAATTTTATTTAACGGAGGAAGAATCAAATTATATCTGCACTGGAATTAATAAATAAAAAATTTTGAAAAGAAATTCCCAAAATCTACGTTATCCCTCTTTTTCCGTATTTATTTTGTTTAGCACTTATTTTTTCTCTGTTTATTTAATTTTACATTCGAATGGGGTGCATCTACTGACGCATTGAAATTCGATTTAAGGTTTCAAAATGATACTATCCATCAACGAAAACGATATCTTCTTAACTTCGAAAAGCTCGATAGTGATATCCGTGGTTATCATGCAAGTATACATGTACTGTTTTCTTGGTGATTTCCTGACTTTTCAAATAGAAGACATTGCCATATCTGCTTACGGTTGCTTGTGGATGGAGTTACCAAGAAATTTGACAGCTGACATACAGTTCATCATCGCGAGAGCATGTAAACCTTTTCATTTGACGGCAGGTGGTATTCTCGCAATTAATATGAACTCTTTTATGAGTTTACTGAAAACCTCGTTCTCGTATTTGAACGTGATGAGATTTATGTTACTCGAATGAGGCTATCAAGAATCGACGTTGTTACAAGTTGTTGGAAATACATGTTATCAATGTTATTTATTCGTCGGCATTTAGTACTAACTTTATCCCAAAAGCAAACGGGCGATAACCTTTGGAAAGCAATTGCAGGAATGTTTATATAAATATTACGAAATATTGCTATTTAAATTATTTGGTAATTTATTAAAAAAACTTTTTCATTTCGCATAAATTAAATTCCTTCAATTATATTGCTTCATAGTTTGAATTAAAAAATTGAAGATCATTGACAGCCTACACAAAATATTTATTTATTTATTTACACGTTCTTCCCTTTTTACTAATAACAAGAGTCAATTCCATTTGACTGAAAAATGGCACCGAGCTTATTTCCAAGTTTTTAGTCAGGTGCCGCAAATTCATCAACTTTGTACGAATTCAACAATGAGAAGGAATTATGTTTTAGAGGCTTCAACGAAAGAGAAAATGGTATTGTATTGCAATCTGGTTTCAGGTACCATTTTTAAAAAATATCATTTTGCAGGACGAAGTTTAAAACTTGCAGGTTCCAAAAATCCTCAAGATCAGAATCTTCGTTTGGACGTTTTGTCACTTTAAGGAGTACTTTAAAAATGTCCGACGAACTCTTCAAAAAATTACCAAATAATTAAGATGAGAATTAATTATTTATTTTCTCCTGGTTAAATTTAGCCACGAGTCCCGTTAGATTTTAAAACGAGGGCTTAAATTGAAAATTCTTGACCTTGGGGATTTTCTGATACTATCCTCGAAGAACTTGCCAATTCATTAACATTCATATCGTTAACACTGATAAAACGTTTCTGATTCTTCGCATACAAAAAATCATAATTTTACGTTAAAATAACAAATAAAAAGGTGCTTGCGTGTTTTTACTTAACATGGAACACTCATATTATCGTTGGCAATAAATCTAAAGTAAATATAAAGAAAAAACTGGTTATGAAACTTTTTATCTTTCACTAATTTTTCACTGCTCTAACGTTTATGCTTATTACAGGTAGAAACACAAACATTTTTAAAATATAATCACGTTTTACAAAACATTTGGCATCGATAACAAACATCGTGAACACGTTCATTTATTTTTTCTATTGGGAAATTCGAATGCGTCCAAAAAACTAACACAGACTAAAAACAAAAACCTGATACTGCAGTTCTTTGCGAACTTTTGCCATCGAGTAACAAAAGCAGACTGAGCGAGTTTCCTTCTTTCGCAACAACAAATTCTGCACATGCGTTCGAAGTCCGTACAATGTAGTGTCCTACTAGCAATAACATGTATTTTTTTGTTATTATATTATTGTTCTGGAAGTGGATGGTACGGGCTTGCAAGGAATTACAGGCTATTGGAGTAAGTGCCTGCATATCAATTTTACGCTACTCGTATGTATGTACCGTTACGTTTCGTGTCCAAGCTATTACCGGACCCCTACATAGCCCTTGTTATCTCCACTGCAACATTGTAGCTCGATTTTGAATAATTAAATACCACTAGGAAAGAAGTTACATCATCGACATTTGCAGAAAATAGAGGAAGAGGATATTCGGGTAACCGAGTGTTTTTAGTTGTTCCATGGTTATCTCCCCGAACTTCACCATAAACTGCAGTTTTGTACAAGATGATCTGGAATTCCGATACGAAATTTGCCTTCTACATTTTGAAGTTTGTCACATGGTTTTACGGAACTTGGCCCTTTAACACCAACGACTGGTTCTCGGTCTTGCGGTTTCTCGTTGCAATTTTCCATCAGGTTTAGATCACACGCCATAGAATTCCCTTTCCCACAAAAAACAATTTTCCGTTCGTAGATAAAAAAAAGTTAAACCTTTTTCCGAGAATCCCAGATTCTCCTTCTCATTGAATTCTCACGTTACTCAATTAACCTCTTGACTGCCGACTTAATCTCACAAAAGTGGCCCGAAGTGCCAAAAATTCAAAAGTGTCTAAAGTGGTCGAAAACTTGTGTTCTGGGGTTTCGTGGATGCCGATTACAAATTTCCTAACCCATAGGCAGTCAATGGGTTAAAAAAATGAAACCAATTTAGAATTTTGAGTTGAAATTCGTGACCCTCTAAGAAAGCCATGGGGCTCACATTGGCACAAACAAACAATTTCTAGATGTGCTTGGGGGTCATACTGATAATCGACGCGTCCCTAAATCTCAATGATTTCAATGAAAATATGGATAAATATTTACTAGCGATCTGCTCGATATTAGGGATCGTGAAATGCATCTGTTTCCGAGTACATCGTCGGGATCTCGGTGAAAATCTGTTATCGGTGGTCCAGGATCTGCTTGTACCCGATAACGAGGCGACTAAGGCAATTATGGTAAAATATATCGTTCTAGGGAGAAAACTTTACGTGACGTTGTTATCAGTGACGCTTATGGCGGCTCTAAGTTTCATGATACCCGGGGTTCTGTCCAATTTCGTGCCGCTGAAAGTGATAAGTTTCAACAACGGAAGCGAAGTGGAAGTCGTGCGATTATTTACTCTTCCTGTGACCAACATCTTCGACACCACGATGATGTCTTCCGCTGTTTATATCGTCCTTTGCGTTTGGTTTGCCTTGATTTTGCTTACCGTTTCTTTCGGAAACCTCGGCAGCGATATGTATTATTTCGCCCTGACCATTTACTTATGCGGCCAGTTTGAGAATCTGAAGGAAGGGTTGGTAGGATTTCCAAGCGATAATATGAAATGCGATCTTCCTCACGGTGAGTTTTTTTCCACGCGTGGGATGGATGATGGACAGGTTATGTAATTTAAATAGCTTACCCTAATTAAAAAAAAATGGAAAAGTTGTAAAGAAGTTCAGGAAATGGAGAAAATCTCAATTCGTGATATTACAAATTTTTAGTACATTTTTCCCTTTTTACAGAAAGAAAAACTTCAAAACACCATAAATTGGACACAGAGAATGACATGAAAACCCTGATAAAACGACATAATTACATTCTACACTTAGCCACGCATTTGCAGGAAACTGCGAGCGTTGTGTTACTGGTGCAATTGTTTATAACGAGTTTGTCAATTTGCGTAATGGGTAAGAGATTGTTATTATTTTCAGTATTTCCGGAAATCAATTACTGTATTTCCAAAAAACCAGTACAAATTTTCACCAAAAAAAACCGAAAAAAACATAAATATTGTTCCAATTTGAAGCTAGGAAATAACGTGTATATAATTTAATCGAGCAAAATTAATTATTTGCTGGAACTGTTATAAAGGCAAATTGATCAAGTCATTTTTTTATAAAGTAAATATGTTTTACTAATTGTAAATATTTTTTACTGCTCTTCAGACTAGTTTCTGGTATATTGAAATTCTTAAAATTGTGGAATTATAAGAATTTCGGAACAGAATTGGAATTCTTACAATTTACAAAAAACGTTATTTGTGAAAAAATAAATGAAGCGAAATTCTAATTTGTGGTCGAAAAAGGTTGAAATCAATTTCCTTCTTTCCGTGAACACAGTTACACTCTATTAACACACTAAAATTTTATTTAAGGTTTCAAAATGATTTTAGCGATCAAGGATAACGACTATTTCATAACTTCGAAAAGCTTCCTGGTCATATCCCTAGTGATAATGCAAGTATACATGTATTGCTTCGTCGGCGATTATCTCACCTGTCAAATAGGAGACGTCGGATTCTGTGCTTTCGATTGTCAGTGGATTGATTTATCGAAGGGTTTGTCACGAAACGTACAGTTTATCATCATGAGAACCCATAAGCCATTTCATTTAACGGCAGGTGGAATTGTTCCAATTACTATGACTTCTTTCATGAGTATTTTGAAAACATCCTTCTCTTATTTGAACGTTTTGAGATTTATGCTGGAAGATTAGGATAACCAGGAATGTACGTAAATTCTACTCAGAATAAAATCTATTTAAAAAAATGCGTATTTTTTTATTGGTTATTTATTGAACTGCATTTACTGCTGGCTGCGGTTGCTTGTAGCGAGTTTGTATAATATTAATATTAATTAACATTAATTTGTATAATATTCAAAGTTTTCAACTAACAATGAGCCCCGGGATTTATCAACTTCTTAACATCTCGGCAATAGGAAAAAATGCTATTTCACAAACTGCTATTGAATAAAATAAACGAAGTGGTATTGAATTGCAATTTTGTTTTTAGGAATCATTTAAAAGTAATATTTTGTGCGACAAAGTTTAACACTAAACCTACCATGGAGCGGTCAAATGACCTTTTTCACATGTATTTTAAATGGCTTGGTGACGTCACGGTAGGTCTAGTGTTCAAATTTGCTGGTACCAAAAATTCTCAAGATCGGAAACCTCGAATGAATCTTACGTTATTTTAAGGACTACTTTAAAAATATTCGATGAATTGTTGGAAAAATTGCAAAATATTCAAGGTGCGAATTATTGATTTATTTTCTACTGACTAGAGTTCAATTTAAAAAGCTAAATGTGAAGAATTCCGTATATTGTTATACTTTTCTCGAAGATTTTTCTAATTCAATAACAATCGTATCAATAAAAAACAACGTAGACACCTTTTTTTTTTTTAGAAAATTCGAAAGTATCCAAATATTATCTATCACATGTGAAAAAAAATTGAAACTCAATACTCCAATCCTTTGTGAACTTCTACCATCAAGTAACAAAAGTGCACTGAGCGAATTTCCTTCCTCTACTTTTGTAAATTCTGCACATGCGTTCACAGCTATACAATGTAGCGTTTTACTAGCTGCAAAATGCATTTTTTTACATTAATATTTAGAACGTATATGGTATGGGGTTGAAAGAAATTGCAGTGCTGCTGGAGTAAGTTTTTGCATACCAAATTCACGATATTCGTGCCGGACCTTTCCTTGTCCAGCCTATTATTGAACCTCTATATAGCCTTGGCTATCTCCTTTGCAACATTTGAATTATTAAATACTACTAAAAAAAAAAAATACATCGTCGACATTTGCGAAAAAAGAGAGGAAGAGGGCGTTCGGGTAATCGAGTCCATTTAGTTGTTCGATGACCACTCACCGAACTTCGTTATAAACTACGGTTTCGGTCAAAATGATTTGGAATTCCGAGACGAAACTTGCCTTTTATAATCTAACCGTGTCAACTTGGGGATACGGAACTTGGCCCTTCAATACCAACGACTGGTTTTCGGTGTTACGGTTTTCTATTGCTATTATTCACCAGGTTGATAAATAAAAAATCGGAAAATTTTCTTAACAGTAAAAAATCCCCCCCTTCAAATTTCGTAAGGAAAAAATTAAAGAATGAAATTACCCTTTCTTCTATTTCGAATTTAAATCGTTATTTTATTTTGAATTTTCGTAAAGAATTATTTTTTTCTACATTCACTTTTCGATAATTCTAAAGCCCCCCCCCCCCCTATTTTCCACTTTTCTGTTACTTTGTCATTCAGGCAATTGTTACACAACAGTGCTTTGTTAAAGTTATATTTCTCAGAGGGTATGGCATCAATAAATTATCATTAAATTTTCAAAAAATTTTATAGAAATGCAAAAATAATTTTACACTGCAACTACTGTGAAAATGCATCAAATGCATATAGTTGGTGTAAATTTTGACAATCGAAGAATGAGAAAGTAACAAATTTTTATACTGTGACATATATATATACGTGTTAAAAGTATAAATATTAAAATTCTATTACAAATACGCTACATACCCTAAAGCCACATTGTTGATATTACAACGTTACCGTATTTTAGAGACCGTCATAATGTCAATAATAGTCTTTCCAATGTTGAATAAATAAATGTAACCAAAATTAATTTCTAGATGTGTGTAGTGGTAATTATGATGACCGAGACGTCTTTGAATGTCAGTAGTTTCGACGTGAATATGGACAAATATTTATTAGCGATGTGTGCGTTGTTAGGAATCATAAAATGTGTCTCTTTTCGAAAAAATCGTCAAAATTTTGGCGAAAACATTACATCGTTATCGAAAGATCTACTAACTGATAACAAACCTGCTAAAGAAGCTATAGTACAGTATATTCTTTTGGGAAGGAAAATTTACTACGGATTGTTGTGGGTAACGGTGTCGGGATGTTTGTCGTACATGTTACCTGGTGTGTTATCCAATTTCATCACCTTAGAAGTGATGAAAACCAATAACGGTAGCGATGAGGAAGCTGTACGGTTGTTTACCCTGCCTGTGACTATCCTTCTCGATTCGACATCGATATCCTTCGGTGCTTATATCCTGATTTGTCTTTGGCTCATTCTACTTTTATTCACTCTCGCTTTCGCCAACATCGGTGGCGATGCATATTATATCTCCTTGATGATTTATTTATGCGGACAGTTTGAAGTTTTGAAAGCACAATTGGAAGAATTTCCAGACGATGCTGCAAAATCGGCTCTTTCTCAGAGTGAGTTCTTCGAATTAGTATTTTTACTTCGTATTTTTTCGAAATATCTGCAACACAATATAAAATACGGACAAGGACGAAGCATGGATTGATTTTGCGAGTGTTGGTATTAAATCTTTTGGAAATTGAAGTAATTTTGGTATAATTTTTAGACAACCTTCTTCTTTAATAATTTTCCCACTTTCAATAATAACTCTACGAATCTTCGTTCAATTTTTAAGGAACAAAGTCTCTCGGTTTAGAAGTTTTCCTTCTGAAAGAAGCAGATATTTGATTTGAAAACTAATAAAATTTCCTATTTTATTTCTTTTGTCCCGGAAACAGGAACTTCAAAGAGCATTGCACTGGATGATGAACAGAAGATAAAGAATTTGGTTAAACGACATTGTCATCTCTTACGATTAGCGACACACTTGAGGGATGCTGCCAGCGCTATTTTGCTGATACAATTGGCTTTGACGTGTTTATTATTTTGTGTAGTAGGTAAGAGGACACAATTTAGTGGATTTTTTTCTGAAATGGCTTTAATTTTTTTCAAGAAAATATCAGTTTCATAAAAAGCTTCAATCCTCAAGAAATTTTTCTAAAATTTTAGTTTCAAGCATAACGTATTGCTTGTACGTATTTTCTTTGAATTATATTACGATAATCAAGGCATAAAAAATGTTATAATTAATCGATTCATAATTAGATTTTAACTATTTCTTCCCCGATTGTTCGAATCTATTTTTATGACATATAATATTATTATTGGAGCTAAAATTTGAACACACCGTAGATAACGACCGAACGAAAGTTCCTGAGAAAAAAAAAAGAGAAAAGGAATCTCCAAAAATTTTAAAATACTAATGACTCTTAATTTGTTTTAAGGTTTCAATATGATTCTAGCGATCGGAGATCGCAATATTTACATAACGTGTAAAAGTATATTGCTAATAGTTCTTATAACAATGCAAATTTACGGGTACTGTTTCGCCGGTGATTATTTGACTTGCCAAATAGAAGACATTGGAACGTCCGCTTATGGTTGTCAATGGATGAATTTACCGAGGAACTTATCTAGGAATATACAGTATATAATTCTGCGAACTTATAAACCTTTTGATATAACAGCAGGTGGGATTTTTCCAATTAATATAAGCTCTTTCATGAGTATACTGAAAACGTCGTTCTCGTACTTGAATGTTTTGAGATTTATGTTACTGGAATGAGGCAAGAAAAAGTCTACGATGTTACAATCTGAATCTGTTAGAAATATATATTTTGACTCTTTTTTATTGGTTGTCTTTATTCGGCTTTAAACTGGCAACAACCTGTAGCATTTTTGAAACTTTCAGAAATTCTGCATTTACGTGAACGTAATAAAAATGTTATCATCTTAAATCGAGAGATTCTGACTCTTGAAATTACTCTTTAATTATTATAGATAAACGACAACGTATTAGTTGTCGAAACGTCAACACAACAAATTCTTAATAAAGAAATTTAAGCCCGATAGACTGAAGAAATAATACATATTTATAGATAAATGCGGTTAATTATTTGAAAATTATTGTTCCAGTTCAATTAATGAAGCACCGGAATAACTATTTTGGCTCCCCTGAAACTGTAATGTCAGACAATTTTTAGATACTAAATGTTTGCTTATTTTTCGAGGTTTCAGGAATTTGCAAAAATTGCTGTTTCACGAAATTCAGAGACTAATTGTAAAAAATTCATTTAGGCCTATAGTTCTGGAATTATTAGATAAAAGAATTAATATATATTTATAAAATACCGTGTCACACTTTTTGAGATATTCGCAGGTTCCATTTATCATCGAGATCTTCAATTTCAGATAGACCAACATGTTAAATGTCTTTTTCATTTGAAACGTCGGTTTGGAATGAGCTCGATAGTCGAAAGTCTTCGATTGCTTCAGAAAATAATTTTAATCCATTCAATTGGATTTCGCAGAAATTGAAGCATGTTCAGGTAACAAAAGAAATATATAAATAAATGGATTTTATTTTAGCCTAGTATGTCCGTAGGCCAAGAAGCGAAAATATAGTAAATATTTGTAGTGATGTACAGTAACGAGTAAAGACAATAGAACAATGTGGAAATTAATAAGTAATCAGCAGAGTTCATACGATGTAAAAATAAAAGCGAAGTTTGGCGCGTGAGAAAAAGAATAGTGTAGTGATAAGGATAAGTGGTACGGTATAGTAACGCTTGTTCTAAGTGTTCGGTTCATTGTCAGTTTGACCAAAATAGATGGAGAAAGAGAGAATGGATAATATAGTTGTTTATCAACTTGTGCTATCGAGTAACAAAAGCAAACTGAGCAAATTTCCTTCGTAGCAAATTCTGCGCTTGCGTTCGAAATTCTCGTATTGTAACATACCACACTTGTTGTATTATTTATTTTCTATTGCAGCGTTCTAACAGTGGATAATGTGGGCTTGCAAGGAAATAAGGACTATTGGAAGAACTTCGTACATATCGAATTCATGGTACTTGTATACACGAGAACATTTCATATCCAACATATTATCATACTTTCGTTTGCACTTGAACATCGTAATTCAGTATTGAATGATTGATTACATCGAGGACGGATATGTTACAGGCATTTTTTTTGTCGAAAAAAAAGAGGAAAAACCGACGAAAGGTATTCGGGTACACGAGTGCCTTAGTTATCCGATTACCGTCTTTCCGATCTTTACGATAAATTGTTAGTCTGTTATACAAAATGATCTGGAATTCGGAAACAAAGGACGCCTTTCTCGTTCTGAAGTTAATTACTTGGGCATTCGGAATTTGGCCATTTGATGCCGAAAACTGGTTTTCACATTTACTTTATGTTGCTGCTATTTTTCATCAGGTTAAAATCGAGGACTACAATTTTCTCATATTTTCAAAAAATTTTCCGTTTTACCGAATTTCATGGTCGAAGAATAATTGATGCCTTGCAGGAATTAATAACTACCCGTTTTTTATTTCCGAATTTGTGTCATCATTTGATTATTATTTCCACGATCGTTTTTCAACAAGTGTAAAATTTTCTTTCCTCCCAATTATCAGGTTCTTGAAATGATACGGGTGTGACTTTATATTTAAAGTAATTCATAATCGACTTTTTCGAACATTTTTACTATAAATAATAGGCGTTGATACTACTTTTGTGTAGCTTTGTCTGTTGGAATGATTCTGATTTTAACACCCAATTTTTCGTATTGTTATGAAATATTGGCATACCGACGTTACAATTCGAGACCGCAACTTTGCATTGTTCCTATTGATGCGCACAGAATAATAATCTCCGGTGATATTAAATAAATTAATAAATACAAAATTAATTTGCAGATGTGCGTCGTGGTAATGATGATTACCGAGACGTCTTTAGACATCGGTAATTTCGAGGTGAACATGGATAAATATTTATTGACGATATGCTCGTTGTTAGGCATCACAAAATGTATGTCTTTTCGAACGAATCGTGCAAATTTTGCTGAAACTATTTTGTCCGTATCAGAGGATTTGCTGAGAACCGATAACGAATCTGCTAAAGAAACTATGTTGAGACACGTCCTTGTGGGGCGAAAAGTTTGCATGGTATTTTTCATAGTGACATTTCCAGCAGGTGTTCTTTATTTATTACCATTTGTCGTGTCCAACATTGTACCTGTAAAAGTGAAAAGTATCGACAACGATACACAGCAGGTAATGGTGCGAGCTTTTACTATCCCCATCGATATTATTTTGGACTCGTCGTCTATGTCTTTCGGGACTTACATGATCATTTGTACTTGGTTCATGATAATGTTTCTCACCCTTTCTTTCGGCAACGTGGGCTGCGATGTATATTATTTCACGATAACTGTTTATTTATGCGGGCAGTTTGAAAATTTGAAAGCACAATTGGAAGGATTTCCACATAGAACTGTCAAATCGGATCTCTCTCACAGTGAGTTTTTTCTGCATGTCATTCTTTAATAGAACAAAAATCGATATAAAAGAAATCGATTTTTGGGGATTACCGAGAGACCCTTATCCGATGTATTTTTTCGCGAGGAATCCACTTTCTATGTTAAAATTCGAGATTTCCAGCTGGAAATACAATTTTTCCTCCAAAAAACTGGTTTTGAACACCTTCCGCTAAGATTTCATTGTATCCAAAGCGTTGCACTGCCTTTGAACCATTATTACCTTTATTCTGTATGTATTATTATTCTCAAATTTAATAATAACCCAAGTAGTGTTTGCATTCACTGACTTCTTGATTTTTCACGTTTTGCAATTATTTTTTACGGCACGTATCTAATAATATTGGAGATGCTTCTTTCAGATTGCAAATACATTTTATAACATAATCTTCATTTTTCTAAAACAGAATCTTCGTTAACAGATAAAGAAATAATAAACAATTTTGTTAAACGACATTGCCAACTTTTACAATTGGCAACGTATTTAAGGGACGCTGCGAGCATTATATTATTGGTGCAACTGATGTTAACGTGTTTACTATTTTGTGTAGTAGGTAAGAAGACATAATTTTATTGTTGCTATTAAAAATAACCTTTAGACTAAGAAAAGACTGTAATTAACAAGCACCCTTTCTAGAATTACAGTTTCAAGGCTACAATTTGTCCAACTATGATTACCTCTCGTTAGATTGTTTGTAACACACTTTCTTTAAATTGGTTCACGAGAATCGAGGCAATAATAAACCTTACAATTGGTAAATCAATAATTTTGTTTTAACTATTATTTTTCTTTCGATTGTTCAAACTTTTCCTCGTTAGATATAAAATTATTATTGGAGTTGGACTTCGAATAAATCATAGGTACCGAACTAGCAATGGCTTAAAAAAATTTTGTGTACAGCATGGACTTCCCAAAATATAATTTTATATTTTGTGATTTTATAGGACCACTTATTAAGAAACACTAATTGTATTTTAGGTTTCAACATGATCTTAGCGATCGGGGATCACGACATTTACGTAGCAGTGAAAAGCGGGGTACTGTTAATCCTAGTAACAATGCAAATATATGCGTACTGTTTCTTTGGTGAATATCTGTCTTCTCAAATACAAGACATTGGAGCATCTGCTTATGGTTGTCAATGGATGTGTTTACCGAAAAATTTATCGAGGAATATAGAGTACATAATGCTGAGAGCATATAAACCTCTTGATATAACGGCAGGTGGGATTTTTCCGATTAATATGAACTCTTTCATGAGTATTTTGAAAACATCGTTCTCGTATTTGAATGTCTTGAGATTTATGTTACTCGAGTAAGACTCCGAAAAACTACATTGTTAAAATTCGAGTTCATTAAAAATACATATTTTCATTTTTCTCTACTATTTTCTTGACTCGCATGATTTTACCTCCGAAGGAAATTGATCGTAAGCCGGCAAATACAGTTATAACAATTACAATAATAATCATACAATTATAACGATCTGGGATAATTACAAATCCTGAAATTGATTTAATTCCGGAGATGCGGTTGATAATTCCAAAATAATTTCCTCCCGTTTCAATGATAAAATACTGGACCCTTTATTTCGTCTGTTTCGGATCTGTGACGTCATCAAGTTTTCAGGTACCAAATAATTGCCCGGAAATTTATAAAAAACGCAGTTTTAAAGAATTCAAAAAAAAGTTCTAACAAAATGTTAATAAAGTCTAATTTATTTGTACCGAAAGGATTTTTCGCTTTAAATAGAATTCGCATTAAAATCTTCAGTGAATATTTTCAAAAATTTCAGAAAATATTGTGTTTAAATTTGGGGGATAAAAATTCGTTGGAAAAAGTTGGAAAACGTACGAGTAAAGAAAAAAAGACAGGGTAGCGATGAAGTTGTTTAACCACGTTTACTATGGAGCAACAAGAGCAGACTGGAAGGACTTTCTTTCTAATAAACTCAGCGCCTGCGTCTGGAATTCATGTATTGTAATATACATCTTGCTGTATTATTTATTTTCAGTTGCAATGTTTCGAAAGTCGATAATATGGGCTTTCGGGGAAAAAGGGACTCTTGGAATATGGTCGTACATATCGAATTACGGTATCCATACGCGTTAAAACTTTATTTCCAAGCTATAAACAAACCCCTAACATAAGTAACCCGTACTTTCTCCAGCGGATCACCGTAATTGAGCCCTGAATGATTGATCATACCGAGAAGCGAACGGTATCGACAATAATTTCGAAAATGTGGAGAAAGAAGTAGCGTTCGGACGCTCGAGAGCTCTAGTTGTTCGATCATTATCTTCCCAAACTTTGCGAAAAATTGTACCGCTTTCTACAAAATGATCTGGAATTCGGATACGAAATATGCCTTTTCTGTTCTAAGACTAATAACTTGGGGATACGGA
Source organism: Gasteruption jaculator (assembly GCA_949825005.1). Taxonomy (NCBI): domain Eukaryota; kingdom Metazoa; phylum Arthropoda; class Insecta; order Hymenoptera; family Gasteruptiidae; genus Gasteruption; species Gasteruption jaculator. The sequence continues at coordinate 13,994,974 of OX463765.1, read as the reverse complement.
ACTTGGCCCTTTAATACTGACGATTGGTTTTCATTGTTACGGTTTATTGTTGCCATTTTTCATCAGGTTAAAATTAAAGATGCTCAAGTTTGACGTTCCCACTAAATTGTAGCATACTCGTGTTATATTGTCTATAACTTTTCTCATGCTCTGAGAAAAAAGAACCGCCGAAATAATTATCAATTATCCAATAATTAAAAAAAAAAATAAAACTGCGTTCGTGGCTTATACTGTTGGAAAGAATTGGAAAAATAACAAATGTTTATAAAAAGCTAATAACTAGCAATTTTGTAGTAACATGTCGCGTTTATTGCTTTAAAAAATGTTTGTCATTACATTTCCAATAGATTTAATATCAAAATTTTATATTGTTAAATTTGTCTGCATTATTCTAACATAGTAGAACGTATTATTTTGGTAAATAAATTCTCATATTTCAGATAATTTGTTACAGCATTACAGTTTTTCCTTATCACGAGCGCATTTTTATCATTTCCTTCTGGATTTCATTAATCGCATTTTTGTGTATACTGTTACCCACGGAAGAGCGTCGTATTACAGTGACTCTCGCGGTATCAATGTTTTCCTGATTCTTAATCTTCACTGTTTTGAATAAATCATTGAAACGAAAATTAATTTTTAGATGTGTTTAATGATAATTATGATGACCGAAACATCTTTGAATCTCAGTGGCTTCGACGTAAACATGGATAAATATTTATTAGCGATGTGCTCATTTTTAGGCACAATAAAATGCATCTCGTTTCGAAAGAACCGTCAAAATTTTGCCGAAAATATTTTATCGGTATCGGAGGACCTGCTGGTAACCGATGACGAAGTTGGTAAACGAACTATTGTCAAATATGTCCTTCTGGGAAGGAAATTTTACACGGCGATTTTAATGGTAACATTTCCGACGATGGTCATTTATTTGTTACCTTGCATTTTGTCGAACTTCATGCCGCTGAAAGTAAAAATGGTGAATAACGGTACCCAGGAGATAATGGTGCAAGTGTTTAGCCTTCCCGTGGATATCATTTTGGACTCGACATCTATGTCTTTCGGGACTTATGTGATGATTTGCATTTGGTTCACGGTGTTATTCTTCACTCTTACCTTCGGCAATGTCGGTAGTGACATATATTTCTTTACAGTGACTGTGTACTTATGTGGACAATTTGAAATTCTGAAGGGGAAAATGGTTCAATTTCCACAGGGTTGTGGGAAGTCGCATCTCTCCCGAAGTGAGTCCTTTTGACAGAACGGCTACTTTAGAATGATTTAATACTAGAGAAGTTTCGTATGAAATATATTGGAAATGTGCTATTATAATTTTAGTTGTAATTTTGTACCGTATTCAATAGGATAATATTTTGAGACCGAATTTAGAAAATTTCTATAAATAATTGATATTTTATGAATTAATAGGATAAGAGATTCTTGTTAAGGAAAGACCCCTTATTTGCAAACTGATATAAATTAATTAAGAGAAGTTTGGAAATTAAAAAATTTCGACTGAAAATTATTAATTTCAATTTAAGCTAATAAATGCAAACCAATAAAACAAGAGATTCTTTGAGTTGGTTTATTAATTTTCAAATTTCTCCTATTTATTAATTTGCATTTGTCTTTTATTTCGAAATCACGACCTTCCGAAAACTTTACATCAGGTGATGAAGAAAACATGAAGAATTTGATTAAACGACATTGTCATCTCTTACGATTAGCGACACACTTGAGGGATGCTGCGAGCGTCATTTTGCTGATGCAACTAGGTTTGACTTGTCTACTATTTTGTGTAGTAGGTAAGAAGACACGATTTTCCCATTTATTTTTAGGTATTAATTAAATATTCGCAGAAAAAGAATTTTCTATGTATTCTTCTTCTTGCTACAGTTCGAATACATTGACTAACGAATTTTCTTTTGCTTCAAGGTTTCAACATGATTTTAGCGATCGGGGATCATGATCTTTATATAGCAGTGAAAAGCGCGTTACTGATTATTTTGATAACAATGCAAATTTATATGTATTGTTTCGTTGGTGATTACTTGGCTTCACAAATACAAGACATTGGAGTATCCGCTTATGCCTGCCAGTGGATATATCTGCCAAGGAATTTATCAAGGAATGTACAATATATCATGCTGAGAACTTCTAAACCTTTTGATATAACGGCAGGTGGGATTTTTCCAATTAACATAAGCTCTTTCATGATCATCCTGAAAACGTCATTCTCGTATTTGAATGTTTTGCGTTTTATGTTACTCGAATGAAAATGTAGAATGTTAAAATCTGCATCCATCAGAAACATATTTTTTCATGTTTATTCACTGGTTTTTTGATTCCGAAGATTTATAATCAATGTTAAACATAATAATTCATGGATCGTAATTTATATTTATAATTAATGTTAGGGTTAATCTTTTTCTTCGCTTTGGTTACTCTCATATTATAATTAATAAATAATAAAATGCATTTTTTTATATCGTTAATCAATTAATAAAGGCTTTCTGTCAATTTCTTTCTGAGTAAATTGGAAATGCGATTGTTCGTATTTCCAATAAAGTATTTTTGTCACATTTTTACAAATCCCTTAAAAATAGAAATGAGATGTACATCAATATAAAAAACAAACACGTTCTCAATTTTACTTAGAAATTCGTAATTTGTTGATTTCTATTTTTACGATTTATGAAAAAAGCAGGTTGGGGTGAAATCGGGAAAGTGGATTCAGAAGATACAATAAACGAAACAAGTTTAATTATTAATTATTATTTTTTATTAATTATTATTATTATTATTATTTTTATTTTAATTCTGACAAGCCAGAATATTACAAACGGCTTTAGAAACTAACGGTGGCGTTTGCCACTAATGATTTGCTAGAAATTATCAGTACCAGTGGATTTCCAAACACGCACGTGTCAAGTTAGTAAACAGTTTCCACTTTTAAGAGAATACCTCAAATTCGTAACTTCCAACATAAAAACCTCGCTTTCTATTTTTGTCTTTGTACTTTTCCGTCTACGTTTACCGCGACTCGTAAGTTTCCGAAATTTGGGATTTACAAAACTGAGAACTCCACTTACTTTGAATCCCGCTGATATACGTCCATTCTTAATTGTCAAATCTCTGGAAATAGTCCCACGAAGTTCTCAAATTTCTTTTACAAGTTCAGTTCTTCTTAACCTTTCTCAATTTTTTTGTTACATTTATGATGTCCCCTTAGAGGGGACAGTCGAGTGCAAAGATCTTGTGAAACGAAGTTTGCTGAAAATAATGACTAATCTTCTTCCTACTCCTTATTGGATACATCTTTTGCTTTCAATCTTACATTACATATATTATTTCTCTACAAGACTTATTAAATTTCACAATCGAATACTCGAGTTTACTGTATATTCTTATTATCAATCTGTTGCTTCTTCCTCGTCTTTTTATTCTTATTATAATAAAGTACAAACCCAGTTATTATAGAAGTGAGTTCTCCTTTTGCTACAAAAAAAAATGAGACAAAAAAAGTTACATTTATTTCTATACAGTATCACAAAAAGCTCATGTTTTATCATTATTTTTTGTTTTTTTCGAGAGTTCCATAGATATTTTCTTATTTATCTCCCAATTAAATAAATCTAAAACTATATGTTTTATTTATTTCTTTATTTCTGGTACGAATGGATAGTATGTAGAGTGCGTTCATGTTTCACGAAAATATATATCGTAGAGGTAATATTTTTTTTTTTCTTGATATTATGGAAGTTTATTTAAAATTACAACGTGGCATTTGAAAATTCAACCTTTCGTCTGATTTGTTTTAATTACAAAGAAATTAGGATGAATTTTTTCACATCGAAAGTAAACGATCAAATTTCGTTCAGTAATTTATTTATTCTAGGCTGATTTTCTTTGAAGTTTTTCCCTAGACGTCTCTTTGCACGCAATTATAACTTGCTCATCTTTAGAATTTCTAAAAATTGGATAGAAGATTTCGAATAAATTTATGAGTTTCCAATAGAAAATGTCAACTTTAACCGCGTCCTTTGCAAAATCTCTCTTCTTATGTCTTTACATCATGTAAACTTACAATTAGGTACAAGGTTTTAACCATTTAACTTTTCATATATATTTATACATACATATTTTTTTGTATCTATACCTACTGCTCGAACTTTCTGAGTCAAACTAAAATCGAATGCCATTATTTCCACTCTTATTTCACGCTGAAGTTTTAAATGTGTTAGTTTTTTCAATTGATTAAAGAATTTTTCTGCAGCTGTATTAATTATCTGGCAAAAAATCGTTATTGAATAAAAATAAAATTTGTAACAGAAATATGGCTTCTTCTTATCATTTCTTTATTTGTTTTTAAAATTTGATAATGTCCCTACTCTACTTGATTCTGTCTCTTTCTAAATATCAACTACGTTCCCGAAACTACAAAGTGTAGCTTCAACTACCAAAATCTCTCTTAACGCTTTGAAGAACCGGACTTAGGTTTGGATCCGCAAAGAATTTTATGTAAATTTTTTCCGATCAGGAAGGAAAAAGAAATAGGGATATTTCATTCTGTTCTAAAGTTTAGAAAAACATTAACTACACGCTTAATAGAAATTACAGTAATCTTCTTTGTCACTCGAAAATTTCTGTAATCAGTGTAGGATTTATGTACATTGCAACAAATGCAACATAATCAAACTTAAAATTTTTTCACGACTGTTAGGAAAGAGGCAATTTCGAAAAACAGTACCAGAAAAGATAAAACAAATTTTGGAAGAAATTTTTAACCGAAAAGAAAATTTTCAGAGTTTGACTCACGCGCTTCAATAATAATATTTACAATAATAAAAATTAATGAAAATTCATATAAAGGAAACTTTTCTCAACAACTGGGAGTTGCTTTTTCCTGGAGAATTTTTGTTTTCGGTCTGTTTTTTTTCTTATATTTTTCCTAATCATCCTTCTTTTCTATAGTGGGGTTACAATTAGTTTTTCTTTCTTGTTTAAAAAAAAATTCGATTATGTATTCACCAAGTAAAACACCGAAATGCAACTTTAAAAGAAATATACGACGTCATTTTCATAAATGATGAAACGCAATATCTCTGATCTCTTCTCGAAATTATAACAGCGTTGCAACGTAAAGTACCAGTTGGAGTAGCTCGTGTTTTATTAGAAAATGCATCAGAAAGCAGCCCATCGACGCCGTAAGACTTTACAATGAGCACAAGAGACTCGGTAATGCGAATAATCGCAATTTGCAGTATCATGAGATACGGAAGATACCTCAATCGTCTTACGGGGTACGCGATGTTTCCTGTAATGCCAAGCGGCGTGTTTATCATTACACGAGATGCACTTAATGATAAAATCCGTCTCTTGCAGAACTACCGGCTTTATTTCACGAGACCCCGCTGCTTTCTCACGTCTTTACATCGCGAGGTTCATCATAAATTGATAACGTTCCAACTACGACTTTTCCTCTTTGACATTGCGTTGATAAGAAAGTGCATATAATAATTCGGGTCACGCGCACAGAGAGTCGTTTAACAACGTTGCTTTAAAGTGATCGTATTCGACGACTCGCTGTGTATATTACGAACCGAACCGAGAATAATGATTCCAAAAATTTACTAAAAAAAGGATAAACATATATTTCAAGAGTAAAAATTCAATGAAAATCTTGGGAATATAAAAATAGCTTTAGAAAAATCATATATAAAATTACAAACGCAAATGGCTACTATAAAATTCGAGTTAATTATTAGTTTTTGAATGAATGTCTACTATTTTGTTGATTAACCTACGTCACGGGCGCGTGTTTGCTATTTTTTGGTAGCAATTTTAATTTTTTGTTTACGATTCTTTTTTCCCAAGGTATAAAATTTCATAAAAAATATTGTAACCCCAAAATATTGGAAGGAAGTTCGAGCTCTTAAAGGATCCAAATGTAGTCACCAAATCCGTGAGTTCTTTGCCATACGTTCTAACTTGAAAGATAAGGCCCTTTTTTTTTTAGCAAATATCATGGCGCAATATCATTTTTTAGTCACCAAAGATTCGTTTCCTTTCGACGTTATTCTCAAATGAGCCGCGATGTCATCCAAAATTGATCTGTTAGTTTCCGAGATTTTAAAAATCTCCTCTCGAGTTTCCAAATGAATGTACTCTACGCTCCGTTCTGCTGCGATTTCAAGTTTTAAGTATCATTTTCTTCTCTGCGTTGGCTTCCTTCGTACCTTTGAGACTTTTCGCGACATAACATAATATCTTTAAGTCAGTCAAGTGCTGCACGACATAAGAAGGACGTTTTTTTTTTACAACCTTTTTCTTTTCTTTACAAAAAATTTCTCTCTTTACGTATTCAACGTCCTGAAAGGAGTGATATGCTTGCCTCTGTGATCGTTATTCCTGGCAGATTTTCTTCATCTGGAATTTTAAAAAATTTTTACGTATCAGCAACGCGTTGACTTCCTACAAATTATCATTTTTATTCTCAGGCATTCCAACAGAAAATTTTCTATACTTAGGCGTCAGTAATTAAATTTGTATTAGAGCATATACCAGTGATGGTACATATATAAAGCACACGTTAATGAATCAGGTAGCACTGAGGAATTATTTACCTGCTGTACAAACAATTTAAGCTAACGGGCATTTGGTCAGAAGAGACTGTTGGAACGTATCCAGCAACGGCTTCGCGTAACGGATACCATTGAGCCACTGGTTTCCTTGGATTGTCTAACATCTCGAGCCAATGGTCCCGTCCAATACCGATGAAGCTCGATCCTATCGCTGTACATCCCATTAATTCGTTTGATCCGACTCTGCGAAAGCCATGAAAAAAGTAAACGCATTTTAACACCTTCACGAGAAAATGCCGAGACTCTTCCATGTCAAAGGACTCCCCCTGTTCGTATCTTTTTTTTTAAATCTACTCAATCATTGATTGATCCAACGGGCTTTGAAATTCCTCGAGGGGAGGACGTTTTCTGCGAACTTTCCTTTAACGGTAACTTTGAAAGTGAGAAAAGTGCGATAATCCACTCTTTTTCTTACCTGTCATAATCGATCACTTGTACTATCAAACTAACGTCTTCAACATTTTCCGCAGGAACATCGAAAACCAAGGCTTCGTTGTAAACTGGCCAAAGGGTGTTTTTCTTAACCGTTGTCTTCTTTTTCTTTATTCTCTTCCCTTGGCATAACAAATAGACCTTCACGTAAGGGTCTGCAAAAAGAAAAAGATTTTATGTTTATGTAAAAAAAAAAGAAGCCTCCTACTTTTCTGAAAAAACGACACGAAATTGTATTACAATATTTTTCATAATACTGGAAATTTTCACTGTTTTGCAATACTTCTATTCCACGACGCAAATAAATTTTTGTAAAATTTTAAACATTACACAAATATGTGTAAAATTATTTATTGCTTAGTTAATGTCATTAATTATCCAGCAATTCTGTATACCATGGCACCCCTAAAATATTCTACTGAATTGTAAGTATTACATGAATATAGAATTATTTAATAATTGATATTGTAAAATTGTAATTAATTGTATATTTAATTCCTAAGTGTTTAAATATTTAGTTACAAACCAGAAGTTCAAGGTAAATATTCATCAATATCCTGTACCCGTCTTCTTTTTCATTTAATACTTTCTTCTGCTTGAAACTGGATAAATAACCAGGCAACTTACCGGAAGATCCTGTAAGATCCATAGCTCTCAAATTTCTGGCTTTAATAACAGTTAACGTCAATCTTCCTGCTGTTGGTAAGTAGCATAAAGAGACCATGAGTTCCCCCAAGTCGACTTTTTCCTAAAACAAGGATATTCCAATAAGAGATAACAAAGCATCCTAAAATTAGACCTTTCAAGTAAAAATTCAGTTACTAAAAATTTAATTTTGCAAACCAGAAACTTCTATATTACCTGATTTGATTAAATTACTTGTCTTATTTCATGTAGCGTTAAGTTAAAAAAAAGATTTATTTTCCAATACAATTTTTCTAATATGAGTTTACGCTAATTGCAGTAAAAAGATCAAATTTGGAAATAATTCAGCTTTGGAATTCGGAACGTACCTGAGTATTGGCGCACAAAATATCCATAGTGTATTGGATCTCTTGCTCCAGATCGGTGCAATCGACCAAACCTTTAAGGACTACCTGCCCGATTAAATCATGGCGAGAGAACCGATCGAAATCGTATACCGAAAATTGGATGTATCTTTCGCTCAAATCATCATATGGAACACTGCAAAACGGAAAAATAATAAACATACGTCATAGTATTCCTCATAGAACAGATTGGGGTAAGTTTTTCTCTTCAAGAAAAATCGCTTTGTTCTATTTGTTTCTTCGTTTCGATATTATTTGATTTTGTCTTAATTAGAATTATTTTGTAGTGTTTTTATTATTACTAATTTTAATATTAAAAATTAATATTTTTGCAAAACATTTAATATTATCATTATTATTATTATTATTATTATTATTATTATTATTATTATTATTATCATTATTATTATCATCATCATCACTATTACTACTATAATTATTAAATGAAGAGAAAAAGAACAGACCTGAAGATAAAAGTTTCGTTAAATACTGGGTTCAGATTTTTGCGATGAACCTTCGTTTGATATTTCTTTTTCCGATCCGGCAAAAGGTACACTTTAACGTAGGGATCGCTCGATCCTGTCACATCCTTTACGGGTAGATCACGGGCTTCAAGAACCTGTAACCAAGAAGAATCCAATTTGTAAAGATTCTTGTTATTATTATTGACGTATTCGTATTGCCAGGGGAAGGTTTGGTCCCGGTAAAGTTAATTTAGTCTCAAGGTCGAAGGTTCGTATCAGTGGGTTACAGGCTTAAACTATTAAAAGTTCGTCCCGATATTAGAAGTTTCCTTTGGTAACATCCCCGCGTGTTGAAACGCATACGAAAAAAATGTAAGAAAAACTTGTATCCGTAGCAGCTATCGTCGAAACCCGTCACTGACCATGAAGCTTTTCTGCAAGTGGAGGAATTGCGGATTAACTCCCCAGGGTAATATGGTGATTTTTTCTTGAGGATCCGATATTATCCCGGATTTCTATGTTTTTGCAACAAGAATCCAAAAAAATGTTAGGTTGTTAAATTTTAGAGGGATGAATTTTTGTACCGACAAAATTTTCGTAACTGTACATTTCTAATTATAAATAAATAACACAGATGCTACCCAGAATTTTCAGGTATGTTCGAAAATCGTCAGTAAATAGATATTTATAAATAAATTCGGTTAAAATATTAATTAAATCAATGGGTGGAAATGAACAATCCCAAAATTTCATATTATTACAAAATTTTTGTTTCTTACTGCTGTCATTATTATTGTTACTGCTATTATTGCTAACAAAGCTATATTCCGCATGAACTTCGGAATTATTTTTATTTGGATAATTTCAATCGTGTTTCGGGAGAGCCAGTGAAGCAAAGGAAAGGTTTTCTCGTTATTTCCCTCTTCATCGATCTCTTCATCTTTCTATCACACACATTCGAGGTCTCTTCACCGACTATTCCAGATTCCTCTCGGTGTACTCTACTCTGGAAGTAATTTCAAGGTTTGCACAGAGCTACACGAGCAGTTTTGACGACTACAATTTCCTCCCTCTGAAGAAATTCATATAAACATATTGATTTTAATGTATATCCTTCAAAGTAATGGAACTGCGAAGCACAATTCAATGTATCCCATCCGAATGCTCGGAAACAGGCTTTCGTAGACGTATGCGGTTGTGGGCATGGCGAACACGTGAATCTCGGTCGTGTGCAATATATATAGAAAATGTGCATTCAAATACTCATGGTAATGTCACTCTTGGTATATTCCGTTGACAAACTTTCCACTGCTTCCTAATATTCCTGGAACTGGAATAATTCTAATTTTCCTTGGAAGGAAGAAACGAAAATTGCAATCTCTTCAATGACCGATCGTGCTCAGAAAATAAAAATCTAGACCACGATAAAGCGGAAATATCGATGCGTGGGAATCTCCGCTACTTCAGTGTCGAAGTAATTCGAATTGGAAGTTCCAAATCGCGTCGCGATCATTTCATTTTTGTAAATCAGAAAAGTAACAACCGGAAATATACGTACTTTGACGATGAGACCTTCCATGCCTTTATCGTACTGCAGAGCGAAATGCAATTTCCCAGCGCACTCCATTTCCACGGTACTGGAACTCTCGGTGCTCTCCTGGCGCGTCAAATCCTTCTTATACAGCTCCGGCTGGAAAAGATACGTTGGAAATCACGAGTTTACCGGAAAGAAGTTTGAGTTCATCCTTAAAACCCTGCTCTTCGTCATGAAAAAATTCAGAAAAAAATTGTCAACCAACGTTCCTGAAAAATCTGTATACGTGGACGCTAATTCGAGGAGTCGTCGCTTTTACCAGAAATTCGCAACGATGTCGAGCAATTTCACGGTATCTATGAAGCTTTTTGAGGATTGGAGGGATTCTGCATTTTTTCACCAGTTTGATATCGGAATTTTGTGTCACTTTTTTCGAAACTCTAGTCAAATATTGCTCTAGACTCAATTTCATTCTCCAATTTTAAGCACTTACCTTAACAAGTTCACGCCGGGGCGGATATTTACGTTTTTTCGTGTGAGGCGGGACCGCCCCACGGAACAGTCAAACGTGACCCAGCGGTGGGTCACGCCGGCGTGAACGCGTTAAGTTACATCATTTTAAAACTGAAATTAACAGTATTTGTAGGACCGGCATTTTTTCATGAAAAATAGTATTTGAAAATTTACAAAGTCACTGAGACGAATATTTAATAACATCTATTTATCGTTGATGAAAAAAAAATGATATTTATAAATCGTGGTTCTGTTATTTTGAATTAGCGCTGCTTAATTTATTTCTGTTTGTCATATGAGAATGTATGGGGAATTTCAGGGGGAATGAACCACCGCTTGCGAGGTTAATCGCAGTTATACACAGATTAAAGCCTCCCGTCTGCGCAGTTAATCCAGAGCTGGAAAAGCTCCAGCGGAGAAATAAAAGTCGTTTAAAAAAGGATGAAGGCACACGAGCGGTATAACGTCGTTTCGTTCTGGGTCATGGAATTCAGTTGTATTTCGTATATAACGGCGCTTTCAAAACGAGAAGTTACCGCAAATCGTAACCCGATTTTCGAAACATAAATTGGAGTATACGTGCGATACTTTGCTACCATTATCTAATTATTTCGTAACAAAGTTTGTAGTTTCTAGGGTATCAGATTATGAAAGGATGTTTGAGGAGTACAAAAGCGTATGGAAAGCATCTCATTAAGGAATATATCGAATACCTCCCCTGAATTACTTCGACTTAACGATGCACCATTTGTCTTACCTTGATAAGGCCAAGGTTGGAATCGCTCCGATTTTCCAGGCTGCAAATGCTAAACTTTATGTTCGGCAGGTTAAGGCGATACGACAGTTGCCTTTGGAAACTCTGATGCCTGATTGGTACGATTGGTAGCGTTGTTTGACGTAGTACCTGTGAATGGAAAATCATCTTGTCAATCTTGATGCTATCCTCCAGGAGAATTTATTCCTGAACTTTCAGGAGTTGCATCATACGAGTGGAGGTTGAGGAGATGTGGAACAAGAGGCGGTTAAGGATCATTGTTAAAAAAGGTATTAAATGTTGCTTGGGTACTTCGAGGACAGTAAATACATGTGCTCATACTGGAAAGAGGGATCTTTAAATTCCTCATGTTTCGAACTTCGTTAATTGACTAATTTAAACTCGTCTTAAGTATTTCCAACAATAATGGGGTATCATTTATTTTTATCTTGTTAAGGCTTCGGCAATCAGTACTTTGTTGGTCTCAAAACTTATGTTTGTTTGTTGTTATTTCTTTGTTGCAAAACTGCTTTCTTTTCCCCCTTTTTCAGGCATATATATTTTATATTTATTTATTAAGAATTTTTTTTGGTGAAGATAATTTCAGAAATGCAATTTTAAGAGAAGCTAATTTCATAATGTAAAATGCTCTACTCAACAAACGAACGTAGCCGTATTGCTCAGCATTTTCCAAGACGAATGGTCCTTTTCCCGCGAAAATGCCATTATTTTCAAAAAATTGGAACACTTGGAGGAAGAAATATTCTAGCAAAGGAGTAACAACACAAAAAAATCATACTAGACGTTTAACCGTCAAATCTTCATAAAATAAAAAATAATTCGCACCGAAAAATCGAAAGGAGAATCAATTTAATTCTAGAGAGAAAAGTTTGTTTATCCGTGCGAGATTGTCTTGAAAAGCACCGCTACGATTGCGATAAAATTTCCACGCAGTTTCTTCACGTTCCCTGGAGTGCCATAGGCTACGTTTTATCGCGAAATAAATAATACATCAAGACTAAAAGAAAAAAAAAAGATGAAACTAAGTTATTTTTTGTCGACATGTAGCTGTTGTAGAAGTACCGCGAACATCCAAGTACAAACATAGACGCTAGACGGCGCAGGATTTCGCGCAATCTACACGACAGGAGATCGCAAGGCAGGCGAAAGATTGTTAAAATTTACCTCATTTATATTAATTTTGATATTTTATTAGACGGTATGGCTTCAATTTGATTTGGATTTATTATTTCTCAGATCCAACAGTCTGGTATGTGCGCAAAAGTGGATTGGAAACGAAGATCATTCGAGGATAAAAAAATAATGGACTATCTGAGGCGTCGTAAACGTCCGCAGAAATATTAATAAGATAAATAAATGTCCCGTCTACGGCCGGCAACATTTCGTTTCACCCCAGACGAAAAATCGCACTGTAATATATTTCGGCCATAATATTCGAGGCAAAAAATATCTCTGCGACGAAATACCTCGTAGTAAACAAATACCCCTGACAAAACATCCCCGTTATAAAAATACCGAAGAAAGATGTACACGTACTCTCGGGACAAGAAGATAAGATCTCCGAGTAAAAAATGGTTTTAGGTTATGCTAATGCTTTTTTTGCGTATAGCAACTTCCGAATTTATATTCTGAACATTTTAGATTTTTTCACCCAAACCCGTTAGAGCGTTGAGACGTGAAATAATACTCTCCAAACCGCGATGATTATGTGGAATAATCAATAATTAATAAAATGCATAATCACTGATAAATAAATTAATTAAAAATTTAGAAAAAAATCAATCAATACATATTGTCCGTTGGAGTCCTTCGTTCCATCCCTTAGGTGTTGGTGTCAACCAATACGTGTTACCTTCGTGTTACTTCCGACGTTAAAATTACTCTACATGAAACAGGAAATTCCTGGACGCATCAAGGTATCCGGGTATCGCAACGAGGCCGGATATTATTCACGCTGTTACTGGACTTACAATTAGCGCTCTTGGTATATATAGATATTACAAGAAGGACGATTCCAAATACCTCAGGTTCATTGTTTCACGTACGAACTATCCAAGGGGGTGAAAATGACTTGTTTTAACATTTTCTATAACCACTAGAAATTTTCATTATATTTTAATTTCCGAATTCACGCGTGACTGACTGAAATTTATTAAGGATTAATTGTGTAAAATACTATTCTCCTTTACTTGCTTTTTTTTTATCTTCAATGGAATGTGAAAATAATGCGTAATATAAAATAAAATTATGTGCAAAATTCGGTCTAAGTTTGTCATAATTTTAGCAAATTAATAAAATATACGTAGAGAATTGAATGTTTTATAATGGAACAAATGTAACAGTAAAATCATGTTAATTGTCTAATATCCAGAAATAAATGAGAGAGTGGCTACAGACGGTGCAATGGCCAAAAACGGCCCAATCATAGCCACGTAATTTCATAAAAAGTTGGAAACGGTCAGTAGACGGTCGCTGTTCAGGTAAATTTTCATGGTTATTCGCAAGATTACGATGCCGAGCACGTAGAAGATGGGGCGCAATGCGGTGTACCATGAAAGGACGCGTATCTTGAAAGCAGACCGTCTAACGACGCTTCTGTTCTAATATTTGTGCCTATATTCGTACCCACAGTCGAATAAATGACTGAAATACGTCCTAAATACATACAGCGTCCTTGTTTGGGGTTGAACCCCCGGTTGCTGCGAAATATACGATACCGGCGAGCATGCTGATTGTATTTATCATTACATCAAAGCATTTGTACAGAGAAAAACACAAAGAAGCTTTCGCTTGCGTCGACAATTTCACTGATTGGGGTCAGAACAGCCACACGCTGATCAAACATCGCGCTAACCACCTCCCGAGGTTGAAACTTCGATATTTCCAGCAAAGCGAAACCCCATTTTCCACTACGAATCATATCAAACCCCATTTTTCAACCACCGAAAAACAAACCTTCTTGTTGTCCTTCTGCTCCTGGACGTACTCGTGGGTGAGAGGTTCCGACTGCAGATCGGGCAAGGAGTGACTGATGCGAATAGCGTTTTGTTGACTCAATCCTTCCTCCGCATCCTCTTTGTTGTCGTTCCTCGAGACCCCCATGAGCCACTTCCACGTTGACGTGCAGTGCAGGCTCACAGCCACCAGAAACACCAAAGCCATTAAAGCGACGCCTGTCCCTATTAGCAGCTGATACGGGAAACTCTCAGTCCATTCTTCTGTAACGAGAAATCCCGCGGTTAGAGAAGTTGGAAGCACGCGTACGTAACGTAACGCTAATGTAGGTTTGCGAATTAAATATAGGAGAAACTCCTTACGCAATACCTTAGAAGTGCCAACACGTAATTCGCCCGAGTTCCTGTGGAAAAATTAGAAATAGTGGAAATTCAACGATTTTGTGCTATTAATTCGAGTTTAATTAGTTCCCCACAAGCTCGCTGATATCCGTGTTGTTTTCCACCTTTCGCCGGCGAAGTTTCGCTGGAATCCCTTCTCACTCGTTGCACCACTTGCGCTTAGTTTGAAATCTTCATACAAAGTTGCCATTAATTGCATTACCGTGTGAGACAAAAGGTCGAAAGAGCCCTAGAAGCTGCTACATTTAAGCCCTGAAGTTCCAGACCCTGCCTCTTTCGCCGCAATTCAAACTCGCTAGTGATTGTTAATTAAATTTGACGATTTATTCGAGAACTTCCAGGTAAAGGACACGAGAGTAGCTGCAGTGGCGCATTTGAAACTAATGCACCTCAGGCGATCAGTGCAATTTTCCCGAAGAGGAACGTCTTATTGCGGTGGTCTGGCGCAATTGCACACGAAGAAAAAGAAAAGCAATAAAAATTATAGAAAAATGCAAGCATCTTTGTACAAAAGAAGAAAATTATAGAAAATAAGTAATAAATGTTGATGGAAAAAAAACTAAAGTTAATTATCAGCCTTTTATGAATATCTGTTATACTCCCAAATTTATCGTTATATCGTTACGGGGGCATTTTCGTTATTTTTTTCCCTGGCAATTCTCATTATCTCGACGATTTCTTTTTTCTCCCTGAACTACAATGTCGTAAAAATTACCAGAGCAACCTAGAGTTTTCTCCTGCAATATTTATCTGCCTCTGAATCTTACATTTGGTGTCCCTTTGTCCACATAAATTCACTAACTCGGAATTTCAACGATTTTTTTATTGGAGTCTACCCCTTTTTTATGATACCGAAGTTTCCTCCATTACTAGATTACGTTAAATTTTCCTGAGTTTTTTCTATTTTTTATTTATACCTTCTCAGAAAACATTTATATTCTTTTCGTAAATAAATTAATACCGATTTTTATTATTCCTATCGTAAATAAAATTGTATATTATCTCTTATTATATAAATTTATATAATTTATATAACGTAAACTTATATAATAATAAATTATATAGAAACCGATTTTTAAAAGTCAACCTCTTTTTATTATAAAATACGCTAATTAAGAGGAACGAAATTTCAAGCGGGATTTTTCCGTTTTCGAATCCCCAGGTAGCCAATCACTTCGATTAAAGTGTCGCCGGGAATTTCCTCTTGTATCATATGAATCTTCTTCGTTTGATACCGATTGGCCACTTCCAAGGCGACCTGTTCAGCAAACTCCATCGGTGCCGATTTAACGGCCGATTCCGCGGCATTAATCGTATCAGTAAATTTTGCGATTTCTTCAGCTTTGATCAATTTGTCAATAGCTTCGGTTAATTCGTCGTCGAATTTCACGTTCATCTGCTCGATGACATCCAGATTGTTCATTCCAGCCGACAGGGCTTTCGACATTGTCCTGGACTGGAGGTTCTGGTCTTCGGGCTTTCGCGTGTACGTTTTCATTTCTTCATCGGAGTCGTCACTCATTATGTGCGAGGTCCCTCCTTTTCTGTATAAACACGGATTAGCGTGTCATTTTCTCGTTGTTGGCGAACAAGTTCAGGACTTAAGTGGAATTAGGGTGGAATTTGGGGACGTGACATATTCAGAACTGCTGTGGGTGAAACAGAGGACGGGCAGCTCTTTTTGTCACTTTATTGGTGGTCTAATTTGACGTGATTCCGAAAGGGCAGTTATTCGGGTCAAAGTTTGTTAGGCGTGAGATTTCTGGACATGCCATGTGATGGATCCTAATATCATGGAAAAGAATTTTGGGGAAGGTTTCGACATCGTCGTTACAATATATCAGAATTTAATTGGATCTTATGGGATCATTTTAATTGATTATTGGTTTAAGAGAGATTGTATTTGTAATATTGAAAAGTGAAAGATTGCGAAGATTGAAAATTTGTATGTTTTTAATTGAGAAGTAATGATAATAATTAATGGTTACTCTAATTCATAAGGAATCTTTATGAATTAATTTTGAGTTAGAATTTAACTAGATTATTTGAATCAATGGTAAGATTAATTTAATTCTACCTTTTTGAGTCTAAATAAATCTAGTTTTTAAATTTTATGCTGTTATACAACTTATAGATCGATTCTGAAATTAAGCATAAATAAAATATAATAAGCTGTGATAAAATTCGAAGTGCTGATAAGCAGCGTTGGTTTGAAAAATTACGGAGTTAAATAATGTTTGCACCCCTGGGTTGAAAAATAAAAATTTAGAAATAATTTCTGGAAGGTAATTAAAAAAGAAAAAAAGAGAAAAATGTACTACAACTTGACCTTTGGGTATTATAGAGTCTCCTCTCATTCTATAAAATAACGTCTTAATTCTGAAATCGATAAAATAAATCTCCAGTCTCCCTTTTTAATCATTGTCCAATTTTCTGCTTGTGTATAGTCTAAGATCTACTTATCAGATTTGAAAGGAGCAAGCTAGCAAACCTTCACCTATGTTCCTCAAGATGCGCGTTGACCATTTTATCAAAGCGTTCTAGTATCGATTCCTGTTTGCCACTATGTTTTTTTAACTTTCGTCTTCTTCCCTGCGCTTCCAAGCTTTTTGTTTTCTTTTCTGTCGGTTTCAGGGGGTAAACTACTATTGACGGTGGTTTCGATGCCATTTTTCAATCGGGTCCCTTTTTTGTTACTTGCCTTGCCCGAAACTTTCCTTCCAATGGCAAAGGAAAAGAGAATTCCTACTTTACGTATACCATTAACTTGTCTTGTTCTCTTTGGAATAGGAAAATGTTTACAAAAACAGATTTGGTGGCGGACTTTTATGTACCCGTCTTGATGTCGAATTTATAACCGTTTATTGCTTGCGTGGCGGTGAAAGGCAGAAAAAGTTGGAATAGTAAATAGAGATGTAGATGGCTGACACGAGTTTCAGACTCGTCTGAGGTTCGCGATTGATGGTTCCGATGGTACCTTATGTCATAGGAAATAAATGTACATATTTCGAAAGTGTTTACCGACAATGTAGTAATAAATAATAAGTTGTCTGAGCAAACTTGGTTTGATAAAAAAAGTTAAATCGTTCTGCATCAAGTGACTGAGATTTGAAAGATTTTTGAAATTCATAGTTTACGAAATTTTGATTCTCGGTCATTCAATTTTCGAGAGTCTATATTAATTAATTTTCTCAGATTTTCCAGAATTCTAGAGAATTATAATGGTTTTCTGAATTTTCGAAAACTGTAACTGTTCTCACTTG
The DNA here is from genome assembly GCA_949825005.1 of Gasteruption jaculator. Taxonomy (NCBI): domain Eukaryota; kingdom Metazoa; phylum Arthropoda; class Insecta; order Hymenoptera; family Gasteruptiidae; genus Gasteruption; species Gasteruption jaculator. Next base: position 13,976,944 of record OX463765.1, on the reverse strand, counting down.
TTGGTTCTCGCGCGAAGTTCACTAAATTGGCTAAATTTGTAGATCTTAGAACGCTCGAGAGATTCAACGATAGTAATGGGATAAAAATAGGTAAGATCTAAATTTTTATATAACCTTACAAATAATCCAAAGTTTTCGAAACAGTCAGTTCTCTAGTGGAAGGTGAAAAAACAATGTCGAGTAAAAAAATACATGAATTATCCCAAACAAATACTACCGATTTTGGTACGAGTGAAATCACTTCCTTATTATATAAAAGAATAATTTACAAGGAGGCGGTATAAAAAATCAAGATTCAAACACAAACTGAAGTTGCATGAAATTTCCTCGTATTTTACCTTCATTTTTCTTGGCTGCCAAGATGCCATTAATTACAACAAACGCGAGCAACTGTTTCCTTCCATAAACCCACGAAATCATAACCACGAAAGTTATAAATCGATAATTTCATCGACCTAAAATTGGGAAGCTTCGATCTGATCGTGTCCATTTCAAGCCTTGACCTTCCCTATTTACTATTGCGCAAAATAGACATTTCGCGTGACGCTTCAGTCACAATTAACTTCCAGGTGGAACCTCTTTTCACGTTTATTTACCGAGAGATATACCGCGGAAAATTGTATCTCCTGTATTGACAAAGAGCTATAGTAAATTCAACCATCTCTCGGGCTCTAATGGATTTTCCATGAACTTTGAAGTTCCAATATAAACTTCTCTGATAATGAAATTCATATAAATCGCTGTCTTTTTATTTTCTAGTTTTAGTTACATAAAATCTGACGTAACGCGTTCTGAAACTTAGATGACACCAAAAAAAGAGTTTAAGTTTTCATTAATAATTGTGACAAAACGAAAATTTCTGTCTAAGGCTTTCTCGTGTTTCTGAATTTCCAGATGTCAAGTTCCACTTTTATTTTCCAGACAATTGGAAGACAAAAATGTCTCAGTCGAGAGGAGAATTGAGGTTTGTGAACGATACGACTGCGTTCGAAGATATTGGGGATGAAATTCGAGAGAACGGATGGAAGGAGGCCGAGGATTCGTTCAAACCACACCGAGTGTTCATTAACCACATAGACAGTTATCACGGAAAAAGGCTTGTTGGTGTAAGCATGTTCTTTTTTCTTCAATAGCTCCTTTTTTCGTCCTCTACTTTATTCCGGTTCCAAAAGTGCCTTCCACCTTGTAAAAGTTGATTAGCTCGGTTGGATCTCGGTCCGAGATCCTGGGCGATCTTCCGGAATGGAATTCCAATTATAATAACAATAATCTGGCTGGGGGTGTCTTTGCTTTTGTTACTTAATGGGCACTATCATTTTAGGGGATGGTTTTTGAATTTCAGAAAAAGAGAAAAATAGGGCAATAGTCACCATGAGCTTGAATGAAATTTGCACGCACCAAGTTTGGTTCCGTCGAGGACAGAATTAGGTCCTAATTATGTAGCAAGCGCTTAATCGAAGAGTCGATATGATCAAGGCTGATGCATACCAATTGTAATTGGAGAAATATGGTCTCATGGCTACTCCTCGGCCTCGATGACTTTAATAAAGTTACAGTTTATTTACATTCTTGGTCTCGCGCTTACAATAGAAAGTTACTGTGGCGGATTAATTCGATTTATTAAAACTGCAGCCTTTGCTTGCTATGCACCCTTTAAGTGGCACACTTTTGTAACGAAAATTAGAGTTTTTTTTTTACATCGAATGTTTAATACAAACATTCACATAAAGCAACACTAAAGCATTTTTTTTTCAAAGTCGCGTAAATTATACCTACGAAAAGCTAAAAAGTGGTTTTATCCACTTCAAATTGTAAAATAGGTCAGAATTGTTAGAAAAAACTGAAAATAAGTGGACTAACCTCAGTTTTTCCACACAAAAAAAGGGAGAAAGCAAATTTCCCTGATTTATCTTAATTTCCACTTTGCGATAAAATAAAAAATCCCAGATTCCATTATAAAAATTGCCATGATTGATTTTTCTTCGATAGTTATCTTTAATAATAAATATCTACGATAAAAAAAGTCCCCCAAATCCTGGAACCAGGGCTGCTTCATAAAAATTTCAAGGAACCTGAAGTTTCATAAATATCTCAATAATTTCTCGTTCGGAGCGCAAATAAAATGGGAAGAGTCTCTCGGAAGGAACTCTCGCAGGAGCTCTTTCGAAATTACTCGCATCAACGAAACGTTCAGTTTAATATTTTAATAAAGAATCTTGGAACATAATCTAAAAAAAAAAGGAGGAGACGAAGATGAAGACGAAGGAGAGGAAGGATGCCAAAAAAGAACTGAGCAGAATTCTTGCCTCGCTTCGTCTGAGTATATGTTCAATAATTAATGTGTGTTCCTGTTGCGTTTCAGTTTTTATCTCAACAAATACACGTGGAGGCAAAAGCGGAAAATGGTGTGCCGGAAAAAGCAGAGGGAGAAGAACACACGAATGAGCAGCGAAATTATGGATCAGTAAAAAAGGGCGGAATTGAGGGAGAAACGTCTGTGCCGAAACTCCAAAAAAAATATGAAATTATCGGTACAGCGATTAATCCGAAGGTACAGACCGACTGTGGGATAAGGAAGCAAACGTTGGGTTCAGCTTTACTATGTATAATTACAGTTTCAACCCCTTTCTATCCTTTTACTTTGATTAACGCCACCAAAGTACCCAACGTCTGCGAGATTAATGAAGGGACTTTGATCACGATTCAGCGCTATACTCTCACTTTCTATCTGTAGATCAGAGTGACGCAGATGTACCCTTGAAAATCCCTTTACCTATGAATTATTCGTCCAAATACTGTGGGTGAAAGAACTACGTTTTACAAGATCCTTTCTCCTTTTATTCCCTTCCTTATTTTTCTACCTTCTCTTTTTCTGCACTAAAATTTACCGAAGAATTCCCTTCTTTTTTTATCACTCCCTTCCAAAGATTCCTTTCATAATCAATTTATGGGTTTATTTTCCCCCAAATATGCGGTGGAAACTTCAAGTCCGCAGCTATTTTTAGTCGTTTCATGGATATCTTCCTTGTCGTTATTTATATATATTGTAAATAATGAAGAGGGTATAATATGTATTGTGTAGCATATTTTATAGATAATGCAGGCATATTGCATTTTTATAGCGCTTGAAAATAAAATCTCAGATGTGTAAGAAATGTTCTATTTTTCTTGGTATTATTTATATACAGTGGATATAAATAATGTTCAGAATAATAATGACATTGTCGTTGGAGGTAGGGGAAGAAATTGATTTTTAAATGAAATTATATATATTTTTTTATTAACACCATTATTATTCAATGCTCGTATTTTTTCAGTATCCACTGCCGGAAACCGTATTTATGATGATAAAAAATGAGAGCGACAGGAGTGTATTTTTACAAGAAATAATGAAATGTGAAATAATAATATACGATATCACACAGGATTGGAATCAAATTAACGAAGTTTTGTGGTCGCTCGATGGTAAAATACAAATTCCAGTAATTTATTGCTCCGCCAATAATTATGTTTCGTAACGTTAAAAAAATTTCATTATTAAATCGCATTATTGATATGCCATTAAGGGAATTTTTGTTATCACTGAACTCGGTTGAAGCCAACAAAATTAGCTTTGTCCTTCTTCAAAATGAATTTTTCTTTCATACAAAAACCAGGGAAAGAAGAGAACATCTTTTTGTAATAGCAATTTTTTGTCTTCTGTATACAATTTTAATTTATTTGCACCCAGGAATTTGAGGTTAAGTTATATTTTTATATTTATATTCAGTTTTACACATAAATAATTTTGATAACGAAATATTTTCTGTGTGAAAATGTTACCTCGAAATAGATTTTTTCGGAAATTTGTACATTTAAAGATTCTCGAATTTTTTCTGTTAAAAATATAATTCTGAAATATTTATTTACAAATTTCTGTAATTCAGCGATAGAGGAGAAACTGGAAAAAGAGGAACACGCTGAAGAAACTGGAGAAGGAAAACGTCGCTTTATCTTAATTTCGTCGATAATGACGTGGGCACTGACAAGGCCATTAATTTTGGAATCTGAAATTTTGCCATTCAATGAAACGGATTACAAACGAAGAAAAGCACATCCGAATTTCGAGGCACATTTTCATTGCGAAAATAAAGTTTTGGGAGCTAACGAAAGCGTGAAATTAAAGACACTCGTTTTATGTTGTGGGGTCACTTATGGTTATGAAGAAAACGTTTTACATTATCTTTTCAGAATGGCTTGGCAAAACGAATCATTTTTGCCCATTTTTGGCAACGGCAGTAATAAAATTCCTCTCCTTCACGTACAAGATCTTTCAACGTAAAACACTTTTCTTTATACTTTCACTTTTTTACTGATATTAACAAGTACCCTTTTTTTATTTTTGAAATAAGACATTTATATTCATACGAGATTTATACGACTTGCTATTTTGGTTTTTGAATTTACTTTTACTTTTTTCTCTAATATAAAAATAATAAGGAGTCAGATTTCATTTTCATAATATTGTTAAGAAATAATATTCTGCTCTATTAAGAAATAATTACAACAAAAATTTTGTTAATAATATAAATACGGGATTTTTGAAAAATGAGATCATTCCATTGGTTTGACAAATAATTATATTATACGGAAAAATAAAATAATTTTTCGATACGAATAATTTAAACACCTTTCACTTTCCAGAATTGTTCATAATTGTTTACAAAATTGGCCAACAATAAAATACATCGTTGCCGTTGAACGTCAACTTGAGGCTCAACGAACACTTGTTCAGGTGATAAAAGCAACGTGAATTCTATATTTGCCTTTCACATTTTATTTACTACACTTTATTTTCTACCTGGATACTGTTTTTTTTTTGTTATTTTGAATTATATGATTTTTTATATACTTTTTTCACCGGTTAATTAAGATTTTGGAGTACTTGATTTTCAGTACAGGTTTTTTCGAGGCATTTAAAAAATCCAAACTCCGGTTTTATGAATTTCAAGTGCCATTTTATTTCTCGTTCAAAGGTCGAGTTACCAAAATGATAATTAAAAACGTTTGTTTAATTAAGGGGCAAAGACACATGAAAAAAACCGAGTTCCAATTCAGAAATAAGTCTTCCGGCTTTAAAAAGAAAGCCAACAAACGAAAACGTACTGCTTCGTTACCTGACACGTGTTCTTTTAGGATAATTTACGTTTTCTTTGAGACCCGGAACAAGAGATGAAAGTGATTATTTCCTTCTTTTGTGGTGAAAGAACAATGTTCCTTTTCGTTCTGCCTTTTGTGCACACTACCTGGCACACATACATACACACGCTGGTTTTAATAAAATATATATTGCTATTTTAATAAGATAAGGAGGAAAGCAGGAACTGCGGGAAAAAAAGAATAAAAATCAATGATTCTGCTCTGTATTATTATATATCATAATCTTTTCTATACAATACAAGCATTGTATAGATCCAGTCCCGCTCTTGCTTTAATTCCCAGGACTACGAGTGGTCCTTCCCATGATGACTCTATATTTACTGATAAAAGTCGTCTATTCCAGGAAATAAGTAGGACCCTTAGTACCGGAGTCGTGAAAAGTATCGAGAAAGAAGCGGAGGCTTTTCTTTTTCCTGGTGTTAAGCAGCACGTTTTCGATAATGTGAATATCGATTTATCTATCGAACCCGTGTCCATCCTCCAGCCCAACGTAAAATGGCATTACGAGATGATGCCGTTTCAGGAAAATATAGAGGCCATTGTTCGAGAATACGTTCAAGCGAGAGATTTGTACCCCATGAAGTTAATTTTGTTTGCGCCGAATGATTCAACAGAAATTCTCGGAAGATTAATTGCGGATTATTATGGCATTCATTATGTTAAAGTAAGGGATTTAATTTTAATTAGTCATCCTTAGAAGAAGTATGAACTTTTGTGAAACGCAAATGGGTTTTAAGTGCTGGAGGTGAAACTTCATCATTACATTAATATCTAAAACGAAGCAATGATAAATATTTATTTAAGCAGATGTTTTGTGTTTGTATTTGTCCAGAGTCAAATGGGCACATGTAGAAAAAAAGCATTGTACTGTGCATTGAAAATTATCTTTTTTATCATTTTTCCAATCTTACGATTCAGCTTTTTCAAATTCTAAAAATTTAAAGAAATGTGAAAGTTGAATAGAAATGGAAATAGAAAAAATTTTGTTGATTGAATATTAAATATTGTCTGTGGTTTTGAAATCTTTGCGATATATTTTTTCAAATTCCAGAAATATGTACCTTTAAACCTCAATTTTAACTCAACATACTTGTTTGTTAATTTGCCAAAACAAACAAAATTTAATACAAAAGGTATTAAAACTCGAAAAAAAATTGCACTATTTTTTATTACTACTGTCATACATTTCAGCTGTATTTTTTTTCCCGAAGCCCACACCTTCCATTTCCCCCGAAAAAATAAAAACCCATTTTTGTTAAAATTTATCTGCCTTCAATCATTTATGAAAATCAGCAACTTCAAAATTACCCTTCCAAAACAATAGTGCATAAAATTCTATTTAAATTCTTATTCTCCCTCGCTACATTAAATTTTATCAAGAAATAAACGCAAGAATAAAAATGTTTCTTATTTCAGGTCAACGAAAATAAGCAAATTACATGCTTTCTAAATGTCGCTGGGGAATTGTCAGGCCGTTCAACTAATTTTCATACCAATCTTGGAATCGATAACATTTATCACGACAAAGGGAAGAAAGAGTCATTGACTACTGAAACTCGTGACAATGTCTTAACAGCAAATAATGACCGTCTCATTCATGACATTCTTAGCAAGTTATTACGTTTTCGTTTTCATTCTTACTCCAAAGTCTACCTCCCACCTTTTTCCGTTATTTCCTTGATAATTCTTTCATCGTGTTGTGGGTATCGGGACAATAAACAATAGCACAACCCCTTTCAATGCAAACAAAGCTTGTCACGACAAAGCAGATGCTGTTGAAGTTAACATTCAATTGAGAATTTAGATAAGACGGAGACTTACTTGATATTATTTCTTTACGTAACGAATTCTTTCATGATTTTGTCTTAACGCGTTTCGTTATTGACGTAGACATTCTTTTCTTTCAAATAAGAACCCGGAAAGAGAAAGTCCAGGGGGTTGGAAAAAGCATTATTGAAAAATATAATGAAAGTTGTCCATTTGCCACCGGGTTCGAATAATCGTGGAGAAAAGTACAATTATTCTTGGGATTTGAAAGAAAATTGATAAAGTTTCAAATTCCATTACGATATTAGCAGCAAATTCCGAAACAGTCTTTACAAAAACCTAGAGAATGTTAAAAATGAATATTGTAATTTTTTTCATCAATCCGGTTACTAGTAGTTCTTTGAATAAATGTTCTACATTTATTAGAATTTTTTAGAATAACTGTACATTCAAAATTCGAAATTCTGTCCAGACTCTCAAATTTATTTTATATAAAAGCGTGTATTAAAATTACCAACAATTGGCATAATTTTTTGAATGTCAAGTTTTTCATTTTTCTGGTATTATACAATTTAAAATCCAAAGCACCAATATTTGGAATTTTCAGGAATCGAAAGGAACTCAAATTAATTTTGAGGAGGAATTTTAGTTGTTACTCGCGCGTAAAATATTATTACAATGAAAAATCTCTAATTTACTATTTTAAAATATAAATGTGAGATCGGTATAATGTGATTTAAGTGCTGGATGCGTTTCAGACGGGTGAAGAATTGTTTGGAATCAAAGCCTTGTAAGAACCAAGGATACGTTTTAGAAGGATATCCGGACACACTCGAGGAAGCACAAGTTTTCTTTCAAGCTGAGTCTACAGAAAAGCAGAGAAAAATGATGGAATGCGAAATGGATGAAAGAAATATAAAAAAGGAAGATACTTTAATGCCGGGTGAAAACTTGAAAATCCTACCGGATTTACTCGTGTTAGTGGAAGAAACGAGTGATGAGTTTTTGAAAGAAAGGGTGATGATGTCTCGCTCTGGGAAAGAAATTCAAAACGACCATTATTCTACGGAAAATATGATACGTCCTTTGCAAGAGAGCAGGTGTAAAATATTTCAAGTTTTACCTGTGTAGCACACACACTCACACAAACACTTAATGGAAATTTCATATTTTAGGTTTTCTGCAAATTCATATTTTCTCATTCTCCTTGGAATGAAATTATAAGAGTACGTAATTGAAAAAAGCTTTGGTAATTCCGTTCCAACTTTAATGTTCATCATTTCTATAGATAAAAGGATTACATTAAATGAGTCTTAAGGGTATATGATGCTACGTGACTCGCAATATTTTATTCCTGAGTCATTACGATCTACTTCGCGGTTTTGTGAAAAAATTCGTCAAAATAATTGAAATAATTATGATTTATCGATTCGGGTGATTCTGAAATGTGACAATAATTAATTGCCGTTTGCAGATATTCTATAATTTGGCACAAAATTATTCTGAGACTGCTAAAATCTCCAAAATATGTTTCCTATTTCTTCGCTCTCACTGCAATTTATCAAATAATAATTTTAAATTTGAAAATATAGTTTTATTACTCTGCAAATAAAACATTTTTTGATTTCTATATTTTCATAAAATACAGTTTTTGTCAGATTATGAAAATATCATCTCTATAGAAACTCGATATTTTTTTTCTAACATTAATTTTTACGGAAAAGAGTATCATTTTTCTTTTCTGATAATTTAGCAAAATTTACTCAATAATTCGTTTTGTTTATAATTAGAAAATGGACTCAATTAAAAACATTAATTTGCTAAATCGCCGTTAATTATGCACCAAATAATCTATTGAACTAAGAAAATGTCATTTAGATGGAAGCTATTTTTGAAATGCCATTTTTTTAATTAAGAGAAAAAATTTCGTAATTAAAATGAAATTTAGATTAAAGATGACTCTTTTTCTCAAAATGCGTGGATATAAACTTTTTAAAAATGATTACTCTACAAAATTCAGGAGCGAAAACTCGGTGGAGAAAAAAAGTACGATGGAATTCATTCGGGATCTCGAAGATCCACCATTACAGATTTTAATTAAAAAACAACGCGACGTTTTCTGTACGTTTGATGAAGTAATAAAGAAGTTTCGAGATTTTGCCGAGACAAAGTACGGTAAGTTGCTGCATATCCCAGTAAGAGGGTATCAAATTTCAAACAAACAAATGAATAACAAAACGTAATTAACTTCGGTAATTAGATTCTATGAGGATCGAAATGATGGGAGACGAAAGGAAGAGGCGTGCAGAGGTGGAAACCCTGCGAGCAAGCGAAGTTGGGGAAAGTGACGAATGTAGAAAAAGCGAATATGTTGAAAATATGAGGGAATGGGTAAGTAAGTGAGTGACGTGAAAACACTTCGCTCATATTAAGGGAGATACTGGCATGCAAGAAGGTAGCTTTGAATTCATTCCCACACTTGTTGTACGTCTTTCTCCCCTTTTCTTATCACGATATCAGCTTAAAGACAAAAGTTTCCCTTTGTCGTGTCATTTCATTTTGCCTTTTCCGTCGCGCAGGAGGATGCTTTTGAGAAACTCAAGAACGATGAGGAGAGAAAGCTCCTTGCTTTCGGACTACCTTTAAGGGAATATCTGATAAAGTATATTTTTCCGACCTTGACGCGAGGACTTCTGGAAGTTTCTCAACTTCGTCCAGACGATCCTATAGATTTTTTAGTAAGTATGTTCTTGGCTTCGGATTAATTATTTAGACGTAAGTATTTTGGAGATTTCTGAGGTACTACTGAAAAATTCAATTTAACCCAAATGATGAAAATAATTACAATTGTCAAATTCGGAAATTCGCTAATAATTAAGTTCTTGTTCACAGAAATTCTGTAAATCCGTGTTAAATTATTCCGAGGCTCTTAAAATCCTTGGAATTAATTTTTCTTAATTCTACTTCTACGTTAGGAATTGCTATAATTTGGAGAAACTTCGGATACACTATATTATATCCTTTCATGTCCCAGGCATTTGTATTTTCAATACTTTTTGCTACATATCTTTTTTCCCCCTGGAACCTATTTCGATGGAAATATTTCACAATATTCAAAGCAACACGATTTATTTGAAAGTGGAGGAAAAGATTGCGTCTTTGCTTTTACACGAATTCACTCAGTTACAATTTGCAGAATGGTGAAAATTGCTCTCCAATTTAATGGTGTAATTTTCATGTGAATCACGTCTAGTGAAAAGACTCGATAGCCATTAGTATGTGCATGTCGACACTTTGCATCGCTGGACATTGAGTAGCACGTATTGCACCCTATTTTCTAGGACCATTTACACCTCATTTCATTTCACAAAAGTCGAGGAAGAACATGAATCAATTGGAGTTTAAATGATTTTCTTTTCTCTACATCTCTATTTGATCGTAAAGAAAAGTTTCTTTTGGTAGCAAAAGACGAAATATGGACACGGAAAAATTCGGTGCCCATATGAATTTTTTAGGTGGTCTTTTCATCAGTGGAATACAACCCCTCTAAGGGTACTTGAAGCTTTCAAATGGGGCAAAATAGGTAAAAAGCCCTCTATGACTCCTCCCCTCGATGTTAAGAATCCTTTTAAGCTGAAGCCGGAGAATTATATTTTTGAAGAATATTCATAGAGTGCAGATTAATTTAATAAATCTATAGGGTTGAGGGAATGTCTTTTACGAACCTGAAAGTCAAGGGGTTGAAAGAGGAAACTTTACGGCTTAAAATGGGGTTCAGTAGAAGTCTCGTAAATTTTTGCTGAGCGAGTTACAATTATTTAAATCTAAACCCTCTGTACTACCTTGAATGAACGAAAAAAAAAATAGGTTAATAACATTTAGAACAATACTGTAGAGTGTTGACGGTTTACCACAAAAACGTGATTTCCAAAAATTGGGGTTTCGGGTGTTTCCGACAATGATTAATACAAAGTAAAATATTTTTAGACACTGTAACGTCATAAATTTGCTCAACCCTACCGATTCCTTTCCCCATCCCCTCGATCACGAAGGCAGCAATAAATTCTCCCATTGTCTGACACCGTGATTGATCAACAATACATAACGAGGTTATTGTACAGCAACAAACAATAGCTGGCGGAATTATTCATAAATGCACCCGCAATGCTTCATTTTAATCGATAAATGAATTTATTCTTGAGGAATTAAGATTACATACTCGAAAATTGTTTGGACAGGACGAAAATTGAAAGGACAGGCTTTACGGGTGATAACCCGGTTGGTAATGGGATATTTTCAATTTCCTCAGAATCAATTAGATAACATTAAATGACCCCTTATCCTGAAACGAAACCATTCAAAACGATTTAGTAATGATAACATACTTATCGTTATGGCAACTACTTTCCTTTATTGAGCCAACCAGAAATTGAAGAATTCGTGCCTTATTTCTTTTATTGCGATTGCGTGCATATTTTAGTGCAGTAAAATGAATCACCCTCTGACACTAGGCTTAGCAAAATGATCAAAATGACCGATTTTTAACTATGATATACATTATTAAAAACAATGTTGGTAAATCTAGCGTTATTAAAATTCCGAGTCACGCGTCGTTCGGATGTACGCATTTCGAAGCGCGGGTAGAGAAAAAAATTGTTAACAACATCGATATAAGGGATGATTAAAGTGTCGAGAAGAGGTGACATAACATTACAGCTGCAGTCGCGCCATATGGAGATGCGTGTGCTAGTTGGCGTTGTACAACAATACATTAGACGTGTCCCACTTTCCTAGAAATGTCCTTCTCCATTCTCTTATCACTTCCATATGTGTTCATTTCCCTTTTTTAAATAATTATATCAAACTCGTTCCTTCTTTTTCTTTCCCCGCGTGAAGCAATACCTGATTCGTATTCTCGGCGCTTGAACTGGATTCGCGCAGTATTCAAGTGTGCGCGATGTTTTACCTTTAATTCGCTCATTTTCTTCTTAATAGCAGGTATCTGCATATTTGTACACTTTAGAAATTACTTATAAAACCCTCGGGCGGTCGCAGGAGCGTCTTTGGGATTTCATATTCAAATTCATCTTCGTCTTCACCTTTGTTCTCAGCGCGTTCTTCTGTGCGTGGCGTCTGTGTTCTTTCGAATCAAGAACTTAGTTTGCGGATATTAATTAACCCTGTAAATGTTGTAAACGTATATGTGTGCGTGTATACCGATGACGTTATTCTCCGTGGTCGCATGTGTGTGTCTCCTATTTGGGAACATAATGGTGGGTTTAAACGGTCCTTTGTCCCCGGCAACAGGATTTAGGGGAATTCAGGGGAATATTCTTTGACGATATGCAGAAAAAAAATTTTTAAACTGTCGTTGTTGGTTTAGTTACATACGAGGGGAAGGAATAAAAAGTGGCGGTCGAAAGAAATACTTTTATCAATTTATAGTATCAAAGGAGATTTTTTAGAAATATTGTATTTTTACCGATTTCGCAAACGCGAATTATACTAAATTTAATTTTATGCAATTTCGTATGGCAATAATGTGCATATTACAATTAAAAAACTGTGTTTGGCAAGTTCTAAGGTGAATCGATAATAATTACGAAAATGCAATTTCAGATGAGAAAAATTTCATGCAAGACATTTTTCCCGTTTCTAATAGAAAAGGTTCGAAATTTCAACCGATATTTATAAAAAATTGCATAATCCAGGAATGCCAGTTTTTGTTGTGAAAAACATTACAGAAACATTTCACGCATGTCAAAGTTCGTGAAACTTCCATGTTTATCACTCGAAAACGATCCGTCAAAATACACGAAATCAGCATAAAATATGCACCGGAGTTTTGACATTGAAAAATCGCTTTCCTTGTCATCGCGTAACGATTACATTTTACTGCCACTTGCTACAAAATGTAAGTGATGGATTGTGATGCAGAAACGATAAGATACGAATTTTGAGGAATGTCTTTATTTCAGAAATAGCAGAAAAGAACATAACTTTAACTGTATTCTTATTTTGTCTATTTTATGCGTATTTAATAAAAATGAAGTAATTTAATTCGCGTAAATGTGCATTACGAGCGTTTATTTTATTGCGCTATTCGGTGTTAAAAATGTTAACGTATTCGTCTAGCCGGTAATAAAAATAAGGCTTTTTAGCGTACTATTATTTCAGCTAGAAACTGCTGGTTGTAAGTACTGTAATTTTTAGTGTGCCAGGGATGAAACGGCCATAATGTAAAGCTGCGCTTAAGCTCGGTATAATCTGAAAATTAACTCTCGCTATGAGATAGAATCACGTAACTTCGAATCATTATCGTAAGCTCCAATTCAAACAGAGAGAATATAAGCATTATCGCAACATGTCTCTCTTCTCTCCACAGCTTTTCCGTCTACGATGGAGGTTGTATCCTTTAACCGATTCAACGATAGTGTTCGAAATAAATACAAAAATCATTGTATTTTTAAAGTAGGAATTTGTTGTGACTCGATTCTGATTTCTGAATTTATATTACAATCTATTTAAATAATAACCTTAAATTTCCTAATATATTATAATTATAATTATTATTATTATTAAAGAGATTCTACAATACAAATTGCATTGTTAAAATGCAATATGGCTCGATAAAATATGCAAAGAGAATTATGATTAATTTATCTCTCCTTCAAATGTAAGCAAATGTTCGAATAAAATGTTTTCATAATTCTTTCTGGAGCTAAACATTTTTGAAATTTTTGCGAAAAAAATATGAAATCTATATTTTTTATTCAATCCTTCTTTAACATATGATATTTTAGTACATGAAAAAGAAATTCTATGCTTCGCTTTATCCTTTGTCATCTAAATTCTGATAAAACAATGTTTATATTCATAACCATCTATGGTTAAAAAAATATATCCATAATATTCATATTTTTCATTTTTTGCAGCAACCCAGTAATAATACTTTGAAACAGTTGCAAAACATACCGTAAACGTAATAATGTTTTTACAGTTTTATTTATAACTGCCGTTTCCCTCCATTTCTCAGTAAAAAGAAATATTGAAATGTGGAAAAAAATAATATACCGCAACTTTCTCTTTTCCATTATTAATATTTACAAGTTTTCTGTTATTTAACTTTTCGTTCGCGTACAAAAAAATTCGGGTTATGGAGGATCAACTCAATGTATACGTATACAAATTCCGTATTATTGCAGGCAAAATATTTATTTGAAGAAAATCCTGATGGAAAAATGTTGGAAATGGAAAATGAAGATGAACCTGCGATTCAGCTGTTTCAGGCAAAAAGTTATTAACAGGGTCAAGTTTCATTTATTTCTGAAGAGACGAGCGAAAATTATTGGATTTCTGCGATGAACGACGAATCGTAGAAAATTTTGCAGCTTTTGATTTTTATCACATTGCACTGCAGCAAAGGAATCGATGCGCTTTGAGTTTCGCTGGAATGTATTAAATTTGCAACTATGTGAATTGAAGCCCAAAGTACGTCGGTTGACCATTTGTAGTTTACTTTGATGAGTTTCGCATGCTATGATTTTACGAACGAGGGAGTCTCTCTCATGAGTAAGTACATATCGCTGTAGGAGGCATGGATATTACAGCTGTTTCCCTGCTTTATCCTACGTTCTTTTACCGTCCTCAATTTATACCCTAAAATGCGGTGGTAAAATTATGCCAGGGGAATATGGAGTCACGTGATTTTTCATAACATTTCATCCCAAACTGCCCGAAGCTGATTTATGGTTTACCTCGAAATCGACTGTCCCGTTTTTGATAAATCTTTTATACCGTTATTCATTAATTCAAGAAACGGGGAAAATATGTTATGTCACTTTTTAACTTCATAAGAGAATAACAAAAAGTGGAAAAATCATAATGATCCGATTTAGGGAAGTGGTTTTATTGAAAAAGCACGGCTCCTATTCGCACCCTCCTGTACCCCAGCATTTCAGAGGGTTTCCCTGCTTTTTGTAATTAATAGAAGTTGTGGGGGGCAGCAGAAATAAAAGCACAATATTTCTGTTAATAACTGCAAGGAAAAGAAGAAAATGCGAAATTCCATTGTCTCTGGAATAAGTAAAAACACAAAGAAGTTAAGCCTGCTTCACATTACAGACACGGAACAATGTATGGAATCTTCGTCCTTGGCCCCGTAAGGACGCGAAGCTCATACAGTTCGATAGGAAGCTCATGGCTTTTTTTTATGTATCTTCCAATTTTAAGCATGCGCTTCTTTTTTCCAATATTCTTTTAATTTCTTGTCAACCCTCAAGATGGATGTCCAAGGTTTTGAGTTTTATCAACAGATTGTTATATTTTATAGAAATAATAATAACGGTAAAATGACAATCTTGTCTTTTATTTCTCTGTAGTAAAAAAATTTCAGAAATCCTTAATCGGTCGAAATTTTGTTTAAAATGTTTCGGAAGTTCTGAGTATTTGTGATCGATAACAAAAAATTACAGAGTTTAAAATTTGTGCTCTTAATTGAAAAATATGCGCCTTGATCCGTGGCAACTAGGAAATTGAATCATATTTTTTGCAGATTCTGCATTTTTTTTAATTCGCTTTAAAAAAATAAATGGAAGCTTTTGATAAATTGAACAACCTTTAAGAAAAAATGTTTCAAAATAGTTGCTTAACTTAAAAGTTAAGGATCTATTTACATTAAAAATAATAATAATGATACGTTTCTCAATTAACTGAAATTCTTCGAGTCTTAAAATAATAGTTTCATTTCTAAAACAGCGTCTATGGGAATAAATCCTTCATTATTTTCTTTTCAGGGTTTCATACTTTCAATCAATTCGTAAAGTCGTAATTGCCGAAGAAAAAAATCCGATAAATGACTTTTGGCAAATCGTGACAGCGTGTTTTTTTAACTACCACGGTCAAGGTGGAGTAAACTATATTTTAGAAAAAAGTTTTCATTTTATAAATTTTTTTGTATTCGTGCATAACACGCACTCCAAACCTACACTCGCGCACTCTTACGAAGGCACACAGAGGAAGGAGCTATCGAAAGAAAAAAGAAATCTCGAATTTCCTCCCTCGTATAACAAGTTTTCGGATGAAGTACTACTACGTTCTGCAAAAGCGCGGCCGAGTATATCTGTATCTGCAAACACCTGTTAGCTGCAGGATCTCGTGTGGGCGGCTTTAATACACATTGCCTCGCTTCCTTCCTCGGAACTTTCTTTTCTGTCTTACTCTCTGCATGCCAACTTCGTTAATTGAAACATCAAAGAGGATGGAACTCGAAATTCCAACCTACTTTCGATCATCAAAGGGGTATTCGAAAAATCCCCCCAAAAATTCTTTAATCTCATCTTACCGGTATGTGCTTGGAGAGAATGATTCGCTTCCTCGCTGGGTATCACACTTTCGTCGAGAATACTTTCGGTTTTCAAGAGCCCCATCGTTCCCCTCAAAATCCTGTCCCCGCTGTATTTACTTTAACTCGGATACTCGCAATTTATTCGATTACTTTGAATTTCAGAATCGTAGAATCCAATCTAGTTGAAAGTTGCCGCGTTGTCTGCCACTTGCAGAGTAAAATTCGTTCATGTGATTCCTCTGCCGAGCTGTTGCGGCTGCGTTCGGGGGGTAGCCTGCTCGCGCTTGCGTTTCAACCCTCGCGATATTCCAGCAACAGACGTGTAGAGATACCCGATACCATGGGAAAATCCCTCGGCCAGGGTGAACAGGATACAGGGTGAGGCTAAACTTTTATATATACTCACGTATATATACACATACCTATATTATTTGTGTGTTGGACATTATACGCAAAAGTGGCTGGAAGCATCTGTTGCCGTTGCCAGCGGTAGACGTGGTAGCGTTACTGGTAGTAGTATTAACCAGTAGCGAGGCAGCCAACAGCCAGCCGCCAGCAACCAGCCAACAAGTAGAGCAGGCACAGCAACAGGGGTTGCTTTTTCTTGGGTGGGATACAGATGCAAGTAATATAGGTATAGCGAAAGCTCGCTAATAAGTACAGGGGCAATGTCGACCAACTGGGTCTCGGTGAAGGTCTCGGGCTTTTCCCCATACCTACTAGCGGCCGTACTACCACCACCGCTATCGCTCCTGTTGGTACTACTACATTAGTGCTGCTACTATCACTCCTGCTGATACGGTGGCTACTTCTACTATTATCACTCCTGCTGCCGCTACTATTACTATATTTCTATAAGTTTCACTCTTGTTGCTGTTGCGGCTATTTTTGATACCATTACTTCCACTGATACCTCTACTACTCGTGCACTTGGCACTCATTAATTGCTATTCAATTTGCAACAAACAAAGTTAATGTCGTTAAAATTACAGGAAAATTCACCCTACTCGAACTTTTCAGCGACAAGTTTTCTACTGGCTCGTGTAATGCCAGATAGTAAAAAGGGCTCGTACGTGGATAGTTGCAGGGAAAATATTTAATAATCGTATAATACTTCAGAATATGAAAAATATTTAATAGAATATTCATTTCGTGCAAGAGACCCGAAGGAATCCCCAGTAATTAATTGGAGAAATAAAATCGTAATCCCTATCAGACATTCGAGTCACCCCATGAAGCACGCAGATAGTCTGGAAACTTCGACGAGCTACGAATTATGGTGATACGATATACAAATAGTAACTCGATCCCGGAATCATCGATTTTAACGTCGAAATTGCAAGGGCGGCTTCCCTGCTGACTGGAAAACTATCGATGCCGTCTGGAATCAGCTCGGTGTGGACACAGAAAGAAGAGAACTGTCGAAATAACACGAATTGCTGCAGAGACTAATGAAATTTTTGTATTTTGAAATTTTGTTATAGCTTCGAATATTTTGTTAGAAGATTTTTATCGTTTTCATTACAATTGCATGAGATTTTTATTATATTTTCAGCGAAACTTCTCTCTTCTCATGCGATGCAACTAAATATGGAGCAGAATGGGTTGATTTTCATCCACCGGTATGTTACGTTTTTATTACTATGTGTTAATTGTGCCTTTGCTGAACAAATAATCGTTGTTGATTTGGAATGTTTGATAACACTAGAACGAAGCAATATTGTTCTAGCAGAAGAGGGAAAATAAACCGTGACCTGGTGTTTCTTCCGACGAAGCTTTAGCCACCTTAAGCTTTAGGATCCTGGAATTAAAAGAAAACATGAAACCGATAGTAATTAATAGTGCGATCTTTCTATTCTTGATACTTTCACTATTTAATCTAATAATCTTTTATGTGAATAATTTTTTTTTTCATATAATTTATCATAATTTTAATATTTGGGGGTGCGTAGAAATGCGAAAGTTTGAGGTCGCATTCGCTTGTAACAAAAACTCCTGTATACTGTTTACTTGCAGCACAGGAAAATTCCGCAGTTTTGGGAATCTACGCGTAAAGTTTGTAAAACAAATTCACAGCATGAAGGTTCCACTACTTACTTACAATTAGTACATTCTAAACAATTTCTTTAAGACCGAACACCAGAGTGGACGTCTATGGAAGCCATTTGTTTTGTATAAATTTGCATTTGGTTACTGTGGACGGGTAGAATGTTTAATTCGCAAAAAAAAATTACAGTACTAGTTATTAAATGGCATGGTGTTAATTTTGTAAAAAATCCTGTGAAATTGTTTTCTTTTAAATTACTTGAAACGTTTTAATTTTTAGCTTGCCTATTATCTTTACATCTTTTTTCAATTATGTTAGATGATTGTTATAAACTGAATTAAATTTAATTTCTCTGATTTTTTTTACAAAACTTTTCCTAACTTTGAAGCGATTTGGAAATTAACTCTTTAATAGGTCCTATTTTGCTGATACTTTTCCACGCTATTATACTTTTATTGTGCAAAAAGTTTCATGCTGGACGATTTTTTCCTTTTACTGTCGAGGCAAAAGTGAAAGAAATGAAAAGCTTTGGGGTCCCTTCTTTCCCTTATTTAAGCTTCAACGCCCTTCGATTTTAATACTACCTAACTTCGCTCCTTTTAGGGTTGAAAGCTTTCTTTACCTTTTTTTATTGAAAAATAAAACTTTCCCAAATCTTTGTTTTTTATTTTCTCCCAAACAAAGGATTTTTAAATTTTTCGAGCGGAAGCGGAAATTAGATTTTCATTCGGAGCACATTTATACTGAGAGTTTCTAATTATATTCTGGGAATGTTAGTGACGTTGTTTTATACGTAACGTAGCTGCGTAAAATTTATGTAATCCTTCCATTTTATTTTTCAAAATAGTAGCAATTACTATAAATATATTTGCAAAAATAATGATTACTTATTAAATTCTGAAGCGTTGGATATTTTCTTCACATTTTGAAAATTCATTCCTTTCGAAAAAATAATCGTAGAAATATCCAGTTTGGGTCTATTTCAAACTTGGAGTTTTTCCTTTGAATTTCTGAATTTTGTATTTTCGAATATTTTACGGTAGAAGCTGTAATTTATTAAACCTACATAGAAAATTTTTTCCTCGTATTTCCAGTTAGAAAATAAATTCCTCGGGATTCGAAATTGACTGAATCTGTACAGTAAATGTAAAGACAGAATTTTTTCCCCACTGTCTTCGATCTTCACGATAAAATTTGACCTTCGGAACGTCGAACTCGTTAATATTTGAAGCACGATGACAAAATTATAGCAGAGGCATAGCAGCAGCAACAGGTGTTTTTTGCTTCCATTCCAGGTTTTTTGTTATGTTTCATTTTTTTTATCCCATTGCATGGTAACACCTTTCCTTTTTGATTAAAGAAAAAAAATACTTCCCCTTTTTTTATCACCATCTCCTTTTTCTTGCGATTGTTTCCGTATACCCAGACACGTGCATCGCAGTTTCAGGGACACGAAGGTATGATCGATAAAGAGGAGAGTTCATTGCATGAGTTCACATTTAGAGAGAGCCGGAGAAACCGGGGAAAGTGAGAGAGAAAGAGAGAGTAAAAGCTACCCCTGTGAAAGGACATTTTTCCTTTATACCCCGGGCTTTTCACGGGTTTGCTCCTCTGATCGATATACCTATGTATATTTTAACTCCTCATTTTTTCCATACCGCGTGTGGAATCGTCGCTTTTTTTTATCGTGATGTAATATGGCCGCCCCGAGTCGCGAAATTTGAAACTCCAGGATTTCGCTTAAAAAATTCAGGCGCAGGGAGCGAAAAGATCCTGCAAGCTCCCACCGCAGCTCGCCCGGCGGATTAAAGTTCCCATATTCCATATTATAAATTTTGAATCGTCGAAAAATTCTTCTTCGCAGTTGTAAATTCTTTAGACACGCGCGACCCTTAAAATATTTTTCCTTCCTCGGAAAGGAGAAAAAGGCTGTTATCGACAACTTCAGTTTTCTTCTGAATAAAGTCCGACGTGACCTTTTTATTTTAGCTAATTTCAAAGCTCGCAGTCTCCCCCTTTTTATGATGCTAATTTTAAAATGAAGAAAAGTTATTCCTAAAAGTTATCAACTTTTTTAGCACGTAACTGTTTTTATTTCCCTTTCCTTGAAGAACAAAAAAAGAGGGGTTGCCGACATCCTCGGCATTGAGTATTCGTGGGGAGCGTTGTCGGGAAAAATCAGAGGCGCTTTTATTTTAAAGCTTAGAGCTTATAATCTCTGTGTTATGAATTTTAGATTGAACAGAAATTCTACTTCGAAGTTATGAATCTTGCAAGATTCCGCTCGTTAAATTGAACGTTCAATATTTTCCACTTTGAGGCAAAAAAAGATTTTGACGAGTCCAATTTTTATTTTGTGTCACGTCATTTTGAAAATGCGAAAAGTGAGGATTTTTCCGGAAACTGGAAACAATTTTTTGCCTCGCATGTTTGAGCCACGATGTCGGAACGTCGGCTTTTAAAAATTGTTACGTCGAGGTGGAAAATCGCAGCTGCTTATAATACAACTCATTCGACAGCCAAAGATCTTCACTTTGCTGTTCGGAACTTGGAAACAATTCGTCACTTCGGGAATTGCAGTAGTTGCTTCTATCATTTTTTTCTTTCTGGACTGTTAAAGAAAATGAAGGAAATCCAAGTTGATTAATATTAATATAGCGGTATATAATAAGCTCACTAGTACTCTTTCAGCATGAAGGTCATAGAAGGGACAAACCCCCAGCAAACAGAGAGAGTGTACAGGAGCGCCGAGGGATATCGATTTAACTTGTTGCATACGTAAACAAATAGTCCGTCTTTCTTTCACTATTCTCATTCTCTTTTTTCCACCTCTTTCCCTCCCCCTGGCCGCCCCTTTTTCGTTCCTTCTCTGAGCTTTTATACTCCCTTTATTGTTCCTCCCTTGCTCGTCTTTAATACGAGAGCCGTTTACTTACACACTAGAATATCTCTGCTATTATAGTCACATAACTTTTTATTGTTAATTTTTTATTGTTAACAATTGATGGAAATTTTATACTCGATGGCACCAGCGAATGAACAGGTACCAGTAAATGACCATAATCGTATCGATCTGTACGAAAAAAAATGTTGTCTAATCTTTTTGTTATGAGATCATCGGATATATTTGATACCGAAGAGACTTACTGGAGGATATTGTGCATTTCTACGGTTTGGAATCGATGAAAGGCACGTTCAGTTACCTGCTGAAGGCACTACCTGCTAATGATGAGAAATAGGACGGAGACCGAAGGAACCACACGGAGAAAAAGAATCGAAGAAATTTTCTACGAAAATAATAAACATACGTTCGTGCCCGAAAAGTGGTAAACAAAATGTATAGAAATAGTAAATTTTACAAAAAAATTCCGAAAACTCTAAAGGTTCGTTACAAAAATGATAAATGTAAACGTATATTATAAAATTAGAATGAATTATCAGCTTTCTATGAATATTCACAATTTTTTAAATAAATTTTTTATTATTGCGTCACGAATGCGTGTTTATAATTTTTTCTAGCAATTTTCATTATCTTGAGGATTCCTTTGTTTTCTCAGTGCAGTTCATGACAAAAAAGGTACAAAGGAAAAGATGATACATCTTTATTTGTTTAAAAATCGATTTAGAATTGTACATTCGAGAATTTATTTAGCGATTATTTTTGTTTTTCAGGTATCGTATTGTAGAAATGATGAAAATGGGTAAGAAGAAGAACAAGAAGAAGGAGCAGGAATAGTTTTCACCACTCGAATCGGTTCTCACGTGAAGGAAGTTAGTTTTTTTTAGTTTTCTCTTATTTATAGCACCTTAATGATACACACAGATACGGATTAAGAAAAAGGGAAATCAAATCGTCAAGACACTGATTCTGGTTGACATCTCAACAATTTTGACAACGAATTAAACCGACTTCATCGCAATTCATACATTTCAACGCTACAAATTCTTTCGTAAAGTCGTTACGGTGCACCGATCGTTTGCTACCCCGACAAATTGGACATGGAAGTAGTCGATACCCGCCACAAAACAGACATGTCGTGCTTGCATCCAAACTCTGAAACAAAAAAAGAGCGAGAGAAGATGAAATTAATGTTGTATTGAATTATTGCATTTTTTTGATAATATGGACATAGAAAATTTTTTCAAGAACACGTGTCCTGAAAATTCTGATTTTTCTTGAGGGTAGTCACGATATCCTCGAAATATCGCATAGGGTATTTTTATTACGGACAGTTCAGTACTGATTGGAATTATATCGATTCCGTTGATTAATAATTTCAAGATTATTCAAAAATAATTATTGGTTCAATTGCTTTATTAATTCCATGCTTGATATTTATTACTGGGTAAAGCCAATAAAATCCGGGTCAGCAGAGAAATGGGAAAGTTTTCGAGATTATGTTGGAATACATTAATTTTTAAGAATGAAAAAAATAGGTATTTTCGTTTACTTCTTTCGGGGTAACGGTTTAAACAAATTTTATAAAAATGTATAACCGAATGTAACAGATATGGTAACTGAAAAATTTCGTATTGTTTACCATGTTACAATATCTTTTTGTTCCATAATTTACAATTTCAATAATAATCACACTTCTCTTCTGAAAACAGTCATGTTTACATTTGAAAAATTTCCTGGAAATGTTGAAATATACAAATTCCGGGAAATCCACAAACCAAGTTTGTACATCGGCCAACAGTTATTGTATTTATAAGTAAATGAGGTTTCGTACCACATAGCATCTAAAATTAAATTTTACTTTCCGGAGTGTACAATTCCAACAATAATCACAGTAATTTTCAGTATGTAACTGGGGAAGGTAAATTTTCCTCTACGTATAAGTTACTACAATTTACATTTTTATCTCCAGCCCGGGACGAATGTTCCCTAATCTTCATCTCGGAGAAAAGGGAAAAGCGGAAGAGAATAATTAATTTCCTTATGTTTGTAGTCACGGCTACAATGTCGAAGGCAAACTGTATTAAGCTACAGCTACAAGTTTACAATGTAGCAAACTGAATTTCGCTTTTGAGAATGTAAATTTCACCACGTAGTGACAACTTTTGTAATGTAGAAAGCCAATTTTAACCGGTAGCATGAATTTCCATTTCGCGAAACGATAAACAAAAAATCCTATCATATCTAAATTAAAAACTGCCGCAGAATATGAAACTTTGGTGTGTTCCGATTCCTTCGTGTCTCCGTTGCCTGGATGGAGAGTGTGTCGTTTCGGAAATTCCAACTTTCGCGGACGGTCTCTATATGCTAATTTAAATATTAAAGATATTGCGCTGGAAGGGAGAAAAAATGGATAGGGAATGTAAACGACCTTTGGGTAACACTTGGGACAAGGTAACTTACGATTCATTTGACGTGAAAACTTACGGGTGTGAG
The DNA here is from genome assembly GCA_949825005.1 of Gasteruption jaculator. Classification (NCBI taxonomy): domain Eukaryota; kingdom Metazoa; phylum Arthropoda; class Insecta; order Hymenoptera; family Gasteruptiidae; genus Gasteruption; species Gasteruption jaculator. The sequence continues at coordinate 13,953,190 of OX463765.1, read as the reverse complement.
TGTGTCCGTGTGCGACCGTACACTGAAAGGCGAGATAGAGAAAGAAGGGAAAAAACGAGATAACTGTTGGATTTAAGTGTAAAAGTGAAAGGATATTGGTTTGCAACCTTGCGTTTTTCTACGGACTTTTGCTATGTTACCATACATAATGTAATGATCTTAAGAGAGATTCCATTATGGCTGTGTTGGCTTGTTTGCTCGCCCGCTCGCTCGCTTATGTTCAACTTTTCTATCGAACAGGTACACTTTTGCGACATTATTTAATTACGATGCAATGTGTGTAGTATATACATAATCGCAAAAAAAGGACATGTTATATCGACAGACGTGCTTTCTTATACTCGCTTGTCGTCTGAGTATGAGAAAAAAGGTGATCGTTGTTTATAGATATAGAAAAAAATGTCTCTCAAACCGATGGAAAAACGCAGGTTTTTCGTTTTTTTCCTATTTGACTTTATTTGTGTACCGGCTGGATGCAAATTTTTCGACTGGAAAATGCTGGTAATGGAAACGTTCTTTTTCTGAATGTTTTCGTCGGAAAATCCATTGAAAATTTAAACTGCAATATGGGGACTCGGGGATTTAAAGGTTTACCTATGAAAGTTTCGGTCTGTATACCCCGAAAACTAAATGCCGTCACTGACCGAACAGAAAATTGAACTGAACACTGTGAATAAGAATTTTCAAATGAAAAAATCTGAATCTGCATTTTTCACTATTGAAAACGTTTGAATTTTATGAATTTGTAAGTGGGTGTGAAAATGTAATACTTAAGATTCTATATCTATCAATAAGAATATAATTTTTTCAGAGTCGTTGTAATATTTATTAGAGTTTGAAACAATTTTTTGAGATAAATTGAACAAAACAAAGGGTAAAATTAGTGAACTTTAGGGTTTTGCTTGTAGGGTATGAAAATCAAATTTTGGAACGATGCTACAGGATGAGTCTTTCGTTTGCAGTACAGTATAATTTGTCTTCGGACATCGTGAACGATCTTTTATTTTATTCGTAAAAAATAAAAAAATAATTAGCTTCTGGTGGTAGCGACTAAGAATTTCACAAAGTCACTGTGCTCTACATTTTCACAGAAAGTACCTATTTTCTCGATTAAACGATTTTCGACGAATTACGGAACTTTCTAATATCACGAAAGTGAAAACTATTTAATATCGATTTCACAGCAACTACAAGAACAGAAATCGATTCGTCATCTTTCTAATGTTACAAAATAGAATCTGTCTACAAAGTGAGATACAGCTGCGACTATTATGCTTCGGTTGTATTGTTATTGCTGGAATCTTATGAGTTTCTGTGCTTTTTCTGTCATGTTATTTTACACGGTGTGGAAGAATTCAATGGAATGAAACGGTTTGATTATTTTAAAATACCGTAGTTACTTAATCCTCGGGATCTGTTGGTAAAAGTTTTGCTTAAAACGGATAAAGAAATGGTGTCCTATGGAAATAGAAACTCCATGAAATTAACGCTGACAATACAAACACGACATTGGAAGGATTTTCCAAGTCACCGAAACATTCGAATGAATTCGTTTGATCTAATGATTCGTTGAGATCGAATTCATTTCCCTGCGATTAATTAATTTCCTTTTTCGAAAGTCAATTAAAAGGAAAGTTCTCAGATATTGTTATTCAACACGGAAATTTCGCTGTTTGTGTCGATGCTTGCATTAAAAACAAACGGATTTCACCGGAAGTTGATTGAACTGTATTCAAGGAGAATAAGTCTTTTTGGAAAACTGCTTATTACGTTTTTGATTAATTAAAGGCGGTACATAATTACATTTATATATGTATTAGGAAATCGGTGACATTTAATAGACAGACGTGAAGAAACTTATGAAAATTATAAAAAAGTTATTGATTGCTTTTAGTGTCTACGGGAATAATTTCTAACATCGTAGTAACTATTTCTTTTGGTTTGGAGTGGTGCCAACATGTTTAATTGCATCATTATTAATTTCATAATTTTTGTAGCGGATTATGAGATTTATTTTAGAATTAAAAAAAATACAGTTGAAGAAAAATCGTAGGAACGATAAAATGTTGGAATATTAATAACTGCGATAACAAATGCACGATTACTTCCATATTTAATTTTTGCCATAATCAGAATTAGTACACTTCTTTTTTAAGCTCTTCGTCGAGACTGTAAATTAGGATTAACAATTCATACTTCAAGAAATAATTTTTTCTTTCAAAATTTCACTCCCCAATTTTCTATCGCCTTGTGAATTATAAATTCAAATCTCAAGTGACCCAATTTTTTGGAGGTGTATCGAACACCGTCTAAACAAGAACTGTAGTTGGAAAACACCGTTATTAAATCCTTTACCCTTGAACCAGATTCTTGGCCGAAAAAATAACGTCTCTATCCTTCTTCAGCGATCTTTCAAATTCCAAAAAGGAACCAGCTCGGCTTGAATGGGTAGAAAAATGTGACGGAAGCAGAAAAGAAAAATCGTCTAAGGGCAGTCGTCTGGGATTACGACGACAACTACTACTGTTGTCAGCACTCGTTACTACTACCGGTTGAGTTATAATGCGGAGGAAAGAAAAGTAGAGTACATTTATGCCAAGTTTGTCGACAATGTCTGGAAAAAGAGTTGCGCACGAAGAACATACGTACATATAAAAGAGGAGATAGAGACTTACCTTGTACGGTTTGAGCATACGACGTAGTTCTCCAGACTCGTTCAGCCGTTCCACGGTGTCGGCGTCCTGTAACGTAAAATAAAAATATACAGGAAAGAAGATAAAATGTCGGAAAAAGGGGAACGGAAAAGGACAGGCGAAGAATTAAATAGAGAAAGGAACTACGTGGATACGAAATCCTTGAAACTCAATTCCGCCACTGAATGCATATCTTATCTACGCGATTCCTTGAAAGATCGAAGAATACCTTGAAGGGGCTTTGAATGAATTTACCTACTTTTCGAACTATACTTAAGTCTTCTTCGTTGCCTCGAATTAAAAAGAGTCCCGGAGACTCGTGGATAGGAAGTTTCTCAAACGCAGCCCCTCGTTTACGAAATGAGGCATCTTTTTGTTGTTGCAGACATTTAACGAATTATATGTAATTAATGAAGGTGTTAAATTTCTTGTATTTTTTATTTATTTACTTCCTTACTATTTTATAATTATACTATTACACAATTTTAATATTACTTAGAGCAAAACATTGTGAAATGGATATTTCACCAGGTTTACAATAATACAGACACGATTTAGTTTTCTATGTGGTCTCAGTCATGAAATCACAATTCCTACCGAACGTAAGCAAAGTCAATTTAGGTTCAATTTAGTTTCAAATAAATTCGATCTATTATTCCTGAGCTCCGGCAAATGGGCAATCGAACTTTTCTCGATTTCAGTGTACCAACTCACGGGCTAGTGTTTTTATGTAACCACTAGAGGAACTATTCCCTGAGTGTTACGTAACACACACTTGACATCTGGAAATTCCGATCAGGTGGGGCCACGTAAAATGTCAAAGATTCAACACCTTCTTTTGACACAGAAATCATCATCTTTCACGGCTCCTTCGGTATTTGTATGGAACAATAACGTCTTTAAGTAGTCGAAATAGGGGTACGAATGAAAGAGTGGACGCGCTAGAAAAAAATAGCTCTGCACACTTCTATGGAATTGATTTTGTATAATGGAGAAATTATATAAAATCCAATAAAAGGTAATCTTATGTAAATGGCAAGATTGTCAAATACATATTCCCTTTCTTTTCTTATCGTTTTCTTCAGGATTCCACGCAAAGGTTCCAATTGTTGCGTGGGTTTCTGTCTCTGATTGTCACATTTCACGAGAAGTTTACTGTTTTTGCCATTATTAGTATCGCCATTGTTAATGATGCTTTTGTTCTTTATAATCTGGCATTGTCGATTTGCTCGAGATACATTCAATGGAAATTTTTACAAAATAAGAATGGCAGCAATTATGATTTTCATATTTCACGTATTTATATAGGTAGCTTCAATTGTTGTATCGCAGTGAACTCAGACTAAAGGACTCTGTGACGGAGAACAATTTGTGTCATATGCAGTCAGAGTTCTGGATAATATAAGACTATTTTTGAGATTTATCGAGCAGAAAGTGAAGGTTTCAAATCAGAAGCTTCCATGGAACTCTCAAAGCCTCGGATTCCATTTGAAAGTGCATAGAATGACTTTTTCCAGAAAGGAAAATGTGTCGAGGTGTCTTTCGAAATTAAAATTTTTTCTTACATTTACTATTAATAAATTGCCGAAGTAGAAGTTGATGAAACTTTGAATTTTTTTGGGGTAAATATAAATAAAAACATGCAGTACTCCAAAGAAAAAAATTTTACACGTGACAAAAAGGAGAATTCCAATTTTAAAGGCGTATAAAAAAATTCGACCGATTTTCAGCACTATAAAATTACTGTTGAAAGAATGGAAAAAGTAAAACCAGTATTGAACATTCACAACCTTGAAAGTGTTATTTTTTGAGAATTTGAGATTTCTGCGATACTGTTTGAGTGTTTGAAATTTTCAAATACACTGTAGTTAATTTTGATTTTTACATTTCTGCTGCAAATCAATTTGCGAAATTAATATTGCTGAAATTGTGAACTCTGTTTTTTTAAACTTACAATTTGAAGAGACAATTTATGAAACTAATTACAAATTTCACGAATTCTAGAATTTCCCATACACGAATTTGAAAGTCATGTAAAATTAAATTCCGTCAACTTTTAAAAAGAACAACAACCCTCGTATGTACAATTTAATAATTAAACCGTGAATTACGTAATCACAATAGTACGAAAAAAACTATCCTTATGATAATCATCTCCATGCACATTTATATGCCATCAATTTTGCCATCATATTTATTGTTAGTAGTGTGTTTGATGCATAATTTATTCCATAGAAGGAGAAAAAAAACATTCGCATAAGAAAAATACGGGGACTCGGATTGAACTTCCAGGTAAAGAATTACATAAAACGCATCCCATATATCAGTTGCAGTTGGCTTTATGGAATTAACATACATACCAGCATTAAACTTGTAAATTAAAGTGTATAAAACTTGGTAGTATATTTCAACAAGTAGTACTTATATTGTTGCGATCTAGAAGAATATGAAACAAGAGAGCGTGTATATATGTTGCCTTTCACTCAACAAGACACGTACTTATAGTAGTTTCTGATCCATCAAAGACACGCCGCTGGCAAAATACACATACACGTGCACTTTTATTTTGTATAAAAATGAGCAGAATCTTATATGATTAGATGAATACTACTTGCATTTTTAATAATACGCCTATGGCTTGTAAACAAAATGTTTTCTACAACAGCCATTATAATGAACACAAATCAATAATTGAAATTTTCAATCGAATCTATCGAGATTCTGATGAACCTTTTTTTGAAAATTAATATGGAATAATTCATTTTTTAGGTAATTTAGAATTGGAATCAGTCGAATTTTAAAATATCCCAACACACTGAAAACCCTTGCTGATTATTTTTATTAAATTGGATTGAAAAAAATTGTTAAATTTAGAGCCTTGAAACGATCATGGATCATGTGCACCGAAAAAAAGGTGTATTTTGAAATTAAATTCTTAGCTGGCTTATTGGGGTGTTAGACTCCTCAGCCTAATTCAGCTGTGAATCAAGCATCTTCATAATGAGAAAAATCTTCAATTTTTTTCGACATTAAATACTATATACTTATAAAATAATTTATATTATTTGTTAGAACACCATCTAACAACTATCATATAATTCTGTTCGAAGTTAAGAAAATCAATCGATTGAAGAAATAGTAGTTATCAAAAACTATCAAAACCCTAGCAAATAAAGTTAGTGATATTTTATTGTTTCTATTATGTTTATAATGATCTATTTATAATTAATTTCTATAGTGTATAGTCATTTTTAAATTTTACATTCAGGTGAAGTGGGCCAGCTAAGGGTTAAATATCACACCCGTGTGAAAACGTGTCATGACGCACTCTTGCAAGAATGTAACTCACATGTGTCTCACAATCAAATGTATGTAAGTATATGGGTAGAAGTATTTTGCTATTTACTATACGCGATTTCTAAACGTTTGTATGTGTATTTAACAAATATATAGATGTGTATATATATATCCATAATGAAAAGAAAAGAAATATGTAGGTACACACCAGAATATGACACACAAGGTGGTAACGCAAACCTCTCGCTTACTCACGGCCTTGGATCAAATTGCTTGACATTTCACTTACGCATATATATTTATATACTCTTACATATGTATTTTATAAATCAAACACATGGCCTGATCCGCCTGATTATTTCCGAGATTGTGTCGAAAATGCTGAAATTTATAGATGTTTTTTTTTCTCAAAATAGAAGTGACTTTTTCGGATAAATAATTCCATATATTAAACAGTCGCGAGGAGTTTCACGAGATACCTGAAGATCCGGTATTTCTATCCCTTCCTTTCGCAGCAAAAATCGAAAAATTGTCAATCGACGAAATTCGACGTCGGAAATGTTTCCCAAGGGTGAACGAAGTAACTGTCGAATTTTTCCATTTGCTACTGCATTAATTAATGGACGATATCGTAAAACTTTCTTTTTATCTATTATTATTTTTCATACCGACTATTATCGCTATTAATCTTGTTAATATCAATTTATGGATCGATCGTGACATGAAAATGTAGCGAGCGAAGATAGGGTCTGCAAATTCCGTGCAGAACACCCATAAAAAGAGGAAGAAAGTTCATTCATACAAGAATTCGCGGAGAAAAGAAGGGAAAAGTAATTATTTCTATATGTTGAAGGAATTTCTTCTGGATGTAGAAAGATATCGTTGCACGTTGTAACACTTTTTATTCGGCATGGAAAATGAAGCAGGATAGCAGATTTTACTATGTTAAAAATTATTCTTAGTACGAAAAAAATTTGCTGTCGCTTTCTAAAAATTATTATAGAACCTAATTTTTACAGTGTCTCTATTTTACAGTATCCTCTTCAGAATAGAAAAATAAATATTCCCCTAATAAAATAATTCTCGCTCCAGAAGCATGTAAAATGTCCTGTTACATTATAAAAATTTGAAAACTAAAAATTAATTTCTAGAGCAAAAGAATTCCCAAAGTGAATCCATAATAAAATAATTATTATTTTCGTGAATCTAAAAGAAAATCCTTTTACAACATACGTTTGAAATACCATACAAGCCATATTATCGAGACCGAAAGGTAATTTTCCCTTTTACCACTAATTTCTAACGGCGAGATTTACTTTCGGTGGTTTGCTATTAATATGAATTAATAGTTTGTGGGAACTCCGTGTACGATAAAGCCAAATACCAGCGTCTGGAACTTTGAAAGTTGTTATATCTACCCGCGGAATGCATGCGATAAATTGAATGGCATTTCCAAAGCAATTAAAAATTACTGCAGTTGGAGTAACTCGGGTAATGGCTTTCGGTGTACCTACACGTCGAAAGGAAAAGGCATGGAAAAGCATAAACTTACTCCAATATATTGACCATCGATGAACAGTTGTGGCACGTTAATGGTCGTGCACGCCATCCGATCTTTCAGTTCGATTTGACATTCTTTGCTTCTGTACATATCTCGATCCTCGAATTTCACCATATGAGTCTTCAGAATTTGTTTCATTTTAATACAGTCGTAATAGGTCTCCCTCACGATACCCATTGACGTTGTGTAAACCACCACTTTTCCAGCATCCTTCGCCCTGTAATCCTGCAACCAGACGAGACAGTATGTTTATGACAATTTAATACAATAAGATAATATATTTTTGTTTTCTATCAACGTGCATAAAACTCGATTTTATCCACTCGATTGCGTGCGAAAATATCAACTTATGACACTCATTTAGTCGGCGTGCGTAAAATATATTTAGCTTGCGAAAAATAGTATACGATACTCGTGCGTAATTTACGATTATTCTTAATCGAAAATTAATTTCGCAGTTCAGATTTGAAAATTTGTAATCTCGTCAGAAAAAATCCTAGAAACTTCCAATTCAATATATTTTTAAGCCTGAAATCTCTATTGTCACACTTGCAAGTTTGAAATTTTCATAAAAGAAACGACTACGAATTATAAATGACGCTGTTTGCTTGTTACCCTTCTGAAATTTCCCTAAAATGCCAGAAAAGTTTTTCAAAATTCTCTTATAGGCTGAAGAATCCACACTCTATGAGATTTCCTTTGGAGTTTCTTTGTAGGAAAACAGGTGAATAGAAACCTCTTGTATCAGAGTCTATTACATTGCTAACACGCGTTAACTTCTTACGCAGTGAAAGTTAATTTAACAAAATCGTGATCGTTCCCTTTACTTCTCTATTTCTTTCTCCGTCTTCTCATACATATTCTTAAGAACGTTTCCTTATCTACATTCCAGGGACAGTTATAAAATACGAATCAACAAGAAGAAAAAATTTCATGATAAATATGTATTTCATGTAGAGGTGTACAGTAAATCACTCAGCAATCGATCAGTTACACTTTTTTGCTGCCCCAGACGTGAATTCACATTTGGAAATGGATCTGTGTCAATCAGAGTGTAACAAAGATATTTTAATCTATTGTTTGTCCCAGGTAAAAATCACAATTTTCGATTGAATCTTGGAAAAAAATATCAAGTTCGTTCTGAACCTTCGAATTTTTATGTATTAATTGATACATTTTCAACATCCGAGGAATTGATGTTAATTGCTGCGAATTATAAGATCATTTATTTTTATTCGAAAAATGATTACCAAAGTCTACGAGAGTCTGCTATAATTTGGGACAAAAAATTTTGCAGTTTCAGGCTGTGCTGATATATTATTTCGCAATAATTCAATTACACGCGAATGTAAATTTTATAATAATCCATAACTTTTTCAGACCGTATACCTGTACTCGGCGATTCAATAAAACAAATAAAAATGACTTTTTCTTTCTAAGTGCATAGGAAGAATAATTTCGAAAAAAAGATAAAGTCTCTTATGGCCGTATCCGATTGATATTCATAGCACACTCGCTAAGCTTATGACACCAGTTTTGTAATTTCATTCACGTATCAAGTGAACTTACCATAACTGGCAATGCGACAAATCCCACTACCTGTTTAGATCCTGATTTTATATATACCAGTTTTCTTTTGCAAGAAATACATAGAATTATGTACTTATTTATCGTAATTCAACGTGTCTCTTTATATAGTTAGAGAAAATGAACTTTGTAATGTTGGTCCTTAGAGATACACATAGGTTTTTTTTAACCCTCTCTCTCCCATTCTTGTTTTTTTATTTTCTTCAGATAACAACACATTGTCAAATTTTAAATCCTCCAATTTTCTCTTCTAAATGTCGAAACTTTGTTTCTAACCTTTTAATTTGAATCTGAAACTGGAATGAAATTTCTAAAATCCTTTTTATCTGAAGTCAGAATTTAAAATATCGGAATTTTGATTTGTAAAAGATGTTTCTTCTAAATTATGAGTTTTGTAGTGAATGAAAATTTTCTTAATTGAAAAATATATACCCTCGGTTGCAGTTTATTTTAAAGCTTTTAATTGCTATCATCTGTTTTACAAATTCGAAAGATACAAAAATATTCCTATATTTGTTTATTAATAAAACAAAATTTCTCGTATATTTAATATTTACCTGAAAATTAGAATTCAAACGTTTTATTTAATTTTGTATAATTTTCTGGAAAATGAAATAGAAAGTGTTTGGAATTGAGCTCGAGACCGAAAATGAATATTTGAAATTCAGCCTGAGTTATAAGATGCATTGACATTTGCAATTGCAATTGAAGTTTTGACTTAAGTGCATCCTCTGGAACGTTTACAATTCTAAGTCCAAGTTGTTTGCCAACGAATTGTTGCGCAATTCACGTGATTCCACGCAATCAGAAATTCATTTATAAAATTCAAACGACAATTTCATCGTTTGTTGGCTCACAGAAGAAGAAGAAGAAGAAGAACCAATGGTCAGCAATTCACGCAATAGATAAGCATATGTTTAGAATATGAAACACATCTACGGTAGCGGGACAATGAATTTGCAGTTATATGCACTAGTTTAACTATATACGCGTATGCCCAAAGTAAGCGAGTAGGAAATTGTGTACATTCCTTTCAAGAACGAGAATCGCACTTGTAATTTTCTTATTCCCCTTTTTCCACCGATTTCCTTATACGTGATTATTTCCATCCCTTTTAAACAGTTTTCTTCTCGTTCTTCGTCCCGTTCTTTCCACGTGATTCACGTGAAAGCGATGGATTAATATCTTTATTGCTCATATTGAAAGCATTTCACTGTTAACTCGGTAGAAAGGAGGAAACTCTCGGATGCTACTATGAAAAATATGTAGGGTGTGACGTGATTACGAGCTCTAATATGACTGTCAAACAAAGAAGAAATATTTACACTTGTTCAAGTGTATGTCAACAAAAAAGTTCTAAGTGTTTTTCTGAAACTGTATTGTAATACTGTATCGCCATGAAACTCTGTTTCCAGCATCGTTCTACTCTGTTACAGTGACTTCTTTTGACGTTTCCCAGAATAAAAAGGTGGAAAGAAGGTTTGCAGCAGCCTTTCTAAGAATTTAAGAAGCTTCTCATTTCTCGAACGTGAAATACAGAATGGGGAGCGTAAAGTGAAACGAGGGAAATCCGGCGAAAAATCGTCGTGCAAAATAATACGCTAGTTAAGGATTTACTTTGGTTCAGAAATTGAAGGTATTTTCCTGGACATTTATACTCACAATTGAAAAAATTAATGCAAAAAATAATATTTTGTATTGTAAAATTTAATTATTTCTAAACTACTTCGTGGAAGCGAATAATGAATGAGTCAAAAAAATGTCAGTCTTAGGAAAGGTAATTAAAATAAGGGAAGAAAGTGTGAGAGTAAAATAAAATCGAGATCAAACTTTTTTATGAAAATAAAAATTTTCTTCCCATTTCAAAAAATTTTTGAAATTATTTTGGAGATCTCTTAAAATGAGATTTCTTTATAATATAAAGTAAATAACCTATAGTAATTACATTTTTTAGGCTCTCCTGTTTTAGGAAAGTTTCAAATCTTTAATTTGTTCCTTGAGTTGCTTAAAATGTACCTTTTCCAAAAAGAATATTCCCTTTAATATACAAATTATCAAAGATATAAATTCAAACCGTTTTCCCCTAAAACCACAAATTACCCGAAATTGTTTTCTTTGTAATTATTACTCTGCGTGTTACTCCATAGCTTACACCATAAACTTCCTGACATTTCTCACTACTTTCATGATTAAAGTTGACGTTACGTGTAGGTGGAAAATGGCATTATATTTAAGTGTATTCGGTTGCAAAAGAAATAAACAGGAAATAAGGAAGAGAAAAGGGACGAATGGTTTTGTATAAAATCAGATTACATTGTTACACGCTATCATTTGTTGCTTTGATAATAATAGAGAAGTAACGTATAGCAACGGTCATTTAGAAACTACTGCAAACACGAGGAAAAAAACAAAGACCGAGTTCGTTAACATGAAAGTTTCCTGAGAATTAGATGACATTTTTTTATGAAAAGAAAAACATAATATTGTTACAAGTGAAAATGTCATTTCATTCGTTACAGAAATGAACGACTTGTACTTCTGCTTCCTATAATCCGATTTATTCTTTTATTGAATGTTGTGGTAAAAATGTTATCTTCCTCATCTTCCCAGTGCTTGTTATTTATTCTTCATTTTTTCACCATTTTGAATAATTAATAAAATAATCAAGGTTAATCTTTATTCTGAAATCGAAAACTTCAGTTAATCCAGTTTCCTCTTACAAAATGAAAGATTGGAAATCTTGAAAAAATTCAATTATTCCAATATATTTGTTTTATATTTGCAAAATTTGTGTATTCGTAAAATATCAATTAAATAATTGAAGAATTACTAAACATAAAATTTTCTAAACATAATTTAAATAAATTACAGTAATTATATTTTTTAGGACATGTTTTTTTTTAATTATAAAATTAGAAATTAAATTTGTAGAATTTCCAAATCCAGCATAGAGATTGACCTGAATTATATTTTTATAATTGCCAAAATAATTTCTCGGAAAATACAAGACCGTTAAAAAGGTTAATTATTGTTTACATTATAAATTTGGAAATAAAGGCAATTTCATGTCAACGTATAGGCATTGCACAAAGCGATCCTCTAAACAGTGCATAAAGTTATCAAGTCATTCTGATTGGCGATCATTAATTTTTCTCGGAAACGCTCATCGTTGTACGAATGTATTCCAATATAGACAAACGACGAAGAGTAGAAGAGAACGATTTCTCCACAACTGGGATAATGTTACGGGAGATCGGGTCGCCCACTGACCGGATTTTATACTGCTGAGAAGGTTTTACTCACTTGTCTTCTCTCGGTGTTTCGTTAATATGAAAATTTATTACACAGTAGTTTTTAACATCAGCTTGATTTATTGTAGAAGAAGTCACTAAAATTAAGTAACTACCCCACAAATCTGCATTTCAGTAATTTAAAAATATCTCTGAATCCTTTTTTACCCTTTTCTCAAATCCCGAATATTAAAAACATATTATTCTCCCGGAAAAAATTAGTAACAGATAAAAAATAGAAAATCAGTAACCGGTATCGGGAACAATTCGACAATTTTTTAGATGAAAAATTTCGAAAAATATGGAAAAATCTTACGGCACCTATAATACTCCTTTGAGATCCTGGTATAAGACTATGACGCAAGTACTTATGTATTTCTGCGAATAAAATGTTGTATCGAAGCTGCAAACATGAAAACAGTTAAGTAAACCAATAAGAGAAAAATGTTTCAATGTAGTATCGATGAATAGAGAAAAAGGAGGGGAAGGAAAGGAAATGAAGAAGCAAGCTATTGAAGCAAGGAAAATCTATACCCTACGTGTGATTGAAATCTACACTTTGTGCGATAGAATCGATGAAGCATAAAAAATACCTACCGGTGGATAGATATATCAAACAAGTCATTGATACCCAAATGGAGAAAAAGAAGGGAAGGAAAAAAAATTGAAAATTGGTAATAAAAGACCCGATGAGAAGCAATATTCTGCCGGTTGTGTTTTTCTCTTTTTGGCGAAAACTAATAAACTGCTATATTTTTTTATTTCCGAGCAACATCTGTTTACAATAAGACTTTTACGATAGATTTTCCTTTGAATCGGCAAAAATAGGGTGAAAATACAAAATTGTTAAAATTTTTATCACGGGACCTTTCGAACTAGAACCGCCTGACGGCCGTTATCGCGACGAAAACAGCCTCTACGGTGGATAACTGTTACTAATTTGAAGTTTCCATTTTAAATTCATCTTTTACTGTTTTTTTAATGATTACACATGTTTCAATTCCGTGAACGGTAATCTAATTTTTGTACTGGATTTTTTAAATTTTTATCCTTATAGGAATAAAAAAATTGGATTGGATGGATCGAAATATTTTGAAAATAAAAATCTATATTCTCATAATTATCTTAACGGATACGTAAAAAGGGAATTTGTATAACTTTGATTTCTGCTCGTGTTCAAGCCTTGGATTCGACTTCTGCCGTAACTTTTGCTGCATTTATATTTGCCAGCGTAGCTGTAAGAGCAAGGTCTAGAAACTTTAAACTTCTGGAAATTAAAGAACGGAAAAAGTGGAGAGTAAAATTACACATCGCTTTAGTTTCTAGTTTCCTGATGAAGTTTCTTCACAAAGTGCTTACGTTTCATAATTTCCAGCAAGTGTGGCATAAACATAAAAAGCCACCGCGTCGTTTTCTTTGGTCATCACATTTTTGTTTTCTTACACTCCACTACCATTTCCTTACTCCTTTTAGTGCAAGGACACGGAAAAACAAATTTGGTTTTCGCAAGTTGCGCGAGGTGCAGCTGAAGAATGCGAAAATATACAATTTAGTGATCGGATTTCACGATTCCTAAATTAGGTAAATAATTATTTCGGGAACGTTTCAATTGAAAGTTACTTGATTAGAAAGAAATTAATGAGTAATTTAGGAATCTAAGAATTTTATAAAATTCTCGGTTCACTTTTATTGAAAAATATGTTCCCCCCCCCAAAAAAAAATACTTTTACTTCTTACTTTTTTAACAAAAAAATAAGTAAAAAAATGCTTTTTTACTTCTAAAATGCACTTGAATGCATTCTAGAAATACTTGCTAAATTCGCGGTACGCATTCAAGAAACAATTCTTGTTGCATCAATACTGGAGTTATTCGTACCCGTATTGGACCAATATTTCACAAAATTCCACTGAAACTGTTGAAAAAAAAATCATAAAATGGTATCGTTTTTAGGAAAATTATGAATAGCTGCAACACCTCTTATTTCTTCGGGTGAAATGCGTTCTCACCGATCTTCAAAGGACTTCGGTATCAATTTGTTTATAACTTTGAACCGCTAATTGATAAGTTCTTAATGAAATTCTAACAGGATATAATAATAACAACAATCTAAAGTTCGCCGAGGGTAATTACGATTATAATCATGATCATCGCTGATGCTAATGACCAAACGACCTTTCCGAGGTTGGCATCCTAATGGATAGATGCATTATTAATGAAGCGAATATGACGTATTTATGCATACATACGTGAAAGACGCGTGGAAGTAAAGTTATGATTACGACTACGACAACGAGAACTACATCGAACTGGAGCTTGATATCGGGTTTGGTATTAAATAATAATTTCATTAAATTCTCTATCGTACCCATTCCCATTTCCATTCACTTCCATCCAACTCCTTCTCTTCTCTTCGTGTCAGTTCACTTCTCTTCTAATACTTGGTCGGCATATGCATTCAAACGGGCATCAAGTGAACATATTTTGCCTACAGGTATTTTACATACTTTACGAGTCTTATCAAATCATCAATAAAAAGTCGATTGTGGGAAGAACCTGTACGAGTTTCTTATCATTTTCTGTTCTTGCGAAAGAAGAAACTGAATAAACAAAGGAATGGCTTTCGTTCCTTGAACTATGGGAATTTGGAGATGCATAAATGGCTTTTTACGGGCTCGCCAAGTTTTACTGGTGCAAATGGAAATATTAATGGAGCGAAAGCTAAAATTCTGGGAATAAGAATTTTTATTTCAATTGGAAGATTATTACATGATTTTTAATTAAATAGAGAAGGCTTTTCTAAAATTATTATAGTAATTTTGTTCCTAATTTTAGGAATGATAAAATAGATTTATTGTCGATAATAAGAGAATATTGAGAAAAGGGTAATTTGTGAAATTGACTTAATTTATGCTAATAAAATTATAGTATTAAATATTATGTAGTAATTTGTACTATCCAATTTTCAGCTTTAGCACTTTCGCTCTGTTTTCAAAATTTAAACTCTCACTTGCCCACTTTAGTACCTACTCCACATATCGCTCGAATCATTGTAATAGTTTTCGAAAATTGCTTATGATCTTTTTCTCAAAAATTGGGTTTTTTTGTATATAAAAAACGCGGCAGTCTAAAGGTTGATAAAGCTTATATTTGTACCTTCGGAAGCTTAGAATTATATTCCAAACATTTCATATGTGAAATTTTATATACACATAATTTAATAAAGAAGCTTTAATAAACTTGTAATTATTTTTAAAGCATTTTTCCGCGTCAATTTTTATTATAATTAAAAATATTATTATTATAGCAGATCGAACGTCAAACATAATTTGAGAAGAAAATTGTCTATTCCTATTTAGTTCCATTAGGTAATAAATAATATTTTCGAGAAGATAATGGAAAAATCGTTAATAGATATTGAAGGTAATAGTTGACAATTTTCAATTTTTCAACTGCTAATTGAAAATTACAAAAACATGCGTGTATGCGAAATATTGCATGAAGATTTTTTTCCACGAGGAAGGGCAAATTTGATAATGATTTTCAGCCGGAAAGTTATGTAATATATGATTGAGCTGTCGCTCTGGTGGTTTTTGTTATTGAACGAATAGAAATATGATACCATTATAGAACGATAGAGAGATTTCCTTGAAAAGAACGATATTTGAAAGTGGCTTCAAGATTTTCCGTGGGTGACTCAGACCCTTGGGCTTTTTATCCTATGATACGTTAATAGGTGTAGAATACCGTTACAAACTGTAGGTACTTATGTAAACATATCTTTATCCATGTGTCCTCGGGGACTTCGAAATTTAAAAATCAACCTTCCTTTTCTTGTTGAACATTCTTTTGGTCGGCAAAAAAAGGTACCTATTCGTACTTTCAAATTCAGACCAGTGCGCCACGAGAAACTGTTCATAACCCCACGAATTCAATAACTTTGAAGTTGCTACTTGCATTCGCTCATTTGTTTTTTCCTTAAAAAAGAAATTAAACTCTTCGAGACAACTGACTTTTATAATAAATAGTTTACCCAAATTATTTGAAGTTACAATTTTGAAAGTACATCAGGTCTCAAAATTTCCAGGACCTTCGACTTCATATTCCAGATTCGAGCTAATTTATGAACGATTTTGGAAGAAATAGTGCAACTTTAATTTCGATTTTTAAATGCAAATGACTCTCAATTAAAGGATTTATAAAAATCACGTGACTTTTAAGTCATCTGACCCCATGTGGTCCTAAATTATCGGTATCTGCCGGGCTCTTAAACTTCCGGTATGTTAAAAATCCCCAGATCGTAATCCTGGGTGATATAAAAAAAAAACGCTCGAGAGGTCCTAAAAAGTAGCAAATCCACGAAGGCAGGACCTGGTGGTATCAAGATCGTCCTGTTGATCTCTTTATCTTTTCTTTACGCTACAATAAAATTGTCGAAAAAACGTGTCAGTTTACCAATCTCGTTCCCTATTATTGGGGAGCTGAATAAGCTTTGCACTTTATTATCGCATAAAGAAGAGATTCCAACCAAATGGAATTTGTTTTTAAGATTCCTGGACCTAAGCTGTACGCGACGTTCGTTGTACGGTTGTTCTAACCAATGTAAAATGAACGACGTCTCTTTATTTACACTCTTATCATAATTAAACACTCGCTTACTAACACTCCTTCAAGAATGCTCACTGATTCTTTCGCAATCTGAGAAATATGATAATAAAAACAGAAGAATTACTGATGAAGTTACATCAACGGTAGGAGCAAAGAGTTAAATAAATCTTTCTTCCTTCCAGCAATTATACGTGCAGAATTAAGAAAGTATTTCTTATCTCGTAATATATTGTGAAATTTTCCACACTCGAATAAATTTCTTTCCATTTTTCTTTATCTCCTAATCTACTTGCAGAAAGAAATGAAATTCTTTTGCATTATTCGTTACATTGCGGTTTTATGCAATTAATTTGATGCTCCGGGAAATGCACAATCTAGAAAGTGGTAAAATTTATGTTTTTCTTTATTTGACGTAATTATGTCGAATATTGATTAAACTAATTTTAATTATCCGCAAATCTGCAATTTTTGGCACATATCTTATTTATTATTCATCCATTTCCTAATAAAAACCCCATTGATATTTAAAAGACAATAATATTTGTTGCAAAAAATAATGTTACTTGGGTATTTTAATAACCGACAATTAAATTAATTCCAAATAGGGGATGTATGAAGTCGGTACCAGGCCGATACAAATTCGTGCTTGACCCTGATAACACCCTATACATCACCTTGTAACAGGCGCTCGTACGAAGCGGAAGTCAGTACCTAGTCTATACCTACTGAAAATATGCGACTCTTGTAATTATGGAAATTCTCTAATTACGGAAATAAACCGTGTGGGCAAATTCTTCTATGAGCATAACGTATACGTGGAGTTTCTCCTTTCAAAATCTGCAACATCAAAGAATTTCGTATTTTCAGTCATTAAATATTACATTGGCCGTTAGTTTCCATTTTGGAGTCTATGGAGTCTCAAGGGTTTCAAATACTACCGAATTATTCACTAACTTTTCCAGTTACATTTTGGTTTCTTCAAAATAAAGTTACCGGTTTTGGTTTAGCTTTCTCAACGCGGGGATTCGAATTAGCATTCGAATTATTAATAATATCGTGCTGATAAATTTTGAACGTCGAGAAGGAATCAAATTGGAATTTTGGAATTCGAAATATACACTTCTATCACTGAATCAGGTTACATATATTTTATTAGGTTATTATATCTTAGCCCTATTCGGCCATTCTCATTTATCTACAAATTTCTAATTAATCCTACCAATCAGGATTTCTTGAATCAGGGATTGAAGAAAGTAAAAGTGCTATTTAAATTTGCATTTCTTACAGAGAAGACATTCCGGGTCCCGAAATCGTAGGAAATCACTTTCGACCAAATCGGGGACCACTCGTTGAGGACAAGTGGGAAAAAAAATATTAAATAAATAAAAGGCACATGTAACTCTACCCACACAGGTGTCTCATATACATATGCATGTATATAAATAGCATGTACATATAAATCTACATTTGAATAAGAAGAAAGGGAGGATCGGTCCAGTCTAGTCAGTGCAGTGCATTTGTCAAAGACGAGTGAATGAACGATTGCATAATTTTCACAAAATAAAGAGACAAAAAAAACATGAAGGTAGGATGAAGAAGGAGGCGATGAGGAGGAAAGAGGAGAGAAGAAGAAGAAGAAGAAGAAGAAGCTGTCGTCACAAGTCTCCTCTTTGACCCGCTTTCTCTTTTCCCACCCGATTTGTCCCGCCACATACCTGTGGAACAGCGTTTTTCTCCAACCGGGAAATTCGCAAGCAGCAATGAAGTGAGCAATATATAAAAGTATGACCACACATGTATACCTGGAGAATGTGCGGACAGTGTGCACATATTATTGCCACCTGTTACTTTACTACACTCGTTTGCTCTACCGGTTTTTCCAACAAACGACTATCCATAATTCAGTGTACATTTCGAGATACTCGCGCTAACGCAACAGCAGAAGTATACACTTTAAGGGAGACGGGAAGTAAACGAGACAAATCTCGTCCTATCAATCTTGCTCATTCTTGAGATGTGCAAAAAATGAGATAAGCGAGGAAGAGAGAAATAATTGAACTTTAAGTAGGATTCCGAAATCTTTGGCCAACTTTTTTCCCCGGAAATGAAGACCTAATCTTACGCTCTTTTTCGTTAATTTCCTCTGAAGCCAAAACAAAACCCGGAAATTTCTGCGAAAGAGGATGAAAAATGAACGAGAAACCATCCATCTGTCGAAAATTCCCCAAATCAGTCGAATAGAAGGAAATTCAATTATTTCGATGGTGCGATTTTTTGAAATTTTATTCCCCCGCCTCCAATTCGTCGAGACGAGAAAGAAAAAATAGTTTAACGAGTGAAACAGTGAAATCTAAAGTACACAAGCTAACGTTTATTATCTTGATATATAAAACCGCTGAAAGAAATGACTTTCGAGCGGAGTTATGGACAAAAGTTATTGTTTCTTGTGGTAAATTCTTGAAACGGAGAAATTGAATTGACGTAGAACCGCTCCACTGGGGTAATCGTGGCATAAGGAATGGGAAAAAAAAACTCAAACGAAATGTAAACGTGACAAAAAGTGAACAATTTTCTAATTACAATTATATTCCCGTTTTTCTGAGTTCAAGGTTTTGTTTCAATCCACTTCTGTGCCACAGATTCATACGGAGAAAGAAGAAACCTGGATTTCTAAAGTTTAACTCCTTATTCAATCCAATTAACTCGTATTCTCGTGTAAATCTAAAAAAAAACCGAAGCCGTAGAGGAAAAAAATATAGTATAAAAACAAAATAATTGCGACTTTGAATATGAGATAGCAGAATTGAAAAATCCAAAACTTGAAGGCTCCTGAAATAGAAAGTTTTTGATTACAAAAATTTGAATAATTAATAATAATAACGAGAGGCAACTGTCAGTATATAACAATTATAAATATTAATTATTTTATTTCAGGTAAGTGTGATGGAATTCTGTTTTAATACGTGGCAATTTAACATCAATTTAATCCTCCAACTTTACTTCAATTAACTTGATAATCGTTGGCACGAGATTCACCTTTTCCTGGCCTCTTTTTTTATGTAAAATCACGTAGCACAAATATAATCTATGATTAAGATACAAGTCTGCGAGGAAGAACAAGAGAGACACGTAACCGCATTAATTTAATATAATTATCATTGCATGACACCTCTTTTACCGTTAGAAAAATGAGTAGAAGAGAAAAAGGAGGAGATTCAACCCACGAATGCGCTCGCACTGTAACGCAGTGTTACGACTACACATGTTGTGTAAAAACATTATAATTATATTCTTAAGCAATATCGTATCTCGACTGTTTACCCATTTAAAAACATTCACTCGTAGGCATAGAAAAATTTGAAATTCTATCGCTTACGTGGGGTTCTCCGTACTCCCTTTTCCCTTTCTATATCGTTCACTGATTTTTAATAATTTTTTTATAACCTAAGAAAAAAACATATATAGTAAAAATTATTAAGTTATGCAATAAAATTCATATGTATATATTATATATAACATAACAATATTATTCAAAATATTAATAAATACCTTTAATTAATAATAAAAGAAATTTAATTTTGGAATTACTTTGAGTTTCCAAAATGTTGCTAAATATTTTCGGGAAATTTCGACAGATATTGTCAAGGTTCAATATCTATTTTTTATATTCATCCAAAACAGTAATTTCATAGAGTTTATAAGAAAAAAACCAAATATCTGTTTATCTGGTAGAAAGAATAAAAAATTATTGAAATTTTAGGAATTCTTTAAATCAAGACTGACCTTTTTTTTATAGCATCAGGAGTTTTAGCAAGAAGCTGAGAAGCAAAATGTTGGAATCTTCGCGAGGACTTCTTCGCATAAACCTCAATAATGTTAAGGAAAGTTAAGGTCTCCGTTGGGGCCACGCAAGAATTTCTGCACGGAGTTGTATGAGGGAATTCCTGATTTTGCTATTTCAAGTTTAAGGAATTCTTCCAACCTTTTATAGTACTCCGTTTGAGTGACATTTCTTGCGAAAATCAAGGTCAGAATATGCATTAATTATTCAGTGGAAGAATTCATGTCATTGTATCAAGACACGAGTTTAAAGTTTGTATTCTTCGCTGATATGAATCTTGTTGATTTTAGGTCAAAAACAGGTAATAATGTCCGGGAGAGATACCGGTTCGTGAGAGATCTGCACAAGCTTTCCTCAATCTCATGAATTTTTTGTTAAATATATATATACACACACATCCATGTGCGATTATGCCTATTTAAGTGTTCAACGAAAGATTTCCATTCAAAGAATTTTATGGACTTATAAGAATTTTATGAATAAAGTTCTTATAAGTCAAAGATGACAAAAGTTATGAGCAGTTAAAAAATTGTTCAAGCCTAGTTATGAATTTGCCAACTTGCAAAAGTATATTCTTTGCAAATCGGTGCTGGTACCCAAATTGTTTATTACGCCACCAATTTGCTAATTTGATTACGAATGAACACTAATTTTTCTAGCGTACGGTCATTTCTATAGAAATAGTTGATTACGACACTGATTTGTTAATTTTATTGTGAATAAATGCTAATTTTATTACCGTATGGTAATTTCCAGAGCGTAAGGCACAATTTTAGTACAGTACAATTTCAGTACTACGGCAATTGTAGAGTTTTTACGTTACACTAATTGCTTGAATTGGTTAACATAATTAAATAATAAATAACGAAATCAATTAATTAAAATTATTGATCGTTTTGCAAAAAGAAGGAAGAAGAAGAAACAATAATAATTAGTATTCGCCAATTTGTTTATCTTTTAATATTAAATACTAAATAATTACTTGTTAATATTTATTATTATCTTTGTTGTTAAATTTATATATCATATTTTTCGAAAGCAACTAAAATCTGTCGAAATTAATCATTTTCAATAATTAACGCTAAAAATACATTTTTTGGAAAGCGATTTCACAAACTGATATATCTGCAGGGATTCGTGTGATTATAGATAACGGAAATTATCACGTTGTATAAAAAAAATTGTGCAACGTTCAGTTATCGATAGATAAAAAAAATGAAAATTTGGATAAAATAAGAACAACAACGAAATATTTTATACCGCAGGTACCGAAATGCAAGATAATAAAAAAAGCTTGTTTATGAATCGGAACATAGTTTGGATACTTAAAGGGATGAAGTTAAAGCGTAAAAAATGTAGGGCACATTACTCGTTGCTTCTTGCTTTTTTACCCGAGGCGTCATTTATGAATTCAGACGCAAAGAGTATAAGGCAAGAGAGCATTTAACTTTCTACATGTAATCAAATTCAATATAACGGTAATGCGGCAAAAATTTGACCAGTGCTTGTCTTCCCGAAGAAAATTGCGTACTAAAAAAAATACCAAGCCGTAACAAATTTTTGTTTCGAAAGTTGGAGAATGTTGCATTTTTTTTTCATAATATTTAATAGCTTTTACTTGTAATTTAATGTACTGCATAAAAATTGTAATGTTTCCAAATTCTTTATGAAACAAAATGTTTAGGAACGAAAAATTGTAAAATATTGAATTTCGTTACAAGTTATGTCACGAATATGTAAAAAAAATCGCACCATTTTGAAATTCTACTTGCAGCAATATGTTAATTAAAACTTTTTAGATCGTCCATAGCCTTCTTACTATTCTGAAAAAAATTGTACGTATTTTTTTGTTCCTTTAACCCCATTTCCTCTTTCCATATTGTTTAGGCACATAATGTAAATAATTTTTTTCGGATTTTCGTAATAAACAACAACTTCAGGATGAGCGAATGAAGAGAATGACGCGAAGAGCTGTTTTTTTTGAATCTCGAGAGTGTTGCATCTTGCATGCAACGACAGTAATTGTCTATAATTTTCTCGACATCTGTATGCATACTCACAAACACACATATGGAAAATTACGTTCCTTGAGAAAAATGGATGGGCAATTATTTTGAAAAAAAAAAAACGAAAATGTGTGATGTCAAATACAAGTAAAGAAATTTGCCCAAAGGAAACAGACGAAAATGATAATACTAAAATATGGAAAATACAGTGTCCATACGCATTTTATGACAATTCCTTGTCGCTGCAATCTCGTTCTATCGAATCAACCGTTAGGTCGATCGGTTCCGCATCGAAGACGGACAGAAACGACAGAGAAGGAAGAAGAAAAAGATCATCGTACGCATTCGCATGGCAACACCGGAAAACTTGTATCGAGCAGTCGCCAAATGACGATTCGTAGAGGTTTTAACTGTTCATAACTGTTTTAAATATTATCCTTAACAACCTGTTGCAACTTCTGCCTGCTTATCATTTTTCCACTCTGTTTTGTTGGGTATTATTATAATTGGACGATGTCTGCTAAGAAATGAATTCGTCCATTGCAAATTGCAAACCTAACGATCAGACTTGTAAGAACGATTTTCAGACAATTAGCAATTTTTCGTACATTTTTGTCAGAAAGGAAGTATTTTTTTTTTTGCAAAATGGAAATTTATATCCTATTTCCTGGTAATTTTTGAAAATTAGTTAAAAAAAAAATTCAAAAACCCGTACCGTGGGTGCGAAAGTTCTGAATTGTTTTGAATTTTCTAGAAGTTGATTCTAAAGAATGTTTGAATCCCTAATTAAGGATTTTTTTATTTCTCTTCAAGAAACAAGTCTCGGAATTTTTAAGGAACTGGAAACTAGCATCCCTGGGAGATGCTAATTTCTAAAATATGAGACTCTAATATCCTTCACTCGGATCGTTAGGAAAAGAAATTTATATAATAAACATCGCCATTTTTATGCTAATTCCATTCGGCAGGAATTAGGTACTATTACCAGGATAAAACGAGTCTCCCAATAAAATATCATTATGCTAATTCCTATTTGAAATTCTATTGAAAATAATCTGGAATTAATAATAATAATAGTCATCATCGGGAATTCCTACGATTACAAATTCCGGAATTTGGAGGAAGAACTAGATAAATCGCCAGAAGGCGATAAATTACAACTTATTGTCAGAAAGAAATAGAAAGATATATTTATGACCTAGAGAACCTGTACGTCAAAGAGAAAGAGAGAGAGAAAAAAAAATTGAGTGACCTAATAATATTCATTGTCAGCTGAGATACCATCACTCCACTTCTAGAATCCATATAGACCTGTCCCGTTTCTAAAGACTTATTTGACACACTGTTACGGTACAAATGACACCGGCTGTTTAATATTAACGTTTCCACGGGACCATTCGAAATGAGCTAGAACGCCAAAGGGAAGGCTTCTCCAAGCCCAAGTAAGGTAAGAGGTTCGACCTTTCGAGCGTGACTCGTATAAGGGCGCCTTAATGAGTCGGGGAAAGCTCATGAAAGGAAAACTACGCTGAAGCTTGCCGGTGTTTGAAATTGTCTGCCTGAACCTATTCCCATTTATTCTCCATTACTCGAGATCCCTTCAACGGGTTTCAAAACCGCCAATGGATC
Organism: Gasteruption jaculator; assembly: GCA_949825005.1. NCBI lineage: Eukaryota > Metazoa > Arthropoda > Insecta > Hymenoptera > Gasteruptiidae > Gasteruption > Gasteruption jaculator. The sequence goes on along the minus strand of OX463765.1, from coordinate 13,928,680 downwards.
CCCTTGATGCTTCTGTACCCAAACCAATTGGGTGCTGATGCGAATGCAGTTCGGGTCGGCATTAAGTAGGGGCATTGATATCCTGTAGGTTTTCTGATTTAGGAAATCTGTAGGACTTACTTTTGTGGATGGTTTCTGCAGGAAAGTGGCGATCCCGGCACGGACTCTATTTTTCACACCACGTACAGTTCCCTTGGCACTACGTATGGCTTCACGATCGAGGATTTTGTATCCAGCGAAATACTCGTCGTTATCCTTGTCATCCCCAGTCTTTCCTTCCTTCTTGCCATCCTTACCACTATCTTGCAACTCGTTTAGATGGAACTTATAAAATCTATCGTCCTCGTAAACGTACTTGGTTTTATTGCTACCGTTGCAACTGTTAACCAACTCATTTTCGGCAGCCACGGCTGCCGCGGCATCGGCCTGTTGCTGTTGCCTCTCCTCGTAAGTGCATTCCGACACAATCGAACTCGAGCCCTTTCTGAGCTCTCCGAAGTCCGGACTTCTCACTCTCGGGGTGGAAGACGCCTTCGACGAGGATTCACTCGAATTCTTCTCGTTCTTGTACTCGTAGAAACTCTCCGAGTCATTGTTGTTGTTATTGTTGTTGTTAAGCATGTTATTGTTCAATCCGTCATCGCTCGATTCCGCTTCGTCCTTCTCCTCGATTATCACTTCCTCCTCCGCATCCTCCTCTTCCTCCAGATGAAACGAGTTCAAACGTTTCTCATGCTTCAGAGCAGCCAATTCCGCGCTGTTCAATGAATCGCAACTGATGTTACTTTCGTTGTCGTCGCTATCAATTTCGGCCCCACTACTCGTCAGGCTACCCGTTCTGTCGTGCTGATGATGATGATGATGAGAGACCGATAACACAACGGTACCGGAAGAGTTGGCGTTTTTCTTAGCACTCGAGCTCTTCTTCTTCGGCAACGGTGGCGGAGTCCCGTCCAAATCGCTGCAGGTCCCACTGTCCAACGTGTCACTCGGCGAACACTGGCCGCTCGACATCACCATATTCAACGGCGAATTGGTCTGATACGAATTCCCATAATAAAAACAATTCGTATTCCGACTTTCCGGCTCCCCGTCAGCCTTCCTCTCGTTAACACTTATCCGAACACTAACATCTTTCGCACAGGACTTGTCGTAACAGTCATTAACTAAATTTAATACTTTCTTGTGATTATTGTTATCTTTCGTCAACGTCGAGGACACGTCGTCACTCTCGTTGAGCGTCAGACGTACCGTCGAGATAACTCGTCCGTTGTGTTTGTTATCATTTGGGTTGATTTTTATTTTCACGATATGAGCTGCTTTCTGCTGAGGTTGAAGTTGAAGTTGCGTTTGTTCCGGGACGATGGCCACTACTTTATCCTGAAACCTCGTATCATCGGCACCCGATGGCGAGGTACGGACTGATGATGCTGTTACACCAGTTACGAATACCGTTGCTCGTCCGGTGGTAGTGGTCGTAGCAGTAGTGGTTTCTTCTGCCGTGGATGATGATGATGATGTGGATAAAGAAGGAGAGTGGATCGTACGAATTGACATAGTATCGTGTCCGGTATCATCTCGATTTCGTGCGTTCATTGAATTCTTCATGGGCAATGGCGGTGGTACTGTCATGATTGCGAAGTTCGGCTGCCAACATTCTCAGAAACCGGCCGATCAATCCGTGAGAATCATCTTCCACGCGTTGCACTTTCAAATCGTCGCACCGTTTAGCCTCTGCTTCTCTTGAGACGAAAGATAAAGGAAATCCCGTCGGTTGATAAGCGAATAGAAAAGTTCGACGGTAGTAACTGTACTGAATACAGCCGACATTCACTCACTCACTCATGCTTAGCGATTCTTGAGTTAAAGTTTTCAAAGCAAAGTGGCGGGGATGTGAAGTACCGAAGTAGTAAGTCCCAAGGAGAGAAGTAACTTCAAATGGAGGGAGAGAGAAGGTTTTTCTCCATGCCCGGGTGGGGATTTCTTACTTTTTTTTTTCACAACAAAAAGAAGAGAAGGGAGAGAGAGGCTCGAGAATGGGGTCTCTTTGAGGACTCGGAGGAAGGAGCTGAAGAAGAAGATGAAATACATGTGGTGGAGGTGGAAGAGAACCATGATACTCGTCCTCTATCCTTCCAAAGATCGGTTATCCGGTTTCTCATTTAAATACCTGTTCTTTTCCTTACCTTACCTTACTTTACCGTTCACCCAAACGTTCCAGCGGCAGCGGGAGCTTCTTCTCACGACCACAATTGCCGTGCCTCTGGTTCAGCGAGAAACCACCTGCCAAAAAATTTCTCCGCTATCGCATCCAATGTAAACTCCAGCTTCTCCCGAGATGAAGCATTGCCCTTAAGGCGATATGCCGCGTTTGTTCGATGAATGGAAAGTAAGTATTTATACATCCGAGCGGAAATAGCTGGAAAGTTTCTGCTATTAGTATCTTCGAAAGTTTCTTCGGCTAGAATTTTAATGGACTTTTGTTCGACTGAGAAATACGATTCCCTTTAACCCTTTCAGGGCCAGTGGGACGTATACGTGCCACTTGCCTGTTTTTAGTTAAGTGTTTTAATTTTTCCAGCATTTGTAATTCACTTTCGCGTTTGCATTAAACATTTAATGCAAAAAAAACTCGAACTTTCTCTAAATGTGCCCTTCGAAGGCTTATCTTAATCTTTGTTTACTAAATTAATTAAAAAACCACAAATTAGGATCCGTAATAAGGAGAAAAATTATTAATAAATTAAAGAAACATTATCTATCAATTATCTTGTGCCAGTAAGTAAAGGGTCGATGTGACAAAAAGTCTCAGAAGTTGTATCTATTTTTCTTCGTTCGGAAGACGCATAACTCATGACACTAATACCGTAGAAAAATATTAAAGAAACATATGTCCGAAGGAATTTTTCATAGAAAGCTTCTCCATCAACATCGGGAATGGGAACCAAACCCACGATTCTCTGCATGGAAGCCATGACATTGACACACATACCGGGATGCTTCGTAGGGACCCACGGGCTTGAAAGTATGCCGAGTGTCTATCGAACAGCATAGCCCAAGGGTCGGATCCTATATTCTGGAGGTTGAACACTTTGAACTGCACGACCGAAGCATTAGAATGTCGGAAAGAAAAAATATAAAGAATAAAAAAGAAACACCATGAAAATTTGTTCGTCGATGGGAAAAGAGAGAACAAAAGCCTATACATTCTTTAATTGAAATTCTCCCGTTCTTCGAAAGGCTCCAACGGTAAAAATTCGAATTCCAGCAGCAAGAACTTTGTTTACAGTTTCTAGATACAGATCATGAAAACATCCCGTTTATTACATGTAATTTTAATTAGAAAAGTGAAATAATGAAGAAACTAATTTCATCATAACGAGTTTTCATAACTTGTTTTCTTCTCACGTTTTGTTTAACGACATTGATAGCTTTATCATACGATCGGCAAAATAATTGCTCTAATAAATAGGAGGAAAAGTATTGAAATAAAGGAGACGAAGAAGTTGAACACGGGGACGAAAAAAGAACTCATTCATCTCCCGGAGTAAGAGTTTGTGATCATTAATCTCATTATAGTACGAACGGTATAACGATACTTGTAGCGGTTTTGATGGGAAGTAAGATGATGATATCGATGTGTACTCCTGCGTGAAGTAACGCGTAAAAGACAAGCATTTATGAATCCTCTCCACCGTCTACGTTTCTTAATATTAGGTTACTGTTTTTCAACCGGTGCCTTGGGTTTATTATCTCGGTGATTTTTTGTGCCATAGATTCCACGCGAATTAAGTTATTGTTATTCCTAACGAAGTTCAGTTTCACAGTGGCAATAAAATAATTAAATTACTAGTCGATGGTAATTGCATGTACATTTCCGATAATGAAATTGGAATTCTTTGGAGTTGAAATTCCACGGTTTCTAAGAATTGCGAGAATGCGGAAAATCAGTCTCGGAAGATATTTTAAACTGAAATATTGCTGATTGTCGAAATGCGTTATGATGATAGAAAAAAAATTGTCTTCTCTAAAGTGACCATTAAGAAAACGTGTACCGAGTAAATACACAGGACTGATGAATTAACGGAGAAAAAATTTGAAAAAGCGTAACCACATTCTTTGAGGAATGCAACGAACCTGAAATTGGAGAGAGGGATGTAACGGAACCTGTTCTAGTGCCTTACGTTTCCATGCACTTCGCAAGGTCAGCATTATGGAAATGCGTTTTCTGTTGTTGGAATGAGTTTAATCGAAATGTTTCGATCGATTAAAAATTTTGAAAGAAAAAAAAATGGAAATTTAAAAAATTAAAGGATTTGGCAGTTTGTCATTTAAAATTGAACGTGGAAATTCAAAATCAGTTTTCGATAATTTTGCGAATATTTGTCTAAAATAGTTTTTTTTTTGAGATGCGAAAGAAAAGTTTGTTTGCAAAATTTCTATCGACTGAACTAATTGAAAAAAATTGAAACGAATCTTAAAGTTCTGAAAAATTGGAATGCATATTTTTGAAAGGCTTGAAGAATATTGAATATTTCATTTTTATAAAAAGAAAATGTAACTAAAGTAGAAATGAAGATTCAAATTCATAGAAATTTTGAGGTGTTCCCAAAGATTCCGGAATTTTTGATATTTTATTTTAGGAATAACAAAAAAATAATAGAAATCAAGTGTAGCTTGTTACCTTCAGCAAAGAAAAGACTTTCAAAAAAATCGATACATTCCAATTATGATAAAATGTTTATAATTGCATATATTATTACAACAAGAAGGGAAAAATGAATATTTTAATTCTGGAATTTTCGGACACATTTAAAAAAAGTCTACTTTTACCTCTTGTTTTCCATCCCAAGTGGGGAAAGTTGGACAAAATTTAATAGTTCCCACATTAGTTGGATTTATTACAGCTGATATTAATAAAACATAACATCGTCTTCTACCAAAGTGAAATTTAAATCGTTTCCATATTGAATTTGCAAAGAATAATAATTGACTCGAATTTCGAATGAAATTTCGGTTGTACAAAACTCAGATTGTCCTCAATTTTAATTGACGACAAATTAAAGTTCGATTCGAAATTATCACCGCTTTTATTTGTAGTAATATTTCATTTTATCTAACCTTTCCCTGTGATTAAAATGACATAATACTTTATTATTACTCTTCATAGCGCCTTTTTCCTTGACTATTACAATACCATTGCCATAAAATATTCATAGTTTTAACACACTCGAATATTATCAAACATTACATAACAAGAAAATATATCAACGCAAAACACAACCGATGTAATCATTTTATAATTTGATTTGATGTCTTTCGAGAAATTTCGTAGAGAATCACGTGAGATTTGGAGTTATTACTCTTCGTGACTGTACACTATACCTACGTGAAGTCCAATGTGCTCTTTTATCGGAACGGGTTGTAGGGTGAATGACCATTTAAGAAAGTTAAATATTCCAGAGGATGACCGATTTCAAAGTGACTTTGGAATAACACCATTATTATATTGTACAAAATACGGTGTTAATGTCAAAAGCGATTAAAATGAATTTGAGTGGATGATGTTATCGGTGTCATTTTCTCGTAACATTGTACAATACATGTATTTTAGAAGAAACCCTTGGATTTTATCCGGTAGGTATATTGCACGTATCGAAACTACACCAAAAGCTGTAGATTCCAATTAACACCGAGTTATTTCTTTGTTGAGTATTGCTACATTAGTTTTCACACGAAAATTGCTTTATTTATCCAGTCTGTGTCACACATTTTGCAAAAGGGTGTTAATTACAAAATAATTATTAGTAGATGATTTTAGATGAATTAAGAAAGTATCGAAAATGACGTTAAAGAAAATATTGCGTTGAAAAAAATGATTTTTAATTTTCGTTAGTGCAAATTCTTGTCTGTGTGACGCAGACGAGTGAAAAATCAGTGGATTCATTATACTCTGACATTTAATTATTAAAGAGCAGGAAGTAATTCTGGTCATTCAATGGTAGAAGTACCCTATTTTTTGCATTGTCGCAAGGAATGTTATTTGGCGATTTCTTTAGTTTATTGCTATTTCGAAAGGTGGAGAGTTCAAAAGTTCCTCGTCACCCTGACAATTATATTAACAGTTTCATTTTTTTTCAAGAAATGCTTATTACTAAAATTTGGCAAATAATTATAATAATGTTGGTAAATTAATTAGTAAAGGAGTAATTAAGAACCAATGAAATTCTAACATACTTTTATGGGGGAATTCCTTTGGAAGTATCAGATGTAAGAAAAATTAGAGCGGAACTTTTTCCAAAATAGACTTTCGCTATTTATCCCACGAGTATGAAATTTAATTGAATGTGGCGACGAAGATCTTTATGAACACTCATCCTTTTTTAATTTATTTGCTTCCTTTTTCATTGTTTACTCTTACGACGGTAATTCTCTCTCCCGAGATAAAAACCACACGTTCATGGGTTCGAATTTTCCTTTCATAGTAACAGGACCCCTGTATTCCAACAGGAACTGTGGATCTTGATTTTCTGGCATACACAAATACCTGAAACATAAAACGTTAACGGGTCAGTGTTTCGTGAGATTTCAATCATTTCTTGCTATTTCCTAGGAATTAAAAAATTTTCTTTTATATAAATATTAATATTAAACCTTTTGAATTTTATTCTTTTGTTAATTATTAGTAGGATTTTAACCACTTTTTTTAAATTTGCTAGAATTAAGATTTTTATTATCAATTAAGTAAAAAAAAAACAAATGTTTCAGTATTAGACCAACGTACTTGAGATGAGTCAACTCCGATTTTTTGTTAACTTTTTCAAAGGATTGCAAATATTTGCAAATATTGTAACGAAATGGATCCTTTTCTCGCAGCGAGTAGTTTTTCTTTTTTACTTTCATAATTGAAAACCGGTTAAAATACAGAAATTGAAAAGTTGTTCGTTGCAGACGAGTATGGAAATCATACCCGGAGGGAGAAAATATGAAATGACGTAAATTTACGTTGACGGTTGTGAATATATTAAGTTTAAAAAAGAAGAATATGAGTAACTTTTGAAAATGCTATTACCTCTGTCCCATAGTAACAGTAGCAGTCGATATCCCGTTTGCACATGCACTTGCTACTATTATTATGGAACAGAGGTAATATTATGTTTTACCTGGAATTCAAACAAAGTATTGAGAATTCCTAAGAAAATCATTTTCGTATTTATTTTTTTAGAAAATCATCCAATACTCCAAAAGAGGAAAATCTATACTGTATAAATGCATAGTAATTCATGGGGATGGGTGCATTCTTGCAATGACAATAAACAAGCATAGAAAGAAAGGGTAGGATATAAATCCGGAAGCCCTTTAGCAACGTGTTTAACGAAGTAAATTCAATTAGGCCTGTCCCTCACCTTCCCCTTGTCTCACACAGGCAGTAAACTTGTTCATTTCAAGATTCTGTTGAAACAAGTGAACGATAACGAATCGTAATTACACTTTTTGTTTCTATACTTTCACTGACGTTTACAATTGAGATCATTATACTCGGGAGTAACAAATCATCGATTCATCGACTTATGTTTTCCCTAATCGTTCCTACTCCACTTTCATTTGTTTTAAAAAAAAAGTAAAAATACGTGTAACATCAGAAAGTGTCCCGAACGATGGAAGTACTAATCGATTGTTATTTTGACAAATTATTCTCCAGTTTAGAACGCAGCAGCCTTGCATCCAGACACAAACGACGTGAACTCGTCCGATATCTCTCGGATGTCATCAATAGTTGTGCCACAGGTACTCTTTCGATCTCCACTTTCGACTTTTTGCTTTCGAACCTGATTTAAATTCATCTTTTCAATCAAATACTTTGAAAATTAACAAAATTTTGTTTAACAGATCCGATCATTACTATATTAACTATAAATTAGACATTGTTAGATTTATTGTTTATTAAATTATAATTTAAAAATGACTTTATAGATTATAAATTATAATTCATGAATATTAGATTACAATTTATTAGATTAATTATAAATTAAATATTATATTTGTTAGATCCTACAACCTTTTGATTTCCCTCCTGAAGGATTTAATATTTCTGTAGAAATGTCTCAACATACGGGATGAATTACGACAAAGTAGAATTTGCATTAAAATTGCAGCTGAAGATTTGGAAACAGGAGACATCTGCGAACGCATCGTTTTAGCGGCTCTTCGGTACCACAACATCACCATGGTCGACAACGGATCGGTTTGTTTGCTCGGCAAATTCCACAACGTGCTCTACGTGGCTGCTAAATTGTGCTACGATTGGAAGCTGAGCAGCAACGAGATCGTCTCTCGGTTGCTGAACGACATCTTTTACTGCGAAAAGACCTTCGAACGGATTTTCGTGGGTGCGATTTTCGGGGTCAGAGTGACCCATTTTTTGTCGGGCTGGAAAAGTGATTTTGAAGATCGGGACGAGAACATCAAAGCTCTGATTTACTTTCTCGACCACGCGAGCATCGCGAGACTGGAGTATTCCTGCGAGTGCTCGGACACCAAACGTCGTTTCATCGACGTCCCCATAGAATCCTGCGGACAAGCTTTGCCTCTGAAAATCGCAGTGCAGAACGCGTCCCCCGATATTTTGCTGATAATGTTGCGTTATGGGGCTTTGAATTCGGACAGTGTGGATTTAACACCTCTGGAGTGGCTCCTGAGGAGATTGAACGAGCTCGAGATTGAGAACGACGACGATTTGGTGAATAAATATCCGCAGCATTTGTTGGTTTGTCTGAAGATTATGCTGAGGAGTGTCACGAGTGTCGTGTTCAAGACCCCGAGTCATATTGCCCAACACAGCGGTGTCGTTAACGTCGCTTTGTACGAACAGTACCCGAATTTGGTACACGATCAGCTGGTGCCACCCGAAAGGAGTGGCTTGGTACCACCGGAATTGAGGCACTTGTGTCGATGCAAAATTCGTGAAAGTCTCTCTTGCAACTGGGCTTTGCCACATGGTATACGCACTTTGCAAATTCCCCAGAGTCTGATGAATTATTTGGATTTGCTTGCAGACTGAAAAGCTGTTGTTTATTTTCAAACGGAATTGATTATTGCTTCAAGAGTTCCTAGTTCTCACGAGAATTAATTACGGAAAATCCGAGACGGTAGTTGGCGATCCAAAAGTTCGTATCGAGACAAGCAGCATCTTTTATTACACTTTTTCGATTACTGTTTTATTGTCTCATATAGTTTTACTGTGTTCTTCGCAATCTAATTTTTTTAGTGCCCGATTTTATGGTTTTATGAGGTCTAATGAGTTTTTGAAAAATAACTCTGATATTACGAGTGATCTCAACAAGAAAATTATTTGTAAAATAATTTTGAATATCTGTAAAAAAGGGGATAGAGTTCTTTTGAAAATTTAAAAAATTTTCTTCGACATTGTATAATTTGTAAGCGACTTTTTCATTCCATTAGAAAGTGATTTAAGGTTACGCGTTGTACCGATACTTGGTTCTTTACGACATGTCATAAAACGCTTCGAAAAGAGTGTAATAATAATACGAGTCGATGTTCTCAACGCCGAGGCATTTTACAATTTTGCTACTGTAACAAGCTCTTACTAATAAACCAACAAGTTCTTGTGCAAATTTGATTTTGCGCAAACAGTAAAACCGGTTTTTCAGTTACTTAATGCATCGATTCTTCCTTCCTACTCTTTGATGCAATTTCTGATGATTTAAGTTTCTTTTTTATAGTAAAAAATAAAATGAAAAGTGTATCAATTATTTAGATGAGGAGTCTAGAGCACAGTTTTAAAAAAATTATTAATTTTTCCCACGGATATTATATTAGTATTAATATTTTCTACTTTACTTTCGAAGAAACTCGATATTTTAATAGTAAGTTGTTAGTCGAAAATCATTCACTATTAAATTGTCTTTTTATGTCCGATAAAATTATAGAAATGCAATTATACTAATATAATAATATTGTAGTAATGCAACAAATGCAATTGTTAGAATATTATGTCAGTAACCGAATTTCTGAAAATTTGGAAACGATGGGAAAACCTAATATATTATCACCAGGCATTTTATAATAAATGCTAATCGTGAGTAATGGAAACCATTATGATTTCACTGAGTACTACCATTCAATACAATGCCATAAAACGGAAAGTCACGATTGTCACGACGGATACTTTACACGCTCTATAATTTCCATTCGTAATCCGAAATCCATTACATTGATGTTCGTTCCTGTCCGGAATCCATTTCCAAATTAATTCTATTTGTTTAGTATGTAGAAAAAGAGAACGAATTTAATCCAATGTAATTTAGAAGTGTATCAGCCAATCCGTAATTATTTCCTGGAACGTCGTTCTAAAATCACCATAAAATCGCACTTTTATGATATCAAACTTTCACGTCTAGATTAATCGTTAGCATATTAACGAATATTTTATTGGCAGTCGTACAAATGTTACGAGTCCATCTAAAATCCATGTACAATCAAAAATTTCTGTAGGTTTTTTGGTGGGATTAAACAGAACTTTCCGAAACTCGACTTATTGTGCTACGTCGTAGGAATAAAATTTCGAAAACGTGCTATTGCTCGAATTTTTGAGCGATATTACAAAGCAGAACGTTCAAAAATTGTATATTTAGAACGAATTGTAATTTAAGTAATTCTTAGGGTATCCTGAATATTCAAAAATCTTGATAAAAATATTCTTCGCTTTTTAGAATCGCAAATACTTTCAAATTCGTAAAATTATGTTTAAATATTTTCGGTCCAGAAAATTTTGAGCTCAATAAACTTTTCAATCTCGACGAAAAGTAATTTGTTAATTTTGGAGTACTTTTAAAATCAATCCATAATTTTTATTTCCATGAATTTTCTTCTCACGAGCACTCTTGTTAGCATATTCGTGGGAGTTTGGCAAACCACTTTCCTCTATTGCTAAATAAAATCGTTTAGAGCCGCATAAGATTATGCTATACCTGTAAGCATCTTCGGAGACGTTGATTTTCCCCGGTTCACCTGTAGTCTCTGTTCGACTCGTTAAGTTCACTGTATTTCCAAACAGGCAATAACGTGGCATTCGATGACCGATCACTCCTGTTACCACCTCGCCGCTGTGTATACCAATGGTTATTTTCTGCAACAGCAACGTAAATTCTTTACCGATCGGAATTCATTTACATACACTCTCGTTACATTCCCAAGGCTTCTACTTTTCCAGGAATGTTTAAAAACAAGTGTAACCGAGTTCCGCTGAAATCATCAAAAATAACAAACTAACGAAAGTTACTATATGAATCAGCGAATTATATTCTTTTTTCTAGTCCTTTTTTAATTTATCCGAATTCAAACTACGAATTTCACTCAAAGTACCAAAAACAACAAACTTGCAACTTGAATATTTTTAAAACATCGAAATTTCGAATCGATATCGCAAATGTCCGGGGCCGAAATCTCAATAGGAACAAAATGATAACGAATTCCTCGTGAGAGAATACGTCGGTTTTTAAATTAGGATTTTCATACTTATTTCCTTAAAATTATCCAAGTCGAGTCCGAAAGTTCCACCGAAATTACCAAAAGCAACAAAATTTCGAAATTAATATTCCTAAAACCAAAAACTATGAAAACATAAATTTTCAAGTGTTCATAATTTGTCGACTTGTCCATAAAATACGCAATAGTTTGAATAACCATAATGCAAAAGTTTTACGTCAAAGAACTTGTGATTCGATGCAGGAAAGGAAAGGATAGGAAATAACGAAATTGGAAATGGGAAAGAGCAAGATTAATAATATCTTACCACAGGTTCGCCGTCAATTTGAACTTCATCCGCGGCGAGATCCATCATATCTAATGCCAATCGTGCTATGCATCTTGCGTGACATCGACATGGTTCTGGTAATCCGCTTACTGCCATGTACTTGTCTCCCACAGTTTCTACCTGGGAGAATATTCAATTTTACATTCAAGTATTTTTCAAAGAAAACGTATTATTTATAGCTTTCCCAATGTGTTTGACAAATTCATTTTTATTCTCTGCATTTCAAGAGAGACTTTCGTCATATAATGAAATCCCCTCGTATGGAATAAAATATTGTCAAACAGAGCGATGGGAATTGAGAATGCATTTGGCGGTTGGAGAATAGAAATTTCATTCAATTTTCTTATTTTTACAATATTTTTCTCTTTCGTTGGTGATAATCGACTCACCTTATACACGTTAGGATTTTTTTTGGGATCCGTCAAGACGTCGAATGCGGTATAAAGTTGATTGAGCATATTGACAATTTTCATAGCGCCGCTGGAATCAGTGTGAGCGGCGCAATAAGCGCCGAAACCGACGATTCCGGAGAATAATAGCGTTACGCAGTCGTATTTCTTCGCTGGAACTGGCCTGGAGTGTCTCAATTCACTCGCCACGGAGATCGGAAGAACCGAGTAAAGTAATCTGCATAAAAAGACAGAGAGAAGAAATATGAAATAGGAAAATGAAAAGGATGAACGTCGTCTAGACTATATTAAAAAGGGAATATACGACAAAAGGGCGCTTTTTTCTGCTCCCATTCCTTCATCGCGACTTTTATTTTATCCTTCACGTGGGGAATCCGAGATCATAAATTTTACTAGAGATGGGTGACGTCTTATCGCTGACTACGAAGTCGATGTTCCTGTCACCGATAATTGATTAATAACACCGACATATCCGTGCTTTTAAGAGAGAAAACGTCGACATCATCTCGCTTTATCTTCAATTGACGCGAACTATCAGCCAAAATATCAGCTTTTGAAATTTTTGAAAGGGAGAATATATGTAGTTTTCTATGGTGTAGTTATTAATATTTTATTATAATAGCGTCGAATGTGTCAGTTTTTCAGTCATTCCATATATTTAAAGGAGAACTTTTAGTCGCAGGATCTTTTAATTGGATGCATGAATTTGGAATATAAAAATTCCTTCATTTTTTTGGATTATAAAAATTCCTCTTGTGATTTGTAATTTTTTGTAATTTGCACTAATATTTTTGTAATAATTTTTGTAAAACGGGAGAATCGTAAAATTTCAAAATCTCCTTGTAACTTTCTCTCGCACCTTCTAAGACACGTAGAGACTACTTGAAAACTGTACCTATCTGTCTTTTGCTTCTCTCCATCCAGTTCCCGATACGTTTGCTGGAGCTTGTCGGTAAGCAACTCTAAGTTCCTTGTGAGCTTATAATCCGCTTCGAATTGCTCAGACATTAGTACTAAGTCCCTTGTTGCATCGTGAAGTGGCACGTCACTTAGGTACAATCCCCGTCTGTGAATGAAACTTCAGTTAAAACTCCCGTGTTTTATTATTTTATAGCGTATGAAAAAAAATTATTATTTCAATTTTGGATAGAAATGCGTTGACGTAAATTTCAACATTAACGTATTACTAACTATAAAAATGAAAATACTATAAATTTCGATATTTCGAAGATAATAATGCAAAACGACGGAGCAAAATTCGAATTTGAAGAATTGCCAATTTTGGACACTCAAATTTGAATACAGTTACGGTATTTTTTCTTTTGTGTCATTTGCGCTATGAAATCAACGGAACAATAATATTGGAAGTATATCTGACAAATTGTCTTGTCGTGCCTATTAACGGCATATCGTCGACGAAACAATGCAAATTTCTCGCCGATAACACGACGCGGAAAATCAAATTAATATATAGAGTGTACGTGTGTATGACTGGCAGAGAAATTAATTATGTACGAGGTTCTATAATCTCTAAACGTTAGTGTAATTATATTTTCCAAGAGCATAATAGAAATGGAAGTTTCAATTTCACAATAAACACGGCAATCTCCCTGCAGGGATGTCCTATCGGCTTAAGCCAACAGTATCAGCAGCAGGAGCTTTCGTCTTTCTTTCAAGTAACCCAAGAAAATGAAAGAAGGATGGATATAGCACAAATGGTTGTTGTAGTAAGCAAATTTAATTGTCTCCTCCATTATTCCACGCCTACGGGTCTTTGATATGATATCCTCCGTTTTCTGCATAAGAAACTCCAATTTGTAATTCGATACATTTCTAATGCCTCCGCGATATATTTAGTCGTTATAAATAGGTTTCAAGCCGACTTCCAAATTTAATTGAAAGGCTAAGACGTGTCATGATTTAAGAAAATTGTTGAAAGTGTTATAAAAAAAAAGGAAAATGAATATAGGAGCGGCGGCAGAAGAAGAATGCTTTGTCGTGTGAAGAAGCTACTTTCAACCATCTACGTAGCAAAAAATTACCACTTACGAGGGAAGAGATTTTCTGGATAAAAAGCGGCTTTTCTTACAAGAAATCTTTTTTTTTTTATTCAGTGACTGAGTTCCCCTATAATCTCTAGGAAAATTTATTCGATGTCTGTTTTTGTCCAAAATGGAATAACGGTGGTAAAAAATTTCCGATCCTAGAAATTTATGTAACTGGAGAATTCTTTTTCGTGGATGATTTAATAATAGGCAAATTTGAAACTATTTCAAATTCGATTTTTTTTTTAGAAATTCGTTTCAGATATTCTTTAACAAAATTTTCAAATTTTCTCACAGAAATTCTTTCGTTTAGTTTCAGTAAATATATTTATTTTTTGCAATAAGTGTAAAGCTGAATCAATGGATTGAAAATTTTGACTAATTTCGTCGTAAAATTTTCAAGTACTTTTTGAGACTTTTGTGTCGGATGCTGAATTTCGTTTTGACGATGAAACTCTACAACTTCCTTGGACTGTTTCGAATGCTTTCTATTTGTAAATACGTTCTCCTTTTAAATACCATCCTTTCAAAATTGGCAGGTACCCGTAAGAGCAGGAAAACAGTTAACGATTCACATTTCTGTGACTTTCTTTACTATTCCTTGAAATTATGAATTCAAGCAACGCAGCATTTTGTTGCAAAAGAAATCACGCCTTCGTTCTTTTCTAGTATTTAACATTTCAAAAAACTCAGATTCTCTTTACGGTCTTAAATGTTTCGTAGACAAAAAATTCTAAACTGAGGACAAAATCGCATTTAAGAAACTTTCAAAATTGCTTTCGGATTTCGAAACAGTCTTGTCCTCGATACAAGAATAATCTCATTGTCATTATTTTCGGTAATTAATATTTAAAAATATCCAATTCTAATTGATTTGAAAGTCCTTAAAAATACGACCTTCAAACTTATCTTCTAATTAATAGAATATTGTGTTGATGATTTAGAATAAATCTAATTGACATTATTTTCTAGTAATTAGCGTCTAATAAATTTGTTTAGGAAACGAAAAGAACCGATAGTTTGCAATATTACGATAGTTTGCAATATTATTTTTGGGCAATTAAGGTACCGAAAATGTCAAATTCAACTTTATCAAGAATTCCAAATGACCCACAAGTCTTGAAGAAGGTAAGAAGCAAGTAAATGCTCATCTGGAAAGAACTTTCCAAATCGTTCCCCAATTATAGAAACGATGAAGTAACTCTGGTTTTCGTAACAAAAAAATTCTGGCAAGTATTATCATCTTTTACATGTTTGTTTTTTTACAAAGTGAGAATGGGAAAGAGAAAGTTTCGCTGTGCAGTCTAAATGAAATATCGCGGGACACTAATTTACAGTATTTTAAGGAGAGAATCTATACACGAATATACGTTCGTCTTTGTTCTCTTTAAAAGAATGCTACTGTTAAAATTTCAAATATGGGAAGATTTGAAACGCTGAAAGCTTGAAACTCGGTTGGAGTAATGGAATATGTGGTATTATCTGTATTTGCATGACAGTGGGTATAACAGTCTATGGAAGATTTTGTAATTCAAATGAAACGTGGTCTACACGTTTAACATTGTTCTCTCCTAATGTACGAGGGAACAGAATTTCGATGTAACTACATATTCACGTATTTGTATGAATAATACGATGCTTAAAGACGAGTTTCGAAAATGAATTAATTACTCTCAGATTTTGCCCCTAATGTACTGCACAAAGACCAAATTTTCTGTATATAAATAGGATATACATACAAGATCATTTGTGGTATGGATTAATGTTTGTATCTTTAGAGATATTTCCAATATATTTATAAGGTGCATTAATATATTTTTGCGATAAAAGGTAATATAAAAAATGATTCTATGCAGTTCATGGGAACCTCATTGTGTTTAATTATGAATTTTATTCATAAAATATGCCAAGTTACACATTCGACGTTTATCAAAAATATTTGTAGTCTATAATAATTTGTAAATTTAAATTGAAGTGTCTTTTATATTAAAAACGATTTCATTGAGTTGTGATGGAAATTCTGTGTGTATCAATAAATTTCACAATATTAAAATTCCGGTCTATCTCCTGGATTTTCGGAATATTTCAAAACACAACAATTGGAAAATCGTCGAATTTTTATTATTTTGTATAAAAAACGCCTTGATATGCATTGAAGCATCCTTTCATTTTAATATAAATTCAACAAGATTCAGTCCTGTTAAATTTTATATTATACCGGATTTATATATTCCATATTGTATCCGATATACTTTTTGCACTGAAACGCGAGGACTTTGAATATTTCATAGCAATTTCTTGCCACAGGAACTTACGTTTCGTGCTGTTACTGCTGAGCAGAATAAGAAGTAACTTACTATATTTTTCTATGTACGTATTTTTCAAAATCTTATGTAAATCGGTAAAATCAATACATACCTTGTTAAATCGTCCAGATTCATAACGCTTGGATAACACAGGAATATCACACAGTCGGACTCCGGAATGTACAGCATTTGACCCTGCGGTGGAAAAAATTCAGGCAACTCAAGTTCAACTGGTGTTTTTCAGGCAAAAAAGTCTTTAAAATTAAATATAACCGGAAGGCAGAAAAAATAAAAATTTCGAATATCAAATACTACACAAATAATCTCGATTATAGTAAAAGTCATTTATAATCACGATAAATATCTGTTTTTTCTGCCACTTATATAATATATCTGGATGATATCATCGACAATGTTGTGTTTAAAAAAACAGCAAATGAATGAGGAGCTTACTTTTAAACGCAACGTGGAATATTCCTCGGAAGCTTCGACGTACATGACTCCTTTTTTGGTTTTTAATACATAAACTGTGTTGATATGAGAGAGAATGTTTTCAAACGTCAATTCTAAGTGAGGTCTCACCTGAAAAATTGATTAGCAAAATATTTAAGAAATCGGATAATTCGGAAATGATTTGTCCCCAATTTGGTCGTGTTTTTCTTAAAATCACTAATTAGTACGAAATTGAAGATCCGATTTTTGTCATTAAAAGAAAGCGAATCTTCTCGAATAGAAATATTTTTGGAAATTTCTTCGAAATTGCTTTGGAAAAATAAGAAGAAAATAATGTTTTTTATATCAAATTATCGACTGTAATAGAGGAAGCTCGATTTTGTTATATTACAATATTAATATTATAATTTTAATAATAGTTTTTTCAGAGAAGTATAATATCTACAAATATTGTATAAAAGCATCAATAATCAATATTAATTATTTGTTTCAATAAATCCTTTCAACCGAATGAAATTAATTTTGGAGTAAAATTTTTTCCACGAGTTCTCACTGCGTCGAATCTTGCAAACTCGTCCAAATTACCCTAACGTGAGCAACTTGGCTACCCACTGAAAACTTCAGACTCGCCTCCTTTTAATACCCAAATACCCAAAACCATCACAATTCTAATAACGAACAACTTACTGTTAAGAGAATATCATTTAATTTACAAACACCAGTGGAAACTTGCGGAATAACTCTCGTAATCGTACATCCAGTTTGTACTATGGTAAGCTCCCGATTAAACATCAAATGGAATGGAAACACTCGACAAAATGTTACCGGACTAACTTTCGGCTCTGAAATCAAATAGTTTGCGTGAACCTCCTCTCCTTCGAGCAACTATTGCGCTTTTATTTCAATCCCTAAGTCTTTAACATCCAGTTTGTGAGAAACTATTTCGATACCAGCGATATTTTTCGCAGCGAGAGAAAGAAAATAAAAGAAATGCCGAACTAGCTTCCAACGACTTGATCGTTAAAGTCTTCATTATCCAAGGAAATAACTAAAGCCCTGCTTTGCTCTCTCTTTTCTCCTTTTGCTTTTTCTAATGTGCACAGAGTAGGTGCTCGCTAGCGCACACTTCATTCATTTTCGTTGGACAAATTGAATAAACCTTTACACCCCCGACTTTATGGACGGAGAACTTTTCTTCCACCTTCTCTCCTTTTTTGTACACATAATATACTTAAAGAACTTTTAAGACACTTTTAATTTCTTAGATGAAGATATTATTCAAGCTTACACTAATGTTTTTTTTTCTTTTCCTCATGAATAATTCAGTAATTAAATTAGAACGGGGAATTAACGTTTCGTGCCTCCAGTTGAAATTCATTCTTCCTCCTACATTTTTTTTCACTTCGAGGCATTTATTTTGGCGTGGTTTTATTAAGTCAAATGCGAAATGCTCCCATTTCGTGTCACGATAAATGCAGTCTTTGAAAGCTGATTTAGGAAGGTCTTCGCTGAATTTTACAAACTTCCGTTTTTTCGTTAATTTAAGTATTTCTCTATCGTGTTGAATGTGTCATAATTAAAAAATGTCGATACGGAAATTGGGAAAAATTTATAAAACTCTCTATTTCAGAGACCATTTTTTTCCCCTCGAATCAATCTCAGCCCATTCGGATTAATAAAATTTCCTTGAATAAATAAAGCTGATCTTGAAAACGTGAGACGGCATATTTGCACGGAAGATTTGATACAATCATAAAATGAACTCGCATTTCTCACGGCGAAATATACGACTTGCACTGAATTAATGGGAGTTTCATTGGTCGTATAATTCTTTCATTTATTCCAAGTTATACTCGTTAAATCGCTGAATTAACTAATACCTCTTCTGAAATTCATATTTCTGAATGGATCACTGACAATGAGACGAAAATGTGGTCGAAAGAGACCTCAAGCGGAATTCTATAGTAACCGGAACCTTGATTCTGTTACCCCAGCTTCAGTCTGATTGCTACAACTGTAACAGCGCTTGAGATTATTGCGAGTGGGTTTTTAGTTGAAGTCTCTTTTAACTATTTCTCTTGCGAGTAATTCCATCACGTTTATATGATTTTTTTGCGGATAATTAATTGTCGCTTTCAAGTATGAAGGGGTTTGTGCCGAGTTTTTAATTTCTGCGGAGTCAAAATATAACACATCAGACTTTCCCGGAAGAGTTCCAGGCAATCTGAGGGAAATATGTATCAAAAGATGAGCATACCTACGGATAAAGTCTCCAAATCCGCTATCATAGGTTTCGAAACAACCCCTGGTCCGGAAGTGTCGGTTATCAGAAATTGTACATGATCGCATTCGCTCTTCGTTTTTAATATTTTCATGTCGACATCTGTGTTGTGCAATTTCTTAGCTACAGTCTGGAAATAGAAAAAAAGGTTTTCTTATTCTCTCTATTTTATTTGTATCAAATTTTGAGATTTAAAATTTTTCAAAATCATATTAATCATATTCATTCCATAGCAATTACATAATTGGGAAATTCTAAATTTCGAACAGAATGTTAAAAATATGTAGTTTGTGACAGCTTCTAGAAGAAATCGCACGAAAATAATAAATTTGTCAGTTTTTTCATTTTATTTATTTAGAATTATTAATTTTTTATTTTGAAACTTCTACGATAAGTTTTTACTTTGCGTATTTTTATTTATTTTTGTAAATCTATTGATTGCAAAAACAAGAAATATTATAATTACTTTTATCCTGAAAAAATTCTCTCCGGCACAGATAATAAAATTCCAAGTAACGTACCTTTACGATTCCGATCACAATATGCTCCAATCCTGGTCGGTCTGAATAATAATGTAACACTAAAGCTCCGTCCTCCGATCTTTCGGTACATCTGAAAGAAGGTGCTCTCATTCCGGGATACAACGTTCCCAGATGGTCATGAAGGGCGTCCAAATTCTGCAACAGGAAGTTTTCCAATCCTCTTCACTTGTTTACTGAATTTCACGACTTTCCTTCCGATCTCTAAACAATTGTGCAATTTCTAACGTTACTCTCAAAACAAAAACTGACGCTCCTCCGAAGCTGTAACACGAAAGGTACTAAATTTCAAGTCCCTTGATATCGAAAATTTCAATTTGCTAGAGTAGACTCGAATTTAAGTCGTGAAAAAATAAATATCAAAATTCTCTAATTCCTTGACACGGAAAATTGCAATTTTTTGAAATATAATTTAATTTGAAACACAAAACAATACGAAAATTCTTTAATTTTGTATAAGTTCAGATTCAGTTTAAGCACCAAATTAAATAATCACGATTAAGTTCGAATAGATTGTACCGATTACGAATTTTGAAAATATTATTTTAAAACTATTTAATAATGTCGGTTTTTAATTTGAAAATAGGAAAATATTAATAATTCAGCAAATTTTTGAAAGCTTAAATAAGTCTTGGCATTTATTATAATAATAAATTGCAAGGAAATATTTAATTAATATTTATGCCTCTAGGGTGTAAATAATTATTTCCTTGAATATTGAAAGAAGTAAATCTAATCGTCAAGCCTGGATCCCCCTTTTTTTCAAGAGTGTAAATAATATAGCGGTGTGATAATATATTATTACCCCTCGTCCGTTTATTCCCTGAGTATGAAGTATAAAATATTACACGAAAAGCTGGAATAAAGAAAGATAAAGTTTAGTAGGAAAGGAACAAAAGTTTTTGCTTTTTTTTTTACCACTTCTGTCTTTTATTCTTCTTTCTTTTTGAGACAAATATTAAGTACCGGAACGTGTGACTACTTCTGCAGAAGGGTCAAAGCTTAAGTAGAAAATGTTCAGTAATGGACTTCCTCTGCAAGGAAGAAAGAAAGAGACAAAGCGAGGGAAAAAGTAGAAAATGCCATGACGTACTTTTACCTGACACTTACTACTATCACTATTAGCACTCTTGTCTCACCATTACCACAGTGTACTGTCTCGAGAAACTACGCACTCTTATTTTCGTAACGCATTTTTCTCGTTCTTTGAGTTACTTAGAATTTAACATCCACAGTCCGCCATCCCTCTTTATTTTTATTAAAATTTCGCGTCGCAAGATCATAAGAAAAAAATGTTCCTATGTCTTAAGAGATGTTGTTTTTTTTTGTAATTTAAAATTTCGTACTGATAAATAAAACCCAAAGAATTCTCGTCAAAAATTGTTTGGATACGGGGAGAAATATTTGATACCCAATTAAAATTGTCGTGCTATTCATTTAAATGCAATTGTGTCGTAGTTGTTTCAACCACACACTGTAATTAGGTCCCATGCCATACAGGGTGCATTTACCCCGTGTCTGCTTTAAGGTCAAGAGTTTGGATCGATGGCCTGAATTGTTCTTAAGTCGCGGAAATTGGTAAGAGCGTAAAATAATGTCACTGAAAGTTACTGGATTTCAAACACCTTTACTTTTATTTCACGGCAGAAATTTTTCCTTCCCAAATCGAATTGGATCCATCCCGAAACTGGCACGGAAATTCCCCTTCAAAAATCTCTGAATTAGAAAAAAGTTTTTAATGTTGCAAAAGTTCCATAAACTTCGACCACACGCAACGCATAAGGTTTTAGCGCAAGGTTGCTAAAAAAAATACTAAGAAATGCCAACGTGTATAAAAAAAATAATTGTTAAAATGAAATTTTTATAGGGATAAAAGTGAATTATAATTATCATTTTCACATAAACAGCAAATTTTAATACTTTTATTAAGATCGAGTAATTTCTCAATTTTTACATTGCGATAGAACAATAACTATGGCATAGTAAAATTTACTACATGCTGGAATTTTTTTTCGCCTACGTACGCGTTTTAATACCGGTACTCGAAGTTCTCGAAATTCCTCATTGATCTTGAGAAGCATCGAAAATCGCCCCCATGTGCATCGTCGGCACTGTCTTTTGCTGCAAATGCTCAGCAGTGCAGCCTAGACCTATTGAAACTTTACTTTACTCAAGACTGCAGCTCACCTGTGCATCTTCTGGAAACTTTGGAGGACGGGGACGGGAACAACAGCAACCAACAACAATAACAATTAACGCTACTTGATAGGAAGTTTGATAGGAGAGCAAAGTCCCGATATAATTTATCCTAGAAAATGTTACTATATTCATCGTCCTCCCGCCCCTGTTTCGATGTTTCTATTTTCCCCGTCTCCAACCCCTACTGCTGTTGTACCGTCAACGTGCATTGAACATAATCACTTGGAACAACCCTCCCACTTTGAGCATATTTAGGCGCTTGGGGGCTGCCGCAAAGACAAACGTCTAGAAATCGGCGACTTTTTCTTTAGGTGTACACGCGTCCCGTCCAAATATATCCCGAAGGAAAGATGGCATCTCCTTTTTCCCCTTTTCCTGTACGTTTTACTCTCCCTCCCTTTTTTCATCTATTGGTATAAGAAAACTAGAGTTGGCTTGACTCGATTGCACGGTTTGCTTGCTTACTCCTCGGGAAATGAGTTTATTCGCTTCTCCTCGTTTGTTAGCTATGTAATCGCATTAGGATAGATCAAATTTAAAACTCTACCTACCTATCTACCTACTATCTATCCGACGGTAAAGGGAATGTAGTCCTGTGATTCAATAAAAACTGATCCTTTCCTAGGGAGATGCTATAGATTTCAATCCGATGGAGTTCAATTTTGTAGTGACTTTTTGTTCAATAGAAAAAAAGGAAAGGCGGAAAGCGCATTGCAGTGTTTCGACGCAGAACGTCCTGTTTCCGGTAATTACAGGAAAATTACCGAGGCGAATTTTGAGAAGTTTGGAAATTCCAAAATTGTGGATTTTTGTTCTTCCTACGCTCTCTAATGTATCAGAAACATTTTTACGCAAGGAACAGAATTTCTTATGAAAATCAGTATATAATGTGATTCAATAAAAATTGATTACTTCCTACAGAGACGCTATAGATTTGAATCCGATGGAGTTCGATTTTATAGTGTCTTTTTGTTCAATAGGAAAAAAGAAAAAGTGGGAGGTGCATTGCAGTGTTTCCATGCAGAAGGTTCTGGTTCCAGTAAAAAGAAATTGACGAGCTTAGCGGGAATTCGATGATTGCACTTCGATGTTTACTTTGACAACATTTCATTCGCTGACTGAAGTGCGGCTAGCTCATGATAATCTCATTGCAGGCACAGGAGTTTGTGGTATCACAGCAATGCCCGAGGGTCTATTAACTCGAGCTGTCGCAACTCGCTACTTGTGAAATTCATTTGAAAAGGTTTACGAGCCGTTTTGCGGACGAACAACAAAGATTCACAGCATTACGGTGACAAGAGAGTGTCTTACCTGTAAAAAATCCCTCGGGGTGGCGCCCAGAACTTGTAGGATTTTGTCGTAACCGGAGTCCTGACAAAATTCAAAAAACATGCGGCCGAAGAGTTCGAGAATTTCGTTGGCTGGAATATCTGGAATACAAATTATTCCGTGAATAAATATTATTTAGAAAAATTCTCGCATTGTTTATACGAATATTTTGAAAATCTGAAATTAAGATCTTCTTTTTGTCAATTTTTCCAAGAAATGTCAAATTCAAACGAACAAAAGTATTTTTAATTAAGTAAAAAAATATTTATTCGTTATTAATAAAATTGAACCATTTTCGGATCAATTTTCCTGAATATTACATCAACGAAAGTTTTCTTTTATCACGAATTGACTTCAGTCAAGCTAATAACACAGTTTAACGTTAATTCTATAAAGTTGCTAAATGTTTGGTAATATTATTAATTAACAAAGTAATTCATATGGGAATTTCTAAACATACGCTATTCAACTATTAATTGTTCGCGTTTTCACCCCTTTGGTATTAGCATCGTATTATCAGGTAAATGTCGGGAAATGAACCGTTCACGCGAGTGCACCACTTTAATAAATCAGTGATCCCTGTATGTTACAACGGGGATTAATAGTCACTCAACGTCAATTCTGCGTTTTCCTGATTGTCATACTTTATTATCTGCCATGAAAATCAATTGGCGGGAAAAGAATACGCCCAGGCCTTTGTTTTTAATTCTCGCTGATTTAATGTTTTCATTTAAGCAATGAAACTCGTCTTTCGTCTGTGTTTCAATTCATTTTATGACAGAAAAGTGGATATCCAGATTAACGAGGTTTATCGATTACGAGCAATTTTAAGCATAACCAAATTATTTACGTGGTGTTTATTTATACGCTGTTATTATTTATAGAAAAATTTACAACTCGTAACGAAACTGGGAATGTTTCATATCGAGATTAAAATTATTTATAACTTTTTAAATGTGAAATATCAAAATTCTCCCGCGTTGCGGTAATATTCGTAAATATGTCAAGAATACGTACTCAATCGGTTAACAGCAGCTGATATCAGGTTGTAGGTAATTTCGTCATCGTAAATTTGTCGAACCAGAAATTGTCCCTCCATATTTACAGTAGCGTCTTTCCTAAAACGAAAAAAAATAAATAAATAAATAAATAAATACAGACAAACAAAATTCAACAATACAGCTTTAGTATAAACGTCGAAACATGGGAATGGGAATTCCCTTGCGGTAGGAAAGACATCGTCACTGTAATTATAGTAATCTCGGCGAAATTATACACCTCCGCAAAATATTATCACGTGGAATTAAGAATACCAGGCGGAGATTCATTTGTGAGTTCGTTTAAACGTCACGAACAATGCCGTAGAAAGGAAACTGTAACATCCTCCCATTGAAAAACACTAAACAATGACATTTGAAATTAGCAGAAGAACTCTTCTTCGGATTCTTACTTGACTGTCGTTTCTTTAATTATTATTAACCCCTTTAATTGCTATCAAATGAATGAGGTACTGTTAGAAGAGTATTTTAATTGTTTCTCCTACGAAGTACTCGATTCCTTCGACAGACGAGACGTGCCTTCTGGTGACTAACGAATTTAATCGCGTCTTTTTTTTTTTGTAAAAACCCTGGCAAGAGTCTAAAATAAATTATCGACCTGAAACCTTCCAGCTGAAAATTTAATTTAGTATTGACATTTTTAATGAACTTTCAATTGGAATTAATATTTGGATTTTTACGTTTGATTGAATTATTTTGACGTATATTATTATTGATAAATTATACGGCTGTTCACAATAAGAATATTAAAAAACAGTTATTAAATAATAATCTCGTTAATGGGCGAAATACGAGCGATTGTTCATCTCTTGTTCATATTGTTGGCTCTGTCATAAAAGCACTTGTTACAATTTTATAACGATAATAATAACAGCAGCGATAATTCAAATCGAGTATTTTGCTCTTCAATACAATGATGAAAAAATACGTGCTGGGAATTTTACGATATCATGAAATTTCGTAATAAAACGTAGGAAGGATGAAAGAGGAGAAGGATCAAAAAAGGGAGAGAGGGGGGGGGGGGGGGGATAGACGGAGAAAAAGAAAGAGAAAGCGAGAAAAAATCATAAAAGTAAAAGGAGAGACGATATCATTTGTTATGAATAAAAGTTTTAGCTCTTTTTCGTAGGTTTGCGTTCAATTCTGCAAATAGACGGTAGAAAAGATGCATAATGCATCGAAGCATTGCTATGCAAATATATAATGTATTTAAATTTTATCGGTAGTACTCGAAACCAATAGTAGTTTTCTCTTTCACTTTCGATGTGAAAAGGCAGAAGATTTCGCCCTTTTTGTTTCTTCTTCTATTTACTACTTGTATTATGTACTCTCTTTACTGTTTTCCGTTGTAACTTTGCTCGAACATAAAAGGACGCGATAAGGAACACGCACGATGATATTAACCATCGAAAATATGGAAATTTTCAATTTTGCTACAGATCTGATGGATTAGATTTTTGGAAGATAAGAAGTATACGCTGGAGTAGACCCGTACTTGCATAGATATAAATATGCTATAAAATGTATTGTCCAATATGATATAACTTTTGTATATAAAAATATATATCTTTCAATTTATTTCAATATATCCACATATATGTGTAAAATATACTAATAAATACTTCACCTAATATTTTCTAGTTGGTTCACCTAAAATGTATTTTTCAATTATAATTTATTACATCAAAATTAAAAACTATAAATTTCGATTGTCCTCACACGTAAATCTTTGTATCCGAATATAACAACATACATTAGCTTATACCTCCAGCCATATCTTTCCGTGAAGCGAAACAATTTCCCGGACGGTCTCTCGGTGCAGCTTTAACTTGCATGCAGGGTGCATACTGTATGCGTTCATCAGTATCATCACCATCATCATTATAAACATCGTAATATCGCGGTCAGCCCGAAGACTAGTTTGATGCAACTTTATAATTCAAGGTTGCATGTAGATGGGAATAATAATGATGCGGTTTCCGCGTTGCCTCCCGCATGGCAGTTGGTCCGAGCGGTATTAGACTTTTTGATGATGTGACCACGGTTTAAAGTGAATTCCGAACCCTCAAAACTACGGCAGCAACTCTATAGGAAAAGTTTCCCCGTGTTGGGAAATTGTTTCGTGACCGTTTCACCACGGCAACGGGAACGGAACCTACGATCCGGTCATCCTGTAACCCCTGGGACCGCGAGCGTGGAGAACCTTTCTGCTCGAAACTTCTCCCGGGTATAAGACAAACAACCTCTTAGTAACAAAAAAGAGGAAACAGTATAAATTGAAATGGACCGTGGAAGGAAAGTAGGATTCAAGGGTTGTAAATATTGAAACGTTGAATAATAATGCGAGAGGTAAGGAAATAGGGACAGTCTCTGAGCTTCAAATCCTTTCGATGTTAAGCAACAGATACGACGTTATATGTTGCATTATTCTTTTTTGTTCGGGAGAAAAGAGAGGAAAAAAAAATAGGTTTAAGTGCTTCGCTTCCGTCAGGTAAAGCTGGTATACTTAAAGGTTGCGGAAAACAGAACGGGTCTCTATAGGGAAGGAAAAAGAAAGGGAAAGAGGAATACACCGCAACTTTGAATCCACAATGGAAAAAGTACGGCTTCAGTCACTACCACTAATATGAGTATTTGTATTTCAAGGAAGATCGTACAGTATGCTTTTTGTAATAGACAAAAAGTCCACCAACCTCCTTCACATTTAGCATATTTCACCGCTGCTCGAATACACAATTTGCTTAAATATTTGTTTCCAACGTCACGGTAATCATGAAGATCGAGTAAATGTTTGCTGACATTTTTCAGCGGGACGAGAAATCGGGGGAATACAATCGAGAAAGAAAGTATCAAGACGGACAAACATTACGTGATTATTAGAAAGAGTCTTTTCCGCTTTCATTTTTCGCATTATTGTGTAAAGGATTGTTTTTTTTTTAAGAAAAGATCGTATTATTTTCTAATTTTGATATTAGAAACTTGGCATTTTTTATTACTACTTTTATATAATTATCACTATTAATATTATTTCTGTTGTTATTATAATATTCCTAATTTCCTATTTCAATGCTTCGAAAATTGAAATACATGAATTTTCGCTTAATTTTGATTTTGGGTTAACATCGAATCGAAAATTCGTATATTTTATGGTGAATTTTGGAAAAATTGTAAATTTCAAAAATGTCCATTTTTAGTCCTTTCTATTTTTTTCTAAAATCTTATTAACGTGAAAACAGTCGCTTGGAAAAAATACTATTATGTAGTTTAATGATAAGCAAAAATACTTTTACACAAATACAAGAATTTCTTGTAAAAATCAGTCAATAATTCTCATTCAATAAATCATTTTGGTTGATGCTAGAAAAGTAGTTGAATCAGGAAAACTGTTTGAATGGCGTATATCTCAGGAATTAGAAATTTAGCGGAATAAAAAAATCAGTGTTTGATACTAAATTAATTAGAAAATACCGCGGTGGCTTCTTCCTTTTCGCGCAACTAGTGTTGCAATAATAATTGAATATCGGCTTGTTATTTTATTTTCTTCGGAGTCTAAAATAAATTAGAACTGATATAACATTTATCTCTGGGAAGAAACTAATTAAAAATAAATGCTAAAATGAGGAAAAATAGAGGCAGAGAGAAACGACGGAGAAGCAAGTAAGGTTTCGTTAAGTGTGAGGTCAAAAGCACGTTATAAAAACTACAGCAGATAATTTTATACGGCCAAGCGTATTACAGGTGTGTATTTTTAGATGAATATGTACGGGCTATTTTGCGGAACTTGGGAACCTCATTTCACACGAGGTGTATAAAAGTACTTCTGTTACTTTCATTCCTTTTTTCCTCCGCTTCTAGCTTTTGTTCATTATTATTTTCGAGTGTTAACTCAGTAACATACTTTCCCTCTCTAACCCACTCTTGAAAGCTAAGGCTTTAGATTTTTCGACGTCTGTTGTTTACTACATTCCTTTATTCTTGGACATATCCCCTACGTATTCCGTGCAGACATTTTTTAAGTGGTTACGTTTAATCTCCATTCATATATAATAATATCGCATCTTTATACGTGTATACATTTTTTACAAAGGAATCCGCTTCAACGCTAATTGCTCCTCTATTGACTGCGAGATGCGATTCATTCGGTATTGAAAAGAAAAGTGAATGTAACTCAATAGAATTACTTGCTCTCGGACTTCCACGTGAGATTGCAAAATTTGCGACGTTTTGTTAAAATTTCTATGAAGTTTCAAAATAATTCATAGTGAACAGTGCTACAAAAATCAACAAACAAGTCCTGAAATTTAACTAAAGAAGCAGTAAGTTGAAACGCAAAATCGATTTTTGTAATAAACATTTGCATTTTTCATCTTAAGTATTATTTTCATAAAGAAAAATATAAAATTTAGAAAGTTTCTTGTAACTTTCATAATTTTTATATGTAATTTCATTATTTTTCCTCTGGTGACCCTTTTCTTTTGTTAAAAATATTTTCTCTGTGAATAAAACTTTTACGTATCTCGAGACATTTTATTTCCTTTTACGAATAAATGTCGTCCATATTTTATATAAATTTGTAGAAATAATCGTTGGATCTGTCATATCGAAATAGTGTTAGCAGAAGTCACCCCATTTTATCTTCAATTAGAATAAATTCTGAATGAAGAATTTAGAACGACTTCGGTGACAGTATTGATTAATAATTAATAGTAGGTAAGATAGGAATGTGCAGATTCTCCCAATTTCAAAAACGGATACGAGAAAATCGAAACGGGCCCAAATTATGCAAAATTCGAGCACAACTTTCCTCATTTGATGACAGTTGTAGCACCTGGAGCCGAAAGTCCAGTAAGTACAGGTGACTCTCGAATCCCACGCGTCTGTTTGATCACGTGGTTGTAAATAAACATCACACATACATGGCGTACATGAAACTCATTGTTTCTGGTACCAAAACAACACTTTATTAGCGATATAACTGCCCCCTTAATTTTAATGTAAATCAATAAAGGGCTTTTTAACAACAACAGCAACCAACGATCACGGGTAATTGTTGTTCCAATAGAACCGAGGGACCCTTTCTTCCTGGTATAAAGCAATTAGCATTCGCGTCCCGTTTTCAAAGAAAGGTGTAATTGAAAAATAATTTGATTTCTCGGGGAAATTGACTTATACCTACTTTATTGCTTCCCATGTTTCGCTGTCGAAGGTCTTCACAACGAGAAGTTCCAGGGCATAATTCACAAAACCATACTGCACAGAAAACAGAAAATCGGCATTAACACTCAGAATTACTGGAAAACAATTGTTGAAAATCAAAGAAAATTTCGACGTATTTATTTTGAAGTTGAAAACGTTGAAACGTACCATGTTTGATGGATCGTGTGCTCTTCCACGTATTCCTCCGTCCAACGATGCGGCAATCCGGGTGATTGTCGTATGTCTCCGTAGATTTATTCACCGGGACACGGAGATGAAAATCGCCACGAATGGTGGACTGATTTTTTCTGTTGTTGTTATTATTCCATTCGAAATTGCCATGAGAGCCGTGTTTACCTCGTGCTCACGAGCCGCGTACTGGAAGCGACTCCAGTGGGTTCATAGGAGACGATAAGTATCGATTTTACAATACAACCCTTAACTGCGCCACCTACATTTCAACCCTCTGTAACAAATTCTAGAGGTTTGAGCTTTTTTTCTTGCCGACGTAAACCTGCTTTTTACGAAACGCAATTTCGTATATTATTTAGTTTTCATATTATTCCAAATTAAGTTGATTCGAC
This sequence comes from Gasteruption jaculator, assembly GCA_949825005.1. Taxonomy (NCBI): domain Eukaryota; kingdom Metazoa; phylum Arthropoda; class Insecta; order Hymenoptera; family Gasteruptiidae; genus Gasteruption; species Gasteruption jaculator. Next base: position 13,898,444 of record OX463765.1, on the reverse strand, counting down.
ACGTCGCCTCTCGTCCATTTTCTCCCGAAACGATAGTATCCCACATTGCGTCGAGAATATTTGTATTATAAAATTCGGAGAGTATGGAAAATAAAGACGAGAAGTTTCGAAACATTTTCTTACCCTTTTCGGAGTAGGTGTTTCATAAATTTGATTTTGAATCCTCTCCATAACGAGCTCGCGATTTTTTTTCTCCGAAAACGCCACTTTCTGAAGATTGCAATTTTTTTTCGAAATAAACAGAACGAAAAATTAAGCAAATGTAATTTTTTAAAGTGCAACTCTTCGTAAAATTGTCGGAAAATTTTCTACAAAGGAAAGCAAAGTAATGATTCCCATTGAAAACAACCGAAGTGTTGTGGAATCCAATTCTTTCATCTTATTTTTCATGAGATTACAATTCAATCTTTTAAAATCATATTTCCTGCTTAATCCTTTGCACAATAGAGTCGGAAAAGAGGAATTGGAAATCGCATTGTTCTGCGGAGAAAACCCGGAACGCTCCAAAAATATAGAAAATGACATTCCCACTTAATCCCTTCGTTTAGCGAATCTCGGTTTCGCTGAGATCTCATTTTAATTAAAATTCCTTTAATCGCATCTCTTTAAACACATGTGTTTTTTTATTTTTCTATTCTTTTTTTTTTATAATGTATTGACCCAGACTCGTTCTGGATCATGACTCCGGTTAATGGCTCGAATGTCCTTAAATTTCGGTTCCGAATTGCACGCGCGAAATAGCAGTGGCAAAAAAAAAATACGAAAAACAAATTGAAGAGAAGAAATGAGGGTGGAAATCCGTAAGAAGCCCTCAAGAGTGAAATAAAATTCTCTCATCTTCCTCCTTTCGCTAGGAAGTTTGTATATGCAAGTTAATTTTTTATGAGCCGCTAGTGAGCATTATATATATAAACATGGAAATTTATGAGACGCATCAGCGACCTAATTTTGTAATCTTTCCCTCTTTTCTCGCCACGAAAGCGGAATGGGATGATAATGTAACGAGCTGATGAAGTAAATAGAAAAAATAAAAAGCGAGGACTACGTAAACGGAAAACTCTAAATTATTCATTAGTGTCGATTTTCTCGAATCAATCAAGGCAATGTAAATATTTCCAAGTAGCAAACTTGGAAACTTGTAACGATGAACCATCTTGAATCTTGCTATTCTAGTTTGACCTACTCCATTCCTTTTTCCAACATCACGGGGAAATCGAAGCACGCAGAAGGCGAATAACGAAAAAGCAAAGTTTTCAAACTTTGTGTACAACCTTCTTGATTCTCGAAGTCGGGAAAAGGAAGGAAGTGCTCTTTGAAAATTGGGCCACTGGAAATTGTACTCACAAATTATTTGTAAAATTTGGGAAAGAGCTGTTTTCCGTTTGTATTAATTTCAAATATGTTGTAATTTGTACGGGCCTTGTCACCTAATTTCTCAAATACTCCGTATATTTAAGTATATAATATTCAGGAAGATACAAATTTTGCACTTCAGGCTCTTGAAAATTAAGTCTCGAAATTTCATTCTCCTTCGTTTCTATTTATTTATACAATTATTTAGTTAGTTATCTATTTTAGAATATGTGATTAGAGAAACCATTAATTTCGTTATTGTGTAACTTTAAGTATATTTGAATTACGTATAGTATACATATAAAGTCAATTTCAGTTTGAAATTCTCGAAAATCGAATCTCGAAATTGGCACCCTGGAATGAAAGAAACTCTTGAAAACGTCAAAACGTCTCTCGGCCAGCATATTCCAGCACCTTTGAAAATTGTCTGCTGCAGGACAATAAAGGTATGGCAGAAGTCAACTACATCCTTCAGGACGTGACCTAAAATAAAAAATAACCGCGTACAAGAATTCATCTCAATTTTTTCTCAAACTACAACTTCCGTTTCGGTTTAGTGCATTTCAGAAAATAAGAATACTCCGGAAAGCCAATTTCTGACTAAAGCTTTCAGCGCATTTATCTACATTAGGGACGTATTTGAGAAATGCGCGGTATAATATACAATCGAAGCAGGAATATCAGCAACTGGAGTGAATTCGATGCACATAACGTACGTCAGCGAAATACCCTGATTGGAAATCAAGCCTAACGTTCCTTTTATGTAGGTTATAACGGTACGTGTACATAGACCCGAAACCAAGCTAACCAACATTACACAATTTATATCCAGCAAATTTCCAGCACGTTCGGCAAAATATTTGTTCCAGTCATTCATTTGCCTCACTCTCAATTATTTAACCGTTCAATTATTATCTCATTAACGTCGGAATATTCTATGAGGCATGACAGCATTTTCGAGCTTTTAACCCATCCTGTTATTTACGCGATAGAAATTTGGGGTTATCGAAAAAAAAAAAGATATCGGAAATCTTTATTTATAAATGGACCAAATTTAACGTTCATTAAATTGTTGATTAAGTGGTCGAACTTTAGAGGTTTGGAGGTTTGGAAGTTTATAGCAGACTCACGATCGATTGTAGGGGATGAAAACGCAGTTCTTGTGATATTACGAAAAACTGTAAAGGAGCTAAGTCTGGGTGCTAATAATTTCTGATGGGAAATGTTTTTAATAGAGGATTTAAAAATACTGGTAGTTATTACCCTCTAATTATTGAAGTAATCAATAATGAACTATTTTTATAATTTTTAATTAATTCCGATTATTAAAATATTTTAATTTTTTTATTCTACACATTTTCTACTTGTGTCGAAGTAACAAAAAATATTTACAAAGAGGCTCTAAAAATCAAGAGCTAATAATAATAAATTTTGTGGTGGGAAAATAAACGCTAGAAGAGGTTTGTTACTTCTTGATTATACATTTAATTAAAAATGGAAATGCCTTAGGATTTTAACAAACGCTACTTGGGGAATACAAATAGTACATCAGTAGTAATATTTACGTTTAAATTTCACTGTAAAAATTTGTAAACTGCATTTTCAAAAAGATCTAGAAATAGCTAACGGTGAAAATCAGGGCAATTATATATTATATATTCAGTATGCTAAATTTCAATTATAGGAATTTCCAGCAATAAAAATTACGAATTTCACAGTTGCGATAGCAAAATTTAGCATTTTAATGGAGATTCGAAAGGGTAAATTTACATTTCATCTTCATGAAAATTCAAGGGATGATTTCTTTTATTCACTTCGACGTTCCAACCGCTGAGGAAGTTAAGTAATAAATATTACGAATTATACAAAGCCCCAAGCTGTTCAATTTTCAAAGAACGAGGGTTTTCATTTGCTAAAAGCGAAACATCACCCCATATTCTTACCCACAACCTTGCTAAAGAACTCCTCAAATGTTCTCTAATATTTTTCTAACATCTTTCTGCCTCTTTTTTTTATCGTCGGAAAAAAAAGGTTTGATGTTTTCATTCGTACTCTACGTGATGTTCCTCGGGGAATAGTTCCAACTCATTCCATTCTATTGAACACGATGTTTTGACCAGTAGATAATATACAATTTTCTCGAAAACTGTCGACTGGTACAATTGGACACGGGATTTTCCAATTTTTTTTTTGTCACTGTGTTAATGCCATTACGCTTTTTCTGTTTTCATTTTCGTTACACGCTCTCCCGTAAAACTGCACCGTTGTCAGTTTGATTCTAGACTCGAGACCAGGGTATAAATAGAGATCGCTTTTTTTATTCTTTTAGTATTTGGGATTCATTTTCGCGCAGTAAAAACATAAAGACGGTCATGTATTGAAACGGTAATTTATCATGTGCTTATTGACATTCCTCTACCGTTCCTGCGAAAATTGCTATCCCAGAATGATTTATAAGAGACCTCAATGGTCCATTTCCAGACCACGAAGTTTCTTAGAGATCGCTATTTTCTGGAAAACACACACCAGTTACCTTATCGATAATCATAAATTAATTGATCGCAGTGCAATCGAACTATTTCGTAATTTATCGGGTGAAGGACCTCTCGATAACTGGAAAACTCATCGTCTTGCAGTCTAATTGTCTTTCTGGGAACATTAAAAAATGGACGGAACGAAAGGAATTATTGGAAATAAGAGCTCGTCAAATTAGAACGTCCACTTTAAACTTGATTGCCGATAAATCGATACTTTGCGAACAGAAAAGTGAATGGTGGAGTGAGAACGGCAACTGTCACCTAAAGTAAATGAAAATTTAATTAAGTAAGATTAACTGTGGATAAGAGCGTATACCCATTCTATTGTAAATTACAGAACGTGGGACTGATGATAGTCACGGTTGCTATAATTGTCCTCAATCAAATGGCTAATTATGATTTATCTCAAAGTTTTCGTTTTCTGCCTCGATTGTAGAATAATTAATTTCACGAACACCGTACGAGGTTCATGACGCGGAAATTTACAACCTCCTTTTTTTCCCTCCATCACTCGGCTTAATGTTATTTTTATACGAGGCACAGAATTATTTGGCAAATATTTAATTACGCCCTACTTACTATAGTTTTTGGACCAGATTCACTGCGAAATTCTAGCTTCCGATTTTTCCAAAAATTCCAAATTTAAATTTTATTAGGAGTTTCAAAAATTAAAATTCCGAATTTCGGAAACTTTAGCGACTTACGGCCTAAGCTCGGAACCGTTCGAATTAAAATTTTCAAAAATTCAAGAATGTTTCAAAAATAAAAAAAAAAAACCTGAACCAGTTCCCGAAATTTTCTGCAGGCGAGGGAATTTTGATTCTCTCTCGTCAAACGGGCAAATATATCCGTCAAAAGAGCGAGTCGAAGCTGATGGACCAATGCTGACCCAGATTTGACTCCCTTGGTCCGATTTTAGGCCTGCAAGCGAATTCGTACTGAACTTTATTAGCTTTTTGTAATATCGCCATTGAGCCGAAACCAATCAACGCTATAGACTCCCACTCGGCTAAAGAGTGGCCTGAATTAAAAATGGGAGAATTGATTAACGGGAGAAAAAGGAATATATTATACATAAAAGGTTGTGGTAATAATGGCCATCGCATCGTGCAGAAAATGACTGACGTCACAGAAATGCCAGGAAGTACTCAGCGATTATTGATTTGATATCACTAAACGACATTCCACATTCTCTTGTCGACTTCTATAAAGAAATGGCGCGTGAGGAAAGAATGCGTTTAAGGGTAAAAGAGAAAAGAGGTGAGATAGATGAAGAAGATGGTACAGAAAAAAAAGAGGGAAGGGACAGTCATCAATTTTATCCTATGATCCCGTCCGAGGCTGAAAGATTAATGTAGGGCTCCTCTCCCGTGCTTGTTATGTCCTTCTTCGACGATCCAACCATCGTAGGAGCAGAGGAGCTAAGCGTCATTAAGATTTCGTATGTCACAACAAGATCTTTTGCACCCCCTTAAAACGAACTTCGCTTGTTCTTGTTCTTCTTCTTCTTCTTCTTTTTCTCCGTCGTTCATTCTTCGCTCCTTGCCTTTGGCTCCTGACGGAAACACATTCACACACGCTCCGGGATAATTTACCAAAGGTGATTAATTAGGAGCGTATTGTTGCCATTAATCAAAACTCGTCTCGCCCAACTTTGGAAGCTGCTTTCTTTTCAACATTCAACCGGATGTTATGATCTTTCAGAGTTGCATCAGAACTGCGTACGTGAGCTTCGTTAGGACTGAGAATGTTGTACACAAAGAAGGAGATGCTTCGAATAATATTGATAATAATCAGAATAACGAGGATTATTTATTAATGCGTTTGGGGTCAAATGGCAAATATTACAAATGCAGAAAATTGGTATAAGAAGAAGGTCCTCCAAATGAAACTTCGAAATCGTAGCTGTGTGTATCCTTTGGCCGGTACGATACGTACAGCCCGGGCTGGCGCTGCAGCGATTTGCATGGTGGGAAAGTGGGGCAAGCGGGAATTTGTTATGCAAAATTGACCGGTGACTGAAATGTGACGGAAAACCTTCGCCCTGGCAATCTCTACAAATGCAGTTGAGAATGGAGAGTTATTCGCACGAGGTTTGGAAGACTGGTCATTGCTGGGAAGCGGAAGACATGCGTCTGGTGATGAAGGTCTGGAGAAAGTCCGAGTCCAGAGATCCGAAATCTGTCCGAAGCAACTGTAATCTTGTAATGGAAAGCTGCTGAGCTACGTTACGACCGGCTTTAAAGTTTCCGTCTATCATAAAGCTGCACTGGAAGTCCATTAAGGGTTAAACGAGTGCGACTCGGGGAAGTGACACCGCAATTCGACGGTAACTGACTACCGAATTCTTGCTCCCCTTCATGCCGTTTACTGCGGACGGTCAAACCCCAAATCTTCCTCTTTACCAAAACACTCGAGAGGGTTGTAAAAGCAGAAGAGGGGCACTACAAACGTGACGCTGCCCGTTTGCGGTACCTTTATTGAAACTTCCAGTCGAAGCCGAGAACTGTTTTTGGCAGCCACCAGCTTTTCTCGCATACCGCGATTAAACTCATTTTAGTCCAGCTCCTGCTTTCTTTTCGCCGCCAGTATTTCGGTTCCAAATGTGTTAGCGGTTGGACCTTTCGACATTGATAACCGAACCCAAAATAATGATAATAATAATGAAGGTAATTTATTAACGCACTCTGGGACAAATCCCCTAAAGCATGAATTCTATAAATACGCTACATTTGAAAATTAATAGAAGAGACTCCATAAAATAATACTAAAAGAACAGAAATAAGCAGTAAAAAATATGTTATTAAAAAATTACCATGAATAATAATAAAAAATGCATACGTTTATAGACAAGAGTATGGAAAAATGGAAAAATATAAATACAACTTAAAAAATTAAATTAAAGTGCAGCTTTTTTTGGGTCCCCAATCGAGCAAAATCTTGCGAACGTTGTGGAACCTGCTGTTCCAGGGCCTGAAGAGTCAGGGCGGTGTTAATAAAATGGTGGCTAATTAAAAAGATAAAGTTTAAGAGCTACAACAGTGTTACACCACGGCAACGTTGGTCGTCAGTTCGGAAATGTTGGATTTAGGGAATAGCAGGGGCCATCTAATTCTGACGATCGATAGCAACTCGTTAGATACTGTCGCAAGCGATTGCTTCTGTGCTTCCCAAGAATGTTCCTCGTAAAGTTTACTGCCGTCGAGCGATCTGTCTGCTGCAGTGTAGTAGTATATCAGTTCTTTTTATCGATAGGATAGACATCTTTCACGAAACTGAATCTCTACTGGTATTTACGTATACAACATTATGGTCTTTTTTTTCTAAGATCTCCCCGTGATTACTATCCCCTGCTCTTTGCAAGTACGTGTCTACATCAATTTGGGAACACTGAGAGGAATGATTCGGTAAGATAAAAAAAAGTTTTATGCTCCCAGACCTCGTATTGTTTCTCGAAAAAGTGTTCTCTTTTCCATCGAAACGAGGTACTTGTCTGGGATTCGTCTGGTGCACGAGACTGGGATTCGGCAGAACTACGATTCTTTTGAAAGTTCATATCGAACTGAAACACGATTCGCTGCTGAAAAGTAAACAAATTATTTGTTACAAACAAGGAGTGACATAGGTCTATTTTACTCACAATCGTAATTCTTTCGTTGGAAGCAAGAAATTGTCAGAATATTGAAAATTGTTAGGTACAAAAAATAATAAATGTACTTTCGTATAATGTACAAACTGCAATTTTACCGTAAGCCTTGGCGTTTGTTATTTTATATATTATTCTTATCAACAAATTTGATGGTCTTCGTTTCGGATCCTCGTTATTTTTGGGGGGAATTTTTGAAATCGCTTTCCTTCGTGTTCCATTCGCGAATTTTGTCAGCGGAACAAATTGAAGTTCACCTCCCAAGATCCCTTTCAGTTCTGTATCGTTATTGATATTTTAGCTCCAGTATCGACACAAGTCAAATAGAATTCGCTGGGGAACGTCATCTACATCCGTGTAACGTCGACAGACGTTAAAATACGTTTCTTGTTGGCCATGCAAAAAGAAGATAGTACCTACACACAAACAACAATGGTGGAAAAATATAATTTTCGTCACCTACACACGTAAACGGATTTCTCATCGGCTCCGAAATCCCGCTATTCAAAGGAAACTAACGAGATTTCTCCCCTTTTTCCTTTGATGATCGCCGTTACCCTCATTCCTAATTCCAATAAAAACCAAGGAAATGGCATGACTAAAGATTTTACTCGCAAGGAGGTCAGCGTCATACACTGGAAAAGGAGGGACCTAATAGTTTTCTGCAGTTCTGCTCTTCCTTTGTTCGATTCTTCGAACGTTCCTGAGGTCATTTGAAAGCTGTTGATGTTTTCGTCTTCGTCTTTTCATGGAGCTTTTGTGACCCGGCAATTAAGTTCTTTCCTGAAGGACCTTCTCTTTTTGCCAAGAAATCGGAATTTCGCTCGGAGAGGAAGTAAATAATATTCAAAAGGGGGTTAATGTATCCTATGATTGATTCGGGTCAATCGGCAGGGCTATGTATTCGTCCAGTAGCCCAACAACTCGGAAGGTCAGAGATGAGTTCTTCGGGCGTGGAACGTGTGAGGTTAAATTAATACCAGCGATTTTACAACTACTGTTTTCTTTTTCAATATTTTTTCCTTTTCAATTTTGTTTTTCACTAACGGTGTAAATCTTTGTTACATCTGGGTCTGTAATTGTGAGTACTCATTGACAGTCACTGATTTTAATAATATAGCAATAAATAGTATTTCTTCCAGTTCCCAAATGAATTCATTCACAGGTGATATATTTGGAAATTGATATAACGTTCAGGGTAAAATAAACCCCACATGATTCAGAATCAAACTGGTGTCAAGAAATCGATTTTCTGAAACAGGAGAGTCTCGAGTCACATTTCAGATTCTTTCGAAAAGCTGCAAATGGAGATAACGCGTCCTTCGGGAATCCGGAGAAAAAAGCAAAATGTTTACTGGGAAACTCTTTCGACTATTGAATAAAGGAAAAATCGGTTTAAGGTTCTTTCGAGGAGCTTTCAGCAGCTACAGCTGCGAATTTAATGTAGGTCAAGAAGTTCTCCGTGGAAAGGACTTCAATTTTGTTTCTTCGCTAGAGAACCCGAATTTGACTCCACAAGTGTCAGCTTAATTAAGGCCTCGTAGGGTGGCAAGTCAGATTCGGAATATACAGCACATCATTTGCGATGGGCAATTCGAGTTTCCAATTCCCTCGGTATTTCCTTTTCTAACGTAATCAGTCATGTGATCGAAGGGAGACCTCGCAAGAGCAGAGAACGGCCCCTGTTCTTGATTACCCATATCAGAAAACTGTCATTCTCCGTTCGACGCGAGATCGGTTACCCACAATCGACCATATGCCACCTACTGGGTCAAAGGTCATACTATATTCTCTCATCTTGACGGATTAAAATCTTGCGTTAGATAATAATTGACAACTTTCCGGACGTAGGATGCTAAATATCCGGTCTTGATAATCAGTGCCGTAATATACCATCCTTCCTGCTAATCCCCATTTCCTTCAACGTAACACCTTCTCCGCGTTACCATTTTAATAAAATATTAGATATTTTACTAAAATTGAATTATTAAAATTAAATAAAATTTAATAAAATATTAGATAGAAAAATTCCTTTGGACTGAAAACCAATTGGCTCGAATACGTAGATTAAGGTTTCAAAAGACAAACCTTTGATGTCTGTATTTTTTACAAAAACGATAATACACCATTTTAAGGTATTTCTTTTTTCAAATGATATAATAACCCTTTTAGTGCCGAACAACGATATATCGTCGTTTTCTAATCGATATATCAGTCTTCGGCACTAAAAGGGTTAATGAATTGTACAACACTTAATTGGTCGATACACATTTTCTTGGTGATAATAATGCATGCACCCATTAATGATTTTAATAATCTGGCAATAAATAATATTTTTTCCAGAACCGAGATATCAGAAGAGTGTCGTTCTCGGCTCGACGCGAGATCGCTAACCGCAATCGCCTATCTAGCATTTGCTGGGTCAAAAGTCAGATCTTGAAATATATTCTCATCTCTGTGGATTAGAATCTCACGTTAGATAATAATTGAATAATCTTGATAACCAGCTTCGTAATTTGCTACCATTTCCTCTAATCCCGATTCCCTTCAACGCAACACCTCCTTCGCGTATTCGTTTTAATAAAATATTAGGTATTTCATTAAAATTCTTTTGAACTGAAAACCAATTTGCTCGAGTATGTAGATTAAGGGTGAAGTAGTAAAAATAGGAGAAGGTGAAGGAGAAAAAAAAAAGACAAAGGATAGAGGTACATCTTGAATTCCCAACACACATCACTTCTCTTCTAGTCATTCCTGAATATCGATCGTACCCGCGTGATAGGTATACCAATGTTCCAACGACGTTTCATGAAAACGTTTCTCTCTTCTCTACAACAAAATGACTCGATATAGCTTCGATGTTGTTGAGACTCGGGATATTTGCCGTGAAAAGGCTATATATCCTGTCTCTCTCTATCTTGTTGCGTTCCCCTCGGCTCGTCTTCGGACAATATCTCGAGAAAATGGTCAAGGATCCTCTTAAGAGCAGTTGGCTATCATTGAACATTATCGACAAAGCAATATATATTATCAGATCCCGTGTTTTTCCTTAAACTTATTTATCCCGAAAAGCGTCGATTTACATTAGCTTGAATGCTCTCCTGCACCGAAAAATTCAGTTTGGTTTCATTTAACGAAGGGTCTTGGCTTTCCCGAAGCACGGACGACTTTGTAGCGTCTGGAGTTCGGGCAGACGCGCCTCTTTCGTCGGTTGTCGATTTACGCGTTAGGGGATGTTTCAGGTATCGCTGTAGGGGCTTGCAGACTGGAAATAGACCTTCTACCTGATCAGTAAAAAATTGGAAAACCAAATTTTATGGTAAAAAAAGCGAGGCCGTTCCGCTAAAAGATCCTCAAATTCTCAGGAATTAAAATCAAATAGCAAGAGTAAAATATTTTCTTCCTTACCGAGGGTTTATAATTTTTTTTGCTGAATTTTCTGCTACAATAAAACAATATTGTAATATTTTATATTTTAATTTAAAATTTTAATATTGCCATTTTCAAAATAACGATAAAAATATATATTCTAATAATTCCGCCCCGTCACCCGTACCTACCAATTACCGTTTCCAAGCAATTGTTTCATTCCACTGTACGAATATTTTTCTATTCCACGATCGAACTGAAGGAAAGAAGAAGCGAAAAATCTGTCTCACTCCCGATATCTTCCTTCCCTCGAACGCCTACGTGAAAAGCTTTTGTCGTATACTAATTTTGCTCCATCACTACTTTTGCGAGGGTTGCTTTTTTTAGACGAGCTATTTTCGGCATCAGACGACATTAAAACTGATGTGATTTCAACATCTACGAACTTTTCCCGGGAATCGGAGAAACTGGGGAAAAGTAGAAGCGAAAACGATATATTTACTTATTCGAACTTTGCTACATATAACGACCTGGTTTCGGAAATCTCAAAATTTGCAGCTCGTTAAATGGCTCCTCTGGGAAATTCGTGACGAAAAGGTCTCGAGCTTCAGCTTCATAATGTGTTTTCCTATCAAAGAAGAGGAAGTTAATGTCTTCCTTCTCTTTTTTGCAGGAATTGCTTGATACTTTCCCTCCCGGAAAAACTATATTCCAATAATCAGATTTTCCGTCACAAAGTGTTTCGTTAACTTCGTTAAGTTTCATCGAAGCCGAAGGGCGAACAGAAGTTGTAGCGAACTAGAAATCCGATTTCTCGTTGTTTTGCATTCTGCTCTCAGGCTCGCCTTCGGGATGCTGAGACGAAGCAACTATGTTGCCAGCAAAAGACGATGGCGCGTACTACTGGTTTCTACGATTGCTGTTAAGAAGATACTGCAATTATCGGGTGACGTTTTATGTTACCAGTAATCGCTGGGAAGTAATTTGAGTGATCCGAAGTAACTCTTAAATTTGATTAAATCGATCTGTAAATACTATTTACTCATGGCTCCGCTGGAAAAATTTGGGTTATATGAGCAATTATTTATTATTTAATTGAATGTTTAAAATAAAGTGATTAATATCGAATATTTCAGTTAAATTCAATGTAAAAATTGTATGTTCATAAAAAATATTTAAATTACAATAAAAAAGTAGCCAAACAAAAAAATAAAATAAAATAATAAAATTATTATAATTAAATCATTGTTCAGTTGTAAAGTTACGTAGTAATATATTTACATGCAAGAAATCCTCTTTCAGATATCTGCCGAAACAGTTTCCGAGAGTCACAGGGAATTTTCGACAGGATTAATGACATCTCTCGAAGAGTCTCTTGTGAAACTCATGCTCCACACGCTGGCAAATAGATCGAAAGGACGGAAATTCCACTTCTCAAGCTGTAATAACGACAATTGAGATTGAGAAATTGGTATTAGAATCCTAGTAATTGGAGCAACTGGATATGCTTTTGCAGCCTGAACTGACAACTTCCAACGCATCGCGAGACGAGAAACCCGGAACTACCCTCAACGCGGTGGAATAAAGTTTCTGAAATATTACATTACGAGTAATAACAACAATCAGTGTAGTTTGAATAACAGAAGAAGAAGTAAAGGACGAAATAGATAGTTGGAGGGAACTTACAAAGTTAGTTAGATTTCGAGAATTTCATGAGCGAAAGCGTAGCTCCATAATTAAATTTCACATTCAAGTGAAGTTTCTTATGGTAATACGAAAGTTTTAATGATTACATCCAGCTTATGGAAATATCTATAAACCAAAGTTGTCATCAAAATCTTGAACAATACTATTCACCGTATAATTTGTCCAACTAGGGAGCAAAAAATGGTGTGTCAATGGGTAAGTAATTTGCATGTATTTGTCAGACTAGGCAATATATATTTATTCACCGTAAATTTGAAACACGAAGTGCTCATTAAAAGAGCGCTCCTGTAGGTATGCTAAAAGCCTACAGCAGCTCAGTTTGCTTTTCATTTACCCGAATGCAATATAAGTCCATCAAACCAACTATCAATTTCACTCGACGGCATCATTTTACGCCGTTATTGTCGCGTAGTTTTCGAGGCAAGAACGGCCAATTACACAAAATAAATATTGTTTGGTAAATATCATATTTTTTTGTCACACGTTATTTGCCTGACGATTCCTTGAACTTTCGTTCCGTAGACTTACGATGGCTTTGAAAAAGAATATTTTTCTCATTCCTGAACCTGTGGAAAAAAATACTGGCTTTCTTCTAAAATAAAAACTGGTTTTCAAAAATATCCAGGCGATATTATTTCATTCCTTTTTTCGAAATCAACGTTATTATTTATTGAACAAAACCTGTGGGGAATAATTGACTGAGAAACTACTTTGCCAATAATAGTAATTCTTAGTATTTTTATCAAATAGTCGCTCTTAAAAATATCGAAACAATTATATTTAACATTTTTACTTTTTAATATATTATTCTTAGGATTTTATTGAATATTTCCAAAAAAATATTACTATTTTTTAAATATTTTTTTTGGAAATCAGCGTTACTACCAATTATTGTCGATCTAATAAATAATATTAATCCCCATAGTAATAAATTTGCGTAATCTTCATAACAAAACTTCGTCTACTTATGAAACTGGAGAAGAAGTTAATTTTGTTATGAAAATTTCGCGGGGCAGAATTACGCTATGAAAATCTTATGGAACTTCACGTGAACCGAGGCTTTGTCATTTTCGAAGGTAGCACATATTGTCAAATACAAATGTTGGCGCATTAACAGGGCATTTATTAGCGTGGGTAGTTGTTGTTGAACGAGAACGCCTGGAGCCATCTCACACAAATGACTATATGAGACATTTATCATCGTCTGCCGTGGTGTAGACGGGAATACGTGCGTGTGCCTATTTACATGCAGTAGGTATCTAACAATGTACATACATACACACATACATATGTAGAGTCTAATATTGGGCAAGTGCCAGTTAATTCCGTGTTGACTTAAGTTTACGGGTAATTGCTACTTTCTGCGACCAACGAAGGTTTAAGAGTGCACTTACTTTGTTTTATTGCAACACAAATTAGCTTCGAAAATCCAGAAATTCGGAAACCTATCTCTCCTTGCATTGTACAACTTTTCTTTCCATTCCCTCATCACAATACCTGTGGGTTATCTTAATTTAAACTTCCTGGACTATTTTAATTAATCACTCAGAATTTCTACGGAAGGTATTTCCACAAAGAAGTCCCACGACTGCCGAAGAGAAGGGTTTTGCATCTCAGTGTTCGCAAGGGGTTCAAAAGTTTTTATTCAATTTCCACCTTCAGATTGTCGAGAAGCAGAACTTCGTAATTGAGCCAAAAATACAGATTTTTTTTCTTTACACTTATCGGAATCCGCTTAGTTAACAAAGAATTCCCAGGCTAACGCAAATCAAGTGGCAATCAAAGTCAAGAGGGAATTACCTCCGATTCAATTGCAAGTGGGAAGGATTGCACCTATGCGTAAATGCGAGTGTCCGTTTTTCTTCCAAGTTATCAGATTTTAATCACCTGTATCGTTTTTTTTTGTTTTCTTCCTGGTCGAGGGTAAATAAATCCCCAATCGAAAGATTATCATTTTCCAATTGAACCTCTCGTTTCATTAATGATCCCTTGCAGCGTGCTCCAGTTTCTGACCATCTCTTTAGAATTGAGATTATTTATTCTCGTTTTCAGTAACATTGCAAACCAAATTTGCGGCAAATTCAACACTTTCCACGTGCTTCCAAAACCCCTTTGCAATTTGTCTTAATCGATGTAGCCAAAAAGCAGTGTGTCGGAATTTAATGCATACGTAATTGCATTTGACGCTTCGGACAACAGACTAATTTAGCGTAAGTGACTTTAGGTAACATGGCGTGAAATCGTACGACCTTTCGATACTTCGTTCCCGACTCGTTCGAAAAGATTTGGAAATCCGAAACCCCATAGAAATACCGGAAACTTTCTTGAATCTAAATTTGGGAAACTCTTTTCTGGAAATCGAAGCATTGTATTATAATTTATATATTTTGCAACTTTCAGAGACATAACATAAATAAAACAAAAATGAATCGTATATCCGGTACGAAAGTAATTCCATTTCCATGTTTAATGGAATTCTTTTCTGTTCTTTTTCTGAAAATAATTTCGCGTATGATACAAAGTAATAGAAATATGGAGGAAAAAATACAACAGTCGCAGAATGCAACTGATGCTGCTCTCTTTTCCTATACGTTACTCTTTGAACAGCTTTTCAATCTTCTATTGCCCTACTTTTTGTTCACTATTTTTATATCTTATCCATCTCATTTTTTATACCCTTTTCCGCCTTTTTACAAACCCATGATCATTTATGATCGATCGATTATCAATACCGAAAAGGGTTTCGCTTGTATCATTCTCTATCACGTAGTCATATAAGTTTCTTATCAACGATCCCCCCGTTATTTATTGTCCTTAAATGTAAAAGATGGATATCAGGCGTTAGACGGGATACCAAAGAGCCTTCGTCCTGTCAAGACCTTCATCGAACTGTTTTCGAGTGAATAATCTTCCACCAGCCGTCCAGAATTTATGTGAATGCAGTCTTACTGTGGAAAAAAAGGAATTGGTTCCATGTGGTGATAAAAATTCTTCACAATTTTCTCAAACATCTTTTTATACACGAATATCCATTTTTATCCAATATCAATTGAATTTCAAAATAGAAAAATTGTATTACAAATGAAATAATTATTAATATTATTAATATTTCATATTACCCCTTGTATTGGTAATTCAATTTAATAATATATATAATTATTATAAAATAATTATATTGTAAAATGTAATTATTTCATAATAATAATCGTAATACAAATTCGAATTTGGGTTATTCGCAGTCAGATTAGGAAAAAACTTCATATCGACGGATTTGTGACTCGGAACTTTCAAGGACTTATTCCTTGACGCCTGCAATTACTTCCAGTAAATGATGAATGCACAAGATGACCTTAATGACCTACTTGTGAATTTTTCTCGTGGTTTCAGACATTACGTCCTGCTGAGGGTGGACGCGTTATCTTGAAAGCGAGTTTTGTTTTCTTGACAAATACTACACTGTAACTCATAAACTTAGAAACAAACACAAGAAATCTTTCCCGAAGGAATGGTCAACAGTGTAAACATAAACAGCCAGGAGGGAAGCCTCGGTACCAGGATAGTAGCTACCATAAAAACAGTGAGAGACAAAAGCCACTATAGAAATCTCTCACATCACAAGGATGCGGCTGCTAAGTTATGGACTGTAGTTATAAACTTTTACATTAGACGGATAAATTACAGGTTTTTCTCCCCACTATTTAACGTCCCGGAAAAGTACTTGAAGCATCCCCGGAGATACGGCAATACATCCTCGAAGAAATATCTTCCCCACTAATTTTTCCCAGCAAAACCCAGCGTAATGAATGTTCTATATAACCGAAACGATAATAATTGCTTAGGCGACGAATATTTTTTATTTTCCTCTCGTCAAAGATTTCACTCCTTGGAGCCAAACGAACGGCAACAGTGCAGAATGTGCAGAATGTTCGCAAGTCCTGGGGAAAGGACTTTGAAGTGTCCTTTAAGATAGTCGTTTATTTCGACCCGGAATGCACTTGCAGTTCAAGAAAGTAGCAAACGCAATTGATGTTCTTCTTTCAACCCTCGGGTGTTAATTTCCTTCCCCTTCGTGTTATCGTCAAATAAGAAAAAAGAGAAAACTTCCCCTCAAGGATTTTGAAATTTGTAATGTAACTTTTACAACGACGAAATTTCAAAGTAAAGAAACGTTGTATTCAGGAATTACAAATTATGGATTTCGTTTTTCAAAAATTTCAAAATTCTTTCGAGAGTCATTAAATTTGATTACTTCGAATCTCTAAATTTCTAAGGAATAAATTGTAAACTAATTTTATTTAACTATTGCATATAAATATTACATCGAAACATTTTTCCACTGAATCATCAATTTCGGATTAATAGAAATTTTATCTGCACGACACCTTAACTGCAGTTACCGCTCTCGTTGCATCTGTATTGTTATTGCTTACTGTTATTGTTATTATTATTAGTACGTAGAGCCTTTCCTGGGGAAATTCTGCTATTTTCAGTGGAATTTTAATACAATCAATGTTACAGCTGTTGCTTTAAACTGCTATTATTATTTTTAATGAAATTAGTGCGTAATTTTGAGATTTCTCGTTTCGCCTGCAGGTACCAAAACCTGTTATGGGGTTTCACCGAATTTAATAATTCTCAGTGCACGCTTTACCATCGTTCAATAATTACAATTATAGTACAATCAGAGTTACGTTCAAACAAATTAAATAACTTGAAAATGAAGGCACTGTGTATTTACTTGCATCCTTTATTTATTTTTCAGTAAAGCGGAATCACAATCCCCTATTATATTTTTCTTGACAGCAAGCTTCTTCGTGCTTTTCTTCCAAGAGATACAAAGAAAAGTAAGGGAAAAGAAGCCGGTATGTACCGAGATCGTTAGAAAGTTCTATAAGTTCTTTTATCCATACACAGGATAATCTTTGTGAAGTATACTTGTTAACCGACAAGACGTCATTTGATAATACCCCTGCAATAGGGAGGGCGAGTTAACTCGTCTCTAGTGATTTTTAATTCCGCCAACCATTCATAACGAGCATTTCTGTTTGAGAAACGGTTGAATAAAGGAACATCGGAAAAGGAGAAATTGAAAAGTAGCTGAATTCGAAACAGGGCTATGAAAGTTCTCGAATTGATTACTACCGTGTTGGTCAAATTTACTAAAATTACGTTATTTTTATCTTAAAATAGTTAATTAAAAAGAACAGTAAATCTTGCAATATTTGGTACATGTTTATTTTTTCTGGATGTTGCTAATCTCTCAATTACCAGAGGACATCGCGTAAGGGCTCAGAATTAAATATCTACGCCTCTTTATTTTAAATATAACGAGATCTTACAGAATGCTCGATAAAAAATAAAGTTCCTTGAAAGTCAACAATCTGCTCTGAAAGCAATTGTTGATGGTATTGAAAGCTCTATGTGGTCAATAATAATCGTAAGCGTATTATTGATTGTAATAGACTACGTGAATGTATACGAAAACATTCGATGAAAGATGAAAAAAAAAATGTATGTATATACAGGAATCGTACAAAATATTTCCCAAGGATCAGCTTTAAATCTGAAAGGGAGATCTGGGACATCGTATGTAGGACAAATATACGAGTTTGTGGAATACACGTATACGTATATAGTTTGGAGGCAAACACATCAATACACAAGAATTTATGAGGTCTCATTCGTATATAAAAGATGGAAAAAAAAATAAATACAATTGTTAATGCTGCAAACAATAATCCCAACGAAGGAATAAAAGGATCATATTTGACAAGATATATATTATGAAACATTCAGTGGTAAATAAAAATCTACTTTTTTTTCTCCGCACATACGTTTGCGTTTTTCCCTTGAAAAAAGTGCACAAGAAAGCGAGATGTATACAAACCGCGAGTGAAATATAATACAACTTTTAACTCCGATATTTTATTTATTTTGCGAAAGTTTATTTTCAGTTTCGCGGTAAAGAAGAGCCACGCTATTACAGATATTAAAGTGCACTTTGACTTTTACATTGTGGCTGTAGATCATTTCGAAATTCCGAACGTCTGACGAGAATTCTATTGTTGCTGGCAATTCTCGGCATGAAGTTACAGATTTCATTCAAAATCTTACTCTGAAAAAAGTTCATATATTTGTCGCATGAAAGGATTTCTAACAAGGGCTGTGATTAATGTATCTGTATAAAAATAACACAAATCTTTAGCTACAATTCGAAGCACGTCAATTGTATGAAATAATTCCGATAAACGCGATATTGATGAAACTAGAGGAAAAATTCGGCAGAATTTCCGGGTCCGAGTTTCTTGCAAATGTATTTAATATTGATACATCTGACGACTTTTTCTCCACTTGCCAGAATTTTGTAAAAGTCTTTATCCGTACAAGGGAGAATAAACACTTTGGCCCGTATTATTTTCAGTACCTGTTATCGTAAGAAAGTGTCGCCAAGTATAAATCTGTCGATAGAACCATAAATTTTCTTCCAAGTACTATAAAAATAATTTGAGAATTTATGGGGATACTTATAGAACCATATTTTTCCCTAAAAGAGCGTTTTTCAACAATCGGTAGCGAATTCGAGGAGGTTCCATTGTTCCATTTCTCGTCGTTCACGGTACACAAAATTTATCAAAATGAGAAAATACAAATATAATATAAACAACAAGTTACTAACTAAAGAAATTATTTTTATAATCGTACATACAACTGATAATATAAAAAAAATATGATTTATTGATTTATTGTGATTTAGCAGCAGTTTTTCAATTTTTAACTAATTTGAAAATTTATTTACTTCAATTACGATTACCAGCTAGTGTGGAAATTGAAATCCGGAAAAAACTTGTTCTATTTCAAAATACACCCCTAACTGACGGGGAAGCATAATTATTTTCTTAATAATGATTTAATTTGTAATTTCTTAAAAGTACCGTCAGTATTAAAACTTCTGACCTGGTTAATTTACAGATATCTGGACCGTACTTCAGAAACCATTTATGTCACAAAATGTAATTTCCAGTGGAGTTGTGGGAAGAAAAAAATTATTCTTCCATCCTAATATTCCGTGTCACGGATTAACAATACCGTTGAACTGATTTTCCATGAAATCTTGTTTCCATATATCACCGGATTAAATTCTCTCCGATTCCTTTCCGTCTTGAGCTATGTCATGAATGGTTAACTGGATACCCATTGTAATATTTGCAGGCTAGAGATGAAGGATTCGCATGGCACTGTCTGTATAGCTATGTATAACACTGACACGCCTATGCTGCATCAGAATATCCAAGTTCTGTTCAATTCCAACTCAAGATACTCTCGAGAGATCCTCAAGATGCCGATACACTTGTAACGCGAAGGAATGCATGTTGTGTTAATGAGATTGGATCGATTGTGAAACTTCTCTCCTATCTATCCATTTATCTCTCCATCTCTCTATCCGTCCCGTTCTCTCCTATCGCTAAACCCTTCTCTAATCCTGTGTGATTCGATGAAACAAAGATTCCGGAACAACTTCGTTACAAGTTACTCCAGACTGATGTCACGTTTTGTAACATTTTCACCCACGAGACTAATTACCACACGACCCCCAAGTTGCAGGAAGAAGCACGGGGAAAAAGGAAGAATGACGAAAAGGAAACTAATGTATCGTCAGTGTCCCCAGCTTGGTGCATGTGTATGTACGTCCGTTTCCGGTCTCTGCACTCGAACAAAGTCTTCCCAGGATGCACGAGCGTGACATAAATCATGAAAAAGTTACTCTTTATTTCGTTAGTCCTCGTTAGTGCGATATTTTAACGTTTCTAATGAACCCGAGCTTTTTTTTGTTCGTCACAAATGATGTTATACATTCATGTATCGATAGAGAGGAAAAATTTGCCGGCTAGAATTCTCGATAAAATGGAAACAATAATACTCGCCGCAGCGGCAGTAGTAGATACCAGCGATTTTTGAAGGATTGCAAAATCGATGAGTCAAGAATTCGCGTCTGTCTTTTCCCTGTGGTCGTATCGACTTGGACCTCAGGAAATTTCGGTAAATAAAAAATGAGTCTGAATAACTCACGTGGAAAAGGAAGGGCCTTTATTGCTAAAAATGAGTTCCATACTCGCGCGCAAATAAATGTTTTCTTCGAATAAATAAACCATGGAATGAGGATATGATTAGAGTAGAGGGTCCAGTAAATGGCCGGCGATGCGATGAAATATATGGGACTGGCACGAAGTAGAAACAAAAATAAAGACGCCAAGTTTCTCAGAAATTTCGACCGCTTGGGTGTACCTAGTTGCCGGAAATACAGGAAAGTTACAAGGGTTTGGGTCTCGTTGTCATTTCCCAAGCGGAACTGGGAATATTTTTTTAACCCTAGCAGGATTTGAAATTCTAACTATAAGAAAATCATAGTGAATAAAATAATAAAATTATAAAATTGTAATATTTATTTGTTTTAGTGATAGCTGGTTAATTTATGTTAAATGTTATATAATTTAATAAAAAAAAAGGAATATTTTTGGCAATATTATGATTCTTTTCATACCCCATGGAAAGAAATAATTCAATGATTTTAATCAAATTGAAGTTTCGATCAATCCTATATTGAATTCTAACGTTAACGTTGCAGAATTTGCAACTCATTCTTTACTTCAGTTCCACCCTCCACCTTCTCAGAACTGTTTTGACACGAGAAATATTACTACGTTTCTTACATTTTAAGTCATAAATATTCACGAATAACAGTACTTTTCCAGGAAAACAACATTTCACAAAGATGTCTCTGTTCTTTTATAAAATCGTACCTGTTTCCAATCGAATTTCGGGATTGATAATTCCAGCAGAAATTTCATCATAAAACTTTCCGCTTCGACTCACGTTACATGTATAATATAGAACCTTTGCCTTTCACCCCTTGAATTTCAAGGTTTCATAAAATTTCGTCTTCAAGTTGTTACCATAGGAGGCAAAAAGGTCTGCTGTTTCTTTCACAGGGTTGTCCCTTTTTTCTAAATCAATTTTACAATTTATAGCCTTGCAGCATGGCATTTCTATAAGAGGCACCTAATAAGTTGGGAAAACTAACAGGTGCCTAGGGAAAATTTCTGCGAAGCAAAAAATCTATCCACTAACGTGAAGATTTAAATCTCGACTTTTCTTCAACCCTGAAAGCTTCGATCCTCTCCAAAAAGAAGGTACGATTCTGAAAGTATCCGCGGTTTCCAAAACTTTAGAAATCTACCAAAAGTTTGGAAAGCGCTCGGTTGCATAAAAAGTTTGATAGACTCGAATCAACATTTCTTTGAATAACTTTCGAAACATTTGTAATAAATAAAAGGGCGAATCGCGGCTTCTTATTGCTGTAAGATTGAATTGGATAATTTATTTATTTTTTCTGTTTTCTCCTTTTTCCCTTCTAGCAAAAACGTCTTGAACTGTAAGACGACAATAAATAATCCCTCCGTATTGTTGATATATACGACGATAAATCGTATACTATAGGCTTTTGTAAATTTAGGTCAAAGAGTGAAAAAGAAAAAGGGAGAAAGAGGAAGGAACGGAGGGAAACGAAGAAAGAACATTCACAATCTTTTGTAATTCGCTCTCTATGAAAAAAGAAAACCAGAGAAATAAAGTTTGACTCATTCTTAAAAATCTGCGGTTTCTTTGAAATCGATTAAATCGTATAAATAAAGCTCTAAAGACTTCTCCTTCAAAGAATAAATGTTTGAATTATTGGTTTCTTGTTAGGACATTCTTTAAAAGATCCACTTTTAACACGCGAACTCACGGTTTTTGATATTATATATGTGTATATGTATATTAGTACATGGTATACGGTTTCCTCTGGAACATGAACCCGTAATGAGAAAAGTTGCGATAGGAATTGCAGTAATTTTCATGTAAAAAGAATTTTAATGATATCTTAAAATACTATCGCGGCGAGAATTTCGAGGAAGCTGTGATATTATCATTATAATTAATAAATTTTGTTAATAAAGCGAATAGAAGTCAAGTAGGTAATTTTTACGTCCCAGTAAATACATCTCTTAATTTCTAACTCGCGATAGCTAAAACCACGGCGTCATTCCAGTATCGATAGGAACCTTCGCTCTCGAAGTGACGAATAAAAATAAAAAGAATTTCCAAAAACGAAATTTTGAAATATTTCCTGAAGTGTGAGATCCCTCCCATTGTCGTAAGAGTTACTTTGCTGGAAATGGTAGCTCATCCAATCTTCTCCTAAAACGTTTCCCATCAAAATGCAATGGAAGGAAACAAAGCGTAGAAGTCTAGAACGTTTTGCAATAAAATATTTCTTCTTTTATTTTAAAGAAAATTCTACAATTAATAGGGAAGGAAATTCCCATTTTGGAAATCATCTCAATAAAATTACCTTTTGTTTTAAAATTAAATTTAAAGTATTTGCTATATTGAAAAAATTTAATTGCCAATTTTTACTAGTAATTTTGCCTATAAAAATAAGACTGCATTGGCCAGAAAGGGCAAAAATATACTGCAGTTGAATTTCGCAATAATACCTGTAATCCCATGGTTCGACTAAATCCTTACGAATTTCAATTGCATATAATTCTCAACTAAATCCCAACAGGTGAGTTTCTGCATTCGCATTAAAATATAGAACACATATGTATATATATCATACACATGACATGCTGCTGCATAAGGCTTATCTTAGATTTGAATTAAAAGCGCAGATCGTGTTTTCGTTTTCCACGAATATATGCGTATATGTAATATGTATGCATATACGATACGTGTGTATATCGGCGAGAAAGAAAGTAAAAAGGAAAATTTTCGTGGGGATGTGTAAGAATGGAGAGGTGGCTTACACGTATAGCCTGTATTTCGAGCTTTCGAGCAGGCGCAGTGGTGGAGCTCCGCTTTTCCCCTGTTTTAGTACAAGATTTTCTCTCTCCCTTTCACTCCCGTTGGAATATAGGTGAAATAGAGTAATACTGTCTGAAAACCACCCCCTTGAAAACCAACCCTCCAACTTGGCAGTCCCTGGCTGCTGGTTCGGTCAATTCTCAAGCAGTATGGCGCTACGCGCTCCGATACGGCATCGTCCGTCGTATCATGTTCACCGGTATTACAATTGTTTCACTATTCCCCGCCAATTACACATGTTTTAACAACGGAAACAGCCGATTTTTTTCCCAACCCTATCAATGACGATGTCGCGTTCGAACGAAATCATGTGCAAATCATACCGAAACGCGTGCAATAAAAGTTAAGACCAACTATTTCGACGTAAACAAACGATTCGGTTCTTCTAAGGAAAAAAAGTGATGATCGTATTACCAAAAAAAAAAAAACAAGCAATATTAAATGAGATTACGAGCGATATTTTTTAGATCGTTTTTTAAGTCTTCGTAAAGAAAGTTAATATGAGAATCCGGCAATCCTGGAATTCAAGAAGAATTTCGCGTTAAGAAAAAAAAAGAAGAAATTTTTTGAAGAAAAAAAAATTTAGGGTGGTTGTTGTTGTTACAGCTGATCGGCAATAAACAGTACGACATGTTCGGTTAACCTAACACGCGATTATACAGCGTCATATGAATTAATTATAATAGAGATTAGAGAGTGAGTTTTGAGATTAATCACGATGGCATGTCCGTTTTCGAGGGAGTATAATAGTGGGCAGTATCATCGACATCAACAGCAACAGACACCGGACGACGAGCAAGATAAGGCCGACGATCAAGAGAAAAATCATGAGCACAGGAAACTTCGAAATGATGATAAGTGCAAACCTTGCAGGCAATCTTCCGTGCAAATAACGTCCTCGCTTCTGGGTGAAGACATCGATGAACCTGAAGACACTCAGACACTTAATTTAAAACATCTCCGTGCTGCTGTTCTCATGCTCACTAATCCTTCGGTAATGAAACTAAACTATTCTCTTTTTTGCTACCCCCTTTTTCTTCTTATCGCTCTTTGGGTAGGAAATGATTCGTAGATTTTTCCGCTCTCCAGGCCGGAAAAAATTCCCCCCTCGTGAAAGTTCTTGAAAAGATGAGAAGGAATATTTTATACAGTAATCCGAAGGCTAGGATAATTTATTGTAATCGTTTTGGAAGCGCTCTTGAAATTCAGTATCGTTCCGTGTTTTTGAAATTAATGAAATTATGGCGTCTCGAAATTGTATGAGCAGAATATTTATATTAATTGTGTATAATATTAGTGATAATATCGTACAGGATTCGAAATTGCTTTTCAATTAAATTCCGAATTTAATGTCGGAAAAATTTTGGAGAGTAAAAAGTTTCGCAGAATTCGTATTGTAAAAAATTCGAAATGGATTTACGAATTTTATATTTACCAGTTTTGGAACACCGGAAGTTTGATTTTGAATTATGGGATAATTGTGTTTTGAGAGACGGAGGGTGGAAAGATATAAATCTCATAGCGAGCGCTGAGGGTTCTCAAATAGTTGCTCTCGTTAAAAGTACCAATATATTTGAAAAAAAAAGAGGAAACTTTTACCTGAAAAATTCGCCGATGCTTTCGAGAAATATATACCTACGTGTACTGAGTATAAAAAAAAAGGACAGGTACAACTCGAAATTCTGCCAAAAATCGCTTATAAAATTTTGCAAACTTTGAATCGGCAACCGAAAAATTGTGGCTGCAACTATAGGCAACGAATTTAATTATAAAAACGTTGGGAAAAATTGTTCGAATTGCTGAAACTTCGCTGAGCGAACTTTCCGCGGAATTTCATGCCTGAACTTGCAACCAAAGCCAGCAGGAAGCTCCTAAACCACAGAAATCTGATGGCAGTTAAAGTTTCGGCTGCCAACAGGTTTCGATCATAAACGGAAACGATTGTCTTTGAATCAGTCTATTAAAAGGTACTCGGCAGCTTTTTTTCAGTTATCACCCCTTTTTTCGGATTAGCAGCAAACAGACGTCTCCTTTGCCATATAAGAGAGTTATATAGTAGGCGTAACGCTTCCTACGCAGACATAAAACCCATTCACGTTAAGATCGTAACCCTATGTGTAGATAGGCTTTACGCCTCCGAGATCTGCTCTGGGTTTTCTATGTTATCGTTCCTAAATACTGACTTCTCGCCATTTGAATCGCCCAGTACCCAACCCTTGAAGGCAAATATATCCCCAGCGTTCACAATGCTGGTCGTTTCTTTCTTTTCTTCGCCACGCTCTTCCCTTTTTCTCATCCCAGGCCATCCAAAGTGATTTAAAGTATACAAAGGCTGGTCAAGATACCTTTGATATCCCACCCCTCCTTTCAGCGCGTTTATAGAAAGTTTTATCTGTCTGGAAGCAAAGAGCATTTTACGATTTTAGACCCTTCTTAAAAAATCTATTCGTGTTACCGATCTAGTTCCAGGGTTTAATATATCTGGGCTTTATTCTCTCTCTCCCTCTCCCTTCCTAGCTGAAAATTTCTAATTTGTAGGATCAACTTTATCGAGGGCTGAAATTTATAGGGATGAAAGTGTAGACTTCAGGGCTTTAAAGTGACATAAACTGGAAGTCCTTAAGACTTTTCTCCCGAACTTCTGCATTATTAAAGTGGCACTTGGAAAGAAGTGCTATTTTTCCGCAGATCGAAATATAAGGTTTTTACGAGTTGGTGAATAAAATACCGCTTATTCGAATGTTTCCTCCGAAAATCTTCCTCTTACGCTAAGGGCTGTCTTCCTTTTACGTCCGCAATCGATTCCCCTGTTTTGCATGGCACCGGGAAATTTACCACCTTTCAGCCGACGGGCCATTCGATCAGAAAATGACCAGAAGATCTGTCGTAAAATCGCGATGAAATCACTGAAGTGAAAATAGTGAGGTTGCAAGTAGATTTTAAATCCGGTAACGGCAACGCAATTGCAGCAGACTGTGGTCTCGTATCTGGCGACCCTTTTGCACAAACAAAAATTTTACGATGGAAATTACGCCACCCCCGCGTCACAAGCTTTTGTATAGACTGGATAAAATGTATACGAAGAAGTGTGTGCATTCATTCTACAGATACGCGGAAGTATATAATTGGATAAATATTATAAATCGTAATCGGTCACGAAGAATCAAGAATATTAGAATGCAACACCATATATGTATATAAACATGACCTATTTAACATTAAACTTATTTATTTCACTTTATATGAATAAACTATTCTTTGTTTACCGTTGAAATACTAAATTTAACTTTTTTATACATGATTGGCGCGATTGTTTGGCGATAGTATTTAACGATGTTTGTATGCACAAAGTTAAACTTTGCAGTATTACATAATTAATTTATGCACAAAACGAATTATAAAGGACTCTATAATTTTATAACCTATAGAGCATGCGATAGAAGACCTCCGACTTTTATGATCGATTAAAGAGACCCATGAAAAACTTTTTTATGGTTTGCGAAAATCTTATTGTAATTACGGTAAATCTTGTGGAAAGAGAAGACACATGTACAGGGATTTCTTTTTATAAGTTTTCTAGGAATTGGTGTTCGCTAATTCGTTTGGCTCCGTCAACTTTTTATTTCCCATTTATTTGGAGTATCACGTTTCGGTTTAAATTTCCAGACTATGTTCAGAAATTCGCTGTAATCGAACGTAAAATTTGTTAAGGTTATGAAAAGGGTGACTAATAATAATAATAATAGTAATACATATTTCGAATGAAGCCTGCATTGGATTGCAAATAAAAGCCCTGGGGACGATTTTTGCCGACTCACGTGGGAAATATCATTTTGGAAGGACAGAAATGTTAAAGTGGCAAAACCTTAGCAAAATCCCGGCTCGTGTAACGAGTGACGAACAACAAAAAGGCAGGGATAGCAAGAAGAAACACCGGGCACAAGTGGGTCAAGTGCAACAAAAAGACAAAGAATAGAAGACGAAACGTAAAAAGGGAAAGATAAAATAAAAATGAAAATTGGATGGAAATAAAACAGATTTAGTTTGCAAGGAAGAATTGGAAAGATAGTCGAGGAAAATCTCAGGAAGAAAAAAGTACGTTTTTTTTCAATAGAAAAACAGAGGGATGAAGTCCTAAAAAGTGTGAAAAATTTTCACACTTTTTATGTTTTCATTTTATATTGTGTACATTACCAATTGGTACATACGACACTCTTTATTTTGTTTGTCTTTTAGCAGGCAATTACTTGATTCAATTAATTAGCTGTCAAACAGTGTTTACCGCAGTTGAACCATAAACAAAATCAATATATTTTTAATACATTCGTACAAATGAATATTGAGTATTTCAATATTCGACAATTTAAGCCGTAAAAACGACTGTACAAGGCAATCAATTCGACGAGACACAAAAGCAACATTCATAATTACTTTTGACATGAAATAAAGGAACCTTTGATCAGTCGATTGCAAGTAGATCCAACCCAAAATGTTTGACGAAAAGATGATCTACATTTACTACGATAATAATTTATGAATATCCAATTATAATTGATGTAATTTGTTTTTAGTTGCGTCATTTAACCGTTGCTATAAATTATCTTTATTATTTTATCTCTTGACTTTCCAATTTATCAATTTTACAAAACTTAGAGTGACATCTCGATCGGGAGAAAATTCGCGAATTTTCCATCCGTTATCTTAGTGATAATTATCAATTTTCCAGAAACTAAAATCATTCTCGAATTAATGGAAACAGTGGCGACAAAATGTTCAACACGTAAAAATTCTAGATGAAATGTACATTTAATTACAATTTACGAGGAAATTTCCTCACTAAGGAGTGTCTTTAGAGAAGACCGTTCCGGAGACTCATCTTTTTGCACAACGTGTTCCACATTTATTCCCCGAACACCTGAAACCTTAAATATCTTTTTAATACACTGCAACAGCTGTTGGATCTATAGCCAATAAAAGCAAAATGAAGTAACCGAGGAAGGTTAGTCCAATTTCCATTATCAGACTACGATACGAAACTTTTCCTAACTGATGAACCTAAAAAAGTAACCATGTGAAGTGTGGAGAAAAAAAGAAGAGTGTTTAATATTTCACTTTTCCACGAAGTTATTTATTTACCTATCTATTTATTAACATTTAATTCCCGAAACTTTTTAAAAATAAAAGATTATTTCTTCTCTTATCGCCTGACGTGAATTCGTGCTGATAGGGAGTAGCTTAATAATTGAACACACCTTGCCTACAAAAATAGAGGGAGCAGGTATTGTGGCCCAGCATCCGGAATTCAGAGAGAGGAAAATAATTCCAACGGGACGACAAGTTTTCAACAAACAATTTTCCTTCGTTGTTTTTTCTCAAGGGACACATATCTCGCACAAGCTTAGGGAAACTGTTGGCTACCATTAAACAACCTTTCATCGTCAATTTCATTTTGCTTGTGGTAACATCGAGAGCTTTGTCTCCTCCACTCTTTGACTCTTTCCCCGTATTTCCTCTCGCATCTTCTGCTTTTACTTCACGAGCTTCTGGGTGTTCCGTCTTTATTGCTCGTTTTACCGGGTCAAGCTAATTTGGATACTCGGGTGAGCTTTTCTATCAAATAAATGCGAGTCTTAATTGCGACATAAAGTATTTCAGATTGCGTGCCGTAGAAACTAATCGCCGAATGGACAGATAATTTTACGTTAATTTATTAAGTATCCGAAAATGGTTACGTCTGTTCCCCCTGTTTCGCTTTATAGTGCAATTATTAGTAAGATGACGGCTAGTAAATGCTGCCATTTTCTCCCGATGAGGAATTCATCAGAAACTCTGAGAAATTGATACTTCAAATTGCATCAGCTGTAACAATTAAGGATGTAGTATTTTTTTCTAGAAATTTTGTCTACTCAAAAAAATGTCAGAAGCATTTCAACAACCAACAATATTGTTCGACAAATACCCATTTTCATAACGGCAAAAATTGACGAACTTCGTTGTGAAGAATATAAATTACTTAAAATCCGAAAATCGTAAATATCTTTCCTTGGCAATTATAATCACGACGAATTTTAATGGATTATAAAGTGATTAATTAAAAAATTAAATGAAATATATCCCAACAGAAAATGTAGAAAATAGAGAAAGGAATTTTACAGGAATACGTCATATCTTTATTATTATTGTTAAAGTATTACCGTGCCTAGACACTATTTCATCAGGTCAGTCTAATTTGGGTGCCATCATTAACTTGTTTTATTTAATGAATGAGAAAGGTAATTGAAACATAAAGCATCGTAGATTGTGCTTCGTGGAGATTAAAGATAACACGGACAGATAATTAAACAATAATTTATTATGTTTTCGAAATTCGTTATTTTCATTGTTTATGTTCGTATTACCGACGATGTTGTATAGAATGGATAACCCGATAAAATTGATCAGTATATATACCATTATAAGATAAAAGGGAGGAATGAATTTTTTTAATGAAATTCTATCATCCCTCAATAATTCCAGTATCGCTCCATATGCAGAGACCGTTTTGGTATCCGTTTTTAATAAAATTAGCAGTGAACGAAAAGTACATGTGAAGCAAAAACGAAACATATTTGTTTTTCTATCAATGTATCGGTAAAATATATTATTTAAGAAGAATTATAATCTCTATATGTATAATATGTTTTTCTACATATATTTTACCGTATATTAATACACGTATGTTTTTCCACGAAGGTAACATCTTCTAAAATTTTCTATTTCTTTATAAATTTCTAATATTTTTCATGAATTTTACCCTAAACTCCTACCTCTGCGTAATATTTTTTTCGCTTTTATTTCAGGCACAGTGTCTCATTTTTTACGAGTACACTTCTACAACTCAAGTGTTGCCTGACGACAATTAAAAATTTACCTTTCCCTTCAGTCTTCGCAGGTGCAAAAACGTGTTCTAGTTAAATGATCAAATCGTTACAAAATTTGCTCGCAACGGATCCGACCCAATAGGACAGTACCTCATAAATTTTCGGTTGCTAAAAATTGTACGAAACACTAGACGTTAAATGTGTTATAAATACACGGAGAAAATCAAAATGTGATTTCTATGTGTCAGTCCTGTACAAGATCGGAGATGCTGCGATTATTTAGCGAGAGTTTGAACGATATATTGACAGGTATTATTGATGTCCCTATCGCACAGGTAACGTGTGACATCGTTGAAACTGGTGATCATTATTGAACGAAAAGATTTTATAGATTACTGGCGACAGTAGAACACGACAGCGCATAGACTTTTTGTAGTCACAGGTGCTGAAGTACAAAAGAGCACGAGGACCATTCCGAACTTATTCAAATCGTACTTTACTGGAAACGAAGTCAAGTTCCTCTTACTCGCAGGCGGTTTAAGAATTAAATACGAAGAGTGTTCAACTTTCCGGTTCATAGAAATTCCGAAATTCGCAAAGGCATGAAAGGAGTATTAAGAATCCGAGTTTCCTTATATGGGCGTTTCATGAGAGGACTTATACGTTCGCGAAAATTTTAATTCCTGAATACTTCGTTGAGATTTCGGAAGAGGAGAATCCCGGAGCTCCATTCCACTCGAACTTTTTGTTTTTATTACGAAGTTTGCTCTCCCGAGGGTAACAAACAATCTTTAAAGCTACTTTCATGCACTGCACGGCAATTTACTCACGTCATAACAATTCTAACTTCCACTAATTCCCTTATTGTTAATTATTTTATAACAGAGAGTGTTTCGAAGTTTTGTAAATAAACTCCAAGGTAAATTGTATTATGATTTCGCAAATAATACATTTATTTGAAATACTGTTTAACACTGTAATAATTATATTATAATAATAAATAATATGTAGTATTATTCATTATTATAATTATATACCCCCGTTTAGTGAAATATATACTATTCATACGTTGAGTCGTTTCACCTAAACTAAATAAACGCGAAGGAAATTTATTAATTACTAAAACACAATTAATTCGCTTAGGAATTTATTTAATAAATTTTCGAAGCACCCTTAATTACAAGACGACTAAGATGAAAAGGACACTAAGACTAAAATTTGGTCAGAAGATCTTGCTGATATTTACCAAGTTAATGAATCCTGTAATTCGCCAGCATATAGAAATTCATTAGAAATATATATATGTGCGTTTGGGTATTAATAATATAAATGTACTCCATACATTCAGGGAGCAGATTTTGCAAAATCCAATTCTCCAACTCATTGCTGACTAAGTCGGTATGTTTAAGTAGTAGGAGAACACGTTATCGATCGGTTTGTCTGTTTTCATACTATCACGGTTTTGTTCTACTTTGCCGCTAGAATAACGCACCCTCTTTCTACCAACGAATTCTTCCGCACTTTTTTCTTCTCCCCGACCCTTTAAATATATTTAAACAAAAACCACAATGTTAAACCGAAACGTTTAAGAGTAAAATAGTGCTGGTTCGAAACGTGTCTATGTTGCAAAAGATAATGTTTGTTTTGCCATGAAATCAGAATTTTGTTCCCCTGAAAAGTCAGTGTTAGTTAATTTTAAGAATTTTTTGCAAAACGAGAGGAATTTGTAAACAAAATTCCTGCAGATATCGAACCTAACGTTAATAATATTATCGTTACTTAATTTTATATATAAAATCAATTTTATCCATTTGATCAATTATTTTTTTTTAATTCTTCGTATATGAATCAGCCTTTTTGTATATAAAGCTCAATTAGTTGAAAATCCATTTAATTATATTAGGGCTGTAATAAGAATAATAAATTTTCCATTTTAATTTATTTTTCTATGTTGTTGTAACGTAGATAATTAATAAAATTAGTTAATGAAATGTAAAAGGACAATCCTAATGTCTAGTTTTATCTTTAGAATCTCGAAAATTAATTTAGATTCTTTTTTTAATAAATAACATCCCGTTAATTAATTAATAATATTATATTATATAACGAAAATCTTAAAAAACGACGATTTGCGATATTTTTTCCAACCGTATTAATGCTTACTTCCACTTATTTTATTATCTGATTACGCATTTCTATTTTTAGTAAACGTCGCAGAAGAATTAATAGCGTGACAGTCGAAATTGGGTATCCTTCCATTTATTTGCACGACCTGTAGAAATAGTAATACTATACATTGACATTTATTTGACACCCTTTAGGTGAAACATACGTAGCAGCTAGCAGGAAAATGATGAGAAGACGAAACTGAGTTGCGTGGCTTCAGGTTTTGTCAGAAATTGAATTCCCTGAATGCGATTACTTGCCACTTTCTACGCTGTGCCTCTATTACACGACAACCATAATAGCAAATATAATATTCTACCTACCTAACCATGTAATAGGACAGATACGTTCCATTCCCAAACCAAAGGGGAAAAGTCTATGTTAGAGCCACTTTGTCTCTAATAGAAAAAAATAGTCTGTTTTATGAAGGAGTCCAAGGAATATGGGAAAAAGTATTGATTCGGTCTGGAAATTCGAACATTTCGAGTAGAAGAGTCAGGAATCCCAATACTTGCCTAGATTTTGCCCAATACATTTTTATCGTAGATTTTTTTCATCGAGGTTGGTAATGATATAACTGCAGCCGGATAGAAAATAATATTTGATTCTCGCTAAAAGCGTAAAGAAACCGTTCAGGAAATTGCAACCCTTTGAAAAATATCTTATATATTTTAATTTAATATATTAATATAGAGTATATTCACAAATACAAGATTAGCTGATTTATTGTAAAGAATGTTACGTTTTTTTATATCCAACCTTCTATTTTACAATACATTTCAATATATGCAGATATATGTATCAAATATATCGTCAATATATTATACCCTGGTGAATGTATGCAAGATTCATATTTCTTTTGAAATAATACACTTTACCAATATATCTTATTAATCTGAGAAATGTATATCTATACATTTTTTTTTACACCAATAGGGGTGCGAAGGGTGCCAGTAGAACGACTGCTCTGTCATATGAAATTTTAGCGAGAGAAGAAATATGTCAATACCTCGTCTTTTGGGGGTTAGCTATGCCTTAAAGGGCCGTTTAATTTGTTCCCATACATGTTTCTTTTTCCAATTATTCTTCGTAAAGCCTCTCCCACCTGTTTCGCAATAGGGGAGCTCACCCCGTATGTTGATTTTCAAGGAAACCCGTATTCTTGCATTATTTTTACTAAGACCTGACGTGAATTTATAACCCGACATTACATAATTTTTATTGATTTTTAATTATTTCTGAATCTTCATCTGCATTATTTATCGTTTGCATTTTTAATAAGCTTGATACTAATTCGTTATTGATCATCACCTTCCAGAGTCTTCAGCAGTATTGCTTATTTGTCCTAAACATTCTGTATGTACAGAAAGCATTTCCACGAGTAATTATTAAATTAATAAACTTGTATATTAAATTAGAAATCACGTGTTATTTTATTAATACACAATTTTAATTTAGTAGCAAAAAGAATACATCTCAATTTATTACATCGGCTACTTATATTTGTACTATTTATATTTTTAATATCGTTTTGTTTTGTTATTGATTATCACCTTTTTAGGTCAACAATAATAGTGTCTCTCATTTTTTATTTGTGTAGTATCTGTGTGTGTAGTATTCGTATTTTAGGCGATTTCTCCCAGAGCACTTTATTAAATGATCCTTAAATATACAATATACGTCATTATGTATAAATCCGGAATTCACGTACTTTTTTTTTCTTATTACTTTATCACAATCTTATTCTACAAATTTCGAATTAATTCTTCTACGTATAAATTTGTATAAATACAATACTATTTTTAATTCTGATATCGTAATTTGTACTACATAAATTCTATTTCAAAAACTGCCAGGTAATTAGCGACCTTATACTTTTTTAATTCACATCTATTAAAAGAGTAAATTTGACAGTCCAAAAAGAAATTATGGAAACGAAATTTGATAGAAAAATATGTAAGAATTTGTAACTGACACTAAGATCCTATTATTTATTATTGTCATTCGAAAAAATCGGTAGCACGTCCTTGCAACGACTAGATCTGAAAGGGCGGAAAAGGAAGTAAAGTGTCACCGTTGCTTTATTACTCTTTAACCCTCCACGGGCTTTCAAAGGGCGACGTCTATATTACCCTTAATTATAGGAAAATCGAAAGCTTTTAAAAAAATAACAACGTTGATGGAGCCGCTTTTAACGAGCCTTATAATACCATATTGCATTTGTTGAGAACGAAAGAATGGAATCAAACAAGTCTCAAAAGTTTATCGAGCAGTGTATGGGTGTACGTGAAAAACATTCACACAGAGAGAGAGAGAGAGAGAAAGACGTGAGAGGAAGATATACACGAGAAACTCAAACACGAAACTTTTCAAAGAGACTTCGCTCTGTATACCCATACTTGCGCCTCACTCTTTTCAGCCTGATCGTTGAGAAGTTAGTCAAAGTTATCACATTTTCGCATTGTACCTTTGATGCCTTAGCCTTGAAAAAGATTTTATGCTACGAGTATTATACAGGAGTTTTATACATAATTCGTCTTCTTCTTACCCTGAGAAAAAAAAGGAATCTTCAAAACAACGAAAGTTAAGTGCTACAAAAAATAACATATATATTTGAAATAATGAAATTAACTACATAATAACATGATAAAAATTCCTAGAAGACTAACAATTAACTAGAATTAAATCGTAAGCGATTACACTTATTATTTTCTATATTATTTTTTTTTTTCTTCTTAATTTCGTAAATAATTTTACCACAGTTCCGTTACAGGCACATATTTTTTATTCTATGTTATACCTTTCTCTCCGTGTACCGATTAAAAAAAACTCCAATTGGACTATCGTTTAATTAAGTGCCATCCCCCACTTACATAAGTATCCATCGATTGGGCAGGAGTGACTATTTAACTGATGCCTGATAAGACTAGAATGGATTTTATTCTGCAGCAAAAAATCGCTACCAATCAATTATCAAGAAAAGTTAAAACTTCTAATCAGAGTAAACAGCGTTTATTTTTGTTAGCCTGGAAAAGAACTGTAGTAGAAATTCGACGAATCCGACTGGATTCCATCGACGTCTTGATCAGTCTCCGGCTTGAGAGTGGTAACAGTATCTGGCAAGAGAGAAATGCGGAAATGCACGAAGACAGCTGATAAGAAAGAATTAGAAGCTTCTGAAATGTGGAGAAAATCTTGAAGGAGGTAGAATCGAGTAGAATTGAAAGAAAAGACCAGCTACCGGAAGAAACATTGCAAGGAAAAGAGAAAATCCTTTGAAGTAATGAAGAATGTTTCTATATTCCTACTCGCAGTGCCCTTATGTACTTCAGATAGGTTCACTTTCTTTTTTTCTTCTACTTTTTCGCTCTACACCTGACCTATCTTTGCCGTATCTCCTTAATGGTACTTAAACATCCCTACAACGTGCACCGAAGTCGATGCATTATTACTGATACTGGAAAAAGAGAAATGAAGGGAAAATTGTACAATATTTAAGAAAGGAATATTAATTTTGACCCGCATAATTGAACAACCCAGTTAGCATTTCGCTTCTGATATGGATTATCAGACATCGGAAGCCGAGGAACACGTTCCTGTGAATTTCGTAACTATACGAGAACTAAACTGCATTGGGCACAAGTATTTGTCCCGAAGTTCGTTGGTTAATATTTGACATTCCACCAGAGCTGTAACTTAATTTTGTTTCAGTTGAATAAGGGGAATTATTGAATTTAGTAAGATACATGTGGGAGAAAATTGAAACTATTCAAAATTTCTAAAATCTTTTCTTTGCTGCTATATATAATTTTAAAATTGTAGAGATGTAAAATTATTAAGAGAAAAAAGTGTTGTTAACCCAGTACCTTAAAAATATTCTTTAATTTTTAAATTACTGCATTTTTTTTCTATTGAATGAATAACATTAGGATAAAAGTAATGGAAAGAAATGAAAACGGAGAAATTAGTAAAGCTTGAAAAATCTGTCAGGATGCGAAAGTTTCTGGAATAGAACCCCGGTTTATCTATAGACAAGTTAGAACCTGTACTAAATTTGTCGAGCCTCTAACGCAAACCATTCGTATTCGGTATATTACGTCATGGGCCCTTTAAATTTAGAACAGGTTCTAACTTGACTGCAACTACCAGGCTAGGCGAGGAACCAATGTCATGTAATGAATATCCATGACATTGCAAATAAATTGACT
This sequence comes from Gasteruption jaculator, assembly GCA_949825005.1. Taxonomy (NCBI): domain Eukaryota; kingdom Metazoa; phylum Arthropoda; class Insecta; order Hymenoptera; family Gasteruptiidae; genus Gasteruption; species Gasteruption jaculator. The sequence goes on along the minus strand of OX463765.1, from coordinate 13,861,693 downwards.
ATATTTAGAAATGCTTACGTCATGGGCCCTTTAAATTTAGGACAGGTTCTAACTTGTCTACCACTACCAGGCTAGGCGAGGAACCAATGTCATACAATGAATGTCCATGACATTGCAAATAAATTGACTATAATTAGAAATGCTTACGTCATGGGCCCTTTAAATTTAGAACAGGTTCTAACTTGTCTGTAACTACCAGACTAGGCGAGGTACCAATGTGATACAATGAATGTCCGTGACATTGCAAATAATTTGACTATGTTTAGAAATGCTTACATCATCGGCCCTTTAAATGTAGAATAGAATTTTAGGATGTCAATGAAGAATTGAATTTTTTTATTTTTAATTTTATTTATTTGTGTTAAAATTAATTTAGCGGAGTGAAATTATATCCATGCGGTTTCTTAGATGATACCATTTAAGAGTTGATTCAGGAAAGGTGGAACTGAAATCGGAAAGTGTTTTAAGCATTCCGAAGAAATAATAATTAAAAGTTATTGAAATCAAAATTTTTTTACCCAAACTGCCATGACCCAAATTTATTAATAATAGAGTAATTTTATCAATATATTTTTATTCGATTATGTTTTTTGGATACGATCAATTTCCACAATTCGTTTCTTCTAAAAAATAACAAAATTGAGTTAAGTATTTGTTTTATTGAAAAATTAAAATCGTAAATAACTAATAGCATAATTAGTCATTCTTGTACTTTGAAAGAAAAATATAGTTAAAGGAAAATGCTAAAATGAATACGGTGGAGACCAAAGTTGATTTAACTTTGAACGGAGTTGAAATGCTCTTACATTCCAAAATGACGAATTTCCAAACTTGCACTTATAGTTTGTCGCAAGTTCGAAAGATAGCGAGGTTCGATCGAATGCCGACTTTCCAATATCCAATATATTCCAACACTTCGATAATTTACATGTAAAACAGAGATTTCTATCGCAGGAGTTTCTGGAAATCGACATGTTAGAAATTCCCCGCCATCCCCTGATCAATTCAACCTTTCCTATTGAACATTTAAACAGAAAAATTGTTGTTTATCCCAAAACCTTAAAATAATATTTCAGTGTTCTGAACTTTGGAGCTGAAATGGAAACAGGTACGTTTTTTTAACTTAAATAATGAGTTTTGTCGATCAAGGCAAGGAATGCAAATTATGAAATTTAACTAAATAACATCCTGTTACAAATTTTCCACGGGATAAGGGAAACAATTTTCCGCAATAATTATTTCACGAAGTTTTATCATTAAAAATGTACGTTTTCATGCTACCTCTGCGGCACTCAAATGTATGCGATCTTCGATAACACACTCATAGTCAGTTTTGCACTTCAACTTTTTCAACGCGGCATTAAAGTGTTTGCGTTCAATAATTGAACAGGTGTTAGCAGATAAACTATTAATTGAGGAGAGGCTAAAGCATCCAACTACCGCCACAAAGTCCCCCAAATGCATACCGAGCACTGGCCAAAATACCGTGTTGGAAAATCAGTGGTTTCAAATAACCCGGGCGAGAACGAACCAGAATCTAACGTTCATCCCTGCTCCCATTATCATTCCCAAATGTACGTGTGCATACATATTTGCATTCTTGTGAATATACAATAATAATCGATAATTGGAATTCCCATATTTGCAACTTTTTCTTTTTTAAATGTACAACAAATTTCTTCGTAAAAAATTAAAGTTCAATATTGATAATTATTTAACTGGAGTAGTTTTCGAAATTGAGACTAATTGTCATTTTTTGGCAGAATTTGAAAAAAAATCTATCCTATTGTTTCCTACGTTTGGAATATATTGTAATTTATTCTGCATCACGAATTTTTGAATTCTATATTAATAAGTATACAATTGAAGTATTTTCGGAAATTGTACCGATTGTTTCTTTGGTCAAAAAATAATCCCGCTACATTGTTACAGTTTTTTTGCCTACCCATTTGGCAATCAAAAAAATCAACACAAATCTTTACCCGTGGAGAGATCGTTTCGTCAATCGTTAAGACGATATTAGGAAAGTGGTGACACAGCGAAATTTAGGGGCCATTACTAAAACGTACGTATCGATGATTACCGAAAAGTTAGTAATTGCCATTAATGTAGTAACGATTCTTTACAAATTGGGAACTTTTTATTGCCCTACTAATTTGCTGATTTTATTGGGAGCGAACGCTGAAACTTTCTTGTCCCAGTTTCGTTTTATGATTATTTTAGTGCGAGAGCTCGACCATTCCTTCTCGGGTAAAGCCACTGCCCTTCTGCGTCTCCATTATTGCTCTTAAAAAAAAGTGATCTCATGCACCACAAAAGGAAGATCTGTTATTCGGAAATAATGGCCATTCCGGGCCTGAAATTTTCGGCTGAAATTTACGAAAGATTTCAGGCTTCATCCGCAAACTGCAGCGTCCTCGATAATTCACAACGAACGGTTTCCAACGAACGTTAATTACAACCATGGCAAATTTCAGCTGTAATTGAGCAATAAGTGCTACATGTTGCCGATCCCTTTCCCCTCGCGAACAATAAAGACGCCCGGAATTAATTATTCCAAAACTAATTTGAGGTTTTACGGGGCTGTGATAATAATCGTTACAGCAATTATACATAAATTCTTCTCGCCGGCTCTAATAAGAGCGGCCCGTTAAGCGCCCTGTGAAAATGCAAATACCGCGTATACAAATGAAAAGCCTGAGATGGAAAAATAAACAGAAAAAAAAAATGCGTAATAGGCGGAAAAAATTCATCGGGAAAATTCGGTACGTGTTCCAGTTTGCGCGAATAAAACGGATGTGTATACATATATCTAAGTCGTGAATAAAATATAGGGTACGTGACTATCGTCATTTCATTGGGTTAACGTTAGAGAATGAGTGCGGAAAGAGTGATTTGAATAGAGGGGTAAAAGCTTGGTACTATTGTCTCTCCAAGCTAATTGCTACTGACTGACACACTTCGATGAGGCGCTTCACTCATTCTAGTTCTATCTTTTTCCCTTTCATAGAAAATCTGATGATTCGATCGAAACTTCGTTAACATCCTCGAATTGTCGGAAATTCCATTTTACGTATTTTCGCCTTTTCTCTATTCTCTTCAACCGCATTTTTTTCACATCAATCTAAAGTTTTTTCTCCCTTTCTCTCCAGCGCAATTATTTTCCGATGCAAAGTATCTTTTTTATACGCACATACAGCAATGCACGTCTTTGAAATAGATATCGAAGTATATATATATATATATATATATACATACGTGTATATAAAAAATCACAATAAAGGAATGCACTTTTTAATGATTGGATTCGCGAAGAAGTAAAACTCAGTGTTTTCCACGAGAGGTTTTAAACGCAAACACAAAGAATCTTTTTCGAAACTTCACCCATAGGAAATTTTGACAGGAAAAATTCCAAATTTCCGTGATTTTTCAAAAGGTCAAAATGCTTCACCTTTAGTCGAACTTTTCGACAACAAAATTTGTCACTGTCTAAAGTTAATTTTTTTTAATTGACATACGCTTGGAGTAAAAGTCAATTAAATCTCGCTGAACCTTCGCTGGAATTAAATTACGTCGGAAATAAATTTTCAGGGCTGCTCTTATATAGAATGTGTTCGAGGCGTCTATGCATCTTCAAAAACATTACAATATCTCGCAGTCACGGTAAATTAAATTTTCTGGTAGAAGTTTTTATAAAAATTCAGATACCTCCAGGAGCAGCCAGGCAAATAATATTGTCCGAGTGACACATTTCTCGTAAAATTGTCTGAAAAGAAATTTCTATAGAAATTCATCACCATAAAGAATTTCATACATATAATGGCCTCCGTTCTATTATCTCCATTCGTTGTTGACTTGATAAAAATTCGCGAACATATATTTGCCGGAGGTAAATGTTCGGGCGAATTTAACGAAAGTTTCATATACGTTCAAATATTTATGAAATGAAAGCAATTCAGGCGACAAAATTTTCACCGCGGTGAATTTGCCAGCGAATATAATGGAATTTTAAAGTCGACTTATTATGGAGAAAAAACTTCACCTACATATTTTCACAATATGTAAGTCTCAAAATTGTGCGTACTTAAGTAAAGTCTCTTCCTTCGCTCTCTATTGAAAATGCAATAAAATTTCCTACTTTTCCCAGCTTGCTTATTTTACATGAAATCTTCCTCCTCTCTTTTCCCGTTAAATTGTTTTGCAATGCTCTCGTATGTGATTTTATATATTTCAGGGAAAATGGTAATAAATAATGTAAGTCGTGTGTATGAATATGTACATTTTGTTTTTTTTTTCCCCGATAAATATCGTTCCATCCTTCCTCATTTTTTGTGTTTTTCTTTGTTTTCCTGTTTGTTACTTATGCCTCGATTCTTTATCAATACCTCACGCCAATAGTTACATGCATATGCAGAACCGAAGAAGCTGTAGCAACTCACTGAATTGAAAATAAAATAAAATCGATGGTAGGAACTGTATGCTCTCTGCATTTGTATCTATTTGTGTGGGTATCTATCTATGTATGTTCCTATCGAGGGAAGTTTCTAGATGAAACCGAGATAGTGTTTACCCAACTGATGAGAATTTCTCAAACATAAATGTATATTTCATCGCAGACTTTTATATAGACAGTATATTTGTTTATTGAATATACGAGTGGATTCCGCCTGATTAGCTTGAGTTCTTACAATGAAATTTTATTGAAGAATACCAAGCACATTTGGATTCGCTTGTAGTTGCAGTTTTCTCGCCACGAAAGACCGAAAACGATTTTCGCTTGATACGATAGGAAATTTCCCAGATTATCGTATAGACTTTATTAGAGTTTGTCAAAACTAGTACTGCTGTTTCCAATTTTCTGTTTTTTAATAGCAGGTTCCAGTTTTTTAAATTTACAATTTTTCATAAAATCCTTACAATATAATAAAGTTTTTACATTGAAAATTTGCAATTCGAATTTTTTTCTCTATAAAAATGCTAAAAATTGAAATTTTGAAGGCTAAGACCGATTCCAGTTTCCAATTTTCTGTTTTTATTGGCAAAGTTTTTCTTTTCTCGAATTTGTCCAAATGCAACTAAAACGAATTCAGTCGGAGTTTCGAATTTCCTTTTCTTTAACGTCGCTCACAAAATATTTAAAATTTCGAATTTTTCATAAAAATTTTACGGTATGAAAAAAGTTTTAATACCGCAAAGTTCAGTATTTTTTAGATTTCGAGGACTTGCACCGTATAAAGTGAAAGGTACCTGCGACAGTCTCACAAATAGACTGAATAAAGTTTATCGAGTTACCATGAAGTTTAGCGCATACACCGCAGCAAAGTTATGATGGATTTGTTTATTAACCTCTACGCTCGTGAAGTATAATGAAATACATTAAACAATGCTACTACTTACTTACCCCCAGTAGCATTCGTAACTCTTATAAGTTCATTGTTGCATCCACAAAAGCTCGCTATTCTTCTCCGTCCTGACTTAATGCCGTCTTTGTTTGTCGAAATATCCTCCCTCCCTCGGAGGCATTTTAATATTATCTTCTCAATTGCGTCTTGGTCACGGTCTGGGATTTAGCCGCATATGCAATTTTCGTTTCACACATTCAGTCCTAGCGGGAGCGGCGCCCGCGATGTGATGACCCTATCTACATCCGGTGTTGCACATATGGCTTCTAAATTGTGCATTATGCAGCTTCCTCTGTGGCCCCGTATTTTTCCCAAGTACCTACCTTCGAAAACGTCGAACAGTGTTTTGATACGGCACGAAATTGCTGGTGAAATTACCATTTTATTCATTACTGTATTTTTTTACAGTTATTTTTTTAAGTAGCACCTTTGATTAAAATTACCGCTAAAATTACTATTTTACATTTGTTTTGATAATTTAGGAGCAAGATATTATTAAATTTAATTTGAAAATATCTTATTCCTGGAGATACACTTTGTTTATGAATTCCCAAAACGAATTTAGATATTTTCTTTAATCGGGGCCCATTTTGGAAAATAGTAGAAAAGCACAGAAAAGTGCAGGTACCAATTTTCTAACCACTCCAAGCAACCAAGGTTATATTACTATTATTTTTTCAAATGGCTCCCGATAACAGGGAGGTATTAAAATTTATTATTTCGTTTTATCCAACATAACTTATAAATTTACGATACGACCAAAGTTAGCAATACTTTCGCAAATAAAAAGTTGTGACAAGAATGTCCATTTGCGAACTGTTTTAAATTGCAGTTTCATATTTCACTTACTTTTGTAAATGTGAAATTTCGAAACACTTTATATTGTGAAATGCTGTCAGATTGACCTCAGTCTAACTGTCATTTACTGCGACCTTTACCTTGAAATCATACGCGATTGCAATATTTCTGATTTAGTGGTCTGATAAACAATAATGTTAAAATATAAGCTAAACGTCTCCTCAATAGATGTACATGTAATATCCTACAAAAATTCATTTTAAAATTTTTATTGAGAAATATAATAAATGATAAAATCTGGGAGTCGTTGATAATAGAATACGTTGTTATTTCAATAATGGATTTCACTTCATTTTTAAACAAAATTTTTTCGAGCAATTTTATTGTAAAATTGACGATCCTTCGCTCACGTGGGGAAAAAAATAATAAATTTTGCTACGTTACATGAATTTGTATAATTATAAACGAAACTTTTATTGCAACATAAATATGCAAGATTATTCTGACTCCACGAATGATTTTGAAATTTCGAAATTATAATTCTATTTGACAGCCGCTGTCACATAACTTTCACAATGACTGGGTAAAAATACAACGGTGTCGAAAAATCGTCTCCTTCCGAGACCATCACAACTTTTACGCTTGGAGGTAGCAACAAAAAAATATTATTTTTTTTATATAAACGTGCTTTCTTTCTCGTTACAAAAACAAATTAATCCATTGGAGTGTTATCAAGACGTCAATTTCTCAAGAGTGTCACGAAAGTGTCGGGTTACTGAGTGCTTCTAATTTTGAATACAACAGTATCGATCCGACCAGTAACTTGGAAAAAAATACTCCCTTAACTTTAACAACACAGCAGTAATGCTGAAAAAAAAGCTTCCTTCGGAACAATGCAAATTTTATCGAAACAAGAATCACAAGAAGGATATCGTATAAATTAGGGCAATAAAATAAATATAAAAAAATAAATAATAAATATTTAGCAGATGAAACGCAGAAAATATCGCTTGCGATTTTTTTAAAAGTCTTTTTTATTTTATAATTATTTTCACTACTTTTTGATTTTTGGATTTTTTTTGGATTTGTACTATTTATCAAAATTTACAAATGCACGTAAAGAGAATCCATTTTGTGAAAGAAAATTGTTTCAAAACACCGAGCACTTCTGACATAAATGATTTTCGGCTGCATTAAATTCATGAAAGTTACGGGACAGCCTCACCGCTAATGAATATTTATTGAAATTAATGCGAATATTAAAACGCGGGATATTGGTAAAATTGCCACGTATGTATACAGGTGCTCATATGTACAACGTTGTAGGTACTACATGTATACATAAGTCTACGTCTAGTTTAATGATAGAGACGCTTTAAGGAATAAATTTGGGTAAACTGCTGCATCAATAATCCAAGCATTTATGGGCTGGTTACTTGCGAGGCAGCAGAGAATAACGGAAATGCTTGAATGATACTGTGTGACACAAAACAATACCAATAATACGTTCCATCCACAAAATGATACTTTGCGGGGACGAGGATGAGGCAGCTTTAATGGCATTTTCGCCCAACTATTCAACTGCGCGAAATTATCTATGCAATTGTGATTTTACTCGCAGCAAACAAAGCTTTTAACGCCGTTCAAAATGGTCGAGAAGTAGCAATTGGTAAACAAGAAATGAAGAAAACACATTTTTTGTTCTCCTCGACCCACAATGTGAATTTACACAAATCCGAAATTTAATGGCTCACAGAGAAATTTACTTAACAAATTTTGTCTGCTCATATTAATTTTTTTATTGACTTAAAAATTGGTAATTTTTTTTTACGTCACCAATTGGTTAATTTTGCTAATGAGTCCCTGCATTTGAGCTGATATAAATTCCTTCGGTTAGTCCAGTGTATTCTTTAATTATAATATAAAAAACAACGATTTTGTTAGTTTGGAAAAAAAAAATAAAAAAAAGGTACCGTGTTCCTGATCTCGAAGCTTATGTACGCGTATGTCGTAACTTTAATACTCTTAATCGCCATTATTTTCGGTAATGAATTTAAGTACAAGATAAAACAAGATTCTAAGTATACAAATAATTGGCTGCCTGACTTTAGTCGTCCATTTTACTTTGTAAGTTAACATTATACAAGAACAAAAGAAACTTTCCCTTTTGTTTCTCGGCATTGCAATATATATTACGCGATTTGCTTGTTTCCTTCTTCGCTCTTAGATTATACCTTCGAGCACATTTTACTCCTCTGTGGTGTTTTCATATCTTGTCCCCTAATTTTCAAGAAACAAATCTATTTGAGACAAAGGCGAATTCTTTGTAGAAAAAAGATCTACCGTATTTCCTTCCTTATGAATTCTGGAGATAATCATTGGATTTTGAAAATTTAAATTAGAATTAGAATTTGTTGCATTGACCTTCGGTTTTTTTCGTGACAAGTCAAGTATGGCAAGATATGTAAAATTTCGTATTTTTCCCATAGCGATTATATCAATAAATCATAAGCTGTAAGTAAAAAAATATTTTTACTTTGGATTTTACAAAATAATTTCACAAATGTTGTCAAGAAACTCTCCACCAAAATAGTAAATAAAAAGAAGAAATTAATTATTAATTGGTAAATTAATTTTGGTAAACAAGGGCACTAGAAATGTTAATCAACAAACACTAGCAAGTAGTATACGTCAATAATAACGCCGACCGGTTTACATTTCACTTTCGTTTTAATCCAAGGAAATATTATTAGTTCCTGGTAAAAATTTGAATTTATATTGAAATTCTATTGTGGAGTTTTCTCGAGGTGGAATTGAATCCAACAATTTGGTGTAATCGTCCAATTTGTCGGGAGATTCAATGAGTTTCACAGTAACCAATCTAACCGTAATCAGCGTTGGACCAGCCAATGGGATTTAAAGTTTGCAGACCCTAGAAATTATACAAAATGTGAACCAAAAGGGAAGAGTGGAAATGGTGAAAAAGTAGCCACACAGAGGAATGTGTATTCATACGAAGAAGTAGCAAACGGGTAATTCGAATTATCCCCATGTGGGTTATCCGCAATCTACGTACGCTGGGGAATAAAATGTAACTGTTATTCACGCTGCAAAACGTAGAATAATTATTTACAGTATATAGCAGGGACTCAATTGCTAAAATTAAAAATTGTAACACCACCGTAAACAAATTTGCCTGAAGATATAAATAAAAGCAAATAATGCTTTTATTGAACAATGAAACGATATGAAAAATCGAATTATCCATCCGTTATAGTAAACGAAAAAATATATATGCATGTGGTATGGGTTATTTTTTGGGATATATATCTTTTAAACATAAAATCGAACTATTTGAAATTTGTTCGTGATAGGAAGTTATGGAATATTGAAACAAAGACGTCTCCGGAAATTGAACGATAGGGGTTACTAAAAAAAGGATAGATAATTTGTGCCCTCAAATATAGGCTTTTCTACTTACACTCCTATTCTATATATTCTAATATATTTCCAAATCCCCTAAAGTTCCCCAGTGGTTTTGAATGTCAGCAAAAGGGGATGATTATTCTATATTTTATGGCTGCATGTGAAGAGAATAAAATATATTTTGTGGTCAATATATAATATTTAGAAAATATATGGTATTTTATTGGTATTATATTTTTTAGTATGTTCTTAAAATTGTTTGAAATTCCATATTTTTTTACCATTTAACTCTTCCTGGAATATGATTTTTATAGTAGATTGTTATTCTAAAATACATATTAAGTACAAAATATTAGGAAAATATATATCAAATATAAAAAAGTTATTTTAGGGCACGTTTTAATATATTTTAATTTATGTATGTAGATATATTTTGTTCCAAGTGGAACGTTAATTCGTAATTTTTTTAACTCTACCTAAATATCGGTAAATATTTGAAAACTTTCACAAAATTCGTTTTGTTTCCAGAGAATTTTGGAAAAAAAATTCCTATAACTAGCTGACACAAGAAATATTTGATGGATTAGGTTAAAATGATGCTGTCAAAGGTACAAGAGATGTAACAAAAACATGAATTTTAATGGATAGCTGTCGCTTTTACAGTGGAAGTCAATTACTTACCATCAGCTCTTTAAATTCAAATTTTCTTTCGTTCAACAATACAATTTAGTACGGCATAACATGGGCACTGCTTCGCGATAGCTGTAGATATAACAAAATAATTCAAGAGGGCCTATACTGGTTGAGAAATGTAGGTTTATGATTTAGTCATTACACTCCGTACGAGCGAACAATGCACCGGGCATTCAAACTGCTCATAAAGTCACCCAAGTCTTTAAACGCAATTTTAACTATGGGCACCACTTTGTATAAGTTGAATGTACAGTTTCCTCTACGAATTTTGTCATTTTATTCACGGAGGTACCTTTTAACCCGTTCAAGTTGTGGATCCTGAGTATAAAATAGGTAATAAAAGTATATAATTATATAACTCTTTATTAAACTTGAAGTATTAACCTGCAGATAACAAAAATGTGACTTTCAGGTTTAACAAATTATTCCCAATACATTGTGCATTAAAATAGGAAGAAAAAAAATTAAAATATTAATTTTTGTGAATTGGCAAATAAAAGAACTAGAAATCTAAGTTATTAAAAAGCACAAAAATCCAATTAATAGATATTTGGATAATAATTCACAAGTCATGAAGAATAAAATATTTTTATTAAAATCGTAAAAGCTAAAATCGACCAGACAGATTTTTATTCAAATGTTGCACTTCGAATAACTAACTTAACAGATAAAATGCAAAATTATCATTCAAATTTACGTTACATTGACTTTTTGGGATATAAAACACTCGATTGATTTGAATTTCCTGGATATTTTGTTAGAACAACAGGATCTGACAGCAAAATATCATTAATCCTGGTTTTTTTTTATTTATTAGAGGTCAACGTATTCAATTAATAAAGGAAAAAAAGCGTTTAGGTTTGAAATCTCAAACCCAAGAGACTCTTTCCGATCTTTCCGATTTGACATCCTTGAGTCGTAAAACGATACATCCCTCGTTTAGTCATCGTTTGTAACGGCCACAAGGGAGGAATGTTGTGGCAGAAAGTATTGTTGACTCTCATAATATTTGGAGTGTATGTATGTGAAACATGTGACGAAGATGGACAGAGATTTTTTTTCTCGTACGAGATTTGTCACGATTATAAGACACTCGTAACTCGGGGCAAGATTATCACGGCAAGTTTCGTCGTAAAAACGTGGTCGTTTCCCTCATACGCTGCATATATTCACTAAATGCTAGGAACGCATAGTGATTTCTCCTATAAAAGTTTCTTAGGCGCGTACCTACGTGTTTGTAATGCCAGCATCCTACTCAGAACCGAACATGGCCCTCCCGAGTTGTATTCTGGGAATAAATATGGCATCGGATTTACATTAAATGCACGCTGGGGGTATATAGCTTGCCATCAAATCTGCAATTTAAACCCCCAATATTCCATCTTAGACTCCCACGCGAACAAAGGGAAATTGCGAAAAATTGCTAGGTGCTTGTATCGGCGTTATCCCTTGATGGATTTCTCATTTTCACGAAAATTACGAAACGTCTGGAAGGCGTTATTTAAATTCGACTGGAAGACGCGAAAGTCGTAGGCGCGAAATATTCCGGCATTTCAAATCAGCAAGTTCGAGACGTTTATTTTTTAATGTAAGAATTTTTCCACACGTAAATATTGTATGGTTGAATTCAGAAACATGGAATGTGGAAATTTTTGGAAATTGGAATTTTAAAGTTTTTGCAAGATTTGGCAAAAATCAGCTAAAATGAAGCTGAAGTAACATTTTTATATAAAGTTTTGAGAATAAAATTTGAGAAAATGGCAAATTTAATAAACTTCAAAATTAATTTGCGAGATCTTAAAATTTTTCAATTGGAATTCCCTGAATTTTAGTTTGCTTCGTTACTAATATTTCTTATAAAATTAAATAAAGAATTTTGAATTCCAGATGGAACTAAAATTCGAACCATTTCCAAGAAAAAGCGAAAAAGACTCGGAAATATATAATTTTTACAAATTTTAATAGCATAATTTTTCATTTTGTCAATTACAATTTTTCAATGACATCCTGGGGTTCCTCTCATTCGCTTCAATTTTAAAATAAAAAAGGTGGCAATTTTGAAAATAAGATCCAAATTCGAAACGTAAAATCGTAAATCTACGAGAAATGAAGTTTAACAATTTCTGGGGAGCGAGAAATTTCTTTTCCATTGTTTCGTAGGAAAAGACAAAGTTACGAATTTACACACAGTTACAGAAAAAATGTTTGAAACTTCAACTGCCAGCATGATGAACAAATGAGGCGGATTGCTGATGTTGATTAAAAATTTAAAAATTTGCAGAATGAAGTGATAGCTGCAGCGTTGGATGCACTTTTACGAAACAACGAAGTTCCATTTCAGACTTCGGTATCCCTGTAAGTACATACTGTCTCTCTATCTATCTATCTATACGTAATGCAGTTTGCTGACGTAGTAATGGCGTAGATTGTGAAACATTAAATTTTTAAAGCCGCTGAATCGCGCAGCATCACGGCCTTAAGAATTACGATTTTTATCGTACCTCCGATATGGTCGTATCTTCCTTTTTATTATACCCTCAATTGTAATTCGAAGTCATTTTTTAATTCTTTGAAAAAAAATCTCTGCGTTTCGTTCACCCAATTTTCGCCAGGTATTTAAGAAACCCCGATTTTTCACTGTAAATTAGGACGTATGTATATCGAAATCCTTCAACTTTTAATTATTCCGGCAGCGATGTTAGGAATAATTTCCCATAGGAGAAGGGGATGACGAAAAGAATTGGAATGGGGTAACTACAATTTTTTTTTATATTTAACCTTCGGGGAAAAGAATGTGCAGGAAGCTTTTGTAGAGAGCGATGTAATTTTTTCTTACATGCAATTTAGTAATGAGAGAAAAGGAAGAATCGGGAAAGGAACTCTGTCAAGTGCCGGAGAGTTTTCCATTACCATAAAGTATATGGAGAAAAGAATAAATCAGTATATTTTACTACATCGTAGTAAGGTGTAAAATGTTTTAAGAATATCTTACGAAATAGTGACAGAGTAATTTTCAGAATGTGCAGATGAAATTTTATTCTTGAATGTACAGGGCCAAATTTATAAATTTTAAGTTGCAAATTTCTTGCTTTTGATATATAAGAAAATTATATAATACAGTTTTGAAAAATCGGGATTTTATACCGAAGAGATTCTGTATAGATGGCAAAATTGAATGGTATTGAAATATAGCATGTAAAATTTACGTTTTATAAAAAAACCAATTGAACATAAAATCACTGTAAAAAATATTTAACCGAATTCAATTTTTGCAGTTTTTTAATAAATAATTATGAAAAATAGCAAATTATTGCTATTGTAATCTATTGGCTCTGATTGTTATATTACCGCATGAAACAAATTTATAATAATTACATAATATATACTAGATCCTTCCTAAAGTATTCTGCTTCGTGAAAATTTCAGAGAGAAGTTATTTTACAATGTCGAGGTAGAGGAGAATTACAACTTGCTGGAAGACATTTACGAGACGCTGAACTATGACTGTGGTAAGTTAATAAACAAATTCCTACTTCTCATCTCTTCCTTTCTTTGTAATAAATGGATGAAAAGGTTCCGTAAATTCTAAAAAAATTCAGGAATATGGAAATGGCCTTAAGTATCGCAATTTTCCTAGAAAAATATTACAGGTACCCGTTTTCATCAAAAACTCAGGATGAAATATCACCTTCTCTATTTCTTAGGTACGGGAGCTTTTTAGTATAAGTCGCAATTAAATTTACGGAAGGGTAACGAAATTTATGGCTTTTATCATAATCTCTTTCGGCTCAACTCTCGTTCTTCTCCCTGTGCACTAAAAATGATATAATAATAATAGTCTTATTCACCTAAGTACGTAGAAATATATCACATAGAGTCGATAAATTTTCCGAATATTTGCTAACATTTTTTTGACATTCTATAAAAAGTCAACAAAAATATATTTTGCCTTTAAGTTCAAAGTAACGCTCCCAAATTATTTTAGAAGCAAAATATTGTTGAAATAAAATTTATATACCATTTTGATATACATTTTTGAAAGTCCACAAAAAAATACTTGAAATTGGAAGAAGACTAAGAATGTACATAAAATGGCTATAAGTGTATCGGAAAATTCATTAGGATTCCTGGAATAAAAATGAGAAAAAGAAAAAAACGGTACAGGAAGTAACAAATTAGTATGTTTTACATACGTCGACCAAATCCTCCGTCTTTCAAGGTGTATTAACCCAATTTACATCCGCCGTGCCGTCGGTACTCGCCGTTACACGAGTGCACTTCATGAACGTTCCATTAATCTCCAAAGACAATCGATAATCGCGATAACAAACGTGCGAATAGAATTTTACACCGTAAGACTTGCTTAAAAAGCTTGAAATTATTCATCGCAACAACTCGCAGCTTTGCGACTACATACATTAATTGCATGCATTTACGAGGACGTTACACGCGACAGGTTATGTTGGTTTAATCAATAAACTGTGCCTTTTTCGACGGAATTGTTTATTACTGGTTTATTTGACTGTTGTCGTTAGTTTTCATTTCCCAGCGGAAAACCAGTCCATAACCCGCATGATCTTTGCTGACTGTCCTCATATATTATTGATGAATTCCATAAAAAAACAAGTTTAAATAAAATAAACACGAAAAAAGGTATCCACCCACGAAACAATTTTTTGAATCGTAAAAATTTTAGTGCCGAGGAAAAAATTGAGGCCATTAACGTGAGATAAATCGAGTATCATATTTTTACCATAATACTCACGACGACGAAGGTATTCACCAAAAAGTAGATACATGTATTTCAAAATATATAGAAAAAGTCTAAAACATTTCGGTATGGAGGAAAATAAAACGGAGAAAATTTACAGAAAAAGCAAATGTGATAATTTTATTATAACATTCCGTCCAAGATGTTCAAAAAATATGTATATTACGGTGTCCCATTAGTTTTTTTCCTTTCCGGCTCGAGGTCATATATAGCGTGGCGCGGAAAAAACTTATGGGACAACCTAATATATATTATTCAGAGTCGTTAAATATTAAGCCATTTTACAGCCAGCGGTTTTCTTTGCTGGGTATATAAATTGTAAATAAAACATAAGATCCCACTTTTTCTAAAAATCATAATAAACACTTAAGAAGTCTAATTTCCTTTCCGTCTAACTGTATACGGATTTTTTTTCACTCAAACATCTATGCTAATCCCATGGAAGCAGCACTAAGGCATTTTCCTCCTTTTACGAATGAGAAACCTAAAAAGAGCTCTCGCATAATTTCCCAAGTCTGGGTAAGGGAAGACTGTTAAGTAAGGCTTCAGAAAATAACGAGGCAATATGCACTCGGGTTAATAGTTGGATCATACTTTTTATTTCTTTATTACGTTGTAACACGATTCAATTAATATAATTTCTCGCAGCGAGAAAAACAATAATAAAAAAAGGAATCCCACCACAAATATTAACCTAATTAGGTGAAATCTGGGCAAACGATGTGTTTTTACCTGATTGAAATATTCTTCCTCTCATTAATATGCACAATAGTTATTTCAGTGGGGTTTAATTAAGGCTGAAAATGTTTTTCGCCAACAAAGAGATCCGAACCTCGTTACCGGGAGTAGGTATTGATAATGAAATTGTAAAAAAAAAATAAATAATTCCAAACAACGGCGAAACGGAATCGGTAATTCACTTTGGCGAACACGTCCGAGGTTGTTTAATGAGTCGTCGGATTCGAACGGGTAGGAAACGATGTTATTTTGGAAACTTCATCAACGACACTTTCTCGTCTTTTATTACCTTTCATTCATAAAAAAATTCGTTGGAAGTTATCAGTATGGTTAAAATGATGCCAAAGGAGGATATCGTTTTAAGCTGCTGCTGCTACCACTACCACGACGACAGCTACTAACACTATCGCCAGCACCCTGAATCTATATAACATCGTAAATTCGTTATCGTGTTATTTCGGATATGGAGCGTGGAATATAGGATTCCGTGAGTTACATCGCCATTCATCCAGGAAATCGCGTTCATCCACGAGAGCTTTGTGTTCTCGACTATACTGTGTTCCATGAATTACTACTAACCCTCTCTTTACACTCATCTTCCCTTTTTTTTTATTTTTCATCCCTTACACCGGAATATGAGAGTATCAATGTCGGTATCAAGTTCGTTTTTCGAAAACGGTGAAAATTGGTTCGTAAGAATTACAATGGATAACGAGTTCGACGGTATAGGGTCAAAAAAGGTGATGAACGTACAAGTGAATGATAATAAATTCGTACAACAGTTAAATTTTAGACCCTTGATGCACTTGAATTTGAGAAATTTCAATTTTTTCTACTTATATTATTATTATTATTATTATTCTATGCACCGGATTTGTTTTCTGAGAGAAATTCGAAATTTGTTTATGTCCCCAAAATTGGATGTTTCCTCCTTTTCTTAACAGAAATTTGCATGCCTCAATTTCAATTCTATCGAAACCTTGTTTAGGCTGTAACTAGATTGACCTGAGGTTGAAACGCCCAAAATTCTCACATTTTCTAGATCACCACAAAATTTCCGTTGAACAATTTTTTTATTCATTGGTATTTTGTCCATTTTTATCCTTAACTTTGTCTTCTGAAAATTATTCCAATTTTGGGAAAAAAAGTGTAATTTTTTATTCCGATCTAACCTTGAAAATTCACAATTGTAGAAGAAAAATCACAGGAAATTCCATTTTTCATCGTTTTAAAGTTTGGAGCATATCTTCTTAACGATATAAATCTCCTGGTTGCGAGAACTTTTCTGTTGTCATCGGAAGTTTTACAAACAAGAAGGGGAAAAAGCTTCCAGCAAGGAAGAAATATGTCGATACTTTTGCTCCCAAGAAAATAAGTAGTAGAATTATTTTTCAGGCTCTACGTTATTTATGCATTAATGGCCATCTTTGTAGTTTAAGCCGCGAAATTTTTTAGATGCTGATATATATTATAATGTAACAAAGCGGGCGATATTTCGGCTCGACCGAGACAGGTCTGCAATTAACCATAAAAATAATGAAGATGATGAAGTTTCATCCCCATCGTGGAAAGGGTAAAATTATTGCAAATTATCCCGCTACCCCATTTAGCCTTGACTTGTTTGAAACCAAAATAAAATGATCCTTAATTAGGTCATTTATTAAAATAATAAATTCGAAAGTTAAAATGGAACAAAATTTAAGAAAACCAAGAGCAGAGTTATTTATAGCAAAAGTCGTTTAAAGTTTTTGATTACTTCGATTTTTTACAGCATAATTTAAAATACGTAAATTTGGAAATTTGGTTGCTTTTATTTCTTAACTCAGAATTTCGCAATTGAGGAATACGAATTCATGAATATTCAAAGTTAGTTTGGAAACTTTTATTCCAAAAAATATAGAAATAGGGAAACGCTAAGGTTTCTTTTTTTTCGCGAAAAATTTGAAATTTTAAGACCCAATTTAATGTAAACTCCTGGTTCGCTTGGTATTTATTATTTAGTAGCCAGAAATCAATGCTAATAAATTTCATTCACAGGTGTGTGTAATATCTGAATACCGAGAAATAGCTTCTATAAATATCAAATATGAAACAAGGATATTGTAAACATTGAACTTCCACGTTACGTTTGATATTTCTACATTTTTCTTGTTTCCCTCTTTATGGTTAGCATGAATGAAATATTCATGCTTAGATATTCTTGATCGTGGAGGTTTCTAGATAAGCAAACAAAATAAAATGGGTAGGCGAGAATTTTCCAAACGTTTGTTTAGTTTTCAAATGGTTCTTAATACCCGTGTTTGTAAGAAAATAAAAAAGGGAGTAGGTGAAGAAAATAGAGGAAGGTAATAACTGAATATTTCATGAATTTAATCAACATCGCTGAAACGTCTACAGCTACCGAGACTTGCATTCTAAGGACGTCACCATTTTCTACGTAAAAACCATAATTTTCCTCCTATTCTTTCTTTTTCCTCTTTCCTGGTCTTTTCTTCGATATGTGGACTATTAAAAGAAAATTACACCTTTAACTTTTTTCCATCACTAGAGCGACTTTTTATTATACATATAAGAAATGAATTTCCTCAAATTATTTTATTCAATTTGTTTCCAATATTTGTTCTGTCCTTCTCTGGTATAATATTGGAAAAATTAGAATTTCAATGGATACTAACTGTTGTAGAACATCGTCGTATTCAAATCGATTTTATGGTCGACTCAAAATTTTCAAAGTTCCTGATTTTCTGATTATTTCCAAAAGTTGAAGAATTCAAAAAATCGGATCAATCTTTCTTGACTCAAAATGCACTATTTTAGGATGTTTCTAATACTACATTCTATTACATTATTTCATTCTGTAAAATAAAGTGAAAATTTGGAAACACATTATTTCTAATTCCAAAATGGAATTTTACAGAAAATCGAGTGTTTTAAGCATTCCGAAGAAATAATATATTAACGAATCAACAATTTTCTCCCATTGCTGAAGCTGAATTCGTCGGAAACGGAATTGAAAAGTCGTACTTCCTACTCAAAGGGGTGAAACAAACAATAGAGTAGAGACTTCGGAGCTTTTCCTTCTGCTCTTCGTGTAGCTAAATGATTATTCTTAGACTTCCCATTATCGAGTTAGAGGATCAATAGCTATAAGTACCGCAGCAGCTTTCTAGTTGGTCCATTTAAGTGAAATTTGCGGTCATCTATCCAGCGAAGTCCGGAAATAGATAGCGCTATCGCTATAATGCTCAATCTCATCCTCCTCATTGTTTCTATCTTCCTCTTTCGCTCCTTTCCCTTCTCTATGCCATTTCACGCCAAATGTCACGTTAGACTCTAATCAATAGTAGTAGAATGCGCCGCTATTCTACGATAACCAACACTCCGACTCTATACTTGACTTATCGACTCAAATTTATATACTACATAACATATAATGCACGTACCCGGCATCAATTTTAGACTATTCCCATACACTGTAATTGACTCTACGGATATTCAACCGAAAAGTAACGATACGAGTATTTTTAGGGGGAAGAAAATAGTTATTCGAGCGGAAGTAACTTATTCTTAAATGAGACCCGTGCTTTGATTGCAGTTTTTAAGGTACAATATGAAAATAGTGGCATTTCAGTTTCGAGATTTGGAAAGGAAATATTGGAAAAATTCAGATTAATTTTACGGAGTTTCGCCTTCCGGATGAATTTTATAATGTTTCCAAAATTAGGAATATTCAGTTTATAGGAATTTTTTCGAAACATTTCGAATTTCGCTGTTTGAAGAATTGTAGTTTCATATGAAATTAATAAAAATAAAAAAATCTCGCCGATAAAATTATTTTATTATGTTTAGAGACGATAAGAAATATTTTAAATTACCCCAGGTGTGAAAATGCATTTCGTGGCGTCGCAAATTAGCATTTTTAATGCAATCTCGTTAAAACTTCAGTTTGTCTATTACACCGTCCTCTGATACATATTTAATACTTACTCAGCCTCGTCTCCCGCTTGTGGGAAATACATAGAGGGAGTTTAATACATTCAAAGGAAAATTTGTAGGTACCTGTAATCACAAAACTGCAATTCCTGCCAATTTCAAAAGCAGTTTGCCTGGTTCATGCAACCAAAAAGAAATTGTTTCTTTATTATTTATTATTCAAACCACAGTGTCCAACGTTTGTTTATTAACATATCAAAGATAAAGTAAAAAGATCATAAAATTTATAATTATTATAGGAATCGTATTGTTAAAAAATATTTGGAAAATCTGGTTACTTTTCTTTTAGAAATATTTTAAATTTCATCTATAAATATTCCAATCGCGTACGTATCGATTTCACTTCGTCCGGTAGAATACCATTTGACGTGGTAATTTTTTCTTCGTTTTGCTTTTGCACGTACACGAATAAATAAATGTATAATTTTTGTTCTAATGCGGAATTGTTGAATATATATTTCTTTTGTCATTACTGGTTGAAATCAACATTTCCTTCTGGGTGACACTGCTCCCGAGTACAGAGCGACGGGAAGAATTAACAGAGCGAAAAGATTCGCTTTGACATGCGAACGCGAGCGGCATGAAAATTTTACGTGCAGAATGATGTTAAACGAGGGCTGCGACTTCAAATACATTCATAAGTAATCATTTCGCGGAATTTTCCATTAATTTTCATATTGCATATGCTACTGTTTTACCAGTGACACGTATTATCCATGTCATTTTGAGAGCATCCAAATATTATCCATATGTATTATTAGAGTTGTTCGTATTAGGATTGATGGAGCTTAAGAATCTCGTATTTATTTCTATTGGAAAACTAATTAAACTGTTTTTCGTAAAATGAGAAATTGAATTCGGAGGTTTTATCATTAAAATTTCAAGAAATTTATTTATTTTGTTCGCAAAAATATGATTTTATGAATTTTCGGTTAAATTTGAAGGGAATTCGTTCATGGAAAGAAGGAAAAATGATCATCTGAAAACAATTAAAATACATTTGTGGCTGAAAACAATAAAATTGAGTAAGGATAGATATAATAAAATAACATAATTAATTAAAAGAACAGTAGACATTCGTAGTGACTTCAATTCTATTAAAAATATTTTCATATTTAAAAAATTTTCCTTGTTTATATCACGAATTCGACTACCTTTCGTTTCATTTTTTATTCCCACATATTCCACAAACATCTCGTTGCTGTGCATATTCCGTCCACCGCAATGACATTGTTACAGGCTTCTCATTCACTCCTGTGGACACTAAATTGACTTTCCATGACTAAGGAGTGCATTCGGGGTCGAGAGTTTTCGATTAAACGGACTGTTTCTGAAGCAGAACTAACTTCTCATAGTCGAAATATCAACGACATACTGTTGTTCGGATCCCCAATCACATCCACTCCTTGAAAGAGAATAAAAGTAACTCTGTGCAGCACTGCTTCGTATGTCAAAGGTTGCAAAGTTGCAGAAATCGTGTAGTCTCGTGAAAAGGGTTTCTCACAAACTGCACTAGTTACCACGACTATTACTCTCGTAGTAGTCTCTATCTACTATTACCGGTGCTACCACGTTTCCAATCTGCGATGAAAACCACAGCTTGATAAAGAGCATCTCCTATACACTTTTACTCGACTGTATATGTAGGTATATACGATTCACTATTGCAACTTAAGTGTAATTAATAGCTTCTGTATATACCTTTTAGGTTCGCGGTTGTGCAGATCTTAAAGAACTTATGAGGGCAAATATGTACTTACCTACTTCCTTACTTACTTCACGGTGAAATTTCTCGCGTAATCCTCCGATTCTGCTTGACTTAAACATGCAATAAATACAGAGCAAATACGAGACGACGTCTTCTTAATTGATACCAAAATTAAATAGGGGAAAACTTTATCCCACGCTCACCCTTAGCTGGCGTCGCAAGCTTACGGTTTCTGAAAAAGTCATAAAGAACCGCTTTCGCTGACGCGACGGAAAAGCCGTGGGTTCGGTCTACAAAAAACAACACTTGCTTTCAGAACAAAGTGGGTTCTACTTAAATGCTATTTTGCAGTTTTCACTGCAAGAGGGATGGCAAGAAGAATGCGAGAAGTTATGAATTGTGCTATATTTCAGCAATACGTGTGACGAGGAAAGTTAACTTCCAACTGCAACTGCACCTAAGTGTAGTATTTTTCATTTTCTCCTTGTTAACAGAATGCCAAGTTATGTTACTTTGATGCAATATTTCGCTCGCGAATTTTTTGGAAACAAATAGATGCTTCAGTTTATTTTTAATGCATTTTCGATTTTCCCCTTTAAAGGAATAAATTTGTAAAGTTGATTATAAATAAGCCGTCAATTTTGCAAATATTATTTTCATCTTCTTCATGTGTAGTGAAATTACGAATTTCTACTGGGATGCAATATTTTGCGCTCAAATTATTTTAAAAACCAATTTATGCTTCAATCTAATTTATATGGATTTTCCATTTTTCTCTTAAAACTCATGAGTTTGTTAAATTGATTTTAAATACAGAGTAAAAAATTGAAAAATATTGTAATTCCTTTCCCGCTTTGAATATTTTGTACCTCGTGATAAAGCTTTCCATTTTGCCGAATATATCAACTTTCATTCCCCCTTTTGCTCAATAATATTTCAAAATTATTTTGCATTTGTTTTCTCATGTCGATGTATTCCTCATGAATTTTCGGATCTCATTTGTTGGCATTGTCGACATTGTTTCCCATGTAAATTTCCAACTGACTAC
Organism: Gasteruption jaculator; assembly: GCA_949825005.1. NCBI lineage: Eukaryota > Metazoa > Arthropoda > Insecta > Hymenoptera > Gasteruptiidae > Gasteruption > Gasteruption jaculator. The sequence continues at coordinate 13,839,116 of OX463765.1, read as the reverse complement.
ATCCCACGGTATTTATTTACATGTATGTATAAATATTTATTGGTATGTCGACAATGCCGATAAAAAAGATCGTGAAATTTGTGAAAATTTCAAAACGTCACTCCGATGAATTCCAATTCATTGCACAATGAAATTTACCCGAAAATTATTTTACACCTGATCGAGATTTAACAGTCAATTCCAAATATATAAATAAAGTTATAGAAATTATCTAATTTCGCATTTTAATAATTATGATATCGTGCCACACAATTCAACATAATTTTCTGTCTATTGTATAGCTTCTACATTTGTACCAATATATTTTAAGTAAATTATTATCATGATTATTACTATTTTTACTTCTATTTTTTTCTAAAGTCCTTTAACTCTCCTCACCATAAGTGTACCACGCGACACCATGACATCTACTTTGTCGCACATACTCCTAAAATTCGCAACTCCTAACATAAAACACTTGACGTATGATCGAATTCCAATTAAATCAACATATCAAGAGAGGAATAATGTATGTTGCCTAGTTAATTCTAGAACGTGTCCGTGTTGAAATTACATCCGGAAATTCAGTCGATACGTATAAACAATTAACATTTTGTTTACGTTACAGATGTTGAAGCAAACGTAATTTTGGATCATTTGGGTCAAGAATTGATATCTGTGGCATGCGTTGGATTATTGGAACGGGCATTTCGTTGCCTGGGAAATGATCTGCGAGCGTTTCTAACAACGTTGGATGGAGTGAATGACGTTGTTCAGCATCAATCAGGCTCTGAAACGGAGGCCGAATTCGTTTGTATCGTTACACCGGGAGCGCTAGAGTTACATTTTACAACCGATCACCCGTCCATTGCTTATTTATTGGTTGGTAGTTTAAAGGGCATCGCAAGGCAATTTTATAACGATAAGGCCGACGTGTACATATTACCTGACCCTTACAATACTAAATTTTTTAGGTAAGTAGATCAATTTATTTCCATTTCCCATTTTTCTTAACATAATTTCGTCTCTATTTTTAAATAATACTTTATTTATGACCAACTTTCAGCTAAATAAATAAGTTTGTCCAAAAAAAAATTGAACAAGGAGAATTTAAAGCTCGTTTCTCCATATTAGCAAAAAAACTAGTCCTCCGAAAAATATGTAAATTCCATACGAATTGTTAGTATTACATAACTATTACAAAAATTAAAAAAATCTTTGGGAATTCGTTAAGAAATACAAACAGAGAGAAAACTGTAGCCACTGTGCGGATTATATTCCAACAAACACCCACACTGATTTTTACGAGGCTGTGAATGTCAACAATAGGATGCAAAGCAAAATATTAATAACAGTTGCATACATTTTTACTGCGTAACATTTTTTCCATATTTATTACCCCTTTGTAACAGCCAACGCGAGTTGCATCCTCGGGATTTCCAATCTGCGCGGAGCTTCCAATTTTTTAAAAGCTGCATACCGCAAAAAAATGCTACGCTATTGAAAGCTCGCACACGTACGCAGACTTCAGAATCCGGTGAAATATTAAAAACTGATAATATTAGTACCGATAGAGGCAATCAATTTCCTGTCGCTGTTACCAATCCAATTTTTCAATATTCCGTGCCTGCACACCGCAACAATAAATTATAAAAAACAGTCGAGCCAAACAAACAGTATAATTTATAAAAGAAGAGTTCAAGCGAGATCAAATTGGAAAGAGATTAGACAATTGGTCGAAACAAAAAAAGATCGGTAATCGATTTTTCATCGGAGCAAAATTTCATGACAAGAGAATAACGAATGGTTCTACATATTCTCTGCTCCTCTCCTCTTCTTTCCTTCTATACCTATTTCCCCTCAAAACGTTGTTCCACACATTTGTATTCCACATCCCGTGGGAGAGGTTACTGTTGGATCAGTGAGCTATATATATATATTTTTTTTTTTCAAGGGGAAAATCGTCACGTTTATTTGCAATCATATCGCCATAGCGTTCGCATAATCGTGATAAGAATGCCGAAATGATTGTGACAAATTTGTTACCCCAATAGCTGCAATCGCGACGCTCCAATGGAAACACGGTTCTTTTAAGCCGGACTCGAGATCCCATTAAATATTATTAATTTATTAACGGGATTACTTTCGATTCCACGGAATTTCCGACAACAATTATTCCAACCTCTCACGTAATTATTCATCGAGTGTTAAACGTTTGCGTCAGTTTGTTCAGTTTTCGATCGTGCATTATTGAAACTGTAGCGAAAAGGGATTTTCGGTATTGTCGTTAAATGCAAAAGTTGCATTTCTCTGCTGAAAAAAAGAACCCTCTGGAAATTTGATCACGGATAAGAATATTGCCAAAGTTACGCGAGTTCGATTTCCCTTCCAGCTGCCCCTGCTGCTGCAAATTAGGTTCGAAATGTGTTCCGAGATAATAAAGATAAATTCGACAACTACTCTCTCTGGAAATATATACTAGCCACATATCCAGCAGGACCTCGTATGTATGGTATATGTAGACACCGATATCGATTGAAATTCGAGTAGCTTATCAGCAGCTACATTTCAAATCAGCTGGAGAGTGCACTTAAGAAAATCAAGAGATCGTAACTTCCGATGCAAAACATATACGTCTGCAATTTTACAAGATTACTTTTTCCCTGCTTTCTGTTTCCCATCCACTTCTCACAGAACCGTCCAATTCAATCAGTGTTTGCCTAAGAAAAATTTGTTTACCCCTATCTCTACCTCTATGTTTGCCCCCACTTTGAAGTTAGATCTCAAAATTTGTTCCGCTCGTGTGTATTATCATTGTTATTTTTAACATTGTTGGTATTGTACGTATCTAACAATAGACATCGCCACGTTATAAATCCCAAATACTAGTTTGGTAGTGAAATTAAATGTAGACGAAACATATTCGTACCGACAACTTTTTCTATGTTGTATTTTGTTAATATAACATTTTCCAATTTCTTAAAATAATAGAAGTCTAATGAAATTCATTATTCTAAGGTTATCGAACTGGTTGGGACGGTTGATTTAGTAGACTTCTAGAATATCCATTTAAATTCTGAATTTCTAACATTATCAATATTTTATTTTCACAGAAATGTAATTATTTTCATCTCAATTTCATATTAGTATCTAGTTTCGTATCATGTTCCGAATATTGCTTACACAAAATTACCAACTCCAAGATGTTAAATTGTGAACTGCGTCGAGTCAGTCTCCATACAGCTTTTTCCAGCATGATGCGTAGCTGCTGGAGGAAATATATTATAATATATTAGAAATTCATGGAAATCTCCAGGTTTCTCTCGGGGTCTTTGAATTTCAAATAGTTCAGACGCGTGATCGCACGGATTTGCCGACTATCTATCGAAATTCGAAATTTTAAACTTTATAAATTCCAGATTTCCTACAGATATTTTATTTCATATCGTATTCCAATCGGTAAATACATTTTTTTTTTCAAAACCACCAGCTTTAGATGATTAAATTGCAAACTTACATCGAATCATCTTCAAACAAATTTTTCTATAATGACCAACAACTGCTGAAGAAAATTTATGTTGGAGAATTGATGAAAACTTCCAGGTTCCTAGGAAGAATTTTAAGTACTATCGAAAATATGCCCATAAATCGCCAGCAAAAGTACACGATCGAGGAAGACAAATATTAATTTAATTCCCACCATCTGTAAGGCTCTCATCTATTCCTACACAATTTTTGCCGACCTCAAGCATATCCATAACACTTACTCACCCGCCCTGCCCATTGTCCATTGCCTAGCGAAATTCCCCGTACACCCTACATACATCCCTCGACTCCATTTTTCGTTTCATTAATTCGCATCACACAGTCTGACCATCGTAATCTCCGTGATTTGACGACCCTTGGCGATATCGGTCGGAGAAAAGTGGAAAATATATTTTACTGCGCTATAGCGATTAGGACATAAATTTTATGATGCCACAGCAACTATTACAGGGTATAAAGCCTATTTTATTAGGCTTAGTAGTAATTTTTAGATCGCTATAAGCATGGTAAGATGTCCTCTGGCCTCTGATTTGAGCTTTTCTTGCGTGAGGCGAATTTGCAATTTAATATTTTCATTTAATTTATCAGTTGAAAAGTGACGTGTCTGATAAAAGTAATAAACTGTAAATTTATTCACAAATATTTAAATAAAATATTTTTTCAAGTACTACTAAACGAATATAATAGAATTGCAGTGTTTGGTATAAATAATGCCCGGATAATAAATACAATTATTTCATTAGCCATTATTTGCAGTAAAAGGGAGACCATGATCGATTCGTTGGATTTGAGTCGAGTGTTCGGTTATTTTTGCAGGTACCGCATAACACCAGAACGATTCAGCGAAGATGCGAACGAAAGAATTGAGGAAGATTACGACGCCCCGTCGTCGATGTCGAATTATTATCCATTGTCGACGGAGGCGTCGGACTTGAAAATGGGTGTAGCGAGTTTTTGTAAAGCCTTTCCGTGGCACTTCGTCGTAGACCGTCAATTGGAGCTGGTGCAAATCGGGGTTGGTTTTATGCGCATCTTTGGACATCATCTGAATAAACTCGGGCGAGAAATATCGACGTATTTCCTCTTTGTACGACCGCGTGGTGTCACTTTGACGTTTCATGAAATTCTAAAGCGAGCGAATACACCATTCGTCCTTACACTCCAGAAACCACCTGGCATCGACAAATTTCCAGCTGAGGTAACACGCGCTTCTTTTTTTATTTCCTCACTTGGGGGTACCAAGGATGGGGATCACTTCTAACAATATTTTATTTCGTTGATGTAATATTTTGCAACCTCTTGAAAATATTGAAGTCTTTTAGAATACATTGTGGAACCGAATTTCCCAGGTATCTACCTGAATTGGAAAATTGCCACTTTATTTCAATATAAATATAATTATTTACGTACTAATTTCATCGTCATATTGCAATCAATAAATAACTAATACGTGTGTCTTCTATCTACATATATTATTTGTTTAAATATATATGATTGTCATAATTTTACGTTTCGTTGGCTTTTGAAATGGAAGTTAGATCTATCGGTAGAATTCTCTCGAATATTTTTTAAAATTAAATTCCAAACAAAGTTCTAAAAGCTGAAAATGGTTTTTATTCACCAACTCTTTTATTTCTGTTTCCCACATCATTGAAATACTAAAAAAAAATTCTATTTAATTGATTTTAGGCCTTTGCCGAAATAATCCAATTTTATTTACAACTATCAAGTTTTAAATTTTGCAATAACTTTCACATAGAACTACCCTAAAATTCGGAACCTCGTTATTCTTAATTTTTCCGAATATTGGAATTTTTAATGAAACGTAATTGAAGCGGCTCGCTATTACCTAATCTGTAATTAATTGGTCAATAGAACAATAACATGCTATCCTATTTCCAGTTATTATGAAAGAGAATGATCGTACACATATAAACTAGAAATAACAAACAGCTACTGCTTCATGCAAACTAATCGAAATCGCTTGCCGAGTTGAAGCGTTCTATCGTTATCTCTTTCTTTCAAAGTAAATGAAGCACTGAAAAGTGAAATAATACTTATGTACTATTTCGGCGAATTATCTTTGAGAGTTGCTGATTTGTTTCTGTAGCGGAAAACCAGAAAAATATAAATACACACAGGAATGAGCATTACTTATGGTTCATTGCTTCGCTTGAAATTCCACAGAGATAATGCGTTTTAATTTGAAAATTATGAACTCGACGAATGATCAAAATTGCATAAACAAAAAAATTGACAGAAGTATTATTATATTTATATGGTAAATTAAATTAAAAAATTTATTTACTATTTAGCATTTGATTCAATTTGGTATTTAATTTATGTAGCTTTTAGGTCACATTTTCTTTATAAGTATAAATTATTATTATTATTATTGTTATCATTATTACTTTAATAAAAAAAAAGCAAAATCAATTAAAATCGTTGCTTTTAAAATTAAACAAAAATAAATTAGAAATATCAGTATTTTATTATTCTTATGATTTATAGGGACTGGAACTGAAAGGCCAGATGGTGCATTGCCCAGAATCAGACTCGATCCTGTTTGTAAGTTCACCATTCCTGAATGGTTTGGAAGGACTTACTGGTAGGGGTTTATTCATTTCTGATATACCCCTTCATGACGCGACGAGGGACGTAATTCTCGTTGGAGAACAAGCCAGAGCACAGGTGGGTGAAAAGATTTATTGCATTGGATGTCAATGAATTTGCAGTGTTCAAATTAAATTCGTCTCAATTGAAAAAGAGAGGGCTTGTGTCTGTGAGCGAAAAACTCTTTAATTACAGTGACACTCGATCATTAGTTTCCCTTCGTTATTTTCAGTTTTTATATTTACATTCTCTTGAAGTGATAACAAGAACAACTCGGTGTTTTTCTTCATTATTTCTCTCGGATAATTACGAATGAATTGAAATTGTTCCTTTTCCAGGTCAAATTTATTAGTTTCCATTTCAAACTGATTTTTACTATAAAGGAGACTGAACTCTGGGTTGGCCAATCTTTTTAGGGCTTTCGACGAGTTTCTATCTGACTTATTTATTCACGAGGAATCCACTAGCACCGTCGAAATCCTCGCAATCTCAGTAGAAACAAAGTTATAAGAAATTTTTTGAAAAAAAGCGGCATTTTCGCGGGAGAACGACCATTTGCCTTGAAAATTTAAGAATTCTGGCGGTGCCATTAGATTCCTCGTGAAAAAATACACATGATAATTGTGTTTCATTATAGAAACAAAATTTATTTTTGATCTTTGAAAAAATATTTTAGTAGTATTTTTTAAATATAATTCAGAAAAGTGAAATTTCAGTTAAACATCATTTCAAGCAAAAGTGAAATATTCATTTTAAACTGTATTTAATGTAAAAGTAAATAGTCTCTTCGATTAATTTCTTCGGTCAAAACAAATAGTAAGAAGGAAACAATAAAAAAACAACAGAACTGAAAATTGAATTCACTTATTCTCATATGCATGTATTTACTTTTGCACCTCCGACTCTTTTTATCAGAAGATTAATATTTACCAACATCTCCTACCGAGGCATTGTTTTTGCTGCAATCGAATTTGCAATACAAACATTCAGTTGCGAAAAGCAAAAAGAAATATCGACGATTTGTGTACCCTTTTTTTTCATTCAAAGTAACTGTGCGTAAATAAGCACACGCAGTATCAAGGGTTAAAGAGCTGCTCAACGAAAGTGACGGTTGAAGTTATTTTAGTATCGTACTTACCACTTTATGTTAAACCACGGTAATTCCAAACTTGGGAGACCGCAAATGGTAAACCTCGCAAAAATTTCTAATACCTGCAACTATAAAGTTGCGTTAACCTAGTTTCAGTTCATTATTGTAGATAATAAAAGTGAGTGAAGTTTATTGTACGAAATTTTAACCCATACCCTTACAAAATCCGAAATCCACTAAAATGTTGAACAAATTTGAATTCATATCACTCTCGTGCCATTTCGCGGTTTGGTGGCGCTAGTATAAATCTTCCAAAGCCAAGCGATGAGTTGAAGAAGTAGCGAAGTATTTTTCAAATTAATAAATTTTATCTTTCAACCATTCAATTATATAATTTTTTAAATACATATTACTGATAATATATGAAACTTTTGATATTGAAAAAAATAAATTTTTTAAAGTTCAAGAATATCGATTATTTTGTCAAAGTTATAAATTTTATTGATCAAATTATTCGGCTTCGAAGCCGAATTTCTTTACGAATGAATATTTTGGTTCGAATTTATAGAATAATTCACTTGCTGCCGGATATTTTTCAGTCATTAATATTTGCTTACACGGCCTCAAATTGTAATAATGAAAAATGATATTAAATAATATTTTTGAAATTCCCTGCAGGATGGTTTGAGGCGAAGAATGGATAAATTAAAAAGTTCCATCGAAGAAGCAAATCGCGCCGTTGATGCGGAGAGGGAAAAAAATGTTAGCCTTTTACATCTTATTTTTCCACCCGATATTGCAAAACGCTTATGGCTGGGTAAGTTCGACCTTTTTTTTTAATCCATGAACAAACGCATGCAAAAAGGAAGAAAAGAAGGGAGGGATGCATCAATTAAGCGTAATATTTTTTTACAATAAATTCCCCCTTTATTGTCAACCGATAAATTTTCTTGCCATTAATTTTAAGTGCTGATATAGCAAGTGTATATGCCAAGCAATTACCACAGAGAGATGACTTTTCAATGAACTGTCCTCACAGAGAGAGAGAGAGTTAACTCAATTGCTTCAATTGCACTTGCAGGCGCACGAATTGTCATAACATTGTAGTACTCGTCAATTCAAAAAGTTATGCTCCATTTAAAGTGTTAAAAGAAACATTTCTATAAGGGATGGAAATATTTCAGCACCACGTTGCTTAAATCTTTGCAATCAGAGTTGACCCTTCTATTTTTCTTTTTCACCCTCAATCGCTAAAATGCAGTTTATCACGTCAGAGAGTGAAATTTATCGGACGCCATTTATTTTATTTTGCTTTTAACTCGATCCGAGTACATTCTTTATTGTATATTATTTTCTTCAACCTTTAACCCCGAGTTTTTATTCTCATTTGGTAAAAAAATGTCATAACTACGTAATTATTAACCCTCGGTTACCGCACGTATTTTACATTTACCGTTTCCTTGCGGTAGTTGGATCCATAATCACTTTCGTGGGGTTACAGAGGGTTAAATTTTTTGAAATAAGTATCTCAAGATTTGCAAAGATGCACTCTGGAAGAGTAATAGTCAAATGACGAAAAATACGAAAAATAACAAAGCGACTTTTGAGAACATTTTTGAGGTACAAAGATGTTTTTATAAACGTAATATATAAAATAATAAATACAAACGGCTTTCATGAATAATTAACTTCATTTTACGTCATGAGCGCATGTCTATTACTTATTCTAGCAATTTTCATTGTTTCAATGATTTCCCTCTTCTCATTATGGAGTTGCAGAATCTTTGAGGCTACCCTAACAGTTGTATAAAGTCAGACCTCTGGCAATCAGCCGGGCTAATAAAGCTTAATAAAGCTTCTCCTGAGAACAATTAGGACATTAGCTGTACATGCAGACGCGTGTGCATTATTAATTCGCGTGACAACATGTATGCAAATGTGTGTATATACACACGCATTCGTGCATAAGCAAACATGCATATGTCGTCTGAATGCACATGTGTTATTGTAGGAGAGACAATCGAAGCAAAGACCTATGCGGATGTTACGATGCTCTTTAGTGATATCGTTGGATTTACCGCCATCTGCTCAACAGCTACACCCATGATGGTCATCAATATGCTGCAGAATCTTTATGAGCAGTTCGATCTTTACTGTGGACAACTGGACGTTTACAAGGTCTGAGATGACATTTTTCGAAAATGCAAGCCCACCCTTTCGTGTCTTACATCCGAACCTATTGCTTTCCGCTCATCTTCTCCATCCAATCGCAATTAATCGATTCTCGTCGAGGGTTTAAGCGAAAATCCCCGGATTCTCTATCCAAACAACTAAACAGCACGGAGAAAAGAAGTGATCGTGAAATCTATAGCTGAATGGAACCTTAACAGAATTCTAATCGATATCGATTTCACTCCCGGTGAATTTAATTAGACTTTTTTGAGATGGAGGAGATGGAATTTCGAACGGTTGAGAGATTAATTCGAAATTATTATGATTATACCAAACTGATGACATTGAGAAATATTATGTTTTTAATAGTATTATTACCGCAATAGTATTAAATATTATTTTGTTACAGTACTTATCCAGAAATATTGATCTTGAAAATAGTTGAAGTTCAAAAGTATTGATTTCTTTTAGCGAATTTACCAACCCAGGTGAACAAATGTAATAAAACTTTTATACAAATTTTATAATGATCATATAAACTTTTTATAAAAAAATGGTTTTATAAAAACTGTATAAATGCTCTATACAGTTTTTCTACAATCTTACTTAATAAACAATACTTTAAGAATTACTTCTGTACAACTGAAATGATAAATTTTAATACGCAATTATGTACTTATTGTAACAATTTTAATATATTTATTTCTTTCCTTTGTTATAACGATTTTTTCGAAAAAATCGCGATTTTCGGGGCAAAAGGGCAACTTCCTTTGGGAAATCGTGGATTCCGACGGTGCCATTGCATTCTACGCGAAAAAATACGTCGAATGAGTACCCGCGGGAAACCCTAGCTCGATTAGCCATCGCAGGAGAGTCGATCTTAGGCGGCCCGAAATCGTGCACAAAGGTATATTTGTAGACCTACTTTGGCCCACCCCGAAAATGGGTCAAAATTAAATGTTCAAAATCGATCTAGACAGGGTCGTTCCTAGGGGTAATTTTGTGCGTAGAATCGATTTAGCGGGTGTGCGGAGCCGAAATCTCAATAGGAACAAAGTTATCACGGTTTTTTCGACAAAAATTGGGGTTTTTGTGGCAAAAGGGCCACTTCCTTTGGGAAATCGTGGATTCCGACGATGCCATTGCATTCTACGCGAAAAAATACGTCGAATGAGCACCCGCGGGAAACCCTAGCTCGATTAGCCATCGCAGGAGAGTCGATCTTATGCGGCCCAAAATCGTGCACAAAGGTAAATTTTTAGACCTACTTTGGCCCACCCCGAAAATGGGTCAAAATTAAATGTTCAAAATCGATCTCGACAGGGTCGTTCCTAGGGGTAATTTCGCGCGTAGAATCGATTTAGCGGGTGTGCGGAGCCGAAATCTCAATAGGAACAAAGTTATCACGGGTTTTTCGACAAAAATTGGGGTTTTTGGGGTAAAAGGGCGACTTCCCTTGGGAAATCGCAGGTAATGGTTCTATAAAAACTGTATAAATGCTTTATACAGTTTTTATAAAACCATTTTTTTATAAAAATTTTATGTGATCATTATAAAATTTTCATAGAGGTTTTATTAATTTTTTTCACTTGGGAATCTCAGTACTAAAATTATTTTATTGCATTTTTCGTGCGCTCAGTTATATTTTTTGGAATTAAGGGGAACGAATTTTGGTGATTTAGAAATAAACTCAATTTTTTTATAATTGTACTACCCTTGAAAAATATCAATTTTGAAAAAAGTTGATATTTCGGAGCGTGGATTACTTTTATTCAATTTTAAATTATTATCACTCGAATTGAATATTTTTTAAAATAAATAAAAGAACTATTAACAATTTAGAGCTAAGTTGGCATTATATATCACTTTTGCTATTGAAAAATATAAATTATGAAAATATATTTTTTTAAATAGAGTCAACACAGATTCATTATGGTTAAACAAAAATCTCAACATTGAAAAATATCAATGTTAGCAGTAACTAAATTCCAAGAGCATTAATTCCTCTCATTAATTCTACAATTTTCAATGTTCGAATTATTCCAAATTACCTCCTGCAACATTCCTAATAGGAACAAGATCGATTCCGACTTTACATTCATGCACTGAATGAAAACTTTGCCAATATTGAAAATAGTACCCCTTTGATACCCCAGAACCGCATGGGTAATGAATTACTCAATTGCGACCAAAGGAGGATCAGTTCTCCAACAGTTTTGCATAGGACAAATGAAGTCTAAGACCTGAAATTAATTAATTATTAATCGTGTAAAACTTGAACTTCGACATATGTCTCTTAAATCGTTAAATCTCGTATTTTCTCTCACTAAATCTTTTTATCTTGCCTGCTTGTTTAGTCACTTACTTACTCTTAGTCCACGGCATTTGTAACATGTGAGCCCACTGGTCCAATAACAAAAGCTCGCCATTTGTCCTTGTGCCATGACCATTGTCTCCCGAAATATCCTATTTCAGCCGGGTCCATTTTGAACAGCATCCTTTCATCTACTGCTTGGTCCTTTTCCATTAGCTCTTAGCTCTCAGGATTATTCCTAAGAAATTGAACAAATCGATGAGCCACTGAGAACCATCGTGTTCGTTCTTAATTTCCAAAAAATAGATACCGATGGTTCCATTACTTGTATTTATTTATAGTTATCAAAGTTGTACGGTAGGATTTTGGTGAATTTATTTAAGGCATCAACTTTATTAACTTTTGTGAATTTTATTATTAATAGATATTGTTAAAACATATTTCCTACTTTTATTGATTTATTCTTTATTTGTTATTTGGAAATATATTAATTTTAGATGAGTAATTAATTCTTGGTTATTTGGATATTTTTCTGATCTGATAAAAATTAATGTAGGATAACATAAATTCAATAACTCGTTAATATTTTCTGATTTCGTCGATTGACTAAAATACATATCAAATATTAATCAAGGCGTATGGAAATTGTTTTCGAGTCATTAATATTTATTTATCTTTAATAACTAAATACAAATTAATTTCAGTGTACTTAAGCTGGTATTGTTAAATTTTCATTTATTCAAAATGTATGAAATACACAAATCAAGGTAATATAAAACCTACTTACTTTTAGATGATCAATTTTAGTTATGAGGAATATACATATAAATTATATAAAACATAGATACTCATTCCTTTTTGCCGCATCATGAAGCTCGTTGTAAGCTCACCTCATGGAGCGACAAGAGACGCTTTTTTTCGTACCCATTGCGGACCAGCGTTGCATTATACTTCTCCACCTGTGTTTTTCCGGCGATATCGCTATTCAAAACCGTCGCATTTTAGTCCTTCCTAATAGACTTTTTTCCTATTGTGATGAACAGGATGAATTTATTTTAGTCGGAATCCCTTTCGCGTTTGATTTTGTTGTGACAGAAACGTTCCCAGTTTTGCCTTGAAAGGGAGGGAAAAAATATATTTCCGTCTTGACTCTTTTGTAACTCTAAATCCCTCTCGTATTATTGCAGGTGGAAACAATAGGTGACGCTTATTGTGTAGCTTGTGGTCTTCATAGAAACACAAACACTCATGCACAACAAATAGCATGGATGGGATTAAAGATGATACAAACGTGTTGTCAACATTTAACACACGAAGGAAAGCCGATAAAAGTAAGGGAAAATTGGACAATTTTTTCAAATTCAATTTATACAAATTTTTTAATTTCTCTTTACTTCTTTTGTTACATTTTTTATTGTTTGTGGCAAAGCTACGCATTTTGACGTTAGAAAATAATTTTTTTCGTTTTGATTTATTTTATATTTCGTATTAATTACTTTGCTGAATTAAACACAAAATTTTAAAAGTATAAAGTATATTTTTTTGAAATTATTTATAACTATATAAACTTTAGTAGTTTTATTAACTTTTAATTTAGTATTTTTCTACACTGAGAAAAATAGTGTGATCAGTATAAAAATTTCAATTTATTAATATTTGTTATGATTTCGTTGCTTTATGAAAATTGTTATCGAACAATTAATATTTATTTATTTTTCAAAACCAAACACAAATTAAGTTACAAAAACTTCTCTGGAAGGAATTGAGTTATAATTTGTGTAAGAAAAAGTTATCGGTACTTTGTAGATTCTTTTTTCGTTACACTTACGAAAAATATCTGTAAATTTGTATAATTAGTTGAATTGAATTCTTTTGGAGAAAAACATCGATCGTGGAAGTATAAAGAAAATCGAAAAAAGATATTTTCAAATTTTTCAAAACTAGCGCTTTTATGAGTCCAATGTCGATAAGGGCGATTCCTTGGACTTAATCCGTGGTAACTTAGCAAGTTTTAATATCGACTTAAAGTACGATGGTTTAAGGTAACTTACGATTTCCATCGTGAAATGGTAAGGAAGGTATTTATTTATATATATCAGATTGATTCAAAAATAATGAAAACGCGCGAATATCTCACGGGATACGAATTTTAAGAATTTTGTCTATTTCGATTCAAATAGTAATTATATTCTATTCAACACTTTTACAGATGCGTATAGGAATCCATACAGGGATGGTACTTGCTGGAGTTGTTGGAAAAAAAATGCCACGATACTGCTTATTTGGGCATAACGTCACGCTTGCAAATAGATTCGAATCTACTAGCGAACCTTTAAGGGTTAACGTTAGCCCTACAACTCATTCGTAAGTATTTTGTTAGTACATTATTATAATCGTGATTTTACTTTCAATTCCCTGGGATACTAATTGCAATATCATGAATAATTAAGTAGGATTGCAAATTTAGTTTTTTTTTTTTACACAATTTCCTTGTGAAAAATTAGCAATGTATCTACAACTATGGGTATAATGTTAATAATAATTTTTAAATCACTAATATTTTACAAGTAACCGTCATTTGCAGGATAAACAATAATTGAAGATTGTATTGTATTTTAAAATGAAAAATTTACATTTTTTATATTCTAATATTTTTCCAACAATTTTTTCAGCTTTTTAATACAAAACCAAGGATTCATACTGGAAGAGAGGACCAAAGACAATCTACCTAAAGGATTACCAACAAATGTAACCGGCACATGTTATTTTCTAAACGATTATCAACACCCAGATGTGGATTCTAACGAACCACTGGATGTTCACATTCAAGCTGCAATAACGGAACTTGGAATTAGTAGCAGCATGTAGATACAATCAGATGTTATTTTGTACAAGGAAGAAATGCAGACAAAGAATACTGAGAATAACAAACAATAAACTAACAAAACCCGGTACCAACAAGATAAATTAAACACCTAAATCAAACACATTCTTTAGAGTCAACCAATATTACATAAAATCAGCGATAAGATGATTTTATTACACAGAAAGACGTCATCTTCTCTCCTTTCTTTGCTAATTTCGAAATGTATAATGATATTATATTGTACGTATTGTATTTAAGAGGAAAAATGTATGATTAATAAAAATAATGATGGCACTGATACTATAAATGATAATTATAATAATAATAAATTATAACAATAAAGAAATGGATATATAAAAAGTAATAAATAAAATTAAAGACGATTTATCAAAATAATAATAATTATTATTATTATTCAATCACTTTACACGCTATTAAGCATTAGAATCTATTAAACTCTCCCTTCATTTTAAATACATTACTATATTACAGCTATCCCTGCTGTTTCTTTTCTTCTTTTTTCAAACCATTAACCCGAAATTAATTAGGCAAATTGAATTACCTAACCGTAATGAATTAAACCATAAATTCCTACTGACGAGAGTTCTCTTCGCATATGGAAAATTTGTGTTTCCAAAGATAGACCGGAAAAATTGATATTTTCTACTTTTTGTCTCTTCTACTTTCTAAATTCCCTTACGATAAATATGGTTTCAGATTCTAAAAACAACTAAATTTCATAGCGTTTTTTTATCCTAAAAGGAACAAAATTTATTTAAAACAATTACAGTTTAAGAATTTTAAAGATTGGAATTAGACAATTTCATCTTGCGTTATTCTAAGTTGAAACATTTAAAATTTTGGAAAGCGATTTTTCGAAAATTTACCATACAGATATTACAAAAGTCAAACAATACGCATTATTAAAAATTTCCAAATTCAACTGAATTAAAAAAGCATTTATTTCATACGAAACGTCTATTAAGTTAGACGAAAAGAAAAATAATTCGTTTCTGGTTAGATTATAATACAAAAAAAAATATCTTTATTCTGAGACTTTTCGAAAAAAATTATGTTTCCAACAGAAACTAAAAGATAACAGAGCTTTTCACCGAGTTAAGTAATAAATAAATAAATAAATTTTTACCTCCAATTAATGATATTTGCATTTAAATACTTTTCAAAGATCTTCTCTATCAAAATCAAAATAATAATAGTAATAATAATAATAATAATAACAGTAATAATAATAATAGTAATAATGATAATAGGAATAATGATAACATTAGTAACATAAATTGTAATAAAAGTAACGATAATGATAAGGATAATATACAATGATTTTTTTTAAATTTACGCCTTAATGAAAAAAGTCAAGAATTAGTATTCTCTGATAATTGTTCATTCACTGGCGCGTGATCTTCTTGCATAATATGGAAATATTGTATAAAATGGAAATGCATAAACAATTTGAAACCATTGCGAACGATAAGTTTCGGAATATTATTATTCCCAGTGATAGAATTGTTGTATCGTAAAACAAGAGATTTCGCGTATGTATGCAAAAGTGGACATAATTTATCCAAGATATATACCTGCTCTTTTTACATAAGCCCTATTCATATCTGCAAAAGTCGCGCGCTGATTGAATGTCGGATTAAGTCTGCTGCTAGTAACAATTAATCTCTGCAACTTTCCATGGTGGAAAATGCGATATTACGGCTCCAGAGAGAATTATGGGACCCCGGGCAATAAAGTTAGATAAAATGCTAATAGTTGCATAAAAGGAACTTGTTCTCGAAAATATAAATAATTCCTGAAGTCATGACTGTCCATTACTTCTGATGTTAACGAATTGCCTACGATTTATTATTTTCTTTTTCGAAAATATAACATAATATTGGCATAACAATAGATTTTGCAGTTTTTCGTACTGAAATCTGCAAATAAAGCAGACTTTGTTGTACCGAACTGTAGAGTCACATTATTATTATTATATAAAATTGCTATGAAATGTTTCTCCCTTCGTGAATGTACGCACAAAGGGAGGAAGTAGAGACGCATAGAATTGTTTAATAGCGTGTAAATAAGATTAAAAGCAATGGAATAAAAAAATGAATAAAACAAAGAAACTGTAAAGTAAAATGCTTGTACTGTCGGTCAAATCCCTACGATTTGAAATTAAAATAAGTAACAGGAAGAAAGGGACAAGCAAATAAATATGAACGCTACAATATCATATACAATACGTATGTATATACATACATACAAGTAATTATTTATATGCAGACAAATGTTAGACTAAATGATCATCATTGTATTTACATGGGCGTTAAGCAAAACGGCAGTAAAACTCTTTGAGTAACTGATTCTACCTGTGCTGTTTTTTCATTCCTTCTACGTAAATGCTAGTTGAAGTTCAATTCTATTGATATTGATATTCGATATTCGATATTCGATCGGTAATCTATAGTAATAATTCTCATATTCGCACGAATCTCGGCTTAGAAAATCGTTCGGATCCAAATATTTCAAGTTAAGAAGCTGAAATTGATATTTTCCGAAAACGCACCCTTATTTAAATATATTTCTAACGGACTTGTAATGTATTAGTATAATATTTTTACATAAGCAACAATTTCCAAAAAAGCTTCTACTAAAATTACTATAAATCTGTCTTTGCTTTGAACTAATACGATATCAAATTTTATTTTATATATAGAACAATTAAATTAATTATTAAACATTCAATAATTTTTTCTCCGTTTCCGAAATAAATTCCAGATTCTTAGTTTTTGAAAATCGTCAAATCTCAGTTTCATGAGGAATCATGTGTTGAGCAAATAAATGTAATTAAATGTATGATTTAATAGAATCCAAAGATT
The DNA here is from genome assembly GCA_949825005.1 of Gasteruption jaculator. Classification (NCBI taxonomy): domain Eukaryota; kingdom Metazoa; phylum Arthropoda; class Insecta; order Hymenoptera; family Gasteruptiidae; genus Gasteruption; species Gasteruption jaculator. The sequence goes on along the minus strand of OX463765.1, from coordinate 13,821,651 downwards.
TTTCAAACACAATCGAATGCAAATATGAAAGAAACGGACGCATTGGGGAAAACTGTATGTAGGAAAAGCTATGGAACAAAAAGGTATTTAGAACACATCTTTATTTTTTCTTAATGATTTCCTTCGTCCTACATTTTTAAAAGGATCTTTCTATCTTTGTTTAGGTATAAAGGACTTATTTGTATTCCTCCTCTTTAGAAAGAAACAGAAAAGAAGCATTTCAATCCTCTCACCCTATTTATTCGGTACGTTGGTTTCATCCTTTCTTCATTTCTTTCTACATCCCCGATTCTTTTCTACCTTTTTTGCCCAAATACCCAATTATTTTCTGATAGCGTACTTTTTCTATCGATAAAAGAAGTATGGAATGAAACGGGTTCTTTTTTTTTATTAAGAAAAGACAAAAAACGATTTTCATAAACGAATTTTTTCTGCGATCGAAGTTTGTCACGGTTTGAGAATAATGAGCCACACACCAAATTAAGTATCCACGAATCCTTTTATTTAAATTTATTCGATGGCGATGAATGTAGATTTCCGGAATAAAGAATAAATTTTAATAACCAACCTACGTTCAAAAATGGGTTTCTTAGGAATTGAGTGGAAGCTTAGGAAGCTGTGAAATCTTTCATCGACGTAAAGTGACAATACACGTTGCAACGAGGCTCATCATGCAGTTGCAGCTGCTCCAACAGCTGTTTAGAAGATCTTATCGGTCGTTTCTTCCACTTCGAGACAGTTTCCAGTGTTGTTTATTTCTTTTTCCTTTCGCAAATCTTATTTCTTTGTATCGATCGTATTTTTTTCGAGTTGGAGCTTTAGAAAGTTATTAATTTAGAAGAAAAAATAAGCAAATAAAATTTTTGTTCTATTTTTCAATATGTAGAAATTAATTGCTCATTAGATAAATAGTTAATAAATCCTCAGCTGTTTAAATCCTCAAAATATAAATACAATTTATATATAAATATACTATATTGGAATATAATATTCTATAAAAATAAAGCGTTAGTAATTAAATATTTGTATACTTTATGGAGCAATATTATGAAAAAATGTTCAGATGCTCCACCCTCAACGAAATTGATTTGTCCGAAGGTTTTTTAACCAGAATAATTGATAAATTATTAAGTTGCTGCATAATTAACGACGGCTGTTTTGGCGTTTACCCTAGCAAAGTATATATTTATTATTAATTAACATTAGAGTGAAGGGGAAATTCGCTCTAATGGTTGGACTGCTACCCACAATGCTTTTAGAAAAATGTAAAACCGCATGAAAGATTCAACATTTCGCTTCGAAAATATTGGAAAACTCGAAATGAAAAGCTCATATGAGAGGGAAGTCGAATAACTGCTTGTAAATAACATAAAAGTATGTTTATTTATGCAAGCAGAACGTACCATTTCGGGGTTTTAGTTTTGAAAAATTAAGAAAGCTAAACGAAAAACATCAAACGCGTGTAACCCAGTTTCCTACACATATGTACATACGTACCACATAACATTTTCAGGATAAGAGCAGAAAAGAGTCTAAGTCACTAAAGGATCGTTTTACAATACAATGTGTACGTATCAAAAGAACAAACCGTGTACATATTGTAGAATTGAAAAACGTAACAGGCAGACTAGGCTAGGCGGCTTGACAAAGCCTTCAGTGAATATATATATGTAGGCTAAAAAAAGGAAACTCCGGAAGAGAAAAACTATAGGTTTATATATTAAAGCGAAAGAGAGAACAGAGAAAGGTTTTTACTAGTACTATTTTTCTCATAGCGCTATTCATTGCTGCAAATCCTGTAGCACCGCAAGGACAAAGAAATTAAACATCGGACCCTAAGGCAATACCGTGTAATCAAACAGCAGAGGAAATACATACAGGAATTCCCGCTAGCGATATCAAAACACGGAAGGGACTATAGGTACTATCGTAGGTACAGAGTCGTATATAGTTATATGGAGTACAATATGTATAGGTGGTATACTTATATCCTGGGAGAACGAGTAATAACTTAGGTACTACTATTCTATTCTCATATGTAGTTTTTCCTGCCGCTCCTGCTGCTATAAATGTACAATATATTAGTAGTTACTAAAAAAATACTATTTCTCGTTCCTTTTATATCCTACAACTTTGAAAAATGTAACGCGATTTTCGTTTATATTATTTCATCAATAAAAATATATGATACCGGCATGTGCAAATTTTAATGCGTTCGGTTCGGTCTGTCTCTCGTTATCTTATTTGAAAAATTCAAAATTGAAAAAGAGGAATGAATCTGGTATAAAAAAGATAAACTAAAATAGCATATATATGTGGATTTATTTCCTTACTGGATAATATATCAATATAAATTGAGGCTTGTCAAACCACAAACTGTAGAAAGCATTTCTCAAAGTTTAAAATATATAGTAGGTATACATTTCCTTTATATGTTACTTTATAGATTAAAGTAAATAATGGCAGCTGGTACAATGATACATTATTATTTATTCCATTAAGGTAGGTAAAGAATGTCTAAAAGAAATGCAAGATTCAATAATCTAATAACTAAATTGGGCATTAATATCAATCTGTAGAATAAAACTAATAAGTTTAATAGTAAACAGTAGAGAAGTTCAGATAAAGAGGCATGCATAGCATAACTGTGTAACTCTACTGAATAATACATAAATATGAATTTAGCCATGCTAAATTTCAAACTACAGAAATAAATTTTCAAACTTTGACAAATAAATATAATACAGTTCATTTGTATTATCTCATCAAAAAAAATATGATACCAGCTTTTATCTTGGTACATTATTTATTTCAGAATAAAATATAGTTTATAAAAATATGGTAGCAATTGGATCAATGATTTTCGATATTACGTCAATGAAATATAAACAGTCTCTCTTTGCATTATATTTTAAGAAATACTAGAAATTCAGACACGTCAGAACTAAATCAAATATCAAATATAAATAAAAAAAGTAAATAGTATAGAAGTATAAATAGTGTAGATTTTCCTATTGAATAACAGATATATGAATAGTAAAGAGTTGGGTTTCCGTTCTGAAAAAAATTTGCGTCTGGAGAAACACCTTATCGTAACGGAAAGCGAGATGTCATTGTAATTTCAGAATCGACTGCAAAAAACAGTTTCTAATTACAATCGCAAGATCTCCATTACCCATCCGATACTCGAATATCAATTTATGATCGGTCCGAGATTCACTTTCGTATTTGTATATTGTACATGAGTAATTGAATTCTTCCAGATTGTCACGAAGAAGAAGCCATGAAAGAATGTGTTCTTAATATCTCAGCGGATCGTAAATAAAATAAGGATCAAGTAGAATTTAATTAATATGCACAAAGTTTTGGAATTTTTTTATGAAAAAAAGAAATGGAACGCGACGATCGAGAAGGTAAAATTCGTATAAAGGGTAAATAGAATTTTCAATCTCTGGTTCTAGACGTGTGTACGTGTATTGTGTATGTGTATATGTTACTATGCCATCCGGAGGCTGACTAAAACTGTTGCAAACTATTAAGAGAATGTAATTAAGTGAAGAATCTGGATTATGCCGTGAATACTAAACTCATGGAATGACCTTTGGAATTATCCACCTGGATGCATATTTAAAAATGATGTCTAGTATTTGCACCGGTTATATTCTGGTGCGTCTCGTCATTAACATCGTCGTCATTTTATGTAAATATACGCTGATTGTCAGAAAACAAATTCAGTTAGATCATCTAAATTATTCCAATTTTTTTAGTTTGGTGAAAAACTCGAAAAGATTCTATAGTGAATTTTAATATCTAACGTGATTTATTAGTATTATGTTACTTACAAATACTAATTGAATTAATTTCTCATTTTCGACGACATTGCGTTATTTTATTCGGTAATATTTCTTCTAAAAGATTTGTTTTTCATTTTCCTCAAGCATATTCTGGTATTTTTCTTTTAGTTTCCAAAAAATGAATCGACTAACAAAATTTATACCTGTACGTCATTAGAAATTACGATATTCAAAAAAACTGTAATTATTAATCGAATTTAAAATATTAAAACCCCAAACTTTTGCACATTAAAACCTGTAGTTATTTTGTTATACTGATAGAATTAGAAAAGTTGAATTCTAATGTAAACTAACAATTTCTAATGTCAGAAAATTGAAATAAAAGAAGAAGTCTCTTCTCCCTTGTAATAATGCTATACATATCTCGACTGACAGCTGCTTGTCGAACGGTTTAATTAAAATTTAGACACACGGCCTTATATTTTACAAGCAAACCCTTCTATCCGCCCTTCTCCCCCGCACCCTTACGTCTATTTCAGTATACGTATACAAACAGCGATAAAATATAACACCCTGTGTGAACCAGTTAACTTTCACATTCTCGTTTCTTCTTCCTATCAAAGTTGCCTACGGCTGATGTAGAGGAAAAAGTAAAAGAAGAAATTAGCTATAGAGAAAAAGATCTTAGCTTGTCTCGTATTTTCAAGAAAATTTTTAAAGTACGATAAAATGTAATAAACTCACATGCGTTTCCAAATTTTTGTGTATAAAAAAGAAAATAATATTTTAATATGACGACATACAATTGTATCTGCGTCTTTTTTTTCTAAATTTTCCAAATAAAAATAATTGTATTTTCCCCAATTAATTTATAACTGAAATGCGACAAATTTCAACGTGGAACTGTTTTTACACGGAAGTTGCTTGATTACAAATTATTTTCCATAGAGATTCAATATTGAAAATACAACTAATTAGCAATTATAAGTACCAGTTCATTTCTACGTATTATATTTTGCGTTAAATTGACTTCATTCCGATTTTTTAACGTATTTTTTTAAATTGACCAGTTTAATAAAATTCATTTAATTTTCATTAAGTGACAACGGTGTAACTGTATTACCAGGGTAAAAAAGAGCAGCGTGTTAAAATTTGTTACTTCGTTACGAACGTACAGACATCAAATGACCGAACTGATAAAGCGAAATTTAATATTGTGATAAAAAAAAATTACTTTAAAAAAATTATACAACTAGAGACAAATGTCGAGCCGGTACAGCGACGTAAATCTGTGAAGTTCTTACGAAGTTTTTTCTCTCGCAGAAGCATCCAGTGTCGCTGGACCCATGCACCCTATTGCCATTGCTATCAGCAGCACTTCTGCAACCGTTATTTACAAGCATTACTTCCTTTTTCATTTCATTTCAACTTTGAAGAAAAGTTGGATGAACTTTTGCACCAAGTGGTAGCGATTCCGTGGGCTTGCACCTCGATTGCTTTCACAATTCATATCATACAGATGTAATGAAATTTCATACGGGTCATAAATCTCCGAGTTATAACAATTCTGTTCTGCTCATGTATTTTTTCAACTTAACAATATTGTCAGAGGGAGGGAACTTTTATTTCAGCACTTCGTATCGCACATTTCATTGATTCCCACAAGTGACACAAACCAAAAATAATGTAATAAAATTTAACAAAGATTTATTGGTTGTAAGCATAAAAAATATTGAATTTTGATAATAACATTAATTTTGATTAACAACAAACTTATTGGAAGACGATTGAACAAATATTAACATAATAATTCATTATTTCTTCAAATAGGTTATCTGTATGTTCAGGAAATGATCGAATTTCGAACTTGCTGTTTTTATGTAACGACAATTTGTCTTTAATTAACAACATATTATTAAGGAAGTACTGAAACTAATTTAAAAACAATAATGACTATTTACTAAAAATACAGTAATTATATAATATTGAATTTTCATATTTAATATATTTTGAAAATAAAAATAATCATTTTTATTTTCCATACAAGGAATCATGATCAAACGAAAATTGAAATAACTGTTACTTACTCTGGAAAATGTATGAGCTACGATATCAGGAAATTGAGGAATTTCGGCATTTACTGTTTTTTCGTTTTACAAGATTGAAAAAACTTTTCTTCCAACTGTTTGTAATTACTGTAAAAGTGAGAACAAGAAATTTTCTCGAGCGCTTCTTTGTCTAGCTTCTGCCACACTAATATAACTCGTTCCTTCCTCATTACATTTTTAATTGCAATAACAGTTTCAGTGCTCCTTTAACAATAAGAAACGAGACATGGTTACACGCAGAGTTTGAACTACACTTTCAAATGAATCCCTTCACTTCGCTGCTTCTAATGATCGAATCTACTCTGCTTATATTGCCATTGACAAAGAAGATAAAGGCCTTTTCATACCTTAAGTCTTCCTTCCTGTTCATTAATTCAGTGAAACGTTTCGTATTAAATCAAAGAAAGGGTCTTTTCTTTCCAAACGTTGACCCTCTTTCGAAACTTCTGTTTTGCTACAGCGAAACTTATTCAGCTTACATTTTCAATTCTGTTCCATCTTCGTCTAAAGTAGTATATAGTCTAAAATTCGTGAAGTTCCTAGATTTCGTTCATTTTTCACCATATAAATGTTTGAAACTTGTCCACTCGGAATCCACGCTTATGAAATTCGTTTCGAGATTTTTTCTTTTGAACCAAAAGAAATTAAAGTCATATCCTTATTCTTGAAATTAAACTGTGTAACAAGAGACAGCATTCAATTATCGCTAGAATTTTTTTTAATACGACAGAAAACTCGGTCATTTAATATGTCTTTCGAAGTTTCGACCGCCAAGTTTCGCTGGACGTTAAAGTCGTAGTTTCCAAGTTCGACGCTCAAGTTTGGAACTAGCACGCAACCTTATTACTTACAAATAATATGTACAAAGCCATGCTCTTTAAATTTCCAATTTTAGGAGACGGAAATTTTTAGAACCCGGAACACCTACTGCTGTATCGCATTTGAATGTGAAATTTATGAACTCGCGAAATTACGGAACTTTCCATCCAGGATTAGGAATTTCCCGTCTGGGAGAGGCTTTGATTTAAAGTAAAGTGAAAATATTGAAAATTTAATGATTTTTGCAAACAAACGTTTCTGCAAGAAATTACATTCGATATTGACACGTTTTAAATTGATAATACGAACTAATAGTAAGCAAAAATTCTCCATTTTGTCAATCATGAACTTAGCAATTTCTGGGATTTGAAATTTTTTTTGTCACAAAAACTATAAATTCCTCATCTCATAACATTCCAGTCTCAAGATCCCCAAGAAATTCATCAAAAAATATTTGGTAACTAATTCTTATTATAAATCTCAAACTTTATTTATAAGATCTAGAATTAAGACACAGAAGATTCGTAATCCAAAGTTTCTGTGGAACTTTAGAATTAATAACCGCAACACATTATACATTTGAAACGTGAATCTTGAGTATGTTTCGTTTCAATGACGATTATTTCGACTGAATCGTAATTTTTTCAACGGAATTTCCCAGCGGAAGGACGAAAAATATTTGCTAAATAATGTTTCTAGCGATTCTCAAGTTACAATTATAATTTAAAAAGGAATCTCTCGCTATCTCAATTTCAATAATAATTCTTCCACCATGGAGACTTTTATGATATCACGTGAGGACATATGAGACTGTCAGACAATACAATTATAAGAGGGGGAATTTATATATGGGAAAGAAAAAGAAAGAAAGAAAGAATGAGATAACAAGAGAAAAGGGGGAGTGTAGCGGCAAATAAAACGTAATTTAACTCAATTGATGCTAATAAATGGTATTTATCGGTAGCCGGTACTTAGATAGAGATGAAAAATGTATACCGCAACCCTACCCTGTACGATAACTGTTATATGTATGTACTGCATACTTACTTTAGTCGGTTGGTCGGTGGGTAGTCATTGACAATGAGAGAAAGAAAGAGAACTATCAAGGGGATTTTCAAGCCATTTTAACCATATATGTATATTTCCTACACTTCATTAAACATTCTGGCAGTATTTTTATCGAATAACTCTTCCTCTGCTTTTTTATTTAATATATCTACATTTAGCCCCATTCCTGGAATATACTCATTTTTTTTCGTTTTTTTTTCATCCCCAGGGGAAAAGTTATTGTTTTCAGGAAAAGATTCTTTTTCTACTGGTCTGAAATCAATTGCCCGGTAAAATGGAATTTACGTATAATTCAAAATTTGACGCAGTTTTGAAAAATGTCTATCAGGCGGATTGATTAAATTCAAATATTTCGCCTGCGAAGTCCATCTTTAAAAATTATGCATTTCAACGTTTTTCCATAAAATTTGTGAAAATTGAAGTTAAATGCAAATTTTCAAATAGAGAATATTTAATTTTAAAAAATTCCCAGTCGGAACTATTTACATTTCAACATTTTTGCACAAAAAGTGTGAAAATTGAATCAAGTAAAAATTGTCAAACCCGAATTTCTAAATCAATAAACGATCGTTTTTAGGTTTCCGTGATTGCGGAAAACGTGTGTTTGTATATCTCCCAAATTCCATTCAGACATGAAAAACTCCAGATCGCCCCTTTTTCGTGCATCCCTGGAGTATTTCCTATCAAACACCCAGTACATAATACAGGCGAACAATTCTTGAAGTTTAGGTAATCTTGAGCTCATCCCTCTCTTTGAGAACTTTATTCACTCTTTTGAGAAATAAAATAAAAGTAGCATGAAAAAGGAATGGAGGATGAAGGCTTCTAAAGATTTTCTACCTGCAACCCGAAAAATATACTTTCGTTCCGTGGTCAGGTTTTCTCCTAACTTTACCCACGAGAGTTTCTGCCAATTGTGAGAATGTTACGTACCTGCTACGTAGTAGTAGCCAGCAGCATGGTAGAAGATGAAGAATAAGAAGAAGCAACAGTCTAGTAGTACTTTACGTAGAGGATACTATTTTCTACAACCCTAGACTAATACCATAAAACCGGAGAGAAATGTACTTTACCTTTTTCACGCTCGTCTCAGGAAATGCTTCGAAACCTTGTTTCAGAAAAGAAATACCAAGAGTGAACAGCAACGCAGGAAACACAATACAGAACGATGTTGCTTAAATCGCCTCCGTTCTTTTAATTATGAAAATGAATGGTAACCGCGTAATCGCATTTAATAACCGCTAATATTTTTCGACGTACTCAAAAGGCATCTATTTTCAAGAAAAATGACAATTATTAATAGGATTGCATAAAATTGCGAGATATGGATGTACACCGAAATAATAATAATAATAATAATAATAATAATAATAATAATAATAATAATAATAATAATAATAATAATTTTAATAATAATAATAGTCACAATCAATGATTTCCTAATGAATAATTTCATTAAAAGGATTTTGATTTTATTTTTTCATTATTCGCTTTGGAAGTATTATTAACATTTTTTAATTTCTAAAAATATATCACCATCCTACAAAGCTACAACCGAATTCCACTGATTTTCAACTTGTGCACAACTTATGGAAAGATATTTTCAGTTTCAAAATTGAATTCATGTTTCCCTTAAAATTAGAATTTGAAAGATAACCAATTACCCGAAAGTCTATGCTTCCAATCAAAATAAACAAAAACTAATGAAGATAATTATAATATATAAGTATTTAATTTTTCCTAATACTCTAGCCACAATAAAAAAGGAAGCTGCATTAATTACTCATGCATTTTTTTAATATTCAAACCGATTTATTTCATTATTAGACTTGCCTACTGTTAATGCGAATATATTAAATTATTAAAATTAATGAAGTGGGTAAATAAATAAGTATACGCTGTGAGCTAAAGTATAAATAATTAAACATGCTTTTATGGAAATCAAATCTATATTTTGAAATTAATGTTTCTTTTAAATTATAAACTTATCCGATGCTAATGTAATTTTTTCTATCTAACTATGCTTTTTTCCTTGCGTGTAACAACATAATTAATTTCTCTTTATGGTGATAAGAATAACGCTTTTATAACATCTCTAGCTTCTTATTAGTGAGATTAAATTATGAATTTTTTCTCATGTCTTCAATTTGACGCAATGAAATGCAAAAAAGAAATTTCAAAAATCTCAAAAATAGTTGGATTGCAAATTATTCTTTATCTTTTATGTAAAACTATCGAAATTTGCCGCCATTATTATTAATATATATGAAAAGCATAAGAATTTTCAAAATTCTCCAATTGCCCGAATAACAAAATTTGGAAATTTAAGAAATGTAAAATTTTTATTATATTCAAATAAACTCCAAAATTCATTAAATATAGTTTTGTATAATAACAAAGCATTTCCCAAATAAAATTTTAAATTATATTCAAATATATATAAACATATATTAAACTCAAATAATTGATATTCTACAATAAAACTGGGTTTATTAACTCTGTGTAAAATCAGACGGAATTCTTTCTTCTTAGCGACGCCATTGTAAAGCATTAGCTCCACTTCCGGGTTAAAATGGCGAGAAAGAAAGAAATAAACCGCTCGCATTTCATCCGGGCGTCCGCCTTCTCAACTCTCGACGCCTGGAGTAACCGAAAAACATAGCGCTGCTTAGTCTGGACACTTACTTCAATAAACAACATTAACAGCACCAACACTAACACACGCTCTGTTACGAATATACCCGAGCACATGGTACTTAATTTCACATATAAATTTAACGTTTCATTATTATTAATTGAGTTTAAAGTCTTCAACAATATTCACGCCAAAGCCTATTTTTACGACTTTTTTTCATCCCGAAATTATTTACTTTACAATTAAAGTTCCACCTCGGTAAAAAAAAAGAAAGAACTTCGTTTATTTACGGTATAAAAGATGGCTGAATTTCAAATCGGTTTTCCTTTGTTATTCTCCCAACATACGGCAATAGAAACTCGTTTTAACTCGTAGAAAAACTGAAACTCCTTCAGGATTTAAAATGGCATTCATATTAACTGCTTTTTTAATTAACTACAAATTCATTTTACCAGTTTTTGAAGCTTATAATCGAAATGGACTTCATTTTTTACTTGAAATTGTATTATTTTCCTAATCGAAATCAATTGACATTCTTAATTGATTTTTTACGTTCACGTAATCAAGTTTTAATATTAATTGTAAGAACAGTAACAATTTGTTACATGTATTCATTACACTTAATAAAATTTGACTAATACACGTACAACAAAAGACGTGTAGAGAAAAATATATAAATAAAACAAACCAAGATGATAATCCACAGATCCGAAATCCATCACATTTCTTTGCAATTGACGTTTGACCCGACCGAAGGTAAGCCAACACTTTTAAGAGCACACTCGTTTTCCCCTCTGTGATTATTTACACTCGCGTTTTATCTTCACGCAGGACAATTTTACACTTCACACTACAGATTAAAACTGCCTTACTAATAATAAACGTCCCGGAGATTTTTCATTCCTTTAATAATAACAAACTTCATTACGGTAACAATAACATCTCACACGGAGTGCTCCATTCCCCGTGGAACCATAACACGAGAGCAAGACGAATGCTACAAAACGCCGTTTACATTTTAATACCCAAGATCTCTTTTCCATCGCGCTGAAGAGTTCCGATAAAAAACGATCCTAAACTAATTTTCCGTGACACTGAGTGCCATTTTACAACACGTCGATGTTCGTGAGTATAAACACGAGATTGCGGCAGGGCAAAAATAAATATAAAGTATGGAGAAACGAAGAGGACGAGAAGACGATGTTGGAGAAGAAGAAAGAATGGAATTAAGGATACTTATAACCGTTCTCGGCCTACCGATGGCGCAACAATCGCTCTATACAGCTCGTACTCTTTCTGGAGTCTCAGTCTGCCGGAGTCTCGAGCACGCGGCGCGTTGTTGTAGATTTGGTGTTATAAACGTAATTTTTATGTCCATACAAATATATAAATATATATGTGTGTACGCATGTATATAAATTTTATATATACATATATAAATTGCCAGAAACCTTTTTCGGGTTTTCGCAAGAATAGTGGAGTTTATATATTTATATATATATGGTTTTCTCGGTTTGTTCAAGTGCTTTCATCATATAATGTGTGTTAAAATGATAGAGTGACATGCCGGGCGAGTATTGCTGAAATATTGGCTATTATTATATTGAAACAGTGCAGATCAGTTGGAATGTATTTGTTAGTGCCCCGTAACAATGTGATTTCCTCCGATCCTGTGTAATCAGTTAAGTGTAGTAGTGTCTTTGGGAGAAATCCTTTGCCGGTAAACGGTGACTGAATCGCCGTGAGGATTAAAGGAAAGATCGAAGAAGAAGAAGAATAAGAAGAAGAAGAATCGTCATCATCATCGAGGTCCTCCTTTACGCGCCAAGTTTTTGCTGGGCAGTGTGGTGTACCTGCAGCGTCCTCTATATATCTTTAATCCGTGCTAGTAAAGGGAGAAGAGGAAGAAGTTTACCTTGTATGGAAGTAAGTGTCGCTGATTTCTTCATATTTATTCTTGATCTTGTTTTTGTGCTCCATGCTCTGGAAACGCCAGAGATTCGTTGGGCCACATACCGATAGGAGGCAGGACCCTATCTAACGAATTTTTTCAAACGCAGGGGTAACGGCTCCTTGTGATTTTTAATACAATTTGTGGAATGTATGTGTCTGAATAAGTGAAGGGGTGAAGAAAAGATCGTAGAGTGCGCTAGCTGTTATTAGGAGAGTAATTGTAACTTATAAGGAACGAAATGGTTGTCGATTTGAAGAATTTTTTGTATATCCTTCTCTTTCTTCAATTTCGTTTCATCGCTAGAATTGCCAAAGGCGCCGAATGACGGATTTTCAAGGGTACCTAAAATTCATAGTTTAGTGTTAGAGAGGTTAGAAGTTGACAACGGTAATATTTTGATGATAATAATAATAATAATGACAACAATGATAATTATTATTAATAATAGCAATAATATTAATAATAGTAATAACAATAATATTGACAATAATAACAACAACAATTGCAGATCAACTGATATTTCTTTTCTTATTCCTGGCGGAAAATTTAGTACAATTTTTTATTTGAAATACATAAAAATAACTAATTATGTAAAAAACTTTAAACGTTCAATTATGTTGCAACTATAATTATCTATAAGAAAATACGAGAATTGGAACAGTTTTTGATTTTTTGTAGATTTTAATAGAAGATCCTGATTATTGTGTTCGTCAATGACACATAAATTGTAGATTCTAATTGTTGGTCACACTTTAACGTAACTTTATTTACAGTTTAGAACATCAATCTATGCCGATAATAAGAGTAAAGTATAATAAATTAAGCTGAAAAATTACAAATTACTTAAGTACGAAAATTCGATTGTAGTAGGAGTTTGTTGTAGAATATAGTAACTAGGAAAACAAAATTTATAATATGGTTTTGAAAGTTGTAATTTTCACAAGACTGTTATCAATCATAAAATCAGATACAATCATAAAAATTCTCTCTTCAAATTCATATAAACTTTTTAGATCATTAATAACTTCTTGGATCTCGTTCTTACCATTCTAAGAATTCGTATCTTGTGAATGCAGAAAATAATGACGTAATTGGGAAACATTTGCAATATCCAACATAGTGACTCTTTTATTATCCATAATTGGAATGACATAAAATGCATTATTCTTGTCTCACTTCCTTTTAAAGAGTATGTATTAGAGTTAAATACAAACGATGGGAATGTATAAAAATGATGACGTCTCTTGAAATCAGTATTCTGTTTTCAAATATTGCGAGAAGCACTGATGTCTTTTTTTCTACAACTTGAAACACTCTTTTCTTTCCTCTCAATATCTCTGAGATATTCTTGTTCTTTCGTCTTCGAGATATAATCAATTTTAAATGCAGTTGTAAACGATCCTTATCTAAATTATTCAAAGAAAGTACTGTCGCTCCAGTAACTGCAATCACTCTCTGATTTCTAAATTCGTTATCTTTTATTTCTATGGATTTGTATAAATATTAATGAAGTCTGAATCCATAGCGAAGATATATAATAAATATGAAAATTCTGATCTCAAGGAATCAGAAATTTTAAATTCAACATAATTGATCCCATATATCAGAGGTTAACAAATTTTGTCCTTTATTATCTAATACGTATATAGACTCATTTTCTAAATCTTTTATCATCAAACCTTTTGACAGCTAGAAACTTTTGACATTTTTTCTTTCAAGTCCTCTGACACTTGTTTATTTTGTCAAAAGGTTGGAGCATTTTCAGGCAGAACTTGTCAAAAGGTTTGGAAGTCGAATGTATTGTATTTTGTTATAAGTTATTCTTAAAATAAAACGTTTTTAAAATTCCCTTAGAAACTTTGGTGACACTCCCATATTTTTGCTCGTTTGGTGAAAAAGTGTCTAACTTTGTAATTTTTGTTCACCCAGAGAAACTTGGGTAACCTTTTGCGGAAAATCTCTAACAAATGACTTAAGTTGGTTTAGTGCAACAAATTTTTAGAGACATATCCAAAGATTGCGTGTTGCAGTGTCGTTACGTAAAAAGTAAGGAAAATTTAAAAAATGTTTTTTCCTAGAATTGTGTGGTGACTAATTAAAGTTTCAGAAACTTAACACGTTAGCAAAGTTGTCATCACATTTAATCGAAAATTGGCGTTTTCAATCCCGATATTGCTACTTTCGAAACTTCGTCGTTATGACAACACAGATTTTGCGGTCATCGCGTGTATAGTATGGCTAAAGATCCCATAGTATTGCATTATATAGCAAAATATGACATTTCTAATACCAGAAATTCTATATAATGAAAAAATCCACTCGAGGGTCCTAAATTTAACTTCACAATTTTCTTCAACATCATTTTTCATAAACCTCAGATCCATCGTTTTCCTTCTAAGTAAATCTCCAGCAAAAAGGGAACTCACGTAGAAGCGGTTGAGCATTAAATCGTGGCTATATGAAATTCGATGAATACGGAAACGCGAGAGAAATATAAAAAATGAAAACTGCACAGGATATCAAACGAGGGAATGAAATGGCAGACAATAGGAAGGGAACAGATTGTTGGCAACATTGAAGATTGTTTTCCTTTTTAATTTTCTACGATTCTCTCAATCTCTTTTTTCTTCTTATACCGTTTATAAGAGCATATCGTGTATGTGAGAGAAAGAGTTGGTTTATCCGTGCGCGTAGGGGCAGCCTTACACGAAGCAAATAAGTTAGTCACACACTCATGGTTTATCCAGCAACACGGACTTGTCTGGAATGGAATCTTGCCTGGCAGCGGTACAAAGTGAGTCTTCCTCTCTGTACGTAGGTACAGATGCGACCAGACTCGATTCGAGTCGACTCGACTCGACTGGACTCGACTCGACTCGACCCGACCCGACTCGATTCAAATGCACTGAACCGAACCGAACTCAACTCGACTCGACTCCAGTCGTGTCGAGTCGTCTCAAGCTACAGCCGAAGCGAGTTGTCGAAGAAAAGAAGAAGAAAGAGAGGAGAGAGACCTCCTGAGATCTCGTTGTTTTGAACTTTTGAAAGACCTCGAGGTCATCCACTTGGTCGTCCTTTGCAAGTAGAAGGAGATGGATAGATAGAATAAAATAGAATAAGAGAATCAAGAAGCAAAGCCACTATAGTGGACTAACTATTGTCTGTTATTCCTCGCTGGTTCGTTGGTTCGTTGGTGTTGGATAGTTGGTTCTTGTATTCTGTAACTTTGCCTCGCGTTATCTCTCTCTCTCTCTCTCTCTCTCTCTCTCTCTCTCTATCTCTCTCCGTCTCATTCTCTTAGGAGTTATCTAGTTTTCTTGTGACACAATTGTTGCATCGCTTAGATTAATTTTCCTATTACACGTACTTGTCCTATTTCAGGATTACGGTTGGCTTATGGTTTTATGCATGTGATATAATGGAACATAAAATTTGAATTTAAAATAGAGGTTAAGAGCTGCGAAGTGGATTCTTTCTTATTAGAATCACGAGAGGAGCAAACTGCAGGGCAAATTGAAGAGAATATAAATATTATTCAAATGGAAGTTGTATAAATGTTTAAATTACCACGCAGTGTTTCAAATCCAACTGTTTTGAAGACTCGAAATCTGAGAATTCGCATCCGGGATTAAACGGAATTGCACTTTTATGGAATTTCATCGATTTTGTAGATTTCTTATCATAAATATTTAAAAAATTCGAAATTGAAGGGTTAAATTTCAGAAATTAGAAGTTTTATTTGTTTCGCAATTGTGTCTAATGTAGAATATTTTTAATGTCAATTTTGAATCGTTCCTTGCATATCAAAAGTCGCCGCTCATGCATTTCCATGGATGCATGTCGTAACAGAAACCGCGGGGAATTTGGAATTTACGACGGCATTGTCTCGGGCTATAATCGTGAAAAATGGAAACAAAGGGAAAAGCGCGTTAAGCGTAAATAAAAATATCAATATATTTAATAACAGTTTGAAAAATAACATTTCACGTAGCGAGGTTTTAAAGGAAGCAGCAGAGCATATCAAATAGGAATTACCACAGTCCCGTAACGCTGCACTCTATTCTTCTCTCCTTTCCTTTCATTCATTTTCCTCTCTCTGTTTCTCTCTGGTATTCTCTTGACAAATGTTATGTACACGAGTGCTGAAAAAAATGATAATCTCTCTTTCTCTGCGCGTTAAAAATTCCACCTTCACTAAGTTTCTAACGGTTTTTTACTATTGCAAGAGAGAAACGAACGAATGGACTAAAATGAGAAAGATGAGATATTAAAAAGTGCGAGGATAAATACGGAAAGCAAAAATGTGGGGATTTCAAGTCCCCAGCTTTCCTTTTCGCTTTAGAATTATTACGGCTCCGATTAAACACTACCCCGGTGCTAATGAAAATGACAATAAAAAAGAAAACGCGCAAACGATGACACGTTCGCGATAAAAGGGAGTTAGTGAAAAAGATAAAGGTTGGAAAAAAAATGTTAAGGGGAAAACCTACTTGGACCCTTTACTAAAGATTCCACTAGCAACACTCGAACGCTCTCCGCTCCGTGATCCGGTAAACGTTGGTCGAAAGATGTGATCTGAATTCTAATTAGACTGGATCAGAGGTGTCTCCTCTTCTTCTTCTTCTCATTTTTGTCTTATCCGTGTATTCCTATCCTCGAGCTTTTACGTATCTACCTATCTCCCGTGTTTTGCTGTTTTGAATTCGTCAAGCAGCGGAAGGTTTCGAGAACTTGCTTGCAATATAACTCTAAGCGAACTTTCCGAAACGAATTACCGTAACTCTACGGTGAAAAAAAATATATAGCAATTCCAACTATTGCCGCTACTAAATGCACCGGTAATCGTAAAAGCAGTTCAAGTCGAAAATGTAAAAAAATTAATTTACTGCAGATTTTTTAGGAATGCAAGTAAATGACAGTATTGTGAAGTTAGTTTAAAAAATCGGTAATATATATAATTTCTAACATAGTTAATTATTTTTCATTATTTTACGCAATTTTTTAGTTACTCAATTAACTTCATTTATTATTTACCTGGCTTAAGCTATTTGTAGTTTGATAAAATATAATTAATTACAAGACGCAAATAAAATTGTACAATCAAAGAAAATATTTACATTATAAGAGCGAATATTCAATTACATACTTTGGCCTTATACTAACGAACGACTTTTTATACAGACAAATACAAATCTTTAAATATCTCCAATCAAAGAATGTATAGCATTGATCACTTTCATCATCACTGGCACAAATACGGTACCAACCATTTTTAGTAATTATTCCAATCGGTAACTCTGGTAATCCCCAGTGCTCACTTTCATGATTAAGTCATCAAGAAATTAGACAGTTTCTGCCTTTATGTCATTTCTTTTCCAGTGTAATTTCGGAAATTCCATTTTCATCACACCAGCAATAAAAACTTTGCAGCTCGTAAGGTCGCTATTATTCTATAAATGAAGCTGCACGATTCGAATTCTTTACGACAGCCTAGAATATTATGTATCATAAAAACACTAAATATAGAGACATAAAAGATTCGCGAATTTCTTTCCTTTCCTGGCAAGCATAAAGTCGAAATAAAGCAGCGAATTCCACCGACAGCTGCTGTAATGATACTAATAAGGTCGGCATTGTAAGAACCTCTGATTTCGAACACCCCATAATCTTACAGGATTTATCTATTATTGTTTCCTGCAGCGCTTGTTATTGAATATCGCTTGCTTTTAGAACCGATGTACTAAAAAGAAAAAGGAAATCGTTGAAATAATTAAAATTGCCACGAAGAATAATAAATATGCATTTGTGACGTGAAATTTTGAAACTTAATAACAAATTATTAGATATTCATAAAGAGGTTATTATTTATTATAATTTTACAGGTTGCGTTTACTATTTTATGTATTATCTTTGCAAAGAAATTTATTATTTTTATTATTTTTTATTATTTTTATTATTATTATTTTTATTATTTTTTTATAATTTTTATTATTTTTCGTCATGATTTTCTTTATTAATTTCAAATCATCATGATCATTATTGTTAGGAATTATGATGAGTATGCCGATGCTGATGCTGAGACTTAGGTTGAGACTGAGACTGTACCTTTTTTCTTGTAACGTTTATGACTCAGGCCATTCCGGGGAAGTTAATACGTGCTAACATATTTCCGGATGACTAGTATACCCGTATATGTGTAGGTAGGTGCATACAATGTGCAACATATGCATCTACCTACCTAACTTTGCGACCAAAAGGAGTAACTGAAAGTCGTGCGAGTATTGCGAAAAAGGTATTAAAAGGTAGAATACCAGAAAGAGAGAAATGAACGAAACGGCATAACTGTATAACTGCACGACTAACGATTATCAGCTTACAACTATCTCCGTTTGTCTGCATAATCCGCAGGATTCATACATATTCCCTGCTATGCTGATAACAAAGCTATGTACGTGTGCTCTTCAATATTCTCTTCTTTTTGCCCCGCTCTTCCCATTTTATTATATTACGTATTCCTTCTTTCTTTTTGCCCATTTTTTATTGTTTCCCCGCCGGTGACTAAGTTCATATGTTATGCAAATACAGCTAAGACTCAGCAAAGTTTGGATTTATGCTCTCGAGTAAACTGGAGTATATTGTGTACATTGAGTGTGTGTGTGTGTGTGTAGAGCGAAAAAAGCATTCGAGCGCAGGGTATCCGAATGCATTAAGATTGTGTGACGGTAAATATCGAAGAATTTTCTGCGGTGACGACTTATATTCAGTTTCTTAAGCCACTGCTTCGACACGCATAGCTTTCAAGTATCAGATAGCAGGGATTTTCGACCCTTCAGGCTTCAGCAGTCGACATATAACATGCATTTCTTTCCTCCACTTTTATCCCTCCCACTATACAAATACCACTGTTACTACTGTACTTACGATACTTTTTCTCCTCCTCCTTCTTTCTTTCTTTCTTTCACCCCATTTGAACATAAGAAAATCTTTGCCCGTATCTTCTTACCGAAACTTCTTACCATCCTAAGAAAACAAATCTTGGTTCAATGTATGTAATGAAAGCTTATCAAAAAACACACGTTTCCAGCTCCAAATTACCCACAGAAACCAGTTTTCGGGTTTAAATCAGGTTTCGTTGATTCAAGCTAATATTAAATCTTAGAAAATGATCGAAAAATAATTGTAATATTTCTAGGTACATGCTTTACATAGAAATGCTAATTTCTATATAAAGGATTTTTATTTTTCTCGTAATAAATATTACTATTTTCAGAAAAATACGAAATTAAAGAAATAAATTTCGGTAATTGTGCAAAATTTTACAATTTTCACAACGATAGAATAATAATTTATAATATTTGTATATACAAAATACCAGTTTCAGACCCTAATTTATTTCGCAACTTTGAACCATCAAAATTAGACATAGAAACAATTGTTTCCACAGCTGCTGCTGATGATACCACTCCGTTATACTGCTCAAATTGGAACTTATTATTAAAAGTCGCTGGTATTTGGCTGAACCCAAGGAACCCCAGTCCCAAAATACCAATTCCAACTTCAGAAATGTCACAATATATTTCCCCCATGCCTTATTTCCATAAAATGAATTCCTTTAGAGAAAACTTCGCTGAATTCGCGTTATTTCGCTGTCAGTGCAAGCAAATGATTTAAAAAATGGCTGATATGTGTACAAACGAAACGCGCGACAGCCCGCGTTCTATCATCTGTTTCGTTTCTTTCTTCTATATGCAGCTATGCAACAAAGCAAACAGATGAATATGCATATGCGAATTGGAATATTGCTACGGGGTGATAAATGGAAACTTGCTTTTACTGTTGCACCTGTATATTTCTCCCTTCAGCTTTCGAAAAGCTGCTTTTAGTACGATAGGTCTGTACCTGAAATCCGATATTTCGTGTTTGAATGGCGGAGATACTGGGCCGCGGGCCTCGAAATCAGTGATCTTCCACAAAATTTCCAAAAGCGAATATAGGTTTAGGTAGTAAATTTGCAAGTAACAATTGCAAGTCAAATTCCGTCAGGAAGAGCTTATTCGTGGTTGTTTTCTGTTATAAAGTTTTTTATGGTTCTCTCAATAATTATCGGGAACCATAAGTAATAAATTACAGATTGATGATAAATGACGGATGACATTGGAGAATTTGCCATTTATTACCCTGTATTTCATAAATAATCAACCTTATTTATATTTTTGGAGTAAATATGTAATTATCTGCTAGAACTCTTTTGCTTGATAATTTGTCAAACTACAAAATTACTACACCGCGTATTAGAAGCGAACCTTGAAAAGACTTATCAAGACACTTATCAAGACGTTTGAAGGTAATTTGCTTTCCATTTCCACATATTAGCACCGCAAGAAAGTGAGGTTCGTATATCTACGCATAATTTGTGTGCGAGAAACAAAAAAGAGAAGAGAAATAGGTATTAAAGCGGGAAAAGTAGAGTTGTAAAACAACACTGGTATGAAAACAAGGAAATATATTGTGAGGTAAAAGAAAAATGAATAGTGTATATAGTGTTTTGCACGTGTAGAGTCCACTCTGCAGGAGTAGTGGAGGAAAAACCTGATTGCAAATTAAAACAAATGATTGAACTGCAAAGCTGTTTCTTTGTTTTATCGTTAGTCACGCGAGCTCGGCTGTGTGTATCATTACAATCACGGCAGCACCAAATGATAAAGCATTGCTGCTAAATAATAGCTGTCAAAAAATATCAGCGCGTATAGTATGGTGACTATTTTTGTCACCATGCTATACGTATTCAGTGGTATCTTTTTGAAATCTACGATCTCCATTTTTTTCCAGTAGCAATATCGCAATATTCAGCCATTTAGCAATTTTTTCCGTCGTTTGAAATTGTCATACATGCATCCACGCGTGTCTGTGTGATGCAAGTACCGTGCAGTAACGTTGTTGTTCTTCAGTCCGGGCATTTTTTATTCCGTAAATAATAAATACAGTACGAGAAGAGAGTTGTTGCTTCAAGTGTCTACCTCACGCCACATTGCAATTTAGCGTCAGTTTTTGTGCTGTCCTTTAAGAAAAAGGACACTTACAGCAATTTATTCGGTATAATGAAGATAAAGCGTCGAGGGTTCCCATAAAACTTGTTAAACACGACAGTGAAACTTGGAAAACAAGCGGGATTCATGAAATTGTGATAAAATTGGAAAACATACCAGAGAATTTTCGTTATGGATTTTTCCAGCGGCAATTGTTTGTAATACGTCGGATTAATTATTATACAGAGCGTGCCATAGAACGTGATCAGCTTAAACAGCTTTTTTGTTGGTAGGCGATTCAAAATTTGTTTTTTATTCAATGAGAGTTGCATAGGTAATTATAATAAATTTTTACTAGCTCTTTTTTAAGAATTTCAAATAAATTCTTTTCCGATTTCAAAATCCTATGGCTATTTACAAAAAAATTGAAAATGACCGTTAAAATTCTGACAAAAATTGAACTGTACCTAATCTTCTTTAAAGTCTTTTAACTGGAAAATATTCACACCGCATATTTTTTCTCTCATATGTCGCTGCAGCAAAAACTTCGTTGCTTCACATTTTTTTTCAATTTAGGAATTTCAATTTTATTCACCATAAACAGGTTTCGTTACATCAAAATTCATTCCGCCTCGGAATCGATTTTAAATTTGAAGGCTTCGAGTAGCCGCATTAGAAAGAAAGCTTTTATAGTTGATCGTGTTCCATGGTCCACCTTGTATAGGTATTTCGAAACCCATAAAGATTGCAATTTCCAAAGGAGGGTGCGTCGAGGAAAGGAAGAGGATTTTCATTTGAAAGGGACATCTACCAATTAAGGACGATTTCCAGATTAGCGAAATTTCAGGGAAACTTCCGACATTCGTCCCGACAGTGGAAACCGAGAAACGTAAAGGTTTTTGTTGATAGGTTAACTATCGTGTCGCTATTAAAAGAGGAGTATAAAGCGCATGACTCCAATATTTATAAGTATTAAAGGGTAGAAGAGCTCAAAGTTTAATAGCACACTCAAGTTGATGTATCTCTCTTTCTGTTGCGGGTAGGGTTAGATATGAATTTTTTATCCTTGGGGTTCAACATTTTCATGATGATTATACCTTCCGTTGCGAAAGGTTTTTCACAAAAGTTTTAGTACCGCCCGTTCTGTTTCACCATCTTCATCTCTTTCTCCCTCTTTCGGTTATATATTTTATCATTAAAATTCTTATGGTATGCAATAAGAGCAAGGTTGAAATAACTTTCCCCGTTGAATCTTTTATTCTTCTGATGTATTGCTGCTCCTCTATCTCTCCGTGCCTCCCTTTTGCATAAGTAAATCCAGATTTACTTTGGAAAATACATTTTTATGCCTCTCCCGGTTCGGGTTTCCTCGCAGGAGGAACACAAAATGGGAACACGACGAAGCATCCTCGAATTTTCGTGTCGTAGCTTCCTCTGCGAGCAATTTCTTAGTTTTCGTCACTTTCAGTACCGATATTCACATACTCGCCCTCGGGCCCAAAGTTCAATAGGATTACATTTACCAGCCTCTCAGCGTCTGAGGCTTGGGTTGTGCGAAGAGCGGAGGAGTTTGTACGTGCAATACAGCGATGGGGAATTTGGAAAACGTGTGGGTGAAGCTTGCAACGATATTACAGCCCAGCATGTTATGCGATTGTAAACGGAAAAGCCCTTTAGGCTAGATCCCCGTTGTTGGACGCGGATCCCGCCGTTAAAAGAGATGGAGCTATATAAATCGCATTCTCCTACCTGCTTGTGAAGCCGCTTTCCTCTTCGGAGTGAATACAACTGTATGGAGTGTATCCGGTGAACGGTTCGTACAATTGGCTAGGAAATATCCGCTAATGCAATATCTCTGCCGCATATTTTCCTTTTGATGCTTCGCCTTCGCGAAAGCTTTGTTAACTTTTTTTGTTAGTGAGGTAATTAAACAATTTCTATTTCATGGTTCTTCAAGTCAGAAAAGAATATGGGGCGAAAATGGGGGTAATTTTCGAAAGATCCTACTTTAAAAAGCACAAAACAGGGTTTCGTTACATTGAAGTTCACCCTGACTCAAAATTGATTTCAAATTTGCCTTTCAGTAAATAATAATAATAATGGTAATAACAATGAGTGCAATTGTGGATATATTGTTAACAGCTGTATCGGTCGTTTACTGTTATTGTTATTTGTATTGCTTTAGATATTGCAAAGAGGATAACTTGGCTCCTTTGAGCTTTGACATGGACCCGTCCCTATTGCCCCTTTTGCTTCCCCATTGTTCATTTTGTTTCTCCTCTTTGCTATCATCCGCGAAACCTTATATACACGTATCTTTCAGCTATCTCTTCGTAATGTTATAGTCTCCTTAAAGGAGGGCACACGGGGCTTTGGTATTTTCCAATATTTCGCCCATCCCATCAGCGCTGGATAGACCAAGAGGAATTCTAAAAAAGGATACGTAAAGGGAAAACGCGATACCGCAGATGTCAATCATTCGAAATTTGATCAACGTTGTCATTTCTTCATCCCTTTCACGCAGCGCAGAGCTAATCTCTTTTCAAAGTCACTTCGATATCTCTTTCTGCACTTTATTATAATATTTTCCAATCTGGAGTAGGTACAAAGAAAGGAGAGAGAAAATCGGTCTACCAGAGGAAGGAAAATTGCGATACAGTTAATTTTTTTTTTCATTGGCGTCATTGCAGTTTGCAAGCTTTTTCGAACACGAAAGCTACAAGAAAATGACGATAATTTGATAGTAGCAGGATCTGAAAAACGAAATTGCAGAGAACTCGTGAAAATAATATCGCCTTTGGTTCCATTCCTCAGAGTTTTACGATCGGTTCCAATTTTCGCTGGAAATTTCGTAAAATATCGATTTTTGTATCAGCTGAATGCTAGCTTCAGGAGAATTATTTTTAGAAAATGTTACCTATCTATTTGTTTATTATTTATACTGTTTCTTTTGCTCATTAAATTTTATTTCGGTGTAAACTTGTTGCAATTATGCAATTCTGCAACTTTAGAATTTTTTAATTGCTAGTTTTGTCATATTATAAATATTTTTAACATCACTTTTAATTCTTCTGGATGTACTGTCTATTTTTTCAGTGTTCTATTTTTCCATATATTATAATTTAATTTTCCCTCTCAGTTTATTTAATACAAAAATTGTAAGTTCTGGTACTGAAAACGTTTTCAAATGTTAACAGTACAACTGTAGCAATTATAAAAGTGTATATTTATATTTAAAAAAATAATAAAACTTACACATTTGAAATTAGTGTTTTCCAGCAGTTTCAAAATGAACATTTTTTCGATAATTTCGTTTAATTATAATTGAAGACCCAAAATCACATTCGATGTTAAAAATACCAATTCAAGTTCTCGAAGTGGATGTATAGAAAGTTTGATTCCGGAAACGTCGAGAAATCGTTACTGAAAATAATTAGAACTTCGTACTTTCATTGTTTATCTCTGAAACTATCATTATATCCAGTACTTATGTACTAATATCGACCCAGTATTTGTAAACGATGGTTAATATTTGCAAAGGAAAACAAGTATAGCCATACAAGAAACACGGAGTTGTCTCGAAGGGTATAACAACAATACAGCAATGTAAATTTCATTATAGATTATTACTATAGAGAAGTGAGGTATGAGGTATTATGTGTAGTCGCAAAATAAACGACATCCATGCTCATATACAATATATGGACTGTATGTGAAAATGTATGTATAATGCATTACAACGTATATAATAATAATACACGGTTAGGAGTATCTATATAAATATCACGTGTAAATCCCCGTGCTTTCCTAAATTACCAGATACGTGCTGGATAATTAGCGGATAAATAGATGTTTTACTAAAAGGGCTTTCCATGTTGTTATTCCCAGTATCTACTCTCTTATCCTTCTATTTCGTTCCGGAACATCACTGTCAGTCAGTCCATATCCAGATAGAACAGATCGTATCAGATTTTATAATTTTTTTCTAATGTATTGGTTCTCTCTAATCCTTATATTTTTTGGACCCGATATATTTCCTCTTGTGTATCAAATTAATTCCTCGAACTGATCTTCAAAATTCCTCCATGGTTAAACCATTTCTTATATCGCTACGATGTTCTCTTTTTTTTCATACTCAGTCACAGTTAAACAAAGTCATTATTATTATCGAGATTCCAGAGCGTGTTATTTCATTCCGCATCGTGTGCAACTGATACTTTGGGCGAAGAAACTTGCAGCGATAGAATCATACTCGTTGGAAAGCAGCAGCCAAAGTTTCGAATGGTGCGGCAGACTAATGTGAAATTTGAGGGTCTTAAACTTGGCATTTGCCGTATTATAGAAGTTGAAAGACTCCCAAGTTTTCCGAGCGGACTTCGCAGGAAAAATGCTCGAAACTTGTGATGTACAGAGCATTCATACACGAAGGAGTAGTTTGGAATATCTTTGGTTACGCTTCCAGAATTCCTAAGTTAGTCTTTAAGACGATACAAGCATTGGAATTGCTAATATAACAACATTTCCAGGTCAGGAGTTGTAGGAGTCTTCGAGATTCTACCGTTTTCACAGTCGGTATTTCGCTGCCTTGGCATTCTCAGTCTTATCGGCCTTACAAACCAGCAGGGAGTTTCCGATTCCATGTTTTTATTTTCATATTTGCTTACGTGGTTTCCCGGATTCACCCTTTTCAGGAAAATTACTTTCGAGCCGTTGTTTCTCACGCAACTGCAGTCTTACCATTCATCTGTAAAGTGGGACTGTGATACAAGGCTCCAATTGATATTGTCGGATCGACCCGGAGGGAAAACAATTGTTACAATTTCCTATGACAACGATATTGAAAGTTACAAAGTTACCTGCTCAATATATCGAATGGCGTGGTTGTATAAAATTAGAAATGAATTACTTGATTTTGAAATAATTTTTTCCAAAATACTATTTGAGGAAAGAGGTCTTTTCCCAAAGTGTGACAGGAAATTGTGGGATATTGAATATTTTATCTTACCATAGAAATTTTTAATTTTTCGGCTACTTTATTAAAAAACAAATTTAGAATTATAAACTTAATCCTAATTTTTTTTTTCATACCAAACGGTTTCAGAAACTTTGAATTCGATATCTCCCGAGATAAGACCGGGTCACGTAACGCAATAGCTCTTTCTTTCTCTCTATTTGTATGTATATGTAGATATACATGTATGTGTGTGTATGTATATATATAAATATCCAATTTCAGTATTTTAAACACGCGTATTCTTGTACAAACAGTGCCGAACAATGCTGGCGAAAACAATGCTTCGGATCTTAGTGCCTCCCCTTATATTTTTGACATTCATATCAAACGTTAAAAAAGATCCATAATGCGGATGAATTATTCCCAGTTTGTTAAACAACTAAAAGGGGGGCAATAGAAAGGAGGATATGTAAGAATAAGTTGTCGGAGTTTAATGGCAAAAAAGTTCATGTGACAGTATCGTTAGCATCCTGCTGTTTGGCGTTTGTTATTGACCAAACAAAACGGAGCTAGGAGCAGAAGACGACTGGTGGGTTAATAACACGAAAGAGAGTTACAATTAGTAGGCGAGGGGCAAGAAATATATAAGGGAGGATGATGAACACCTACATGACGACTACATTCGTTCGTAAAGCAAAAGCGCAAAAAAGCAGGATCTACTATGTCAAGTTATATTGAAGTTTATCGTTGTCCTTTATTCTGATTAGGGTGTTTAATAAGATTTAGATAGAGGAGGGGCATCCGGGTGATCCTGAGCAGGGGTAGGGGGAGGTACAGTTTCTTTTCTGCAACGGAAGGATATTAGTTGTGTACACACGGAGGAGAAACAGGATGGCAAAGACGAGGAGTGACAAAAAAGGATATGGATGTTGACATTCCCTTCTATTTCCTCTATCCCTTTGTCTCTCTCTTTGTTCGCTTGGTCGTTGTTTGTTAAAGAAAAAGTTTTTTCGTCAGTACACCTATTTTATTTTCATCACGAGCCTTTTTCGTCCACCCCTTAAAGTTCCAGGTATATCTCTTGACAATTTCGCTGTTACATTACTCCCAAAAGAGATATGACGAGTTTACTCCTCTCACGCAACAACTTCATTTGGGAAAGGTCCCTCTCTCTCTCTCTCTCTTTCTTTTGTTTCTTTTTGCTTTTTTCAATTAACCACAGCAGCAGAGACAACGTGGAAGTTGTGAAAAAATATTATACATTTAGGATTGTACGAAGTGGATTAATCAAGTTAGCCGCTCTTGTTATCAACCTAATTTGTTTTTCACTGGAATTTATGTTACAACTGGGAGTAGCCGAGGTTATGAGGATGATTTATTTTTTTAAACTTTCGATAGGAATTTTTTTTACATCAGAATTGTGTTGCGAGAGATTATTTCAAACCCATACATCCAAATTTTTGGAAATTTGTGTATCGCGAAATTTTACAATAACCGAATAAACGGGTTTCCGATATTTGCGTTGAAAATAATGCAATTTTTTCAACCAATTGCCGTAACACTTCGTGGAAGGTAACTAATTGTATCCGACGAGCAGCGTGAAATATATTTTATCACCCAGGAAGTTTTCAACTTTCTTTCAGCGAGAATCAACTTCAACATAGCGGCAATATAAAGTCGCGGATTTTCGGAAAGTGACCGAATGTACGATTTTTCTCGCAATTTTGATAATTCCTGCTTCCGAAAAAGGAAGTTCATCAATTCCAAATCATGATATTGAGATGACGCTTCAGCCTTCAGTTCCGTAGAGAAATGTCTGCCGGATTGCCATGAATTGGTTTTACGAATTTATAGACGCAATCCTGAAAAGAACTCCATTTCGTAATGAGTTCCAATGAATTACTGACCGTTCTCATCAAGGTCCTTGAATGTTTAAACACCATTAGGAAGAAATTGGAAAAAGTGAATGTTGATGCCCCCGTACCCCGTACACTTGAAATTCAAAGTTGCACAAGTTTTTTTTTAATCCTGCAGCTTTTTAGCACTCTAATGACGGATTTGTTCATTAAATTGGGTAACAGATAAATAATTCAACGAATTCAACGAATTCAACAAAATAAATAATCATAGCTTTCTTGCCGCATCGTCAGATACTTTGACTGTACAAAGGTTTGCTAAAAATTGGAATTTTTACCGGAAATTTTTTATAGGATTGAGATATTTATTGACTAATTTCTCTTGAATTTTTATTTTTTTACTTTTTAGAGAAAAATTTCTACACTATTGGGATAATTACTGAGAAATACATATGCAATTAATATATTAACATTTATGGGCAAATCATTTAAATAAATTTGTCATTCGCAGTTTCCACTTTTGTATCTTTTTATTTGAAGTTAATTATAGATAATTTGAAGTTAATAATAAAATTTTTTGTTACGCAGCTTTAGTTGTGTAATTTGAAATAATTCCAATATTATTTCTACAATTAATAAATATTTATTTTGTAATTCTTCTGATTCTACGCGAACAAATTAAATTGTTCATTATTGGATATTGAGTGCATTATAAAATAAAACAAAAGAGTAGGCTGAAATTATGATTTAGCGGCATCTATCGAGATCAAAGATTTAATGGCGGTCATCGAATATACTTTGCACGGCAGCGAATAAAAAAGAGATATGTATTTCCGGTAACGCGTCGTCACCCTTAAGGCTATCGTATCGGAAGATCACTACGTTATGGTATCCTTATGGCAGAAGGAAGGAAATGCGGGGGTTGGTGTTAACGTATGATATTCAAGCAACGAAGCAACTTGCGGAGGGTAGAGCCTTAAATCAGATATCCTCCCGGGTTATTCTTTGGCACCCACACATATATTTTCGCCAACCATAACTTCGGCATTAACGTTTTCATTTAAAAGCTCCTTTATCGGTGCTTTTTATTGGAAGTCATAAAAAAGTGGTTAACCTAACCCGCGAGGGGGAGAGGAAGGATGTGAGAAGATTATAATTTAATCATTCGGTTTCATTGTTTCCGCGACGTCTCGACGACACGAGGTTGGCATGATGCGAAATATTTGTACAGCTGCGCTTTCAATTTTTCAAACCGGGACACACTTTGGCCCCCAAAGTGTGGGTTTAACAACTGAGTTAGCAATTACTCCGTACACGAACGCAATAATGTGAAGAGCTTTAATACTATCACGGTAATGCACATGCTCGTACGATATAACTTGTGATTAAACTTTCACGTACACGAGCGGCTTTGTGTATATATTTGTACGACTGCAGAGAGAGCCACATGTTTCCTTTATGCGTTCTCCGGTCTCCTCTTTGGTCTTCGACCCATCCGAGGAATGTAGGTACCACTATTACAACCACTACAATCGCCGCTATCACTACTTTTACCATTACCATCCTTTTCATGGTGTCAATGTGGCAAATTTCAAAGAAGAAAGAAATCGTAAAAGCTCGAAATTTGGCCAACTCAAAAACAGCAGAAAATTCAATATTGTAGAAAAGAGAGTTTTGTGACTGTTTCGTAACTCGGTTTTGTCAGTTGAAAATTTTAATTTTCGGAACAGATTAGAATCTTCGCGACAAATTCGAAATTCCAGTTCTTGCTGGAAAGAGTTCAAACAATTTTTAATTCATTAGAAAATGTTAGTGCTGCAATTTCCCAAAATTTAAACTTTTACCGCGAAAATTCCCGAACGTCGATTTTCGGACTAGGATTTTGCCAGAGTAATTAAAATTTTTCCCCCAAAAAATAGAAACGTTATTTAAAATTCGAAGTTTTAGTTGGAAAATATGCTGTTGTTGGAATTTTTAAAATTGCAATTTTTTATAATTGTATTACTAGGAAAAATCCTTAAAATGCGTATTTTCTTATACGATATTAAACTTTGGGCTATTCTTGATTTTGCCAAAATTTCCCACATGGATACCGCAAAAAACTTGGCACGATAAGTTTCAAGCTGGAAAGAATATTTAAAAAGTAATACACATTATATTTTTACAGCTGACTCATCCTCGTTGTAAAAATGCACAGTTTGCTAACGTTTCTTTGATAATAAACTCGCATGTGCTGTTACACGCGTTTTCCTGGCATTTACATTAACGCATCCAGTGTAGTGTTTGGATCAAACCCTTTGTTTATCCACGCACGCCATTACCATACTGGTAATTTATTTACATTTTCCTCATTTTTGTTTTGGAATGGAAATGGAGGTCCCGAGAATAACGTCGTGTTCGCAACGAAATTAGACGAAAATACATTTTTTTTTAGGTGACGTGAGAAATTGTCGTTCATTCTTTGAAGTGGACACGAATGAAATTAACGCAAAAGTTACTCGGATTCCACATAACGAGCTAGTAAAAAATCGGGTAATAAAGGAGAACTCCTTTTTTATGCCTCATTTTTATAACGAACCGACACTTTTTTTAATCTTACGCTCAGTGTTTCATTATTCCTCGCAAACGTATCTTTTTACCTCCTTTTGTTGTACGTATTTAGCTACGTAGCAAATATATCGATTTCACTTAACACAGATCTTTTTCCAGATAAAATTACCAGTATCTTAGCGTTCGATCAAGGTCGGTACACAATTGCACTTTACTTTACTTTACTCGTACGTACGTACAAGTATAATTCATGGCGTAGCCGAGAAAGAACGGACATACATTAATCTTTCCTCCTGCTGGTTTCTTTTTTCATGCGTAATTATTCCAGCTACAATTAGCGTGCTGGAATATCTCCTTCGAGTGAAGTCAAGGTTACTTTTTCCGTCCTTTTCTCATGGAAATATGTTACTCTATGCAGCGAAATGAGAAATATGAATGTGTATTGCAAAAGTGGTATGCATGTAACGGAATGTCGAACCAGAGAGGTGTTGGTATCTGCAGATCGGGAATGCAATTTTCACTAGCAGGATTTATTGATACCGGATACCTCAGAAATTCTTCGGAGAGCCATCGTTTTTTTGACAGGATTTTCATCAACTTTGAAACTTTATTGTTATTTTTCCAGATAGTCACGAACTGAAAAATTGGAAATTCTACCTATCTAATCGAGAATTTCATTAGTTTTGTAATTTCAAATATTTCTCTTTATTCTTAGTTATTATTATCAATTATACAAAAATTGGGGGAAAATCTTTTCGAGAATGAAACATCCCTTTACGTGAGAATAATAATATTATGTGTCCCTCATTAATTCTATTTTTATAACCATAATTACGACTATTCCCTAGAAAAAAATTAGCAAGTTTTGTGGGTAAACTCAGGTTTTTATAACACGTCTGTCGTTAGAATTTGAAATTCCATCGTTTTTCAAATTTATTATGCAACCCAAAGGCTTGGCGTTGCTCGTAAAGGGAAGCAAGGGCACATCTGGTGTGTAACCACTTACGCAGTTTCCTCCACGCGCGTTCACGAGTTTTTTAATATATGTTACACCACCAAAAAACCATACGCTTTCCATATTCGGCGGAGGAGAGGAAAAACTTGGGAGATTAGAGAGAAAGTCTCGTGAGATAGAAAAGGACAAATATATCTACCTGGAAATATTGAAAATTCCTCGAAGAAGAGAGTCTCATTATAAAAGCAACATCGGTAAACAGGAAGCCGGTGAACTGTTGTTTTTAGCAAAATAAGTAATATTTTAGTCGAAACGCTTTAGAGTCGCGTTTCTAAGGGGAAATGCAAAAATTTCAATATTCTGAGTTATAATATAAAATATTATACTCAAAAAATTCTCCATCATTCAAATCTTTTGTTGCTCCTTCTTTGGTTGCAAAATTCAGTACACAAAAAAAATTCAGGAACAAAATTTTCACGGGCTACTACAAATATGTCATCTAATTTTTTGACTGAAGCCATGTCAAAATTCCTTAAATAAATCCATCGAACATTTGATTTATTGTTATTACAATCGAATCAATTTTAAATTTCTGAATTAGGCTAATGTAGGTGAAATTCACAGCATTTTTTTCAGTGCAATTTAGCTTCATCGAAGTACCAGGTCGTGTCTTTTTCTATCCTGACCCAAGTTATGAATTATTTGAACACGTTATAAATATTATAATATGTGAGTTCCATTAACCCTCTGCGTTATAAGGTGTTGCTAAAAAGTAGCGTCTGGTCATAAGGGAATGAATAAATAAGAAAGCAGAGTTATTCACGGATCGAAAATTGTTTTTATATAATATTTCATTAATGTCACATCCGCTCAATTTCGGAGAGTTTTTATGAATCTATCCGGGTCGTATAAAAAATTCAACGCTTGCGGTATATTATACACTAAAGTTTAATATGGCACGTGAGGTGAAGTCGATCTTCCTGACAAATAATTCATCTTTTATTTGTTCATCGGGAGAATCTATTTCTTCCTTCACTAGCTTTTGGCTCATTCTTCTCCTATTTCTCCTTTCTTTTATAAGTCTAGTGTCTAAGAAATGATTAAAACGCTGAAAAGTCGTGGTATAGACTAGTAGCTCGTAGAGCGTAAGAAAAGTTAGATTAAGGTTTTGCCGAAGTTTGAATAAGATGGGAGACTGAGAGAGACAGAGTATGAGATTTCCGTCCGGTTTCTTCATTTTCCGAAGTATACCGTGTACTTAGACCTATCTTTTTCCCATTGTTGAGAAAGATCGATTGAAAATTACTAGTAGCGATGCATGAAAAACCTACCTACTATCGAATATGTGTTCAAGTTTTCTTTTGCAGAGTTGGCGACCAACTTTTGCACGGAGATATAAGACGCTTGGTTAACTACTTTTTTACTTGAGAGAGAGAGAGAGAGGCGAAAAATTTTTCGAGTAACGACATGTCATTATTTTTTATTTTTATTTCTTTTTTATTTGCGAGTTTTAGTTAAAATAACTTCATTGTTCTGATTTCGTTCAAATAGAAATAAATTAATTACATAATCAAGAGACAGATTTAAAACGAAACGAAACTAAAATCAATTAAAAAATAAAATCAGTATCTTTATCTATATTTATTGGAAACTAAAAGTCGTTATAGACTGAAATAGGATATTTTATAATTATATCGTCATATAATTAAAATGAATTTGTAATTATTCATTAATAAATATTTTATATCGTAGCTACTGGATAATTATATAAATTATATAATTTGAGAATCTGGGGCAGATTTTGCAGCATGGCTGTTTCCAAGATTTCTGCCCTACCATTATATTATACACCTAGCCACGGGATCGTTGATTAAAGAAAATCTTTTTACAAATTTTCCTTCGGTCCAGCGAACGCGAGCGAAGTTTGCTAATAGAT
The DNA here is from genome assembly GCA_949825005.1 of Gasteruption jaculator. Classification (NCBI taxonomy): domain Eukaryota; kingdom Metazoa; phylum Arthropoda; class Insecta; order Hymenoptera; family Gasteruptiidae; genus Gasteruption; species Gasteruption jaculator. Next base: position 13,787,996 of record OX463765.1, on the reverse strand, counting down.
TGCAGATCTGCATTTTATGGACTTGCACCCCCCGGAGGCTGAGCGCTAATAAAATTCCGTTGATAATTACGTTCGGCGGTGGAAAACGCCGGAAAGTTCCGTGAAAAGCCGCGGGATTAGGAACGATAAAAGTTGAGTTGCACCACTGGCATATAGAAAACACCGTTGCGGGCATAAAATTCCTGGATGTTAATTGTCGTTAGCATAAATTACACGGCGATTTGATCTATCGCGGGGGAATGAGAAAAACAAAAATGGGGAACTTCAGGCGGAATCGTTGATTTTCAAACGCAACGAAGCATTTTCGATGGTCCCCCGAACAGCGATTTGACCAATCATACGACAATTACTCACATTAATTCTTTATTTCTTAATACAAAAGTAATATAATAATATTTTTAATTAAATGCCTTATTAGTTTAGCAGAATTGTAATTTTACCATTTTTTCCGCATCTAATTTGTTTCGTACTTCGATAGAAAAATTTCTCTTCTCTAAATTTAACTATTAACATATATTGGTACTTGAGCAAAAGTCATTGGTGTTATTTTAAACGAATTTTCAATTAAAAAGAAAGTACAAAAAAAATTATATTTTCAATTCTATAATAATCTATTTCGCACCAACAAAGATTTCTCACCCCTAAATGTACCCATAAAAATATATTCTAATAGCCGCGGATTAAACCACTAAAAAAGGGACCTGATTCAAACGAAGAAACCCTTCAGGGAAATACGGTGTTAAAAGAGAAAGTGAGCGCTAGACGACCGAGTACTGGAAAGGTGTGCCCTTAATCCGAAGCTTCAGTACACGCACCGTTTTAACCCATTAACCCCATATTACACGAAAGTGTAAATGAGTTAAACCCTGAAGCTCTTCACTCTCTTTGTCATTCTCTTTATGACGAAGCGAGATAAAGATATAAAGTAGACAAAGAGGAGGGTTGTATAGATGGTATAGGTTCCATAAAATAGTGTATATATATGTATAGATATATAGGTATATACATATAGGGAGAGAGGAGCTTTCGTACCGACACATCTCCTGGAATTTCAAGCAGATGTAGTGATCCAACCGAGCGTGTTACCGTTAGCTAGTGTACTTTCTACCCACATATCCCCGGTGGTGAATACCTGTGTTAAACGTTTATTGCACCGTCTCATAATTCTGGAGAGCTGCCGCCGTATGCAAATCGTATCTGGACCGCGAACATGGTCTAATACAATTTCCGGGGTTGCTATTTCTACTACCACTGTTTCTGTGTTTTCTCTGAATTTCTTTCCCTCGTTCTTCTCAGCTTATGCTCTCACACAGACACGCGAAAGTCCGTAACGAAATCCATGAATTCTCGGCAGATGTTCGATTTTGTCGCAAGAAACGGACCCTCGTATTGCTCCAAGCGTCAGTTTCTTTGGACTTCCCTAGAATGGATTGTCTTAATAGACTCTGAATTTTACTTTCAGCTCCGTTTCCTGAAACGCATATTGAGAGCTAATAGTCCTCCGGTAGATATATGAAGTTATACTATCTATTCTATTTTATTACTGCAAATCGCGTATATGTGTATATATATACTTTTTTATTCGTTTTATGTTTATATCGAAAACCCGAATTTCTAGTTTTTAGAGATTTTTTTGTCGAATGGGTAAATATATCTATAATTGGAATTGTTCCCTTTTCGATAGAAACGTTTTGACTTGAACTACGAGATTCCTAAAATTGAAAATTATAATTTGAAGCAGCTTCAAAGGTTAAATAATTCTGCTTGCTCGAAAAAAGCCACAAAAAGCTAAAAAAATTCTTACCTAAGAAAATTCGCAATTACAGTAGGTCAAAAATTTCGAGAAAGTAACGGAATTATCACAACTCAGCGATATTTAAATACTTACAATTAGATAATTACAAGAATTCCCAATTCCAATTCCTGACTTCTCTCAGAAATATTTTTTTTTATTACTTTACGACGATCACTGGGACGTTTCACACAAATGCTTCATTCTCGTCACAATGCAGATAATTGGTAGATATCTAATTAGTATAATCTTCCTCCATTCTTTCTTTTTTTTCGACCGTTGGTGGTTAAACGAATGAAGACCTCTCTTTTCGTTTAATCTTTCAATCTAAAATTAATTTATCGAAGGTTCCAACGTGACCTACTGTTACATTGCGGTAAAAATTTCGTGAATTGTTACTAAAAATCATTCGGAATTTTGGAACCTTTCAAATTAAAAGTTGAGTTTTGCAATAGCTCGATTCTTATTTTGGAGTCTCGCAGCACAGGACCCATTTCGGTACCGACAAAGGATTAAAATAGTATCTTGTTCTGACAGAAGGAAAAAGCCTTTCCCTCGGGTAAACGCCGCATAAAGTGTGCTAAAGCAATTCACGATTCATCCAGAAACCACAAGCATTTATTATTTAATTACAGCTCCAGCGTAACTTTGGTTCGCTATAATGAAATCAGAAAAAGCGTTAGTTTCTTAGTGCAATTATTCCACGAGTATGTATACAGGTTCCTAATAGACTTGGAATTCTAATGAAAAAAATAGTTTGCTACGAGTAGAAAATATTTAAATGGACATTTTTCGCTGGGTACTAAATAAGTCGGAGAGATTTTGATTTTCTGCACGCTATGTAATTATATTTCTTGTACAAGAAAAATTTGAGCGAAATGAACTTAAAAAAAGAGAACTATTATAATTATAGTTATAATAACTATTATTATCAACGTGTCATTCATATACTATTAATATTGATAATATACAATTTGCTGTATCGCGGACGGTCTGGAATTGAATATATTCGAAATTTGAACGTCGTGTATAAAATACACAAGTTTACGAGTTGATATACGCTAAATAACGAAATTCACGTGATGGGATTATGGAACACAGTTATAATATTATGTATGCACGTCATAGGATGCATTATTAACATTACAATAAATCACACTTTCTTGAACAGTAGCACGGCAGCCAGTACCAATAGCAGTAGGTAGTTCCATGCGATACAGCGGCAACGCAGTCTCGCTGGTGGTAACATTTAACAATAAAATTATGTCCTGAAAATGTTCCGCCGGTGCTGGAAATCCGATTTTATTTCCTCATAAATTCTAGTTTATGAGAAAGAGAGCGAAAGAGAAAATTCATGTAACGCGGGGGCGGAGTAGCTGGAGAACGAGAGAGAAAGAGAGATTTATAAAAACTTGGATAATAAATAAATCGAAAGTTTTCGTACTGGTTATAAATGCAGCCGAGTCATAATGACATTGTTTTACATATCGGAGGGGCGGGAAAAACAAGAACAAGAATCGAAAGAAAAGTGAGCTTGGTGTATGTGTGTGGGTGCAATGTGCATGTACAGCAATGTTGTGTCGGTGACACCGAGGGAAATTTCGCAGGGTGAAATTCACTCCTCGCTGCAGAATGGAAGGTTATAAATATACAGAGAGAGGAAGGTTTCGTGGGTAATATATATCGAAAGCTTAGGAAAATATCTGCAAAGAGAGAAAGAAAGAGAGCAAAGGTTCCCCTACATATGTAAATGTACTTTCCGTGGTATTTGCTTTTGCTTGCTAAAGCAAATCTACTATACGTTTCGCCTTCTATATCTGTATCACCTTCCCTTTTTGCTCGGACAAAAATGGACAGGAATAATGGAACTGTGTCAGTCAATCGACGTTTTCCTTCCAAACGTTGTTAAAGATCGCACAGGATTTCTTTAAACAAATGCACTCGAGTCTATATCTCCGAGAAATTGAAACACTCAATTAAAGTACAAAGGGTTCTTCAGAATTTCGTTTTAGTTCGAAACTTTCAGGAAATTCTTATTTTTTGCGGGATTTTCGAAAAATTCGTACTTTGGCAACGGATATTTTCCACCATTGGTATCCTTACCCGGATTTTCCAAAAAATGGAGTTGTCATCAGGAGCATTACTAAAAATTCCAAGTTTTATTTAGAAAATTTGCTAGTATTGGAATTTTTACTGAAAAGAGCCGCGAAAATATTCATTTTTACAAGGAAAAATTCTTAAAAGACGAATCTTCACCGGAAAAGTTTCTGAAATCTGAAGATACTGAAAAAAGATTCCTAAAATTGCTTGGGAGTTTTCTTTGAACTGATATTTTTACCGAGAAAATTGTTTTTGATCCGAGTTTTCTCTGGTATTTGCAAAATTAACAAATTTTTTGAGGACATTCCCCAAAAACGTTCGGTTTTTTCATACCATGTTTGGTACGCCACGAAATGCAGGGAAATGTTCCTCCTGAATTTTTTATACGACATTCGTACGTGTAAGGATCCTATTAAATTTCGCATAACCATAACAAAAAGATGGTCGTTTTTCACTTTCCTCCTCCGCGTCGTTTCTGCTTCTTTTTGCGGGGAAAAATTTCTGGAGTATTTGATATAAGAACGTAAACGATGCAAGGTATCAAGGATATTCATATACCTCGAAGAATCTTTGAGAGATTACATAGTCGGAAGGCAGGTCGTTGTATAAGATCTAAGAGCGAAAGATGGAAGTGGAGAGGTCGAGAAAGGCAGATAATGTTAGAATCCTGATGGATAAAAAAATGGGGGTAGAAGAGGAAAACGACCGGTGAAAGACGAGCGAAGGAATTTGGTTATAAAACGCTGAATGCATATGCAAGAAGTACCCCTGATATTTTTATGTCTTCGCGTGTAATTTCCGACAAGCAACTCTGCTTAATGCAGTCGGTCTTTCTGAGTTACCGCATACGTACAGCATCTAACAATATACGCTTTTTTCATATTCTGCTTCCATACTTGCACGTTCAAATAAGTGAAGTTTAGGTACAGGCACACACACACACCCACATATATAAATGCATACACACTTTAACTAACACGTAAGAAAGTACCTGCACGGCATGAAACTCCATGGAAGTCTAATTATATTCATCGACTTGCGAACACAATTATTTATTCACTCGGGAACCGAACCTCTTTCATCCTTATTCTTATAATAAAAAGTTTCGAGAATTGAGTTTGAAGATCGAGGAAGTGTACCTAGAAATGTGTGTTATACGAATGGAAATTACGGTTGTCATTATGATTTATGTATAATTCTACGAATTTTTATCGTTATTTTAGGTCACGTTCAAATCTCGCAATTCTCGTTTGAATCAAAAACGTAATAGTGGTGAGATTATTTCTAAGATCGACTGTCTTTTCGTAAAAAAAAGAAGAAATTATAAAATTGCATACAATTGTTTGTTAAATTTTTTTGTTACTAGAAATATCTTTTGATACAATAAAAATTACTCCTGGTGATTAAATTTCTTTTGTAATGAAAATCACTAGAAGTACCTTTTTTGTGAATATTGACACGGACAGTAATTGAGAAACTAACAATAATTTGAAAATTTTTATTCGATAAAAAAATTATTCCCAATATTCTATAAATTTTGAGTGAACCCGTCACTTATTTTCGAAACGGGTCAAAACTTGCCGAAATGAACCTCCTTTGGAGCGGCTGGCAAACAAACGAAAATAACGATGACGTCAAAGTGTGACCGAAAAAATTTGCATTTGCTCCCAAAGCTGGAAACCAGCTTCACAAAGTCAGTAAATTCCACTGAAACTAGAGTTAAATAAAAACGTTAAAGGGAACCAAGACCTTATTTAATTGAAAAACTGCAGTTATTTTGAAAATACATGACGCAAAAAAGGTTTGCCGTTTTCGTACTGTAGATTTTTATTGTCTTACTGCACGGAGAAAACGAAAGAACCGTATGTTAGCTTTAAGTAGAAAGAAGTAAAATAGGGGAAAGCATTGTTTTTCTTGCTACGCTTCGCGGATTCTCTTCCTCCCTTTTTCTTTCCCTTTCTTTCATTTTCTTTTCTTTTCTCCTATTGTACTTTTTCACTTTTTCTTTCGTTTTTATCCCGATGAATGGAATCCGAAGTAATAAAAATCCTTACGAAGTACTTTCTTGCATTTTGCGAAAACGGATATTCTAAATTCGCCAGAAACAAACGAAATGCCATTTTCTCCAGAATTTTTAACGCGTCCGCTCCTCCTCCCTTTAATTGAATTTCAAAGAACCCACAATGATTCCACAGAACTCGCGGAATTAATGGAATTTTACGTATCACTTGCTCACTTTCAATCCTGTACCGGAAAACCCATCGGGGTAGCGAATGGACCGAATAGTTCAAAGCAACATTTCTGCGATTCTTCTTTCTGAATCTACCAACCTTTTTTCCAATCAGAGATTTTCCAGTTACAGTCTAACTCAGATCTCACTCAAAGTCGTACAACTCGAGTCCAGAATCGAAGAAAATCAGGTTTGAACGCTATAAGAGCACTTTCAGTCAAGGTTTAAAGGTAGTGGATCCAAACACTAACTGAATTGAAGTTTCTATGAATTTGTTTTAATAATTTTAGATATCTTTAATAGCACAGATTGGAAAAAAAAGTGAAAAATCAAAAAGATAATTTTTCCAACTTTTCTTCTTTTTACGTAAAAATACAAAACATTTCAAACTTTAATAACTTATTTTAAATTTTCATTATTTGAACTATATTAGTACTGTAGAAATTACTCGTATGTAAAATTCATAATTTGCAACAAGTTCAATATTAATAACACGCTCCTTATATATTAATAATATATACCCCCCAGCTTTGAACAGACCCTTTAAGATACCCTCTGACATTTTACAGTACGGAGAGAGGATTTATGTGAGATTACAAATCTGCAGCTTTGAAAAGTGCATCCCAAGCATTGAAATATTCAAAGACTGAACTAAAAATTCTGCCACAGAGTAGCTAAGTTTCTTTCTCTCATCGAGCGTAGGATTTTGATCGATTGCTGCGTCGGCCTTATTACGTACCGTCTTTTTCTTTTGAGTTTTGCGACGCAAAAATGGAAACCACATGATTCGCAATTCAACGAGACCCCCAATGGTTACATTCGAATGGGCGGAGGATACTAAAAGGCTGAAAAAATAATTAGAGCATAACAAGCGGGGAATTGCTCTCAAGGAAAATATAAAGTCTCTGCTCCGCCCTGAAACATGTTAAATAAAAGCAAGATTGATGCCCGTGTCGAATAAAAAAAATTGTAGTACAACTACGCGTAGCAATTTGGCATACATATAATTTCCTTCCACCCTTGCAATTTAGTTCCATAAAACTGTTCTCTTCCCACTATACTCCCTCATATTCTCCTCTTTTCCTCTCTTTTTCTGCGGATAGAATTTTAGGGTATGTTTGAAGGGGTTTCTCTCGTTGATTCCTGTTGAAAGTTTAAGGGGTGAAAATAATAAAAGAACGAAAGTAGGGGTGTGAAAAGCGATGCTGAGGGGGTGTAAGAAGGGTTGAAACGGAAAAGGAGGGAATGGGTTGTTGTAGTAGTGTGAAATTTGCATAAGAAAGTCGTGCAAAGAAAGGAAGGGATGGAGGGGGAGAAAAAAAGAAGGAGTCCAATAAGAAATCATTATTAAAATGTCAGGAAAAAGGAGTAGCAGGAAGGAGAAAAGGAGGAGAAGAAGAAGGACATTTGTAATACCAGGTGAATTGGAATTTAAAATAGCTTCATACCCAAACCATTTGCAAGACCTCAAGAAACTTGGCAAATCCACTCGCTATGTATTGAATTCAAAGGCAAAGATGGGGAAAATTTGATTTTGAACCGTTCCATCAAATGGAGAAATCACTGACATTAAAATGGATGAATTCATTGAAAGTTTGAGAAGAAAAAAAAAGAAGACAAAATCGCCAGAAAAAGGAGGTAATCACACATGGAAGGATCCCCGTCCTCCCTGAATTCTTCCTCCTTTTATATTGAATTTCCGATATCGAATTCCAATTCCAGCTATTTAATTAAAAACATACCATTTGTTGCTTTTATCGGTGTTTAAAAACACGCCGATGTTACTGTTATTGGCGAATCTCGAGAGTCTCGAAACTAAACTTGAACATCAATTCCCCAAACAATCCGGTTTTCAGAATATTTGGTTATTGTATTTTTTATGAATAAATGAATGAATAAATAAATAAATAAATAAATAAATAATTGAAATAGAGGAATAACGATTTCGATGGATTTCAAATCAATTCTCCAAGAAGTAGCAGTTCAAGGTGATACGGCTGAGACAAACAGTCAATTTTAATCCAAACGATCATTGGCAAACAATTAATATAGTCATCAATCAAACAAATTGATAACTCTACTTCACTCCCCCATTTTGTAATGCAAACAAGCGACGAGTAGTATAAATGAGCAAATAATGTATATTGCAAATAAATAGTTAATCAGGAGACTGATGAATGAGGTGTTCAATATTTATTTATCCGTATTGGATGTTTTGCCCTTCAGTGTTACTCTCTTTTTCATTTATTCCCCGGATTGTGTGCCTTTTGAAAAAGGAACGAGGTGGAAACAAGAGCAAAGTTAATAAATTTCGAATTCCGCAATTCCACGAATAGGGTTTATCGAGCTACGTGATTTCCTTACTAGGAATATATGTAACTCCGCAAGATCCTGCGATAAAATGTATCCTCGGTCCTATCGAATTCCATTGGTACTCGAAGGTGTCTCGCTTCGAAGTTTACTCTCCTATCTATTGTGTCGAGAAAGGCAAAAGAAGCGAGATCCTTCCTTTTCCTCTTCCCTCCTCGAGCGTCTCTCCCGAGAAACAGGAGAAACGCTCAAATGGCACTTGTATTTTATACCTTTTTAATCACTTTCCATCTTTCGATGCTCATAATATTATCTTTCGCCCCCGTAAACATGAAGTTTCATGAAAGGAAGTTGACAAGCCAGGGAAAGAAAAGGCTTCACAGAAACGCATTCGGTTGGTAGTTTAGATAAGACGCTCGGAAAGTCGAGGACGAACTTTGGATCGATGCTAAAACAACTGTAAAATGGCAAAATACTGGCTCGCGAACTTCAGGCAAACAATGTCGCAGATTTTAAATGCTTCTGAGAAATGGTATTTCAAGCGAATGGATTTGGAATCTGTGATTTTCTGTCTTTTAGAATTTTGGGTGCTCTAGTACCGATTTAGGGACTATGTATTTGCGATTAATTTTCAATCATTATTTATTGGCAATTGGAAAGTAGACAATTTTGGAATCTTGAATACCCTATTTTATAATATTCCAAGTTGGAACATTCTAATTCCATAATTAGTAATCAAATATATCATGTCCTTACTTTTTTTACCCCAAAATCTACTATTACAGAGAAACTTAATTTAGCAATAAACTATTTTAATCCTTTATTTATGGGAAGGACGTTCCAGTCGCATTAGTTAAAAATGGTGGATACCTCATGCAACTACGGCAAAAGTAAAAATTGCTATAAATTTTTTTTCAGTCTCCAAGTTTATGCTATAGTGATCTAAATGAAAGGTTGCCAGGTAGAAGTCGAATACACTTTTGTTACGGCAAAATGTAATGACGAAGTTTCAAGAAAGGGTCGAGAGAGATCGTGGCATTGGAGCTACTCCGGCTTCACTTGAAGTATAGGGGGAAGATATAAGAGGGTTATCGGTAACCTCGGCGAGTCCTTTTACCGAGGATTTACGCCTTCTCGGAGTCCAAAAGCTCTCATGGAATTTCCGGTGGAACTAACTTTTCTTATTTCAAATGGACATAAATTATCTGGTTACCGAATTTAGAAAGAGAGGCTGCGGCGTAAAGGACATTTCTCCAAGTTGGACTTCCTGCGTCTTTCATGCGCTCGTTCTCGCTAGGTTCTCCCTCAATTTTCTTTACTACAGTCAGTCGAATGAACTACGCGGTTATAAATGCACGTGTACATAACGGAAATATGTACGCAAGTAGGTATGGCTTTACGTTAGGTACTGTAAGGGTGCTACGGATAGAGTAATTACTCCGTCCGATAGTAATACATACGTCCGACTGAAGTTCAGCCGTCTGTACTAGGAAACATCGCGCAAGTATACGTACCGACTATATGTATACGGGGATCGTAAAAATCGCTCTCAAAACTTTACGACCCTCTGCGGCTATGTACGTAATTACTGCGTCATTTGGTGCCGAACTTCCCTACCTTTTTGTCATTCTTCTACTTCATAAAGTGGGAAAAGTCATTAAAGAACCAATCCCCAGTTCTGTTTTTCCCTCTTTCACCTTTTGCACTGTTTTTTTGTGCACACTCTCACTGCAAGCTTAACTGTCAAAAGAAGCATCGCACTGATTTGGTGCTGGGCGACGGCTATTAAGCTGCAATTTTGCGACCTAGTGCTTCTTGCAGCGGAAATTCGCATTCCGTGGAGTTCCTTAAAGATTTCTCCCTTCAAAAAGTGTGAATATTTCAGAAGGTCAGCGTTTTAAAACAATGGCATTATCCAGCAGAGAATTTCGAATTATCCGAATCGATAGTTTCTGTGTTGAATTAACGTCACAGTCAGTTGTGGATATTATAATTAACATCCATCCTCGGTAGTAGACTTTGCAAATTCATTCCGAAATAGCAGGTGCTGATAGAAAGTTGATAATTTATTCCAATTTTAGGGAAACTATTTGCTGTTGGCATTTTATGGGTCATCACTTCTGTAAGGAAAATTTTCTTATACGATTTTACAATTATTTGTCATGAACGCAAATTTATTATTACGTGAGCGAATTTCTCAAGTATGGACAATTTTCAAGAATTATATCACTGACACGTGATTCAAGTTGAGAATTTTATATTGTGAGGGAAGCTACAATTAGAATGAAAGAGTTATTGTAGAAAAAGTGAGTACAGAAAACATGGTGGAGAAAACATCCAAAACGTGATACTCCTTTCTTTTGAAAATTACTATTATTATTATTACTATTCATAGTAATATGTTTATGCTCTAAAAACCGAGAACGAAAAGTTTTACAGGAATAGACGCATATATAATAATCCAAATATATATAGTAATTCATGGTAGTAGTGAATTAAATAAATTAACTAATTACATTACTATGACATTTCTGGAAGGAAAACAGCTATTTGAAACAAAATAAAACATAACACGAGGTAAGAGATACAAATAATAATAACCAAGTAGAGAATTATAAGAAAAAAATGCAATTAGATTAATGCTAAGAGAAGGAAGACAAGGACAAGTGAGAATTGTTTAATTTGCAGAAATGAGATTCTGCAACTTTGAATATTTCCAAATGACGCAATTTCCAGATACATAATTTATTAATATTCCAGGGAAAATGCCTTTCTTGCTTTAAACGTTGAGGAATAAGCACATTTCTCCCTTCGTAACCTTTTACCTCGACGTGAAATTGTTGCAAATAACGTCAATCATCGTCTGGGAAATGCAACTGCTACAATATGATGCTTCAGGGAAATTTACTTTTGAATACGGGCATTTGGCAGCGGGTCATTTACTATATGCAGCATAATTAGTACCGCAAGTTTATTGTAGATAATCTAATTTGGGGCAGCAGCCGCAGCAGCAGTAGCAGCAGCAGCAGCGGTAGTAATAGGACCAGCAGCAGCAGCATTACGAATTCAAAGCGCATACGCTTCGCGTATTTGTGTTATTTAAAAAAGTAAACAATGTCATTCAAACTCTGAAATATCACATTGGGCGCCGCGAACTTTTAAATATTTACGAATTTGACTGAATACCTGAAAGAGAGAATTTTATTTATAATTTTGTATACAAGCTCTCGGGGTTACAGTCTCCCTTTTTCCCGACGTAGCATTTGCTTTCTTTCAAATTCAGCTAAAAGAAAAATTCTTAAAAGGAGACTATTAAAAAGGAAAAGGGAAAAGGAGAAGCAGGAAGAGAGAGGAAAAAAGAAAGTATAAATGCTCCCTCTAAGGGTGAAATAACGGGATCGTGAAGTGAGCGATAAAGTAATTAAATGGTCAACTATTTTCTCCACGTTAATTAAAATCTTTGCCTCATTAGCATCGATTATTAATAGCATCAGGTGCACTCTGCGAGTACACTTTGTGTACATTTTTCATTATGAATTTTATCCCGCAGAATGGGGTTTGTTAAGGCGGAATAAAAGGGATCAGGAAAGATTATATAAAAATCGTTTTTTAAACGACGCAGCTTTTCTTATCCAAGAAAACACGGAGAGATATGATAGTCTGGGGGAGGGGTTGAAGAGACCTGAGCACTAATTATCTGCTTAATCAATTTACAAGCTTTTCAGAAAATTGTAGGGAAGAGAGAGACTTAATATTCGTTAGTTTTATTGCCAATTTCTCGGGGTTTCTTGGTTTAAATCAGGTGATTTTTATGGTAGAGGTTAGAACCGGTACTATCGATTTTTAATAGCGAGTTCAAATTTTAATAGATATTATGTATAGTAAATTTGCTGATAGCTGCGTTATCACCAACTGCTATTGAAAGAATTTTTTGAACATTTAACTTTGCTCAATCGATATTACGAATTGAATTTGGAGTAAAAAAAAACTAGTGAAATTAATATTTTCATAGAAAGCATTTCCCTAAAAATATTTACTAATTTTATTATCTACTAATCGATTTTTTCACATTGCTGATCTACTTTACACTTTTTAAGTGCATTTAGGTTCTTGTATTTTTAGGTTCTTGGAAAACTAATTCATGCAACTTTTATAAAAAAATATGCATTGGTTGACTCATTTCTATTTTTGTGTTATAATGGGAGAAATATGATTATTTAAATCGTCTCCGCCAAAGATCGAAAATGAGTCTTCCATTTAATTCCATTTATTTTCTCTTCTGCTGGAAAGTCTTGCAGCTTTGCATTTTCTTTTCATGAACTCCTCGAAACATGGATGCAAAGGGAGGGTGTATTGAAATAATCGTTATATAGGTGTACAAAGCTTATGGACTAACAACATAACATTGGATGATAACGTTACTGTTTCTGTCATAGACAGAAGCAAGTGTGTGTGAATACTCATATGTATAACGAATATATATATATATGGTATATGTATAGAATAGCAATCTGAACGAATTTCCCATGAGAATTCAAAGTGTTTGCTGTACTGTAAATGCTGACGCGTGTACGTGTGTACACATATACACACAACACCCAGAATTGTGATGCGCACAAAGCAGATACAAGCAACAGGAGAGTCTTGTTGTTGTCGTTGTTACTATTACTATTCCTATTGCTACTGACGTAATAATACTGATGCACGAATAGTTCTGGTACCGGCTACCTATAGTGTTTGAAGTACCAGCCACTTTGCCAATCGGCTGTGGCAAATATCTGCATATCTCCAGCAGAATACTCGGCTAAACATAACGATCATCTTTCACAGTGACCGAATTCAATGTCCAATTGTTAGATGCAACACTGGTTATATGCATTGCATCATGTGTCCGGTATTCTGATATTCCGGACATCTTTGAACTTCATTCGATTTTCATGACTTTGGTCAAATGCGGCGAGGAAAAAGATCATTTTTGGTCGGACTTTTCGGGTGATAAAATAATTGCACATTGGAGTCCGTAGTTGTTCATTACTATATGTGTCAAGTTATGTATCTCCTATTTTTGTTTTAAAAGTCATTTAATTCGAACGTAGGGTCGAACATTAACATTACAATAGGACTCGAGTCAGTAACTGATGACAGTATCTTACCATAGTAACCTGCAATTATAGAAAACACAGTATATCAGCGACACAGGCTGCATTTCATGGTGCAATTAAGGACCAGTTGGCATGATTCAAGTCGAACATTTAAACGACGCTTGATGAACGGAATGCGTGACACACATGCCGCTTAAGCGTTGCGTTCCGTTTGTATAATTGACACCAGAGATCTTTTTCAATATTTCGCTAAATTTTCTACATTTTAATCTACAAAATACCAGAAAACATTAAAATGTCAGCCATGAACTTCACCGAAAATTCTTAAATCCTTTGATCCATCTTAATATTCACCTTTTTCTTTAGCAAAATATGGAACAACCAATTTTTTTTAACTGTCGTTTTTTTATTTTCTGAAATGAGCGGTTTAAATTCTACAATTTTTCGAAAACAGATCAGATTCTTACATGTCTTTCCTTCGTTTATCAGTAATGTTTTATCTCCCTGAAAAGAGAAGGTTATCAGCGACTTTTCGGTAACTGTCGCATTTGTGAGTCACACCTTGTCTGATTACGCATAAACCCAAGACTCCCCGTTTACAGATTCGTGCCATATTTTGTCTCCTAATAGAGGAAATTTAATTACCCAGATTTGTATAACTATCCGTAAGTTAACCCGTACATTACACAGAACGGTGGAAAAGTGAAATATATAGACACCATAAAGTCTGAGCACATCCCCGTGTCTCAATTCTCCTAGTGCTCAGCTCGGTTCGCAGAAACTTAGTATGAGAAACTTTCTTTCGCGAGGTGATTTCCGATGAAAAGTTAGGTGCAAAATGTATTTTCACCGAGATAATTATTCATCGTTTACACAGGTACCTACCGTTAAGCTAATGTATACTTTATAGCAATAAAGAAAACGGGGGTTACAGGTTAGAAAGAGAAAGAGAGAAAGAGAGAGAGTGACAAAGGGATGGAAAAGAGGGAAAGAGACAGAGGAAAGTAAGTGTAGTTAGTACTAGAGAGAATACTTGAGATGCGTGTCTCACTCAGCAAAACTTTGTTGAAACTAGTTTACTTGAGATCTCGATGTAACTTTCTGCCGGGAGATTATTATTAAGCAGCGGTGGTCAACTTGCAAATTAATAACAACACTTTACACTTTAACGTTACGCTCTTATTTATTTTTCATTACGGTTTCGGGGGGAAAGGGAATGAGGAGGAAAAAAAGGCAGTAATTTATGTATAACTGAAACATGGGAATTTCGCCATCACCGTCTTCCAGATTGTCCATTGTCGGATTTCTTACCTTCGCCGGCTCTTTTTAAGTTTGCCCGCGATGTCGCCGAACTTCTCGACGTTAAATTCATGCGACGAAAAAGTTTCTACGAACTTTCGCACGCGTTAAATTTGTAAATGTTTTACTTGGAAATAAGGATGAAAAACTCGATGGAGCTTCTAATTACCTACTTCTTTTTACTTCCTCGTGTCATGAATTTTTCTCACGAAAGGTTTCATCAAAGAAGTTGGAATACACAAAACTGCACAAAATTTTTCAAAAAAGTGTATATATATTTGAGAGTTATAATTCCGAAGGCAGATTTCAAAAATTCCACGATGCGATTTTTCAGATGATACCATTTAAGAGTTGATTCAGGAAAGATGGAAGTGAAATAATAATTAACGACGATTATTGGCATTATACTCATGCGAAGTAAATATGCACCAACTTTTTACTATTTTCTAGTAAAATAAATGTTTAGTAATTATTAAATAAATGTATTGAAAATTACCAAATACAAATTTTTAGTAAAAACTTAAAACGGACACTTTTGAAAAGAATTTCGAAAAAACTCGTGGTAAAATTTTCGGCGATTCCCTTCGTCTTGGAAAAATTGCGTGGCATTCTCGGATGGTGGTAGGAAACTATCTGCATTTCCTATGAATTTTATTTATGGCTTTCCAAGCTCTGGAAATTTCCATCACGTTTTATTTGGAAAGTACATGATGTTCCGTATTCGCGGAGGTGTCTTTATTGCATTTTTCAAATACTGCGAGGGAAAGAAAACCGCGAAACTTTTTATTTCTAGTAGGATAAACCAAATGTGTACGTGTATATATGTGTGAAAGGAATTTAAGTTTGGTTCTTATCCTCACTCTCTCTCTCTGCTTTTTTTCCTTCTCTTATCATTTTATTATTGTATCGTAACGTACGTATATTTCATATCGAGGTGCGATATCGATTCGTGAAAATGTACCGCGTATCAGGGAGTGACTCTTAGACACTGCTTGCTTCAGTGTTCGCAGGTGATAGATAAGATAGTTGCTATATGAAGAGAGGCAGAAAAAGAGAGAGCGAGAGAGAGAGAGAGAGAGAGAGGAGAGGAACATTTCTTTTTTTATGGCGTACCGAAGATAAGCTAAATGCGCATCATCAACAAAGTTATACTCCTCCATTAACATTCACCGTTTTCCATATACGCGTGCATGTTGTCTACGTATCGGCATCGACCACTTTCCTCCTGAATGTGTTCATTATGTAGAGTTCTATGTAAATTTTTCCGTGTATTTGCGCAGGAAAAGCGTGTATGGCAGAAAGAGGAGAAACATTAAAAGAGGGAATAACTGATAAAGCAGAGGAGGAGGAAAGGAAACTATACGATGTTATTACGCCTTTACAATACAGCAACATATTTGCATGACCTCAATAGTATATAGTAACCTGTATTTAAAGGAAATGCTTGATTACTTGCTTTGTTGGACAGTTAAACAGCGAGTAGCGAACGTATCATTCGTGTCTGCATACAAATGTTGAAAGAAGAAAAAAAAACAAAAACCTAAAAAAAGTCACCTGTTTTGCGAAACTCCAGAAAAAGTTGCGACGAACTTTCCCGTTTGAAGTTTGCTAGGCTGGGACAACGATAGAATTCCCAAAGAAATTTGCAACCCACAATCTCGCATAAGCTCGAAAGTTGCTACAGTGCAAAGAAAAATTGTCTTTCCGTGGGATCGCAGAATTCCAAATTCCAGAACCAAAATTTGAGTATTCTTGAATTTCCGTGAGATTTTTTTTCGACAATAACAAATTTCAGTTGAAGAGGAACGTCAATTTTCTTGTCTGTCACGATGAATAAATTCGCACCTTTTTCAACTGAATGTGAGAAAAGAACATTTACTGGAACAATAAAAATTGCGATCGATTTTCATTCGTAACGTAATAATTGATAATATAAATTGTCAGTATTTACAGAAACCCCAATTTTTCTGAGACTGTTCGAATTTACCATTTTATAATCATTTTTCCAACCATATTTTTTCATTTGAGATATTCTCTGCAGTTAAATTCGATATTTATTACTGCGAGAGCATCCTTATTATTTTTTCAGAGAACTTTACAAATCATTTCTCTTTGTCGTAGTTATTTTCGTGACAAAATGTCCTCTTTCCACCACAGAGGCGAATTTGCCTTTTTTTTGCAGAAAAAGGGAATGTGACTGACGTCTATAATGTCTTTCTTGACACTTTCTTGACGGTAGAAAAAAGATGGAGATTCCGACATGCGGCATCATCCAAAGAATTCTAAATTTTACAGCAAAGCGAAAAAAAAATTGAAAACAACAATTTCGACGAATTTACCCAGAATTTGCTTTTCAAAATAATTTACGGAATTCGCATTTGTTTCGAAGGTGAAAAAGACAGGGATTTCAGCGACTTTAATTTTTGATCGAAAAAGAAAGATAGAAAAACTGTCAAAAATATGCATCGCGTTGCACATTTTTGAGAGATCGTTTTTCTCGAAAACAAATAACGGGAACTGGAACAAAAGGAAATTCTATTATACGTAAAAAGCTCGTGAACGATGTGACAATAGGTAGGAATCCGAATTTTATCTTTTTAGCACTCGCTTAAAAGCGTCAAAAGTAACTTTTGTTTTCTTATCACATGGAAACACTGTAGGGAACTCCTGTATAATAGAAGATGCCAACAATGATACTGCAAAGAGGAGACAAGGAAACACAACAAATAAAGAAAAATAGGAAAGATGGAAAGAATACAAAAATAGGGACCTCTTGCCCCCGAACAAGGCTCTGCACTTGCATCCTCGTTTCTAGTGTTATTATCACCCTTTCCATCCTTCCTGTTTCTTCTCTTCTCTGTCTTAGTCGTAAGATTCAAAGCTATTATAGCGCTTAGCGAATCGCTTTTGCATAATCCTAAACCTAAAACTACAGCAGTGTTTGTTTTGTGTCAGGATATGAATACCATCAACGATTAACTCCATCATGAATGGGCCAAGTATTTTAATGCTTTGTAATTTTATTATTTTATTCATGACCTCTCTAGTAATATCTTCTATTGTCATTTTTTTAAAATGATCTTGTGTGGCCCATTTTCTGGGTCATGCAATTCAGCAAATGAATCAAGCGAGATACAATCTACATAGCAGATGACTCAGCGTGTGGGTCTTGTAATTGTTGTTTCTTTGTTTGTTTTTTTCAATTAATCCTTCGGCCCACAACTACGTGTCAGACGCGTTGAGCAGGTTGTAAGCCTAAAGTAAAAACAACGAGTGTGGCTCGTAGTATTTGTATGTAGTTCCTAGGTTCCACTATCAACTTTGACCCACTCTGTTATCAGTTAAATCGTAGACCAATGGATTGAATGTACAGGGTTATTCAGAGCACCCGTACCAGGCCCTCTTTTGAAAACGGTGCTTCGTAGTTAAAGCCCGGTACGGGAGTTTTGAATAACCTTGTATACAAATCTAGCTGGTTTTGAGGAATCAAAAATGTTCACCACTGCGAAATTACGATACACGATGGGTGAATCTTTTTTTTTGCTTGGGTAAAATGAAGTGCAAATTTCCATACCAGCAGCTGTCTCTCTCACACTCGTTGGGAGTATCGTCTGTTCTTAGAGGGAATGAACTTTTCGAGACAAGAATTTACTGCTATATAAATAAACCACCGGTGAAATCAAACTCTCGAGTTACCAAAACTTCAAAGTATTGGCAATCACGTTCGGATAGTCAAAATAACGTTAAATGATAGTCCGCCGAGACTCGTCCCGTGCAAGTCCATAAAACTGCCGTTAAAAGAGTAATAGATGAAATCAAAACCTCGAACTTTTTAACGCCATATTTTTTATAGTATCGTAAAAATCGGGTAGTTGAATTTCGAATCGTGAGCTATTCTTTCACCAATAGCCATTCGATTCGGGATCAGGTTTCATACTTTAGGGTCGATCTGCGTAAGTCGAGGTGAACAGATAAGCGGTGCTTAATCAACCTATTGTATGCGTGACATAAATTACACGTTGCACGCTGCTTAAACGGCGCGCAACTGGCTCTTACCGTTATTTCCGAAAGATGGAATTCTCGAGTATTGGCATAATCGTATATTCCGAAATATTGATATTCGAGAATCGTGGGAGTTGGGCAGTTATTCGAGAAAGTTGGGCAGTTGATCAAAGATGCCCCAAAATCGTGCATAAAGGTCAATTTTTGAATCTACTTTTCACCCAAGAAATAGGTAAAAAATAAATCTTCGAAATCCAACTTGGCAAGGTCATTTCTAGGGGTAATTTTGTGCGTAAAGTCGATATCGCGAATGTCCGGGGCCGAAATCTTAGTAGGAACAAAGTTACAGCGAATTTTTCGGAAAAAATGGCATTTTCGCGGCAAAAGGACCATTTGGAAAATCGAAGTTTCCAACGATGTCATTGGATTCCTCGTGAAATAATACGTCGGATAGGATCTTCCCGAAAGCCCGAAAAAGATTACCCATTGTTGAGTAATCCGGCTAGGTTCGTCTGATGGGTAGAGCAATTCACGCTGTGAAGTTAGCTTTCAATTTTCACGGTACTTTTTTTTAACAGTTTGTTTCCAAATTATACTGAGAACCTCCTTTTGCCTGGTGAGAATCTTCAAACGGAATGTTAAATTCTGGATTTCAGAAACGTGTATTCTGCTACCACTGCTAATCACTTCGTTACCTATTGAAGTGAATTTACGTCGATAACATATTCAAAGAATACATATTTATGCTTGCCTTAGTCGGCATTGATCAGTCTTACGACTAAGACTCATTTCATAATTACGTAAGAAGCTTTACAAAATAACTGGAGAGAACAGAAGGAGTTAACCGGCGAGCTGTTAATATATAACAGCATGGTTATATTAATAAGTAGTTTCGGCCCGAGCACAGAGACGGACGCAGTATTGTGTAATTACCTACCTCCGAGTTGAAATTAGCTATTTCGCATAGTTACCTATGAATTCTTCCTACCTTTGCGAGAAAGGCTATTACCATATCTATAATCATACCAAATGCAGCAATATTTTTCTTTCTTCGAAATCAATTATTTCCTAATTAAACTGCAAGAACGTTAATAAAACGAAAGTATAGAATTTGAAGTCCTGCGCACGCGTGTATGTGTGTGTATGTAGAAATAATGAAGCGGTACGTTTCATGAAAATATAACCTTAAATGGAACGTTAAAAATACTTAGTCGTCTATTTTCCATTGTCACTCTACCAATGCATCAATCATATATTTACAGTAATTCTAATTTTAGAGACATTGCAATGGGATTGAGTCGAGTGGAAATAATTTGATTTGTGGCTTTATTTTTTCTTTCTCTGAAATAGTCGCTATTTCCAACAATTCTAGAATTCGCGTGAATATTAGAGTCTCGTCACTTCACTAACTAATGAAGGGATATTTACAACACGATCTTTGATCTTCTCTGGCATTTAACGGATGCACTCAACTTTAAATGAAGCTTTTACATGCTCTCTCTCTCTGGTTGATTGTAAAATGCATGGCAGTTGTCTCAACCCGTTTAATCCTGGGAAGGAGCGTGATTGACCAACTATTTCGTGACAGTCACCAGCTCAGGTGGACTCTGGTCGTCTATTTGTGGCACTTGAGTTTCAACTACCTCCATACGACACGCTTTTTCGGTCTAAAAACGGAATTTGAATCGATTGGAAAATTTGAAGTACCTCAAATTCTTTTGAATGAAATTTGTCAGTTTTTCGACCTGAAAATTGCGATTTCGTTTCGTTGAATGCAAAAATTTGATTTTTTTATTGTTAACAACGGATTTTAATTTTCAGTAAAAATCCCCGGCTTTGCGAAAGCTACCGTTCCTAAATATTGTTACGAAAACGTTAAAATCGCTTGAATGGAAAAAAAGAATAAAATAGCATGAAAGATGAACTTGAAATTTTAGGGTACGTTAAAAACGTATAAAAGCTATTACATCAGGTGCGAGGTCCTTATTTTATTCAAAACGTGAAAGGTAGGGAAAGTTGGCAGAGAATAGAGAAAGGTTGAAAGGGATATAATACAGTTTTGACGTTTTACTACCCTCTATCCGGCATCAATCATTGTTACGAGGGATTACGTGTCGTCAGTGACGTAACTCATGTGTAAAACAGACTCGGGATGAGACAAAGAAAGAAGAAATAGAGAAAGGGTGAGATTTAACCTGTTAGTAGTAAACGAGTGAGTGAAACATTAGCTGGCATAGAAGAGAGGAACTCGAGCTAAGCGAGGAAAATGCTTTTTCTTCGTTCCGCTTTTCAACCCTCTACCGAAAAAAAAAAGGAAAAGAGAAAGGTTGAAGTTAGGATTCTTTTGTCGATTGTGTAAGAATCATGACGACGGCAGACAAATGTTTTATTTCCCCTCTTAACTTAAAGTTACCTTTTCTGGCGAAAAGGGGGGTTGGGAGTGAAGGTTATTTTCCAAAGTGTCGAAAATGCGCTATTTTATTCGAATTTCGTTACGAGAAACAAGTTGACACCTCCTTTTACGCGTCCACGGAAACAACCCAGATTGCAACCGGTTCTAAAATGTGCCAGTAATTGCGAGGAAATGGATTTATTCGATATTTTGGATCATTTAAAATTTATAGTAAAGTTCATTGTCTTTGGTGGTGTAAGTCACGAGTAGCATTTATGAGAAATGTCACTTCTTTGCAAGATGCAAATAAAATGTATAATAATTTTAAATCACAGTGTGTTGTAATATTTTACGTATTTTTTAAATACAAAATCGTGAATATCTCGAACCAGAGAAGGACATTTTCACAATTACCGGCACAAATAGTTGTGTTAATTTGTTGCGTATATTTGAAAATACAGTTGAATTAATCCAACACAAAGTTCTCTGCGCCACCGAGTGATGAAGCTTCATTTTAAATACCTATAATGTGGAAACACTTGGATGCGTTTGAATTTTTTAACTCGGTCACGTCCAACAGCGCAGTAGAAACGGCAGAAATAATAGGAATAGTTGGAATATCGGTATCCGACGTTTTATGTACAATTACTTTTTTTTTTGTGAATTGTCTATCAATTTCAACAACGCTTCGACGTTTGAATGTTTGTTCCCACATCTGTGTTAAAGCAATAAACAATTGATTGACCCCATTGATGCTCGCGTGTATTACCGGTTTACTTATTCTCTGATTTTAATTGTCCAACAGAACGAACTGAGTTGTGAATTTTTTTGTAAACTAATTTAAAGATTTCCAAAAAAAAAATTAAATTCGGGTCGATTTTTAAATCTTGTGATATACCTAATTTTATTTTTAAACTTGTAAATCGTAGTGTACGAAGAAGACGTATCACGATCGCGAAAAATGCAGTCTCGTATGTGAATTTCCGACTGAACCTGAAAGGTTATTCGCGAAGGAGTGATATTTATAATTAATTGTGATCCGTCCGTTCGAGAATGATTTTGAACTCGTGCAGAAAGGTGGTTATTAAGGCGAACCGGGAGTGTTTTGGCGAAATGGTGCAATTGCAGGCCAGTGTAGCATGAAGGAAAATGGGATTAGCGCACAAACAATGCGAACTACACATTGGAAGTAGTTTCCTGGAGAATTTCGCACCGAAGCACACCTTTAATTGAATTACCACGATCTTCCCGAAAGATCACTCGATTGATGACGCAATTAACGATTATACAGTAAATTATGAAGGTCATAATATTAATGAATATAGAAATAACCTAATAATATCGTTTCAAGCGAGTTATTATATTTAGTAATATTTGTAAAGCAATTAACTTTGACATACGAATGTACAAATGCACTTTCAAATAATATAATCATTATTTATTAATATTAAGGTATGTATATCTCATTATTTGTAATCTTCGTTGTAATATCATAAGTTGAATGGCTGGAGTATTTCTATTTTCTCTTGTAATACAACTTCCACAGAAGTATTTCAACTCACTCGAAACTGTAGCCGTATTTTCGTGGGTCAACAAAACCGCCGTAGCATGAGAAAACGATATGTTGGTTGAAAACACAAACGCGGCTCGGCTTGTTTTCTTATTGTTAGCTAAATCATTCATAAACAACTTTATTCATTCGACTGCTAAAGACAGTGGTAATTACCCCGTTCTTTTGGGAAATAGAATGGATGAGGGCTCGAAAGGTAAAAATATCCATATTTACAGTTAAAT
The DNA here is from genome assembly GCA_949825005.1 of Gasteruption jaculator. Lineage (NCBI taxonomy): Eukaryota > Metazoa > Arthropoda > Insecta > Hymenoptera > Gasteruptiidae > Gasteruption > Gasteruption jaculator. The sequence continues at coordinate 13,764,975 of OX463765.1, read as the reverse complement.
GTTTCAAAGTGAGAGTAGAGTTTCAAAACTTATATTTCTTTCGATGCAAATTCTAAATATCAAAGCGAGAAACAACATCGACTTTGGGTTTACAACTTCATCAATTACACTAAAAAATATACATAAAGTAATTCTCACGCGTGAAAATACCTAAAAATGACTAAGTCCTACAACTAACCCTTTTAAGGTCAACTAAAAATTGATATAAATTCAAGTCTTCACTTTTTTTTCGGTGTATCGCTTTTGCTTCTTCGGTTTAAGATATCCATTATAATAATTTAGTAGGCGGCAGTCGCATAAGAATCCGAGTAATGCTGGAATCGTTATAGGAAGTCAGGGTATTGGTATCATCTTGCTTATATACGAGGCGAGCGATGGCAATATACGTATGTCTTCTAATGAAGCGCCTTATGTATGAAATTTCAGAGGAGTTACCGTAGGCTCATCGTTAAGGGTTGAAATTTCATCGGTCTTCGATGCTATCCATGTTGAGTAATGGGAGAACGGAGAGGGTTCTTGTGGATTATACTTGCAAAAAGTATCTCCAGGAGTTATTCATGCGAATAACCAAACACGCTATAATTATTATGGAAGCAATTAGAGAATATTCTATAAGCCTTCAATTTCCTTTGTTTATTTGCGTAATTTTAGACTCTTAAGTTTCCGGTTCGTCGTCCCCTTCCCAGCAGTTCGATAAGTCAACGAGCCCATCGGTACGCCCAGAGTCTTTAATCTTCGAAATTCGAGGCATTTTCCAATTTGCAATCTTTGGGTTTAGGTAAAATTAAAAACGTCCAGGACGAGACGAAGTTTCAGCGAATTTGGAGTCGAGCCAAATCGGAATTTGCAGAATTTTGCAAACTGGGTTAAAAATCGATAAATTTGAGTTGCACCATTTCATTTCGATGCAAAAAATAGTTAAATCGTTCGTTTTCAAAGTACCGGTAAAATCTCGCCGATTCTACCAAAGATTCTTCGCTTATACTGGTGGATTATACTCTGGAAAGTTTATTATCCGATTGTTCTCAGCCTCGTGCCGTACCTGCTTAGTAGGATTACACAGTAGACCTCATTCGGTAACTGGAAATGCACGTCTGATAATTTGCAGTTTCTCTGTTCAAAAGGATAGCTTTGAGTAATATTACACACGCTGGCCGTTTGCACGCGCTGATGGGGTAATGGCGGCGGTAAGCAAGCGAACAAGTAAACAGTAACGCCAATCTGGGTTTACCTTTGGCACAGTCTACGTGCCTACGCTTGTGAAGTTGCGCATCGCAGCGTTTGATATCTCCAGTTTCCGTTATGCTACGTTACAGAAGTGATAATCCGAGATGAAGTCATCCCGAGCTGAGCGAGCATGAATAAACCGGCTGTTCTCCAAATAGTAGACAAAGCCTAAAAACTGTTTAATTCATTGCGCATTTTATTGGCGGTAATGCGCGGATAGTTCAACAGCTTTTTGCGAAATCTGAACCTTCAAGGAAACTAACATCCAGTTCATTGAAGCAGCAACTTTCGAGGCTGACCGAGTTTCATTATCAGCGAATATTTACAATGTAAAATCGAGGGTTTCCTTGAATTTTCCTACTTCCCAACTTTCCCGTAGTAAAGAAAGTATTTAAGATGCAATTGAAGGATTTGCAACGCAGGTCAAAGATCGAACAAGTTCGTTACCCGAAAGTTTCGACATTAAAATGGAGATTTGCCGGGAGGGGATCTATTTTTTTAAATTTCGTGGGGAGGAGAAGATTTTCTTTTCCGGTTGATAAAAAGCCTTGAGGAAGCATCTAATTTTGATATTGCGTTCAGTTCAGAATCGAAAGAAATTTTGAAAATTGGAATTTTGCTAATTTCCGTAGTCTGGTTTGCAGACGAGCTTTTTTTAATCGGTAGCGTTGGGAAATGAGACAATTTTTCGTTTCCGGATAATAAATACATTTTTCAGGGATTGAAAATTGCATGGATCAGCCTTTCATCTAATTGCAATCGCAAAAATTGGTGTAATAATATAATTTTAAAAACCAGAGTTTCCTAAAATTAGCGTTAGTTGGCGTGAATCCGGAATGAGTCTAGGATTTTGCTAAAAATTAAAGTAAACACTTTCGCGTCAGGTAAATTTCAAAGTCGGTACTTCTTTTGAAAGAAAAAATAATTTTTCAAGTTCGGGCCATTAATTCAGTCCTTTGGACTTAAACCTTTTATTTCTTTTAGAACTGTAGGTGTGCCGGTAGATAGCCTTGTAATGAGTTTAAAGGTGACCTTGACTAAGGTGTAGGTAACCCTAGGGTGAAATTGGCAATTTGTTGTATGGAGAGAGAGACAGCGACTGAAGATAAGTGAGTGAGAAAGATGGATACCCGAACCCTGTCTTCGCATCGGTCCCACAGCGTCACGGAAATACGGTTGGATAAATAATTGGCAATTCCACGTCCAGCCTGGCAAAGGGGTCGGATTCGCGTGGCAGGTCATTTTCCCCTATTTACTCTGAGTGTGGAGAGTAGTACGGAGACTATACTCGCCACGTCGCTACTAACCACTATTACTACCACTACCGCTACTATTGCCATTACTAACTTGTTCTGCAACCACCATGATGCGACTAATTCTGTTACTATTCTATGAAAAGGTGGGAAGAGTCGGAAAGAGAGAGGGACAGAGATAATAAAGCAGAGACGGAATTGTTGGGAAATAAATTTTGAAAATCTCATTTACACTAAGCTCATACGTGGCATGCGCAATATCACACTTCATGATTACTCATAATTATTTCTATCTTACCGGCAGAAGTTTGCGTCTATTTGCACTTTGATTGAAATTGACAGTGCGGTGACGTACGAAACTCGCCCATTGTTATTTCACGATCTCCCGTGATTCTTGTTCGTTTTTCCAACCATTGGTACCTGAAAGTTTGAGCTTTCAAATTTGGCATCAATCTGAAGAAGATTTTGTACAAACTAAAGTAACAAAATCCTTAGAATTCCGTGTCAAGATTTAATACCAAGCAAAAGTACAAGTATTTAAGTCTAATTTTTATAAACTACTCTTTTTTCCTAAGATTTCCCACTATTAAGTATTTTTTTGTTATGATAATTTATTAATTGAACCGCTCAGTGTTACTCTTTATTTTTTATAAGTGTTATTTAATTATCTAATACCGAGTCTGTCACTCTCTGTTCGGTAATCGTTATCTTTCCGTGCTTAGTTTTTCGGGATTTAGGGGACTCGTCCCAACAAATGACCCTCATTATTAAGTATCACCCTTTATAGGATTAAAGGCTCTTTGGGAATTAGTCGAGTGATTAAATCTAACTTATTATATACACTTGAAGTACGTGGAAAAGCATGAGCAGGTAAATCCACATACAAATGAAGCTTTGTCACCTTCCAAATGTGTTCCTCCACTTCTTCTTTCTTGAATTTGTCTTCTCCTCCCTCCTTCGCAAGCGTATGACAAAAGCCCCTGAAGCATCGACAATCTTTTATTTTTCTCCTTTTTTTTTTGAAAACCAGCCAAGCTATTCAAGTGCACATAAACCGTTTCGCTCTTCGCCATTGTTCTTTACTACGTACAGCTGGTTCTTATGCTCAGTTTACCTGAGAGTATATTATATAGTTTGTGGTTATACGTGTGTTCCCACACATGTATACGCATGTACACATTCCATACGGATGCACATGAATTGTATGTATTATTCCTAACATTCGACACGGATGCTATTCCATGAAAGAAATCGGAAGAGTGGCAGAACAAAATAAAGTCTTTTGCCTCTCTTCCCTTTTTTCTGCATTGTGTGCTTCGTTAAATCACAGCGTTCTCTCGTATTATTGTTGTTGTTACTTAACAGCGTAGATTTGAGTGCTCGAAAATTCTGCGAATTTACCTATTTGTCGGGGACGTGAAAGAACCTGCTATTGTCATGTGTCGTTTTGTGGAATTACAGCATATGCGGCTACGAGAGTTTATTTATACACACACGTGGTAGCGAATAATAGGAAGCTAAATAAAAGTTGTTTACATTTACAAATAAGCTTCGATAGTTAGGGAATAGAGTAGAGATCGAGTTTCAATGATTTTGGATTCCATGTGCACAAAATTTAATTTGATAAAAAATAAAGACTGGGCAATTAAATAGGGGGCAATTATGTATATATTTAACGATAAAATATTTTTTTCTAAATTATCGTAAAAGTAGATTTTTATATCCTGCAAAGGTAGAACCGCTAGGTCTTGAATTCGTACTGAACAAATGGATTAAGTCCTTCCTTATTTATGCAATGGCAATTCCATATTCGTGCTTATGCCGACTTTTTTCTTCTGTCTCCAAGCACAAGAAGGGTATGCGACAAGGAAAAAAATATTTGCAGAACTGGTGTTCGCATCGTGCGGTAGATCAGCACGGATATACAAAATTTGCCCGTTACATAAGCGTGGATTCTGTAAACACTGTTTCCCTTTAAAAATACGTGGTATAACTTGTAGATACATATTTTGCGAGGAAAAGAGATGATGTTATTGCACGCGCGGTAAAGTTTTATAACGCTTTTCCAGCTCATCGTTGAAAAATAAACATTACCATTCGCGTATAGGGTCAATATACGAAATTGGTAGGAAAAAAAAGAGAGCAAGAGAAAAAATGGATAGATGCATCTATACTCCCATAGACACGTTTCCTATATTTTTGTTATGCCTTTATTGTATCGCGTGTTATTGGAAAGATTATCCAATCCTTTTTATCCTTTTGTTGTGTGATGTTCATTTTTTATCTCTCCTCTTTTCCGTTTCTTGTCTATTACTCCACTTTTTTTTTATCTACAAACATGTCCGAACCTCATACAAATTAGTAACTCGACCTATGGGAATTAGTATTACCATTGCATGCAACAGAAGCTTCCGTAACAGTTGGAATGTGCATTTAATTAAATTTGGTCGTATTTTCGGAATAATTAAAAATTATAAATATCAAAATACGAGCTTTGGACATTTAGAATAAAATTGTTGTATTTTCTGAATATCGAGTTTCCATTTTCTCTTTCATTTAGCTCTTCCAATTATTAAGTATCGGAAACGGTGCAATCCATTATCCTGGGAAAATCGAATTTACTCCAAATATTTGATGAACCTTCGAGTCCACGACATGAAATTCGCGAATCAATTGAAAATCGGAATGGCATTATCAGCAATGCTATAAAATTCTGCACGTCCTCTTTTCTTTGTAATTTGAGCGAGTAATTGATTTCGCTAAGCCAAAAAAAAGACATTTTAATTCAGTCTTGTTAGTAATAATCATGCCCGAGACTCGTACTAATTAGTAACTCGATCAATGGGAATTATCATTATCATTTTATGCAAAAGACGCTTTCGAGAAAGTTCGAATGTAAGTTCAATTAAATTACCTCGTATTTTCGGAACGGTTACATATTATAAGTATTAACCTCTTAGGCACGACGCATCACTATAGTGGCTTTCGCGGATGTCATCTTTCCGAACGACGCGCCACTATAGTGGCGTTCACGTATGAACCCCTGCCGTACAGAGAAACAGCCCCGCGCAACATTCAACCGTTCCTAGGAGGTTAATGAAATCCTAGCGGAAGTCGGTAAAAAGTAATTTTTTGGAGGAAAAAAGGCGTTTCCCGTTGGATTTCGGAAATTTCGACAAGGAAAATAGATTCCTCTGAAAAAAATATACCGGATATGGGTCTCCCAAAAATGCGAAAAAATTTTTTCCAAAAGTCGACTGATAAGAGGTTACGATTCGCGATTTGGACTGAAATTGTTGCATTTTCTGAATATCGAATTTTCATTCTCTCTTTTAATTACCTTTTCCAATTAAATATTAAGTATCGAAACGGTGGAGGCTATTATCCTGCGAAAATCGAATGTACTCCAAATATTTGAAAAACCTTCAAATCCTCGAGATGAAATTCGCGAATCAATTGAAAATTGAAATAGAGTTATCAGTGATGTTATAAAATTCTGCACTTCCTCTTTTCCTTATAATTTAAACGAGTAATTGATTTCGCTAAAAGGCGGAAAAAAAAACGACGCGATCGGTTATCGATGACCTGATTTTTTTTTAATGGTAGCGATGTATACCGGCTGCAATACATAAATCTGTATAAAAGACTTCATTGACATGAGAAGGTAGTAAATATGAGATTTCATGTAAAAATTCAGAGCCCATATACGCTGCGACTGGTTGGTTGGTTGGTTGGCTGCCTGCTGCCGCCGCCTATCTGTAGTCGCATAATGCCTCGAGTGCTACTGCTACGATGCGACGACAAAGTCGAGCTACCATTCCTCGTCGTATAGTCCAACTGTGAAGTAAATCATAGGAGATATGTCTCCCGACATGTCATAGCAAGAGAGGTTCGATTGGAGGACGTGTAGTATCATGTAAAAGACGTGTAGCTCCAACTTTATATACGTGCAGAATCGAACGGTCCTTCCTCCTCCTTTTGTCTAGAATCTCGTACATGTGTCGCCCATATTCCGCGATCGTTATCCGTTTTTGCGTTTTAGGGCCACTCGAAAGGTCGATGTAAAGGAAAAAGGGTCCGGTCGAAACGAGCAACCATTCGCGATGGTACACGACCGAAAAGAATTATTTCCGCATCACCAAACGTTACCAAATCGAACTACCTCCCCATTGAAAAATAGGTTAAAACATTCATTTCACGGCGGATAGTAACTCGGGATGAAAGGGAAAAATCAACAGCAAAGAATTAATTAAAAAGTCAGCAATTTCTGTTATCGAAGTGGAAACAGAAAAATTTTACAGGCGACTTTTCATTTCCTACGTCGGAGCATAAAGAGAGTCGCTTTAATGGAACAATTTTTTAAATCAATTCAGTTACATATTCTTCTGGTACGAAATTTTTGCGTTATGCACATGTAGCACCGGGGAATATTTTTTCAAGAAAAATGATACGAATGAGGACAGCAGCTTGGTGAAGAAAAAGTCCATCGTTACGGATTTGACTTTGGACGTACAAAGTTGGAAACCCACAGGCATGGCGATAAAAGTTTGAGTGTGTTTGGATTCTGAATCACAAATCCAATTATCCCTGGGTCTATATATACGTATATATGTGTGTGTGAGGGTACGAAAGAACGTGTATGTTTTTAAAACCACCTAGAGACTAATGGAAAAAGTTTATTAGAATGTCACGGCCTCGCACTTTTTTTCGTTATTATGACGCGTATATATATCTATGTACACCCCGAAAAAAATGTTGTAAAAGGAAAATCCGTAGGTGTACCTACGGATTTCTACGTTTTTATTACGTATTACTGTACTTTTGGATGCCAATGGTCTCACATATAGGAGATCGTAAACAGGAGCAGAAGCATTCCCTGAAATCAAGGTTCATAACGAAGAATTTTAAAAAAAGGGTTTATTTCCCCATTCCCTGCTGAATCATTCCGGTTTATGTTAGGTTGAATTTTTAACGAATTATTCCGGATCTTGTGATGAATACTAAGAAGCATTGTTTCAGAAGCAAATTCGTGCAAGAGTTGCGGGCAAAACTCTGATTTATCTTTAGTTGCGGAACAAATTTCTTTCCGAGATTGAATGCTATCAATGATTCCAGTAAATTAAAAAGAAACGAAAATTCACGTCAACTTTAAAAATGTAATTAATTCCAAAAAGTAATTTTACTTATATTTTTTTAGAAATCCAAAACTTAACAGTTCGTTGTAAACAGGTTAAAGCTACCATCTTCCAGCGGTAAGAATTTCAGTAGTTGCGGAAAAAGTACACGAATATTTTTAACAGCAATTCCTAAGATCTTTATTCGAATGCTTTTTGCAAGGAAGTTAAGATTCCGGTTAAGATGGAAGTTAGAAAAAAAGGAACAGTGTAGGTAAAAATACTACAAGCCGGAAAGTTGATTCCAGCAGAAATTTATGAATACCCGTTTTTAAAGAGAACATGTTCTAGAAATATGAAACACAATGGGAACGCGAGGTTGACTCACGTTTAAGCTAAATACAGGTGCACTTATGTACGTATTTTCCTTGGAACAATAACATTGGTACAACTTGCGCTAACGCGCTTCGATCACGTCAAATGTATAAATAAAGTTCATCTGCATATGTCTAATAAATGTATCATGTATAAGTACATATATATAAACAAACATAGCAATCCAAACACAAACATACATACACACACATATACACTCTAATCAAGCATTGTTGTCCTACACTTGCAAACAGTCCAGATACAATTGTTTGGTTTCTGAGAAAGCTAATACAGTATCCATTGTTGGGTAGGTTCTACTGCGCGCCTAGTAGCTTTTATTTTCGACGCTAATATTTCACTAACCGAATGCACGTTAGCGCTTTTTCCAATTAGATGCTTCGTTGTTAAATTTCATGAGCTCCCTCGGTATTGTGTTACATAATAATGAGGAAACGGGGAGCGGAAGTATGTGGAAAGGCATTAAAAAATATTTGGAAATTAAAAACAAATTTAACTTTATTTGGCTGACAATGGACTCGTCGACTGGCAATTCACAAAAGAACGTATTTTGCGTAACAAAAAAGGCAACAAAGGAAAGTTCCTCTCCCCTTTTTCGTACTTCACACGCGGTATCCCTTCGAAGCATGCAACTTTAATTCCGTGAAATTGCTCTGGCTACGCTGTAATACGTCTCTCGGTAAGTGCAGGACATTGTGGAATGAAAGAGAGAGAGATAGAGAGTCGGTTTGCTTGCACTAGAATATGCATAAAATATATATCGACACCTAAGAAAGGATACAGGATCCCCAGCAAATCGTTGGGACGTCCTTCGGCCTTTCGTTTCGTTGTGTGCAAAGCTTAAAATGTTGAATGCGCACAGACAGCATGAATGCGCGGGTCTATACGTTTCACAGGCTTGCGTATTTTTGCAAATGCAGAAATGCGTGGCTTTCACGTCAGTTAATCCTACTTTATTGGCAATTCGTAACAAAGCTTTGAATATACACCGAGTTAATCCTGAAGAGAGTGCGTTATTTGTGTATTGGTAGTTGGGTTTGATCACTGTGAGAAGATTATATGTTCAAATCTTTTCATCGACGGGTGATTCACAGTTGTCGATATGCTGCTGCATGCTGGAATATTCTGCAGTCCTGCAGTCTGCAGCCACCCAGTCAGCAAACTCATAAACACAATGAAGAAGGGGACAATTTCACATATTTCTCCGTTTTTGTTTGCTGCAATGACAAACTCAAGATGGCTTCGGGTAAAGAAACGCCCTTATCCACTTTCGAGTGAGAAGAGTCAGTCTTCGAGTCGGATTTAGTTGCAATAACACCCGAAAAGTTCGTTTTCCAAAAATCGAATTTTCTCATTATGCAATCGTGAATTAAATCAAAGATAATTGTAGATGCCAATGGAGGAAGTCTTTAAGTAACAAATTTTTGGTTTTGTCTTTGTTTTAATGCCAAATTTAAAGTGGGTTCGGGTAAAGAAACGTCTTTATCTACTTTCCCAGGAAGCTTTAATCCTCGAGTTGAATTGAATGATAATAAGCCTTAAAATTTGGGTTATAACTGGAATTTTATTTGTTAAGCAAAAGTTAAGTAACAAAAGAATATTGGAAATATTAATAGAGGAAAAATTGAAATAGAAATGTTTTTTATAATTTTTTCAAAATATGAATTACTTTTGCAATATTTTTATTAATTGCATTTTATTTATAATTAATTTTATTTAAAATTAAAGATGTTCAAGAACCTGCAAATCTGTCATGTCTGTAATTCCATAAACGTCTATTTTTTCGTAATGCTGCAATTTGGAAAACGTCACATGGAACAATGAATCGAGATCGAACTTCTCAGTGGGAACCAAAGAAAAAAAAAAGTTCGCAAGATTGTATTAAAGATTTCAATCTTTCTTTCAAAATGTATACACGGGACGTTAACAAATTATCATCGCTTCCTTCTTTCAACCTCTACAACAGGATTTCTTAGGAAAAGGAATTATTGATTCTGGTAGCTTAGCTTTCGCGGCAGAGACGTATGAAAATTTCTTTCTTCTTACTTTAACCGGAAATTCAATATATGTATGAGTGAGTAAATTGAACAGACTCGTGCATATGTGTGCACCTTCATTCGAATGGTGGTAGTAAGGGGATGGATGACGCGTTTATATAGAAACGTAACGTATTCATGGCTAAATGTTGCGTGCAAGCGTTTGCTGCAAATGGAATGCAGTTACAGTAATAGTATACCAATATATCTTGTGATGTGTGACATATATCCATACATTTATGTAAGGACAAATGTTGAAAATTGAGGGATTAAAGCTGCTGAATATATTTATTAATATTTATTCACGATTTCACGGTAAATCGGAGAACCGCAAGGAGGATTTATAAGGCATGCACTTCAGTGATGTAGAAATCTCCATTTCTTCGTCACGACGACCTGCATTTATGACTGCACTGACTTGCGCCATCGTTAGAAATAACACATTCTTCGGATTTCCTGGAAAAAGAGAATCAATCCAACTGTTTGTCGGCGGCTATTAATATTAATTAAGCTCCATCCGTTGCATGGAATAACGTTATTCCTTTTATTTACAAAATTGTCGCAGTCATCATATGAAATAACATCGACGCAATTCGCCACCACAAATTCCACAACGTTACATTATTATCCGCCATCCAAATCTGCATAAAGTTCTGCAAAAGCTGCCTCCCCATGATTGCAGCGACACACACACACCCACACCCGCACTGAGGTATTTGTGTATATGCAAAATGATGTAAAGTATAACCTATATTCAAGCTTAATCTGCTGAACTTTTTTGCCTTTGGAATATACGTGTCATTAGACGCGGTATGGAGGGGAGGGAAAATGAAAATATTTATTTAACCCTTAACTTAAACACTTTCTGAAGGGAAGTAAGATTTCACTTTTTATCAGAGCGAAGGAAAGTAACCGCTTTCTTTTGTAGGTCTGTGTAAGAAATGTATGCGTGCCCTGAAAAAAAATTACCCCATATGTATACAAGCTATACTTACTTGAGAATTTCTCGCTAAATTTATTTTACAATATGATGCGGTCGCATTTGGTGTTTCAGATTTTTTTCGGAATATTTGTCCACTTACATTTGTAGTATTATTTTAGAAATATTTTTCATTCGACATTTCTTTGAATTTTAATACGTAAAATTGAAAATTGGTATTTTTTAAAATAAATTGAGACACTTTTTTCAGTAGGGGAGAGGCCTTAGTATTGATTTCAGTTTATAAATTTTGTCAATATTAATGGATAAATTTTAAACTATTCTAATCTTCTTACGCAGAATAAAATTTTGTTTTTCAATTAGGAATATCATTAACATTAACCCCTTTATATTTTTGGAATGATTTCCAAAATTCCCTAAGTCGAAATTTTATAAATTTTAATGTATAGATCGGAAAATGATTCAGTTTTTTTTGAAATATCAAAAGCCAAAGAATTTTTTTCAGTGGAGAAATGAAAATAATTAAGTTCGTTCGTGTGTGTGAAAAATGAATGCGTGGAAAATTAGAACGTGTCATGAAAGAACGAAGGATATTTTGAAGCCTAATAAATATGCATGGAAATGTAAAACATTTTTACAATGTTACGAGTTCTCGCGTGTTCCACTTTCGAAGAATTTGCACTTTTGAAGTCCATAATTAAGAAGTCTTTGGATGAATTGAAATTAATTCGTGCTGCTGGAAAATGACTGAATGTAATATTCGTGATTTTCTCTTGAAACAGAGAATACTCACGTGTATTCCCGTTTCTCGACACGTGCAAGTAAGTGCAGAACTTCGAAATGCCTTCTTCTCTCTTCAACTTCTGCGATTAAGTCGAAAACGCTGGAATTTCATTTGAGGAAGGATGTTTGCAAACACATATATTCATATTAGAAACTTCTATCTCTTCCATACACTTGTACACATGCTATGCTAACCAAATACTTGGTGTTAATCCCAAGATATTGAATATTCCTCGACCGTAAGAGCTTTGAACTCTGGCAAACTCTCTTTCTTCAAACTGTTTTTTTTATGTACCTTTTCAGAGCGTGAAAAAAAATATTGATTGAAAATTTCATTTCACAAATATTTAGTACCAAAAATGAGAAAAGTCGTTTTTGTATCAACAAAATTCAAAATTTTGTTCATCTGCGTGGAATAAATTTGTGCAATTTTTCATAAATTGCAAATCTCTAACTTCTAATTACGTAATAATATTTTAATTAATCATACTTTCAATGTAGCGAATGAAGGAAATCCTCATTATGTGGGATAAATTCTGATATTTTATTCAGCTGCAAGAAATTTGCAATTTATGAAATTCTCTAATTCCCGATTATGCCTTTTACGAAAAAATGAAAAATCGTTACGAGAGGGAACCTTTAGGCTGTCGAATATATCCAATATTGATTATAATTAATTTTTGCTGGAAATCCTCTCGAATCAAATTCATCTTTCAGTCGTAAACATCAGCTTTTTCTGCTCCTCGCCATTTATAAATGCATTTCCTTTCTTTCTGCGTCCAGATGTGAAATCACTATTGTTAAATCCTCGCCAACAGAATGGACTCAACTATTTTTGCAACTTAATTCACGGTAGAGAATCAATTTACAGTAGTAGTTTGATCCGGCTTAAGTCCGACCAGCTAATGCTTATCCAAGAGACAATCGGATTCAGGAACGAAGCGCAACTTCCACAGTTGTGTGCACGTACTCTTGTCACTTTCAAGTCTCTTTCATCGGCTTTTCTCTTGCTATATGCGTTACATTCAACTGTGTGTAGTCGAAGGGAAAAGAACCGGCGAGATAGAGAAATGATAGAAAAAGGTACTGTATGTATGCTGCCATTATTACTAAAATCCAACCCCCTCAAACATAATCCTCGTACGTCTTTCTCTCATCAAGCTCCATTCAAACTTTTCTTCATTCTTTCGGTACTCTCTCCACAAAATTCTTTCGCTCAAGGGGAATCCAACCATCCACTATAGTACTGCACACTTCTCATCTCTTTTTAAACGCCTTTCCCTGTAGACGGCAGCGTTCTTCATGCTTAAATACTTGAAGCGTGTTTCCTGTCAGCGAATATTTAAACTTTCCTCTCTGCTCCTCTCCTCGTCTCTCCACCTCTTGTTCTTTCCCTCGATCGTCGCTTATTCGAGATAATCTTGCAATAAAAAGAAACAACTTTTTATCCCAGGCAATAACTTATTTTCCACTACCCATTAGCAACCATTGAAAATTAGGAAGGAACGAGAAGCACGACAAAAAGAAATGGCAAACAATCATTTACTTTTGATTTTTCAATCCCCCGGGGGTTGCTGGAGAATTTCGATATTATTTTAATACTTTGGATTGATGAATTCATTTCCAGGCGCTTCCTACCTGTAGTAAGTAACTGCAGTAAGTCTGGAATGACAGAGTGATAACTGGTTTCAGGAAATTCATTTCAAAATGTATGAAACTTCTTGAAATTTGCATTACGATTCGGGTATAAAATATTGTAAATAATAAATTCCAAGGTAGACATTTAGAAATTTACACAATTTCCAGATTATTTCGAAAGTTTCTGATTTTTTTCATGATTGTCTAAGTAAAAAAAATCAAATTTTAATTCTAGGTAATAACATTTGTTTATATTACTGAGTACCAGTCAATAAAAGTTATGGAAACTGAAAATAAGAAAGTTTACATACTTATAATAATAATAGTTTCAAGGAAACTGATTTCAGAAAGTGTAAAATCTAAATTTCAGGGTAAAACGTTGTAAAAATGCAATCAATCCTCGAATTTCCTCTACAATTTTTCATGATATATCAAATTCATACGCAAGGAAAGTTGGGAAATTTGCTCATGCTTGAGAAAGTTTCGGGGTCGGTAATAATACGGAAAAATGAATAAAAGAGGAAATACAATACCTTTTAAATACTCAATGGAAAAATTTTTGCTCCTGGAAAATCTACAATTACCGTAGATAATAATTTACTTTGTAGCTGCTGTAACTCTAATTGTGGGTGGCTCTAATTGCTATATTCCTTTCTGTGAGCAATTTTTATTTGAAAAAAGAAAAATATGGCAGGAAAATGCAGCATAGAGAATATAGATTGCGGGGAGCAAGGCAACACGGATGATTATTATAGAGGATCTGTATTATTGGGTTAGTAAAAGTTGCAACGGTAGGAATTGTATGCCCGCGAAGAAAATAAAAACGCATCCGTGTGCAATAAAATATTTAATCAATGTTTACGTTTCCGCAATTGTTAAAACGCCAACGAGCCACGCGGGAAACACTTTTACCGCCCTCCTGATCGTATTATAGCTCCTTTTATGTATCTACATATTGGAAAGGTATAAAGGATTCATTTGAGACTCCATGGTGTTTTCGCAGCGATCCTTGGTGTTAATAAGCGTCTAGAGAATTTCATATTTGCGCAAAAATTATATCCGGCAGTTTTCACGCCTCCGTTTTAGCTGATAAATTGCGAGAGAAAATATATTTCAATAAGCAGCTTTGACGAAGTCAAAGGAAACTTATTTAAACTGGAATGAAAAAGTTTTGAAATCCCAAGTTTTTCATAAATATTGCAAAAAAGGAGAACCGGTCGAAGAAGAATTAAAATTAAATGCAAGAGGAATTTCTGATACGAGTTATAATTTACTTATAATTAAGTAGCTGATCCCGGGGAACGCTGTTCCGCTTCGTGTTACAATTTTTTGTTGTTCGTTATATATAAAATCAATAATAAGTATGTATATAACGCCATTAGTTGTATTTTAATTGTAAATTTGAAATTTTTTGTAAAAATCTAAAGCAATTTTTGTTTCAATCAACAATCACTTCTTGAAAGTTTGAGGAAAATCGACTTATAAATATAGACGTTAAGCTCCAACGTCGCTTATTGGAATAAAATTGAACTAAAAAGCTAAGTTAGTAATTAAATAATATGTGGTGCAAATTTGACGTCAATAGGTCGAGTGGTTTGTCAGTGACGATGCGGTTTAATCACGCACAATGGGTTTTTATATGTAACGATATTATGTTGGAATTTAATTGATTTCAGATTTTAGTTCATTCATGCGTTACAGTTAAAGTTGAAATTTCAAAATATACGAAAAAATGCGAAATAATAATAAGATGCTTTGAAATTTTGTATGAAAGTGCACGTTTGTTTGAAAACTTCGCCCCTTTACACCGATTGGCATGCGTATTGGTGAAAAAAAGCGATGATTCGTTCATCCATCCTTTCATTTGCAATCCGTAACCTCACGTTCGTATTGCCATGTTTCGGCATACAACTACTATTACTTTTTCGCCTTTCACAGAGGAAATTGAAATGGAACACACTGACCAATTTCAGTTACGGTTACCGAGGGTAGGGAGGGACCGTGGCGAAAGAAAATAAAATTGCACAAAAATGGCATTTCGTTATAGTTCGTAACCTTGTGAAAGAGGTTAATGCAACTACCTCACTCTTTTTCACCAGATATAATGTGCGTCAATGATTGAAAATTTCTGCTACACCGACCAACAGTCGCGCATTTCTTCCCTCAATTGTAATAAAATTTCATTTCACTCGTCATCCTGAATAGGGCGAAAAGGATTTTTGTTCCCGCCAATCACGGGGGTGATAACTGCACCCAGTTTTTCGGGTTTCGTTATAAACCTAAGCGATAATTGGTCGCCATAGAAATTACTAGTGGATTTCATACAGTTCGAAAAAAAGATTAAATGTAACGAAATACCGGGAAGAGAAATGAAAAATCGGGGTTTAGAAGTTTTTAATAATTGAAAGCAGATTTTCTCCAAATATTTGGGAAGTCTCTTGTTACAACAACGAAGTGTTTCAAAAGTCATTAAAATAAAACAACTAATTAGTTATAGAAAATATCTGCTATTTTTCAAGTAAATTTTTATTATTTGAAAAAAAGTGAAATAATATAATTTCGTATTTTTGTTTTTTTCTTATACTTTTCAAAAAAATTCTAATTTTACAGTTTCTTTTATTTCATAATTTCTGCACCAAATTTTCCGAAAAAATGTCTAACATAAGAATGACTTCACCATCCAGAATATAAAAGATGGAAATTGATTCTATTCAAGAATTAGTTTTGTCACCAAAACACCCATTGCATTCGGGGGTACATCCTGAACGAGTACTTTAAAAAGCCGGATGAACTCTCTATATCCAAGCTATTTGTCACTGAATAGGAAGCAAATCGCTTCTGAATTACTGACATCTGTACATTCCTCAGAAGTGAATAAGGCTATCGATCAATTATCAGGATAAGTAATTGATGGATGGTCCAATGTCCGTCACAAGGCTGTCATACGTCCTTACCTACTTGTCTGTTTACTTGATTCTATCGATATATCGAATTATACATGTCATGAGAAGTACTTAAATTTTAAAAAATGTGATAAAAATGAAAGAAAAAAAAATAGTCCAATTAGAATTAAAGAAATTTGCATTTTTTTGGATAATTTTCTCATTTATTTTTTACGGAAACTCATTTTAATCTGGGAATTCATACCCCACTTATCATGCCACAGGATGATGAAAGATAGAACACGAGAGTTCAAAGATTGCATTTTCGAAATACGATGTTCATGCAACTGTCAAATTATTCAAACATTCGACTCTAGTATAAACGTTGGTTTCTTTGGAGATAGAACACAAGACTTCCATTTTTATTTCAGTTTTCGGTAGAACTTAAAAAATGTCGACACCTAAAACGTTGGGGTTTCAGAAAAACGTGTAGTTTGGAAAATTTTAATTTTTTCAAGAACCTTTTTTTCATATGATTGAAAATTAGTTTTATTTTGGAAATAATTTATATTCAGTTTCAAATACAAAAATTTCCAGACAATCGTAATATTTGTGTTTCTCAACTTCAATTCAGTTGCATTTCGATCGATGAGGTTTATTATAATTCTTTATTTCATAAAAAATTTCTGTTATACAATTTTAATGTGAAATCTTACAAATACGTATTCAAATATGCTTTCTTTATAAACAAATCACTAACCAGTAACAGAAAGATAAAGTCCAATCCGAATCCGAGGACTTTGTTCCATCGCATTTCCTACGGTGTTTTCAAAAGGTAATTTACTTATTTATCAATATTTCCACGGAATTGTCGTGAACCACCCTTTCGAATGTGAGCGTCGGTGATCGATCTGAATACACAAAATACTTTATGGAACATCTGCATGAAAAACATTATTTCAAAAGGACATTACCCGAAGTGAACCAGCATCTGTTTTGCCAAACGACAACAGGAAAAAGAATTTTTCTGAAAGCTAGTGGCTGCACGGCTGTGCTTCAATAAAATATCAGTTTCTTCTTCCATTGGATACATTTGCGAGCAATGAGAAAAGAAATCAAAGTAAAACAAAAGCTAGGTACGTAAAAAGGATATCGGAGTCGCCTCTCTTTCAAACAAAAACAAAAGGCTCTCTGCTTTGATCTACGAATCATAAATAAACTCGGAAGGATCTGCATGAGCGTATCGCTTCAAAATCGCAAACGTATCTCTTTGGCCGCATCTCCTCCTTTCGATACAGCGTCGATAAACTGAACCGGGGACACGAAACGACCCGACTCTTCGAAATTCCTCGAGATAAACAGTCGAGACCGTACTTTTACGCCAATTTATGAAATTATTATTCAAACTATCCGAGACGAAGCCGGGCGGCGATAAGGAAAGCGGAAATTGGGTTTTTCTCCAGCTGCAATTTGTCGGAAATAAAACAAAGGCGAATAAAGGAAAAGCTATAAGGTGTCGAAGTATATAAGTGTGCAAGTCGTGTGAGAAAAAGTTCCTTATATTGCCTTATTTCTCTCGCTGCCCTTTCTCTCACAGAGTACCAAGTGCAGTAACAATAATATCATCCTATCGCTCTAATGTACGTGCGAAGAATCTTATTGACGGCTTGCACGACACTGAAAATTGCCTTCGATATGTGGATATACACAATAACGTCCATCGAAGTCTCGTTCCTAGTGGACCAAAAGCATTTTCGAACAAACGTCTTGCTGCACGGCTCTCTACCTTTCGTTGTCTTCCCTTCACCTTATATATTTTGTTTCTCTGCTTGCTTTACTATCACGAAATATCGATAAACCCTATCCCTACGCAGACTCGATTCAATAAGTCATCGCTGGAATAGATGGTGCGTACATACGACGTATTGCCGATAAATGCATCGTCTTACGTTTCCCAACAAACCAGGCTTTGTGTTTTATACGAAGTCGGTTGGAAAACTTCCAATATTGATTTTTTTAAAATTTAATAATCAATATTTCAATTTTCTTTTCGTAGAAATACAAATTTTAATGTTTTGCTTATTACATTCTCAAAATCAGGAAATTTGGATTTTATTTAAATTTAGAAAATGATTATTTGAAATAAAGTAAGAAAATGTAAAAGTGTGTGATAGAAAATTTATTGATTTTTCATTTATGGAAATAAAGATCTAAAAGTTTGCTCATTACGTTCCCGACAGGTAATAATCGACAGGTAAAATGCGTACTTTTCGAAATGAAAAATTCCCTCGAAATTTTCATAACTTCCTCTATATTGTTTGTAAAGTAGGACAAGGCCACCAGGTATCTGGTCGAAGTACGATCCAATCTGGTTAATAGTCTCCCACGGGAACGTTCCATGCAAACTGCAATGGCAAAAAGATATATCAGACTCGTAATAAAATATAATAAAAATATTCCGCATTATATTGTCTAGCGTAATACAAATCACTTTGAAAGAGAATAATCGAGAAAATTTGGGTCGAAAAGCCATGATCCTCGATTTGGAGGGAAATGCCGTTTCCTAGAAACACATCATTGAGAAGTATCACAGAAGAGCATAAAACTGATACCCCAGTGAAAGAAAAAAAAAAGAACAGACGAGTAATAGCCTAGATTACTGGATTTACTATATATATCAGTGGAACGGCAAGAGGGAGTTTAAAATGCAGTAATTCTTGGGCAGGAATTTAGTCGCTGGAAAGCAGGAAGAAGCAAATGATACCGTCTGAGACGGCCGTTAAGGTGCTATGAATATCTCAATTTAAAGTCACCCGTGTTATCCTCCTCCTACAGGCGTTATTTTTGGCGGCAGGGAGAGAAAAACGAACATAAAGGAAGCAAAGAGAAAGATGCAGCACGAAGGCAAAACGTGATCTCGGTTATGCGTTTAGGCTGTCAAGCTTGTGTACTTTTACGTTTTATATATAGATATACACAGCGTGACTAGGGGGATAAATTTAATAATAATAAATAGATGAATTATTGAATTTTTAGTTATGTTGTTGAGCATTTTCGGAAGACACTTATCGGATACATTTTTTCCCGAGAAATCCATTTCCATTATTAAAATTTCAGGTATCCAATGAGAAATATAATTTTTCAGCAAAAAACCTGTTTTTTTAAAAGAATTTCTTATAGGATTTCGGTACAATATAATTACATGAATTGTCTTACGTATTCCATTTCGCATCTATTTTCATTATTTTCTCTCAAATCGAAATTTTGAAATTCAGAATTAACGCGAAGTTGGCTCCAAAACGGTCAGAGCGGAAGAATCCGATTGGTCTTTATAGCGGCTTCGCTACTTCGAAATATGTCGTGACATGTCCTTTTTACAATATTTTGATAAATTGTGGTATAATTCATGTTTTTAGTTGAATTATATTCAATTTAAGGCCTGTAATTTTTTTACAAATTTGTATGTGCATGAATATGAGAAATTGAAAAAATATAAATTGAAATTCCTGTCAAATAAAAAGTGCATGTTGCATTGTTGCAAGAAATGCATTTCACTTGTTACAACATTATTATTTATATTTATATCTAAGAATGCGCCGTCTACATCATTTGTTTCTTAACTTTCGCCCGTAAGTATACACATTCAAGTAAGTGCTCGTCTAAGTATTTACAAATATTCCGAGTATATGCATTTCATATTACACGTGCGTGCAGCACGAACGTAACTTTACTTTCAAGATAGATTAGTGTCATTCATATTTTAAAAGGTTCGGATTTTTCGCCTTCGCCATGCCGTGCGTTTGCGAATCTTTAACGATGCGGAAAATTGTGAGATAGGATTAAAACGCATTTCTTGTTGTAGGGATTAGCTTGTTGCTCGATTTTCTTGATGCAACAAGCAAGAACTGCAGGAATTAAACATTGTTCTTTATGGAAACTGTAGGCGATGTAGTAGATTTTTGAAATTCCCGTTTCGAGTAATTTGAAAACTCAAGGATTTTTGTGGAAAGGAGACATAAATAGTAATAACAATTCAAAATCGTTAATAGCAAAAACAAAAAAATTTACTTACAGAATTGTAATTATGTGTATGAATAATTTGTATAATTTTGGGAATTCGACTCGATCTTGCGAATTCTGAACAATAAATTTGTGTAATAAAAAAAAAACCCCAAAAATTTGAACTAAATAAGAAAATGAAAATTAATTGCAGCAACAACTAAATACTGCATTTTGCAAAATTGCAATTCTTTTTATAAATATTTTTCATAATTTTTATAAACTCCACTGGATCAACTACATTTATCTGGCTATAGAGGAAGCACAAAAAAATGTACTCAAAGTACACAAAAGCAAATCAGCACTCGAGTTCGAATATTCGGGAATTCCTCCTTACCTCAGTTTCAGCGAAATTATAAAGTGCACTAATTCTCCTCTTTCGTGGAAGGATCTGCATTAAATTTTACAGTTTACAAGGATCGTACGATTGTAGGACGTCTTCCCACAGCTTTAGCATCCAATCCCCCGTCACTCTTATTATTACAAAGATACTCAAGTAGGATTGGGAAATCTATCAGACGGTTTTGGAGATGAGCCAAAATTAATCATGCTGAGGTGGATCCCGCAAGTTGCTTCCTTGCTAACACATTGGAAAGAGAAATCCCGCTCCTTCCACTGTTCGGTTGTGTGGGAAAGAAATAAATTGGAGACAATTTCGTCGCCATTCATCCAAGCCTTTCGAATTGAACCGAGCTCCTTTGTTTTCTATGATTTATTTCTCCGTCGGATAACTTTCGTTCTCTTACTCGGGTAATTGAATATTGCCAGCGAACTTGGGAGAACGTGACTCAAATTATTTACTAAAAAAAATTACCACGTCTCGACGGACGCAACTTCTCTTACGTATCATCGAAGCGTTACGGTGCTAATTAAAACGTCATTTAAGAACGTATTGTCGTTTAATTTAACACATGCCGGGGAATTCGGTGGAAATTGAGTTTTCCCTGGGGGAATTTAATGTCGCACAACTCCAAACAATTATTATGGCCACGAGTGGAACAAAGTTTGCCAAATTTCATCATCTGAGGTTACGAACATATTTATTTTCTTCGCGAGACATTCGTGCTCTCGGTTCCAGAAAAATGGAGGAAAGTGGATGGTGTATGGGGCTTAAAAAAAATGAAAGAATGCATTGGGATGCGCTTCTCGAGATGACAGATATAATATATAAACGTAGATATGAAAGTTTTGCGAACGTTTTTGTTGTATGAAGGCAGAAACGAAAATTCTAAATTGAAGCTACGATCATGTAGTTTCCGTATGAGCGCCTCTCCCGATCGTAGTTTCCTTTGGTGGTTCCCATTTTTTCTCATTTCGTTGTCGTTGTCGTCGTCGTCCTCGTCGTCTTCCTCCTTCTATTCTACTTCTACGTCTAACTCGAGTTCTCCTACTTTTTACTACAAAAACTTGAATTTCTTCTCCCTGCGTCGCAAGCTTTCGAATCCGATTGAAAGTTTTCGCTCGGAAAAGCACTGTCACCAATTCACTAGAGGTTTCATCAAATCTACTAGCTATAGAATCTCGCGAAATGTGGCATTGCAAGCTTTAGGCAACGTAAATGTTTTTGTCAAAAAATTCGAAACCGCGGAAAATTAGTTCCTTCTTCCTCCTAATTTGTGAAAATAATACTTTCGAAACGTATATGTTCGCGTTTAAGAGTACGAATTTACAATTCGAGTGTTTGTATTTTTCCATAAAATTGCTATTTACGGGGAAAAAATTGAATAAAAAAAGGAATTGTTTTTTTTACATTATTGTTTTTCGGTTTAAGTAAGGAAATTATGGTGAAATATTAATATTATAAAAACTTACAATTTTATGTACGCAATTTCAAATTCCTTATTATTGTGAAGTTTTTAGGATTGAAGTTCCTTCTTCTGCTTTTGAAATTGTCAGACAGTATTTATTTATTTTTAAATTGAAAAAAAAATTTGTATGTAATTTTCTGGTAAATTGAAGGTAAAATTGAATTTTTATCAATTAGTTTCTGCATTATTAAACAGTCATCTCTTTCTTCATGAGTTTCTAAAATATTTTCATAAAATTTTAAGATTATATCGACAATTTTTAGCGTCTTGATATGAAAAGTGCTAAATTCTTGACGATTCGGGGTTTTTGAAAATAAAATGACTTGGTATATGGCATTTCTTCTGCTCCCAAAACCCGCTACAAAGAAAAATGACGTTTGATAGAAAATATGATTTCGATGAAAATAACTTGATTTTTATTAAATTAAAGTGTCGTATCTATGAGTTTTCCTCCTTTCATGCAGTAGATCCGAGAATATAAGTATGAATTTTTCATCTAGTATTGGAAATCTGAAAGGATTCAGTTTTGCTATATCATTTTTCTTCTTCTTCTTTTTCCGCCTTCTTTTTTTTGCTTCATTGCGCACACGTATCATGACACAGTATGGGAATTGAACTGATCATAGACATTTTGAACCATATACACTGGCCACACGATATAGAATTAACGAACCGAAACGAAGAAAGGTTATTGTTCTTCTTCTTCTCCAACTTATTTTAGTCTCTTTTTCTAATTTCGCTTGAAACTTGTCGGTAAAACTTCAACTTTTATAACGCTTTTGCTCAAAAAAAAAAAAACTTTTCACGTAAAGAATGTATACCTGCAAATTTCATTAGTTTGGTGATTTCGAATTTTCTAAGATACATAATATACTTTTTTAGGTTGTTATATTACATTTTGAAATTTTTAAAAATTATTTATTTTATAATATTACAATATTTTCATAATATAATATTTTTCTAATATCTTCAGGCTGCATCAGTCCGATATTAACTTGGTAGCAATTCTTACTTGAAATTCGTGCCTAATGATATGATAGAAAATATATAATAATATAATTGGAAACACAGAACTAATATAATATAATTTAATAAAATACATATTTCAAAATTTAATAAAACATTTCATTTTGTCTTTCGAGAAAGAAGATTTTCCTTCGCACCTTTTTTCTAACTTATAGACGCAGATTCTCGTTACCCATTCGTCTGTAAAAACACATCCTGTAAATTTTCTCATATAATTCCATGAAAATGCCGTAACACGTAGAAAAATTTGTTTCGAACTTGAGGAAAAAGGAAAAGTCGCCGAGAAAAAAAAGGACCATTATTTTTTTTCTTCCTCATGACGGCGTTTCACTATCTGCTTTTTAGAAGTTGCTTCTCTTCCCTTTCTTTATTTCCCTTTTTGTTGCTCCTTCTTTTCTCTCTTCACTTTATTCGTAGTTTCTCTAATGATGTGTCCATTGAGTCCATTTGAAATAACTCTATGAATGTGTACGCAACCCGTCTGACTCTTTCATCTTATACTCTGCGGCCGACGAGGCTTTTTTTTTAATGTCAATCACCCTCCTGCTGTCCCTTCACGTCTAACTGTTGTCTATTAATTACAAACGTAGTAGAAAAATCCCGTTCCCTTGAACAAAAAGCAGTGGATAATTGAAAAAAGGGACAAAAGGGGGAGTAACGGGCGTATAATGGCAGAACATCTAAATAAACTCGATACTGAAAAACGGAACTTCAACGAGCGTTTTCCAGAAAAAATCAATTTTTAAAGAACCCAAGAATTTAGAAAAATTATAAGCGATTGTTGGGATTATTTATTGGAACCACCCCAGGAAAAAAAAGAATACTGATAAACAATATATTCAGGGGTCTGTTGTTATTTATTTTTTTTTCCGGAAATTTAACTTCCAAGTGCTGCTCAAAAAAGCTGCATCGTAAAACCTACGTTTCACACGGCAAAGCACCATACATGTGGCCTTCCTGCCACTTTTTCACACAGAACATAGTAATATTTGGTAGAAAATAAAGCGGAAGATGGACTGTGGTGTTTGCAGATAAATATTTTTATGTGACGGCAAAAATATGTTATGCCACTTTCGCGGTAACAACGAAGGGTTTTTACTAAAGGGATACCTTACGTTTTTTGTTTCACTTTTTTTTTTATTTCCGTTATTTATTTTATTTACTTTATTTTTTGTTTCCTTCTTTTTGCAGAGTGTAAAGTGCAATTTATGTTCCGGGACACGAGTGGCGAAGGGACAGTGGACGGCCACGGCTACTACTATTTGTATTCTGCTGCACTTTTCACCGTGAGTACTCCGTGTGTACGGCTACATTAACCAGAAGTGTGCATACGTATGATATTGTGTGCATTTTCAAGATCCAATTATATTAGTCAGCGCGCATTTTCGAGAGAATTATATTTCCACCTTCCCACCCGACCGACCTGAGAACAGAACTAGAAATGTGCATGACACACATTTAATTACTGTAATTACCATAATTAGTGTATATAGAATGTCACATAAAATAGCTGGAAACAGAAATTATGCACGAACCGATAGGGGAGTCGGGAGAAAAATATATTTGCGATTGGAACTCCTAAATTTACTTTTTTTTTAATCTTGATCAGCTTTGATTATTTACTTTTTGGGCAAAGAATTTAAATTATTTTAAATCCTACGAAATTTTCGGCATTCAACCAATTTTTTTTAATAACAATACAGTAAATCGTAAGTTTTTATTTTGTTAAAAGTCCTCGACCTGTACAAGCGAATTTTCAATACTTTTTCTCTTTACAAATTGAGCCGCATTCAAAATTTCGAACTTCGGTCACTGTAGCATTCTTGTTAAATTTTGAGAAGAGGAATTAAAATTTTTCAGAATTCTACCAAATTTTTTTTCCATTTCGAATTTTTTTCCTCGATAAAACAGTAAATAATAATTCTAGACATTTTTTATTTCATTGTATTACCTCTTTTCCATATACTAAAGCCTTTGAGACTGAATCAGCTTTTTGAGAAGCTCGAATTTAGTTAAAGAGAAAATTTCGACACCCCATTTTTGAAAAAAAAATGGGATAATTTCCATATTCACGCGATTTTTCCCCTAATTGATTACCGGAAGAATCTCTTAAAACGCAAGTGAATTTTTTCCCACTGTTCGTCGAAAACCTAAGAAAATTGCTTGAAATATTCCCCCGAGGCTTTAGCTGCAAAGTACTTACTTGTCTATCTCGTGAGGTAAAAGACTTCTCGGTGCTTTTGTTCTCGGGAAGTTTTGGCGCCTTAATTTCACCCCGCTCGGCTCGTGTTCCGAAACATGAAATATTAACCGGCAGTTTTAGAGAAACTCCAAATTTTTGGATAAATAGATGCGCTTCTAGCTATATCATCATAAACTGCGAGTGTACAATAAAAGCAATGTAATAATGGCTTATGCAGGAAACTTGAAGAATGGACGTATAAATTCAAGTGAACTGCGAAATTTATACAGTTTCAAGTACCTTTGTATCTGGAAGAGCGTTGAAAATATTCCTACATTACCGTACCATCATTTCACTGCACGCAGTGATGGTGGTCTGGACAAAAAATATAGCCCACTTGATATCAGCTGAAAGTACGAATGTTGCCTGTAGCTCTTCTATTAACTATATACCCAAACCTCAACTACCTACTCTGTAGGGATATTTCGGAATTATACGACCACCCTTCCAATTAGAATCCTGAAACTTGATATATGCGAAGATCCAATTAGCATTCACACATATACATGCAAACACAATGCTTCCTTCCTCTCTAAAATCACGAGTCCTCAAACCCAAAACCTCTCAAATACCGTGAATGTCCACTGCGAGTTGAACGGGATAACTCGTATAACATCGAATCGAAACCTACTCGGTCCTTCCTCTTCAAATTTCCTAATACCAGTGTCCCAGGAACTCCACGAGGAGCCTCCTTGATTTCCACAATCAAGTCCTTGACGATCGTTAACTTAATGGTTAGTTTCCGATATGCAATGGCATGTGTTGACGTAATTATGCATGATGGAGATAACAAAATGCTGCCACAAAGGTGCTTACACGTGACGTTTTTATTTCAAAGGTACCTAAGATATTTTTTTCGTTGGGAATTTTATTTAAATAGAGAAGATGTATTAAAGTTGTACAGGTATAATTTAAATTTCAGAATTGCTTCAATTTAATTGAATACCTAATATAAAAATTCGACATTTTAATATCTTATCGAGTGCAAAAAATTAAATTGTAAGAGATTTGTTTGTTATTCTATGTATTGTTTGAAATCTGCAAAATTAATTTACAGAAGCTAATTCTATTTTTTAAATATTCTACATTATTTCTCGCTATTAAAAAAAATACGTTTTCAATTTATTGCATTCCATGCGTTTTCCATAACTTCGACAAGAGAAATTGTCCAAGTTTTTTTCTTATTGAATTTCCGCAGGATGATATGTTAAATATACACGATTTCTGCAATATACATTGAATCAATCCTGAGACTCGAATTGATAATGCAATTTTCAGGAATGGTTTCATTTAATTAACAACTACTAACAACTTTAATTACATTAATATTCCAACAAGTACGTGTAACCATGTTATATTTTTTATTCTCTACATTAAAAGGTTTCGTTTAATGGAAATTCTATTTGTATCTTAATCCGTTACAAATAGCTATTCGTAATTTTATCTGAAGGATCCCCAAAAGAGGAACACACGTTTTCAGTATTCACTTACGTCTCCAAGACAGTTACAACTCGGTATCACTATTTTCAAGAGATCAGGATGCGATTATCCTGCATTTATCGCGCGCTTGAATCTGCAACAAAATCTGCATTCAAATGTATTTTCAATCGACTCTGAAAAGCACTTCTTTGTGGGTCGAAAAAAACAAATACAAATTTTCGCTCTACAGAGAAATTCAAAATATTTTATGGTTTAATTAAAAAAAAAATCATTTCGCTAAAATCGAGCTCGGTGCTGATTTAACCTGAGAGTATTACAAAAGACACGCGATTCCGTCCACATTTGAGATCTCGAAATTCAATGCAAGGAGATAGGAGGAATGTTATGAGCATGAAGCAAAGGAAGAGATGAAATGAGTCTGTTATATAAAACGGAGATGAAATATCGAATAGAGTCTCGATAAACATCGCATTAGCTTCTTTGATTATATAAAGTTGAATGCTATTTGATCCGTTCTTTTGATAAAGCGGAGGAGAACAAATCTTGGGTGAAATGGCAAAACAGGAAGAAGATGCTGACTGTAAAACAGAACAAAGACAAGCTCGGAATAACATGTATATGACTGAAAAATCCGTTCTTCGTAAATTCGATACTTTACAGCACACATGCACACACATATACCTACAGAGGGAGCTTTGCATGAGTTTTTCGTCGGTGCAATGTTGTATTGTTGCTTCGCGCGATTTTCTCGAGAATTTCTTTCACCCTTTTCCTATTCTTTAACCTTCCATCCGGGTTTCTGAACAGCAAAGGAAGAGATATACCGACACATTTATGAAAATAGTGCAAGATGTTTCGTACATGTCGTCGTTGCGTTTATATTATGCCGTTCGCCGGCTCCTTTCTTCCCTGCTCCTTCAGTACCTGAGATGTTAACTCGCGAAAAGTGCCGCTAAAAATGGTAACGTATACGACATTTGCCGCAATTTTCTGCTTTTTCACCAGTCCATTCGGATTTCGCCGGTTCAAACCTCTTCTTTTCTTTTTTTTTTTTTACGCCCGTATAGCTACACGGGCATAGCTCTCGCTGGATTCCTCGTAAACTTTCAACCCCGACGTTGTCTTTCTTTTTATAGCAGATAATAGTCGCCAACGTTCTTTTTCATCCGAGTTCTTCACTTTTTCCAACGTTCCGCAGCGAGTTCCGAACAAATAAATTTCCTCCCGATCGTTGAAGTTTCGGTAGAAGTCCGGATTAATAACACAAGCTAAAAGGAGAGATCCCTGGCTACCGAGTTTACCATCACTGGAAAAATTTGCCATCGACTGGCAAACTCATACCACCGTTATATAATTTTTTATGATATTCTATTATTAAAATATTATATAATGCGATACTTTCAATCGGCTGCTATAAAAATTATTAAAGAGAAAAATCGTATTATCTATGTAACAGTCTGAGAAATATGGAAATAGGGTGCCAAGCCACTTCCAGCTCTGTTAATCTCTTCAGGGGTAATGGGACGTACACGTTCCACGTACTTATTTTCAGTTTTCCCACATTTCTGATTTATTTTACAATTTTAAGTGTATGAAAGCACTTTTCAGGGTGATGGAGGTCGAATTTATGCGCCTTTTATACAAAAATTGCATGAATTAATTAGCTTCCGTGTTTGTATTAAATATCAATTGTAAAAAAAAAAAATTCTTGATTTTTAATCTAAAAATGTACCTCTCAAAAAAATAAGGAAAATGTTAGCACACTGGTTCTTTTCAAATCCCAACGATAACAAATTGTATTGCGTGAAAGTAACTTTTTTTAAAAAGTTAATAACACAGAACAAAATTATAAAGATTTCTTATTATTATATAGAAATGCGTAAATTAGAACTGAGCTAAGGTTAATTTCTCAAGTTATCAATTTTGTATTCCACAATCATTTCTGTTTGTTTGTTGCGGTCGAAGATTTACGTGAATTTGATCGAACTAAGAACGAGAGAAAGAGAAACACAGGTAGAGAAAGAGAAAGAGATTCGTGTCTCGTGGTAGATTCATGGAAATTAGTATGAATAGGGTTTTAACAAAACGAATTCAAGGGAACAGAGTAGTATACCAAGTAGCGGCAGCAGCAGGGGTACCGGTAGTAGCAGCTTGTTCATACAATCAAACCGATTAGCATATACCAAAAGAGGACTTTTCTCCCAACTTTATTCCTGGGACACCAGATGTTACCGTCTGATTAATTGATTCAAATTAAATGGCTACATTCTTCCGCAGTCCGCGCTGTCTTTTACAATGCGCACGATATTATTCCTCAAATTTTACAGCCCCTGTTATCGCCGCGCCGTTTCGATAAGAACAAAGGAAAACTAGCGTATAGAAATGAAATCATTTCCAATTTCGTGTTATCAGTTTATACGTTATCGAGTTTCACGCTTGTATACCGTTCCGTTTCGTTCTTTGCTCCCATTTTCCCCCCGATGCCAGTACGGATACTTACTATTTTTCACGTCTTTTGCTTCTTTCCCAAATGGAACTTCTTCCTCTGACACATCGAACGTACACGTGCACACGTAGCTCCATGCGCAGCCAACGTTATGTCAATTTGATCAAACCACAAACGTGCGGTGTATTTATCAAAAAGCAAACAGACAACACGTTTATTTACATTTTATCGCTTTATATTTCCGTTAGATTTCGGGTTTTCGTTAAAGAATTGTTGGAGAGGTTAGTTCAGACGTGACTGCTCCGAAACGAATTTCCCGTTAGCCGATTCCATACAGTCTTGGGATGTAAAAAAGTCAGAGAATTTCGAAATACTGTTTGCAAAGAAAATCTTCAAAAGGGGGAATTTCAAGTATTAGAAACATATTTTTTTTTATCTAAAAAATGTATTCATGTTTTTTTATCTGACACTTTGCTTAATTTTTTTGATAACTTGAAAAATATTTTTATAAATAATTTGGAAAATGTGGAAAGCGAATTTTGCAACAAAAGAAACATTTTAGAGTAAGTTCAAACATATCATAAATATATTTTTGAATCTAAAATTAATGCAGACACTCCATTTTCAATTTGAGCACTCTCAAAATTTTTTTAATTTGAAAAATTTATTCATAAATAATATTAAAAATGTAGAAATGGCATTTTGCAACCAAATAAACGTCTTATCGAGTCCCATCGAATATCTCGCCTTCGGCTGAAGTTTTTGATATTAACTACCCTTATTTACAAAGCGAGCTGATGACATCGTTTTTATTGGAAAATTCCAATCAACTTTGCTGCCTTTATCCCGTGGAATACTTGCAGAATGAAGAAAATGTAATTTGTTAGAAATCCGTTTGCTGAATTGAATCTTCAGTTACAGTTACAGGCGTGTTTCAAAAGAAGTATTAACGGCGTGCAGCTGCATGGAGAAATAACGCTGCATAATGTGCATAGACACTGCATAAATGCGAGCCTTTAACGTTATTGCTAGTACCTGTATACTGTCATTAAGATAATGGTATGACAGGTCGCACAGGTTTAAAATCGTATTTGTATCGAAAAACGTAGTTTCTAGCTCTCCGTCATACAATATTCATCTCGAATTTCTCCTACGTAAACCTTCAGCTTTACGCCCTCAAGGCTTTCCTCTCCCCCTTTTCCTTTCCTTTATCATCCCATTGATTTTTAGATATGCATAAAATCGCCTTTTTACCTCAACGCTTTTTTTATCCAACAAACGATACCCCGTCGATACAAAAAAAGGCATATTTATATTTCTTGAATTACTTTTTGCACTTACCATCAGGGTAAAAAAAGAAGAGAGGGAGAAGAGGTATTTTTTTTAATTCATAAAATCTCCCAATTACTCATAAAAATAGAATAATGTAAGAATAATGAGTAAATATAGTATAATAACAGTAAACGTAGAATAGTGTAAAAATAATAAGTTAACATTTAGATAAATCGTGTATGAATAAACAAATCGTATTTTTTTAGATGTGTATTTTTAACAACGAGAAATTTGATTGTTTATATTTAACTTCTTACTCTTAAATTATTCAATTCTTACATCGAATCCCAGATGTATTTATGTCATGAAATTTCTTTTATTGAAGTATCATTTATAAATTTGGTACTAGAGGGACTTGCAATAAATTATTCTAATTGTTTTTCTTTGTTAATATTAATGCCATGATCATGGTAAAAAAAGAATCAGACTTAATTATGTTTACAAGCTGATCAATATTTAAATAATCCGTTAAAAATAATATTAAAACAGTAAAATAAGACAAATCTAAGTGAGGAATTTACGTTTTTTCTTCGTATACATTTTTAAGATACATTCTATTATTCGAATCTTTTATTAAATTTTAATATTTTAACACTATATTTAACTTTTTACTCCTATATTATTAACGTTTCACGTATAATTGAACCTACTTTTATATCACATTCATCTCAATCTTATTCATTGATAAATCGGAATACGAGGAACTTATAATGAATCATTACACTTCCTTTTATTATTTCACCCTTAGCTGGCTCACTGGGATCTAAAGTACCCCAGCCTAGTTTAGCTAATCTCCAATATAAATAATATTAATAATCTCCAATTATTTGAGCATGTTTTTTTTTCTACGTAATCGTCGTTAATTTTGCACCAACCTAATATTATAACATTCAGGAGGAAAGAAAAAGGAGATATATTTTCTGACTCATAAAATCTCGCAGTCTTTTAAATCAGAGTGTGTATTAAGTATATACAGAAGAAGGTACGATATAGATTATGACATTTTTCAATTTGACTGTCGGTACGGAAATTAAAAAAGAGAGAAATAAGAATCGAGTGGGGTAACTAGAGGTAGAAACGTGGAAAAAGAGTTGGATGAAAACTGTGGTTGACATTTTTATTGCTTTATCTGACGCTGAATGAATTTGATACCCACACAGGATTATACTTTCACTGTTTTTATACAGCCATTGTAATTCAGTACAGCTCTCCAATATGCTCCCATTTTTTTCCCTTCCTTTGACGAGCATTGAGAATGCACTCGGAGGCAAGGAAAAGAGATTATCTGAAAATAAACATATGACATTGATGCCGAAACTTGCAGGAAATTTCCTGCGTGTACATCATGGAATTTATCTTTGTGAAAAAGTTACAGCCGCGGATAAATAATAACAAAACTCTCACTCTTTTGACATTTCCTCGTTAGCATTTTGTTCCCTGTTACTGGCAACAACTGCGTTGCTTTTTGTTCATGCCAACCGACGCGTTATGCATGGAAAGCAATTTTTGCCAACTTTAACTTCGAAACGAAGCAATTTCATCTTTTTTATTTCCATGAAACCATGAAAATTGCGACAGCATAGTAAAATCCGTCATTCTCGGATTTCTTCCATTCCCCGAAGCAGTCCTTGGAAAGTTCTATCGACTTACGTTAGATGCGATACTCGCAAGGGGGTTCTTAGTATTAGTTTATCAGTGAAATCGCAATATTTATTACTTTATCGAAAAGACATTCGATCATTTTCGAGAAATGAAATACGGTAGATAGCAATTTTTCAAACTTTAGAGACTCAAGTGACGGTAATGGAAAACGAAGAAGAGTGCATTTGTACACTTGTGATGTCTATCCTACAGTTTTCCAATACTCGACTTAATGCAATATCCCTATAGTGAAACTCTGAGAAGCACACCTCAGTCAGCAGAAAATAACCTAGGAGTGAGCTCCCACTGTACGGTATACCCACTTTCCTGTTTCGCGAGCATGGTTATATTTCTGAAATTCTTCAAACCGAATAAGTAAGCAAAGAGAGTAACTATACAAGAAGACCAATTCCGCGGAGGAACGAGCGAATCTTTTCATTTCGAAAGCTCTATTACTTACTCTATTTCATTTAATTACTGAACGACCGGTGGAACTGCTGTATATAAATTATTTCTTCCATAAGTATTTTGCTATGAAAAGTGGAAATAATGACAGTATATTTGAATTATTATGTAACTATTTTTTTATTATTTTATAAGTATAAGAATTCGTAGGGATGGAAAAAAGAAATCCGCAAAAAAAATGTTAATTGTTTTATTAGATTATTTTCATAAAAATCAACAACTTTTTTCTTATTGAAACCTAATTGATAAAGAATTTTATGTTCGACAGAATGAATCGTATGAAATTTTTCTCGACGTTTTCAATTTGAAGAATTATTTTCTTGAGAAATGTTGTTATTTTTATTATTGTTATTATTGTCATTATAGCGACTATCATGCCTCGGTAATAGTAATGAGAAGAAATAAAAGAAAAATAGATAATGAAAATAGAAGAAAAAAAATAGAAATAATAATATATATTATTATTTTTCCCTATTTGTTATTATATAAAGTTATATAGCTGCCCTATTATTTTTGTATAGTTGCAATTGTCTACAACTATAAAACAAAGAACTAGGAAAAAGAAAATGATCAATTATTTCGATTATTACAATACAAATCAATTAAAGAAAATTCATAACACTTTTTTTTATTACATTTCACGCGGAAGGTAATTTTACAAGGAGTAAAATTAATTATTTAGAAGTTACTTTATGACTCTCAATTTGAAGGATTATTTTGAATTTAATGGATAAACGTTAAGCCTTCGTTTGAAGTTTCGCGCGGTTTTCGAACTTGAGACGGGCTTCGTGAACTTCCAACGAACTTGTAACTAACATTATCAGTTGGGAACAGAACAAAATTTAATTCGGCGCAAGAGAGGAAATAAGATCGTTGTGAATATTTGAAGGGAATCAGGATCAAACCGGGAGGGACGTTGAACTGATTCTCAACAAGATGGGGTTGGTGCTAAAATCGCAAGTCGTCAGAGTGTTCGCAAATCTCGACGGATAAATAATTGCAAACTCGCCAGAAAATGTGACGTATGAGGAAGCTTTCGAATGGTGCAAAGCAAACGGGCAACATCATTTTTCACTTTACTCCCGAAGCTGTAACTAGTTCGACGACAAGTACATATCCTCCTGCTGCATGCCGACATCACCTTTTGCTATAACACTATGAAAACGACGTGTTTCACACAAGAAGATTTTCTACAAAAAGAAGCAAAGAATTTTTTAATTAATGATTTTGATTTAACGGTAGCGAAAAGCTCCTCCACGTATGTGTGTACTTGATTGTTTACATTTCTCTCTATCCTTGGATGCTACAAAAGAAACTCGTGTGTACTCTCATTACTTGCTTCTGCGAAGTTCAGTTGAAAAGTAACACACTCGGCGGAGGTTGATGCTGTAGTCTGTCGCTGCAAAAAAAGAATGAATATAAAAAAATGGGAGAAAAAATGTAGGTAAACATTTGTATGCAACTGATAGTTGCGACGCTCTCACGCTTTTACGCAAGTACCTGCGAGGTGCAATGTGCATTAAAAAGCAGGGTTTCATACACGTCTAAGAACATAGAATTCGTAGTCGGGTTGTCTTTCATCTTCCTTACGTTCTTTTCGTACATTTCTTATCCTTCCCTACCGTGTTTCTTGTAATTCCACATTTAACTATGCGCTTTTTTTCGCGCCCTTCAAGTTTCAAGCACTTCGACTTTGCTTTCATTTCAATTTCCAGCACTCAAATTTTGGTTGGAAATATGAAGACTAAAGAAATGGAAAGAATGAAAGAACGAATGTTTTGTTTATTACAATCTAAAAGAAATGGAGGGGGAGGGGGATTTGAAATTTCTTACATTTTTCATATCGGGAATTAGTAATAATGAATTGTTGTTTTAAGGGCAAGGATAATAGAATCCTTCAATTAAAAATAATGTAATTTAATTGATAAATATAAATATACTTTTATAACATTTATATTTATGATAATATAATTGTTATACATTAAATAACTATATATAGTCATAGGAGTAGAGTCCCGAAACTGTGGAAGTAAAATCGATCGCAAAATACGTCGCCGTAATTTCTATAATTAACGTTAAAGGCAAAACATTAAAGTTCTGGAAAGTCCATTTTTCAATGGATGATAGTGACGTCGACGTAAATGCAAAAATGAAGTAATAATGGGAAACAAATAATCGATTTTAGAGTCATCAGCGTCTCGTTAATAAACGTCCTTCAATGCTTTAATAAAATTACATTGGAGTATCAA
The DNA here is from genome assembly GCA_949825005.1 of Gasteruption jaculator. Classification (NCBI taxonomy): domain Eukaryota; kingdom Metazoa; phylum Arthropoda; class Insecta; order Hymenoptera; family Gasteruptiidae; genus Gasteruption; species Gasteruption jaculator. Next base: position 13,730,001 of record OX463765.1, on the reverse strand, counting down.
ATACAGATTTTAGATACGTCCTGAACAGAAACAACCGTAATTTTAAAAACAACTGCAGTCCCGATGAACATTAGCAATTTTTTAAGTTTCACTTACAATTAGTATTCAATAAACCAAAGTGCCTGACGCCTCAACAAGGTCTCGCTTTTCCCGTATCAGCGTATCTTTTGGGGTAGGTTTCCTATTTAGGGTGAAAAAAAATAAGGAAAACACGAGTAACACGTTTACTATGTTAAAACATGCGATCTCAAGTCCATTAAAATTCTTCGAGAGTACAATGGGATTCGAAACCGCGACCTCGCTATTAACACATTGCTTGTTACGAAAATTCGATAAACATTCCTTCCGGAAAAAAAACGATAGTAGATCATAGTCGATTTTTTGCATATTAAATAAATTTCACATACTCAACAAATTGCAACCAAATGATGTTAAACTTTACATGTCTTTAAAAGACGCAAAAAAACACCAAAAAAACTTTAATTGTGTATTTTTGCATAAAAGATTTCGAGTTGTTGTAATTTAAAACATACGATAAATTAATTATTACTTGAAATCTGCAAATACTTTCATGTTTAATGAATTTTAAGAAAATCAATTTTAATTTGATTAGTCTGTCACAAAATTCTTTGTTTCAACTTTAAGTATGAGTTCATTAGAATATTAATTTACTTAAATCCAAACATATTCATATTTTCGTCGTAATCAACCTAACAATAAGTATAGTATTATTAGTGTTATTAATATTCGGAGAGTTATACAGGGTGGGGCAATAACTATTAACACCTCAGATAGATTATAGTTTCGAAGATATTTGAGGTGATAATAGTCATTGTCCCACCCTGTATATATGAATTCATTTCTTTACAGTAAATTTTCTTTACAGGAAAAAAAGTTGTATAAAAATCGGTTGGTTCGATACACCTTTGCGATTCTCATTGTTAGAATTCCGAAAGTACGTAATCGATAGGGGGATGATTAGTTATCTACACCCACCCCCGCGATTCTTTGAAATGTCAACGCAACAAATTCTATAGCGAGTAAATAAATACCTAGCAACGCGGGGATGAAATTAGTTATTTGAGTGACTTGCATTAATGTCGAAACATCAGAGTCATCTTGCAACGCTTTTATTTTCCGAAGGGAAAAAAAATGAGTGTATCCAAAGATAGGTATGGTTTGAAAAAATAAAGAAAAGAGAAGAAAAAAGAGGAAGAGAGGCGAAGGAACCAAGGAGGATTCCAGATCGATTTTCTTTGGGATTTATGCCCTCATTTTTTAACGCGTACCCTCCGCAGGGTGAGAAGGAGGCAGAGGAAGTAAGAGGCAGACAGTCGAGGGGTGTTGGGGAGCGAGAAAGAGGGAGGAAAAGGAATATTACAGCTCAAGCTGGTTATCCATATGGATCGACATGGGATTTCTTGAATATTAATGAGGGTTTCCAAGTCATGCTTAATTTACTCCCCAGTTGAGATTTTGTCTCCTGATCTCCGCATTTATTATTACACGAGTGACGTACGACAGCTAAATTAGAAGTGCACTTGTAACCTGATTTCGCGAAAGGCTAAAGAGCGAAACCCATAATACTCGGTCTCGAGTCACTCGAAATCTCGGAATTTTTCGTACTCTTCCGGGCGAAATACAGGAATTAGTGGTAGTCGGTTTCGAAAAATCGGAAAAACTTAAAATCGGATTACCTTATTCGTACATTTGACTCCATTTGGTTGAAAATTTTTAGAAAGTGAATCATTTTATGAAAATGATATATCAAGTAATAACTGCAAGAATTTACTGGAAAATTCTAATTATTTCAACGATTCCTTGATGCATTTTTAAAAGAATATTTAAAATTATCATATTTTTTAAAGAATTTTTATTAATTCCTGAAAATAAATTATGTTTCGCTTATGTATAATTTTCTATTCAAGTTTAATTACGATACGTTTTGGGTCCTTTTTAAACTGAACCACTGACATTGCATATTACGAGCCGTTCACTTTGAAAGTGACCTAAGTCCAGTTTTTAATTTTTTTTCTTGTTAACTCTAGTAATATGTGCCACTTGAAGTTAGTTGTCAAACAAAACATTTTGGAAAGTTAAAAAAAATTGGACTTAGGCCACTTTCAAAATAAACGGCTCATTTGAAAAAGCGAACGAAAGCGGTTTTTCAAAATTGAAAACTGAAATCTTTCATAGAATTGCCGTTATTCGTTTCAGTAAAACGCATTCAGTTTATGGAAAAAGACTGTTAGGATTTACAGAATTTTCCCGTGGTCTTAAATCCTGGTGGCTCTTTTCACTCTTCTTTGCTTTCAAGCAGAAGAGTTTCTCGTGGCTATGCAGAAATTACTTGAGGAAATCTTAAAAGATATTACATCAAAACACGAATGAAGATTCCGCTTGGTGTAATGGGGATAAAGGATGGAAAATGCTTACGAGCAAGGCTCGGGTACTTTTAAACACGTGAAGTTCGTACTTTTCTGATGCCGTACTATCTGCTTACAAGCTAGTTGCTACTATTACAAGGTAATACAGCTGCTGTTACTACCACGGAACCAATTCCTACGAATTCTCAGCTAGTGGCTTTAGAAACTCACCGCGGAATTTACGAAAGCTTTTTCTCAACTGCTTTCTATATTGTACATAGGAGACGACACTATTTCCATATACCCCATTTTCACGTTAAAACTTTGCCTCGCGTAAAGAGGATAAAGAGACTCGGATATTCAAACGCTGTAGGATCCTTTCTCTTTTACGATACATCTCTTTCTCTTTTACAATAAAAGTCTACTTTCGAATAGACGCGCACAATTTGTTTGTTCCCTTAAATCTTTGACATTTTATGGTACAGATACTGCAGAGCATTTCGATTATTACGGATACAAAAAGTTTCCAACTGGCAGAAACCTAGCCCGAGAGTGTTTCCGTCAAATCGATAAGCGAAATTTAATGTCCAACTGTTTTCGAACCCTTTGTTAAAAATGTGCTATCGGCGTCCGGTCTACTTGCGGATAAAGTCATAAAAATACAAAATTTCGAGGGTGATACTTTTTTTTTAAACCGCTCATCTTTGTACGTCATTTCTTAGACCGAGATAGCGCGAATTTCATGTAACAAAAGTTACGCCTTTAACTAGACTAAATTTCTTAACCCGAAAAAGAAGTAGTTTTCATTTAAGAAATGGATTTTGGCACGGGAGAAGACTCCTTGCAGAAATAATCTTGTCTCTAGGTATAAACTTTGGAACTACAAAATCCTAAATTGCCATTTTAAAGTTTCAAATCTCTTCCATAATCCTCTTAAAAATATATGTACTTTCCCTTGAAATCCACCCGACCAAAATAATTTGTATATAATATCCAATTGTATCTGACAAAAAATTTGCATGAAGCAATAAATATTTAATAGAACCAAAAACAGACATTTAAATTGTTTTTACGAAAATACTTATTTCCAATTATAGATTAAATTTATTAATAATAATAAAATGTTAAATAAACATTGGATCCCCATTTAAAAATAAAATAATCAAATTATTTTTTATATTTACATTTTAAATTCAATTTAAACGAATATATACAAGAGTGTGTATATATTTAACTCCAAAAAAAGTTTAAATTTCGTTACGTGAATTTCAAAATTGCGGAAACGAAAAATTAATTTAGAGTTGGAAAACTTCAATTCTCTTTTTACAGGGAAGCTTCACCTCCAAGTTCTAATTTTCTTTCTCCATTTTCTTCTTGTTTTCCACTGTATACTTATTGGCTTTCATATTTTGCATATAGATGGTACCTAGTTGGGGTGGAAACTAAACATTTTCATCTATTTTCGTAGAATTCTTTATTAGTTCCTTAAGCGGTAATCCATACTGTGCTGGAAACAATGAAAATTGAAAGTGCTCTCTGGCAATCTTCAGCAGTAACGACTTCTTGCACGACCAAACATTCTTTCCCGTGCTTCTCTTCCACGTACGTAGTCATTCAAATGCACACAGTTCATCCGTGTTAATGCTACATTGTATTCAGAGTAATTCAAGCGGAGGAAAAGAAAGTTATATAGGTCACTCTCCTCCTAACGTATCATTAACCAGCTCTCTGTGTCTAATTGCATTTTCGTTGAAAGCAAAATGCTTTGCTCGCGAATGAATCACAGAGCAAAGCCGGGATTGGGGATTTCTGGAACCCGAAGAACTTTTGAGTAACCCAAAGAGAAACTTATCATTAAAAAAAGGATGAAAATACATTGAACGAGTCATCGGCTGTAATGGTGACATTTTGCATGACCCAGATGCTGAGTCATCGCTCTCGAATCTGTAGAAGCGCAAAGTCAAGCTCCAGGACGTTGATTCGCAACGTTAGTGACAAATACTGACTCAGAATTCGTTCCAGAACGATTGTGAAATAATTTTCCGCCAATATTGCTTCTTTTTCTTCCTTAAATAAACTCATTCTTCTGTAAAGGAATTATTTTCGATGACGAACCAGTCGCAAGTGTCATAACGGAACCCAATTGTCTTCGCTCTGATTCCTAAAAAAACATTTTTAAATTCCTTTTGTTTTTTATTATTTTCTCGTAAAATTCAAATTTGTCCCCTTTATTAATTTTGCGCTATTATTCACCAATATGAATTTCAGAGTTGTATGATAGCATCGGTGGCGAATTTCTTACAGTGCCTTTAGGAATCAAGGATACCTTTTTCAGCAGGATCTCACGCAAAAAATATATAATTCATATAAAACCCTAACCCACAAATTTTTCATCGGACCAACCCCATGTAGTTTGAGAACAAAAAATTACAAATAGAAAGGCGAAGGTTCAACGAGGTATGCGTAATAATCGGAGGCATTACACGGGTACGTAAACTTCGATAGGTAAACTGATGGAAGGTAATCATCGATTCTTTTATTAGTACCGTGGGAGCATCCATCCAGGCGACCTACTGGTGGTAGATAGCTTGGCTTGAATACTAGGTAGCTAACTGTTACCCTGTTGTGTTGTCTACCACTAACTGCAATGTTAGTGTGTTTAAATAAACTACCGAACCCCCTCGCACCCCTCTTATCCTCTACAGTGCACCTCTGTGGTTCGAATTACACATAAATGTGGTGTTCTCCCACGGACGAGAAGGGACGGCAATCAAATTCTGCCACTTTTTTCACAATTTATCCGAAGTATTCACGTTTCATTTACAGAATATTTTTTTTTCTCCCTCTCTTTTACATCCCCTCGTTCGATACTGTTTTTCTGTAAATATTTGCAACGTCGACATTTTCCAGATTTTTAATTAATAGATTGCAGCCTCCCCGGTATCGAAGTTATTCCAAATTTACCGGATATCGAAACGGAGTGTTTTTAATATACAGCCGATTTTTACATTTTTACAATTTTCATGCATTCTATTTTTTCAAAATCAAAGCTTTAGTTCGGCAAATTTTTGGTAGTTTTTTATTCGACCCAATAGTTTCTGAGAAAATTCGAGGAAATCAAATTTTACGAATTTTTCTATAAAAACTTTGGGAATGCCAAATTAATACCTACCTTCTAGAAAACGTGACGTTGAATTCCGATACATTATTTGCCTATGCAAGATTGGAAATGTTCATTAAAGATTAAATTTGCGGATTTTCGATTGTTGCGAATTGATTTTTCAACTTTTTGTTTCCAAAATTTGAAATTTTTCGATCTCAAATTCCGAAACTTAAAAAAGAACGCTTAAATTTTTTACCCATTCCTTTCCTTTTGTGGCAAGTTATTCAATTGAGTAAAATAATCGAGTAAAGCTGTCAATTTTAATTCATCGAATTTTTCGTTAATATAACTTTTAAATCGAAAATATGCCAGTTCTTCCAAAATAAAATCCATTTCTTTGGCATACAGCATTTCATTTGTCAAAACCGGTGCGACCTGAACGGAAAATTCGGTGCCGGTCACCGGTGACCGACATGGTATTTAACGCGATAAGTGGAACAACATCAACCTCGTATAAATACGGAATGATAGCAGAAAATTAATGTGAACTCAAACTGATGATAATTTCAACATAGGAACTTTTTCTCTACCGTACTAATTATAGCCGGTGACAATTGTGACGGTAAATAATATAATGAGCTGCAATCGTTGCAGCAAATAATCGTTATTTGTACACTGCCGATAGAACATCGATAACAGAAGAGAAAAGCCGTGGAAGAAAAAGTGGGGTTCTTCTGTAGTATCATTTAACATTAAATGCTCAAAGGAAGGAAAAAGAAGGAAGGGAAGGAAGAAACTTATGAGTTTCGAAAACTTTACCGTACCAGGATGTCATCGAGGAGACTCTTTTCACACACCGTCGCGTTTTCTTTACGCTTTATAAATCCCTCTTGTTTATATCGAACTTCATTAAGGTATTTTCTTTCCGTGCTCTCGTTAAATCTAATCTCAATTTTCAATCATTTGCGAAACACGAAGCGATAAATCTTGGTATATCTCTTACACGGGGTAATGGGACCCGGAGAAAAATCATTTACGAAATTCGCTATGAAAATAATGAAGACGCATTCATGACAAATATTAATAAAATGATTAGTAAAATTACAAAAATATACCGAAAATAAAATTTTTTTGTAAAAGTGATATATCAAATAACGAACGCGAGTGTTTACAATAAAAGTTAGAATTAATTATTAGTTTTCTATAAATATCCATTATTTTTCTAGTCCGTTTCATCATTTTACGTCACGAACGCGTGTTTATAATTATTTCTCGCAGTAACTCTCATTATTCTGACGATTCCTTTTTTTCCAAGTAAAGATTCGCATACTGATAATAATTCCACTAAAAGAAAATTGAATAAACGAATCGCTAAATTGCGTCTCGGTAAACATGAGGTGAAATTAGTTACGGCTGCTTCGTTTAAATTTCTACTGCAATAGACTTAATTAAAAGTTTGAAGTCGAATTACAAATCTACTTATTTCAAAATATTCTGAAATATGTACATACATTTATTTATGTTTATACGTGTACATAAAAATCCGCATTAAAATAATGTTTATTACCACTGAGGCAATGTAAAATAATACCATCATTCATTCGAATCCTATTAACGTCACTTCAGACATTCCTGGTGTATTTGGGGAAACTGATCTTTCCTTCATTTCCTGAATGAAAATGAAAAGAATGAGTTTTGAAATAGCTCTTTAGCATCACTTAATGTAATTCTTTTTATCTTCCTTTGCCATTTGCCCCCCTTAATTCGTTCTTCCTATTTTTTAAAGGAAAAGTTGAAGATATTTAAGAGAATAATTTTTGCAGTGCACGTACCAAAAGTAATTACTAAAAGGGAAGAATGGGAGATGATACTTTTAGCCAACTCCTTTGGGAGATCTACAAAAGACGATTTCTTTAACTCTACATTTACCTATTCATTTATTCTTCCTCGGTAAAGAAAATGGAGTTTCAAATATCCCTCTTTTTCTTATTCTTACTAACTGCTTCTTTTGTTTCAGCTGTCGTACAGAATTTAAGGGATCCTCAATCTTCCGGCATTCGGGAAGCTTAACGTTCTTGCGAGCAGAGAAAAACTCTGAAATTATTTATTTTCATAAATTTTGAGTTCCATCTAAAAGTGGATTAATGTAGAATGGGTTAATAATTTTGGATTGTGTTACCGAATTTAGAAAGACAATGCAATATTTCTGAATTATACTTGGAACGAAATTCGAATTGGCAAACGAGAGTCGATTTTTAATCTACGCTTTTACGCCATTACAGTAATAAAAATAGACGGGATAATTTCAGTACTAGATACATCTATTAAATTTACATCGAATCTTCTTTTCTTCTTTTGGAACCTTGGTTTAAATCATTTTCTGATGTTAAAATGACGTTAGTGAGAATTAAATCTTCAAAAGTTGCTAGCGCTGCAATCTATTTTTTCCAAATTAAAAGTGAAGCTTGTGTCCAACTTTAGTTCATTACAAATCAAATTTCCGGTGCATTGAAATGAAAATAATTTTCAGATCAAAATACTTAAATATAGAAACCTTTAATAGAAACCTTTGTGACTTAAATTGGAATATAAATAGTATCGAATGTTTTACTACGTATTCAAAAATTAAAACTTTTTTTGTCGAGGTAAAAAAAGCTTTTTTTTTTTTGAAAGTCGATTGTAATCAAGGTGGACCTCAAGCTTAGAAAATTGGTATTAAATGTCGCAATAATGAAATGAGGATAACACTACAAGATAAGGGAAAGGTGTGTGTGTGTGTGTGTGTGTGTGTGTGTGTGTGTCTATATGCGCCTAGAATCCGAGAAAGGGAGGATTCACGCGCTAGATATAGAGCCGTACTTCCGTGAACTTTATTACTAGATCGTTGGGTATTTGGTATAGCCGACATGGCATTACCTAAATTTACGACTCTCTCTATGGACAGGAATTGTGAATATCTGAGCGAAACTTGGCAGTTTCAAGGTTGAAAGGGATGAAAGGTAGAGAAAGGGTGCGATTAATAGTGGAGCGAAAGCACGAACGTAGCTTTGGAACCTAAAAGTTGTTATGGAAACGAATGGATTGAATTCCAAAGCCCCTTGTTTTATTTACAGAAAAATATACGAGTAACCGTCTAACAATTTACATTCCCACTGCTTCCGTCTTTCCGGCTCTCGCGCGATATTATTTTTTTTTTTAGCTAACTTCACTCTTGCCTGAATTTTCGTTGTAATCCTATTTTCGCCCATTTCGTTGCACGGGTCTTGTTATCCAAGATAACATTCCGAAATCCGTCGAGAATAGAACAACGATACCGAAATGTCGGGATAAAAATATTGCAGTCTGGCATGACAATTAACGCTGTCCGATTCTAGAGCGCTAACAGCTTCCTATCAATTGCGGCTGAATGCACCTAAAAATGTTAGAACTGCGAAAAGTATCGAATTTAACGAAATACTTGAAAAAAGCAGCAATAGAAAATTCGAAACGAAAGATTGAACGAGAGTCGATCAAATTGAAAAATCGAAAAATTGCATTCGAATTAATTGCATTCCTGCATTCTTCGCTAACGTTATCAGTTGGAATAGAAAGAAGCAAGAAATAATGATACATTTTATCTTATCTCTCTGTTTTTCCACACTCTTTTGATCGCATTCTCTCTGAGAGCAAGGGAAATGAAGAAATTGCAATCAGCTGATTGGGGTGAAAGGCGAAGATGCAACATAATGCACTATGCGACGAGAGTTAATTGATATTACGTAAATGAGGACGTTATCGCATGCTAATTAAATTATCCGTCTGCGTATATAGCTGTAAGCAGATATACATACCGCGAGTAGACTACGTGTGTGTGTACGTGCGTGAAGGATTTGAGGATTTACTTCACAAAGCAGGGAAATTATCGATAGTGTTATATACGTAATACACTACTCCAGAAGGTTTTGACATGACACGCGATAAATGAACTCCTTACTATGACATGGAGTAATACATCCATCGTTTTCTGAATACATGTTGTTGCAAGGATATACATATGCACGTACGTACGAGGGAATTTCATCCAGCTTATGGCTGAAAACCACTATTACTACCACTGCAATGTACTTTAATAGCTTTTCTTCATTAATATTTCACTATATCACGCAGAAGCATTCAATCACCGACACGTACGTGAATGTGACTAGTGATCCTTCTACGCCCACGCATAAAATCATAAAAGAAAGTCAGTCCGCTCTTATTTTGAATATTTTAATATGGGTTTCAATTAAACGGTTAGCGAATATCAAGGGACCGTTGGCTGAAAAAAAACTGCATCGAGAAAAAAGGGATGAGATTGCGATAAGAGTAATAAGAATACCAATTAATTGGAAGAACAGTAGATTTTTAAAGAGAACTCGCTATTTTCACGCTAAGAATTTGTCTTTATTATTTTATTTAGGTATTAGGTTGCTAGGTATTACTAGATTAATTTTTGTGTAAAAAAAAAATGTTCTCGTAACTTTTATTATTTTTCGTTTGCAGTTTTACCAATTTCTTTGTAATCACATTTGTATTATTTTATAGTAGATCTCATAAATCGTTTTTTTCTCAAATTTGCAACTTCGGGAATAGGGGATAATATTGGAATTAACGTATTTAATTCCTGTGATACGAGTTATTTTTGAATTCGTTTCTAAAGAATGGAACAGAATTATAGAAGCCAAAAGTTTAAAATCGCTTATACTTGTAATTTCAGGAAATTAGGTAAAGTTGATAAAATTTCCGTGCGACAAGTTGCAGGAGGAAATAGAAAATTTCTCATACAATGTAATTACATCCTATAAGTATATATGACCTGGAAGAATTATTTAAGCTTCAAGGTTCCATAATTCCGTGATAATTCGACTTAAAACATTTCTGCTCCCTCGAATTCCCCTCGTCGCTCAAGTTGCTTTGAATTGCTGATTGGCGACTTCATAAATTTCAAGCTAACCAACTCAGCCAAAAGTTTTCGCTGTTTAACACAAAAGATTACTGCATAAAGGAGAGCAGATCGGATTAAACCAAAATTTATTGTATCATATCCATCACGGTTCGTTCAATCATTTCCTGTGTAAAAGCACTTTGATTAATTAATTATCGTGCTTCCCGTTTACTCATTATTATAACACGCCGTGTTCTATTTGTTCATGTATACATACATAATTTTATAATACATACGTTCCACGTTAAGGAAACTTCTCTCGTTGTTGAACTACACATTCTTCTGTATTGTCTGCGTATATGCAGTGCTCCCAGCTGAAACTTGCATCTGTGGTGCAGCTACGAAGATGTTTTTGTTCGTTAATACGTATACGTGCCTATTATAATATTTATGTGTATGTGTATGAATACATAACTTTTCACGGTGCAACTTATGCTATAACTCCGTGCAGCAAAATCATAATGAATTTATATTGTCGAACAAAGCTACATCGCCAAGTTAAAATTATGTATATAAACTTTGCGTTAATATATAAACGGATGCTGATTTGATTTTCTTTCTCTTCTCTCAGTTGAGAAAATAAATGTAATGGACAGTGATAACGAAGGAATAAGGCTTATCGTCCATGAAATAGAGTGTTGTGACTCTTCCCCCTTTCCCAAAGAAAGGGGTTCGCGTTTTTCCAAATCCTTTGTTTATTTAATCATCTGCTTTTGCAACTAATTATAAATACGCTTATACTCTTCTTTCGGTACCTACAATATTTTTGTTTATATATACGCTTATTTATTTTGTTTTAGTTATTTATTTATATTATGCTGGCCTTGTATCGCGACACAAATTGGAACTTACGATAGAAAGCGTAAATAAAATATAAGTGTAATGAAAGAATGTCAGTTAGGAAATAAAGGGACACAACCAAATGGAACAAGAGTAGGCTCTTGAATAAATTAAAAATTTTACCAGTAATAGCAGTTTTTCGTCTTTACGAAATTGCTCGAAATTCGAAGAATCGAATACAAAATTTGCCAATATTGAAATTTTATCTGGAGAATGCCCTGAAAGATACAACTTTTACTAGGAGAAATCTATATAAGAAAAATTTTTGCTGGGGGAGGAAAATAATTTTGTGAATTTCCAAATTAATTGAAAATTTTCTAGGCGGAGGTAACGATAATTTTTACATTTAGGATAAAAACGAACAGTAGGAAATATGCAGATGAACAAAAAAATATCCTTAAATATATGGCCTCGTAATTTCACTTTTTCCCTATTACTATTATGTTCCCTTCTTTTTTCGCTAATTTGAGTGGCCGATGTTTCACGTGTTGTTATATTATCTCGTGCGAATCATTCGTTTCCGTGTATTTACACTTGCGCTTCATAGCAATCGCAATTTTGCATATGCATTTTGAAAAGTGTATCTACCTATATTTATTGGAAATTTTCAATCTCTATTGATATTGCGATTACATGCACGATTTTACATAACGTTAAGCGCGTATTCAATAAATAGAATATTTGGAGAACCGGTACTGAAATACACAAAGCTCTTATTTATTACGTTCAATCGGATAAATTGATATTTATAGATAATCTCGAGATGTTTTTGGGGTTAGTCTCATAATATTTCGTTTGCAGTTTCTCCAAATTTTCATAATTTCATCAATTTTATTTCTTGTATCATTTTTGCTAAAGTATTTTATTCTAAAACAAAAAATATTTATAAAACGTTCTTTTTCGCAAAGAAGATATTCAGTCTTGGGCGAAAAGAGAAAATTTCAGTCGTTTCACTGAAAAACTCACCGTTTCTAGAATGAAAAAATCCTACTCGCGGCATTTTCGTTATGTGCCATTCATGTCATTTTTTATTAAGCTTCAATTTTTATGCAAAGAACCCGTCATAAAATAATTGCCACTGTGCGAAAAATTGTCGATTTTCGTAAACTCGATATTTCAAAATATATCAACTCAAAGTATCTTTGTAAAATGTGGAATTTCTTTCGCGTGAGAAGATTCTTTGCAATAAATGCAATTTTAACGCCTAATAATTTTTGCGCAAACTTTTAACATCCTCCTCTTTTCATTCCCCCTTTTTTCATTATAAAACACATGAATGTGCAAATCCAGAATGTTTCCATCCTTTTTTGTTTGCACAGTCCACTTGAATTTCCATATATTTCCAACCACACCATGCCACTATACTCGTTCAATACTGAATGACGCTTCAACTCTTAACACTAGCGGCGCACTTTCCACAAAACACCCGAAAAATTCATTACTACTATTCATCACGGCGAAGCTTTTGCTCTATTGGTTAGTTTCGTGTCCATGCAACAGAACTCTGCCTGATGACTTCTAATTATTATTTTCATCATTGTGATTCAGTTTCAGTGTTTTTCCTACCACCGTGTATCAACAATTAATTTGTTTCATGTTTTTCTTCCGGTATTCGTTTTAATATGAACGAAAAGAACGTATTTGTTTTTATTTATACGCGTACAGATTGGAAAAACGATTATAACGATTATAATTCATTTTATTGATACAAGGACTGATACCTAACGGAAATCAAACATTTTCGATATTTTTTATTCAGGGAAATCGCAAATACTTTGAGTTTTGTTATTTTAAATGAGAAAAATTGTCAATATTGGGTCTTGTATTTGTAAATTTCAAATTTTTTTAACGCATTTAAAAATAATCAAGAGACACGGTGGTGTCTCGAGACAAGTTCATATATGAATTGGGAGCGAGCGCTAACGCGCATCTTTTTATTCGTGATAATAGCATTTATTTATATTATTTTTTATATAAATATTACAAAATTCGGAGAAAATGTAAGTTTTCATGGAAAGAAGCGATTTTTTATTTATCTTCATTTGCATTTCATATTTTTACTCTTATGTCTTAAATGTCAACCTTTCCAACTTACCAACATTTGACATTATCGAAGAATTCACGTTTATTGGGATTCACCGATTTTCCATTTCAATTTTTAAAATTGCCATTTTCCATTTCCGAAGTTTCCTGAAATATATGAAATATCTAGAAATATAAAAACGGGCTTGACTTTTCTGATCCACTTTTATTTAGCTTTACTAGCATCTTTAATCGAGCATATTTTTACGGCAGCGCAGTTTCGAATGTTTCTCCATTGAATTCAATTTTAAATCGATGAAATTCGGAATTCTGTTGCTTGGCGATAAACTTCAGCCACGTTCCTTGTTCGTTACCTATTATTTTGCGAATATCGGGCAAGTGCAAAAAAGAAACGTACAACAGCTGCTATTTCTTTAGAAGTTAACTTATCGAACGATAGCATTTGAATATACCAGACGGTGAAGTTAAAAGCATCCGAAAGACATCTATGTTATTGCAATCTGTGTTATCTTCGATATTTCTAACGGATGAATTATTCTAGCACAGAATTTCTCGTGACACATTTCACGGGACGCTTCTGCTGCTTCCTCTCTTTATGGATTTTTTTATTTTACTTCCACGATGAAATATTCCTCCCATATAAATTTTCAACGCAAAGTTAAAATTAAGATATATATATACACACACATCCACACACACACGTACGTCTGATGTACATGCTGAAAATTTTCTAGTTTATTTCTCCACCCCCTTTTTCTCCTTCCACTCATCCCATTTTTCACGTATTAAAACTTTTAATCAGACACGTCATATAAATTAATTGACTCCTGAATTTAATTACCTTTGAATCTAATTCACGTATTTTACTGAACGTCAGTTACAGTTATCTCTACCTGCGTCATCTAAAATTCATTACTCGAAATTCGTCAGGCATGAGAAAAATTCGGAAAGTTACGAGAACCGGTGCATTCATGAAAAATCAACCCTTGCACCTTCACCTTTAACTTTTCTCACCGGAAAAAGAACGAAAATATTTCGAGTTCAGCGATTTCCGCTTGTACCGGATTCGGATCGATCCTCCTTACGTGAATGAGTTGCATATTCATCACGTATGACTTTTCACATATACAAATGAACTTATATGACTGGTTAATGCCATCATGTGCTTCATAATAAAGTTCAACAAAATTTTATGTGAGGCGAATCAAATTACAAACATCTATTTGCACGGATAATCGCTCGTATATTTTTTAGCCCCCAGATAAATCGATACTGATGTATTGAAATTTTCTCGACGATCCATGAATTTCCTTCTCGAGAATCCTCGAGCCTCGATTAATTATGTGGAAATTCGAGAAATCGAAATTTTCATTGTAAGAAATTTGTCAATACCGATCGTTTGAAATCCAAACTACAAAATTCCACATTCGAGATGAAACAATTTTGCGTTACGTGAAACTCTTCTTATGGTGTTCACCAGTAGTTTGCGATAACCTCTGGTTTATAGATTCTCGCTTTATTTCCACGTGAATTTAAATTCGATCGGACTATCAACATTTATAATGAATATTGTATTTTAAATAAAAGCCACGTCGTTAGTCGTTAAATGCATGACATTAAACTCGTCAAAAGTCCAAACAATGCACCTTTAAAGTATACAATAGGCGATAACAATGAATGGCTGTCTGACTTCAGACGAAAAGGGGAGAAAGATAATCAGGATAAAATGCAGTGGAAGGACTGCAATGGAAGAAAATAAATATTTCCCTGGATATAGGCATAAATAAACAATATACTGTTAGATGGAAAACCATTCCAATATTATATAACCACCGACGGTTACTACAGTAAAAGTAGCAGTAATCGTATAATCCCATATTATTCACGGAGTAAAGCATAGCTATTCGCGTACGTAAGTTCAATGTCTCGATTGTTGAGTCTCATATTTTTATGTATTTCAATTATTGCGTAATTTTTTTGAGTAAAATGAAGACGAAGAATCTCTCACGTGACGATAATGAAACCTAATAAAATCAAGATGATCGTGACGGTTTCTATTACGATAGAAATGAAATGAGCAATTTGACTTTGAATAATAAAATTTGCAGAATATTAACTGTAGTCTTTCGAAAAAAATTTTGGAACGTTCACATTTCGAGTAATCTGATAGAAAGACGGATCTGAAATTGGAATATCTAATGATTCATGCAATAGCATCCATTAGCACTTATTAGGGATACATGAATTCTAATTTGGGAGAAATTGTTGAAAATTACGAAGAGGTGAATGTTTTATACTCCTGAATATTTCACGGTTAAATCATTTTATAAATATTAATTGAGACTTGTGATTTTGAGTAGTGAAATTTGGATCGATTTTGCGTCATATGAAAAATACTAGAATTCTAATTTTGAGAAATTTGAAGAGGATAATATCCTGAAAATTTCGTAGAGCAAGCAGAAACTTATTGGAATACTTCGATTCCATGAATTTTCTATAATACGATTTTTCCATTACAAGTGGACCAATTAAGATATTCGCTTTTCAGTGTATGAGCTCTTTAGGGATTTCCTATTTTGCATAGCTCCCAATTTTCTCGTTCAATTTGTGTTCCAAAAACGCAATGTGTAATTAAATGAATTTCCCTTGTTGTTGTTAATATGAAATTTAAATAGCATCGTACAACAATGACAATTAGGGTCCTTTGGAAAATCGTAATTTTGAATGAATATTCACAAAATTGCGGGGAGCGTCTAACGCGAGTATGCGTATCTTAATTTTCATGGTACAAATATTTTGTTTGTAATATCAACGTTTTAATTAAAGGCGAGTTTATGGAAATTCGAACGTTTCTCTCTACAGACCATACCGATGGCAAACAAAGAAATCTTTATCTCGGTTTTCCTCAGGTACAGGCAGTAATTAATAACAACAATAATAATAACAAAAATAATAGTGCTGAAAATAATATTTGTCGTTATTAATATTCGTTGCCATTGAAATAATGTTAATCTGGATAAATAATAATTATTTATCATACTAATTCACTGCAAAACGACAAATAATTGGGCATGATTATTTCTTATTCGATTCAATATTTTCATAAAATTTTTCGGCGTCGTTACAATGACTTCACGTTGTCACCAAAAAATGGAATATAACGACAGACTTTGCGTCGATTGAAAAAGTGACTTACATAATCGGGTCATTCAGTGGCTCATAATTAGAACCAACTATTTACATAATTGGATCATTTCAAGAATTGTATTATACTGTCAGTCATTGCTCCCCTTATAAAAACTTTATCTCTTTCATCCGTTCTAATTAAAATAACTTTAAAAAGTGTATTCTTTGAATTGTACACAAACACTGAGCACATATTTCACTGCCTTTCCAAATTGATCATCTTAATTAAGATTCCAATTAAGGTAACTATTGTATATGACTATTGACTTCACTCTATTTGTTCTAACAAGAATGCCCTACTTAATAACCAACAAATAATAAAAAAAAATAAAGGAAAACTGTCACTGGAATAATATCGGAGCGATAAAAAAAATTGTAGTTGGAAATCAACGAAAAAAAGGATTTGATTTTAAGCATGGCTGTAATCCGAAGCAAATCGGTTCACGGTTCAGAGGAAAGGGAGACTTAAGACATTTAGCAAATTAGATCTAAGTAGATATGGCCGAAGACACCTCGTTAGGTCTAATCCCTGCAGAGTTTAACGTATTAGAAAAAGGGAGGGTTGGAAGGGATGAATGAATAGTCGCGTTCCCTTAAGACTCGTAAACCTTGCGTAAAAGGGCAAACAGTCCACAGGGTAAACCATCGCCGCATTGACGTTTTAACCAAACCATCGATTCCCCATTGACGTCATGCTAAATGTGCGCTCATTTATCAGCTTCACGCACTCCAGCGCCAAAAATATAGTGACCCTCTGCGATATCTTCCCGAGGCATAGAGACACCTCGAAATCTCACATAATAGAGGTTTCTTTACCTCATTTAAGGACACGAGGTCGAATGGGGAGACCTTTTTTCGTCAACTTTTATAGTCTTCCAATCGGGACCTCGTTATTTGTATACATATATATGCTACAAGGTTCTTTGGATGAAGGAATAAAGTCATTCTTGCAACGTCCACGGGGGTTTCCCGTACTCCAGAGGTTCCAATTTTATATCTTTTTTTTACACTGAATGAAATTCATATATGGAAAGTAATTTGAAAACATGCACGGCAGATATACGAGTTCTGCTCAGACTACATGACGTTTTTATGGGAAGAAATTGGGGTCGGTAGGATTTTTATTGTATAATTTTTTCGATGCTTGGAGGTTTTGCGGAATACATTTCGAGAGGAATGCAAAATTGCGTAGGTACTAAAAAACAGATAAGCTAAAATAAACGTGATAAAATGAATCTTCGCTGTAATTCGGAGTGAACGGTGATTATTAATAAAGGGACGCTAAAAAGGGATGTTGCAAATTAATCTTGGATCAACACGATTTAATAATTAATAAATTTGTAATAAATAACAATTTGCTTTTATGTTACTTTGAATTTTCACAAAATCCACCGCAAGTAAATTCTGTTAAAATTATTACCATAAATTAAATGATGACGTGTTTCTGTAATCGTAGTATATATAATCATTTTTTTAGCATCCAATTTTGCCATTTCTATTTTTTGTAAGTTTTACTATATCGGTAGGTCGTTAATATTTCCTCTTTTTCAGGCGTTAATTCTCTATTTTCGTCTTCAAAGATTATCCCGTTTTTCATCGTTTGCCATCTCAAAATATTATGAGGATTATTAAGACTTGAATATTTAACGAATAATTAAGAGAATCTATGTCGCGTAGAATCGATATCGCGAGTGTCTGGGGTCAAAATCTCATTAGGAACAAAGTTATAACGAATTTTTTGAAAACTTGGGGTTTTTGCGGCATAAGGACAATTTGCCTTGGAAAATAGGGGATTCCGACAGTGACATTGGATTCCTCGTGAAAAAATACGTCGGATAAGCCCTTCCCGAAAGCCCTAAAAAGATTAGCCATCGTTGGGAAGTCGATCAAAGATGCCCCAAAAATCGTACATAAAAATTAATTTCTGGGTCTACTTTTGTTACCCCAGAAATGGGTAAAAATTAAATCTTTAAAATCAAGCTTGGCAAAGTCATTTCTAGGGGTAATTTTGCGCGTAGAATCGATATCGCGCGCGTCCTTGGCCGAAATCTCAATAGCAACAAAGTTATAGCGAATTTTTCGAAAAAAATGGCATTTTCACGGCAAAAGGACCATTTACCTTGGAAAATCGGGGATTCCAACGGTGTCATTGGATTTCTTATGAAAAAAATACATCAGGCCTTCCCAAAAGCCGAATCAGATTACCCATCGCAGGGAGAGTCTAAAGTGTCTACCGTTCGGATCGCGGATATCTCCAATGATTATTATTACCGAATCTCGGGAATGCTTTATTTATGTCGACTCGGAAATATATCCGCTAGCATGAGATTTCCGTACGATTAGCATACGCATAATATATGTGAACGGTCGGAACTCGGGTAATAGTCGGAATTAAAATAATAAATTTTTCATTTCTGCGCTATATGCATTTATAATAATTTCAGTCCTTACATAATTCACAGTCGTGTATACACGATCTATTATTACCGTTACACGAATTGAGATTTATCGCAGTAAACTATTTTTCCCGCGGGTAATACCACCACTAATAACACTACCACTGCAGCTAATGCACCTACTAAACTTCTACTAATACTCGCGGTATTAGCAACCACTATACCACTGGTGGCAATGGTAATGGTAACAATAAGGCCATGATGTAGTGGTAGAAAAGGTGGTTCTCCAGAAGAACGCAGGCGAACGGTTGCGTGCAAAAGAATTATTATCACATATCCTATATATCCCTTTTTGAGTATTTCAACCCCGGCACGAACCAAGTGGAACGGAATAACGCAGTTATAACAAAACACACTCTTCATTAAAATTCGTATTGTTGCGGGGTATGGCTATAAACGTACGTTCCTCTTTTTTTTGCCTTTCTATTATTATCATTTGTTATCATTATTGTTATTTGTCTCGTTTCGGCTTAAATTTTACGTCCCGCTTTAATTTATATCGTTTCGATTTCATGAAAACAGCACTGCGGACGATATCATCCCGGATATTTTATACGTTGTATTTCATCTACACAGACACTCTATCCTCTTCTGCATCTAGCGAAAGCTACCTCGTTCCCGACAAAAGTAATTTTTTTTAACAACAAGCAGCTAGGAGTCTCGCATTTCGCAACCCCTTGTCTCCTGAAGGAAATTCTCGCGTCTTTGCGGATTTTTGGATGCCGGACAGGGTGGTGAAATCCAAAAATTACTAACAGATCGGATAAAAAAGTTTTTTTTTTTTCAATTTGCAGCATTAGTGATAACGAAACGTTTTAGTGATAAAAAGGAGGGTTAACGATGTATGAAAAAATCATCCCCCATAAAAAGTATTTCTTCTTATTTCGATAACTTATTTTTTTCGAGGGATTTAAATACAGGGTGCGGTGCTTCTACCCCGGAAGCGTCCCCGTATGATAAGCGGCACCCGGCTTCAATCTTTCACACCATGGTTAAGAAATAAGCTATCGAAATAAAAAAAATGGCATCCTACGGGGGATGAATAATACATTCGCGATATCTGATCGGGATTTGCAGAAAACCTTATCCCTATTTTAGGAAAATATCTCAAACGTCGCATTTTTTATACATTAGACATCAATCGTTCTAGCAACCTGACGTGCTGACTGTTCGCTACTGGATGTAAGAAATTTTCGGAGCAAAGACAAGACCGTATATTAAAAAAAAAAGAATTACAAAAAAAACGTTAAGAAACTATTATATAAATTTTTTGTAACCCTTAAACGCCTAGATTATCAAATTTTATACCGGGCATTTGAATGGAATTGCACACTTGATGAATTTGATACTCTAGGCCTTTAAGGGTTAAAAAGTTACAATTTCGTTTACAAAATTTCTACTTCATCAAAAAAATTATTCATCAGGAATTTTGTTTTTTCATATTTTAATATTTCTAATGAGGCATTGGTACATTGGAAGAATATTTGAAAATTTTTACAAGTGGATCGGATGAGTAGTTTTGAAATGGCAGCTGGTAGAAAAGTGCACAGGGTATCAGTAACCCACAGTGTGATCCGTGATGGAGGGAATGGGTGCGCGCTCCAGGGGTTAAAATAAATAACAAAAATAATATTTGTGTACCTATAAAAACATTAGTATATTCGTCCCGGTATTGCTGCGACAGCCATGAACATCCCCGGAAATCCAACAATCTTGTTCGAAGTGTCACGAATACCGCGAGTGTTCCTGGAGACTCGCATTCTGATGGATCACAGGTGTTTGCAGCATACACTCTGGAAATAATGGAGAGTGCGACATCGGCTTTAAGCGGGACTCGTGATATTGTAAAATTTCGTTAGAAAAGAGAAGTGGATTTATCCCGTTCCATTTGAATTTATATCGACACATGTTACATTCATGTTGATTACACATGAAGATTATATGTAACGTCCTATAATGCAGCAACAATTGATCGAATTACAATAGCCCGGGCACTATACACAGCCGCTATAGACATTGGGTTCAGCTGTGTGCTATTGGTAAATTGAAAATTTGACGAATCGATACTAACCACCAATGGCAGATATAATTAATTGTACTACCACGCCACAACTCTCGTGATAATTTCCCTATCTATGACAATCTTTCCCTCTTTCGTCCCTTCCCCGCCCCTCGTATTGATAGTTGGCATGTGATAAATGTAACATTATCAAATGCTCCCTTTGCGAATGTCGTATTATGTGTGGCACTTTGCAAAAGTACAATGTTGCGGAATTATTTATTATCAAATGCACATTGCACCGAAGCTATGGAATAATATCAGCTTTGATAACGTGCAAATTGCAGCCAACGGAATATTGTTATTCTCGTTATCGTCCGCGTGTTTTTCGCAAATCGAAAATCATGACACGTGAAGAATCCAGTAGCTCGCTGGCAATCAGAGATAGATTCCATTGTACCATACCCGTCCCCATTATTTGCTACACCTGCTTTCCATCGGCGAACAAGATTTTCTTGCGACACGTAAATGATGAATGGGGTGAAAGGAGACGGGATTTATTAGAAAGCCAGCGGAAATATTCAGTATCACGAGAGGAATAATGAAGAAAGTTTTCTCGCGGCAGACAATGAAGAATTTAGGGTCCTTAAAAATACATGAAGGCAGTCGCGCAACTTCGATTTCTTCCCATAGTTTAAGCCGATTAGGCGGGCGACAAGCGAACGATTTTATATTTGATAAAATGCTTAGAACCGAAATAGGATTTCCATGAATTTCCGCTATTTACGTTCAAATATGGGAATTACATATTTTTGAATGTTTTTTTGTTAAATACATAATGATCAATTTCCTGGCACAGATTTACCTTATATTCAGCAGAATTTAAAATATCTTCTTTATTATTATTAACATGGAAATTTTTCTCCGCTGAAAATAGATCATTAATAGAAATTTTTAGACGTGGGATTAATTATTTAACCCTAGGAATACTGCACACTAATGTCAAAAATAATGCGAAATTGGAGAAAAATTAAATTCTAATTATTTCTTTATTCAAATACTAACAATGTCTTTGCCTTCATCGGCTGCATTCGCGGGTATGCAATTTCAATAAAACTGCAAATTTCAAAAATAGTAAATATTTCCACTCTCGCGCGTTGTTTGAAGTTTGAAATATAATCCATCGCCTTGTTACAAACAATTGGGAACACGATAATTTTCATTTTCCTTAAAGCTGTAAATCCAATTACAGCTACAGTTGTAGCAAATCTTTTCAATCAGTTCCGGCGACGTGCTGTAAAAACGAAAATAAAAGAGGAACATGATTTCAAAAACGTATCAATATTCATGTAATGTAAATTTATGTGTATAAATATGTATATATGGATGCTTAAGAGGGGTGCAGAAGGGTGCAGTTTTTTATTGCTCGATTGATCGGTTTCGATTGAAATGCTCGCGTTATTTAACATTTACCCTGTATCAGTCCTATACCGTGGGTTGATATGACCTCAATGAATATTCATTTCCTAAAGGGATTCATTACTTCTAAATATTTCCACAAACGCTTATGGTAATAATAATATCAACAATGACGTAAAATTCTTCATTTACGTTTTATCGATATTCAATTATGAGATTCTCCACTCATTTTGATGTTGTTATTCACATTATTATCCTGCTGATAAAGATACTGTAGGAAATGGAAATTTGTGTACTATAAATCAATCAACGCTTAATTCCTTTTAATTTCTATCCGAGGATTTTTAAGCCTTCGGCAAATAACGCTACAGGTCGAAATGAGAATTGACAAAAGCCCATTGGTTACACGTTTTAGTTCATTATACACATCTTCTGGGGGCAATTGACTGTTACCATAATTTGTTTACCTTAATAATCTCTGAAATTTTTTACAAATTTCTTCCGAAGTTGATTTCAAATATTTCCAGAATTTTGAATAACTTTAATATTTTTCAATCCGATAATTGTATCTGTTCTAAAATTGATAATGAAAAATATCACATAGGCCATAAAAATATTTTGCAAATCCTCCGTTCATTTTCAAGATTCAAAATTTGTGCAATTTTTCATCTTCTTGAACAAATGATGCAACATTTTTTTTTAATTAACATTTTTTTAAATGCAAGAATTTGAAATAATAAACACGAAACGTTAATATCGATTTAAATCTTCTTCTCTAAATATAGAAACAAAGGGTTAAATTTAAATTTTGAAAAATTCACGGCGGACAGGATGAAAGGATAATATTTGTAGTTGATACACCCACCCTCTTCCGGAAGTTTCATTTTCACAGAATAATTTCTTTACGTATGCTAATTGCAAAGTCTTTTTACGTTTCTTCAATTAAAAAACCTTGCTATCAAAAGGGAATGCATTTAAAAAAATAATCCTCTTAAGAAAGGAAACGCCAAGTTTTTTAAGAATCACACCGGAGTCGTTGAAAGTTGAGCGATCTTTGATAGAGTTGAAAATGGTGTTTCTTTAGAAAACATCGTTTTCACGTCCTTCTCGCTCGCCCGCCTGCATCCCGATCTCTATCTTTGCCCTGCTAGTTGCAATTTAGTACACTCGACAACTATCCCAACAATACAGCTTACGTGGTGCAGAACATTGCCAGAAGTTTGTTATTAGACATTAGAACGAAGGGACCAGGGAATCCTATGGTACCATAACTAGCCGCTACCACCACTATCGCCACCGTTACCATTCTAACCCGTAACTGGAGATACCATAAAATCGAAATACCCACGATAGGAAATGGAACGGACAAACAAAGATAGAGGTACCGAGAAAGAGGCAAAGAAGGGTGTGAGAATAAGTTCGAGAGGGACGGATATGTAATGGGATGGAAAAGAGCACCGGAAAGGCATTTGCATATTGATTTACTATTTCGTTTAACGATTTTATCACGCGTGCGGGCATTCTGAGATTAGGAATTATGTCGGCCCTTCGTAAATATGCCAAATCGGAAGATCATGGGTATTACAATTTATCTATCTTAGCATACATTTGGGTATTTTGAAAATCGTTTACATTTGTTCATATTTCGTACGAAAAAATATAACACATCGGTAAGTTTCGATATATTTAAATATATTTTTATGTACATTTCATAATATGTTTATGCATTTATTTTTCGGTATTATTATTGCATATAGTTTTATTCCTCGGGATTTTCAGTAACTCCATTAAAGTGACCCCAATTTTAATACGAACCACTTCAAAAACAGCTTACTTATCTTCAACTGGAATTTGAATACAAGGAAAATAGCGAATCGATGCATTTGAAATTTTGGAATATCCGAATTTGTCAAATTCCAAATCCTATGCGAAAAGTATCTCACCTACCCTTGTGCCTCGTAAAAAGAAGCTTCTGGCGATTCTTATCCCTGTGGCTTTTCGAACTACTAATTTCTTCCACTCGGGAAATTTAAGGAACTTGTTGATAAAGGGGTTAACGGGAAACACAGAGCATTGGGAAAATAAAGTGATTCTTCAATCGCGGGGGTATTTATACCCTTCATAAAACTGAAATTTTAAAGGAGTCGTAGGGAGAGTAAATAAGAGAACGAGTGTAAGAAAGATAGTCCTTTTAAAGTCGTAATGTTTAATGTACCGCGCGTAATGCGCGTTCGATGAAACCGTAGATTCTTTTTTTGTGACAAAAAAAACAGAAAGAGAGTGATTACTTTCAACTTTTTACTCGCTTTCGGAATTTTTAGCTCGAATGAAATATTCAAACGACGTAGGAGGAATTTCAGTAATCGTGTTTTCATTCTTCCGAGAAGTAACGTCGTTAGTAAAGTAAGCATCGTAACCGGTATCAAGCCAACACGAATATCTTGAATTTAATATTTACGCGTTTCATTGCGTAACCTGTCACTCGTGTTTTTGCATTTTGTCATCTAGTGTCGTTTAAAATAAACAAAATTCGGAATTTTTTATTACAAAAAACGTTGCCGGTGGAAAAATTCACAATTCAGCAGAAACGTGGATTTTTCAAACATTAAATTTTCAGTTTTCACCAAAAATGTTCGCATTATTACATTTTATTTCGAAATGTGAATTTGTCTATCCAGAATCACATTTTTATCAAATTGTAAATTTCTTCAATTTTTTTTAATAAAAATTTTTCCACCAAAATCCACATTTCTTCGTGAATTTCGGTAGAAAAATCGACGCCTTCTACGAAGATAAGCGACGTTTTCGTGGAAATGCCTTTAGCATGAAATCTTCGGAAGCGCTAAATTGCAAAGGATCGGATTCTCCTCAAGAGGGCGAAAAGCTGCAAAAAACGGCTCGTCGAATTACACTCCGTAAAGTTCCTATCTCCTTTGTTATCGGACTGACAAAAGATGAGTGTCTGACGTTTTTTCCTCCGCGAACGCTTTTTTTTTTCACCGCCTTCGAGTTAGCGAACCGAAAGGCACCCAGAAGTTGACCGTCTAATCGATCGTTACGAGCACAGGTTAGGCGACTAATCGTTAAAAATAATAACGACGCAATTGATCGCGGGGGTTAACGATTTTTTCACAACTCAACGAAATCTGTGTCATAAACCCTCGACGAGTTAGCGACTGAAAGATTCGTTCGTTTAACCACCGACCTAATTATATATTTCTCTTTGACGGAAAAGTTGATTTCTTTATAGGCGCCACTTTACGCTTCTCTCACTTTTCCGCTTTTTCTCTTTCCTTTCGCTGCGAAGTTCGAAAGTTAGGTAAAGTATGTGCAGCAACGTAACTCTTTATATATTCGAGCCAACCGCCCAGCATCCCCTAATATGAAAATTACTCGATGCAAAATAAGATGGAAACATGTTGCTGGTAACTTTGATATTGCCAATAAAAGTTTCCCACCATAAGACGAGTCGATTTCAAGACCTTCGAGATGGTTCGACGCTATAGAAACTTCTAGCCGGTACCTATTTCTGCTGTTTATTATTATTATTATTATTATTATTATTATTATTATTATTATTATCATTATTATTATTGTTTCGATCATTAGTCTTTTATGGTACATCGCAGACTTTATGCAAGATCGCAATCTTTGCAAGTTGTCTTTTCATTAAACTTTAATGGACTTAAATTTTCATAGGGCCGACGTAAGTTTCAGAGCAACTTCACAGATTTTCAAAGGAATTAATCCTACGTGTGTGTGTGTGTGTGTCTCTCTCTCTCTCTCTCTCTTTCTCGCGTCGCGTTCTTCCTCGCTTCTGCTTTTTTCTCACGTATATAATGTTACGCTTTAATGCGATTAAAGTATTACGGAGGTAGGTGCTTTAATGGGACTGAATAAACGGTCAGTGTGTCGATGATAATGATACGAAGTAAAGGTAAAGATTTAATTCAGCACCGTTCCGAGTCGGGTGTGTTTTGTCCCGGTTCGACAAATCTACCAAAAAGAAAAAAATAGAAAAAGTTTCTAAGCGATCTAAATTTCTCCAAAGTTCATAAGAATCAATGTACGATTGGAAATTATACATAAATAATTTCCAAAGTATGTGTATTTTCCAATATTTGGAATACGCATTTCGTTCTTTCGACGGAATACATGTCACGGCAATTCCCCAACGTGACTTCAGCGCGACCCAGAGCGAACCTTCGTCCAGCACGAAATAGTCGATGAGTTATTATTGTTTAGAATACATTGGAATTGATAAATAGAGTACCAGAAGAAAAAACTTGAATACGAGAAGAATTGAAATTTCGCTAAGTATTAAGTTTCACTCCACTAAGTCGATGGTACAAGTGTCACTACAGCGTGGTTCTTCCAATAACGAAATGTTCGATAACGTGTTTCAACGGACGAGAGATGTAAACAACACATTTTGATATAAATGCAATTTGCAGTTGATGGAACGAAGGGACGTAGAATTGATTGGCTCTAATCAATGTGTGTCAAGTATTCATTCCCAACCACTCCAGTAATACTTATATTTGTCAGGTCTCTTCAGTTATACATTGTACCGAAGCGACTCGATGCCGCGACTGTGTTTCGGCTTTTGCATAGTGTTAGGCTAACATCGGAAGAGTTCGTGTGACATATGTGGTGGACAAGTCGAGTAGCGTGTTATTTCCAGCGAAAGCTTACGAGGAAATAACCATTCACTGTACGTTTAATCAGCCAAGTACATCAATATTCGCCTCCATTCTTTTGACGTATTTATCACAACAGCCTGACACGTGCATTAATTAACTGTTACATATGGAACACGAACAATTCGCTCCCTGATATATTCCCATTTTCATGCCGAAGCTCACACATGTCGACATTTTACGCTCGTCCGCAGTTTTCTCCACCCGGAGTGGCTCGGGTTGTGGAGGCTCTTGGAGGGTAACCCTCATCCACGAGGAAAACGCGAAACCTGGTGATTTTGGCTTCTAGGGTTTCGATTCCTTCATCAAACTAACCTGGTCTTTCGTGACCTCGAATTCCCAGAATCGCTATTCCGATCTTCAATCATAATTGCAAACAAATAGATTAACCGCAAAGATACACAGGCAGGGTATCGTCCCACCGAAGCGAGAGCAGAAGGGGAGAAGTATCGAATGAAGAAAGTTAGGAGCGTAACGATCCGAGCAGAGAGCGGAAGGGAATGAGCAAGATAGACAGGGTGACAAAGACAAACAAAGCGAATTCCTTATAGGATGTTTCCAAGTTTTTGCAATTTAAATGGAGACATTCCATCTCCTCGTTAGTAATTTTGCCTCCCTCCCTGCCACCCCTCGGCGTCTTTGTTCTTCTCCAACCATTTCTCGCTACATCCTCGATGGTATCTTTTGATCGATACACCTTTCGAATTAGATATTTGCCGCGTGTTGCCGTGTTGAACGATATTGGATGACAGCTTGGGGACAGCTCCCGGGGAGATAGCTGAAGCGAATGGTTTACGGATGTAACCACCCCATCGTGATGGCGCCAATCGATCCTTGTAGTCAAATACAACTAATGGACTGGAATATAGACGTCGAGCACCTTTGTAACAATTACACGGAAAGATAAGCTTACGTCAAAGTGGCAATTGCACGCCGAGCAATTGGCTCGGCGAAAAATGCGGGTGCATTTGTTGTACAAACTCCAGCGAAATTAGATGTTAATTATACTCGTCGAGAACAAAAGGCATATTTTAATTGCCACGTTAAATAGAGGTTTAATGATGCCATTCAGGCTAATTACAATAGCGAAATTGGATACAATAAACTGCCACCGGAGAGAAGAGACCGGCACTGGCCTGGCCAAGGACCGAGGAATGCTACTGACGTTGATGACCGTAAAATGGTACACGATTGTGGCCAAGTTTGGATTCGATTGAAATTCCTCCAGTATTTAGAAAAGCAAACGCAGTTTAGAGAATTCTAAATTCGAGTTTTGATATTGCCGGTAAAGGATGTGTCTTCAGCGTGGAGAAGTTTCGTAGAGGTTTAAATGGAACGTAATTAATTTCTCCACAAACCCAATTGAGCCGCGTTTCAAAATGGGGTATTTTGAGCCCCACGCCGAGAGACTAATTTTAGCGTTTTGTCTATATTAACTGGGGTTTGATGGAACCCTAATCCTCTGCCCAGAGGTGAGAGTTCAATGGATCACATTTAGTATAGACGAACCTCAAGTTTATGGTAACCTGGGGTTCGTTTTACCATAATGCTGACAAACGTTGCATTGGATGAAACTGATCCTACTCGGAAAGTAGGTAAACGTCAGTAGGGTTACCAAATTACGTCGTGGGGTCAGTGCAATCCCAACGTACCTTCGTGCAGCGCGGGATCAAACAGATCCCGATTAGAGAACGGACAAAAGTCAATATAGTCACCTGTTTGCGAAATTGGGGTCTGCTGCACCTTAAGATGATGTAGGAAAACTTACCTGACATACATTGAAAGAAATTTCCACTAAAAGCATACACTTTATGGCACTGTTCTATTATTACAAATTTAAAAATAACCTGAAAATTCCCAGATCGTGAAAAAACAAAAAAAATTTATATTTTTGGTATTTTTATTGTAAATATCGTTTTCTTTCGTTGTTAATTACCACCACTGGGAATTCGGACTTGCACGATTTTTTTATTCGCCTGTTATATGTAGATTACCGTACATGTAATACTTAAATTTTGTGGGGCACGCGCCAAAGTTTTCTAGTGAATGTCCTTTAATGACTTGAACTTTCGTAAAAATTGTGCAAATAATATATTCATTGCTACACAAAAAAAAATGGAGAAAAATAAAAGAGAAGTTTGTGATGTAGGTGTGGGACATGAGAAATAACTCCTGTTTTTCTACCACGGTAAAAAGCAAAGAAAAGTGGATGCTGGGGGAAAAAATAGACGATACATAAATAAGTGTACGAATTCCAGGGAAAACTCACAACTTTGTACTCGTCCCTGGTGGATATGCATTTCTCATAAACGTTATGGAAGGAAGGAGCGGAAATAAGGTGCATCTCTTGAGATAAAGATATGACTGGAGCCACGCCGTATGGATCAGAAAATGTTAGCGACACTGAGTAAAATGAACAATGAGAAAGTTTTGTATTATGTAAAGAAAAAAGATCAAATAGACCACTTTGGATTCCCAAAAGGAGAACCTACTATATTTACATTTCTGTTGGAAAAGAATAACGTGGGCAAATAAAGAGACACGTTTTAACTTCTATTTTATCTAAGCACCGCAGTATATACGTTGACATTCAATTTTCACGGCATCGTTTGTTTTAATTCCTCGACTTCCCGTGTGTTTTGAGGGAAAAGCTGGTTTTGTCTTTCCTGGAATCATATAGGTGCTTCGCTGATCTTTCAAATTCCTTTTTATCTTCAGAGATAAGAAAACCTTTTCAATATTTCTATCTTTCGAAACTTGAAAGGAAGGTCTCGGAATTTCGGTTTTTATGGTAGCAATTAATAGTAGAATGAGCTGAAAATATTACCAACATTTTTGGGTTCTGCCGATATGAGCTGATTTTTAATTTCTACATAATGTGGCTGGAATTGGAAACATTCCATGTGAGGTAAGCGATAAGATGTGATTGGAGTTGGAAGAAACGTACTGTTCATTTTATCCTTTCTACACCAGAAAGAGTTTGATACCTCCCTCGAACAAATCAATTTTTCCAGGAGTTCACATTTTTCCACTTTTCCACACGAAAATTATTAAAGAATTTTTCTGAAAATTTCAATTTGAAACTTTGGAGCAGAGTTCACTAAAAGCTTCCCCTGTGACAATATACAACGTCGATATCATTGCATATTATTATTATTATTATTATTATTATTATTATTATTATTATTATTATCATTATTATTATTATTATTATTATTATTATTATTATTATTATTATATATTATTATTATTTGTATTAGTATTGTTTCGTTATTGCGAAGGAACGAACAAACGAATGAGCGAATGAATGAACGTACGAACGTAAGCGAATTTCACGAACTTCTCCATTAACCAATATTCAAAATGGGTGATGTGGGAAACCGCGCAATTGTCATCGGAAACTCTATAATTTTCAATTCATTAATGATGCACACGTACATATGTTGCTTCGATGCATAACTAATTTTATATTCTATTAATCATAGGTGTCTTTCAACAGGCTGTATTATTTTATTATCAATTTACGGTGTGACGATAGGGGGAATTCTGGAGATTCCGGTTGTGAAAAAAGAAAGAATCAACTTTCCGAATTTTTATTTTAAAAATCTTCCGAAAATGCTTACAAGAAAAGGAAAATTTAACGAAATTCTCCCGCATGAAATATTTATTATAAAAATGGAAATGAATCAACTGATCCAGTTTTGTATAAAAGTTGCATAAATTAGACTTGTAAGGACCTAAACGATGCTTGTATGCACTTAAAAACTGTAACATAGAAGATAAGAAATGCAAAAAATAACTAAAAATAAGTGAATAGCTGCGATATACGTTTGTTCTACCTCTACTCTATATTCTATCTCACTACCTCTGAATGGATTAGCATTAAACTAATTAGAGAAAATAAATATTTCTTGATGAGACTAACATTATTTCTTTCCAACATTTTTCTCTCGGATTCCCCCGAAAATCCTAAACGAATCCTTGGAGTTTCCAAATAAATACTGCGACGTCTCATAATTTCCTTTATTTCCGCAATTCGCTGCTACATGTCGTTTCCTTCATCTTTTATTTCTTTCGGCCCCTAACGCGAGAGAAAATCTGTACGTATGGTTATCGGAATGAGTCATCAATGATGTACAACATTCCTTTTCCGTTTTATTCTCTACACGAAACGTGATTTGGCAACTCGCCCATCCAAGTCTCCTTCCTTTTCTATACCAATGGTCCATCATAGAAATATATATCTATATGTATATACATCCTACACATTTTCCTTCCTCTCGCTCTCCTTCCTTTTTTTCCTATACAGAGAAAAGTACGATTACGTCGCCCAGAATTGCGCCGCGATATTTCAACTGTAATGTGTAATATAAGACTGCACGCTGTTAAAAGCCCTTTCTTTTTCTAAATCACTCGCTGTTAAAGAAATATACTCCCTTTCTTACCCTTTCTTGCTTCAACCAAGTTTTTCTATCGCACAAAGGACGAAATCCTCGGAGTCGCAATCTAAACGTTGTATTTAAAGTCTCGGAAAATGAAATGAAACAAAATGGAATAAAATAAAGTTAAGCGAGTAAAGGAATGGAAGGGCAAAAAGGGACGTTTGATGCTCGGTCGAAGTACTGAGCTTGTTTCTCTTTAACGATAAATATCTGGACGCTTAAAGTCGCTGCAACTACCGTTGCCCCTTACTGCCACTTTTCTTCGGAGAACGACACTTTTTGCTCCCGAAGTTCATAACCCTCTTGGAGAAAGTTGAATCAGTAACTCAATTTCAGCGAAATGGAATCGCCTAGTTAAGTTTTAAGCATGAACCGGCTCTTTTTTTAACCTTTTCGTCCTTTAATTTGTTTCAGGGAAGATTGTCCCCGTCCTTATCACTGCACGGTTAATCCGCCGGTATTACAAAGGAAGAAAAGGAGAAAGGTGAGTCGAAAGGAATTAATATATCCCTTTGCCGTTTGCTCAATTTTCCGTGTGTTGTGCCGGTACATGAAACGGAGATAACGCCGGAGCTCCGTCGACGACGGAGTGGCTGAAATTAATTCGCTTTTTTCTTTATATACACAAAATTGGAATTAAAGCCTCCGACATTCTTTCAAGTTAAGCCCAATGCTGAGACGCTCATGACTTTGATGGGTTGACCGCTTAGCGAGGAAAACGTATAGTATCGTAGACATGGACCATTGGGGGAAAAACAGTTTCGACTGTCTATTTAACTGTTTAAAGAGGATTTATCGTCCAGTTTTGTGTTAAGGGTGAATACTGTAATCCAGGAGGAAAGTTAAAGACTGTGCGCTCCTTCCCCCGGATTTCTTATCTTTGGATATTTCGAAGGAGCCTTCAAAAATTTATAGGCTACAAAATTGTTGCAGACTGCAATTAACTTATGGTTTCTACAGAATCTAAATTAGAACAGAACATTTTTGAATACTAATTTTTTCCTTGTGATCAAATCTCAGAACGATTTTTGGTTTTTCTATTTTTTTAAATTTCAAGATACCAAATTTTCTTAATTTAGATTAAACTTCTTTTATTATTCATAAAATTGTTGCAAATTAAGCTCCAATTAAGAATTTTCAAACGAGTTTTTTTTATCCCCTTTTACAATGGAACCCGAAAATTTCGAACATTTCCCTATTTTTTTAAAACCTTTAGATCTGAAAGTTTCGTCAATTTAGTTCAAGATTTTCGTTTTAATTAATTTAAATAATTCAGTCTTACATCGAAACGCCAAAGTGACTCTTGTATTTAATGCAACGATAAAAAGAAACAATCGAACCAAAAATATTTGATTTCGGGACAATTCCAGCGATACCTATTTCGAGAACGTCAAGTTCCCGGGAGCCGCGGTATCGTAAAAGGTTTCCTGTAATCCTCGAGGGGAAAAGAAAAGGGACCAAGATGAAAAAAGAAATGGGAGGACACATAGGGATGTAAGAAGGAATGGCTATAAATTGTCCGGCAGTCTAAGAGCTTTCAATTGAAACGACCATTCAATTGAACCAACGATGTCTCGTCCGACAATGGTTACAATAGTTATTATCCCGAACAGTTTGCCACCGTGGTGAACATTGTTGAAACTGTTAATTCTATTTTTCGCAGCGGTAACAGGATAATTATAATTTTCGGCCTATCCGGTAGCCCAAAAATAGCAGCTACGAAAATGGAAAAAACAGATAAAGAGAAATCGATTCTTTCCGGAAAAATTGATTCTAAAAAATCATTGTTTAATTAAAATAATTGGTAAATGGTGGATGAAAATAATAATTAATTATAAATCGTATGTAATTAATTGGCGTTCATTGAAGGTTCCAGATCTTCGATAACTGCAGTGTAATGCAATGTGCAGCTGAAGCATTTATTTTGCGATAAAAGCAGTTTATTTCTAGATTTCCCTCTTGAATAAACAAAAGGTCATTAAAGTCTAAGGTTTTTGTATTATTAAGGATGTGTTTAAACGAAGTAGTTAAGGCCAGCATGCATCAACAGTGGCCGTAGAACGGACGAAGGCCTTATTCATTGTAGAAGGGACTAATGAGAAATTAGCTTGATGAACTTTGCGGGTGCATCGACGGGGCAGTGGCCAAGCTGAACTAACAATAAGCCAAGCCAAGCCAGCAGCAAGTAACGAGTTTAGATTATCTTCTCTCTCTCTCTCTCTCTCTCTCTCTCTCTCTCTCTCTCTCTCTCTCTCTCTCTCTCTCTCTCTTTCACTCCCTCTCGCTAATTGTCTGTCTCTTTTGCTCTCGCTGCAGTCGCCAACAGCGTGTTTGTATATACTCCAAAGCTCTTCATAAACGGGTTGTTGGACGACAAACACATTTTAATGAAGCTAGCAGAAATTTTATAACATCGGGTGATGATGAAAAATTTCTAGACTTTCGGTGTATCCTTCCAGCGACATTGTATCTCTCTCGTTTTTACGCCTTCCCTGCCGTAGGTTTTATCTTGCAGCTTTTTTACTTTATCTCCTTCGTGATGCCATAAAACGCCGTAAACAAGGATAAAAGCAGCGATAAATTTAATAAAAGATGTTTAATATACTAACTTGAATTTTATTAAGATGGCAGCATTTACTGTCTTCCTTTTACTACGAACCATCGATATTAAGGGAAAAGTTCACGGGGAGATACAAATTTGCAACCATTTCTAGTGTCAACAATTATTTAATTATCGAACGGTTTGTGAAATTCGTTAAAAAAATAGTAAAAATGCACTTGTGACAAAAAAAATAGTAAAATTAAGTATAAAAATAATTTCAAAAAAAAGAAATTTTCTGAAATCTATAAATTTCTTTACAAAATTATAATAATATAAAAAATAATAAACCCGGATGTCTATTCTAAAATTGAAATTGTTTTTGGTTGGGTTATATTTCATTCTAGAATATTATTCTTATTCAGATTTTACATGTATAATTTTTAATATTTAATTACACTTATCTGACATTCTATTAATTTTATAAAATTAAAGGTGAATTAATTAGTTTTAATTGATTGAATTATGAACAAGAATGCTTAATGTAAAATTGACATAAATTATTAAGCTTTAATGAATATCCACTATTTTTCTAATTAATTTCATTACTTTACATCGTGAATATAAAATGAATTGTAAAAGCCGCGTTAAAAAAATACTAAAGATGCGGTCGTGACGAAGGATAATAAATGCATAAAAATAATTATCCCACATGAATATTTCTAAAATCTCGAAATTTATTTACAAAAGTGATTTATAAAATAATAAAGGCAAACGCTTACGGTAAAATTAAAATGAATTGTGGGATTTTTATGAACATCCATTATTTCTCTACTTAATCTCATTATTTTATACCACGAATGTATTATTATTATTTTTCATAGCAATTATTTATTTCGCCAGTTCCTTTTCTCTCGGTTTAATTCGAACAAATATGGAGTTCCATAATGATATCGTTCAAAACCACGAATCTAGAATGTCACAAAAATGGACAACCTTTACCTACAAATAATCGACTATTTTTCATACCTTGACGCGAGAATCCCAATTGGCAACTCTCCAGATCCACAAATTTTCACTTTCTCATGTTTCGCCACTAATATTTGATGCCGAAACGTTTCAAATTCCATCTCTACGACCAAGGACCTCGCGATGGAGGTAATTCCTTATAGGAAATATGCAAAAGTATTTTCTACATTTTTTACTACCCTTAAGGAAACGTGCTTTCGCTTCGTCTATGTGGTTGAATGAAAAGTATTCCAACTATTCGCCAACTCGTAAATGCCAGGGAAAATGTAAGAATAATTGACCAACTATCGATCCCGGTTATGGCGAAACAGCTATTGATTAAAAGTGGGAACATGCATGAAAGTCTCGTTTCCCGCATTATCAAATTAACGTGAAACCTTCCCTGGTGGCAGTTTATGAGTCTGGATTGCTCCAGTAGCGGGTCACCTGATATTTCTATTATTTTCCTATGCACCAACTGAAGGAAAGTTTAGGAAGACTTGGTATTTTAGAATTTCCTGGCGCAAAAATGGTTTAAAATGTTATTATGAAATAACTGAAGCTCGGAAAGGGTGAGAACAAGGGGTTAATGTAGGATATACATATAATACATACTTTTCCGAAGAGTATTAGAATTCTCAATATTGTACGAATTTAATATAATAGTAGAGCCATAATTTTTTTTTAAATATTAATATTGATAACTGCTATAAAGCTTCTCTTGTTAAAATTTGCGACAGCAATAATTTTTATAAGTGAAAAGAGGAAAGAGAGAGGATTTCTTGAAAATTTTAACCCTCGGAGCTCGAACTTATCTGATCGAGTCGAAAAAATCCTTAGACTATTCTTCGAATATTGTAGAATCAAGCCACAGTAGTTCAAATGCTTCGTTAAAAATATTAAAAAATAAAAAAATCGCGATAAACAATTTTTTGTTCAAAAAAAGGAACTTTAATAACAACAATTTTAATTTTATTTCATAATATTTGTACATTTCTTAAAATAATCTGTTTGTAATTTTTGCAAATGTTTGAATACAGAGTCTTAGCGAACAAAACGACACCCTAATAATTCAATAACATTTATACTATCGATTAATTATTGTAGAATAAGACGATATTATTATTTCGTGAATGTACACACTCACTCCTTCTATTCCTGTTATGACAAACAATTTCCATGACAGGACTAATCACCATTTCAAGAAACATTTAAACACAAGATTGACACCTTTTATTTATTATATTGTATAATATTTTACGTAGCGTGGCGTCTGCCCTACTTCGGTTTATTTTGAGTCCGCTTCCGGGTTACGTATCGATTTCGAAACTACTTTAATTCAGTCCGAGTTAATTTCAGTCTCGAGGGTATAATATACTTTTATCGCGATGGTGGCGGACGTTATCGAAAAAAATCTGTAGCGAAAACTCCGAGCGAGACAGAATTTCTAATCATGTTCGTACCAAAAAATCAACATTGTTTATTCGCTCGTCGTCCAACTCTCTGTCGTGAAAAATTGGAATTGTGTCGTTACATTTCGTATTATCGAATTAAAACCGAGTCCAAATGACGAATCGTTAAAGCAATCGAACGGTCGATGCATGGATATTGGAATTGCACGATATTATATTGCAACCCGATCCCGGGCGAAATCCATCCGAGTAATAATTTTAAATATTTCAATAATAAATGCATTAGCAGTGGTCGGCTGTAACATACAGAGAGAATGAACAATATCCGTGTGTACCTACGTACGTACAGGTACTGGAGCATGGGAGAGAAATAGAGAGGAAATGAGGGACAGAGGGAGAGAGAGAGAGAGAAGAATTTAGTGAGAGAGTTTCACTTTGATGTTCAGGAAATAGCAGCCGCAGCTGCTATTTCGTGAATTCCCTTAACCCGTGCAGCTCCAGTCGGCTACTGATACTCGGGCACGGGTACTGATACCGGCGCTGTTACAGTTACCGTACCATTACAGCTACTCGAGCTCGTTGATGTTACGCGCCGTAGTTACTCGGAGCATCAGTTTTGTGCACCAAAGTTTCATATTTAACCAACCAGTAGGTGAGGATGCAAGGGCGAGGGCGAAGGCAAGGGCGAGGGCGATGGTTATCCGAAAACTTTCTCAAGTATTTTACTACGTAGGGTTAACCGCGGAGGTTAATCGAAAAGGATTGTACCATTCGCATTATATCCACTTACAGCTAAAACGGGAAATCAAACTTTACTCGCTCTCGCGTTATTGTCTTCGTTCCAAACTATATTAAACTTTTCAAATTTGATATTTCATTAGTTCACAAAGTTGATATTAATTCCTGCCGAGTGCCAGAGAAATCGTCCTTGCGTCTAGCGAGAACGTGCTTTATTGCAGCCTCAGACAAAGGCGTTGACACGCTCGGGTTGCGGAATATATGATGATATAGGAAAAGGAAAAACTGTTTTTGTAAAAAGAAACTTTTATTAAAATGTATTGAGGAGGGAGAAATAGTTTTGATACCGGCTGCATTAAATCACTGGGTAGGAAGAACATGGAAATGAGACAAAATGAATTTTCAGGATTTCACCCTAAAAAAACTGAGACAAAAAAATTGTCCAAAAACGAGCTTTTATTAAAATCGCCTAGAATGGGAAAAAACATTTTGATACCGCCAGCTTTAAATTACTGTCTTGGTGGAATGTGGAAATGAGGCAAAATGAATTTTCAACATTTCACCCTAAAAGACTGAAAGGAAGCATTTTTCCAAAAAGACGCTTATATTAAAATACACTAAAATGAAAATAAATCATTTTAATGCCGACTACCTTGAATTATTGTCTTGGGAGGATTTCCTCATATATAACCAAAAGTGTGAGAGCCTGAGGACAAAATATTGGAACTCATTTTTTGTCTAAATATTTACAATTCTTTATATACTTTTATAAATTAGTCTTTTTTTATGGAAAGTTTGGAGTATTTTAATAAATTCATATTAATAAATTTATATTTATTGTTTAATTTCCTAAAACGTGGTAATGGATTAAAATAGATATTCAAGATTTTACCACAAAAATTAATTGACTATAGCGCATTAATAAATGGGAATAAATAACACTTTTATCCAGGAAAACCACTTGACTAGAAATACGATATAACGGAAATTTTGAAGGACCTGAAAGTATTACTTTACAAATGTACCTATCAGGTTGTTCAAATGGAAATTTGCGATTCCAAAATTATTCGTGATACCCGTTCCAAACTTCATGGATTTATAACGAGGCATATGGAGCGAGAAAGAGAGAAAGGGAAGTAGCAATTTCGAATTTGGGACAAATTGCAGGAAATAGTTGGTAAATTTAGAGCAAACGTTATTACATTAGTAATTTCTTTTAATGACTTGCATTACCGCATACTTGTTAATTGATAGGACGTGGGCTTAACGGATGCAAGGATTATTTAAATTTTCATCGTAATACTGGAGAATATTTATTAATGCGATAAAAGAATTTTTTATTAAAAATCTGTTGGATATTACGAAGGTGAATTAGCAATTTATTGCATTATGTAAAAGGGTTCTCTTGTGTATTAAAAATAATTGCAGGAGCGATCGCCTCCACCTGTAATTGAAATTTGCTCGCAGCAATAAAATTTCCATTGAAACCGATTAAAATTTTACTCGCAGTTAAATTTTGATTCCTCCCCCTCCCCATCTCGTGGTTTTCAATACCACGTATCATTTTTTCAGCCATTACGCGTCTTCCTGCTACGTTTTGACAGTTATCCAAATTTTTAGAGCACCGAGCTGTGGAACATTTGTGTTACAAAGTGTCCATAAATTCATCCACTTTTAGTGGAAATCTATCGCATATAAAATGAAAGAGTTTATATACAAGAATGAACACCTGCTGCAAAGCAAATGATTTTTGACGTAAAATATCGCTTATTACACGGACAATTTTATCCATTGAAATTTTCATCGACGTTGACACTTGTGATGAAAGAGGCGGTACCTCTTATATTGTATTAAAAAATTGCTGACTAATTGTTAAACATTTTAAGGGTTCTCACAAAGAGATTCGTTTTGCAACTTTCAGGGGAAAAAGGTCATTGTAATTAATACGGCAGTAATTCTTTTTATACTGCTGGATTTTCGCTTTTTCACAAAAACAGAGTTAACAAATTCTGCAATAACTGTAGTTCCGAAAAAAAAAATATGGTACGAGATATTTTCACGTGGATATCGGAATTCTTTCGTATCATACAATTTTTTGTCAAAAAATCGACTTTTTTTTGTTATCGTACAGCAAAATCGCGAATACAAATTGAAAGTGGATTCCGGTTGAAGAGTCAGAGCTTCAAACATGAGTGAGCGATGACCGGAATTACAGCGTATTATTTGATATTTTTTAGAAACTAATTTAGTCGGTGTTTTTATTAGAGTTCTTGTTAATTATCTTCTTTTGAAATAAATTTTTAAAATTACTAATTTTAAAAAATAAGATTAATTACTACCAAAATATTCGAACATTTTTTTAAATCTTGATTATATGGAATTCTATTACTCTGTTTTTAATTTTTTTACAGAAATTTTCAGCAATTTTCCCAAGTTTCTCGAAAATCTAACGATTGTCTGTTCTGAAATTTCTACGCATTAAATTTCTAATTATTAAATGTCTACGGGATTAAAATTGATAAATATGGTGTAAAACTTTTCAGAATTTCAAACGTGGAGCTGACGTTGGGGAAAACTTTCATAATTTTTCTTCTGCCCACGGGAATAAACATAAACAAGGCTAAGGGTAAATTTTGTTAATTGGATGAAATAAACGTTGTCCCAATTTTGACGGAAAGGGTAACCTTGTTTCACATTGATGTAAAGCGCTTTGAAGGGCATGACAAGCATCAGCCGTGTAACATAATGTTGTGCTTGTCACAAGCACTGACATGAACAGATCCCCTTTTGAATTTCCTCTAATATGCTTTAAGCAAAATAAACAATCGTTAATAATAAAAATGATAATTTAGTAAAACATGAAGGTCATTTATTTCAATTCTTTAAGGTGACATGAAAAGTGAACTTTTTTCGGCTTTTTACAACCGTACTCACCCGAGTGTCAGAGTCGAGGAATAGAATTTTAGAGACAAACTGCTCCCAAAGGAGAGATTATTCATATGCGAATATTGAAAAAAAAAATTAATTTGTTTGCCTTACGTTTCTTTAAAATACCAAATGTGCTGTAAAAATTTTCTTTTAGTAAATTTCCAAGTATTGCTTTTTTTCAAATTTTAATATTCGAATTAATTCAAATTTTAGTCTCCTCTTTTTGGATGAATATGTTCTTGAAGTACAAAAGTGATAAATAAAGAAAGTGATAAAAAAAGAAATAGAAAAACACGAGAAGTGCAATTTGAATACTCGCCATGTTTGTTTCAATTTAATTCTGTAGCATAAAAAATCATCTCTCGAGGAAATCGCGGCAGACAAAATCGAAATACTCGGACTTTTGCAAAACTTCAAAGTAGATTTTATTTTTCAAAATATGCGAATGAAAGTAAGAGTCGTACGAATTCGTTTGCCTTTGGGGTATTTTGCCTGGTAACTGAAATCTTAGATTTTTCCACCCCGAGAGATTTACCCGAAACATTTCTTAAAGAACTACGTTTGGGTTTAGAGTTGCAAATTTGTGTCCCGATGTTCCAGCGACTTAGGAGCGAAATTGAATTTCGAAACAAAGGGAAATAGCGGTAGCAGAAAAGTATCCCGAGGGTCTTCCACAAAGTAAATTCAATATTTACTTCCATTCTGAAAATTGGGTGACGTCTTCAAGCAAACTTGATGCGTACAAATTTTCGGAGAAAATTGGCACATTAAATCGTCTTCCTCGGAAAAATTGCGAATTAAGATTCGCGAAAGTTCTTAAAAAATTCATAAACGTATCTCCGAGTTTCCCGCATTTGGGGCACCCGCTAAACCGTCTGATGCGTATCTAGTGTATATTTCGTAACAAGTTTTCGGGAATAGTTTTGCACCAGGCAACACTTTTCAACTTTTGTAAATGGACCGTCTCTTTCACAGTTAAGTGCCCTTGCTTGCCACGGCATACATATGCAACGAGTGTGAGAGAGAAAGAGAGAGTGGGAGCACTTTGCTTATAAGAGCCTCTTGGATATGGAGTATACACGCTCCCCTTAAGAATATTTTTCTCTCCTGTTTTTTTTGTTCTTTTTTGTAATATCGATGCGCTGGGTTTTTATCACCCATTGATTTTATCTCGTACATGGGAAGAAATTAATCATAACTTCCAATTTTATCTATTAAAGCGAATCCTGTCGATTTTCAAATCTCTCTAGTATGAATAATTACCTATCGAATAGACGTAGATTAAAAAATAGTGGTTATTAAAATGTAAATTATTCAAATATTCAGCAAAAATATCTAGCTTCTAATATTGGTATCGTAAAATACGAAGATTTAGGAAAAATTAAAAGCAAAATTTATATAGATTCAAGAAATTGTATAGCGT
Organism: Gasteruption jaculator; assembly: GCA_949825005.1. Lineage (NCBI taxonomy): Eukaryota > Metazoa > Arthropoda > Insecta > Hymenoptera > Gasteruptiidae > Gasteruption > Gasteruption jaculator. The sequence continues at coordinate 13,688,436 of OX463765.1, read as the reverse complement.
TAGAAAAAATAATCATAATTATCAAATTTGTGTATTAAAGAAATTCGTTTCCTTAAAAATCTTTAATTTTGGGTTGATATGGACAGTCACTTTTTTCGTTCAAAATATTTCTATTGAAAATAATTATCCACCAAAGAAATACATATGTTTATTAAAAATTAACGTTTTTTATTAAAACGTACCTTTCGTAGGTAATAAAAAAATTGTATTTGGGTCCCATAATGAATACCGCAAAATGCATGGGGGTTGGAGAAAATTAGAAGCGGGATTGATACACATACAAAAAATTGTGAAGTGCTAGAAGTACTAATTGTGATTAACAAACTGGCAAATATTTATATTGTACAGAATTAATACTTAAGAAACGTAACTCATTAATCTTTAAAAAATTGTATTAAGTTTCTAAAAATGATGTCGAACGATGTAGAACTTTGAGGAAGAATTGGGAACGAGATTTACATTTTAAAAAGCGCAAAAACGTGAAACGCCAGTTACAATTTGTGTAATTCATTCATTCTTTGTTACTCTCCGAGGTACCGACGCAAAAAAAACGTATCACGCGGAGAAAAAGAAACATCGTAAAATAGCGCTATATCTTCCTTGTTTCTTCCTTCTTTCTACAACTGTTACAAATGCTATTAGAGTCTCATTCAATTTTCACAAGGCAGAAGAGCACTGGCAGTCAAGACAATGATACATTAACGAAGCATACCTTAGTAGCGAGTATAGTTCTAGACATGCTTTAAGACATTAAAGAATACAAAGGACTTTCAACCGACCTATCTGTACGTACTGATTCCTTTTTTTCCATTGAAATATATCGAGTGGAGTAAATTCAACTTAGAAAATTGCTTACTAAAAAAAATTCATCGGGTGTCTACCAATAACAGGGTTTCAACGGAATTCTTAATGATCGAGGAACGATGGAGCTTATTTATAAACGTCGCTTTTGTACAAGTTTGCGCCTTTGAACCGCTATTTCTTTAGCGGCAAACATGTAAAGTCATAATACTTCACGGTTGAATTGAAACTTCAACACTTGCTTTCCTCCAATCGCTTTTCGTTTTAATCCGCGAGTATATTATTAAATAATAATATTCCGAGGAAAAGGAAAAAGGGACGAAAAATATTTCCCTTTTCTAGCAACCAATTTTGTCATTATTAAATTAAACGGGTAAAGGTTAAAAATCAAGACGAAACAATTTTTTATCACAACATTGTTCAGCTTATTTCACATTTTCTGCTGACAGGAATCGTTGTCAAACCATGCGATTTAATTAAAATTCGGGAGTCACCAATTTTTCAATTTGGTCATTACAACGAATTTCTGCATATGAAGAAAACGAAAATGCTTAAGTGCCAAAACTAAAGTTGCATGGGATGTAGCCTCGGCACATCCCCCTTTCGCGGGCAGCTTCTACCATGGCTGTTCATAGTTACGAGGGTAATAATGTGGCTAATTTGAACTAGTAAATCTCTAAGAACCTAAGTCCCACGTTTTATAACAGTTGTTAGTGTTGTTGTACTTTACACCTCGTGAAAAAGGAGATAAAGAAAAAGTAGCAGAGCGATGAGGGAGAACTTCAGCTCCGTGTTTATACTTGTTACTCGGCTTGCTTGCTTTTATAGTATAGTCGGAAAACACTGCAGAATGTCAAGAAGCATCTTCTCGTTCTTTTATGATTGGCGTACACATCCACCATATTTACACTATATGTATACAAAGAGTGGATAAAAAAAACCGTTATAATACCACCTATGCATTTTTAAGCACGATGTACACGAAAATTTCTTGGGAACAGAATAATGCACTCTCCTGGAAGCGAAAATTACCGAGGAGTACATCCATACGCCCGGGTATTGAAAATCGATTCAGAGTAGTTCCACTTACAATGTCATGCAGGTATCATTTCAAATCAACTGTTGCCGCAATTTCTAGCTCGAAAGGCGGAATTCCTGTTTAAAAATTTGCTAGTTCTCATGCGTTGAAATTTGCTCAATGCCACTTTACAAATTTCTTCGAAACTTCATGTCAACGTTAGATTTCGTGAATTAAATTTTCAATTCCCTTTTTGGACGAACCTATTTGTTGAAATTTTCTTGAATTGTCACATTATTTATATTTGAAACTCGTAGAATCCAAATACTATGTACTCATTGTGGATTTTATATACAACATTATATTTATTACATGACATTTTATTATTACTATTGCTATTATTACTATATATATATATGAGACGGTACATCGTTGGCTGAAATCGATTAGTAGTTACATAAGATTCTTGCCCAAAATTTCTGCTGACAAAATTTTTGGGAGTTTGATAATTTCCATGTAAACTGAAAAAAGAGACTAAACATTTGTCTGCATAATCCCTGCCGCGAAATTACCCCTTTCGTAACCACATTAAATTCCGTGGAATTTCACCTTATTCATATTCTAGCCTCAGTTGGTAACGCAAAATTCAAAGGTGTGGCAACTAATTAAAAGGGCTATATATAATTGTTTCGTAAGACTATAGAAGTCGTTGCTATGGCGATTATGGCTGCTCATGATGAGCTTGAGACTACTGGCTTATCAACACGATGACCCGGCTTAAGTTACCCGGTACCCGTGTAAGCTTGCGGGTTTGGTCCGTTATGTACATTCCAGCCATATACATATTTTGTATACACACTTGGTATTTGTTACTCTTCCGAGGCTAGCGAGTGCATATATGTGCATTCGTCTCTCGTTTGGAAACAACAAAGAGAACAAGCTAGTTAAATGGACGGCGCTCATTATGTGTAAGTATGAAATACATCGCAGACTGTCCAAAGCCTTGGCACACTTGGCCCCCTTTTCTCCTTTTACAGCTTTTTCTTCTCGTAATGTCCCTTTCCACCGCTGTCTTGAGTGTACCTTTACCTTTCCGCTGCCGTTATTGTAACGAGCTGGAGAAGAAGAAGAAGTGTGTACACCCATCCACTCGGAAGCAGCTACCAGCATTTTCAGTGCAGCGGGGTCGCCTTGCAAACTCGATACTTCCCGAAGTGACTTCTTCGGCTTCGGGCACTGTACTTTTCCGAGACTTAATTGGAATTGCAAATGACTCCCGAGATCACTTCCAAATGATAACCGATTGTCCGCCGTACCCGAAATAGATGCGGATGCAAATACTTACAAATTGGGGAATTAAGTGTGGAGTTTGGATTTCGCTCCTTTAATACTGGAATAGTTGTGGCGCGACGTTTGCGAGGGTTCGTTGCATCCAGCAACTTCGATGAAATTAGCCATCGCCCCGGGGAACCCGCTGTGTACGGCGTTTCGTGCCCCCGGGATTAATTACCATCTCGCTAAGCGCTATTAACTTGCAACTGCCTCAAAAGCAGGCCGAGCTTTCGCACGAGTTGCACCGTGCAAGACATCGGAGCTACCGTGGAGTTATCCTGTCCACGCTGGAGATGGGGAGAAGAGTCGGAGCCAATAAGAGGAGCCAGGGCATTGAGCTTGAAAAGCAATTATTCCAAAGCAAATGTTTTTCTGGGCAAAGAAGAGCCACAAACCCTAAGTGGACGCTCCGACAAAATTACACGAGTGGGTGTTTGAGGTCAGCAGCGATATCAACTCTATGCGGGGTACTTTTCTTCAGGGAAAATTCGAGTTTTTTTTACACTATAATCTGAAAATTTCTTCAACTTGATCCGATGAGTAGTTTTGACATGGAACCAAAGACTCAAAACATAAACTTTCAGTCATTTCCTCTACATTCCCATTTTTATCAATATTCGAGCCACTTCTTCGAAATTGGGTCGACAATTAAGGGGCGAGGGATCGGTGAACCCCTTCTGTCGTTCCCACATGTTGGCATTCGACGCATCGTTACGCGCGATCTTCTGGAGATGCGAATACGAGGAAAAATGGGAGGGACGCGACAGATGAGATATATAGTGTGCCAAAGTAATAAATAAAAGAGAGGATTATCGTGGTAGCTAAGCCCCCCGTACCTTGGCAAGCATTAAGTGCACTCTTTTCCTTACGGTAAAAGCAGCACCAGCAACAGTGGTAGGAGTGGAGGTAATAGTAGTAACAGCAGCTAGCCAGCCAGCCAGGGGCTTCTTTTCTTATCTTTAGTTCTTTCCTTCTGAAAGAAAGTTTCGACGGAGAAGGAAGAAAAGGAAAGCTTGCCGAAAGCGGCCAATTCTCTCTTGAACACCGAGAGGAAATTTCGCCCACACCCGAGGAACCCCACAGCACAATCCAATGGCTCTTCATCTGATTCTCCAGCGGGATAAGCTCAATTACCTACCGTTTCTCTCCCGCTCTCTTGCCAAATACTTTTTTGTCTCTCCAAACAATGATTTTTGCTCCGTTCCCTTGTAATAACACTGCATCGAAATACAGTTTACGTTTGTAATTGAATTTACGACGAATCCGACGACAATTGTACCTGAGCGAATTAGAAAGCGCTCGGGACTGAAAAAAATGAAAGGAGATTTGTTGGGAAACATCGTTTTCAAGTAACACGTACGCAGTCACATCCCCTCCCCATACCCGGGTGCAATTGGTAGCCACTCGAATGTAATCGCGGATAGAGGCGGATAACTATTACGATTACTGCTGCTGCTGCTGCTGCTACTGCTTCAACTAGAATCAATTGAAGCAGTTTGAGCGACTTCCAATTTCCGGCTTTTGTCGAGCTTTCAAGTACCCTTTTCCGTTAGACTGAAGAGCATATAAACAGGCAAATGTAGAACCCAGTTAATTTCAAAGTACCATTTTCCATTAGGTCACATATTTACACGTTTCCTCGATTTCGTGTATTTGCGATTCTTAGAAACGTCAACCTATGAGTTTGCAAGTTTTGAAGGAACCCCGAAATTTCAAACGTGTCGTGTACGTGAAAATAATTTAATATCAAGTAATTTTATCGATAGCTGCTAATTTTATCTTATTTTGGGGCAAAGGTTGTCAGCTATAATTTTCACTTTTCAAATGTTTGATTTTCCGAATTCGAATTTTCTTGCCATTGATTTTTTGAATAAGTTTTCTTACTTCACATTTCAATTCACATTGCAGTTAATTATATATTTATTACCTTCCTTTGAGAACAATGTTTTATTAGTAAACAAAAAACAATTTTGGTTTTTCTAAATGTTCAAAATTTTTGCCAAAGGGAGAAAACATACAACATACAGCGAAATTCGAATTCGCATCTGCAATATTTGACCAGTGTGCTCGAATTTTGTAATTTGGGAGGGTCTGGAGACACAAATTCGTGAAAAAACGGAGCAAAGGGAGAGTTACCATTATCACTCCATGAAAAAATAGGCAATTAGTTCTACCGTGTCAAAACATTTTGGGTTTCAGTACAGGAATACTATTCGTAGGGGTTGTGAAAATTAAGCCAGGTCTTGAGCAAATATTGTTCCGTTTTCGAACACCCCGCAAGAATAGCATTCCGGGGAAAGTCGGACGCGAACTTCGAGGTGGGTACGACCCTCGGTGCCGAACTTTACCTCGAACTTTTCCGTACTTTCACTTCTTCTGCGATACATTCAACCGCTTTCTTTCACCCTCGCGAGACTGCAGCAGCCATTTCGCAGTCGATGCACCGAATGACCCATTTACGCTAATTATCGGAGAAACGACGGGAAATGGGAAAACCCCGAGGATTGCAGGGAAGAGCGTTTTTCGTGCCATAAGTTCTCGCTGCACCGGGGAATAAGCTGGTATCAAAAACGTGCAGCAACGTGTTATTTACGTGCAAGATGCAGCTTCTTTAACGCTTCTGAGCTCAGTAGCGTGAATATCGCAGAAGCATCTCTCTTGCGATCGACAGGCCGATGAAGGAGCGCTGGAGAAATATTTTCTCAAATTACTTTCCGCTCTATTTTTCGCTCCGCTTTGAACTGCAAGATATGCACTCTGCGCCTCTTTCTTCTCCCTTTGCTACCTTGTAATAACTGGTTACGCAAAAGACGAGTTCCGCAAGGGTAGTTATATTGTCGCGGTGACAGTCACACATGCGAGTGGCATGCATAATGGAGTTGAAATGAATTTGCCACTTCCTTCTACTACATTTTACACTTGGAAGTGTAAAATGTCCCTCCCCGTCCTTCTTTTTAGCCTCTCTCTTTATTCTCTTTCGCTATTCCTGTCTTTCTTACTCGCTTTTAGTATTCCTATGAAACCCCAGTTGCTTACGTCGACGCCTCCTTTTCTACTTTAGCTTTGCGTTAAATTATGCAAGAAATAAACAGCACTCTACTTCCTCGTATTTCCATATATTCCTCTCCGTTCCTTCCTTCCTTCCTTCCTTTACCGAAAAACGTACACTTAAAATACTACTACACTGCTGCTAGACCCAGCCACCACCTCCTTTCCTACAACCCGGTATGATTAAACTCGCTGCTGCAGGTGGTTTAGACTTTTCGAATGTGTTTCTTACTTTTACCCACTCGGAAATACTGATTTTCCACCATTTGTTTATACACCTTTCGTGTACTTTATGTTTACACCTTAAGCTAAATAAATACTCCCACGTTGATTAATTTTCCTTTAGCTGCGACAGGTACAAGGCTCTTATTAATGGCCTCCAAGTGCACTTTTCATTTTCATTCAAGAAATTCGTAACATCATGAAAAATACAGCTTGGCTGTTAATGGCAGTGTATCTTATGCGGAGTTGCTGTTCGATTGATTCATCAATTACAATAACAAAGTGATTCGATTACATTGAAATTCAAAATTGCAATTCATGTACAATTATAAAGTATAATTTGATTGATTCAGAGTTTTGAAGTGAATGGTAATCGAATGGAGACGTGACAACTGGTAGAAGAAAATTACGTAAAATTGATACAAGTATTGTTAAATATGAATGCGCTCAGATGTTATTCGAAATATTTGTACGTGAACAAATTTTCTTTTGTTACATTTTTTACGAAATTAGACTATATTACACATCACGTTAAATTGCGTGTACAATATGAAAAATGTAAGAGAAATAAAAATGACAGCAATAACGCGACACAAAACGTTTACAAAATGGTAAATATTCATTTAAATATTAATATAACCAAATAATAATAACCCAATAAATAAATTTCATTTGTTGTAAATTCTGACCTGCATTGGAAGTCAGGCAAATTCACTTTAATTACAATGCAATCCACTGATACCCATTATTACAGTAATTGGTGTTTGAATCCATTGAAAAGTTCCAATTGTGTAATTCGACTACACATTGTAATTCAATTACTATGTAACTGAAATACAATCTAGTTAAATGATTTAATTGAGTCGTGCTTGGAATTGAAGGATGGGTAAATTTTATTAAATTCGGCGAAGGAATAAAAGAAAATATTAAAATCTCAAAATTTACACCTAGCCAGATGATAAAATATGGGATACCGAAGTAAGCTGAAAATTTGGATTTTTCTTCGACAGTAAATTTCTAAAGATTGCTGTTGTTGCACAAATATGAGAAACTTGCAAGGAGAGAAGAAGTTTAATTAGTCACGGGGAAACTCTTGCCAAAGCGAGGATTTTTAATAATCAAGAGTACAAAAGATAGTGGTGTGAACTAGTTTTTTCTTTTTAGAAAAAAAGTGTGTTCCCTCCCATATTGAAAATTAACGAGCTACATAGAAAAAAAAAAGATGAAGAGAATACTTGAGACCGTAGGCTGAAAAATAATCAGTAACCCGGAAGGCTCGATAGAGTGTAAAATGCTCACGCTGCTTTCGTCCAAAGAAGGGTGATTTGCTGATAAGAGCTTCTTCAGAGAGATAGAAAAGAAGAGAAAAAAAAGGAGGTGGAAACAGAAAAGAAGCGAGGTTTCTCATATATCTATATATAGATTTTTGCTTCTTCAGACTAGAGGAGCATTCATGGTACAACAATAGTGGTGCTATCCTGAAGAAAAAGGAGGATTTCAAAAGAAGGAAAAAAAAATGATAAAGACGGTCCAGGTAAGCTAAGTCGTGCGCTATCATCGGAAAGGGTGCTTCGCAAGGTTTCGAGCATCTCGGGGTGAAACAAGACGCGAGACGCGTTATCTGTCACGGATGGTGTTAAATCAGTTGGCAGTTTAGGTCGAAATGGAAAGTTCATCGCGTTCGAAAACGTCGTGCGCAGCGGCACAAAAGAAGTCGATGCAATTTGCTGAGTAGCTTGCACACGAACGATAAGGGGAGAAAATTGATATCGTCGGAACTGCGCTGCAAGTCATTACCGTATAATAAAGTTCGCCTGCGTGATAAGAACGAGGCGAAACCAACATACGCGCAAAAAAAAACCGAACGATACCACAGTGCATCCCCAGTGGACGGGAATATAATATCTTAAGATGCACCAAAGGTTGCACGATACACGGATGACCTCTTAAACGGTCATTAGCCACTCTACATTTAATAAACCTTTCTGGGTCGTCGGCCATCCTATTTCTGTACATTTATACTCGCTCGATCAGCGGCTAATGCCAATCTTCGAGAATAGCGCGAACCGATTAGTCAAGAGACGCCGGTATACGAATTATTGAATGGAGCTTTTTATGGACGTTTTTCTTTCCTATCAAAATTGATAAAGTGAATAGGAAACAAAGGTCCTAGATCAGCTTGGTTTAATCGTGGTCAGCCACGGAAGCTGAACGAGAATCTGCTCTCTGTGTGGCACGAATTTTTTTTCTTTTTGGTGGATAGATGCTTATCCGTCACAGTTTTACTCTGTAACGCGGCTCGAATTACCAAGGTTGCATGAAATTGGTGTTTCTCTCCTGAAAATTGGTGGTAATGTTATTGTATTATAATTTCGCGAGCCTGCTAGACCGGAGTGTGTAGCTTTCAAGGTATCGGTAGGTTGATCTTAATGGACCCTAATGTTCCGAATTTCCTATAATACAAAACACGAATGTAGAAAATCTGAAAAAAAGTACACGAATTGCGTAATTAAATAATGATAAATGAAGTTAAAATTACTAGAAATATATATTTTTAACTGTTAGAATTACTATATATTTTTTTAGTGGATGAAAAATTTTGATTTTGTCATATTGAGGGCATCGCTTTAAATGGAGTTACAAATTTGTATATGTTTTTATTTATTGAACGTCGTGGAAGCGTGTTTTTATATAAATTGATATACTTATATACTTCCTTATCAACGTCTTTCAAAGTTCTAAGATTAAGCGATTTTTTTGAACTTTCATGATTCAGGTTAGTAGGAATGAAAAATATTAATTAATCATTCATTATATGTTTTAATTCCTTCTATTAGTAAGAATCTAGAGCGATCAGGCATTAGCTCAGGATTCGTTTTTGCACCGTGACACTGTTCCCAGTTGATAATCAGATTATGCAAACGCGTGGTTGCAGTTTTGGGACAAAAAAGTAATTGCAATTGGCACAGATGTTCGTTTCCCGTTTCACGGGTTCTCAAATTTCGCACCTGTAGGATCGAGACTGGGTGTTCAAATTTGCAAAAACCCCGATTCGAAATTTTTAGTGACTGGGAAATTCAAAAATCCGAATATTTATGGGAAAAGTAGAAATACGAGGAAATAAATAATCTTGATTTTTGGTATCACTGTTGCGCACTCATATTTATTATTACGTTAATTTAAATTAATAATTTAAAATACTATCCAACTCTCCTCCGTGACTTTCCACCTCTATTAATAAACAACAATTCGGAGTAATGAAAATTAAGTTTTAATATTGAATATATAATAGGAATAATTTATAAATGATAATACAATATAAATTATTTTATGTTATTCTACTTCTACGTGACCTGATATGATTTTATAATATTCTGAACTGAAATTTTAAATGCAATTTCAGATGCTTAGATCAATATTATCTGTTCTACTGTTTTCCTATCGTTCATTCACTCTCCATTTGCATTTTCTCATTACCAAAATTTAATCGGTTATTTTACATTACACCGAAAAATTGTTTATGTAATAGAATTTTTTATATTACATTTATATTAATGTGACTTTTGCCGAAATTATTCATCACTTTATTGAACTCCTTACATTAAAATCGTGAAAACGCATTCAGGTGCTGACCGAGTGCAGATGCACTCAATTAGCGTTTTTCAGCGCTAATGTTGAAATAAAGCTCGGGAGGAAGTGGATTTTTTTGGAATGCTTGAAAAACATTATATTCACACTCCAGTCTCTCATTCTTTCGCCTACACCTGATATCAAACATGCTGACCGTCGTTTTGCTGTTGGCAGAATGATCATCATCTCGAGCTAAATGGATGGATGGATGGGTTGAACCTATGCGCTTCGCTAGGTAAATGCCCAGTAGGATACCTCGTTTATCAAACATGATGAACACGTTAAATCTGTGCAAATATATGCAAGTACTAGCTAAAGCCTCTTACCTTCTATCTTGCATTTGTTGCTTTGGTATTCATCTTGTTAAAATTGCACTTTTCGTGACGTGCTAATTGTAAAAGTTTCGGAAGCTTTCTTTCCCTTCCTTTTGCTTCACTTTCTTATCCTTTCTTGAAACTATGAAACTATGCTTTCCTTCTCTTCAACGTCCGGTGAAGTAGTTCAAAGAAACAGCCGGCGACTGTGAAATCGAAATACTACCTCCAGCTGATGGGAATTCATTATTTATAACTAAAAGATATATTTTGAAAGGAACCGATTAACCTGAAAACTACGACCCGTACTGAGAAAAATGTTTCGTTTAAAAATTTATAATACTACAAAATTAAAATATATAAAAGTACAAAAATTATTGAAATTCGAAATTGAAGTTGCATCGCCATTAAAGGGACGTTTAGGGCTCCACGAAAAAGGAAAACACTTAATTTTTGCAATTTGTGACTGCGTATCTATAATTTAGCAGTCTCCTCCAAGACGATAGAAATCTGATTTGCTAAAGAATGGAAAAAGAAACAAGGTTTATACTCTCAGGAGAGAGAAGGAGGCAGAAAGGAGACTTGTAAGTCAATCCCTTAATCGATAGGTAAGACGCGAAGGGAATTTCCAAACGAAGATTGAAAAAGACTGAGGGAGGTACTTTTGCCGGACGTGAAAGCAAGTTTCTTCCCCTATTTCTTTGCTTTTCGCTTTAACACTGATAAATTCAAGAGAGTCTTCTTCTGGTACTGATCTAGTTCCGGTCGTTCGTTTGATTGAAAGGACACTGACTTTAACTCTATTTTACTTCTCTTTTATTCATACACACCTTTTTGTCATCCTGTAAATAAGATTCAGGTTCTTAACAAATTCGACATCGATCTCCGGCTTTTAAAATAGACGAATCAGGATGTAACAAATTAAATTAGTACCTGTGTCCTATAATAACGGCAGCGAGTGAATATTTAAACCGGTTAACATTTCGGGCGATAAATAATATGCTGACGAAGATACTCAATTTATTTGAATCCCACGTTCGCGGTGTCCTGATTTCCGTAAACCATGGATTTGCATGAACTTTAATGATCACGGTGGCAGTGGTACAGAAAACTGCCAAGTTGGCGGAAGGGAAAGGGGTTGCAATTTTCGCCATCTTATTTTTGTTTTCTTTCCTTCCTGTGTCCAAACCAAATCCACCCTTACCCTTTCGCAACCGTGGCGTTTGTGGGATTCGAACTTCGAACATCAGAGCCGGTACATTAGCATGCCTGACCACCAGACCAACCTAAATTTCCTTATTGACCCGTTAAGTGAAACTTCAAAATTGCTTGCGAGTTTTGTCTCTTTCAAAATAGCCGCAATTCTGTCGAATGGACGATGAAGAGAGACAGAGAGAGAGAGAGAGAGGGGGGGGATAAAGGATATCACGAAAAGGACATTTTTGGCAAAAGTAAAAATTGATAAAAAGGAAAGCATTCATTTATTTTCAGAAGTGATTCATAGAAGCATTTGGCAAAAAAATACGAGGCACAAAGAAAGGTGAAATTGAGACACATGTGTATGCATTTCCAGGAAGGGTTCTACATGCACAGAAATTTTTATTACAGCGATAAATTCATCAAAGTACCGATGAAAACAGACGTCGCACAAATCGATTTCCACGGAAATGAAGTACAAATAAATCTCCTAGTGCTTTTAATACATCCGCTATTGGAGAGATTCATATCATAGATGTAAATGTGTCCTCTTATTTTTATTTTTCTCCCAATTCTCCTTTTTTGTTGTTGTTTATCGGCAGTCATCGAAAATTCCGGTTATTGCTCGTAAATTCGCGCACTGTATAACCTATGTACCATTTCCAGCGGCAATTATTCAATAATTCTTCTTCCCGATAAATTTCCAAAGTTTTTCATCAAATCATCAGATTAATGCCATACCCATTTCGATCACTGCCGCGCCGATAATAATCGCTCCGAAAAAATTTTCAAAGCCTCGCGGTTTTATTCAAACCTTCCGATAAGAATTTTATGGTAATGGCTTTCCTCGTATTATCGTAGATTACAATTTTTATTTATTGTACGTCCTGCGTTTTCACCATTCGGGTTAATGACAACGAAAAAACATTGCTAATTAATTATTTCTTATCTGTTTCAATTCCCCTTATTAGAAGGGATCCAGAACGGTCTGACATTAGCCTGGCAGATCGGATTATGCAAACGCGCGGTTACAGTTTTGGGGCAAAAAGATAATTGCAATTGGAACAGATGTCCCTCTCCTATTCCGCGAATTCTAAAATTTCGCACCTGTAGAATTAAGACTTGGGTGTAAAATCTGCAAAATCCTCGATTCGGATTATTTTGTGACTGGAAAATTAAAAAATTCGAAAATTTGTGGGAAAAGTGGTAACGAATAATCTCGATTTTTACAAAATCTGTTTTCTATATGATTGAATAGTTTTTAAAAGGTTTTATATTATTTTCGTACACTCGTTCGTTGTTACGTTAATTGAAATGAATAATTTAAATGACTTTATACAAATTTCCACTATGACTTTCCACCTATGTTGAGGAACAACAATTCGAATTTATGAAAATTCAATTTTCATATTAAATAAGAGCAGGAATAATTAATAAACGATAATACATGATCTGTACTAAACCGAAATATACTAAATCGAAATTTTAAAGGCAATTTTAAATGCTTAGATTACTGTTATATGTTCTACTGTTCTCCTATTATTTATTCATTCTCCATTTGCATCTTCTCAATACTAAAGTTTAACCAGTTACCTGTATAGCTGGAAGAGAGGTGAGAGGAGTATCGGAGGATTAAACTAGAAAATTTTACATACTCTAGACTAACTCATACGTCACAATATATCCTTATTAAAATTCCAAATGAAATTTAAGTGATACACCTTGTCCAGAATTTACATATGTTTTCTTAAACATATATATTCAACTCAAGCTTAATTTCCGTTTGCCAATATTATCATCGAATTATACTGTTTTCCGAAAGTTCCAACCATTCCAACTCATTTATCACTAATCTCGTGCAAGTCTACCTACTCCCCTTCAGATTCCTTCTCGCGCAAACCTTTCTCTTCCCCACATTACCAAAAATCCGAATTCCTAATGAATGACATTCGTAACCGCTAATTATTAACTCCCAAAGGCCATTAGCTCTGAATCCAACCCTCCTGCCAATTTCGATTAGACTTATCGACGTCTCTTATCCGTAAAAACAAACTTCTTCGACGTTCCTCTGAATATTTAAACGATGCTTGCCTAGTATCAGCCTTTCAGTTTGGAAACTCCAAAGTATTTCGAAGGGTTCAGAAAAAGCTGAAATTCGCGCGCATTAATGTTGAGTCTATCCGTCCCCTTATTAGACCCTGACAATGCTAATAAGGGTCGACTCCGGACAGAATCGACCCCCTGTATGTCGGCAAGGTGCTTTCACGCAGATTGGCAACGCAAATGGTGGCGTCAGCAGTCCGGGAATAAAGTAAAAGTACACCTCTAAATGCTCGCCTAAGTAGCAATTGTTGCAGCAACCCCTCGATTATTTTGATTTTCTAATCCTAATATTAAATCGTCCCATACAGTTAAAGAAATGTCGAATATTCACTTTCGAAAAGAAGTGAATTGAGCATTGATGATGAACATAATTAATTAAATATTAATTGAATATTAATAATCCTATTATTAATATCTAAACGTTTCTCCATACATTTATTTGTTGAAATATTGAGATAGTTCAGCATCAAAAAGTTACAATTAAATTGTTATTGTATTATTTCAGTATTATAAGATCTGCCGAAAATTTGGTTGAATTAAATTAAGGAATATTTAAAATGTCTATCAATATATCAACGAAATAATGGCTCGTTGTAATAATTTAATACTGAATTTAATTTAACGTAATGATGTGTTCGAAAATAACCCGGTCTAAATTGTACGTCGCATCAGGTGCTAGTATATATAAAAAGTGAAATTAAATGGAGTCTTAATAAATCCAAAACCTGACGTATAAAGGAATCGTTATAAAATAATTGAATTACTTGAAATTGTCAATTCCTTGTGGTGACATTGACTAATTCTTTATAATATATTCAATTAGACATAAATGATGTGTTTGCCATATTTGACTTAGAAGATGGATATTTTAAAAACGAAGTCATTTAGAATTAACCGATCGAATGATCTTTATTTTAAATTACAGTCAGTTGATAAATATTTCATTATTGTTCAACAAAATTTCACTAATTATGGATTTCGACATTTTCCAGACACATTTTTCTTTTACATTTTATATAAATTTTCTTCCTGTTAATTTGATCGTCCTAGTTACATTCTAAGCCAAATCCCATACCAGACGATTGCAAAAGAGCGTTAATTAATAGATGAGTCGAATTGGAGCTGTGTCTCAGCGAAAAGTGACACACAAAATACGCTAAAAGTAGAACAATTGTTTCAAACGAAAGAAGTTAAAATTTATGCAGAATTTGTAATCGAATTTCTTGGATATTAGTACATTTTGTCTGCGGTACAACGGTAGATATAAATCTGGAGAGCGTTTGAAATGCTGGAAAACAAGCCAAATCCGGAATTTGATAGGTTAGAACTCGATTTCGTATCGAGCAAGCCCAGCCAGTCGTGAATTTGTGTCGAGGTGAGAGGAAAAATCGAAGGTAGCGTAATAAGTTATCCGTAAAGTAATGGAAATCTAATTGAAGCTGGGGGTAGCTCACACTTTTGTCATTTGCTCTCTGAACGATTTTCGGGTGCTAATAGTCAGCAGTAATCTGGCGGCAAGCCAAAATACCATTCACTTGAGCAGAAACGGTTAGGTATAATATCGCTTACCGACTCGACGGTTAGGGTGAGCTTTATTCTCTCGCCCTCTCTTCACCTCCCTTTAACCTTTGCAGTAACTTTATCTATCGTTACTGTTAATGCCGGATATCGCTTACATTATATAGGAACAGGATGAATCTCTATTTGCGGGTTTAACGAACGAAATATTCCCGACGTCTCTGTTTTGCGTCAATTATTTAGAAGCTCCTACATCCTTCGTTAACGTTTTCGTCTGACATTTCATTGGTATCGGCGTCATTGATTCCAATTTTTCTCTCTCGTTTCTTCCTATTCCGTCTATTTCTGTTTTTCTACCTTCACCTTTCGGATCAGCTGCCACGAAACTTTCAGGTATTTCGACTATTGAAATTTCGAATACACCGCGAGATATTTCAACTCGAAACGTTGAAATCAAAGCTACATTTTCACTTTATACCAATGATATTTATTATTTTTCCACCGAATTCCCATTTTATCCACTTTCAATATCCGCGGTACTTTTCTTTCCCCTTTTTCTTTCGCCTGTTTCACCCCGGCGCATATAAATCCAAATGAAAGTCTGTCAAGTCGACGAATCAAAGGGAAACTTCAGAAATTTTAAATTAAGTATAAAATCTTGTCGATTTGAAAACCGTACTTTCGATTTTTTTTTTTCTATGGCATCGGGTGAAATAGTTCCAGTAGCTTCCCAAGAAAGTAACATTTCATAAATCTTCCAGCTAAACTCATACTTTCTGCAAGTTTAATTAAAAATTCATACATTCAATTAAAACTCCCGAAGCTACGAATTTTTCAAGAAGACGAAGTTTCCCGGTTCTCGCCAAAACTTGTATTTTCTTTTTCTTGATCCTAGAGGAGCTGCTAATTGCAAATAGTGCAAGTTCTTGTAGCTGATTTGGAAATTTCAAGAATTTCTTTTCGAAAAATTCACAAGTTTGAATTTCGAAAGAGGAATAGAAATATTCCACTGAAATTTCGTTGGATATTATTTATTTCTCATTTTCTATATTTTATCATGATTATTTTGAACGAATTCATGATTGGCACTTTTAGTCCAGTCATACCACTTAATAATTTTATAAATGAAAGTTATTCCAAAAATTGATTTAAATTTTATTACCGTAGTATCTGACTCCAATCGTACGAATCTCATGATTTTCTCTCGAGTATTTGAGAAGTTTGATTTTTTATAAATCAGGCAAATCCAATTTACTACAAGATTCTAATCTCTAATACTTTTAAATGCTTTAAAATCCTCTCAAATAAGTTGTTCTGAGTCAGTCATTTCCAGTAATCTCATTGCCCTCAAATAAATAAAATCTATAAAAAATTTTGTGGATTTTAACATCAGAGCATTCTTTACATTCAAAAATTATTTTTGCTCGAAAAGTTGAAAAATTGGAAAAATTCCAATGTTCAGCATTTGAAAGCCGAAAATTTCCAATACTTCTGTTATTATTCCATTGAAATTGCGCCGCAGACTTTGGACCTATCGCTTTCTGTATTTCACCGTAAGCTTTTTCATCGAGCTCGTGATCAAAACTCATTTTCCCTCGAACGTTACGAATTTGTCAAAGGGAGACGATATAAACCCCCCCGACAAATCCGGTAATATACATATAATATAACGTGCGGTTGACAAAGGTTACGTTATATTTCCTAGTTTCAACTAGAAACGAAAGACAATCCTGCTTAGAGCGGTACAAATACAACCGTATAAGCCTGTCAGGCACGCATGCATGCGTGTCGCTATGTAATAGAACTCGGCACATGTCACAGGAAAATTCTCACTTGAACATTGCTGTCGGGGCTTGGGAAACATTGGACAGAAATCTAAAGGTTGATTATCATTTACCAACATACTCGTGCTGACGTTTGAAGGAAATACAACATCCAACGTTGCGTTCACAAGAAGTCACCCACATTTTAACGAAATATTGCCGCGGAAGAGGAAGTTTCCAACGTTATGCTCACAATCGGTGACACTCTCAAATCGATACCAGTGACTGGAAATTGCATTATTTTTCTTTAATACAGTGTATTAATATTTCGATCAAAGCGTATCTTTTGACACGTTTGCACATTTGGGTACAAATAACCGTGGATATAATTATTACACAACTGTTGTTTTTTCTTGTTTTTAATGGACAATCAGAGAATCAATAACAAATCGTTGACTGTTGTTAATGGAAACTGAAACATGGCAAATTATAATACAGTCATAAAAGTAATGTTATAAATTAAATACATTTTTTACGAATGCGTGGGATTACTTTCATGAGAAATTTCCGCATGCATAATGTATTTGTTACACTCGGGAGCAGATTTTAGTTGCTCCGATACCTCGAAATAATTGAAACACTATTATTATGAGAATAATTATAGTATTAAATAATGTAAAAATAATGAAAAGAAAATAATACAATTTAATATGATAAAATTATTACAACTCAAAAAATTCGCCTTAACGTTAGAATTTTATTATAAATGCTAAGAAATCTTAATAATAAGGGCATATGTATGAATGGTGATAGTAAAAAATTCAATCCAGTTGATACCAGAATCGGAAATGGGCTGATCTTAGATGCAAATTAGGATGCTACAGGCGCACGTTCATCCACTTATGCGCCAACTCAAATATTTCCGAAAATACTGAAGGACGAAATTAGGGAAACGAGGGAAAATTCAAGGAGGGATAAAGAATGTGGCGTAACTGGAAACTTGTTGACCTGAGAGGCCATCGTGTCTCCCGTCCGTCTGGTCTGGCTGCTGCAACGTCATTAGCAAACTTGATATCACGAGACGCGAGGGGTAGCTTTTAAAGTTTTACTACGTTGGCAAGTTCACGTAGTCACGCGTGTATATAAATTTATATATACGACCCTAACTAGAAAGGGAGGGTGAGGAGAATATGACTGCGCATATTGCACATGCACCAGCCGAAGTAAAGTTACGCACAGCTTCATCTAAAAGGTCCTTATTACGAATTTACGCCTCTGTTTCTTTCAAGACTCTCTTTATTTCCCTTCACCCCTAACTTTTTTTTGAAACCACTCGTCTGTAAAAGACGAATCCCACGTTTTATTTCATGAATTCAGCTGCCTGCAATTGTTCGGCCTTCTTTTCAGTCATTCTGCTCCTTCATGTTTCGCAATTTTTACAGAATATACCTAGTAATTAGAATTTCTGCGAAGCGTGAATCTTGAATGTTTCGTGTGGGTTTTTGTAAGGAATTTTGTTGAAAACAAGCGGTTCTGAAATGATGAAATTTCGAAAGAGTATGTCGGTGTTACATTAAATTGAAATTTAACAAATTTACAGGTTCCTAATTTTATATAAAACTAATTTTAGGTGGGACTGTAATCGTTATTATAAAAATAGTTACTCTATCTAGTTTTGTTACTGAACGAATGACAAAATTCTTAAACAATTCTATCCACCACTTGACGCATCGTTAATGCCATTGACTCAATTTTATAACTTTCAACTAGGCTAATGTAGTTAAAATCCAGAGTATTTTTTTCAGTATTATAATAATAATTACGAACATTTTATTAAATTTTTATTATCGACTCAAGGAAGAATCAAAATTCAAAATACGTTTAACTTTTTTTTATAAAATTTCTATAAATTAATTTTCTTTTGTTTCCATTTAATATTGCATTTAAATTTAATTGGAATGAATTTTAGGTACACATTTCAAAGAAAAAACATGTAAGTATTTTCACAAATTGGATTAAGCGTAACGATGATTGTACATGCATGTGTAGATATATATATGTACGCATTCGTTGCATAAAAGAATAACGTTAGCAGTAAAATTAATGTCAGCTGGCGTCGTAATTTTAAAATTCACGACTCTAACTTTTTGCACTTTATGTAATACTAAATATGCAGAATTTCGAAGCCTGGCAGACATACATATGTTTAATCCAAGACACTATTCTGCATTATTAATTATTAATACTAATGAAACAACCCGCTGGTCTGACAGAAGGATTTAATAGGGAACTATAAAGTTATAGAACAACCCCTCTCTTTCTCTATCTACGTATATTTATACACACATATATATTTCAAAGATAAAAAACGTAAGTATTTTCACATATGTGGCATTTTAGACTAAGCGTTACGATAAATGCATATACATGTACACATGTACGTACTCGTTGCATAAAAGAATGACGCTTGCAGTAAAATTAATGTCAGCTAGCGCTGCAATTCTAAAATTCACGACGGTCACTTTACTGTTTTAACACTAAAAGATAACGTATCCCGGGCAGTCCTTTTTTTTTAACCTCGCGTATGCATTTGTATTTATAATGAATCGACGCAAAAAGGGAAACGGAATAAAAAAGATTTGTAGTAGTTTCATGCTGCAACGGTACACCGATGATAAGAGATGTATCTTGTTCGCGTTAGCTGCGGATGCATTCTACCTAGAATAAGATCCGAGGCCCGGACTCAGTCATTAATATTTCCCGATTACTTCGGTGGGACGGTAATGAGAACGTCTTCTGTAACATCCAGGTCAAGATTTCCGTCGAGCGCACATCCCAAGGTCGCGACAAAGTGCATCAATTTCCTGACGACACGTTTCTCGTGACGTCGCGACGTCACATTTCTGTCACGTCACCCACATTTTCCCTCTTAAGTATCATCTTGACGACGGAGACAGCCATTGATGGGCTCCGAGAAGCTAATTGCGGTAAAATCTCTCGCCAACTTTCCGTAATGGTGCATCTCATCACCTGCAATTGTTCCGATTCGCGAACGTCATCGCGAAGAGAGAGTTTACATTTGTTTTAAATAGACGCTAAAGTTGAGAGACGCTAATTACGAGAAGTCACGAAGCTGACAATTGCAATTTTTAACCACCGAGCTGGAGTTTCGCGTCTCTCGCGTCGACCATTCAAGCCTCATTTCCATATTGGGACCCAGCAAATTTTTTACTACCGCACCGAACATGTTTCTTGCACGAGGGATCCCATGCATGAGTTTCTCGCGTGCATTCTTTCCAAAGCAATTTTACTACCCTTTCGTACTGCGATTCGAATCCACGCGCAATGTACGATGAATTCTGATATTCCCTGTAATTAGATTCCCTGGAAATGGCATATAAAGGATTTTCTCGTCAAAAGCTCGCGATGCACCCACTGATTTCATTCTGAGGCAATCGCGAGCGAATCCGTATGTAGCAGCGTGTTATTGACCTTCCACTCCCATACTATTTCTGGAACCAATTCCCGACTCAGCTACGAAATTTTCATTCGGAACAAAATTTCGTTCCAAAATCGTAGTTGGGCTGGTGATACTTGTACCAATCAATATTTTTTCACGAATGCACCAGAACCGAGCGCAGCATCGTCGGGGAATTGTATCCTCCCACCGATCTAGGATCTGATCTAACTTTATTCGCACCAAAACCATTTTCCCTGCAAGGCCTCCGGGTATTACCTCGGTGATAGTTTCGACAATCTTGGTTCCTTGGAATTCCATCTCAAGTTGAATGACTTCCTAAAATGATGATAATGATGACGATGGCGACGATGACGACGGTCGTGTTACAAGAAACAGCGCGTCCTGCTACATTCTTGGAATTAGTTGGCGAAGCATGAAGAGCCGTGAAAGCTACGAGGCACGTACTCGCTGGAGTGGCGGCTAGGTATCCGCTCATTAATGCGTTTGCTTAGTAAATTTTGCGGTCGATATGTAGGTATCGTGTGACTATAGATGCCGGCTGAAAGAAACTTACGACCCTCGCAATGATTTATGCAGGTATATAAGACGGTACTTATCGTTGAGTTAAGAGCCGAGAGTCGAAGTACCCGTGTGATGATATACCGCGGCGCTGGGTCTAAATACTCTTCTATCACTTGAATTTTTACCAAGTATATCGGTTTATCCGGGAGGTTCTTAAGAGCGAAGAGCTCTAGGCGCGATTGTAAAGATGTTCTACACAGGTATAGCCGCTAGCTATTTTCCAAAGCAGCGATAAACTATTTTAGCGTTCGTAAATAGGGGAAAGAGGGTTAGCCCCGGCCAGTGGGTAGCCTCGATCGTTGCAAAAATGTAAAGTTCTCACTATTTTATCATCCTTAGCGCCTGTGAAATGTCTATAGCGCCAAGCATGGCCCAAAATGGGACACCAAATTCTAAGAATCATTCAAAAGTTTTGATTCTCACTACGTAATCAATATTCGAATTCGCGAATTTGCAAATTGGACCGAGAGACAGGGATGAATTTCAACCAGCGATTCTGCAAATTCCGAAAGAGAGAGAATAAAATGGATAAATCTGTTCATTCAAACATTCCCGTCACATCCACGCTCTATTTAAAAGATTATGTTTTCTGAAGCTCACAATCAGACTTTAATATGCAATTTCATCATATTCCATACGATTGGCATTTAGATGTGTGATTTCAAACGTGTCTTGATCGGATAATGATTAAATTCGGTTGATAGAACAAACATTGCTATTGATAGATCTTGATAGGGATCATTCCGGCATGGGCTGTACCTTGAAGTTGGCATGTGCAATTTCTAATTTATACATATAGACACACGCATACGCGCGCGTGCCGTTGAAGTTTGTCGATTAAGTGCCACTGAACTGTTTCCATATTAATAGCGGCGTCCTACATTTCGGAATTTCCAACAATTCGTTGCTTTTAAAACTGCTACTGCTAAGAGCGTACAGCTGACACTCTATCCAACTGACACTTCCATTCCGTCATGCTGAAATTGAACCACCCAACTTCACTGCTTACAAAATAGAAAATTTTTTTACCACGCACATATATACAGCTTACATGTTAATATATACACTTACTCTCTTATCCAGATGCATTATGAACTCCAAAGTTCATTGCTGCATTCAACCGTCCCCATTTTCACACAATTCTGTCCATTCCTCGTCATGGCATCCCCATTCGCTCATATCCATTTCCATATTGTCTTCCCATCCACGTCTCAGTTTTCCCCACGGCCTCTGATTAGTAGGTATTTACAGATAAACATTTAATAGAACGTTTAATATTGAAAATAAAATAATGAAATTATTTTAGGTGTTATTACTAATATTTAAGAAAAATTTTAATTAATTTTTCTTCCGATTTTCACTAATTTGGAATTACATATTATGAAAATCAGTGTTATCAATATTTAATTCAATATTGTAACAAATTTTTTGGAAACATAATTAATTTTAAATTAGTTTATGCAATTTAATTAATTTCCTAGGTTTTCCTGATTACTTAAAGATGCGGGCCCATTCGTATGGGCCTATTTTATATATACATAAACAATAAAAAAATTGCAAACACGGGAAGCGATATCTTCTTTACGGTCTCCCGTAGAGCAGCACATTTACAATGTAAATAACGAAACGGGAGAAGCGCAGCTACTGCATTAGATATAAACGCATGCTTAGGCCAGAAACTTCCTTGCATCTTCCCTCTCGCAATTTCATATTTAAACCAAGACGCTGCACGAGCATAGGGCACGAAGATCCAACATTGTGATGTTACCTATATTTCCCTCGTTTCCCTAAACTTCTTCTGCAGTCAATTTTGTCAAGATTAAAGTCCCTGGATGTTATCTTCCTTCCGAACAATTTTCCTTCCACTCAATTTTCCATCTTACAAAGGAAACGCAGAACCCCCGAGTGCTTCGAATTACAACTCGCTGAAGTAGAAGCTGGTTAAAAGTCTGCTTAGGATTTCTGCAGCGGCCAAAATCAAACAACTTGATTTCTTTTTCTCTACGAAAATATTTATTATTATTATCAATATCAGTATTATTAGCAAATCTTATTCGAATTCCAAATATTACAAAGTGAGCCAATAAGGAAACAGATTTTTCTAGATTTCCAAGAGAAAAATTGCAATGTTTAAAAATTATTTTTAAATATTATATCGCACGAAAACTGTCTGAAATTTCTCATTTCAAATCCAAGTTAATAACGAGGGGAATTCAAAGTTCCCATGCAGATACAGGTCCAGTTAATTTGTACCAATTTGAAAATCGACTCTTCAAAGTTTTGTAAACCAACATTTAAAAGTTTTTAGCCAATATGGAACTTTCGTCGTTTTAACGTTACGGTTACTGTAATCATTTCGTGTACACGGATGTTCATCAAAATTGTGTGACTCTGAAATTGGAAACGTTCGGAATTACTTGGTGTAAAATTTCGACTAATTAGCTGTCACTGCGAAAGAATCAAATTATCGGTTGCGTCGATTGTAAATATCGAAAAATTCCTCCCCTTATTGTAACTGGAATTAACAATGTTTTCACACATTTTCCTCTTGATTTTTTTTTCTTTTTCGATAATTATATCTACTGTATGTGGAAAACAGAAATATAACGCTAAATTGCATGGCCTTTTCGAATTCCAAATAATTTAGAAACTGAATATCGCAAAAGTCATTTTTGCTACTCTATCAATTACATCGATATGGAACATCGTCAAAATCATAATGAAAAAAAAGAAGAAGAAACTTGATTTTCCTACCCTCAAATTTATCTCCGAAACTCGATACTCCTGGAAACTTTCGCAACCCTTGAAATTTCGAAGCCCGCAAAAATTCGTCTCAGAGCGAGACGATATATCATTTCAACTTTTTGAGCCCTGAAATTTTTTTAAATGCCCGTCAAACCTTCTGGCGATATAAACCCTCATCCTTTTCTCTTTTGCGGCAAGATTGTAGTTTTCACATAAAACGATATTACACCGGATCCAGTGTCTTTCCCTTTTTACCCCTTTTTTTCACCAGAGTTATAACCCTGACGCGAAACTCTGGCATGAAGCCAAAGCATTTTTACTGAAACCAGACGATTCAAATATTTTCCCTTTCAAACAATATGAAATAATTAAATTCCAATTCATTCATGCCTCGTGAGTTTAACCACGCGCGTTCACGGATTTTTCGCTCGCATGTATCCAAGCAAGCTTATTCGCTCGCTATTCACTTGAAATATTTCTGCTTTGTGCTTCCTATCAAATTTGTTGTGTCATTCTCTTTTCATTGCAAAATATACCCTAAACTGTGTTTTACCCTTTTTGCCGTTGAAACGGCACTGGCTTGTGGCCTTTTTTGTTCCTTTCGTCTTCATGATGTCTTTGCAGTTTCGGAGAGACGCAGGCAGGCGATTATCATGCATTTTTGCATCCATCCTCGCCACGTACATCGACTCAGATGGTACCGCATCATGATGAATAACTTTGCACTAATGTCGATCGTTCTACATAATTGAGTTGTTTGTATTCTCACGGTGTTTGGTATGCGAAGCCAAACATTGCCCTGCATATGCACACATTCCGAAATGGCCTATAAATCGATGCTTTTATTTCATAATACTTCAGACCCTGCGTGCAGCAACTGCATCGTATATCGTTTTCATCCCCTCCACCCCTATACAAATTCCATTTTTTGTTTGGTGTCTCGTGTAAGCATGTGTACCCTTAAAATTTGCATCGAGTATCCATCGGCAAAGTCGGCTAAATCTTGTCGTTATCCAACGGGTAGGTGGTGGCTTGCTTTATTAAGTGACTCAAACTGTCGCTAGTTAGTTTGCCTTGTATGCAAATTTTCACCGCTTAAGGTTTACGTTCCATTGCAATTTTGAGTGTACTTGGCACTTGTATGCAGAAATTTTAGCGGCCGATAATCGTGTATTTACATTTCCAAGACTTTTCACGTCAGGAGAGTTTCAGCGAAAGTTAGGCTTTTGAGAAAAATTACATTGGTAAGGATCGAATTTTGACACAATTTCTTGCTACAATGTAAGTGGCAGCAGAAGAGAAATGATTTTTTTTTACTTTAATTGTTGCTCACGTAAATTACTTATTGGTAATTCCATGAATAATTTGCAGTTTTATGAAGTATTTTAAACGAAAATTTATAATCTGATAATTCCGCTGATAATTAAAACAGTACAAGGGGAATAAATTATAAGAAAATTGCGAATATTAGAATATTCCTTCGCAAATAATTAAATAATGGACACAATGGTTACTCTTTATATAATCCTACCGAGCGTTAAAAACTTTCAGTTTTATCAGAGTAATTTGGATTTTTATTTTATTTCATTATACGTAACACTTTTGAATAAAACGAGTGAGGATTTAAAAGTAACTCACCTTCTTTTATTTAAAATCTCATCAACTCACAGAGTGACAATGCAGGCAAAGAAGAAAAAGAGACAATCTCAAGTATTTTATATCCTTCCATTAAAGATTTTTCATTTAAATCTCTAAAAAAATATGAGAAAACCGTATTTTCCGAGAAAATTTTAAATAACAGAAAAATTTTCTTCCAAGCAAGTATTCCACGTTTGTGGTATTTCCTTTTGCTTTTTGCGTAAATATAAGAGCACTTAAAAAATTCTTGATTTCTTAGAATATCTTGATTTCGTTGGAATATATGTAACACTTTAAAGTAGAACACGTTAAATTTTAAAACGCGTTGGATATTCATTTTTTATTGTGAATTTCATGAATCCAGGAAATGGCAATGTAGGTAAAAGAAGAAAATGAAGAAGAAGCAGGAACAGAAGAAGTGATTTCAAGTACTTAGCAAACTTTCAACAAAGATTTGATTCTTAATCCTATTGAAAAGTAGAAGAAAGAGACGAAGGGAAGAGAAGGGAAGGGATGGTGGTATTTCTAGATGAACAGCTGCCAAGTACTAACTGAAAGTACTCCTACCTATCATTATGAATTGAAACTTTCCTCAAGAATAAGGCTTACCTTGACTCGTTCCAAACGTCATGTCTGTTAGCTTCGAAGCCAATCATCGTTGATAATACCATTTCACAGTTAATGATTCCATTAATTATCTTATCTCTCGCGTCTCTTTGATTCAAAGCCACACGCTACTGTCGGTGCGAAGTCTTGCATTGAAACTCTTTCGCTATTGTAAAATCCAAAGGATTGTTTTATAATTGGCTTGTTAACTTTCATGAGAAGAATTCGCTTTCTCCTTGACTGCTCTCCACGGATATTTACTTATTCCTTTGATTAAAAACTCCGCTGTACGAGATTTCCACGTTTTAATTATTTTTCGCACTTGATACTTTTAAAATTTTTGTCGTATCGTAAATTTATCGGGCACCGAAGTTTCGTGAGATAATCGTTATAAGGTACGACGAGAATATGGGAATCGATAGTTTCGAAATTCGAGCTACTCGTTAATTGATCATGGAAATATTGTGATTTGGCATTGATACAAAGTTCAAGTACTCAAAGGCTAACTTGAAACTTAAATGTTTTCGAGTGTCACATTTTTACTAAAACCTGAAACTTGGTTTTCATTTTGATTTGTGATTTTTAGCTTGAAAGAAATTTTTTGCTAAAAGTATGGTTTTAATTTACGATTTAGAATTCAGAATTTTTGCACAATTTTTATGTTACCAAAATTACATAACTTAAAATGTACAAAACATGTAAAATTTTATAATATATATAATTATGTAATATTATATATTTATAATATAATTTTATAATAATGTATAAAAAGACGTTTGCTCTTTTAAATTAAATAGACAAGAAACTGCGACCACAAAAAATTTGTATCTTTTGTAACTGAAGCGTTGGGTACTTTGACAAATATATCTTCCTCCTTCCCTCGTGAGCTCCGTAAATTAAATCATAAAAAAACAAAGGAATACTTGGTTAAACTTCGTAACACTAACCTGCGATCTTTTACTACACTCGCGTTTGCTTGGTTTAAAAAAAAAATTGCATTTCCACTCCTCCTCTCGTCTCTCTATTTTTCATCTCGTCTATTTTTTTTTTCAATCTTTATTTTGCAACCTCTCAAGAGAATATCATAAAACTCATCCTAGACGTTCTGACAACATATTTTTCATAGATGAAATTTTCAGATTGCAGGCATCTTCTCACAACCTAGAACTTGAATTACATACGTAATAAAAATGTATTGCCTGCAACGAATGACTCTGTTGTGAAAAAAGAAAGCAGCATCTCGGGAAACTCTATGCAATTTATAATATATAGAAATAGGGCAAAAAAACTCGTTTTCCTTAGAACTCGATTTAGGAAAAAAAAAATGAAGTTCAGAATGACGTTCGAAATGCATTGCAGGTGCAGTTGAAGCACTTCAGGCACAGCGAATGACTTTGATATACTGAAAGAAAAATCGTTAGCGCTTGAAACATTCACCCTCGCCAATTTTTTATAATTAAATGAAAACAATTTGTTAATGAGAAAGAGAAAGTAAGAGATTTTAAGAATTTTCATGATTTGTCTATGTCATTTTTAATATTTTTTTTCTTTTTTTTTTTTGCAGATTGGGTTGCAGTCAACTTTTGCAAAACTTCGTTAAATGGTGAGTAAGAAGAAATATAGCACTTTTATTACGTTATAGGAACTTTCAGAATAGAGGCGAAACCTTTGGAGTATTTTTTTCATGGTAAAAATCGAATTAAGATATTCTCTAAAAATTGACGTTTCGAAATTTAAGAAAATTGAAACTTTCACATTCGCTGTTGAACACCCTCGAGCGTATCGGGACCAAAATCTAAAAACTGGGACATTTATATAAAAAATGAATAATGTTGATTGGAAGTTGCTGAAAGTGTTGAATAACAATACCAGGAAAATTCCCAAATCAAAAATTTTCACGGTGCTGCAGAACTTCATAGGGCTCCGAAATTTCACAAGAACCACATAAACATCGAAATCCTCCATTTTCCCTGAAACCTCATTTCTCATTACTTCCTTCCTCTAGCGTTCAATTTAATCCACGACATACGGGGAAAAATCGAAAACCCGTTGTTTGGTTTTTCCAGCAGGTACGTCTGTCTCTAGATGTGATTTCAAGACGAAAGCCTTAGCTATTATTCATCCCCAACAAACAGAAAAAGAAAAGCAAAAGGGAATGGTGGTAACAAAGGTAGAAAGAATAGGGGGATTATTTACAGAAAGTGTCGATAGCAAAGGAGAGTTTCGAGTTAAGGGAAGAAGGGATATACAAAATAGTGGAAAAAAGAGTAAGAAAGGAAAAAGGACGGAAAAAGAAAAAGGAAAAGAAGAAGAAGAAGAAGAAGAAGAAGAAGTGGTGTAGAAAAAGAGAAAATTGTATCCTATCGAAGTTTCGTATCGCTTAGGGAGAGAAGAATTGTCTGGTATCGTCGTGAGTTAACGACCCAGCCGTGCTATTGTGACTCACTCTCTCTGTCTGTTCCTCCCTTGCCCTCTAAATTTACTGCAAGAATATTTTCACCTTCGGCTACAACCTTTCGAAGAATATCTTTATTCCAAGTTTGTGGAAGAAGGCACAGAACTTCACTATTCGTTATACTTTTCTCATGTTACATCAACGTAAAAGAAGAAGAAGAAGAAGAAGAAGTAGAAGCAGAAGTTTCTCACTCTTTCCCCTGTAACTTTTTCGCCCAATTGAATTGCTAAGAAAGAAAGTAAATAAATATAAAAGAGGGGCAGGGGGATTTGTACTCCAGTGGCTAAAAGCATTTCCAATTTTTCTGGATAGAAAAAGATCTCTGTTCCTTTTTCTTCCCTTTTTTTTGCTTCTTGCGAGCTTTGATTTCCGTTACTGCAGTAAAACCATCAAATGCCGGACACATTAGCGGATAGGATTTACGGGATTTCCCTTACTTATGCATTGAGAGAATCTTTCAAGAGCAGAGTTTCGCTGTAACTCACTGGAACTGAGTTTCAACCCGGGGAGACTTCAGCTTCCAGAAGACGCCCTCACGGGGAGGTATCGCATCGGAAAAATGCATGAGGGAGTCTGCGGGATGTTGGGTCGAATTACGGGGGATGCGTCACGAATGGACGTATCGTGGAAATTTTACTGCTCGTTCATTTTTGCCGGCGATATTCCAGCAGAGGGAAAGAAGGAAGAAGTGCCATCCCAGTCAGTGGAGCTTCGAAAGCTCCAGAGCCGAGCGAATTCCGGTGTGTTCCGAGAAGTGGTTGGATTCCAAGCACGTGGGTTTCGTGATTGAACGTATTACCCTCTTCGTCTTCTTACCCTTTTTTTTTTATTCCTGCTATAATATACGAGCGATTTTTCAAATCTTCATTTTCTCAATTCCCACACTCTCCCTCTGTCGTTTTCTTTCTCCACTTCTTGATTTTCCTTTTCTTTTTTTTTTCATTCTTTCCTTTCCCTCTCCAGTGGGATTCTCCGTGGATTCCAGAACGTAAGGGTAGTAAACAGTGCCCGAAGCTGTTTCATAGGTCAAGGAGTAGCAAAGTACGCAGCTAGGCACGTGCTCGAGAAAGTCACGTATTCGCGTATGGCTACACATTTGCTGCGAACTATAAAAAGCTCGTTATTCCTCTACTCGTTCACCTACTCTACTCTTAAAAACCCGAGCTTTCTTCATTCCCTACATACATCAATCTCGTCTCCCCCTTTTATAACTTTCTTTCTCTTTTTCCCCAATTTTCGCAACTGATTCCGTTGCATTTCACTGTCCCTTCGGTTAAAGCTAAGCTAAAAACACTTCCACTTGCTAAAACCACCACTTACCAACGCGATTTCGAAACGTTTGAACTTTTTTCTCCACCCCATTCAAAGACCTTCTACTTAACCACCCCGTTTCACCCAGTTGCACCATTAACTGGAAATACGTATTGTTGGAGAAGATATTATCTCTAATATAATAACTTTTTTATTTAATAATAGAGGAATCAAATTATCGAATATGGAAGTTTTCTTTTTTTTTTTCATCTCAATCTGAAAATTCAAATAGAATTTTTAAAAAATCAAAACACTATCTATATTAATATTTTACGTCAAACATAAATTTTATAACAAAAGAGTCTTCTTGAAAAAATAAAATTCTATATTCCAACGGCAGTTTTCAACTTTCGGAAATTTTCCAATGTCCAATTTTCGAAAATCCGAGGTTTCAAAGTGTAATATTCAAACTTTGCCAGTGGAAGAAAATCTCCCCGCGTAGAATTTGCATGCCTTTACCATCACTGCCACGAAGTAAAATGCCAGCTGATGAATTGTTTATGAAACAATTCTCGACATCATTTTTTATTCACGAAAGTTTTTATCTCTTGAAGCATTAAATGAGTTTCCTCAATTTCGGGTTGACTTTACGCAAATTTTGAACAACCCTTAAAGCTCCCCATCTGCTGAATTACGGCACTAACCTTTGTTGTGATATAAAGTTTGGAGCACTAAAAAAGCAGATTAAAAAGTACATTTTGCGAAATTGAATCTTGGAACGTGAGTACAAAGCAATTCTTACGAATGGAAGTAACTTACGCACTTGGGACATGACAAAGTGAGTTCATCCGAAAGATAAAAACTTTAGTTGGGTCGTTAGAAGGCTTGTCCTGCCATGGAAGTCCTTTTAATGCCTTATATTATCGAAGAAGACTTTGTAATCCAAGGAAGAAAGAGCAAGAGAAAAGACTTAAAGGAGAATGAGCTTAAGACCACAAGAAAACGAAATTTGATAAATCCGATTATAAAAGCTTGAAGGCGAGCAAGTGTTCTCAAGTTAGTTGCTTTTCCACCACTACTAACTGTAACTTCATTAACGACAAAAAGAACCAGAAGTATAGGTAATACATTTAATGATCCACTAAGGAGCGTGGTTTCGTTAAGAAGAAAGTCACAATAAAACTTTTCAAACGTCACGTGTCTCGTGTTTACAGCGTTTCCATAACCAAAAGTTGCAACGAATCTTTCCCGTTTCACTGTGAACATTTTTCGGAAATTCTTGGCATTACAATTAGAAAAAATGACATTTTTCATTACTTTGGAAAACTCAAGAAACCCCGTATATGTCGAAATGTCGCTTTTTCCATTGGACTTTCCGCACATATTCCAGGAGAATGAAAAATATTTGTCCAATTAAAGTTTGAAATTTGTCAGAGGAAAGCTGCGTGGAATAAAAAAAAAATATATATATATAGTTCGGATTGTCTGTTTAGCCGGTGAACAAAAATGATTGTATGGAATTGTTCAACTTCGTGGAATAAACAAATGGAAAATTCCATTGGATTCATAAAAGAACTTATTTTTCATATTTTCATTTATTCCAGATATTTCTATGACATGAAATATGTTTGACGTCGGAGAGATTAATTAACTTCCACAAAGTTCAAAAATAAGACGAACTGGAGTCTCTTGAAAATTATGTCAATTTCTTATTGAAAATTCACGACGTTTTAAAATATTCTTTATGTTCTTCATTTACCAAACCTACAGTTACAGTTTGAAAAACGTACCTGAAAATTTATAAGGCGAAAAATGTAGAAAATAATATTTTCTTTAAATAATGGATAAACATAGCTTTCAAGATTTGTTCGATTAAGCTTTAGTATTCTTGGATGGTGGCGACAAATACGGAAAATAAATCTACACGCATACTCCATATACATATATTATAAATTCCATTTTTTTCACTTCAGCATAAATCCTGGCGACTGAAGATGTTGTAAAATCGATGGATTTAATTACGAGTGTGAATCCATGGTAGAGTTTAAGATTTATATCTTCATTTCTAGACTGTTGGCTTTTTCTACTTGTGTAGTAGTATGTAACGCGTTTTTCTCCCATCGGAGACGTAAATCAAGTTGTAGTCGTAAAAGGAGTGAAATAAATAACGTGATGTTTCATGTAGCAATCTTTTCTGGCTACAGTGTATATTGGAACAGGTAAGGAAACTGTGAAAATTAACATTTTGATAGAAAATAACTTTATTAGCATTCAGTGTGCGCATTCTGAAAGCAAAAATTGCCCGCTAATTCCAGATTTTCAGTTTACGGGATTTTTTCCTGCAACGGATATGTTAGGTGAAGTCGAGATAATTATCGATATTTTCTTAAATACTGTTGACTAAAAAGTTCAGATATCGAAAGCAAAAAAGTGAAAATGTGGAATATCTCGCGAATTTCTCATCAAATCTCTGATTTTCCATTACCACGGATCCATCAAATTCCAAAGATTCGTGGCATTGATTCCCCACTTTGAATCGGAGAACCTATTGACCCTTTGAATTCTGGGAACCTACTTCTCTGTCTTCTCAATTGTAACAAGGTACGTACGTACGTATGTACCGATGTGATGAATCCAATTGCATTTGTACACAGAGAGACTGTATCAGCCCTTTTTCTGCGAAAATAGTAAAAGTTATTACTAAACTACTAGATGAACTGGAAAGTAACGTCGTTTCTGCACATGTCAATTAATGCAAAAAAAGACATTACTTTCCTGTCCACCTAATAATATGAAAGTATAATAAATCACTATCGTCGAATTAATATTTGTCCAAAATAATATGAAAATGTTCGTTCCCTCACTAATTGATTAATTTCGTTAATGGTTTTCTGCATATTTATCTTTCAATAATAATTTCTCGATAGGAAATAATAAAAACGTACTTTAGAAAAATATAACAATTTTTTGCGACTTGTGAGTGATATCGAATTCTTTTTTTATTTGTTCGCCAACTTATTAATTTCATTAAAAATGGATGGGCAAACAGTAACTGCATGATTCGTTTTTTTAAATAGAGAAACGCAATAACTCGCAAATGTAATTATCTGAAACAAAATATGAGAAATTTATATTTCAAACTTCTGTTGGATAATAACCATTGCCTGCAAATCAGGAGTGATATCAAACACTTTTTATTTAATTCCGCCTAACTCGTTGATTTCGTAAGGGACGGGTGAACAAATAGTTTGCGCATATTTCATCTTTATTTGAGAACATTTTTTTAGCGAATTTTACAAATCCTTTTTTTCGTGTTGTTGCAGTTGCAGGCGCAGCACACATATTTCATAATTAATTCAATAATAACCATCTAGTTACAAATCCATGCAAACGTAATTTTAAGAGTTAAAGTTTCTTTCGCGGAAAAAGAAATTTTATATCTTTTATTATATTATATTATTCACTCGCCAACGTATTAATATTATATTGTCCCATAAGTTTCTTCCTTCCCGGCTCGAGGTCATACATACCGTGACGCGGAAAAAACTTATAGGACAACCCAATGTTATAAAAAAGCGTTGATGAAGTGAAATTCGCATTTTTCTTGTTTAATAACAAAACCTAGTTTCAGGAAAACATAATTTCTCAATTAAATAATGGCAATTTCTTGCAATAAATAATTTTTTTTCGTAATGTTTCATATTAATAATTTACATTATAATAACTGGAGCAATTGATATTACAGTAACGTGAAATAAAATACCTAATTTTAAAATTCTAGTAAAATAGGACAAGATATTCGTTCGTTCTTTCCATAAACGCAATATACAAATTCAGAAGAAACTCTTTAACAAGATTCTCTAAATTTATTACAAGTTCTTGGAATCGAACTCATAACCTTTTAATCGAATTGCACGACTGATAAATTGACGATGCGCTTCTAGATATGTTTATACTTCATTTGCGGTATATACAATATTAGAAAATTAAAGAAAAGTACTCCAATTAACCTAAATAAACATTCTCTGAATGAAACATAATTCGATGCCTTGCAGGAACGTATCGAATAACGGTTAAATATACCGTCGATAATCACTGGTATCGACTTTCATAAATATCTTGTTCTCTCCGGAATAGATCAAAGGTGTATTCAAATAATTGAAACCTTTATGACGGGATTTCACATCGATCGAATATTTATTGACACTTCTATAGATTAACGGATGACTCGGTTGATCGAACGTTCGTTCAAATATGTGATTCTCGCCGCTTGAAACATTCACGTGATCGATTTGACATCTACCGATGTCACCCTAACACTATAATTATGACGCGTTTCAGGGAGTTATGGTTCGAAAATTGATTAAGAGCATCCCGAGTCACGAAATTATTGTAACGTTTTACCGTCGACTCGCTCGAAAGCCGAAGTTCAAATTTGGAATGTTGAAATATTCAACTCAAGTGACCTGTGAGAAATGTTGTCGAGGGTCTCTGGGGTCCGGAGTTCCAAACTTCGGTTCTGCCCCTCCACAGTTTTGGAGACGAATTATAATATATATATGTTCAATTCCATTTCTAACAATAAGTGAATGTTACCGGTACTAATATCTAGAAATTTTATTTTGTCGAATATCGCGAATTTTTTTACCAAGATTTTTATCGCTATCAGCGAAATAATAATAAACATATTGTTATAATTAATGTAATTATCGTATTTGACAATAAGTTGAAATAATTGTGAAACCTAGTATTAATTAAGAGAAATTATAAACCACCGGCTGATTCGACACCCTCGCATTGAAGATATTTCTTTTTTGCTGTGGAATAAGTACCAAAACGAAACGTTAAACAATTAATTAAGTAGCAGAAAGTAAACCAGCCGGTACCGCCATTCAGAATTTAAATTCTCAACGAATTGCCAATGACATTGGTCAGTACAAAGTTGAGGACAATTTAATCCTGGCAACCGCACGCTAATCCATGCATAACGTTCGTGGCGTTCCTGTGGTTCCAGTGGTCAACGCTTTCACGGCACACCAAACTTAACGTATATCGATAAAAAAAAGGAGGGAGAGAAAACATTGAAAAAGTGTGATTAGAATAAAATTTATTTTGTTAGCGTACACCTTAGACTCGTTTGTAGATCCACGCTTTCTATCGTCTGTGTAATTTGGTCGATTAGAACTAAAGGTGGCGACATCCACCATCTGACGAGCTTAAGTATAGTAACTCTCGATACCCTTTTTTTAGTTTTATTATTTAATTTTGTAATTAAATTTGTGAGGATGGTGGAGAGGGGGTAAAATATAAGTATAATACCCGACGAAATTGTGTAACTCATATTACCTATTTTTAGCTTTACTATTCAATATGGTAATTAAATTTGAGGAAGGGGGTGGGGTTGTAAGTTCAATAGGTGAAATTACCAGAATCAATTATTATAAAGAAAAAGAACGTCGCTTCCAAAAAAAAAACACAGTCAATTTTTGGAACTTTTAATTTCTAAAATTAGGTTTGCATGCACCTGCGATTGCAACACGATAAAAAAAGCAATCACATATGAAATATAAAAAATGCTTATTATAAATTTACAGATGATCATTGACTTTCCAAGAACGTCTATCGCTTCGTTATTTGATTGCATTATTTACGTCACAGAAGCATGTTCATTATTTTTTCCAGCGCTTTTCATTATTTCGACGATTCCGTTTGGCTCCATGTATGGCATGGGAAGCCACACCATGGGGTCCACGGCTGGCTTCTCGCTAATAACGCTACAAATGAAACGATCGTTCAGATAAAGAGGCATTTAAGTATCCCATATACCGACTGACTTACTTGCTCTCTCTGGCATCAGGAACTCGAAAGTTTACATGAGGTCGCCAATGATCACCTAGAATTTCCCATCCACGACCCCTTTGCGGGCGGGAACTTTTGCGAGGGTACTTCTACCCTTGAAGAGAAATGCTGCATTTCACATTCGACAGTAAAGGGTTGGCGATAGCGTAAATTCTCCAGTAATAATTCGCGAGACTCGAAACGGGGAAGGAGTGCGGCGGGAGGAAGGGTGGATGTACCATTTGTTATATTTTATTAGCTCTTATTCCAAAGGATAATCTTAACCCACTTTCCGAACGATCAATGCATTGCGTTAAATTTCAGCGCGGTGTAAAGTGAAGTGGAGTCAAGTGAACTAAAGTACCTACCCTTGTGCGCAATAATAAGCCTTGTTATCGATACGAGTGTAAGTAATACGGTTGTAGATTTCCGCGTGTGTGTACTGGGTAAACCGTGAATCCACCAAAAGAGAGTATAAACGTAAACGGAGTAAAAGAAAAGTAGTTAAAAAGGGCGAGAAGCGAGGGGTTGCTGGAAACCGCGCCCCCGTTATATTGAATATTCTAATTACCCTACTGCCACTCTATTTCATTTCCCTTGGGTGGGTCATGAACGAATAGCACTGTCGAAGTTTCCATAACTGTAACGTTATCACACACTCCATAGATTATACACTTCTTTTTACCTTCCACGGATGGAATTTTCTTTTACTTTGCGTTAATCGCTTTTGTGAAAGAATGTCGCTGTTATTCAAATGAGGTAATAGGATATGCAGGAGATTAGATGGCATCTCTCGGATACTAATTTCTTGGTAGATGATGAAGGGCTTGAATTACGTCATTTTTCACTTGTACTCGTGTCAAACTTTACTCATTTTCGGGTAAATTTTGATTTATTTCAGGAAACTCAAATTTCCTGTTCGAGAAATGCTAACGTTGGTAGAAGAAAAATTGTTCGGTGACCTTCAAAATTTTCCACTTAACTGGGAATTTTCGTATAGAAAAGAAATTTTGTCTACATATTTCTGTTTTTCAAAACTCTGGTTAGAAGAAAATAAAAAAAGAACTGTAATTTTTACATAAAAAATTAGAATATCGAAATTAAATCGTCCAAGAAATTAAAAACTTCTTAATATTTTTTCTCAATTTTTATAATCACTTAAATTTTAAAAAAGTGAATGATCCAAGTTTTCTATAAAAGAAAAACAATTGGCAAAAGCCAAGAAAAATTCAATCAATATTTTATACGACTCTAAGAAATTCAAAAAATTCCTTAGTAAACATTTTTCTCTTTTCTCCCAACCTTGATTACAAAAAATCGCAAATCTCGGAAAAATTTCTCAAAAAATACAGAAGCAGCAATGTCGAATTCAGGTTTACGTAAAACTTGCATTTAACAGAGAATTCACGAGGTAACTTAGAATTTCCAGGAAATCATTGCAAACTAGGGAATGTATCATTTAAACGGACGAAGTTATAATAGGAAGGATGAGAATCTGTAGTAATGGATTCCATGTGGATTTTGTGGTCATTGAATTACCATAGTGATTCGCATCATGAGCAAATGCCATAGTTACTCCTGTGTTTCCCTCTTATCAGCTCAATTAAGCTTACAGGCATTTACGAAAGTGGATTTAATCCTAAATTCATAGTGAAGGGATTGTTTGTAGGATAATTTCTCAAGTTGTTGCTTGGATTTCATTGCATCCGCGGTAAATTTTCAATTACTATGCCTTGTAGGATATCATTTTATAGGATCTCCAATAATTTCGTTTTCTTAGATCACGATTTTTTTCTCTCTATTGTAGCCAAAAAAAAGGGAAACTCTGAAAATTCGGGAATTTCCGGTATTTTCTAATTTTTTTATATCTTTTCGTGATAAATTCAAAGGGAGCCGAAGGTATTTGGTATTCTTACATGAAAAAGTTACGTCAACTCAAAAAATTGTTTATTCATAAATTCCAAATGCTTTCAAGCTCTCGACGAAATGAGAGCTTTGCATGCCACAAATTTCTGCATCCGTGTGCACTCACGAAATTTGGCGAACTTGAAATTGGTCGAAACGGAGCACAATTTCATTAAATGTAATTGAACTACCCGAGTAAACTTCATTATAAATCCTGAGACAATTGTAATATACGCTATATATTGTATCAAAGGAATGAAATGTTTGTTTCTCATCCCTTTTATGACGAACCTAGTGTTCCCATTAAGAGAAAATAGCCAGCTGTAGCTTGTACAGCGATGAAGAACCTTACAGCAACTAATTAGAGTTTCTAGTAATATATTTCCACACATGTAACAACAATAACGATCATCATAATAGCAGGTGCGTATTTCATTCCAAAACATACCCGGGGAGTCTCATTTATACACAAAATAACGCATTCTCAGAAAAGAATTAGTCTTCCACTAATTTCAGTGTAATTATAATACCGTAGTAATTACAGTTCGAATGTTATTCGGCTTGTTATTGTATCTTGTCGTTAATTAAGGAGACTTTTAATTACATTTTATTTTTTGGGTGATGAAAAATCGAGTATTTGATTACATTATAATAATTCGTACCTTACGTATCAGTAATATTACGCGGTAATGATTAATTACTTGGTTTAGATAGAGTATATAAATTTATATGTAAAGTGTATAAATATAAATAATAATAACAAATTATTCAAGTACAACGAAAAAATTAAATCTCATTATGAAAATGATTTTCAATTAAAAATCATTCATTGCAAGAAAATTTGATAAGGAATTTATTCGCAAAATATCAGTGATTTCGTCATCCGGAGTTTTAAGTGCAATATCCGTGTCAAGCTACTCAACTTCATGCACTTATTTATACCTCCCGGCATTTGAAACTCGAAGTTCATCGCCACACCTGCAAAAGTTCTGCTTTCATTCCCATCCCGACCATTTTCTACCGGAAAATTCTACTTCTCCGACATGCCATCCATTTGGTCAGTATTTGATTCGCTTCTTTTCCGCAAAATGCACTATTCAATAATAAAAATTATATTTGAGTACTTACAAATAATTGAAACAAAATAAAATGAATCCTAGCTGCTCTATCATAATAAAGAAATTGCATTGCACTCCTGGGAATTGCTTCCAAGTGCATTGGTTGCCCTTTTAGTGAAATTCGATAGAATTGCGACGGTTGTTTCCCGGCTGTTTAC
The DNA here is from genome assembly GCA_949825005.1 of Gasteruption jaculator. Taxonomy (NCBI): domain Eukaryota; kingdom Metazoa; phylum Arthropoda; class Insecta; order Hymenoptera; family Gasteruptiidae; genus Gasteruption; species Gasteruption jaculator. The sequence continues at coordinate 13,649,734 of OX463765.1, read as the reverse complement.
CGAATTTCCATCAGTGTAAATTAACATAACGAAGAGGATACCGAGAGAGGGAGCTTGCGAGGTACTTTAAGAAAAGCAACCTTTTATTTTCGCTTCGCGATGGTATTGTTACCGGCTGCATCGATACCGCACACCCTCGCTCGTTATTATAAGTTGCACTGCATCTTGAGGAAGAGGCTTTCACGAAAAACAAAAAGGCATATGCATAAGTACAGACGGATGTATATAGAAAAGATGCTAAGTAACGTACACGGTTTTTCTTCACCCAGCTGGGGAGGAAAATGCAAGCTGCACCTGCACTGTTCTGCCAGGAACTCGCTCTTTTATCTTCTTACGGTCTAATCGTCTTTGTGACGTACGCGAAAGTCAACAAATGGAACAGATACACACCAGTCTTAAGAGCTGTCACTTAAAATCACAGATAGTTTTTCCGCGATGTTGATTTAAATTTTTTCTTCCGATCGGGAAAGCAGAGAAAAAAAATCAAACTATTTGATTTCAGTTAATACAATTAAAATATAAATAATGTTCAGAAAAATAAAAACTACTTTATTTTTACCAATCCTTTCACGGCTCCTCTCAGTTCAGAGAAGATGCTGCTGTAAATTTCCGAGCTCACGCGAGCTTAGAGCAAGAAAGTGCGAGACAAGTTCGAAATACACTTTTGTTGTGTTTTTTTTTTCTTCTGGTAGATTAAGTAAATATTTATGGTGCCCAGTCGATATTTTCTGGTTTTTTTTTTCGTAATTTTCTCTATTCAAATTTATAAATAATCGATGGAGATCAGACTTTGAAAATTTTGGGATTCTAGTAATTTTGTATTTGAAAGAAAAATAGAGTTTCGTTATCGATTTCTTAATAACTCGTTCGCAACGATTTCAAATGATCGTAATATACAAGAAGAGGGAATCGCGAATTCGGTGGTAAGGAGAGAAGACAAGATGATGACCGTTAAGGGTTACTTTAGTATAATTAAAAGGGGTCGTGAGAGACAGTGAAGAAACTTAATTTAAATCAATAATAAATGAAATGTGTGTTGAAGACTTGAAATTATGTTATTAAAAATTTATATTAATGACACTCGATTTCAAAATATATCAAATCCATTTCTGTTACGAGTTTGAAATTATTATTATCATTATTCATATTATTATGTGTTAAAATATCGTTAGGCAATTTAATAAAAATACGTAAAAGATTATGCAAAATAAAATAAATATATTGTATAAAGTAGATTTGTATTATTAGGTTATTATTTTTAAAATAATATATGGATAATTAAGAGAACGTTGGCTACACCCTAATAATAAATTATAAAATGATAAATTGTTTTTTTTTTCTTTTTCCTTTGTGTGCTTTCCCAAATTTGATTATGAAGGGAAAAACTTCTCCTCCGGCAAAAACTCCAAATGCATAAAATAATGATAGGCAAACCACGACGTACGTGACACGAATAATTTGCAAAGCATTAAAAGCTGTTAGTTTCAATATTTGAGATGAATATCGATTGGTTATACTTCGAAAGATGATTAATTAATTCAAGTACTTGTAAGACGCGAAAAACGGGGGAAATTAATAATGAAGGAAAAGAAGCTGAGAATTTTGAGCCCATTGAAAAATTGATAAGGGATTCGAAAGATTTTCAGTTTACTTCCCACGGCTTTATTATTCCTTATCCCTTGATCGTTATTATCGTTAAAAATTCTTACCAAGTGCACACTGAGATAGCGACCGGTGCGAGGAGTATTCTGTATCTATAAGCTTTTCTATTCTATTCATTTTTTACAGCACGCTAGAATAAACAGTAACGAGACAGTCGAACCGGAGTTGGTTCTTGTAAAATCAATATTTCAAAATAATGAGCTGTCGACTTCCTGCGCTCAACTGCTATCGCGATAATGTGAAGAGGATTAATACTCCCCAAGACGAAATTCGTCTCTGTCAAATACAGATTTCACCCATTTCTTTGTTTACATTTTTTTAAGGCAGCGGATATGCGAGCACCTCGTTCTCCTTTTTCCTTTTTGCGGTTTTAATTAATCAAACACTTCCTGTTCCGCGCCGGCACAAGTTGGTAATAAAGTGCCTGGAAAATAGGGTGCTTATGATGTTTTACTCGCAAATTAAGGATAAACGATGGCGCGAAGGAAATAAAAAGTAACCTTTCAGAACCGGCTAATCAATCAAATATCAATCCTGTATAATTTAAATTCGATTTCTTATTAGCGTCAATCGGAGTCCAAAAGGAGACCCATGGAAAAAGATACGATTACCAAATGTAGGCACATATATTTTAGTGTGCTGAAAAATATATTTTATAATATAAAGTATACACTAATGGAACAAAATATATTTTTGCCGAAATATTGAACAATTCTTTTTCTACAAGAAAAATGTGGAAATAGTATTAATTCCAGTCCATATATTGGAGGAACGTCATTATCCAAATTTTAGAATCTTCGAAATTTCAAATTCCGACATATAGCGTTTGAATTCCCATTTATTAATAATATATTAATCTCCCAAATAATAATAATAATAATAATAATAATAAAAACAATGGTAACAGTCGAAATTAATACTGGGGGAAATTAATTTGATATTTCGGAAATTTGTTAATGAATTCGATAAATTTTGCAATTGGAAATTTGATAAAGGGATTCATTTTGAGTATAAAAGTCGCTTTAGAAATGTGCATAAAATTTCAAACACTCCAAAATGAGAATTTTGTCTTCGTCTTACGATAATTCGAATTGCTTCGAATTATTTGATAGAAAAATACTAAAAATTAGAATTTCAATTGTTGAGAATCACTTTCGAGAGGATATTTGAAAACGTTTAAGGAAAGTCACACGAAGTCACGTGACGTTTCGCGATACCCGCATTTCCCCCAAGGCTCTTGCGTAAGCGCCGAACAAACGATAACGGAAAATAATGGAAGACGAGAATGATATGGTAGTATAAATTGCAATAGTAGAAGCAATTATGGTAGTAGAAATGGTAATGAAAATGGGAGAAAGTAGTTCAAGTACCAGTCGAGTCGTACAACAAGAACATGTACGTAGATTGGTTTGTAGATCATTATCACGTGTAGAGGAGGTAGGATGGAGAAAAGGAAAAGCGAGGTGGGTTGCGTCATGGATGTACGGTTTTGCATAGAAAGGAGGGTAGACGGAGAACTGTGAAGACGGGTAAAGATGGAAGTAGAGTATCCATAATGTCAAATACGAAGGATGTTCCAGACTCCAGAGGCTTCGTTTACCAACATGCTTCTCCAGAAACGTCTGTGTCCCACTTCAACTTTCCTATCTCTTGACTCCTTATTACACGATTGAGTATTCAACGCTGCAAAGGTAGTAATACATACGCTTCTCTCTCAACCTCTCCATCTTTCTCTCTTTTGCCCTCTCTATTTCTATTTCTATATATATGTGTGTGTGTTTTGGGTATATGCATGCATGTATAGGAATTTGTGGATTTTATGTACATGTATACACCTTTGTATACCTAATTTCGAGAGTTTCTCTAATCTTCCGGATCTGCTGATATGCTGCTTGCTAGTGTACATAACGCTCGCAGAGATAACGAAGCCAAAGGAAACCATCCCTCGCACGGGAAAAGATAAACCATAATTTAATAAGTCCGTAGTTTATTAAAAGTTATTCTGATAGACGGGATTAGGTATGAATAGCGAATGGATCGCAACCTGACACTTTAAGGACAATTTTCTTTTGTGGAAAGAGAGACCCTTATTTTTTTACCCGTTTCAGAATAAATTCTAAATTAAACGCGAAGTTTATAATTTCTTCCTCGATAACAAATTACTAAATTATTAATTACAGCAATTTATTAAACACAGTGAAATTTGGTTTCGGGGCTACAAAGATACTAAACAATTCATTCTCGGCGAGGTAAAAACGCACATTTTTTTTTTAGACGCTGCAAATAATTAAACTTATTTTTATCCGCCTCCAACTGAACTCTACGCTTCGTACAAAGCTTGCAAATATTTCCTTACAAACAAATAACGATAATGTAAATAACAAAAGTGTGTTTCTATGAGAATTTATTCCTCACGGTGCAAAAAATCCGTCGCCGTAAATTTCTGCAGGACGAAAGCTACTGCAACGTACCGAAATCGCGATGCTTAATAAAACACCTAATACAATAATTTACAATAAACTTTTACACAGGTGCAATAATTTTTTGAGATAGGACGAAACCATGCGCGATACGGAGTCTAGACTGAAACAGAACCGGCGAATTTTCATTTCGGGGTGAGTAGAAATAATCACATGAAGAAGGACCGAAATTATTAGAATCAAGATTAATACCAGTATATTTTTTTGTATAAAATTCCGTTATCCCGAATTCGTTCTCTCGCGTGGCTGGACCATGTGTGTCCCGCATGTGCATTGTTCTGTCGACGTTTCTTTCAATAGTGCACGCGAACGGCAAATTATTTGGAGTGGATTCGCGAACGAAAAATATTAACGCAGTAACGTGGTAGTTATTATATAGTTTGGACTTTGAAAACATATTTATCCCTGCCCACTCTTTTACGAGGGAACCTATTGTAAACTGTAAAACACAACTTTCACAATACCGTGATATTATAAGCTCGGGTTTCGTTCGTACCATTTTTTTCTCCCGATAAATTGCGCATAAAAGATAGTACACGGAGGGTACACGGGAAATATTATGTATAACAAACGAGATAACAAAGGCACACGGGAAAAAGCTAATGACTTTAATAACTATACTAATGATCATTAGTTACATTAATGAGAAAGTATTGGGAGTCTACAACTGTAAGTCTGAAGTAGGAAACTTTGACGTTACGAGTATCAAAGTACGTATATCTTTACTTAGTTTCTCGTCCAGTAAGCGGATTGGTATGGAAGCTTATTTTATCAGAAACTTTTATGGCATTATATTAAAAAGGTATCCCGAAACCATCTAATGTCTCTGTTTTCTTCGCGATTTTATGACGAAAGTCTAACTGTACATCCCATTGACGTCGATCTTAAGTAATACGGAATTTTTTATTACAGAATTTATTATTACAGAATTTATCATTAAACAGTTGGTAAAACAGAAAGAAATTTACATAATTATTGTAATGCAGTACAAAATGCAGCAGTGATATATAGATTGAAAGGTGAATAATTTATGTATACGTATATATACGTTTTTTCCCCGAAATTTTCATTTCTAAGAGAGATGGATCTCGATACGAGAATTCTCCGGCGCTTGGATCGTTTTTAGTATCGAGAAATGAATGCAAAGTCTGAGACCGAGAGGAAATTTGCATGAATAAATTTGACATTCCAGACATGTAATAAATGTAATTTAATTTAAACAATTCCGAATTTTCAACCTCCATTTCCAGCGAGATGTCAAGTTTCATGCTTATACAGGGTTACTCACAGCATCCGTACCAGGCTTCAGCTCCAATGCATCGTTTTCGAAAGGGCACCTGGTACGACTGCTCTGAATAACCTTGTATAACATACTGATCATCGAATCGCCACCGATCGATCTTGAAATAATGTATAACGCAAGAAAATTGGCAAATTCAAAATTTCAAGTCTCACTTTATTGTGTAACGGGTGAAATATTTACAGAATGTAAGAAAATATATTCCAAGATATCATTTTTTTATTCCATGAATATTTTATATATTATAATAAATCGGCCAATTGTTATACGTGCTTTGTATTTCTATACATATTGTAATACATACCTACTTTCGATATATTTATTGACTGTAGCCGATAACGAAAAAATCGGTAAGATAAAAATTCTCCAAATTCGTAAATTTGTTACGCAAAAAACGAATGTATGGGAACAGTCAGTAGTCAAACAAATATCGCTGCGCAGAACCAAGGGGTCTGTATCGTTCGACTCAAAGTGTACCATTCGAAGTGTCCTTCAATTGGTGGAAACTGTCATCGTTTTTGTGATAGCCATTATCACCATGAAATGTTAATACATTTCATGGTTGTCCCATAAGTTTTTTCCGCGCCACGCTATATATGATCTCGAGCCGGAAAGGAAGAAATTTATGGGGCAACCTAATATAAGTATAGCGGCACCGGACGGCCTCTTAAGACGACTAATTTCCTTGCTTGGCTGTGCGAACAATTTATATTGTATAGGAAGTCGGCAAAGTATCGGAAGTAGAAGCAGTCGTGCGGAGGTAAGCCGCTTAAAATCTGAATGGTGTAAAAGATGATTTTCCTCGAAATCCGGTATCAGTTATAAAGCCAGAGTTTCTCGACGGAGTGGACGGACTTGTAAGCCATTATCAAATAAGACGATTGTCTAATAAAGGATAACACTGTTCCTTGTTACTCCTGTACTGCTGCGCCGTGATATCGCAGGGAAGAGTTATAGATATTCAATAATTCAGAGTAACTTGGACCCTTTACTAGTGTATTCCATTTCCCATGGGTTTTGACCCAGATTCGAGCTAGATGCTTTTGTCGGCTATAAGGCAAAGCGCGGTTCTGCTGCCACTGAGCTTTAGAATGGAGGATGAGCGTGGCAGGTAGAGTATCGCAACGCAAGTTCGTCGTATCGTATGGTTATTTGCAATCCAAACCATTGTCTATAGGATTCCATATCCTGAAAGGATAGCTCTTTGGTTTGTTTATGCATTCACTGGAAAACAATGAGAGCCTTCTCCGATCGCTGTTATCTACAGTTCATTTATAGACTTTCTTCTCTCGTGATGATAGAAACAAAAGGGTACTCACTGCTATCCTACAGTTATCTGCAGTCTTCAGAAACTAACGTTCGTTGACCCATGAACTGTTACCGCTACTTTCTTCTAACCTATTATTCTTCGTCGTATTTGTTCTGCGTATTAGCCCTCTTATCATCAGATAAAAACTTTCTCGTGAGCTCTTTCCCTTGATTGGACATTAGATTATTCCAAGGAGAACGAAGATTGAAAAGGAAGAATGGGAGCTAAGAGGGTATCAATAACAAACTGACCGTTTAAGAATATCCAGCGACTTGTTGACGTTTCCATAAAACGCTACTTGGATCGATTGGAAGTCAACCACGCGATTTTTCGCTGAACATCTTGGGTAAAGGCATCGGGAGGGTACGACACATTTTTTTTCTCGACATTACACACGAAAACCAAGTTTTTTTAATTCGAATAGCGTTTTACGGGTTTCTATTGCTTCCAAATTATTGCAAATCTAAAAAAAAAAGAAATGATGTTTTTTTGAATGAACAAAATTAAATGTAGAGAAAATTCTGCTATTGAAATATAATATTTTTGACTGTTATTTTTTTACCGCGGATTGTTTACTGACTTGTATGCCTCCATTTGATCCGCGCGACCGTTGTCGAGGGTCTGCCGCGTCTGTAACTCGCCAACAATTCTCAGGATCCGCAGGTCTCATTTCCATCAAACTTAGAATCTTGGAAATCTTGGTGTTTTAGCGGTACGAGTCGCTCCGCGTAACGAGACGAAGACCGACGAGACTTCAAAGGCCGTGCACGCCGCAGCTTTTGAAGCTCCACGTTGCATTGTGGACGTGGCCTTAGACTTCACCGCTGAGTACCGAGTTAAGTGAAGCAATTAAGACAATGTGACTCGGTGCTCGCGTCAAACGGTTCTTGATTTTCCAGCTGGCTTTTGGAATCTCGAATTTCACAATTGGCAAGTCAGCAAGCGTAATTCGTGCAACTCGGTACCGCAGTGGCAGAATGATTAGGGGAAAAATGTAAGGCGGGAGCTTTTTTCTAGCGGAAAGCAGCACGGTCCCTTAATACCGTTACAAAGTGCTCCGATAAAGCCGAAGAATCCGCGACGATTTATCCCGAGGTACGTAAAAAATGGGTGCTTTTTTCTCCCGAGAACATAAATCGAAATGGTGACGACAAATAGATTGAATGGAATAATGACAAGCCATTAATTGTCGCAACAGCCCGTTCCATTACGAACATTGTAACGTAAAATAGTTCGTTTAATACGCTTTAATCGGACGACACTGCTAGAATCCGTAATAACTCGCGCATTTAGCGACGGGGTTCCACGCGTTGAAGCTCTGGTTGCGAAGCAGCAGCTGTGACAAATAGTTTATTGGAAAATAAGAAACACTTTTACATTAAGTTATTTTTTATATTTAAGCCGATTGCGATGCACACGAAAAACAATCTTTTTCCGAACAAAATCCGCTCACAAACGTAAGAGTTAAACCCCAGCGCCACCTATCGGAATAAAACATAACTAAAGACCTTACTCGACTCCTTAATAACGTACGGTATAAATACGACCTCAATAGGTCCAGCGTTTTTTTAATGATGATGCGGTTTACTCACGCACAATGGATTTCGTGTTTGCGTTGAACCGTAAGACCTTAACTTTGGTCGCATAGTTCATTTTGCCTCATTTTTTGTTCTCAATGTACGGTCGGAAAATTGCATGAGAATGCGAACGAGGCATATTTCGAAATCCTGCCAATATCGGAAACTGCTAGCAGATAATGGACGGTGATAACGAAAATTTTCGACGTTTAAAACTCCGGAACGGGATGTTGCTGGTTCGAGTTACGGAATGCTTCTTAAAGCAGTGCAACAATGTCCTTGTTAGACCCTTCATAGTCCGTAGAATAGACCGGCTGTGGTGCAGCCATTAAACCGACAATGGACTTTATCGTCCGACTTCGGTTATTGCTACTGTCAACGCATAACCCGGAATATTGTAATACACTTACACCTCCCCTCTTCGCTCTCCTTATCACTCCATTCTCCGCACGCGTATGGTATGAGAATACACCCTCTAAAACGAGCTAAGACACGAAAGGAAATGTTTTCATACCCCTAGCCCTCTTAAGGTTGGACTTAACTTCAAAGCCTCGCCACGACGCAACTGGATACACAAAAACCCCGTCCTAGGTTTTATTTGCATGTGTTTTAACAGTAATGCCACACTTTAGGGCAGACAGCCGCGATACGCCGATTAGCGTTACTTTGCCCGAGTATTAACGCCTTATTATTTTATCTCTCTCCCTACAACTCTTCTTTATCTTTCCCCCGGGAATTTCTTTCTTTCTATATTCGCCCACAAAGGATTTAGTTAAAGCTCAAAGGGAATCTTAGATGCCCCTAATTTCGCCTTTACATAAAATTCCAGCGTTGGGAATCCTTTCTTCTAAAATCTCAAAGCGTTGTCTGGTATCGTTTTCCGTGATCTTGCACAAAATTGTATCGTGCAATAATAATATTGATGATGATGATAAAATTTATACAATATCACTAATTTTCGTAGCAGCTATTTTCGAATGCGTTCTCGAGTTTGTGAAATACTTTTGAAATACTACATTTTTGGTCAATAATATCGGTTCAATTTCGGTCGCAACAATTTTGAGCATACAAATTTTTTTATATTTCTTCAAAATTGATAATATTATTTTTTATTTTTTTTATATTAACCCTAGGACGCTTTAGGGAGGGTCAAAAAATGTCCACACAGCATTCAAAATGGTAGTTACCTACTAAGACCTTAAGCGTCCTAGGGTTAATAATTCTTCAAAAATACTAGAAAGTCAGCAATTGTAAAAAAATTATAATAATGAATATGAAAAAATGCCAAGTTTTAAATATTATACGCATTATTGGCATCGATATAATTGAAAATTAATTAAATTAGTTGATTTTAATTTATAAATAAAACTACAAATAATTATTCTTCTATTTTTGCAATTTCTCTTCTAGAAAAAATTCTGTGAATTCGCGAATCCTTGCTTCTAAAATTAACGGGTTCGATGCTTTTCGTGTTAAAAAGTTTCGCAATTTTTCTCAAACTAAATTAATACCAGAACATTACAAGAACATTACGCGATAAAATCAAAACACCTGTTTCCCTTTTACAAGTAGAGAAGTTAACGGCTAGTAGTTGATAACGGTACTTGCACTTAATCGTGATGATAGTAGGAAAGAGAAATGAGACGAGGAGACGGAAAGGTGGTAGCAGCAGAGAATTCATGCATAGTTTAAATTAGTCTTGTATCTCTCTATACACCTTAAGGCACGTGACATGTCCAAGTAGTACCTCAATGACACAGTTTCGAGTTGCAGTACTATCGCTGCATTTGGATAAATACGTTTACATGTACGTGTCCCGCCGTTCACACCACGAAGACAAGCAATAACGTTAATACCATCGTAAATTTAGCCGCGCTGCAAGTGCTCTACCAATCCTGAAGTTCGCAGTCCTGATTGCGCGATTATTGCACGCCCTAACTCCCTCGCAATTGAATTTGCTGAGTTTTTCTTTACATCGAAAACAAAACTTCAACGCCATTATTATTACGAAAAAGCGCTGCTCTTTTTATACCGTCCCTTTGTTTCCGTTACATTCATTAACAGAACAATACATTTTATTACGAAAGCCGGCTGGAGTGTTTTATTTTTTTTTTCTTTCGAACGAGTTTTCAAAGTTGGATGTTGTAACTCTCGAGCTCCTGCAATTTTCTGAGCCCCTCGGATAGTGATTATTACTCAGGTCCTGATAACCGTTATCTGGTCAGGACCCCAATGAAGAATGCAAAGCTGTCAGGTTTGACCTTATTAAGTATGAATTAGGTTTCGATAACGGAACCTTATCAGACTCTGGTTTATTTATGCTTCAATGCATGCTTCATGCAATATGGCATGAAGTTTCATAATGTTTACTAACCGCAAAAAAGAATTTAAAATAATATTCAAAATATTGATAATTATGAACAGAAATTTGTTAATTCAAGAAACATGCATTTATTCGACAAAAACATGAATTGAAAAGCCAAACACTGACCCTTGAAAATTGTAGAAAAATTGTTACGTGTAGATTCAAATTAATTATCTTATTTTTAAGTAGTAATTAAGTAGAATTGATTTTCTACGACTTCAGTAGTATTAATTCCTCAAAGTTAAAATATGCAATTGTTCAAATCACCGTAGAAAAATAATTTCGAGAAAAACGTTGACTCTAAAAAAAAGGGAACATTAAAAATGTGGAATTATTTTTTTGTAACGTTACACCTGAATTATTTTATTTTATAAAAATAGTATGGACCAAATGATTAATATTAAACGTCAGCTTCTTACTTTTCTTTAAAAATATTCGACACCTTATCCTGAATTTCTGCATTTTGATAATTTATTTCGTGAACTATTAAATTTGTACGCAAAAATTTGTTTTTCTTTTCGGTAAGATCGCAAAATTGCCCTTTAAGAAACCCACTTCTCGGTCAGAAAATAAGTCACGCGACTTCGCATCTGCTGTAAATTATCAACAGGGTGGATATTAACAGGGTGGCATTTTATTTTTTGCAACGCCGTTATTAAATCAACGCCGAAGTCCGTCGCTCGAGCTGTAATTTTTCATCTGTAACGTGACGTGTGGTCAAACCGCAATGACCGTACGTGTTCTCTCTCTCTATATTAATCCAAATAAAGAGGAGATTTTGAAGGGAGTCTCACACCGCTTCCGCAAAAATCTGCGGTCAACTGAACGCGTTGACAAAAAGAGAAGGAGAAGAAACAATGGACAATCAGCCGAAATTCTCTCTGGGCTACGTACAGATACGGATGGTAGTCCATTCCAGGCTCCTTGCAGTCGCATTGTTTTTTTGTTGTAATCGCACAACAATGGAATTAAGCAACAAAGATACCGTTAAGACGTCGCGTCGTGGCAAGAGGTTCATGAAGAAAAATCTTTCGGCTTCATTTTTCTCTGGCTGAAGCCTGTCCTGGAATGGCTAGCTGCGATACTTCGACGATGATAAAAGAAAATCCCTTGTCTTTATGAATGTATCACACGAAAAGACAATTCTATCTGACGTATTCTTTCACGAGGAATTCAGTGGCACCGTCGGAATCCCCGATTTTCCAAGGCGAATGGTCCTTTTGCCGCAAAAATGCCATTTTCTTTGAAAATTCGATATAACTTTGTTCCTATTGGAATTTCGGCACCGGACACTCGCGATATCGATTCTACGCGCAAAATTACCCCTAAAGATGACCTTGCCAAGCTTGATTTTGAAGATTTATATTTGACCCATTTCTGGGATGGCAAAAGAAGATCCAAAAGTTGACCTTTATGCAAGACTAGGGGCATCGGAATCCTGGCAATCTTAATAGAAACAAAGTTATAGTGAATTTTTGAAAAAATGACATTTTTGTGGTGAAAGGATCATTTGCCTTAAAAAATGGGCAATTTTGACGGTGCCATTGGATTCTTCGTGAAAAAATACGTCAAATAGGACCTTCCCGAAAGCCCTGAAATAATTAGCCATCGCTGGGCGGTCGATCAAAGACGGCCCCATGTCGTGCACAAAGGTACATTTTTGGACCTACTTTTACCATTCCAGAAATGGGTGAAAAATAAATTTTCAAAATCGAACTTGGCAAGGTCATCTTTAGGGGTAATTTTGCGCGTAGAATCGATATCGCGAGTGTCCGGGACCAAAATCTCAATAGGAACAAAGTTATAGCGAATATTTCGAAAAAAAAAGTGGCATTTTCGTGGTAAAGAGTCCATTGCCTTAGAAAATCGGAGACTCCGACCGTGCCATGGAGTTCCTCGGGAAAAAATATGTCGAATAGGACCGCTCCGGAATAGGAAAAAAGTGCAGCGCACTTATTCGCGCCGTGGTCTGAGACCATTCGAAGTTGAAGAGTGGATATTGTTAAAAAGAACAGATATTTTATTCATACAAAAGTTATTTCCACTCTGTTTATAAGAAACTCGTGCTTTTCGGTAGACGAGAGAGAAGAAGTTTATTGGAAAAAAAAAGTTGGTCAAGTAGATGCAGATATTTTAATGAAACTTACGTTTGACGTAGCAAAACCAAAGAGGGCATGGGGTGAAGAATGAAGACGGAACATCGTTTTCGATATAACGTTAAATAAAAAGGCTCTCCAGCAGTTGCCCCAATGTTGAAGCAACAGAAGAAAAGTGTAAAAAAGTGGGAAAGCGAGAGAGAAGATCCAGCGTAGAATGGTTAATGAATTCAATGGAACCACTTAAAGCAAGTGCATCGTTACAATTGCTACTACGTAAGTCATTTAAAAGCCACGCAGTAGAAATGGAAGAAAAAAAGGGAGAGAAAAGGGGTAATTACCCTTGGAGTTACTTTACTCTTTTTGCTTTTTAATCGAGACATTAAACCTTTCGTGCATCCATCCTTCGCTTTATTATACGGCAAAAGAGTGCTGCCAGCTGGAAAAAGAAAACCTCGGGATCCAGAATCACTCGTTTTTCATTCACAAGCAATATTATTTATCTCGTCTTACTTCGAACAGTTTTTGGTGATGGGGAAATTTGCATTATCCAAGAGTTTTCGGGGACAAATTTTCCTCATGGTTGTAGCCACAATTTTGTCAATAATTGTGAAAATGTGAATGAAATCAGAAATGTGAAGTATTGGTATTGTTGTATATTTTATCTTGAATTGGAAAAATTATCTACAATTTCTAGTAAATTAGTTTCAAATTGAGGAATTATGTTGGCTTCCAAATTTTAGGTAATTATAAATTTTCGAAATTCCAATAGCTTATAATTTCTAATCACTCGCAGCTTCTTTGAAAGTCAGTTCCAATTGAATTGGGGCGATTCAACTTTTAATTTCTAATCTGTTCGGTGAAAGTTCAAATTTAATTGACATCCTGGGACAATAAATCATTTATACAAATACAGAAATGATCAAAATAGCGATAGACTCGCGGAAATAATTGTAACAAATATCAAATACAAAATTTAATCGGAGTATCAAAAAAAATAAGAGATCAATTAAAAAATTTTAAATAAATTAACAATAACTTGTCAAATTAGCAGTTCGCCACCGACACCTCGCAAAAATGAGATATTGCAGTAGACCTTAGCGAATCCGATTCTGGGAGACTTCAGAGACTGCGTTTCCGAGATTTGCATTTATATTGTAAAAATATTCGCTCGCCGAGATGGAAAGAATCCGAAGTGGATCGAATCGCACGCTTTGAAGTGTCGTTCAAATATTTGCCGTATCATTATTTCTGCGTGAGCAGGAATGTAAACTTCTATAAGGTAATTTCAAGTGAACGTAGCCAATCGGCTCGCCTACGATTGTACGTGTGACGTTTTATCGAGGAGCTGCCGGTAACCATTTGGGCAATTTCGTTTCAATTTCAACTGTAAACTTGGAGACACATGCACAGCCTGCATAAGCAGTGTGCAGCGGCGATTGTCCTACCGATCCGATGGTTAAACTGTAAAAACAATGGGGAAGAAAGGGGGACTAGTTTCTGCAACAATGGGTGGTAGTCTAAACAGTAGGTATGCGATTGGTTCAATGGTCGAAATGGGAAGTTAACCCTCCGCGAAGCAGTTGATTGAAAGTCACACCCTGAACCAGGTGGGTGTGACCAGGTGAAATATAACAAAGAATTATTCGTAATTACACTGCAATGAGTCGTGGAGATTCACTTCAAAATTGCTTTTATGAAACTGAAAAACGAATTATTTAAACAATACTTAATTTGCATCTTTTATTTTTTCGTTTTATTACTCATCCACGCTCGAACTGATTTATTGACAGTGGGGTGTATAGCTTTGGATAAATATTTAAACAAAATCAAACTGCGTCAAGATTTTCAACAAGTGCAACAGGAAAATGATTTATTCAAAAGTATTCATGAAGGTATAATATTTTAATAACTGTAGACTGTCCATCAGAGCTCGTCAATTTCATATAAACGATAAATTAAATAAAATTATTCTCCTACTCGGTCTCTAGCACCGGATACAAAAATGAAAGGTTAATTCTTAAATTTTAATAAACAATTCTGCAAACGGACATCAGGTTCAGAAGAATCATACAAGATTGAATGAGACCATATAAGTTGGAATTCATTATGAAACCAGGTAAAAGGGACTATTTTTGGACTCAGAAATATAGATGTTTTATAAGGGTTTTTGTTCGCTGCTCTTACAATTCATCAATTTCGAAATACGAACTGGTTATGTAGAGAATTTCTGCTATCAGACGTAAACTGTAACTTTCTCCAAGACGATCCTTCAAGAACAATTGTTCAAGGAAACGAACAGCGGTAGAACAAGTGTAAGTTTTCAGGTATGTTCATTTGGTGGACGTACAAACACGAACAATGGTGGTAGTTGTTAAAGCAGAAGTAGCAGTAGCAGCACCAGTAGTGTAATAGTAGTAGTAGTAGTAGTAGTAGTAGTAGTAGTAGTAGTAGTAGTAGTAGTAGTAGTAGTAGTAGTAGTAGTAGTATTAGTAGTAGTAGTAGTAGTAGTATTAGTAGTAGTATTAGTAGTAGTAGTAGTAGTAGTAGTAGTAGTGTAGTAATACTAGTAGTAGTGGTAGTAGTGGTAGTAGTAATAGTGCTAGTAGCGGCAGTAGGGACTGTTTTCGGGTGCTAGATTTATCGAGGTGACTTACAAGGGATGGGAGTGGAAGGTGAAAGCCTATTGTGTTATTCTCTAACGTTAACCCCTGAGCAACAATGTAATGGGCGTAAAATTTATACGCCCAGACTCATAAAGATACAACGGGATATAAGATGATATCAATATGATACAAAAAAAAGGAGTCTCCGTTCCGTGAGAAGAGTGAAATGTTACTAGCTACCTGTGGCTCGAAAATTGATAAAGGCGACGTTAAGGTTGTCTCTATTCTCAGCCCCGGCTCACATTAAATTACAAAAACCCCATAGTGACATAAAGAACGGGGAAGCCTCGAGGTTCGAGGCGCGTGTAGAAAATCTTGAGGAGATTTTAATTCCGTCCCAGAAGTTCCCGAAAACTGAAATAACGAAATTCCCAGATGCCGGAGAATCGATTCCAGCTTCACCCTCGTGAAAATTTAGACTTTACAATGGGATCCCTTCGTCTCGGAGTGAATGAGAAAATCAGAAAAGTGTCAAATGGTAATCAGGGGGGATTGAATAGCGATCAGGGAAAATATGAATTTTTTAAAATAAATTAGAAACTATGCTTTTATTTTTCTTTGCAGCCATATTTTGGGTGTTTGTTGATAGTTTCGCACAATTTATTATTTCAAAAGTGACAGACCCACATTAAAACTGTTCTCGACTCTTAGATAAAGGGTGGGTCCAGGAATTTTTGAAAACTCTGCATAAAGAGAACAAATAGAACAGTCAAAGAGACAATTGCCATTATTCCGAAGAAATCAAGTAACTGGTCAGTTATTTGTAAGATAACGAAAGAGCAATTAATTACAAGCTGAGTTTATATCTATATAAAACTATTGTCGTAGTTGTTGAAGTTAGTTCCTGCCTTGTAGTCCATTGCATGTGATTCGATAAAGGTAGAGGGAGGAAGAGAGTGTGAAGGTATAAGAGCAAGAGTGGAGAAGTTTAACCAGTAGAAGTTCAAGTTGAGAATATTGACGTAGTATTGGTCTGATCGACTAATTAATTTATACGGTCCATCACAGAATTAAATCATAACCTACCGAAGTGATAGTAAATGCCATTAGTATTCCCCAAAGCCTCCTATATAGCGAGAAGCTGTGAGTATAGTTGTTTATTTTCCCGTGTGCGGAAATTTCTAAGAGTTTCGAAATTTTCAAATACGGCGAATTTAGAGGTGCGGCCAAAAATCGGACGGAATGTTGAGAGCTCAAAATTTAGGATGCAATTTTTGGGGAATATTTTGAAAACAGGTAGTTATTTTCCAAATTAACGAAATTCCAATATCCAAGTTCTTGAAATTCACCAACATGGGTAATCAATATAGAAAAAGATTGTAAAAATTAAATCCGAGCACTCGGAATTCTTTAATCGGTACATTTTTTAATAATTCCAAAGGTTTCATGCATTTCGACATAAAATTGAAATTATACTTTAAAATTAAGAAAAAAAAATCGGCAATTTAGATGCATTTCAAATGACACTGAAATGGCATTTCAAATTTGAAGAGATTAGAAATTTGAAGTATTTCAAATTTTGTCCTCTCAAAATTTTGGGTTCCCGAAATTTTCAAATAATCGACATTCCAATAATAACTCAAAATTTGTAATCACTCGTAGCTTCTTTGCAAAACAATTCCAATTAAATTGAGGCGTTGCGATATCGAATTTCTAAATTTCACGATGGAATTTCAAATTTTATTTCGTAGCAAATTTTTCAGGTTCGAAACTTCGCAGGCACGCAAAAAATCAAACAAAAATCAGAATCCTCTCCTGAGGCACTTTCATTACGAACTGCACGAAATCCATCGGATTTCGTTTAAACTGCATTTACATTGAATTACATGGATTTCATCGAAGTATTTTTTTTTTGTCCAACTTACAAAGGGAATAATAATTCTGTTTTTGTTAGGAGTTCACTAGCGCCAATTGAATGAGCTGTTCGAAAATACACAAACTGATGGGAAACAAATAAATAATTTCTAACAAATGGAAACACATGCATTTGAATGCACGTTCGCATAACACAACGTAAACCCATACCACGTTACATTAGCCGTTTTGATTTAACATCGTATCCTTTGAATAATTAGCAAGTACGATAACCGTTATCTCTATTTGTTGGATATAAATGTTCACGGCGATATTATTAACGTTTATCTCTCGGAAAAGCTGCTTGATTAACCGTGAATTTGGAAATTATCCTAGAAATTCGAGATATCAACGCTAACATTCGGTACGAGGATGCATTGTTCTCGCGTTTAAGTGTGCCCCTTAATGCTCAAGATAAACAAAGGGCCACTTAGGGCTTTTTGTCCCCTGTTTCACCAAATTTACGATGAAACGAGACCTACGGTGGCTTATGCATTTTTGTTGTACGTGGATTAAAAATTGCCTGTGTCAATAAATTTTACTGCTTTTAACTTTTAAACAAATACAAAAAATATCAACAAAAATTTAATTACGATTCTCTAAGTTGGAGACATTTTTTGTACAGTAATGGAATTTGATATACAATAGTTTAATAATTTAAAAAAATTAAAGTAAAAATTATTTAAGTAAAAATTCTAAATAAATAAAAAATGGGTGGAAAAGGAAATTTAATTAGAAAACGAGACATTTTTACCATTTCCTTCTTAAATTTTCCAAATTTTTATATTTTTCCTGTACGAGATATTAAACCTACACATTATTTTTTTCACGCTGTTGCCAGATCTTGCTCTGTTGTTATATTAAATATATATCGCCTCTAAACGAGAAGAGAAAATAAGAAATTCCATATTTCTTCACGCCTAGTTTTGTTCTCATTTCGAAAGTAATTAAACAAAATATTGATTCTTCACCAGTGACCTCTTCTTCAACAACAAGAATATGGAACGGAGAGGGAAGCTTACGTTCCTAGCAAACTCTCACGCAAACTATGTACTTTACCTCTTTTGCTTTGTAAAGTAAGATTATAACATAAGTTAGACTTGGAATTACTCTAATAACCTAATTATATAGAACGCTTTCAGGTTCGGATACTAACCTTTCTTTTCTTTATACTTCAGAAGCAGAAGTTGTACAGATAAAATCTGACAAAGTTACGAAAGCTCAGGCACTTAAAAGACTGTAAATAGGAATGACTTATAACTCGATAATTCCGTAGGTGCTTTATCAGAGGCTTTAATAAAATTTGTATTATAAGTATACATTTTTCCGATACCCGCATATGAGAGTAGAAAAATCGCTCACATTAAGTAACGAGGTTAAAGCCCGTAAAGCTTTCACCTATTTTTTGAATTTAATTCTTATCAATTTTCGCAGATAATTTTTCTTTTCGTATCAAATCACTCTATTTTAATCAATATTCGTCCGTGTACTTTGACTCTATTTTCAGTCTATGTCAAGTAACACCTATTTTGAATTTATTTTAATTCCAAAAAGTTATGTTTCGTGACAAAAGCTCCTCCAGTTACTCCAAAATAATAGTAACATTTACTGTACACCCTTTTCTACTCGAAAAATCAATTACGCGTTAGAAGAACGGCTGCAGCTTGCAATGAACTTCGAATTGTACTAATTCGAAAGTTTCGTTATCGATCAGCACGAAAAGCACAGAGAGAACGAGGCTTGCCTTGTTTGAGATCGCTAGTAAATTAAAGAACAGCACTTCCGGGCTTAAAAAGTAACTGTATATTAGACAAAATTGTTGCCATAAAAGTCTTGGAAAACTAATTAAAGTGAACCGATGATGTAACAGTGTATATATATATATATATATATATAATTTCCTTTTCCTTGGTTGGTCGTAGTAGTTGTAATAAAAATTATCCATATTTAATTTTTTTCACGGCCTTTTTATTCTTTATAATTTGACAAACGTTTCGGACATGTTTTTGTCCATCCTCAGTGTCAGTTTACATTCATAATTATTTGGTTGAATAAATATGAATATTAATATATAAAAAATCTTTACTAATCCATAGAATTAAAATTCCTTATATTCGGTTAATCTTTTATAAAGTTAACTCTGTAACGCTTGGAAACGAAGTAAGTAAAAAATTATAAAGAATAAAAAGGCCGTGAAAAAAATTAAATATGGATAATTTTTATATATATATATATATATATATATATTTATAAATAACTGCAGTAGTGCAGAGAAAAGATACAGAGGTAATAGCAACCGGTAACGTTAACCAGCGAAGGAATTAAAAAAAAAAAGGGAGCATAAAAAATATCTACATGGAAGAGTAATGAGAGCTATGTGAAATGAACCATGAAATTAATGAATAGCCTCGAATTCATATCCACACGTATTGCGTGTGCCATTTACACATCCCACTGCCTCTCTCCTCATCCACACACCGGCCAATTAATTATTTAAAATGCTTACAGCTTGAAAATACAATGGCTACAAAAACGACACTTTCAATGAACGAGTAGCTATCCACGCATATTCATTCTCGTGAGATGGATTATCGTATACACCGAAATATAGTAAACTCGTATGTCTTCCGCATCCTTGTTTGTCCTTTTTCATTTGCATTTTGATTACTTGAAAACACGTTAAACAAACGCGTATTAATAAGGTTTAACTGCAAAAGTCACTTTTTATGGAAATTTTTATGCGCACCGAACAAAATGACGTAGTAACAATTCGAAGCGTAGTATTTTTAACTACTACTATTGTTAAATGTCGAATTTATGGATTTCTAATAATTCCAATTACATTTCAGACACCTTTTTTTGATTCTAATGTGTATTACAAAACATATATAGTATTATTAACTATTGCTGTAGTTAAATGTAACGTATATTTCCAGTGATTCTAATCACATTTAATATTAATTATTAGTCATGACTAGGACAATTAAAAAATTATAGACTATTAAATTATTCTTTTGGGTGCACGTTGAAGTTCATCAGAGTTGCAATTATTAATAACTTGGAGTGTTTTATTAATTATTGATTCATAAAATTTTCTAAGTTAACAAAACCGTAAAAATTGCTATTGCTGACGATTTATGTATGTATTCATACGTTTCAGGATTGTTAAGAAAAATTGTTTACAAAAAATATCGATTCTGAGTAGCATTCACCTTCCACAAACGCAGTCTAACCCAAAGTGTCTGAAAAAATTCTTCGCAATATTGTCGACAATTCTAGAACTCCAATTTTTTTTAACACAAAATATCAAAAAGGATTCTCAATTTGTACTGAAAATTGAAAACTCAGTACTCCAAAAAGGACAAAACAAAAATGGCACTTCGACCATTCCTTATACGTATAATTTTTTTTCAATTTTCAAGAACGAAACTTGAAAATAAAAAAGAATATCGTTTTGCTTATTCCCGTACGAAACTTTAGAAGTTCATCTTAATTTTCCTTGCTTCCATAAACTCCGATACCTTTCATTTATTTTTCCCCCTTTGTAGCCGAAATTCCCAGGAAACTTTACAAAAATGTACCTTCGTGCGTGAAATATGGACGCCATACCTACGCGGAAATCAAACTCCACACACTCTCGGGAAATACACGTATACTCTGGACCGAGCGAATCAGCGACCGAAATTCAGAATATGCCAGCGATTCGTTCACAGACGAATATTGTTACATCGGAATCGGTAACTCCCAACTAAATTACCATTAGTTCCATCGAGAGAAACTACAGCGTTGATCAAACGTTAAATTAAAACGTTCGCTGGCGAGGAAAAAATGCCTTTGAAGGTATTTTCAATACCGGTATTAATACCAACGTATATTATTGTGGGATTTCGTTGAAAAGTACTTATTTAAATATTTATTAAAAAATGAAATGATGGCAAAAAATCAGGATGAAAGAGGCACGATAGGAAACGGCGAAAAATTTTTAAACGCAACTTTATATCCATATTTCCACAATCTGTTCTGATTTAGTTGAATTCCCGTATGTTCGCGTGTGTTCACGTTTTACGTGGGTTCGTATGTGTTTCTACCGACGCAATTATTACGAATACGTCAATTTTGTCAATGCAACCGTTTTCCGGGATTCAAAGCTAACAAGCAGCGTTGCAAAATGTACACCATATATATATATATATATATATGAACACAGGAAACACATACGTTTCGTGGAAGCGTGTACAGAAATTTCGATATACGTACAAATGCCGCAACCAAAGGTGTTCACGTCCTATCGATGTTCTAGACAAGTAATATTCTCTCTTTTCTCTCCTTTTCGTTTCCCGTAACTACACATAACAGTTACGAAACCAATTGTTTCAAAAGTCACGTTTAATCAAATCTCTTTATCCCATTTCGGTCCTTTATTTCATTAAATGTAGAGAGTTAGACTTCCGGACGAATCTTTTTTTCGATGGATTGATTAAATCTACTGATACGGATGAAATGGTTCGCTGAAAAAGCTTTTGACGTTGTTTTAATGAACAGGTAAAAGCACCCGAAGCTTAGTATCTTGATAATCGGACATTTTTGGTTTCTGTCTTTGAAGAATGTTCGAGTGCGCGTGTAAATGAATATTCGATTTGAACCTCTCTCTTTCTCCGCTTTAGAAAATAGTCAATATCAGAATATAACGTAACTAAAAACCTTACTCGTCTCCCGAATAACGCGTGGTGTTAATATGTCCTCAATTGGTCCACTGATTTGTCAGTGATGATGCGGTTTACCCATACACAAAGGGTTTTATGTACGAAGATAAGACAATTTTTTATTACAATTATTTTCATTAGTATTATGTTAATTATCAGTATCGCAAATTCGATAAACTGCTTTTCTCTATGGAAAAAGAAACCCACTCAGGCATTGAATAGTTTGCCTTGATTATGATAATCTCCCATGGACTATATCCTCTCGGTTGATTGTTGCACGGTTGTAATCTAACATACAATTAAATGCATATACATATCAAAGCTCGCCAAAGCGTATCGAACCGTCATGTTAAATGTAGACCTTGGCGGTACGTACACTTAGAAGTGTACTTTGGCAGTAACAATATTGGTTAATAGCATCGCTGGTGTAGGTGCAGTTATAATTGCAAGTGCAACGGTAGCAGTAACATTACCGCTGCACTGCTGGTATTAGTATTCAAATTGCATCCCTACGCGGGCTTCCCTCGCGTCTCGTACCAGTCGCCATTGCGATCATTCTCATGCATCGAATCCAAAGCTCCAATCCCCTACAGTCCCGTCATAATTACGTCCCGGTTTCAAAAATGACCGATTTCCGAAATTTCTTGGCTCCTACTTTGCTTGCACCCCCGTGCACCTGCACCGATGCATCCGCAGCGAGAGAGTTTCCAGGGATCGAAGAAACAGAAGGAGAGGCAGATAGAATGCAGTCCTGGCAGAGTATAACTATACATTAGTACGTCTGAGAAACGTACTTGCGGCTCTCCAGCATCCGAAATAACTCGGCAATACCCCGATGCACCCTAACTCATTCCCATCCTTTGTCCTTTCCCGAGCATCCCCTGGCATCTGAGTCTACTGTTAGACAGCGGTACCATGCTGTTCTCCACTGCACTCATGCATCGCTCGCTACCTTCCTCCTCTCCTTTTCTACCCTTCCTCTTTGCTGCAGTACTGCATCCGAACCATATGGTGAACCATTCCCACTCGGATCTCGTCCCTGTTACAATGTACGTAGTATTGGAACGCTGCAATAACACAATGCTTTAATAGGTACCCGCTACTCCTCGCTAAAATTAATTTCCGAGGGATTTCATCGCTACAATGTAAATCCCGCATCGTTCGATTCCCACTTTCATAACCAATTTTCAAGGTTTGCGGATTCGGGATACGAGTGGAGAAATTTTTTTTTAATGATTTTTTCCTCTTGGAGCAGAAATTTCGAATTATATCACGGTTTTGTTTTAGAAATGCTTTCGAATCTAAAAATTTATTTCTCCTATTATTGCAGGTAATAATAGAACTTGCATATATTTTTTTGAAAAAAAAAAAACAAAAAAAAACAAAAAACTTAATACAAAATATTTATTAAATTAATTACTGTATTTTTTTCTCTTTAACCACTAGTCAATATATAACAATAATTGCCCATTAATAACAATAATACATTGTAACAAATCTTTTTTTTTATTCTTCGAACAAAATATCGAAAACTCTGAAAATTTTGAAAACAGTTTAGCATTTAAGTAACATTGGTACGTTAAGAAATTATAATTATCCTAAAATTATAATTTCTTACGCGTTATTTTATACCGCGTTGAGAAAAATGAATAGTAGTTTCCATAAAATTCAATGAATATTTTCGCAATATCATTATAATTGTACCAAAAATAATCATACAAAATTAATTAGATGCTTCGCGCTGCAATTTCAAGCCGATTACTGTTGACGCACCGCGATCGTAAAGATGCAGAGAAATGATGTCACCGAAGAAAGCTATAATTTGCTGAATAATTCAATAGAGCCACAAAGAAAGGCGAGCAGAGGAGAGAATATCGAGCTAATAATTTCAAAAAATTGGACCCGGTCCAAATAGAAACAGCCCTACTGCCTGGAAAAGCTAAAGTATGTTACTGGAAGTTTTATCGATTCGATATGGACCGGCAGAAGGAACCATTCAAGTGTCGAACCATTTTAAAGCACTTCCCAATGGGACTGTAAATAAAAGCATGCAAGGGATAAGGGAGACGAATAAGTTATATAAGCATAGTAGGGTAGAAGATAAAAATAAAGGCCAGCTTGGATTTCAGTCTATCGTCTTCTGATATACGTCAAGTGGTTAAAAGCACAAGTTTCACCTTGTACAATGTTATTTACGACATCGGTGTTGGTTATTGAACTCCTTCGCTAGAGTAATATCACTCCAGTACACCGCCGATAAACTTTGATTTAAATTTAGAGAAACTTGGCTTTGAAGCATATTCTCTGACGTCAAATGAAATTACAGAAAGTCCAGACTCTTGCGATTTCTCCTATTCCCTCGTCTCTCCGAAGAAGACAAGTTTGAGTAAGAAAAATATCCAACGGCAATATTATTATTCAATTTGAGAATTTAATAACAGCTTGGCGCATAATTAACGACGATTATTTTGGCATGGATCATTGAAAGTAATCGTCGTTAATTATGCACCAACCAAATAATTACATTAAGGCAGAAAGTAAGCGAAAATATAACAACGAACTAAAATTTTCATATTTTATATAATGAACAATTATGTAAATGGTGATAAGGTTAATGATAACAATAGCAACCGCTGCGTTCAATTTCGCGCGGTTACAGGAGTTCCAGGGGTAGAAAAAGATTTTCAAGCCTTTTTTTGTAGCGACTTGTTGCGGCTTTGCAAGCTTCTGCAAATTTGAATATTGTGTAGTGTTATAAATAATTTTCCCTTTCCTGAACGAGGTTTGGACTAATTGCCAACAGAATTCGGTGGGTTTTAGTCCCGTGGCTGTGTCCGTATGAAGCAATTATAATTCCATTCTCCGCTGTATATTATAATGGTCGCGTGGGTTAGTGTTACAAATGGCCGACTTAAAAGAAAAAAATGCCAACAATAATAATAACGTCAACATTTACAAGCTGCGCGTGTTTATAATCCTGCAATGTAATCCCAGAGACTCGGGTTTTGTTTCTTTTTGAAATTTGTTCCAAAGAAATTGGTAGAAACTGAAATTTAATTTTTCAACACAGTATTTATTTATTTATTTCTTAGATTCGATATTAGGTCAATGATTCTTATTATATAGATAATTGTATCGTTAATTTTTTTTATAAACCAGAGAATTCTAATTTCAGAATTTTTTGTATTAAATTAAATACACTCTTTCATTCGAAATTTATTTTTTTTTATTGTAAAAATCTTGTATTACTGAAGAATGCCTCGATCACTGAAAAATTTGATTTAATGGTTTCAAAAAATACCAGGCAGAAAGAAAGAGACAATAGTAGAAAAAAAATAATCCAATAAAAAACCATTGCTAATTCATTCAAAACCAATTTCTGGTTACTTGAAAATAACTAAGAGTATAAAATATATGTCATATCGTAAATCGAAAATATACCGTCGAAAAACTACATTGACCTCGATTGAAAGCTCTGTTTTTTTATTCCTGGAGCATAAAAAAAGGCGGTTAAAAAAAGAGGGTCATTCGCGTTGAAACAAATAATTAAAAAGTTTGTGGATTCAAGGGAATTCTTCTAACAATTCCAGAAAACGTAAATTACGATTATAATTGTAAATGTATTTCTGACTCTCGCGATATCATTATGAGCTCGGAGAGACAGAGGGATTGTGCGAATTAATTGCCAGCTCACTACTAATGAGTTTTCTTTGGCTTTTACTTAGCTTTTTGCATATCCATAGACGCGATGCTTTTGAATACGATGTATACTTTGCCACTTGTTCTCCTTCTCCTTCTCGGAAGAAAATATGAGCGGTGCACGGAAGAGCAGTCGTATGTTATTCCACCTTAATTTCCAGAGTTTCACCGAGCGAAGACAATTGCTTTTGAATTACGCAGAAATTCGAAATGTCACCTCGGAAATAGAATCGACTCCCAGGGAGACAAATGTGTACTCAATTCAACGCAGGAACAATACGTCGGCGTGATTTCTGTAAGGTTGTTATAACCATTGTATGGAAAACCGATGCGAGGAAAGAAATAAGAATTGAAGGTGTTCCGGAACTTTGGATCTCCTTCAAATAAAGGCGAATAATTCATGAAGAAAACGTTCATTAATAATTTGAATATTCAATGATACAAAAAACAATTAATAATTTTTGGGGGAAAATGCGAAATCTCATTAAACCAATTTTTTTGTAATATTGAAGCTACTTCATGAATTTTCAGTGCCGAAGCAATTTTGTTAATGGTGATAAGGATTGAAAGAAAATTGTGACTGTAGGAAGAAAAGTGTGAAATTGCGAAAATTTGGCTGCAGAACAATCATTTTCAACGCGAACATAAATTCCTTCACCATTTCCTGCGCCTTTTCTCTGGGTGTATAAAAATCGCCGAATTCCGGCTCAGACACTTCCTGGGATTAGTAGATACACCCAGCCCTAGTTAAACAATTATCCTGACTAATGCACCCCGCGAATACAAATGAAAGCGTCCCTAACAAGCCTTGAATGGGATCTAATCCTTCTTTCACTCCAGACTTGCGTTCCATTAGCATCTCTCTCTCCTCACAAATTACTGCAAGGGTGCAGAAAAATTAAGCATTTCAGAGCTTGCTAATTAATACCCATTTCCGACTAGGTAGGTATTCCATGAATTTCCTACTCGGAGTTGAAGTATAAGTAGCTGGAACTATTATATTTGTAACAATATGTGTTATATGTATTGAAGGGGATAGGAAGCAAAAACAATTTTAAGAAATACGATTGCCAATTAATACCAATTTCTCATTATTCAATATATTTTAGATTTGAAGTGGAAATTTCAAAATGAAACTATTGTTTTACTGAAAAATTTGTCAAAATTACTATGAATTAAAAAATAAATCATATATGCATAAAATGAGAGAAAGGTGCGTCTCTCAGTCTTCAGTCTACAGAAATACTGCTGCATCTTAGCTTTGAGTTATCTTGCAGAACAATTGATGCAGATATTAGGAGCTGTTAATTGGCTGCACTTAATACCGTGTCGGCAGTATATGAGCTGCACATGGTTTTACTGTATATACGAACATACCGCAATGATACAAGGCAAGCAAAGGTGTGTGCATGTACATGTGTATATGAATCCAGAGAGGACTAGAGGAACACTGAGAGAATCTCTCTAATACCAAAGAGGCCAAAGCCAATCAGCGAATAGTGTGTACTGGGTATTTATGTCACCCTTGCTTGCATACTCGCATACAAGAAGGAGGATTAACCATTGATGCTTCCTTCCACTACACTAGTGAAATCGACTCACTTGACTCAATCTATCTCCAGCCCCAACTCCGCCTCTTAGTTTGTGTGTTAATGCAATTTAACGCGACATAACGAATGTTCTCGTTGCAACTGGCTACGCGTTTACCGTCGAGGTAACGATGGAACGAGATGATTTCAATCGTACAGTTAAATGAATTTTTTGTTTCTAATAAAGGTGCGCGCGTATTTTTCATCTGATGCGTGGCTATCCACGAGTGGAGTGAAAAGTGAGCGAAAGTAGACAAGTCCAATGGTACCATCGGAATCCTCGAAATCTCAATGGAAACAAAGTTATAACGAATTTTTCGAAGAAATGGGATTTTTGCGGCAAAAGGACCCTTTGACTTGGAAAATCGGAGATTCCGACGATGCCATTGGATTCCTCGTGAAAAAATACGTCGGATAAGCCCTTCCCGAAAGCCCTAAAAAGATTAGCCA
Source organism: Gasteruption jaculator (assembly GCA_949825005.1). NCBI lineage: Eukaryota > Metazoa > Arthropoda > Insecta > Hymenoptera > Gasteruptiidae > Gasteruption > Gasteruption jaculator. The sequence goes on along the minus strand of OX463765.1, from coordinate 13,621,984 downwards.
TCGTTGGGCAGTTGATCCAAAGGAGCCCAAAATCGTGCATAAAAGTCAATTTTTGAATCTACTTTTGTCACCCCAGAAATAGGTGAAAAATAAATCTTTAAAATCCAGCTTGGCTAGGTCATTTCTAGGGGTAATTTTGCGCGTAGAATCGATACCGCGAGTGTCCGAGGCTGAAATCTCAATAGGAACAAAGTTATAACGAATTTTTCGAAAAAAATGGCATTTTCGGGGCAAAAGGACCATTCGCCTTGGAAAATCGGGGTTTCCGACGGTGCCATTGGATTCCTCGTGAAAAAACACATCGGATAGAACCTTCTCGAAAACATTCAAAAGATTAGCTATTGCCGGGCAGTCGTGCACAAACCTTGCACCGTCTGAAGTCGATCGCTCGGCAATGAGTAATATTTTTTGGACTCTCGGAAAGGTCCTATCCGATGTATTTTATCCACCATTAACGCAAAATCGTACCTTTCGCGGGATTCGTGGGAGACGAGAATCGACGAAGCTAAATAAATAAAAGGCTGAAAGTTGACGTAAATAAATCCAACATATTCGAGAACCGAGGGTATAAAGATGTAAAGATACGATCGGGTAATGTCAAAATTACCAAGTACCTGAAAACACATTGCATATGTCGAGTCAAATATTACATAGCTGGGAGGTACTTTAACCTTCTATGTATAGTGGAATCATTAATGGACTTTGCATTTGGTACACATCAGCTAAAGTGTAGTTCAAAGTTGAGCTCTCAACGTCAATGTGGTTACCTTTTCAACTACAACTTTTGTGGTAAACCATTAACAGTTTACTTTTTTTCCCTTCTTTTGATGTCTGCCACAGAGCTATTTACCACGCGTCAAAACATTAGTCATATTCCGTCTTGAAAAGAAGTGCACAGAGATTCTGGCTATTGGCAATTTTTCTTTCAAAGCAATTTTGACTGCCCTGAAATATCGCCCGCGGAATTTTCGTATACAGTTGCAATTAGCCTTTATAGCGTTGGAAAAAGAATTGCAGGGCTTGCTTTTAACCCTTTCAAAGCTGGGAGGCCAGACGACGCATATATGCGGTGAAAGGGTCAAGGGTTGACGTCGAACCTCGTATTCTTCAGTATAAAACCACAAAATTTCATTTATATGGAATTTCAATTCGAGGTGGTAAATTAATTAATGAAAAACGGAATTTTTCAAATATAATTGTTTTTTTCCAAAAGATTGGGGTTAATATATTTATTGTTTATATGATTGAATGAAGAATCCAATTTTCGTATGGAGAGATTTTGTAGTTCTGCTTTTGGAATTGGAATATGACTTGTTAATAATGTTGTTTTAAAAACTGGAAAATTATATATAAAATTTCAAGAAACGTAGTATTTTCTTTTCTTGAAAATCTATAGGAAAATTTCAAGGAACTGAAATAATTATTTTTAGAAACAATAACGTAAAAGCAAAAAAAGAAAAAATATATTTATTGCAATTTGAAGTTCAATATTGGTAGCGAAAAGGTTGATAATTAAAATAATTTGATTCATAACACAAATAGTAATTGTATTTATTGTTAATTTGCAAAAATCGTAAGGACAAATTTTAGTAGAATAAAGGAAAATGTTTAACAAACCCCCAAATATTATTTACAAAAAAACGGAACTTAAAAATACCTTAAAGAAAAATTGGGTGCCATAACAATTTCAACAGCTACATGAGAAAATAACAATTTATCGATATTCTGAATTTTCCAAAAAACAAAACATTGCAGCAATGTGGAGGAATAAAAATTTTCAATCGAATTTCGCAAGAATAGGCTAAAAGTAAAAGGAATTACAATTTTTCATCTGAAAACTCCCTTTCTCCATTTTCTCATTCCCTGGAATATCTCCTCCCTTACATTTTTTTCCAGCAAGTTTCCAAAGCACTTGGCGAGTTTAATTTAGGCTGTTGAGGGTAAAAGGGAAGTTCTAAGTCTAATGTATATTTGACTTTGATAGGTACCGCTAAGATAGAGTGGGTAGGGAGCGTTTGTTACTTGTAAGCATGCATTTTGGCCAATTGCCTAAAAGTAGGGAAAGACGGAGACAAGGCGATTTGCAAAGAAGGAGACGAGGCGAGATGCGGTAACGTGTAACGTCAAACTGGGTACATCTAATATCCTATCTTACGTGGGGTCTGGTCTAAGTTATAGGACAGTCCTTACCGCTCATTTAATATTCCATGAGGATCATTTTCGCGCGGATCCATTATGCGATGGTAAATCGCCCGCTTCGTGCCTGGAACGGTTCCGTCTTGTTTCCCACTTGAAACAGCCCAAACAAATTCGTACTTTTTATGAGGAAATTTCGTCGGGATAAATTACCAAATATATTGTACAGCCAGCATTGATATATACAAGGCAAAGTTTATCCGGAATGAAAATTAGGGGGATGCCAAGCCAGGCCGAGCCGGGCCGAGCTGAGCCGTGGTGAGATGAGGTGAGGCGAGGTGAGCCGAGCTGAGCTGAGCTGAGCTGAAATTGCGGTTTAAAAGTCGACGTTTGTGTGTTGGGACTTTTTATTACAGTTGCAAACTTTCATGGAGACAAATTACGCATTATATAGAATGAAAGCGACGCTTATTTATACGCTCAAGTTTATTTCATTAAAATTAAGGTGTTGCGTAAACCGCAAAATTGAAAATCCGACGGCAGGCTGCTGGCACGGAAACTCCCTCAGCCGGCCCGAAAGAAGGCAATTAATTAGTACACGTGATTACAACCGTGAGTTGTGTAAACAAAGGGTGAAGTGGAGGATGAACCACTTGTTCGAAAATTCTCCAGAATTATGTGATAATAGGAATTTAATTTGAATCGTGAATACGAACAATTAACGCTGCGTCCCTAATTTTACTTAAATAAATTACTGCCGCATATATTTGTCGAAATTTATTTTAATCCCAGTTACAGCCAATCCAGCAATTATCCTAAAATTTATGGAAGAATAAAATGTTTGGTAATTCTGTAATTATAAAAATTTGAAAATTAATTTGTAAAGGATTTGCAAGTACACAGTAATTGTTTTTATAAACAATAACGTAAAAGCAAAAATTCTAATATATATATATAGACATATATCTACACGTTCGATCGTTTCACTACAATTTAGAGTTCAATTTTCGATTGAGGAGGAAGGAAGCGCACTTTTACCACAATGGAACCTAAATCGACTGATTGATGGATCGTTGTTGGGGAAACAAAGTTACTTCTTCCTTGTAAGGTTTAGGTTCATCCTCAGGTACAAAGTTTATTCTTCCACAAGAAACATTGTGTTTTATATCTGTGTGTTCTGTGGTTTTTTTCTTCCCCCAATTTCTCAGATACTTTACTCTCCTTTTTTTTGCTACACATGGGAAAAGAATTCCCTTTGAAAATCAGTATCCAGTCACTGGGATAATCTAAAAATTCTTGATTTCATTTTATTGTAATTTAACTACGACTTTTTTTGTTAATTCGAGAAAAATCAGGGAAAATCAATATTTCATATCTGTAATTAATTTTTTCTCAAGGAATAAAGAAACTTCAATTTTAACAATTTCCATTTACTTTCCATGTGATTATTTTTCTACCATTTTCATATCAATTTCTTTCTTCACTTTGAGGAAAGAAAAATCAAACAAAAAATACTAAATATTTTTATTGATTTACCAAAAAAATTCCCCAAATTTTTTTTATTGTTGCAAATTCCCACAATATCTAGAGGTACACATATTTAAATACCAGCGTTCCAAAAAACTGGTAGTAAAAAGTATGAAATAAAAATTTCCATGAAATTTGCAATTTTTTTCTCTTATGAAATATTCAACAGAAACGTTATGTTTTAATTGTTTCAGCAAGTGGAAATCGGAATCCATTTAAGCAAAGTCCCCTGTCAATGTTGGCCACTGACAAATATTAATGACTGTTAACCGGACTGTCGGATCTGCATGAAGTCGTGACCTATATCTATTTTCATGGTGAGTAATTTCACATTTTGCAGTTTCTTTTTTAATGAAAATGGAAAAGTGGATATTTCGTTAAACTTCACGGAACGATGAAAAAAGTTTGAGGATTAATTGAGCATTCGGCGTCTCCCAGAGGCTAAACGCTGTACATCAAGCATCTTATAAACTTAAGATTCAGGTAGTTGATTACAGGTACTGAAGTTTCTAAGAGCAATAAGCGATACGAAAGTTCCCGAAACTTTGGGAAATATTCCAGATTTTTAAATTAAACAACCCGAGATTTTTCAGCTTGTCGACAAAATATTTAGTTTCATGGATATTCAAATTTCAAAGGCAAACATTTTCAAAATTCGTGTTATTATTTTTTATCAACTACAATTTTTCTTCTAAAAATTAAATAATTTTATCCACTTTTCCTCTTATACATTAAATTTTTATCTCCTTCGATTACTTTTATCATAAAAGTATGATGTGATGATTTCATAAAATTATTATGTGAATTAAAATATAAATATTTTACTAAAGATTTTCTTTTTTATTACCCGAATAAAATTTATTACAAATTTCCTGAACAAGTATTTCAATTGCTTAGTAATTATTTTGCAAATATTAATATTTATATTGTCGTTATTGCTCCTATCATCGCGATCTGCATCTTTACGCTTATTATTATTACTTTTATCATTATAATTTACATGGAAAATGCAAATACTAAGTAAGCATACCGTAAAGGAAATGTTTGTTTTCTAGCGCATAATCCTTGCATGGATAAGCGCAAACTGTATCGATAAGCAACTAAATAACTTGTTCGTATATGGGTTTCAGACGGTAGGTAAGTGAAGTTCCATGGAATAGATATAGGGTATAATATCGGAGAAAGAGAGAAGGTGCGAGATTAGAAATACACGGAAAGACATATACCTAACTGTATAATGCCGTAATAGTTTATAAGGTATATATATAGAAATGGGTGGAGTACAAAGATTCACGTATGTTCGAAATAGGTTATCTAAACAATATTTCCACTTGCTATATAGGAACCGGGCTAGGAAATATATGTATTACTGATAACTAATTTCCGAGGATTCCTCGAGTACGTATTGTATGTACGTAAACGTAATGCCTGCTAATCTTGTATAAGAGAAATAATAGATAATACATAGGCTGCTAACATCGGATTGTGTTCCCGTTTAAAAATCAAATAGGTCATTATATATTTCATGCATCGATATTTTTAGAAATTGAACAATATTATATAACAATGACATTATTTAGGAATTTTTAAAAAATCCGGTGAAGCTTAATTTGATTTCTAATAAGTTATTCCTAGTTTCGCTTCTGTTTGTTTTTTTAGATTCCTTTTATTTTAAAGTTCTAAATAATTTTGAAAAATAATTTTATTATATTCCAAAATTTGCGAAACAGAACCGAATTTTTTTGTTTCGCGACCCTTATTTTCTTTATTGGGAATTAATACCTTTAGAAGTGTATTTTGGCTTAATTTGAAAATTCCCAATGCAAGTGTTGGACTACGAATCTCCCGAATTGCAAACATTTTTAATATAAAAATTCCAATTTGAATTAAAAAATTAATATAAATTTTCTTCATCATCAGTAATACATTCTATTATTACGACTATACACGAGGTGAGACAATAAAAAATTGAATTGAAAATAAAACGTTATGTACACAAAGAAATACCTCCGAGGTTTCATAATATTATAGTTACTTGTAATATCATCAGAAACTGATACGTTTCAATAATGTATCGATGTTTATTGTATTCAGGAATGAGAAGCAAATCATAAAATATGCTTTTATGGAAATGCAGCGAACGTGTGATGGATACGCTGAAATATTCCGGCTTGTTTTTAGTGAAATACATACAATTAAATGCATTTCTATGGTACGTTGACCAAACAAATGATTATATCTGCAAGTAATTCAATCAGGTTGTTATTTGTTTGCTATCAGGCAGAATAATGAAAATAACTGAAATATTTAATCTTCCAGAAGGAAAACAGATTTTCCTCTGAAAAGAGGATTTATCGGAACTGGAATTATTATACAGAAAAATACAGTGATCCTTTTTTATTTATAAATTACAAAATTCGCGAGTAAAGATAAAAATTAGGGGAATGTATAAACTTCAATCATTTTAACATTTGGGGTTTAATCTTTTTTTGCGATCGCGAATTTCGGCTCATTTCAAAAAGTTTTTCTTAACAGTAATAAATAAGAGTCATGACATCACGAGTTTTTAAAAAAGAAAAAGCCCTTAAACTTTGGAATACGTGAATGTTTCCTTTTAACGTTATTAAGGACTTTAAAGGAATCTTAGAGACTTAAAAGCGAAAGTAGAGATAAATTATTAGAAGCAAAGTTAAACTTCACAAGAATTTTCCTCAAATTCCTAAGTAACGTAATTCTTAAATTTTTCCATTCCAATATATATATAAACTATATAAAAACGAATTTTACCGTTATTAAAAAATAATTCGTTAGTGAACAAAATGTATATTAAAATAAAGTATTTAAATGTTTCTATTTAAATAAAATACAATTACGATATAAATAATAAGACATTTCACGAAAATTTCTAAATTTATATACTTTTATAATTACCGAAATTAAATGATTAATGGATGTATAAACCAAATTTAGTTTTATAGAACCAAAACCTTTATTTAAAAAGTTCTACTTGTTAAACACATAATAATACCCAAACACATGCATATAATAATCAACAAAATTATACAAAAAAATACAGGTACAATTGTTCGTACAATTTCAAATTTTTTAATTAAAAAATGGAGCTTCTAAGTTAGCAAGAAAAGAGTTCGCCAAATTACAAGTTTCCTATCCAACAGCTCTTTTGTTTTTCAAAACCTACGGGAACAAAGCCTTTGACCAGTTTTTCGAAAAATTCCTACTCTCAGGGAAACAAGTGCAATGTAGAACCCCCGATGAAGTCGCTGGCTGCCCGGGTGACAGCTCTCTTCTGTCTACGCTAGGAACTCGGAACTCTGATATCTTGGAAGGTATCAGTTTCTCGAAAATTCGTCAAAGGACTTTTTTCCTTCAGCTTTCCGCGTACGTATATCGCGTCGACCGGCATTTCCATAGGAATAAAAAATTCTGTGCGTCGGGTCTTTCTTTTTGTCACGTTTCACCGGATTCTCTGAAACCCTTGGCTCTGCAGCTAAATGGTATCTCTTCCGAACGCTTTTGTTGGCCCGAGGTTTTGTGGTACCCATTCAAAGCCACCACGCTGTAAATAGAATCTTATATTCATCACATATCGTTTCGAGGCACGCGTACACGTTGTATCCTTTTGTTTTCTCATTAGCGCAATTATGAAACAACGTGACTATCACGGCAATATGTTACGTTCTAACATTGTACACGTATACCGACACACCCACCCACAGCCGCATACACACACGCAAACGAGATATGGAGAATAAAGAACAGATAAACTTCGTATTAAAGCACCGCTCTTGTGTTATTCATGAAGTTGGTACCAACTCCGTACGTATTTACATTTCATACATTATTTTTCTCCTCTACACGGTTTCCTTTTTTGCAACTACCACTGCTACTGGTAGAAGCAGTTCCGCTATCAGTGCCATCGTTTAAAGACTCTTCTTCCGTTTTTAGTGTGCGATTATGGCACACTCACATGTGTCTTGACTTTCCGAACACGATTCAATTCGTTCCCATTCATGTCATGTTTCATTTTCTATCTTATATTTCCCTCTGTGCGACGCTCATGAAAATATAAAGACAGATTACGATGATTTTTCAAGGCTCTCGTGGAATTTCACGAGTATGCAAATACCGCTACTTGCAAATTTCCCGGGATTTATAACAAATAGAGAGCGAATATCCGCCACTTAAAGTTGTATGTTTATGCAAATTTTTATCATCCTCTCCACGACTTCTTTCCGATCGTTTCGGGTAACATTAAAAAAAACAAGGCATTTCCGCGCGATGCAGAACTGCTGCAGTTGCCGGAAAGTTGCTGCAGGTGCAGAGAATGCTGGTTCGCTGCCTCCGGGTTTGCAAGAAATTTCCCAAGTAGGAACAAATTTATGCACGGTATATTATAATATTTATGTAGAAATATATTCGCATTTTTATGTATTGGTCCATTTATTGTAATCGATATTTCATTTTTTCATATAAAAAAATTGATGTTTTTTAATGCTTGTTCAAGATACACATGGGGTATGTAATGAATATACTAGGATCTATCCTAAAATAATTACGAATGTATGCGAATTTTAAATTTCTTCCAAAATAATATTTGTTGGCAATATATCTCAATTATATAACAAATAATATTCATATGTTAATAATATATGAATTAATACAATATTTGTAATATACGTAATTAAGTATATAATATTTAGTATATAATAATTAATTATACAGTAATTAATAATTAACGTCAATGCATTTATTAAAACATTTCCAAATTTTGTTCCCTTCTGCCAAAAAAAAAACCTTTAAACGAACCAGTACCTGACCAGAACCTGGACCGCCAGTATCGGACCCACGTAACCCACATATTCCCACCGAAGCTACCGCGTTCCCTCTCTCACCTTCATTGAACTTTATCGATTGTAAATAATAATTGTAACAATAACAATAATTGGAACAACAATTACGCTGCATGTAACGGATCGGAATATTCGTATCACACGAAAGTAATCAAACTAATATTGTTCGTTTTCCATAACCCACCCATCACGTAACGGGTGCGTGCGTTTTAAAGGGAGTGGGAAGCACAGTGTTAAACGCGAAACCCTCGGAGTGGGGTAGAGACCTTAAATTGCAACACTATATTATAAACAGATGCAACGTTTGGTATAATTGATATGTATTTAAACGCATTTCATTGCTAATGAAATGTAATTGATTCCGCTGCTAAAAGCAATATCCATCTTTCTCTCCATCCCTCTTCTCTTTTGCCCCGCGTTTCACATGCTATCCTATCATATGGTTACATATATGAATAACCAACATTCCGAAATTGAACTCGCCCGAGTGCGATGGAAATTTCCCTGTTTCGATATATGGAAATATATTGACAGATTATTTTATTTATATGAAAACAAAAGAACAAAAGGGAAAATGTATCAAGTGTCATACAGACGTATATCAATTTCTATATATATATATATGTATATATATGCTATTATTTTTTTACTAATTGACATAGGATACACAACCTATGTTGTCCTCGTTATGCTTAAAAAAAGATATGGTCAGTATGGGGATGGTTAAAATGAAGTTTCATTTGGCCATCAATCCGTAATGCATTTTTCACGTTAACAAAATTGGAAAATCGTATCAATACATTTTGGGGTGTTTACTTACACGGCGGATATTTTTATTTATACATCTATCTATATTTATAGGATCTGCCACGAAACTGTAACCCAGAATCTCATAATCCACTTTTTGTTTTATCTCACATCTGTTCTTTTTGAGTCGTCAACTTTCTAAAAATGTTCGTGAACTTTACCCTACAAACTAAACTTTTGCAATTTTTTTTATACATGATTTATCCATAGATATTTATATATTTCCGAGAATACAATTGGAAATTTCATTATCACTTTTCAAGTAAAAAGTTGCTGGATTGACTTGCATTAATTGAGTTTTATGCGATTTAGTAATTAGGAATTTATTAAAAAGGTAAAGAAAAATAGTGGATTATTAAGTAGATAAATAAATCTAGGTAAAAACCCTATAATTTAAAAATACCCCTTCTTCGATCGTAGATAAAATATATAAATAAAAAAATATATATTTCTTCAATCTGTCGATTTTGAGAAAAAAAATGTATGATTTTTTAATACGGATATTTTTATTCGGTACGAACTTAAAAATTTCAGCGGTTTTGTGGTAAAATATAATAAATAGAATAATTATTGGAAAGCAATACAAGCAAACTACGAATTTTTCATGACGAAAAAATTCCAGAATTCAATTTGCGTATTTTTATTCCTTTTCTTGAAATATTTTGCTTTCGAAAATTCCAATATTATCGCTAATTTAAAAAAAATTCCAAATGCCAGAAAATGATTTTAGAAATTGAATTCAAACTCAATAATATATTTTCCAGTAAATCCGTAATCTTGAAATTACTATATACAAGCGAGCGAACGTGAAAATTGGAAAAATTGTGGAGAATTTAAGCACGAGATCAGTTGAAATCCGGCTTTGAGTATTTTTTGTTTTGAAAAAAAATCTCGTTTTACGTTCATTGCTAAATCACGATTTGCATGTATATTAATTAATGGTAACCGTCAGGAAAAAGCGAAGTGAGAGTAAAATGTGGCATCTATGCGAAGCCAATGTGTGTAATGCTGGTACACAAAACTGCCCCAAGCCACGTAATTATTTATAAACAATAAATAGAGAAACGACAAAGCGAATTCGCGCCTTCCGGGCGTGCATTGCCTCAGCGTGATGTTTCATAATAAATGAGAGGTTCGATAGACGCCATAAATATCTGTTTCAACACATTGGAAAAAAGGAATCCGCCGAAATAATGAAAATCGCTGAAAAAAGTATCGAATTTTAACAAGGTCCTATTATTATTTTTTGACTTATTGGATATTTTGCAAATTCGAAATTGGTTTTAGTATTAATGTCATTATTTTTGCCTTTACGCTTTTATCTACCGTTTTCATTTGTACCATTTTCCATAGCAATAAATCATTTTCCAAAATTCTAGTTTTCGAATCCTTTGAAAATTCTCGAGTTTCACAGGAAGTCTCGAACTCTTTTTTCTCTTTCAGAATTATTCATTTCAAACAAAATTAAATTTCTCTCCAGGTATATAAATAAATATAATTTCAATACTCCAATTTCTGTAATTCAAAATTCCGATTGAAATGATTATGATATTATTGATTTTCATTCCTTTTAACGTTCCCAATCTAAATCCATTCCAGGGCAAGTTTATGGCAACATGACGATTACCTCTGTCCAGTGACAAACTATCGAATACCAATTTTAATAGCCTCCATAAATCCCACTTTCCAAAATCAACGCGAAATTTGAATTTATCCAAATTTTTATTGCGTTATCATTGCGATCGTGCTCCGATAAACTCTGTATTCTAAAATACTTCATTCTTACTTAAATTTTCTGGCTGAATCAAGATTCGGGTAAAGTTGTGATCGACTGGAAATCGATGTTCGATTAATAATAATTTAACAAATTTCCAAATTTCAAATTCCAATTCTCCATCCGTCCACTTTTTTTACCTAAGAAATTCCACACGCATTTCTGTTTTTGTTCATTTGCGCTACGTGTCCCGCTGACCTTCACGCTTCGTGTAACTTTAGCGATTTCTGCTGAAAATAGAAAAGCAGAGCTGGGTCAGCCAAAAATAAATCCTGTCGGAACGAAAGTCACGTAAATGTATTTTCATACGTATAAAATATTTTCCTCTATGTACATATATATATATATATATACATAATATACCTGAGAGCTATTTGAATACTCATGTATTCTCCCTTGTTCTCCATCTTCTCTCGTGCTGAAGCATGGAATATTTCACGAAACGTGTTATCTTCGTCTAATGGCTTTCAATGACTTGATGAGCATGGTACGAAGAAGGAGGGAACAAGTAATAGTAGTATCCCTCCATCGTGGAATTTGTATGACTCTGATATAGAATGATAGTCGGAGAATAAGTGAGGGAGACGAGGGACTAATCGAACTGGATCCTCGTGTGTAAGCATGCCAAAGGAAGAGGGTACAGACAGGGTCGGTAGCAAATAGGGGATGGAGAGACAAAGACAGAGGAGCATTATCCGAAAATTGCGTCTGGTTGAATGCCTCGTTAAGCTTCACGCATTGTACTCGAAAGCTCACGGGGTTAAAGTTCAGGAGCCCTTAATATGCGACACGTATCCCACCAATTCTTCATGCGCAAATGAAACATCGGGACTCCGGGTGCTCTTCTTTCTTCTTCTTTTTCAGCTTTGTTCGAATATTTAAGACTTTTGCGTTGCAAGCAAAGGATTATTATAAGGTTCCGAGGAATGGAGCGGGAATCGTAATGGGAATTCTTTAGGATTGGATTCTCAAGAGCTGGCGGGTACCGGATTTCTGATTCGTGTCCTTTGAAAATTGAGTATATCCAAATTGTGCGAGTCCGGTCGGAACTCCTCGCAAAACTGGAAATCTGAAAAATGTGGAAACATTTGAAACGGAATTGATAAAGTTGATAAATAAAAATTCTAAATAGAATTCCAATTTTCAAATTCTCGCCCCCAATATGTTACACCACTAATTTCTTTACTGCAATTTCTATAACAGTAAACTAATAACAATTATTAAATAATCACGTTTTAATATTTATTTCACAAATGCAATTATTCCAGAACTGCATTCACTTCTAAATTGCAGTTATTAATTCATTGCATTCCGACAATTATTGTAACAATTACATTATTTCACGATACATCCAAAAATGTTCATTTAATTCCCTGCTGGAATTTTATTGGAAAACAAATGTTTCCAATTAAAACAGGAAACTCCAAAACTTCCCTTAAATTCTGCTTTATTCTTCCTTTTTTAAATTCTAAAACACAGACTAAGAGACACTCAACAATTTTCATTTATTTTTTTATTCGATTGTTACGTCTTTAGGTAAATCCGCGTGGAAACACAACATACGAATTCTAATTTGCAAGAATTATGCAATTTTGCAAACCTCACTGCTCCCATTATCCCAGTATTTTCTGGGAAATTATTGAAACGAATTCCCTTTGCCGACAGTCAGTTTTTCGGAATTATTACTTCAACACCCGTCCTAAATTTATTATCGTGACACGGACCGTCCGAGCTTTAGCCGCATGATAATTTCGGATATAATTAAAGTGCAAAACGTTTCGCCATTTCGCAAAGTAAATTATCACCATGTGAAATATCATGAGATGTTGCCGCTTCAATATATCAGCCGAAACTAAACGCTGGTTCAAGTCATTTCCGTCCAAAGCCATATAGGTATAATACACTCAGTTCGGAGTTATCTTCCCCAAAGTTGTATCGTTATGAAACTCTCACCCTCTTTTCCTTCGTTCAACCTCCATTTGCATGAAGGTAATAACATCAAAACTAATTGAGATCGATGCATTCGTACATCTGTGTACTACACATACAGACGTCAATCATAATTCAAAGAAGGGTTGATGAAACCTGCCCCCCCCTCCCCCCGCCCTTATTTTTCGCATAGCAGAAGTTTCAATCGCTTATGAAATTACTGCTCTCATTTTTAAGAAACCACGAAATTAGTAATTTCCGTGGATGGAGATTAATGGAAGTAATTTGGAATTTCCGGCACGCCGATTCTAAACTATCATATCGATTTAGAGTATATTTAAATTTCCCGTCCGGAAGGTCCAATTGCTCTGGGTAGGAATTTTCACATCCCAATAATAAAAATTTTAATATTATTTACTTTGGCATTGAATAACTAATATCGAGGCGTTTTTAAATTTTTTACGCAGATTTTAGCTCGATTCGAATTCTACGATTGCAGATTTCATCGCACATCTCCGAATTTGCGGTTAATGATTCCACTGTATGGTGAATTTTTGGCGTTAAAGTGGAAAATGTCGGATTGCAATTGCAATCGGAAAATCAACCCCATAGCAGCTACTGTTTCACCCTTTTCTTTGTTATTTAATCTGTATATACTACAAACGAATATCGATATTAGTTCCCTAAATTTGACGAATGATAGAAATCGATTTTCAAACTTTTTTTCGAATTTTTCAGCGGTACAATTTCCGGGAAAATTAAAAATGTCTAATTCGGCTTTCAAACAGAAATCAACTTTTTCTCAATTCAACTCCAAAAAATAATTGAACGAATGTTTAATAAATTAATAAGTAATTTAATAAATTATCAAATTTTGTCAACATTTTAGCAAATCCAATTTCAAAAAATCCCAAGTTTCGAATTACTAATTCTGAAAAAATTCGAATCTATTACACGAATCACCAGGTAATTACTCTTGCTTCTTTGAATAAAAAAAACAGGATATTCGTTCCATTTACCCATTTCTCTCAAAATGTTAAATCGAAGAGTGACGGAAAGATTTTGCCTTCCCACTTGAAACTTTAAGATCGCCGTTGCTCCTTTTGTGAAAAATGGAACTTCGGTACGAACTGACGGCGATCCAAGTTTCCTTCAGACGGAATTGCAAATTTTCGAATGACGAATAGCGACCAACTTTGGCTCTGGGTGTCGAAAGGGCGTTACTCCAAGAACCGATGCATCGTTGCAAGGGAATGGCATCCACTGGAAGAGATACGAGTACGGACATACATGCATCAACATTTGGCAAATGTTCCGAGCGATATATCGTTTTAAGAGAAAGACGCCGACAAGTCTGTCTACCGTTTTGTACCGAAATCCACGCTACAACTTAACTTTAACTTGATTCACGTGTTTATTTTATTCCCCGCGGCTCGCACGCCAACGCATTGTAAACTTCGTGTACGTGTGCGTGATTCATGTGAATGAATTTCTACGAGGACATCCATTTCGCGGTGGAAAACTCTTTCCCTCGTCTTAAAATGGAATTTGTGTCTCCTGAAAACACGACGACGCTATTCTCCTTCCGTCCTTGTCAAAGATTTTGGCGACATTGTCATGATTTATTTGTCTCGCTTCATTTTTTTTTAGTACCTGCGTATTTATGAGGGGAACTCTCGTACTGGAAGCGAATCCCAAACAGAGATTGCTAATTAGAGACAGGTTTGAAATATTTCCAGCAAAAAAAGAGAGAGATAAGGATTTCGTTCTCGTCGGAAAAGCTCCTTGGTTTCCTTCCTCCGAGAACGTATGTATTGTAAAGATCGACGACCACCCGAACGAAGTTGATGTAGGTCAAGTGTTAAAGAATCGGAACTGTGATTTCACGGTTCGATATTTTTACAGTGTGTATATACGATTTTCCTTACCAACATTTTCCCTACTTAGAGGATAGGAAAACCTTATCCTTCTTCGCAAGAAATAGGTTTATAAAAATACCAATTTGAGGTGTCTTCATGCGAACGAGCAACTCAGCGAAGTTTGAACAATTTTTTCCCAGGGAGAGTAAATATTTTCCTTTAATTTTCATCAGTTTTTTAATCCAGCGGAATTTCAAATTTTCTCATTACAATATTTTTTTGCACGCGTATGTGTATGATTTTTTTCTGTAAACAGAAATCCTTTTTTCTACTGTAGAAATAAGTTTATAAAAATGAATGTTGCATATTTTCAGCTGATGCAGAAATTTGCCCCACAAAAAAGTCTTTTTTTTTAGTTTTCGTCAAATTACCAAGCCAGCGGAATTTCAAATTTTTTAATTTTTAGTATATGTTTCATACACATGTGTGATTGTAGAAATTTTTATTTACCGAATTTATTGTTATCGTAGAAATAAATTTACACAAATTAGTTTTTTTGTATTTTTCAAACAAGGAAGAAGTCTAACCGTTTTTTCGTTTTTTAGATGTTTTTCTATTGAACGAACACACTTAAAATTACATACGAGTACATTCTTTTACATCTCATCAATTTCTTCTCCCAGCGGAATTTCAAATTCCTTTATCTTGACGATGGTTTTTGCACATGCATGTGTGTATGCATGTGTGGGTAGGGAGTATTTTTAATTATCGCAAATGGTTCCATAAATTACAGAAAAATCTTTAGAGCGGGAACAAAAATGCCGATAAATTGCGGTTTTACTGAAATTGACATTTTTGATACCCAAGCATTCGTATAATATATACGAAATACATATTTGTTAGATATTTATTTTACCTATTGATACGTCGTTGTTGTGAAGCAAAGAAAGGAAATTACAAGGAGGATAACACGGAGATTTCAATGGATATATCGAGAACTTCACATTGGAAACAAGTATTTACATAAAAGTATCGAGTTTTCAGAAATCTCCTTCAACCGAATACATTCATACAATTATTTCGAGAGCTTTCAATTTTTTACATAACCATTTTTATATTCATACCCAGGAATTTCTGTTATTTCGGATATCTAACAATTTTGTTCCACATAAATCTCCAAAAGTAATTATATCATTGTGCAAAAATCCTTCACTATTGATAAAAATAATAATCGCATAAATAAATAATTGTAAAAAATTTCGACTCTGACTAATTTTGTTCAACGACATTTGCGATTCCATAAAAATTTGTCACCAAAAAGAATTTAGAGTGATTACAGTTTTTTTATACTATATTATTTTGACATTCCCTTTCTATGTAAAATTCCACACCGTGAAAATTCCAATCGATGGATTGATGGATTCTTTCTTTGGAAAATGTCATTTTTCAGAAATTCAATTACATACATTGCAAAGAGTAACCAGAATTGAAAATTCCATGTCAAAATAGCGAAACTCCAGCAAAATTTATTTACCACTACCGTAGTATTGCTCGACCCAGTACCGGACCGTCCTATATCCCTATAACCGATGAAAAATAATCCTAAAAGTGATCGTTTGCATCTAACAGATGAACAATCTTCGGTGAAAAATCAATATAAAGGCAACAAAGGGATGAAAAAAAAATGTAGGTCGAAAGGCAGAAGTGAAAAGTGATAGTAAAGTTTCAAAATGTGATGTGAAATGAAAGGCACGGGTCTTGCTGAAAATAATAGGGTTCATTCTTTAAAAGTTTGCCGTGCTTGGACGAGTTTAACACCTCACTTACCACGACTATACTCTTTTAGACTTTAAGAAGAGAAAGGTAGAGATGTAGAAAAGGAGGAGAGACGGAAAAGAGATTTGAGAAAGAGTCAGTGTTTATTCAAGAGCGCACAGGAAGATTGCTAGCTGCTTCTTCGGGAGAAAAAAGTCCACTTCCCAGCTTTTCCTGTACTTCTCAAACAATCCAATTCGATCCTTGATATATACATTTTTTTCTTCACAGGAGGAAACTTTCATTCGTCATCAGAAGACACATTTTTTTTTTATTTCATACTAGTAACTAATAATGAAGAACGATAACTTTCAAGGTGCTCTTTCTTCCACACAGAAACTCTGAAACTAGTTTGAATTTCTTATTTCGCACTGATAAGACGCACAAGTCTGATCCGATGCCTGTCAGAATTGTCGACCTCTCATTCGTACTTTTGCAGTATTCCGGTCCAAAAATTATGGTATTAATCTTTGTCATCGTGCTTTAATTCTACTGGTAACTGACAAGTATTTTCGGAACATTGAAATTAATCTTCGCACGAATTGCGTAATTTTATATACGATAATTTGGCAAAATGAGAATTTGTAACTTCTGAAAAAAATTATAACGGGAAAATTCTAAATCAGAAATTTTTAGAATGAGCAACATTTTTTTGGAATTTATAGTTTTTATAAAAAAATACGCGAATGCAAAAATTTTCTAAGGATTAATTCGTGAATCTTATAATTTACTAATTTTTTAAAAATCGCCAGATCGATTCAAAATTCACTTTCCGAAATTCCAAGATTTAATGTTTAATCGACAAATCTTTATTTATATTTTCTAAAGTTTTTTTTTTCTTGAATATGTTCTAAAACTGTTATTAGAAAATTACGTGCCAATTCTAATTTTGAGTTTTTCCGCAAATCATAAGAAGAATTCATATTTCGAGATGGACCATTCTAAAAATTGGGAATATTTCTTTCTAGAAATTAGGTCGGAAAATCGTAGCAATACCGCGTAAAGGAAATTCGGTAAAACGACGCGACGTATCAAAAAATGGCATTTCCAGAAATGCCGAAATTTCTCTATCGATCGTGCTGAATTAATTCTGATAATTCGGTCCAAATCAGTTCCCGACGTGAAAGGTCCCTGGACAAATCTACCGCCCTCTGGATTAAATCTACCAAAAGTTATTGTACCGAATTGAGGGATTCCCAGCTGTCGTTGTATTTACTCGGAGCAAGTAAATATATAAACCGAGGTTCTTTTCGCCACAGAAATGAAACTTCAGCAGCAACTAATTTTTCATGACCGATGAGAAAGTTAGTAAGAATTCTGATAAGTAAAGTAAGATAAGTCCATACATGTATACACGCGTAACGGCAGAATCCGAATGAGAAGAAAATATATATCAAAGTCCATTAATTTCATTCTTAATTACCGCTGCCACTGATTCTCTCTCTTTCTTTCCAAGGATTTTATATCCTCCGGGAAAACGAAGCAGAACATTGCCCCGCCTGATTCCAAATGTTCTCTTCTTACCCTGTCTCGCTCGCTTCGGTCTGTTTCGTACCAACTTTCTTTAGAAGTATATGTAATTTCTATAGATCGCACATATGTATATACCCACATACATATAAGTATATACCGCAGTCCAGCTTTTATTTTCTCGGATAATTAGCGCCTAATTACGTTTCCATTGCCACTGCAAACCCTCATTCTTCGTTGTTCCCAATATAATTCCTTTAGCTTTCATTGCCTTTGTCTTTCCTCTCTTTCTCCGTCCATGCTGGTGGCTATTAAATCTTTGTCACGTGGCGATAAAATGATCCCATCCCTTCTTTTTTCTCTCTTTTCAGAAAAACATGTTTTTCCTCCTTTTCCCAGTTTACCGAAAATTTCTAGATTGACGTCTCTGCAGGTCGTTCGCAGGAACGCAGCTAATTAGTATCAGAACGAAATTCGTATTAAAATGTAGGTCTTCCTGTGATCAGAGACGAATCTGTAACTTTCATAGACACGTCCTACTACTATAAATAAAAAAGTGTCCCTTCCAAAGTCGCGCCATCTATGGTTTCTACAAATTCAGTGCCAGGTTCCAAAGGATCCCCTCTTGGCAGTTACTTAATATCGAGTCTCAGGAGAATTTCCATTAAAATGTAGGATAATCTATGATTATACAGACGAGTCTGCAATTCGTATTAACCCTATGCCGTCCGGTGACGGCAAAAACTATCGGGCAAACGCCGGTGGCACCACGTTTGTGCCGTGAGCAAAGTTCTACCGGCGCCAAACGAAAGAATCGGTATAATTTCAAAATTTCCAAGTGTCAAAATAAAGAAATGCCAGCCCAGACTCTCGCCATACAATCGTTTCTACCCACCCGGGGGCGGGTTCCAAGCTAATGGCAGTTTGCAAAACCGTTAGCGTCTCTTGACGAAACGGGAACCGAGAAAGAAAATGACATATTGAGTCGTGCATAGGTTGTTTATATACATACACACGAACACACACCCCATGTATGTCTTATCAGACAGGACATTAGCGAATGTAGCGGTGCGATATATCGTTCGAGTAATGGCCCTCTCAGGCCTCCTATTCGACATGGAGATACAAGTGTAAGGGCGGCAGGAGGGTTTCTACCCACCCATGTGCATATACGTACATGGCACGGTATGTACCTGGCACACGTACACTTACGTACAGTTAACTTTGGCCATGTAACACGTGCACAAACGTTAGCCTCAACTGATTTGTTACTCAACGAATTATTCCCTCACTGATAACGCTCCGATATGATGCCCCCGGCTTCGGTGTTTCATCGAATGAAGTGGTACTTTATAATGCATACTAGGTGTAGAGGAATTACCACTAGGCATATATACATATACATGGAGAGAGAGAGAGAGAGAAAGAGAGAGTTACTGACGAATGCTATCCTTCCACCGTTTCTAATACCGCGAATGTAAATGCGCATAAATGAGAAAACCGTAATTTCAATGTTCTGGGGGCATAAGATACGCCCTTGTGAGTCTTAGAAATGGTTATGCAAATGCACGTGCACGCAGATTATACCTTCACCCTTCGCATAAAGTTCCAAATGGAAAACTATAACTGGTGCAGATATATATGTATATATATATATATATATAAATAATAGTACACGAACCATCACTAATTTCCACGGAATCAATTGAAATGTAAACTGTTATTTCCCGTATTACCGCCCGCTTCAGATTACCAGCGTGTATTTCGCTATTACTAATAATGTACTTGTTAATTAATTAAACGAACATAAAGAACTTCTGCACGTCAACATCGTGTCGGGTCGCTGTTATTTCAAGGGACATTTGCTGTGTACACGATAAATCATCCGTGGAAATGTTGCCGTTGTATTAACTAGCGATTGCGGTAGATGGATGCACAGAAAAACGATTTGCAAAGTTTATTGAGAAAATCATAAAGAAGAGGGAATTAAATTGCGATGCAATGAAATTTGTAAAATATGGAAACTTCGTTTTTACAGAAATTATGTACGGGCAAGTGCTTACACGAAGAAAAATGATTTTGGCAATTACCTAAACTAATAACAAAATGACGAGTAATATTAAAATTTAATACAAAAAAACAAAAATTACAAAATTTATAAGAAAAAATAATATATGAAATAAAAATCTCTACCGCTCGCTATAAAATTGCAGTTAATTATTAACTTTGCAGGGACATTTATTATTTCGGTATAACAGTTAATTTTACTTTTTTACGTCACGGGCAGATGTTTATTATTTTTTGTAACAATTTTCACTACTTTGATATCCTCGGTGAACTGTAAAATTATAAATTGACTTGTTGAAATTTGTGGTGAACGTCATAGTCACTTCCGCAATATGGTAAAATTTACCAGACCCCGAGAAAATTCGCTTTCCATGTCGCAGCAATTTCTTCCCCATTCCAGATTTCTCCGTATGACCGGGGGTTCCTAATTTTGCACCGAAGCAATGCCAGGACTGTCCATTCGTATGCAAAGTAGGTCTCCGGTCTCCTCTTATTTTGCCATTTAAACAGTATCCTTAACCATGTTCTTTGCCGTGACACGAGGCTTGAACTTTCACCCAACTTTGCTGACCTGGGGCTGGAAGTGTCGTGCTTTCGAAGTTTCCAGTACAAAGGATACACTTGTAAGGCAATTCCTCGGCGACGGACGTACCACTGAGACGTCGTCTTGCTGTCGCAACGTGAGTTCGGTGTACCTACCTATCCGAAGTGCACAACGAAGGAAAGGACAATCACGTATGTTGCATATGTTTTTCCGGGAATGCCATTCTTCTTCATGGTTTTCCCTCGAATGATGTTCATTTGTCAGTGTGTCGCTTCGGGTTTATATTCCTCAAGTCAGAATTGCATTTTTATTCAATCTGTATAAGTTTAGCATTCTTACAACAGCAATAATAATAATAATAATAATGTAAATAAAAATAGTATCTGTAGCAATGAAGTATATTTTCCCTCATTCTCTCAATTCTTATGGAAAAGAATGAATTTGACAAAATTATAAATAAAAAAAGAATTTCTATGTTATAAAATATAGAAATAAATTTTGACCGAATCTGCCATTTTTTTTTTAGATAGAATTGAATTTCATCAATAATCTACATTTTTTTTTCGATTGCTACCACTTTATATACATATGCATAAAAACTTCAGAAAAAAAATGAACCGAATATCTTGGCTGCATTTGATCCGTCCCACAATCATCGAAGATGGGTTGGACGCAATGTGAGTTAATACGTGTCGAATACATCACGTAAGCAAGATTCTAACATTATGTGTCATACAATAGTGAGACATCGATAATGTATATAATACATTTACACGTATACATATTACACATACGGTGATATATGCATGGTTAAGGTAGATATAGATAGAACACAAGTCATTCCCAGCTGTCCTCCACATGCGAACACGCATATGAAGCATTAATCATATCGGGAACCAAACCTCCCTTTTCTCTCTCACTGTATTCCTCCTGTATATGAAGTAAACTGCGGGAGGATGGGAGGGACGAGCGGTTGCAGGGAAAGGGGGTTAGTCAAGCTTCAACAACGTCCACCGATCATATGCATATGTACGATGCATTCTAACAGTACAGGTACGTGACGTTGAGGCTAATGATGGTGTCAATCATATTTCGTGGTCGTATGCAACACCTTCATCTATGTTGTATGTCTTCGATTACGTACATACATCCTCTTCGCGCACTTTTCAAAGACCTGGAGGGAGGATAACCGCCGTCCCGTGTTATCCATCTTCTTTAGAACCTTTGGTCACATTGATTTTCTTTCTTTTTTTTTTTCGCTGTTTCTTGTAGCAAACCTCTTTCTTGTCCCGCAAATTTCAGCTTTCCGAAAATCGTCGTGAATATGCCGCCTTCGGAGAGGAGGATACACGATGTTCCTGGAAGCTTAGGAAAATGCAGATTCTGCCGCACGACTGAAGATGGTTCTTCCAGGGGAAGGTCTGGGAAACGGTGCAGCAGAATGGTTACAATGAAATAGATCAAAATTGAATTTTTCCAGAACGTTTCAGTTAATGTGAAAAATCGGATTTTATGTATAAGATTTTCTCAGTTTCTTCTTTTTTTTTGTATAAAAGTACAGAGAATGAAAAACAATAATTGTAAATATATTGATGCTGAATCTCGAATTTCTCGAGAACGAAAAATTTTCTTAATGTATACATTTTTTACAATTTTTTTGTTTTATTATTCAAATAAAGAGAATAACAAAATTATGTAAATTAATACCGATATTTCAACTTTTTCTGTGGACATTGCCGTTAACACCAAAATCTGTCTCTGTGTATTTAAAGTTTTTTCAGATTTTCTTTTTGAAAAATACAAAAATTGAAATGCAATCGTTACAATTAGATAGTTGTTGAATCTCAAATTTCTCAACAAAAAAGTTTATTTTTCTTAATAACAACGAAAAAAAAATTGATCGCAATGCAGATTTAGAAATTAAGGAGCAAATTTGTAATAATTTAGACAATTATTGAAATCTTAATTTATTTTTAAAAAAATGTTCCGTTAATGTAACATTTTTTCCTATATACTTCACATTTTTGCAAATTCTTCATTTTTTAGAAATAATGGGGGAAACTGAAATGACGCCAATGTGAAATATGTAACTGCAGTAATTACAGTGTAGTAATAGCAACACGTCACTCGTGGCAAGTGCAGTGTCTATGGAAGTTAAAAGATAGATGAGAAGAGAGAGAGAGAGAGAGAGAGCTTTCAAAATGCTTCATAAAACGTCCGCTGTAATTGCTTAATTTTCATCATGATGCGCATGATACTTTTCTCACGTTGTCTAACATTTTCTACGTTACCCTTCATGTTCCTTCGCTTTGCTCTTCCTTTTGCTCGACGAAGCACTTCTCGTTTGAAAATGAAGAGGTCCAAAAAAACGAGACGAAACCCGAAAATATGTTAATTATGCGCGGGTGCTGTTATTAAGCTTCCCCCTCGTCTACTGTGTGCTTCCAAAATAATTCACTCAAGTTTCGCCGAAACGGGAACACACGCGTACGAGCATGTAATAATTATATAATTTACGTTGCATTTAATTCCATTACGGTTCATCGAAAATCAACGAATTAGGAACTCGTGTTAACGACGTATAAATTCTGTAATTATATTTCGGAATATTTAGTAAATTTCGAAAAAAAAAACGCATTAAGGGGTAATGCTCAGATGGGGGAAGAATATTAATGTTGATTTTCGGAAATTTTTTTCTTCAATATCATCAGTCATTTTTCAAAGATAATAACTTTCCCAGAACTTACCAAACAATTTTCGTATATAAATCTTTAAAAAACAAGAAATCGACTATTTAAAAAAATATAAAGCATAAAAAAATATTTTTTTACCTCAAATGAACGCAATGCGGAGTAGGAAAGGTTATTGTAAAACCCTACTTTTCGGAAAAGAAAAATAGATACATTTTTCACAGTTTTATATTTCTCTGTTCAAGAATTGTTACGTAACTTCTTAAAGTAAAAATTTTCAAATTTACAAAAAATTTTTGGAAATTGACTCATTAATCAATTATTTTGAGGAAAAAAAATTAAATCCCTCAATTGCCCCACTTCAATTCCAGCTAGGAACCCTAACAAGGCCCCGATGGTCGCATCAAGACCTCGCGAGATCCTGATTTATGAAATTACCTTAGAAGGACCCGATCAGGACCTGAACGATAATTCTCGCCAGGTAGCTTCCCAGAGCGTGGGAGTGCGTATATGTGTAAATGTGTAATCGCGAAACGAGTGAATTTGCACTTTAGGAGAGGTATAATTTCCTCCTCTCGGGACACCCCCTTTGGAAATCTCGATAGTTTACGTAAATCTATAGCTCGTGTGTATGCCTCAGCAAAGGATACTAATATAATTCATACGCAGATAATACGTACGCACACGCAAACAACTCCACCCAGTTGTTAAATGCAACGTTAATGATTTACTCGCTGCGGTACACGAACGCTCTACTTAACGTGTAGCAAAAATTTTGCAATTGCAAAATCACGTGGGCGTCTCTTCTCTCAATCCGAGATTCCTCAAAATTTACCTCAAAACATATACATTTAATTATTTTGAAATACCAAGGGAGAGCAAAATCATTTTTTTTACATCTGAAAAACGGAAGAAATAATTCTTTTCTTGATATTTCGAAGTTTCTGCTTGTAGATTTGTGATAAAATTTCTATAATATATACAATTGTGAATACAAAGCAACCGAAATTCCGCTGACTGCACGATTCGAAGTCTTTATGCGTCCTTACAAAGGAAAATTCGCGACCCATAAAATTACGGGACACTCGAAAGAACGGGGAAACGTTGAAGAAACTTCTCTTATTGCCTCATGTAAAAATGTACATAAGTTTAAAAGTAAAAAAGGCATCTTGTTTCCTTATACTTTTATCCCTTAGCGCGTTTCCTAACAATATTTTACGTTTCTTCTCTTTTCACTTTTCCTTCATTTTTTCCTCATTTTCATTCCTTTTTTTCATCGTACCTCCACTCAGTTTATTCGAGCAGTAGTATACATACTCCAAAGAATTTCTTTTTACATACCTTTGCTGCTATACGGAAGCTTCATTTAACCTCCTCGTCGTCCTCTTTCGCTTCCTTTTTTCCTCCTCCTTTTCCTTCTTCTTCTTCTACTGCTGCTGCTGCTGCTGCTGCTGCTTCTTCTCTTCATTTTAGTTCTCCTTACAGAAGTAATTCGTGTAATGCCAGTTTTCTTACAAGAAAACTCGAGCTCCAACTTTTTCTCCTTTTTTCGCATATTTATATAATTTTTTTTAGCGATACATCCTTTCCTATCCAATGGAAACTTTATGCAACATATATCTTTTGTATTCTTTTACATAATAAACAAATTATTGTAAACAAGAGATAGGAAACCGAGCAAGGAAACGAGAGAGATACGAGAGGAAAACATGAATTCACGGTATAAATTACTTTTGCATTATAAAAGTAATTTATTATTGATCTGTAAGGGGTATTTTATTATACGTTACTTATTTATAAATAATCGGACTGTATTATTATACTTTATATTTATTTGTTATATTTTTCTATTTTATTCCAAAAGCCAATCTATCTTAACAACGATTTGCTATTGATAACCAAGTATTTTATTTTTTCTGTGGACTTACTTATTTTAATAATAATTGAGACAATGATAATAACAACAGCAGTAACAATATTATTATTATTACTATTATTATTATTATTATTATTATTATTATTATTATTATCATTATCATTATTATTATTTATGGTGCCTTCGTTATAATGGTAAACCAGATTTTCATTTTTGTTGGTCTTTTATTACCATTTTTTATCAAAATGTAAAAAAAGAATAACAAAAATAAGAACTTGGTCTACGGTTATGACAGAGAAAGTATAAATAATAATAGTAATATGTTATTAGTTAGAAAAATCTGGAGACCTATAAATATTTCTACTTTTCCTGTAATGAATAAATATTTGCATCGGTAATATACGTAAATACGTAGAATTCTTTTAATTATTATATTTTGTCTTCCCGAGAATTCTACAGGTATAGGAAGATCATCACGAAATAATAAAATAGAAGCAAATAAATTGCTAATAAAAATGCAATAAAATACGTTGGAGACGTAAAGTGATGAGAATGAATTGGAAAAATTTTCAATACTCCCTTTATCTGTTACAATAATTTCAAAAATGTCAGCTTATTCAGTCACTTAAAAATAAATAATGTATATTCACTAATATATATTTATCATATGGGAAAAAAGTTCCAATTGATTTCCGTACTTCGAAATTCGACATCGGAAAAACATATGCAGAAACCAGAAAGTAATGAGCTTCGAACCACTAAAAAGATTCAAATATTTATCTACGGAAAGTTACCAAAAAAAAAAGCACCGAATCGTACGTGTTTCCTTTTTTCTCTCCTCCGATATATACGCCAGCAAGTATTCAAAGTACTTTGGTTTAAAGCGAACAGTAATAGTAGGAGCAGTAGTTGCTATCGAAATCGAGTGGCTATTCGACTACGAAGAGCCAAAGGGCCGTCATCGTTGAACTCTTGAATTTTTTTTTTTTTTCACCATTTAATTTAACTTTCATGAGTGCACTCTTCTATTCAATATACGAATCCGCTGTGTGTGTACATATAATACCTGTATTTCTTGCCGGTTTTATTGCACTTGAATGTATCGTGAAATTAATGAAAATTTATTAGCCCAAAAACCTCGGTGGTGATGCCGCCTGTAACAACAACCGGCACGGAACTTATTGACGTTATTACATCGAGATATATTCCCAAAGTAATTATAACGCTCACGGTAACTCCCTGAAACTTCTAATAAGCGTTACTGCAGACTCGTAGATTTCATTAAATCTTTTACTCGCTTTTATTATTCCATGATCTCGGACTTTAATTGTAATCCCTAACAAGCAACAAAACTCGCCTGTACCTACCGGCAAAAGTGTGGTAACAAAACGACGCCGTCGGTCAAATTTATCCTACGACCGCGTCTAACCTCGGATCGAAATTTCGGGATTGTATTATTATATATTTTTTCTTTTTTTCAATTTCAATGTCAATCTGTTCTTATGCGCGATTTCCCATAAAAGCACAAAAAAACTGATTTTCTCTGTGGACTGATTTTTTATAATATAACAACAACAACGACAACAACAACAACAATAATAATAATATGTATTTTAACGATACTAATTTAACCCTTCGAGAACACACCTCTTTTTTCAAGCATGGAGAACACTCTGGGTCAATCTGACCCGACGCTAACTATAAGAGTCCGCCATTTTAAAACGACAAGTTTTATTATAAAGTGTCATTAATATTATTTATATATCGAACAAAATTCTCGAAAAAAAATTTTTTTTCTTAAATTGAAATTTACAAAAATCACTCTGGGTCAAATTGACCCAGAGTGTTCTGGAGTTAAGAAAATGTGGATATTTATGAATTTGTTTATTTTCCCTAGAATGAATGAATACTTGCTTAGCTAATTATTGAAGTTTTCTAATTATTGTATATCCTCTCGCCAAGGATTCAATTTTTGGCAACTCAGAAATTTTCTCCTATTTTTTTTTTTATTGTTTTTATATCTCAGCAAATTGGATTTCTCCGACCAAACGGCAAACCAATTAATGTCATAAATTCGGTAAAAATGCATTTCCTTGCTTTCAGGTTCCTCGCTGTATGAATTCGTAGTGCTGAAAATCCTGGAAACGTTCCCAACCTGTAGAACGATGTGAGTAATACGCATTTTTAAGAATGAAAAAAAAAGGCAATCTCATTTAACCATCCAGGGACTTGCTACTTGGTTCAGCGGTAATTCATCCCACCGTTAGACTCTCCTCTCTCCTTATTATTCACACAAGTTGTGTCGATGTAACTGGCGTTTTCCTTGCACTCTGAAACTTTCATACATTCGTCATGAAAATGCTGCAAATTGAGAGCCTGTTTAATTCGAGCAAGCGAAATTCCCAATCCGCTTTACCGCGAATGCGAACGTCGTACCGAAAAGCTACAAAGGCGGCGGAGAGCGAAATGTAGTTCAAAGCTTCACTGGAAATCCTTTCGCTGCATTGGCAACATTAATTTTTCAATCGTCGACTCGTGAAGTAGCCAGAGAAGCAGACCCGAGCGTGGCTTTGACGACCACAAGAAGCGGAATTTTTTAGCTGCTCCAGTTTGTTTTCCAGTAAGAATCGAGTGCCCTTAAGTAACGTCATTTTTTGGTACTTCCGCGAAATGTGATTTTACTTGAATTAATTTACTGAATAATTCCCGTAACAATAATAATAATTATTACTGATAATAATAATTAATAATAGCATAATTGTTATTATTATATTATTATTATTTTTATTATTATTATTATTATTATTATTGTATTATTATTATTACTATTATTATTATTACTATTATTGCTATTATTATTATTATTATTATTATTATTATTATTATTATTATTATTATCATCCCCGTGATACATGAGGCTTATTATCTTACAAAAATCGTACCTCGTCCTGATAGAATTCAGGTGGAATTGCAGCCAGGAATCGCGATTCTTATCTCTTAATCCCCGTATCATCGGCTTGAGACGACGCTGCATAAGAAATTCCATTTTAATTACAGGAACGCGAAACAAAGGGACGTCTCCTCATATTCAATTCTTTTTCACCTCTATTATAATAATGAGACGCAGGACCAACGATGTACTTTTCAATCCCTTGTTTATTGCTTATAATTGTGATATAGATTACTTCCTTTTTTTATAGAATACTGTCTTTTATTAGGTCTACAAAGGTGGAAAGCCCTTTCCTTTCATCGCCCTCCTTTATACTTGAGACTTATTTTCTCCTTTTTTATGTATCAGAGGTAGAAAAAGACGAGGAGTTGTTAGATGGATCGTTGAATAGTTGAATACTCGAATGGCTGACTAGATGGTTGGTTGGTTGGCTGGTTGGTTGGATGGTTGTTAACTGCTGCAATAGCACATATTTCTGATTCTGAAGTTCTTGACTTCCCCAGTTATCTTGCAAGCCAGTACATAACGATATAATTAGTCTTTCTTTCTCTCTCTCTCTCTCTCTTTTCTTTCTCTATCCCATAGCTTCTTTCAACTAATTGCATGTTCCGCTCCGGCTTGACTTGATACTCATAATTCTTAATGTGGAGACTGTAATCTATCTGTCGTATATTCTACTTCCCTCTTTCAATTCCGTATATAATTAGTTCCCGTATTTATTCGGATCCATGCCACGTCATTCCCCGGGGGGCGGTAGCGAAAATTGGGGGTGCAACGGTGGCGCAGCGATATTTTCCAAGTATACCCCAACCACGAAAACCAAGGAATCACCGGAACCGAGGATTCTTCTTGTCAGAATTCTAAGTATCGCGGAAGGGGTGGGAATTAAAAAACTATTTTAAGAAATTAATTTAGCGTCAATGCGATCCCGATTTCTGCACTTTGCTTTGGACAAATCGGGATTGAAAAAAGGGAAAGGTTGCAAAAAACCCAAATCTGAATTTTTTTAATACGAAAATGAGATTCTTAAAAATGTATATTTTTAAATTAAAATAAAGGACCTCGCGTCCTTTCGAAATGCATATTTGGATGTGAAAGATTTACAAAATCTTGTAGGTTCAAGAACTAAACTACAAACCCTACATTTGACAATATCGTAAAGAAAATAACTCCAATGGCTTTTCTCCATTCAACAAAAACGTATTGAGTTTCCAGAAAAAATAGAGAAGCATTTTTCCAAATTAAAAATATTTGAGCGATTCTATCACGAATTTCTACAAAAACGTCATAATTTCTATAGAAACGTCATTGATGAGCAAAAATTAGCTCAAAAAAATGAAGTTTTTACAAAAAGTGGTATCGATTCTCGTCCAATGACTCCAAAAAGACTCCTAGTATTATTATTTTCATATTTTATTTATTTTTATTATAAATATTCAGTTTCCACTCGGCTCCACTACAATCGTGTTTTGCATCATCGATAAAAATTATTAAATTCAATTTATTTAATGGAGTGCGCGGGACCGTAAAACGATAAAAAATATATAAGAAAAAAAAAAACCGATAATTTAGTCCTTATATGCAAATACTCGAGAACTTTCTTCCGAAAGACCCCGGTGCCCATTTCGTCGTAAATCAAGCCGACGATTCTTCGTGGAGCTGGAGAAAAGCCTCCCCAAGAATTCGCAGGAAAGTTCCCGGATTGATGATTAAATGTGGAAGTCAAACATTCCGGAAAGTCCCATAAATTATGGAGGCAACAATACATGATATAACAAGAGTTAGAAGAAGTTATACGTAGTCGTAACAATAGAATATTATACAATGTGTGCGCATGAAAATTTGCATGATTATCGGTAAAGTACCAAGTAGTTCCAAGTTCTTCTCTCTCTGTCTCTCCGTTACCTTCGACTTTCCATTCGCTAATCGCAAAGAGCACGCAGTACTCTTGGTACTTCCTCGTGCTCTCCTCGTAATTTAGTTTAATACCATTTCTGTGGTCCCCCAAGGAGCCTCCGGAGGGACACGTCGCCAAAGTTAAATTAATACAAGAGGTCGTTCCGACATTTTACGTTTTTATTATCGCCGCCTAACCGAGAAAACTCGGGTGCGAGTTGCATCAAATTACTTTACCTTACTTTGCTTGTTCCCCTTTTTTTCTCCGCATTTTCCTTTTCTTACACCCCCGGCCTCCGCCTTTTTCATTTTCATTTCTTGAAATGGATTACGAAGATTTCTCTTCCTGTAACTCGCCGAGTTAATCCCGCAACGAAGACGACAAGTAAACGTTCTTCTTCGCTGTTCCTTGCTCCTAACGAGGAAGTACAGAATCTCTTCGTTCCGTCCATTCTTTTTTTTTTTTGAGATGAAGCATTTTTTGAGAGGCTTTCCCTCCGGGAAATGGAGAAACCATGATTTTTGTAATTTTTGAAAGGAAAGGGAATCATTCAAGCGGTTTCGAGGGATTTTTATGTACATTTTTATTTTCATACGCTTATTTATTGCTTTGTTTGCTTTTCCTGATTACTACTTTACTCGTTTTTACTTTATTTGTAGTATACATTCCGTTGTTGGACAGTTTCATTTTGAAACAGGATTTTGGGATCGATTATTTATTTAAAATTGAGCAAAAGGAAGGGCAATTCAAATTTCTATCGAAATATATAAATTTCATTAGACTAGGGGAATCGCGTAATTCATTCATTTATCCCAAAATATATTTAGTGGATATTTTTTGAAAAATCGATATAAGCTTATTTATAAGTTCATTTGTTATTTTACTTATGTACATATTTATGTATTTATTCAATAATACTTCCGTTTCTGCGCGGGGATAATGGAATAAATGGAAATTCCATACTAAAATAAACTATACACAAATAGTAACATATTTGTGTATTATCTCAATATATTCCAAATATTTTGATACTTGTGTATTTAAATGTACAAATTAAATTGGATGACTGGAATCGGAGAGACCTTTCAACTACTCGCAAATATAGATCGTTGATTTCGCGAAAATTCTACTATTCAATCGTTTCCCCTATTTTTGAAAATACTATAACACGCTGTCGATTCGCTGAACATTTTTTGCAGACAAATTATTTTTGTAGCGATAAAAAATTTTCAAAGAAAAAGGCAGAAGTCTGAGAATAGTAATTTTAACTACATTATTACAAATTTTACTAAGCTACGGAGCCAAAAGGTACCGCAAAGTAGCAATATTTTCTTTCCGCGTGAGAAAAATCACTATTTATAAATGATATTAATGTTCTTTAAAGGCGAAACAATTGCACTCGAGGGCAACAAGTGGTTTATTTATAACGTATTATCATTTAAGTGAGAAAAGCATGGGAAAAGTCCGAGCAGCGCTTCGAAGAATCAATACACCAGACAATAACATCGAATCTGCCCCAGACTCTCGACATACTTCCATTTTTACGCGACCTAATGGGACTCATTTAAATTTCAAATAAAATTCGTATTTAAATACATATATCTACAAATTTCATTGGATCAATGAAATCGGATAATTCTTTCAGTTATTCCAAAATATACTCCCACACTCTCGCGAGAATAATGGGATTGATTTAAATTTCAAATAAAATTCATATTTAAACATACAATTTTTATCGGATCGATGGAGTCGGATCCTCTTTTCGGTTATTTCCAAACACACTCGGGACGATGGTTTCATAAATTTCGCACTTTCCAAACAGTCACCTAATTTATTGATAATACACCTTATTATTGAATTTTTAAAAAATTAGCATTTCAATATTGCCTATAATAATAACAACAATCATAATAAAAATGAATATTGTCAATTTAATTATTTTATGAAAACAATAAAAACTAAATTATTAATAATACAAAACATTACTTTGAAATTTTTCTTCAATATATTCGAACCGTAATATTCATTTTTTAGATTTTCTTTGAAGGTTGCATTTTTGGTAATACATTTATTTACCAATATACCTCGGTGATTATTTCCTGCAATATTTTATTATTTTACAAATTGTTGTCAAATAAATTCTTATACATATTTTTTTATAATTTTATGCTTTGTATTACTATTAAAGTGAAAATTGCTTATTTAACTTTTCCGTAAAATTTAAACTCTTTTTTTTGGTTTTCATCCAATTACATCGTACATAAGCCACCGATTTCGAAAACTCCATTTTTCAATAGAACCTCTCGTTTTTCGCGACACGTGGAATATAACAAGAAGTACATTTGCTTATAAGAAGTTTGTGCAAAAAAGTATAAAGTAATACGAAGGAAATGCGGGGAAGATTTATTGAAATTCATAGAAGTATAATAAGTCCAGAATTTATCTCGAAAAATATATAGATGTTTGTGGGAAGAGAGAAAAGAGAGAAAAGAGAGAATCAATTCTGCATACATGGGGAGTTTATGTCCTTCCAATATTGAATATTGAAATGCATCTAATGGTTCCAAGAGTCGTGTCCAATAAAACCACAGTGGGGTAGATGTACCAGTGCCTGAGAGCGAGAGAGAGAGAGAAAAAAGGGCAGTGGCAGGTATTATATACCTATACGGAAAAGTTTCGGAGTTTCCTCGTATTATTTACTCACAGAAACAGAGAAAAAGAAAGTCAGAGAAAAACCGTGTGCCACAAGAGAGCCCAGTTCGGCGGAGAATTGCATGAACTTTTCAAATAAGTCCAAATCTTCTTATAAATCTTAGCAGAAGAAATCCTACCCCTTTTTTCCTCCACTTCCTACGTTAGCTTTAAGGAACTTTTAAATGCAGATTATCAATGCTTGAAGAGGAAATTTAATTGAAAAGTTGGAGCCGGATAATAAAGTTTATATAAATCGCGCTTATTCGCCGCGATGCAGTTTTCGAATTTTTAATAGATTTTTTCCCGCGGACATTTCAAGGGGATTTCGGGGTGGAGGTTTTCCCCGCGTTCCAAGACGGAGGACGGATTAATTACGACTTTTTTCTTTTTCTTTTTGGAGAAGGAGGGAGGAGAAAAATCAAAGCCCCTGAAAATTTGATGCGCACGTAACGTTTCGAGTCTTTCCTGATTACAATCGGGACCGCTTAAGGCGACGGTTGTAATTACGTGACTTTCTTAAAGTCACGTGGATTAAAGTTGGCCAGCGAGAGAGGAGATTCGATTAAGGTTTTACAAGACTTTATTTGCGAGACCCCCGAGTGGCTTTCGCGAGGTTCCCTTAAAGCGACCGGGAGTTTTAATTGAATTTTAAGCTTTTATTAAGCTTTCGGGACTCGCGCAATTTCCAAATTTCAGATTTCGGACCAAAAAATCCCGCGACGTGCTGTCGATAAATTTTGAAATACCTGAATATTTTCGTGAAACGTGGAATATTTCATTCTTGAATTTCTAATTATTTATAATAATTATGGGAACAGCAATATTTGTTAATATGTCTCATGTAACTCAAAGAAAAATTCGAGATCCGTCATAAAATTTGGGAAAATTTATGTGTTGTATTTTTAAAAAAATATAATCTAAAATAGTATTATATGTTTTATCTTGATATTAATTCAATACTAATTTAATACTTTAATTCTAATACTATTTTCGTACTCGAGAAGAACATAATTTCAAATTCCATAATTTTCGTCATTAATTATTACAAAATAAGCTAGCGAAAAATAGTAAGAAAAAATTTTCGAACACTTGGGAATAAATTATCTGAATCATTTGGAATGAATTCGTACTTTGAAATGACAAAGTTATTAAAGAAAGAAACGAATTTATTTAAAAGTTACGGAGTTGATAGCAACAAATTAGAATAAAATTTTAAATAGTGGAGTTTTAGCAGCAGCCATTTGGAAATTAAAAAGTTACTATCAATGAATTAAAGAGTTTTGTATTTGCATACTTTTATGCTAGCATAAAAAAAGATTTATCACAAACACCCTCCAGTGACTTCCGCGGAGGAAAAATTCCATTGCAGAGATCCTTGCTCCTCCCTAAAGTAGGAAATGCCGAAACGTGACTTACGGTACAATAGGACGAATACCGATCCAATTGTTAGGGCTGTCGCTTATCTTATTCGATTGACCCAACACTGTGCCTCAAGCCCGACAAATTCTTATTTCACTGTAATTCCCCGAAAAATTAAGGTCTAGTTCGAATTTCATTATTTTATGAATTTTACCTTGCTTTATAATTTCAATTAAAAAAATGATAATAAAAATACACGAACTTTTAATTCGTTGCCCGAGAAATTTCGAAATAAAAAGCGAGAACTAAAATTAAGGGATTTCCAAATTCTCAAGTTTTCTCACAATTTTTCCCCGTTCGGAAATTCCAAAATACTAGAAAAAAATCCTGAGAAATCAAGAATCACAATTTTATTACACACCTCAATTTTTCTCAAATTGGACGAAATTTTGATAATCTCCTAATTTTTTTGGAAAATATCTGTTTCTCGAAGACTTTGAAAAATGTTTGTTTTGAAAGTTCAATAGAGAAACGTAGCGTAATTTCGTTAAAACTTAATAAAATCTGCTAATTTTTTTTTTTTCGCATGCGCAAACCTTGGTCTGTTAAAATTTCTCCTGGATTGGAACCCCCTGGATCTGTCGCCTTTTTATTTATTTATTTTTTTAACGAATCCCTTTCTTTTTGCATGCAAATGTTGGTACGTATGTGCACGTGTGGCACATATCAATCTATATTCGCACGGATAGGGTGGATCGCAGGTTGATCAGAGGCGATACTATTTACTAGCTGTAAGCTTTGCAGTGCGTAAAAACGAATGACACCTCTGAAAATCAATTTCCAACTGGAATTCTGTTTTCGTCAGCTTTCGTATATACGCTCGAAAAACAGCGGCGGGAAAATAGGGGGAAAAAAAGGAAACGGTGTTAAAAGAGTGAGACGAAGCGAAACCGTACGGTTAACGAATCGAACGTAAATGAGCAAGAGAGCTTTATATCGAAAAAGTGAGAAAAAAATTGGTATCAAATGGTAGAAAAAAAATAGCAAAGGCACAAAAAAAGGGAAGGAAGGCAGAAAGGGCAGGGGGATGAACTCGAATAGAATAATGCTGACAAATGCGGTAGACGAACAACGTTGGAAAAAAGTCGGATTTGACGATTCGCATGTTTTGTTATATGTAAACAAAGAATATGTTCACCCCAAAAAACCGACGGGAAAGGGATGAAAATGGGTGGGCGTGCATATAGATATCGACGTTATGAAGATGTTTCTTGTTTCTCTCTCGAACCGGTAACTCATGTATCAACAAATGGAAATCAAAAGTTTTGGAAACAGACAAGGGGAACAAATCCGTAGCGAGATATTCATTCGTTGCCGAATCGGTTGAACGGATTTTTAACAAAAAATGGAAAATAAAAAAAAACAAGCGACGGTTATTTCTGTGTAATCGGAATCTTGTTTGAATACCAAATTCCGGTAATTGGAAAAACGGAATCGTCGATTTTGATATGCAGAGCAATTTTTTTTAAGTGCCTCTGCATATGGAAACCAGAGTTTTTCGTGTCACCCTATTCGTTTCCATTGTCGTAATTAATATGTAGCTCATTTACCAGTCACGGTAAACATTTTGTGGTCTTGGAAAAGGAAATTTGAATTTTTGTTTTTTCAAATTCAGTCTCGACGTTCTCAAAATTGCAAACAAAAATGGTACAGATTTTCGGAGTGAAGGGAATCTAAGCTTGATACGCGAATCTGCTAAAACTGTAAATTAAGAGTTTCTTGATTTACTTCGAAATATTTTTGAATTTCAAAAATTAGGAAAACCGTCATAAATAAGCGTGAATTTGTAAAAACGAGAATTGAAGCTCAGACACAGTTGCTCGATTTGAGAAGTTCGGTATCTGAAAATTCATTGCTCGATATTACAAATTGACTAAGAGACTGATTCCCAAAATCGATGAAAATGGCGCTTGAAATTTCTATATCATTTTTCCATTAATTTTTGAAATAGCAAAGTAATAGCCTGGTGACCCGATAGATTAAACGTAAAAGTTAGACACAATAACGTCAACCTTCTACGTAAAGACTTGCTTTGAAATTTCCTCGGGGAAATTCCCTAAACGTGGTTGGTTATTGAAGGGAGGCAATGCATGACCCCAGGAGTAAACAAAAAATAACTTCCTGATTAATAGCATAATAGGAAAAAGAGAAAGAGACATACTGGAGAAATAATTCAGTGGGAAAAAGATGTATCTGCTCCATTTAAACTTGACTTTCTTTTTATTATTATTGTTGTTACTATAATTACTAACGAATTATTAATCAATGCTCGTGGCCCCGTGGCATCGCTGCATCTGCCGAAATATCGTATCTCCTGTAGGTTCATTTCGATATCATTCTCCAATCCACGTCTTGGTCTACCCGATACTAATAGTTTATTGTCGCTACGCGATGCTAATAATTAATTAACCGAGCCGGTCACCCATGGGGCTTCATAAATGAGACACGCTTATAGACGAGGGACGGTTTCCCAATAAGTTGATGAAAAATTGAACGTGTCAGACATAGGATAAAAGACGTATAATCTCAAGAAAGCTATTGAATGAATTAAAGACAAACATTATTAAGTAGATTTTCGTTAAATAAATAAATGGGAGTTACTTTCAATTCCAGTTTCTTAAGTTTCTGAAGGAATGAAGTTCTTTCTGAAAGTTCTTTCTCCACATTGTTCCCCATTTTCCCACAGCAGCAATATTTCACTTTTATACCGAAAAAGTGAAATATTGCTGAGATTTGTATTTCTCTCCTTGATCCAGATCGTTCACATATTCCCTAATGGACTTTGGAGATATTTTCATAAATAACAATCAACTTTCCAATACACGGGCATCTTCATGAAACATTGAATATTTAATGCTCGGAATGACATATTTCAATTTTCATTTGTTGCCAATAATTATTGGAACAGTAATAATTACTTATATATGTCATGCGGCCAAATGAATAATTCAGAAATCGCGAATTCGTGGTTCCCCTAGCATATATCGATACTCGGATGAGAAAAGTTGGGAGTAGAGAGGATGTCCAATATAAATTTTTTTTCACTAACCACCACAAAAAATAATCTGGCTAAAAATGGGAGACAATTTCCTAAAATTAGCGTGTTAATTAAATTAGAAAAATGATTTGTGACCTAATTAGAAATTTACAATAAAAAAAATTAGGAAATTAGCAGGACAAAATGTATCCACTTTCATTAAAAAATATGTTCGATAATATATTTCTGCAATGACAAAAAATATATCTGGAAAATGTGCAACTTTAGAATTTTAGCTTATAAATTTTGGCATTGAATTAAAATTCGAAAATACATTTGAAAAGCAATTCCGTCGTATTTATTTAATATTACATTTAAAATATACTTAAAAATGTTCAATTTTGGAATTTCGAAATATGTCTAAAATGACGTTTCAAAATTGAAAGAATTATAAATCCCACCTTTCAAAATTTATTCATGATATATTAAAAATCATATACACCCTATTTTTTTATACAATCAATGTCACTGAATACTTCCAAAATCCAACCTGCAATTATTGTACATATTTCTCGGTCAAGTATATTTATACATACATTTCGGCACACAATTTCGTTCTTTCCCATGGGGATGAAACAAAAGATTTCTACCCCGCGTTACCGAAAAATCTTCATCCCTTTTCCGGTATACGTTTTCAATTACTTCCATTGCGGGGTAATCCATCACATTTTCTTAGCATTTCATCCAGGAACAGTTTACCCATCAGCTTGCGGTGTGTACCCATTTTCAGCGGTGTATATAAAGCCGTCCAAATTTCCTGTCTGCAGACTTTATCCTTCCAGCGAACTAAAAATTCCCAACCCCGATCTCATCCCTTTGTGCCTCCATCCCCGTCCCCACCCTCTCTTTCCTTTCCTTTTCCAGGATTTCGTGCATTCTTACAGGAATTCATAAGCATATCAGCTCCATTTGCGGGCAGGAAAATATCCGAGAAAAGCGGGCTGACTTGAACTTTAACGCGGAGGGTTGAACTTTATGATAGGGGCGTGTTAACCTTCGCCTTAGGGATTACGTTGACTGCTGGTAGCATCGACAAATGTGACCATTACTTTTTCATTTTCGCCGGTGAACCTCAGCTGGCATGGACTGGAAATCAGAAGGTCTGAAAAGTGAAGAAATGAAGTAAAGCAGAGGGTAAAGGCGAAGGGGTGAAGGGATGAAGGATGCTGCTGCTGCTGCTGTCTCCTCCTATCTCTTTAGGAATATCGTCCGAGAATGAACGTAAAGTTCAGGACGACTTTTAATATCGAGAGCTCGATTTAGATCGCATCCATTGGGGCAAAGCTATCGAAAAACACACACGTATACCGACAGGCACACGTACGGGCAGATAGGGGCAGATATACGACGAGATAAATGGTACGTCTACGAGCACACGTCCTGACAAAGTGGAGCCCCTGGTATCGGACAATCAGGAAATCCAGATTTCCTTGCCATGCTGATTCCATTCCGTTCTTGAAAGAAAGAAAGGAAAGAAGAAAGAAAGGAAGAAAGGATGAAGAGGACGAACGAATGAAGGCATAAACCAGCTGGTACAGGGGATGAAGATGACGAGGGTGAAGAAGAAGGAGAAGAAAAAGAGGAAGGATAAGGGGAAAGTTGAAAAAGGACCAGGTGTATATACACATACGTGTTACACATGTCCGTCTCCTCCTCACTCGAAAATGTTACCTCAATTTTTGTTCTTTTCCATTTACTCCGGGACGAGGATCAACGACCAGCGTTTTGTCAAGTACATCCACTCCACGCGGAATATCAAGTACCTTTTCGAACCCTTCTGCCGCTCCTTTTTCTTGTATCATATCTGCTTGTATAAATTTTTAGATCCGTCTTATCTCCGAGTGCAGGTATATATGTACGTAGATGTATGTGAATTTCGAACACCCGGAATAAAAACTTTTCGTTTATTTACCTTTCGACTCCTTCGAAGAAGAACATTTCTTGAATTTGAACAATTTTGGAGGCGTCGTTGAAAAAGGGGGATTCGAGGGGGGTGGTTCTCCTTCTTGCCCCCGCAAATTGTTTGATTTCTTTTTTGGGCCAGAAAAGCAAAAATTTCTTTGGAGCGTTTGCTTTTCGAAAATTTGTCTTTGCATTTGATTTTCAAATATTTTATTGGATATTTACTTCCACTGTAATTTATTTTTTAACCTAAAAAAATATTCGTATTTTTTGGAGCCTCGTGTTCCTTTAAATGAAAATTTCACGAATTTGAAATTGAAGTTACTTTCCAAAATGAAAAGAATAAATTGTCCCTAAAATTCTGATACATTTAATTTTATTTTTTTTAAATATTCGCCAATTTTTCGATTTTTATTCGAAAATTATAATCGCACAAATTTTCAAAATTAAAACCTCCAGCCCTTACTTCGTATCTCCCCTTTTTCCGAAACTGAATTTTCCATTTGTTTTACGTCAAAAAAATGACGTCCTAAATACACACTATTTTGAATCTTTTAAAATTCATGACATAAGTATAGGTAGGTATATATAAAAATTCATTAAAAGCGAGCGATCAATTTTAGTTGCATGATAGGAGCTCATCGTTCAAATGAACCTTCGAAGTTGTGACGGATGACTTTTATATGTAATTTTTTTTCTCCGGTACAAAAAGGGTAACGCATATCGCCGTTATCTTAGCTTACATATTTACTCCCCTCTCCCCCTTTTAGCAACAATATTCTCATTAATCTTAAACGACTCATAAACGCAGATAAACATCAGCTCCCATACGTCTACTCGTATTATAAATGATAATTTTATGACGAGATAGAGATCAAAAATCAAATTGTCGCGAGCCTTTTTTTTATTATTTATGGAATAATTTAAATGCGACGAATATTTCGCCGAAACGATAAAAATATTACATAAAACAACATAGGATGCAGGAAAAATTTATAAAACAACGTCGAATGGGTGGTTTGGTAAATTCTATTATGTTGAAATTTACAAAATATTTTATTATCTTTTATTTTGTCTAGACGTCGTAAAATATAATAAAATTCAAAGTCTCGCAATTTCTCCAGTATAAATTAGCGGTTAGAGAAATTGTAAGCATTTTGAAAGCAAATTTATGGGAATTTTGACTTCGGTGATTAATAAATTTTACTTTTACGTGCCAAAAATAATTGTAGTTTAATAAAATTGACCTACTTTAAAATTGCATACTGAAAATCATGAAAAAGAAAAACTAATAGAATTTGTAAAGCAAGTTTATGGAAATTTTTACTACGAAATCTAATAAATTTTGCCTTTACATTTTGCAAATAATTATAGTTTAACAAAACATGCTATAAATTTTAATTATACATATTGAAAATTACTATGAATAAAATCGGTCTTTTCGAAAATTCCGACTTTCAATTAGCAGAAACCAAAACACTTACGATGATTGCAATGGACTAATATCAAAATGGAATGTATTATTCAACAAATGTTGCTTTTAGCCGAAGAAAATTATTGTTAATGTACTAAAATTTGCTACCATGCAGCTTCTCCTGTGTAAATTAACAGAGGCAGAAGCTGTTAAGATCTCTCAAGTGAATTTACATAAATTGCGGTTACGTTACTAAGTAAATTTTGCTTTCGCCTAGTAAAAATTACTGCAAACGTAATAGAATTTGCTGGTCTTACAGCTTCTCTACTACAAATTAGCAGAAACAGAAGCCGTTAAGATCCCCGAGGTAAATTTATATGAAATCGGATTACGCTTCTAAGTAAATTTTCCTTTCACACAATAAAAATTCTTGTAAATAAAATGAATGCATTAGAACTCATCAGACTGTAGCTCTTTTTACTCCGCATTAATTATGAAACGTATATTTAGAACCTCTAAGGTAAATTTCCAGCGGAATTTCACATTCTATTTGAAAAAATATCCTACTTCGGTAAACAAAATTTCCAGAAATATTACAACAAATTTATTTACGAATAGAATCACAAGAATTTTCAGTATTTTCGAGGCTTACTGCAATACCTGGACCAGCACTTGATCAATACCTGGAACTTTATTTCTAGAAACAAAATCTTCCTTCTTATTTCTCAACAAGAAAAAAATCCTTTGCAGCTACATTCTAACCAATTTCCCGTCAGTTCCAGGAGAAGAAACTCGGGGACAAAAAAATCCCGGCATCCGATTTCGTCGATTTTTTGTATTTTCATTTTTCCGCAGTGCAACCCACGAAGGGATGCACATTTTCCTTTGCCGCGCGGCATAATCGACGCAAACCTTGTCGCGGAACCTTCAAGATCCCCTTTTAAACTTCGTAATTACTTGGGGAACAAAACAACCCTGGAAATTCATGCAAAAAGTTATAATCCTGTTGCGTTCGAGTGGAAGCTTTGAACCTGGAGCAAAAAAAAAAGGTGCATCTGACAGGTCACCAGTCACAAACTCTTCCGCTTCTCTCCTCTATTTTCCCCGTTTTCCGTGATGATGCAAAAGACATGGCTCGGGTTTTCAGCGGGACCGGCATCGGCAGAGAAAACGATCTTAGCGATTCTTTGAGGTGAAGCACAAGCGTTTCAAAGCTAAAGTAAATAGCTGCGATGATGGTTTGGCTGCCTGCTTGGTTCGTTGGATGCATGTCTGGTTGCTTGCTTGCTCGG
The DNA here is from genome assembly GCA_949825005.1 of Gasteruption jaculator. Lineage (NCBI taxonomy): Eukaryota > Metazoa > Arthropoda > Insecta > Hymenoptera > Gasteruptiidae > Gasteruption > Gasteruption jaculator. The sequence goes on along the minus strand of OX463765.1, from coordinate 13,580,014 downwards.
CTGGTGTACACTATATACGCGTATGGTACCCTTCTCAAATTCCTCCATATCGATCCCAGTCACATTTGACTTGTAAATAAATGGAATATATACCACCGAAAGATATATCGGCGGTAGAAAATACAAGAACGACGAGCTGCCGGCTCTCTTGCCTCTCTCAACTGCCACCCCTATCCCGAAGAGCTTTCGCTCCATTTTTCTTTGTTTCGCATCAGCTTTTAGGTGTTGCTTTCGCGTCAGAAAGTGGTGTTATTCCCTAACGAAACTGTCAAGTGTCCCTCCCGTGCGCGGGGGTGTCGCAAAGAGGAAAGAATTACCCCACCCGGTGCTTTTCGTGCTTTTTCTTCTTTTTTTTTAACCCTCCCTGTTCAACCCCGTGAATGTATCGGGTTTTTCAAACGAGTCCCTCAAAAGGCCACCGAAATTATGGAATTCCTCAGCTTCGAATTTCGGCTATTTTTTATATTCGTCATTTCTATGATAATAATTTAAATTATAGAATTTCGATAATAATCGTGAGGCGAATTTCGAATTCCGCAGCTCGCGCGTCTAAAAGCCTCACCTCGATGGGTTTCAAAAAGAAAAAACCAAATTTTGCATTGAAAAAATATACGTTTCGACAGCAAACAGAAATGCAAGTATTTTTTTTTAATGACCGTAAAAATAATTTGACGATACTTTTTTAAGAAGAACGAATTTATAAGACGTTGACATTTTTGGAAATTTGGAATTTTCATTTATCAAAGTGAACGAAATTTGAAGCGCAAACTTTCATGATTGTCGCGAAATCGAATGAAAAATATTCCAGAAACGTGAAAATTTGGTAAGAAATGAAAAAAAAAATGGTAAAGCTTGAGAACCGAATTCAGACGTTTCCTTTTGTTTCGGAATTTTTTCCAAAGAATTTTGGGGGTTTGGGAAAAAAATAGATTTTTCGAAAATTTCTCAAAACGTAGAAGGGGATTCTTGAAATTTCCAACTTTCGGATAAATATAGAAATTACTACAAAAAAGGGAAAAAAAAACCTGAAACTGAATTTACAAATTTACGAATTTTTCTCTATCTGATTTCAGAACTCTCCAAGGGGTCAAAATGGACACGACGAGAACAAAGGTGTTTCTGCTATACTTGACAGTGATGGTATTGACATGTTCTGGTCAAGAGGGTTGGGACTGTTCGAAACCATGCACGTGCAAATGGGTGTCCGGCAAGAAAACGGCGGAGTGCATCAAACAAAATCTCACCGAGATCCCGGCGATCTTGTCTCCGGAGATCCAGAACCTGGACCTGACCGGGAACCGCATAAATCATTTGATCCACGACGCATTTAGTCGCCTGAATTTAGTGAATTTGCATAAACTCGTATTGAGGGACTGCGGGATAGAATCGATCCATACGGATGCATTTAACGGTCTAGAAATCGTTATCGAAATCGACTTGTCCTTCAATAACATCAAAGCGCTCTACCCGGGCACGTTCGACGAGACCCGACGGTTGCGAGTGTTGCTGCTGAACCAGAATCAATTGCAGACCCTCGAGAACGGTCTATTCCACGATTTAGTTTATCTGCAAAAAGTCGCGCTATCGGACAACAAGCTCGAGACCATCGGCGATAAGACGTTCCGCAATTTGACCGGATTGCAGACTCTCACGTTAGACGGAAACAACCTGAGCTACCTGAAGCTCGACAGTTTCGACGATCTGCCGAAACTGGGCAGTTTAGAGTTACGCAATAACCCATGGAATTGCAATTGCTATCTGAAACGATTCCGCGATTGGACGATCGCGAGGAAATTATACACCAAACCCACGACCTGCCAGCAACCGGGTGCTTTGGCGGGGAAGATGTGGGATGAGATCGGCAGCGATGAATTCGCGTGTAGACCGAAAATCGTCGCTATCGGACCGGCTACGAGGTTGGAAATCGGTAGAGGCGACCTTCGGCTCTGGTGTAAAGCTACTGGGACTCCAAAGCCAAAGGTGAGATTCGGTTTTCAATTTTTTGCAAGCGGGGATTCCAGTTAGATCGTTTTTATTTTCATTTTTTCATTAAGCTTCGAAAAGCTAAAATTTTAAAATGTGGGAAATTGAGAACCTAAAATTGCTAATATCTAACAATCTAAAAATCCGGAAAACTCGTCGTGAATACTGCAGACTTTTTATTACAAAAAAATGCATAAGAAATATCTGATTTTGCAAACCCAGAAATGTGAATGGGAATTAAGAAAAAATTGGGGTGAAAGTTAAAAAGTGAGTAGTTGGTAATTTCACATTTTTTATAGAAAATGTTTCATACAGTTTTCCTGTATTATCCTGGTTTTATCGAATTTCTGTAACCACAAATAATATGCATAAAAAAAATTGCATAAAAATTTCAATATTTACCTAAATTTGCGATATTAGGTGGAAGCTGCCGATGGAAGTTTTCCGAGTTCCAAGATATAACCGATTAAAATTTTTAAAAAATGTAAAAACCTTCTTCCTTAGTATCCCAAGGACTTGAAATTTTCCAAAACTTTTTCATTTCAAAACTTCGCAGTTTTTCGAAACTTTGGCTTCTTATTTTCACTCTTTTTTTATTATATCGCTCCCAAAAAACGAAAAACAAAAAATTCCTACTGAAACTCTGCAACAATTTCATCCATTGTCGCTAAATACAAAAAAAGTAGTAAAAAAGGGAAGAGGAAAAATATTTTTTAAAGATGTAAAATGATATTTCTCTAAAATTGTCATGGAAAAAGATGCTATGGGGTAAAAAATTCTCGTTTCTTGCAGATAACGTGGATACACCGGTCGAAAACATTGAATAACTTAGCGAGACGTCATAACGAAAGGGGATACATTTTATCGTCGAACGGCGAATGGCTGAATTTAACGATCCCGGACGTCGGTCTCTCGGACAAGGGCGAATACATTTGTATGGCCAAAAGCCCAGGAGGTTCGACCGAACGGAACGTGTCCTTATCCGTCGTCGGAGAGACCCACGGTGGCAAGGACAATTTTATAAGCCTGCCCCTAGCTTTAGGACTCGGAGTAACGGCGGTGCTTTTGTTACTGGTGACCATGACGTTATGTGCGTGTTACTGCCGTCGACGTAGAGTTCGTCACGACGAGAAGAGCTCGGAGGCTGTGTCCCTGGAGCACCACGGACTCGGCGAGCAGGAGAAATCCCTGATAACGGCCATCAATCCAGTCGTGAAGCCGCCCAGACGATACGAAGCACCTTCGGTGACTTCCCACGGTACCGAAATGACGGAACTGAATAGGACACTGCTTGACAACGACTCCGTATTTGGTCAGTACACGACGTTCATTACAAGACAATCGGTTCATAAGTGACAATGATGGTACCACTGAAACGAGAAGTTCCTTTTCACGCGAAAAGAAATTCTAACCGTTGTCCAATGCCATTTTTCCCTCGTTTGGACCTGTCTTGAATCTGCGAGAGACACGAGGGGTGGACTCGAATCGTATCAGAAAATGAATCACCTTTCCCACTTTTTCTTGGAAATTTGGTCAATGCTCACAAATTTGTCCTACACGGGTGTATAAAAATGAAATGATGGTTTACTTTTTTAAATTTTTATACGTAATAAACGCGTTCCCCTCGGTTTTACAAATTTGTTTGGTTCATTCGGTGTGAATCAGTGTTGGAAGAAAAGATTACACATTCAGATGATAAATATAGGTAAATTTTAAACAAAATATCCCTACATGGACGATAAAGAAATTGAATTTATTTGGCAATTATTAAGTAAGAAATAAAATACCAGCAATATTTTAATATTGAGAGCTATGTTTGATTTTTACATACACTTAAAATTATTTTAAACATTATTATTCAATGCTTGCATATTTTTCTTAAAAATACATTATGTATATAAAGTCATAAAATGTATGGACTACATTTTATTTTTTTTTTCACGGTTTGTATGAAGTAAATTTATGAATTGTTACCCGAAAATACATACGTTAATTTTTAAACCATTTTTTCTATTTTGTTTTATAAATATAGATAATTTTCAAATCAGACATGGATCAATAGGAAACTTTTATGAAATAAGAAATAAAATGCAACAAATATCATAGGATTACTTATTATAAAACTATTAATATTTTAATATTGCAGGCTACGTTTCATTTCTTAGATATTACTTAAATAAATCCGACTAAAAAAATAATATCTGAATAGAATTAATATCTGACCACTGCATTGGTGTTGAATAATCGTTTAGCCGCGACTGAATTCGGCAATATGGTATTATATTTGCAAAAATTTGTATTCCCTTTTATTTTATTTTTTTGAAAATTAGCTCGAGGGTTGCATTTCTTTCTGATTATCCTCAAGATTTTTAGAAATCATAATTATTCGTGGTTGTCTCTGTAAAAGTATTTTAAAATTTCAAGAAAATGAGATGATTACCGAAATATATTTTTTATAAATAACATCCAGACACTTCCAACACCGATTTAGACAAAAATTCACAATTTCACCTGGTACTCTCGAGTCACCTCTGACGTGACACACCGTTCAATCGAAAACACGAAACAGCTGAAAACTAATTACAATTATTTCCTTACTCGAATCGAATAATTTGAATTTTTTAAATTGTTCATGCTTTTGACCGTCAGCTTTAAGCTTTGACTTATTGTTAGACTATTTTTTTTAACATTATACTGCCGGAATTCAAAATAATTACGGAAGTTTCTAATTAGTCGAGAACGGAAAGAACAAAAAACCTCGGCGGAAAGCCGAGGTTCGAGAACCAGGGACATCCGTTCGATCCAAATTCAACCTCCTCAACAAGCAGATTATCAACCTTCTGATCCTCTATGTCCCAAATTTCTTTTGCATCAGCCAAAATCCGAGAGGAGGTCACGAAAATAATTGCTGTCTTCCCCTTTCTGTTATCAAATTGATTTTTCTCTTTTTTTTATATGAATATGAATTTTTAATTTAACAATTTTTAATTTTTGTCTTGCTTCCGTTTGGTTTCTTCTTATTATTATTTTAACTTTCTTTTTCATTTCTGTTATGTGACAGCTGACGGTGTGAATTCGACCGGTATCGGTGGTGTCGTTGGCGGCATGGCCGAAGACGAGCGCGAAAGGTCTACACCCGAATTGGACTGCGTAAACGGTTCAATGATACGTACCACTAGTTACAGACAATACCCTCCAGACCTGCTGGCATTTTCCGCGGGCCGAAACGCATCCCCCACGAGCCAGGCCTCCACCGCACCGGATAACACGCGTTTGCCATCTCTGATGGTGCCCTACGGCTCCCCGACCTCCTCATCCTCGCATCAGCACCAGCAGCAACTGCAGCATCAGCAACAGCAGCAACAACAGCAGCAGCAGCAGCATCCCACTGCATTCAAGACGTTGCCCCACAATCGCAGCGGGACCCCGTTCACCAGCGGCGCGATGCCGGTTCTACCCCGTCACGGCTACGTGACGATACCCAGGAGACCGAGAGCCCCCAGCTGGAGCAACGGACCTCCCAATTCCACGGCCACTTCGCCCAACGACAGCCTCTCCCTGGGCCCGGTCTACGACAACCTGGGCCTTCGCACCACCGCGGACGGCAGCTCCGTCCTCTCGCTGAACAAAAGCCCGGAGCCGAATCTGCCCGGCAGGGGCAGGAACAACCTCGCCCTGGCCTCGGCCATGGCCACGCCGACCTCCCTCTACGGCACCATCCAAAGGAGCACCCCCAATATCCTGGCCAACTCACCCTTGGATCGATCCGCGCCCGAGGGTGCGGCAGAATGGCCCACGAAGCTGATGAGCGACGAGCTAGACCTGGAGCAGAATCTTGCCTCTCCCGCGAACGCCTCCACGCCTTTGCAGCACTCGTCGAACACCCTGGGCCGCAAAATCGCGCCCCGACCACCCCCGAAGCCCAAGAAGAAGTCGAGCAACGACCCGACCCTCTACGAGGACGAGGGCGAGGATGGCACCGAGGTATGATCGCCGAGAAGCGTGCGTTTTCGAGAGGACTGAGAACGCGAGCAACGAGACAAAGAGTATTTGAGAAACCGGTAGTGCCTTAAAACGAGCGACGAAGTAATCGTTGATTCCTTTTTTTTAGTTTCCAATTTTTTTTTGGTATTTTGTATTGATTTTTCGTTTTATTTTATTTTATTCTTTGAGGGGTCTTCCACTTCGAAGCTTCTCTCGAGCCGTTTCTGGAACAAAAGGAGTCTAATGTGCCAATGCGTAGGAAAGGGAAAATTGTTCCTCTTTATTTTATTTTATTTTATATTATCTTATCTTATTTTATTTTATTTTATTTTATTTTATTTAACGAAGCCTTTTTTTCTGATTTCGATGCTTCTTCCATTTGTTTCTCCATTTTTTTTTTCTTTTTTCCTTTGTTTAATATTTATTCGGCGAAAGCACGGAAAAGCACGTTTTTGTGGCCTCCTCGAAGATCGGCCTAAGCATCGATTGATTGAGTTCACTTTTTTCCCGGTTTTCCAGTGACTTTTTTTTCTTATTTTCTGATTATTTTTGTAAACGTGAATTTTCGACTGCCGCGAGAATGGGATCGAGTCCTTTGAAAAGGAATTGTTTCTAGGTGTCGACGAAGCTGGAGAGAAGAGTGTATTTGAGGATGTAGTATAGATTGTGAAAGATGGAAATGTGGCATTTTTTAAAATAACAGAGTTTCCGAAACAAAAGAAATTGTTTCTCTTTGTTTCCTTTCGGAGGGAAGGAAAAATGGACTTGAAATTTTTGCAACAGATTTTCCAGGAAGAAAAAAAAATGGTATTGGAGAATTTAGTACCTATGTTCAAAACCAAAATTGGATTTTTCGATTTCGACTAGCCGAAAATTAGTATTTTTCAGCTGTCGATATTGAGTTTAAGAAATGTCTGGGGAATTCTCTGTTTCTGAAATGTAGGTAAATTCGACACGTTGGTGTTTGGGAAGTTCTAGGTTCAAACCGAGGTTTCAAAATTTTTGAGAGTTCTGAAAAAAGATTTGAATGTAGAATTCCTGGAATTATTGGCAACTTTCAAAGCTATTGGAATTTTTGAAAAGCGACGTAGATGAATATTGAACTTTCAAAAATTCCTATAAATTTGAGAGATGCCAAGAAGTATTTTCCAACTTCCGAAAAAAAAAACGTTTTGGAATTACAAAAAAAAAAACTGTTTTGCGAGTAATAAAATGACTAGTAAGAAAAAAAGAGAAGTTATATTTTTTTTGCTTCGAGGAACAGAAACATGTATTAAATGTATGAAAAAAGATTATAAGTAAATAAGAGAAAAAGAGTAGTTTAGAATTGTATAAAGGAGAGCTTAGTTACAATTTTTATTCAACATAATAATAATAATAAAAGAAATAATAATATTAATATTAATATTAATAATAATAATAATAACATTAATAACAATAATAATAATGTTAATAATATTAATAATGATAAGAATTAGAAGAGTAAGAATAAGAATAATAACAACAATAGTAATATTGCGTTACGATAATAACGATGATAATGACTACACCTAAAATAAGAGGAAAAGAAGCTTAAAAATAATAAAATATTTGAGAAATTTCACGAATCGTCGCCAAAAAGAGGAGAGAAACGTGAAAATAAAAAAGATAGCCACCTATTATTGGTGATTGAAGTTTTCCACGACGTTTGAGTGGGTTTCGTTTATACGAAACTTCAAATTCAAAGACGTTTCGTGTACATGTTATAAAAAAAAATGTCCGGTTTCATCATTTTCTACGAATGTGGAAATTTTATCATTCCGCAAATTTCAGTTACGCGAAGAAATAACGAATTCCCCTCGTAGAAAAAAAGCTGGAAAGAAGGAATGAGACATTTTTGCTTTCTCGAAAATTTTGGGAATATTTGAGGCCGAGAATAAGAAATTAGTATTTTTGAAATTGCGGAAAAATTCGGAAATGGGATTTTTCCAGGCATGGAAAACTACTCCTTATTTCTTTTTTCCCAAAAAGCACACCAAAAATAACTTTTACATCAATTAATTACAAAAATGCTTTTTTAAGTAGAGTGCAATTTCTTCCCAAAACTGCCGCAAATCAGTCTATTGGTCTTATTTTTTTTTAATTTTCATTTTATAATTTAAATTATGTTCTTCAAACGATTTTTTAAATTGACCTTCAAAAACTTTGCTGGTATTAAAATTTCAATGCTTAGGTATATTATTATTATTATTTCTGCATTTAATTAAAAAGGTTCATTGTCCTTTTAAAATTGTTAGAATCGGATAATAGGACCGAAAGACTGTAGAAAGAATATATATTTATTGATGAACTTATTAGTGGGAGGATGCAAATTATTTTTTTTTAATTACAAGAACAGTCCTAGTTCTTTTTTATACAATTGCTTCTTTTTGTTGGATAAACTTCAAAGGTAATCGAGAGTTCGATGAATTAGAATCGATCCTACAGTGCAGCACAGTCTCTCAAGGGACGAGTTGTACCGTTGAACGATCAAAAAGGAGAGTAGGCAGCGAAACGTTGCACCTTTTACTCTTCTTTCCTTTCTTTCTTTCTTTCATTACTTTTCCCTTTTCTTTTTCATTTCAAATAACTTTTTTTTCATCCCTTTTCGTACCTGGTTTACCATATTTCAAACGTGAATGTTGTTACGAAGGGGAAAGATCCGGTAAAGGAAGCAAAAAAAAAAGTAGTTACCGTGTTAAATCCTTCTTTGGGTTCTTTTTATCAAATTTAATAATTCATTTTTATCTTGGACTCGGAAAACTGCCTCTCCTTTTTCCAAATCGGAAAATCCTACAATAAAAATTGCCATTCCCTGAAATCTCGAAATCTTGCTGAAAATCTCATCTTTCTCTTAACTTTTGGAAAGTCCGAATTTAGCGGATTATTATTATTGTTGTTGTTGTTGTTGTTGTTATATTCTTTTGCATCGTTATAGTTATTTATTATTACTGTAGTTGTTATTACCAATAATACTTGGTAACTATTAATAATCATACGGCGATAATAATTACCATTCATTATGACGGGCAGCTGTTATTTTAAATATCGTAATAATTATTATTACTACCGGTGATAACAATAATTGCCATGGATAATAGGTATTCGTGATAATTATTGTTATTGTTATCGGTATCATTATTCTTATGGTTGTTATTATTATTATTATTTTTATTATTATTATTATTATTATTATTGCTATTATCACGGTCCCGTTAAATTAATCATTTTTCGACAATTCTTAAAATGTATTATTTTATGTTAGGCGGGTTTCTTTTTTCTTTTGGGTCCAAATTTATTGTTATTAATTATTATTATTATTATTATTACTAATAATACAAATTTTTTCTAAAATGCATTTTTCACAATACGTAACAATATTATTACAAAAGTATTAAGTATTGAATTTATATTGAAATTTTTCATTTCCAAGTCAAAAAAGAAAACAGCAACTATTTTCCACCATTATTATTACTGTTATTATTATTGCTACTATTATTGCAACTTTTTCGATTACTCCTTCAATTTCTGCTTCCACTCCTACTCTTACTCCTACTCCACTACTTGTTGCAGTCACGCGAAATACATGTTTCTTTATCTTTATCATACAAGTCAATGTACTCCAAATGATCGTATTCTCTTCCTACATTTTCTTTCCCACTTTTTGTTCCTCTTCACTTCTATTTCCTTGTTTAACTTTTATATTTATACATATTCCATGCCCCTAATATTGAATTCACTTAAGAGGCACTATCGATTCAAGATTGGAACTCAAGAGCCTTTCAAATAGGTTTACACGATACACAACATTTTTTTAGTTGACATATTGTAACACTTTTTTTTTTCAAATACCAATCCAAAAAAACAGATAAGGCAGAAATTGCGGCCCGGAAACTTGGAATTTTGGGGATCTCAATTTTACATTTTTCAGAATTACTGAAAAATTACTTAGAAAACATTGAAACAGGTTTTTTGATTAAGGTGATTTTATAAAATTCCGCAATTTATAATAATTGGCGAATTTAGGAAAAATTTGAAAATGAGATGGTTTTGAACAAGTTGGAATTGGATTGAATTGATTTGTAGATCTTTCAAAAACATTCCGAATTTCTTTAGAAAAATTCCCAAAATTTTTGAAGATCAAAGTCGTAAAATATACATACTTTGGTATAATTAAATACTAAATGTACCAACTTTTGGAGTTTAAACAAACTTACAAGAGGGAAAACTTTACTAGGTAATGCCTGCAACGAAAAATTTATTTAATTAGTTTTCTTTTGAATAGAGTAAAAATACAATTTAAAATTTCATCATCTCATTTTTTATAATATCAATTTCGACAACTAATTTTTCATTTAGGACAAATTTTCAATTATTAACAAAATACAATGCAATTGAAAATAATAACCGAACTCTCTATAAAAAAAAAGACTGATCACACAAAAAAATGAAATCCTGAAAGATCGAATTTTTTTCATACACCAAGAAACTTTTTAAAGAAGGAAAAGATAAATTATGTCGACTAACAATTTAAGAAATTATTGTTTTCTTAAACGTCAAATTAAAATTTTCATTAGTATTTTATAATTTTTTACAGAGTTGTTTTCTTTCCACGACTTTTCTTATTTTTGATGAATAACATATTGAGGAATTGTTCAATAATAAAATTGAAAATAAGAAAAAAAAGATAACGATGCTTTTCAAAGGAATAAAAGTAGCGGAAATGTAAATTAACTGTAAAATTACGAGATACTGTATTAAAACTTTAGATGAAATCTATAATTAATACTAAAAACGTAAATCTGCTATTTTTGTTTCTGAAAAAGGAAAACAAATATTCATAAGAAATTGAAATTAATTGAAGAAGTAAGATTCGATAATATTTCAAAAGAATGTATGTTATAATGTATAAAATTAAAAATTACCTAGAAATTAAGTATAAGGTTATTGTAAATATTCTTAAGGACTATTAGGTCTAAGTTTTCGCACAATAAGACAAAGTTGTACAAACGAGAAGATTTAGATTAAGGGAAGGAGACAAAGAATTTTTTGAGAAAAAAAATGGCAAGCAAGTTTTTTGAACTTTGCATTTATATAAAATAATGATTCAAGATCCAGTACTCGTATTAATTAGAAAATTACAAGAGGGCTTGAAAGCTCGAAGAAATTCAAGAAGGGAATGAGTCACTCGAAGGCTCAATTTAACCAAATCTTTGCAAATTTTTTGTTTACAAGAAAATCGCAAAAATACTTTTTTGTACAAATTTAAATTGTCCAAAATATATCCTGTAGAATTGTCTTGTAATTAGAAAACTTTGGACAAAACATTTAAGCACAAAAATGCCAAGAATTTTCTCATTTGAGATGTCAATGTAATTTTTTCTGTAAAGCTAGGAAAAATCTGAAGAAAAGACGAAAATTTTTAAGACTCAAAATCTGGAAATAACTTTTAAAAAAAAATAATTTTTTTTCTAGTATTTAGATAAGGTGATTTTTTTTGGTAATTTCTGATCTAATACGAGAATCTTCCTAACGATTTGGTTTTTTTAAAATCAAATCTCCATTTTCATTTTATACTTTTTATAAAAAAGAAGTGAAACGAGAATGAGTTTCTAATTTTTTTTAAACAGCGAGAATCTTTTTGGAAATGAATTTCGTCGTAATAAAATACAAAAAAAAATATATATAGGAGTATTTCTGTTATAAGAAATTCAGATTTGCGAGCGACGTTTTTTCAAAGATTCTCCGTTTTTTTCATTAGTGAACTTGAGAATGCTGGGAACGAAATTGGAAATCAAGAAACTTCTGCTAAGAGAACAAAAAGATGATTATAATGTAAATATATAAAATAAATTTGAAATCTCACTGTGTAGGAAACTGAAATGAAAAAAGAAGACATTTTAAGAAAATCATGAAAATCTGTAAAATACATGAAAATATTGAAATCTTCAAAACTCGTCATTGGGATACTTTTCTATTTCCGAATTTCTGTTCGACCCATTACCGTATTACCAACAGTAATCTTGTCATTGAACAAGAACGAAGACAATTATATATAAAATAAAGATAAAAAGTACCTATTAAAAATAACACTCAAGTTTTTTTTATAAGCTTTTTTTATATAATACTACGCTTGAAAAATTTTTAAATATGTGTATGAAATCGTGTCGATCGTTTTTCTTTATTTTTTATTATCTTTTCTTGTACCTTATTTCATGCAAAATGTAAACAATGAAATTGGAAAGATAATCAAATTTCCAAAAATCAAGAAGTATTTCAAGAAAAATATGTCGTAGTAGAAAATATTTTAAAATAACAGATAATTTTTTTCAAAACAAGGAGTTACCAACAATTTTCTTCAATTATTGTAAAAACTAAATTAATCATTATCCGTTTTCAAAACTGTATTAAAGATTTAAAAATCAGCAATTGATCGAAAAATTAATAATTAAATTGGCAATACATTTTTATTTAATTTATACGAAATGAATCATTAACTCCGAAAATGTTCAATTATTCAATTTCCTGTAGTAAAATATTTATACTTTTTTCTTAACCTTTCTCCAGCGTTTCTACCAACAGATAAAGGAAACTAATAATTAATAAAAAAAATTTGCATTGCTTAAAACAAAAATGAATTTCATTGGATTGCATTTTGCATAAAATCTCCTTTTTTATAAAAATACAGAAAGCTGACTTACAGAAAAACGAATGAAACAGATAAACAAATAAAATATAAAATAAACAGTGCATCAATCAACGCCTGTAAATAATTATAATCGATATATTTTATAACTAAAGCAACCAGCAAAAAAGAAAATAAATAAACAAAAGAAAAATATAAATGAAGAACAACATTCTAGTGTGATTATAATATTAAGATGATACACATGATTATAAAGAAGCCGATGATGAGTCGTTCTGTAAACTGTATTAAATGGTTAAATTTTAATAAACATTTCTCAAATCCCATTTTTTCGATTCTTCTTTAATTTATGTCATTTTTGTTCATTTGTATAGAACTGAATTTCAAAATCTTCTTTACTTTTCTTTAGGGTCTCAAAACGATAGAAAATATACTTCTTGCAAAAGGTATGAAAGAATCAAATTATATTTTACTAAAATATTCATAAATAGGAATATTTCCGTAAATGATAAAAAAAATAATTATAATAACGATCGAAACTCTGTACGAAAACTTTATACAAAGGAAAGGATATAAAACGAAAAAAAAACAAACACTGCACGTCATTACCAGCGTTCTTTTGGCACCAATTGAGAAATTTGATCATTAAAAATTTCCGGAATGAAAGTTCTAAAAAAAGGAGAAATACTAGAAAAAGGAAAATGAAAGACTTAAAAGCTCGTTAAAAATTCTTCTAAGGACATTAGAAAGGAACTTCCTTCTAAAAGAATTTGCCGATTCCTTTTTGAATTCAGAATTGCTTAAAATATTTCGTTAATCAAAATTTTGTTTAATTAATCAATTTCACAAATAGTTGTATGGAAATATAGAAAAGGTTCTCATAAGACTCTTCCTTTAAATATATCGATAGATAAAATTATTCCGTTAAATAAAAATTAAAAAAAGAATTAGGAGGGTTGAAGGTTGAAGGTTTATAATAAGAAAAAAAGGGAAAAACCTGAAGACGATTATCACGAAAAAATTTATTCCATAAACAATAAAATAGCATCGCTCGAGAAAAAAAAATAGCAAAATACTGAGCGGTTTTTGTTAAATCTCTTTTTTCGTAGAGGAATTTTTTACAACAGGCAGAACACAAAAAAAAATGAAAGGATTTTTCGAATCATCAGGAAAAAATGTTCGATCCTTTTGAATTGACCTTTCTTTCGTTTCTATAAATTCTAAATTTGTGGCCATTCGAAGATCACTCAATGATTTCGAAATTTGGTATTTTAAATGTCACGATTTCGAAATACTTTTCAACACAATTAGTGTTATCAAATATTTCGGATTCCATTAAAAAATATATATTAAGGCGTTCTTAAATATTCGGAAAAATAAACATAAAAACAAGTATTTGGTAGACCGATAATTTATGATTTTAAAATTAATCTATGATCCAGTCTTTAATATTCTTTGGTTGTTGCTAATATTCTCATTATTAAATGTATTGTTATCGTTGATACCATTTTTGCTATATTTTTTTAATTTAATCAATGCGCTCAACCCGTACTTCGAAATTAGCTCGTCCACGAAAATGTCCTTTAACTGTTTAAGGCACCTGAAAAGAAAAAATGGCATATAAAAATTTAATATAAAAAAATGCATATTTTTCATTAACGCAAAAATAGCAGTAATGAATTATTTACCTCCTATACAACGTGTCCGTTCGAAATTTTCCAATATCCATACTTGGAGCGTGTGGTCGATGGATAATGAAAGCATCCGGAAGGACGATGTATCTTAAAAATAAAACAAATAAATAAAATACAACAATTTGAAATATTTAAACGATAAATTTCATTTTTTTTTTGTAACTTTTAAACTTCCCATCCGGGTAATTCTACATTTTTTTGAAATGTTTAATTTCATCGATTTTTCTTGCATTTTTTTAACTTTGAAAGTTGCATTTGAGACTTTTCGTATTCGACTGATTTACAGGTAAGATATTGCTAAACTCTCGTCATTTAACATCCCCTAAAGCTTCATATAACTCGAAATGAAGTTGTAATTGAAACTGAATTTATTCCAAGTTTAATCACCCGATTTGTTTGAACACCTCGGGTGATGAGAGCCTCGATACAGCAACTTGAGGCATACAAGTATGAATCCTGGTCATGATGTCATTTTTTTTTTCACAAATCTTTCGCCGGCTCAAATTAATTAACTTGCTAACTCAAAAGCGTTTCGCATCTAACTTCTTCGACTTAGATTAAGTATCCAATCTAAATTTCGTCGTTAACATCAGCTTCCCCTTCACCTTAGAGACTTTGTTTCCTCATTCATTTTCATTAGTAACCGGAAATTAGCGGGGGTCGATAAAGCCGAAAAATAAGATGAAAAGGTGGAAGGAAGAAATAAATTGTTTAATTAAATAATTCATGCATTTAGTTTTGAGTGTTTGTGGAAGTTCAACGTTAATCAATACTACCGCCAAATAGACCAACCTATAGCTCAATGCTGTTAAATGTGTAATATAGGAAACTTTATTCCACCCGAAACCGATAAATCTGGTATCGTATCGAGGTGCTGCTCTAGAAACTACTATATACGGCTCAAAATCAGGTTCCCAGGATACCTAAAAATAAAAATAAATTAGAATTATGCAACAACAGTGACTCAATTCGTGTTAGTTTAATAATTATGTTATCTAGATATATTCGTATAATTTATATATAATAATTTGATTATTTTATAAAAGTAGTATAATTAAATACACCATCAATCCTTCAGCCTTCGCATAAAAGCTGAAAGCTTTATATGGGCATTAAGCCACTCCCTATTTAGTCCCGTAAACTGTTTATGTAATTACTGTAATTTATAATCCTTTGTTAATATAAACTGAAATTTATTTTAATTAAATCCTTAGTTTCTTTTATGAAAAAGAACAGGTTCGATGTTGTGGCCCAGATTTAGCGTTGTTCTTTTTTTCGCGATATAATACGGTACATACTTTAATTATAATTGTTCATGATAAGTAGTTGTTTTAATTATATTTGGTGAAACGTAAATGAAACTAAGTATTAATAAGTACTAAATTATGAAATAATTGATATTAAAAATATAAACGTGCAATTGTATAGTTATATAACTACTTGAGTTTAAATTATACAAGCAGCTAATAGATGAAATATTAATGATACTGAATTTTTTAAAAAATATTTTCTCCAATATCGACGTTAAATGCTTATAAAATTTTAAAGCCAGTATCACTCGTGCCCCATTAATAGGATTATTTGATCACCATATTTCGAAATGAAAGTAATTACCACTCGAAAGTTGTCTACTCAATAGTATTTATCTCGTCTAAATATTGCAGTAGTTAATGTTGGAGTTACCGATACACATATATTTAGAGATAAGTGCACAGATAGCTGCAAGGATAATTATTGCAGTCTCGAAGTCGTAAGCGAGCTTAACAGGTGTTCCGAAACTTTGATAATGACTATTATTATTATTATTATTGTACAGATACAACTTTAATTAACAATTAAACGATATTCAAACCCTACCGATATTATTTCGATGAAATAATCGGCAGGGTTCTATTTTAAAATTTATTTAACCCTTTTTAATTTTAAATCGTGTACTTTCAAAGTAAAAAAAATATTGTTGGCCGTAGGATAATTTTTCTTTTATCGTCATTAGAATTTCCGTCTCAAATTTAAATTTAAAAAGTGAAACTTAAATATTTAGATTCCAAGTTTCAAATAAAAATTGCGTTCATTACTATTCGAAATTGTTTAATTTAGTTGATGAAAAAATGCAAGTAAATGAATTGAAATATTTAAACATATAAATTTGACTGCTTCTTTTTTCGATACTACCTCGTAAGGTACTGTAGCATCTTTCCAGAAAGAATAATTAGTAGCGGCATGTCCTTGGCTCCAAACGTGATAACGGAAGGTGTAAAAAATCCCACGATTAAGGGACTTCAAAAGTTCCTTTTTATTCGTTGGAAAAGTGTATCTGAAATGAATGAAGTAACTTATTAAAAAGGAATAAAAAATCTTCATCGAAAACAAATGATTCTGTTATTCAAAATTATCATCTCGTAGATAAATTAGTAATAATCAATATCAATTTAGTAATTCTTGGTAGGTATATAAAACGGTCAAAGTATAATTATAGATTTTAATTAATTCATACAGTCTACAATTGTACAAATAAATATGGACTCACCGATATCGCTGAGTTTCAAAAGCAGGTACTATTAAAGCAGCTTTGTCTGTCTGGTCGAGATTTAATTTCAAAATATGATTCATTAAATTTTCATGTAACCCATATTGTGGCAGGAAATCAATGTCTAGTTGGAAAACGTAGGGTGTCGATACATAAGACGTTGCTGTATTCCGTAAGTAATTGATTGGGTAAAATTCCTGAAAAACAATAAAGGATTTTGATTATTTCCGTATTTAATCCCCGAAGCATGAATTATCTTTTTACATAAAATTTGATATTATAATTTTGGGATTTTAATTCCATTTCATTGATTTAAATTATTGCAACTACTTAAAATTAACATTCTGGGCAAACCGGAAAAGAGGAAAATTAATAAATTGAATTAACAAGTACCCCATCTTTGTAAACAATATGATAGGCAATATTTCGCCGAGCTCTCAGTTCCGTGGAAGATCGTACGAATTCTAAGAACTGCTGAACTTCGGAGTCGGTGAGGTACAAAGCGATACTAATAGTTCCTGGCCAGTGTTTGGAAAGTTCTTCCAATAACATCATTCTATCAACGCTGCATTGAGTCACCAAAGCAACATCGTTCGGCGAATATATATTGTAGTCATATTCCAGGAGGTATGGATGCGTTCTGTAAACGATCGATGCCCCTTGTGTAAACTTGGAGCAAGGGTTTGACTGATTTTGCTGGAAAATTCAAAGAAGGGGGAAAAAATTGGATAAGATAATAAATTAGATAATATAGAGAAATTAAAAAATGCTTTCCAATTTATTTTGATTTTACAACTTACCACAGGCATGTTGGAAGGAGTAAAACAGCCGAATAACCGTCTTCGTAATAAATTTCCATCGAGATCTAAAAATACTTTGTGTAATTTTCGGAAATCATTTGCATGTTTATTCCTCACATCTTGTTTTCTTGGCGAATTCCAATGAATAATCTGCAAAAAAAAGGCAGAAAAGAATTTACTTCCGAATGAACGATTTTTATAACATTTAATTTTTTAATCATATTTAAAAAATAAGTAACAACTGGAAGAAACAAAACTTGATATATTCATTTTTTTATCAAAAGATAAAAAGTAGAATCTTATAGAATTGAGAAATTGTTTCAAGTTTGTTACTTTTGCACTGACCTTCCCATTGTAATTCTTTTTCCATCTATATTATTAGGTATCAAATTAAAACGTAATTTTGGTAGGTACGGTAATATTTATAGCATTGATAAAAAAAATTCAATTGCGTTATTAGTAAATTTCAGGTATTCTATAACATTTAGTATATAATTTAATAATTTTGTGTATAACTTCGAATATTCTATGATAAATAATAAAATAGCGTAAAAACAAGTAACCCATTAAAGTTCTTTAATTTCCACAAATTTCTAAAAAGTTTGACGGCTAATATGGTTAAGACAGTTGTTTGTTTGAAACTGAATGAAGCCTTTCCCAAATATCAACTTACGTTAATACGATTAGTTTTGGTATAACAGGAATCACTTAAAGTATGATCGCTAAGTTGAATGTTCCATGTACACTCCAGCGGAAATATAATCCTAGGGTACTCTTTAATCACAGCGTTAATAATATCTTGATCGGCTAATAGCGTTTCTGTAATCTCTTCTAAAACGGTCTTCGTGACGTTTTCCCATAAGATACGAAAATGTTGGTGACGTAATTTATGTAAATCCATTAACATCACACCAGTGTTAAAACCACGACCTAACGCAGGCCAGGGCTTCTGACTATACGTTATCGTCTTGATGTACCAATCGCTTTGGTTTTCAACCAAACCTATCGATTGTTCTTTCTTGAAATTATTAAACAGTTCCCATAAATTCGTGATATCCGTATTCATCGTTACGTCGGTATCTAAAACTATAACTTTCGTTTCCATTTTCATGGCTTCTGGTAATATTAGTTTCAGTAATCCATAGACTCCCGAATAATGTTTGTTCGGTATCCATGATACTCTCGGTATCCATTCCTCTGCTTTATAATATGATACAGAAACTGCAAAAAAAGAATTTATTTATACGTATAACATATATATAAATAATATTATTTATATTGAATGTAAAATCGGTATTGACAAAAGTTTTTCTAATTCAACCCATTATTTATTATATCTTAGTACTATGTCTTCTTACCATGGGGTAAACTCCATGTTTCCAAAAGTACTGTTAAAGTTCTCTTTGCCGTTTCATCGACTACCAAGTGAAAATGAAGAGGCTTCGTTCGATAAAATAGAACTGATTTAAGAACAGTGACTAAAGCGAACGTTGAATTGTAGCCTGCGCAAACCATTGCAATATGTACTGGCTTGCATTTATCCTATAAAATAATAAAATGTAGCAATTATATATATTTTAAATTAAGATATTCTATAATAAAAAGGAAAATTGCGACGTTTTGTGTATCGCCGTGATAAAATACCGATCAACAAAGAACCAGATAATAAAGCATTTTACATTTCTGTTTGGTACAAACACCTGATTACATTAACATTTTCTTACCTTATTCGACTCATATCGAACATCTTGTTCTTGAAGTGTAGTTTGAAAATTTAACCTATCGATATCTGTTTTCTGGAACTTTGAGTTGATTTGTTCTCCATCTTTTGATACACTTTCGTCTTGATCTCTTAAATCATTTCTCAAAGCTGGTACTGAAAATATTAAATATCAATAAATATATCCATAAAGTTCTTATAAATAATCATTGCGCTATTCGTTGTCCTTATTTTTAACTTATTGGAGAAATCTTATTTTCAATAATAGTATCGACAATTTAAAAAGGAATTCTCTAAGAATGAAATTATTAGAAAAATAATTTACTTGCCATTAACTAATAAATATAGATAAAATGTAAGAGAGATGATTAGAATTATGAAAAAGCTGCTTAGCCACAATCGAGCAATTGCCAAACGCCACACATATTTCCCAACACGAGGTATGATGGTAACTTCAATTTATGGTTTTTTTATGTGTAATTAGCAACCAGAGGTAATTAGTTTCAATACCACAAAAGTGATAATAACTACTACTTATTGTAATTAGTTTAAACACAAAGTATCCGAAATTTCATGGAAAAGGTGTTTTGAGAAATTGGTTCCCAGCTTGCTACTGAACAGAATGTCACTTTTTTGTCTGAATTGAATAACACAGGAAACACCATATACGTCATAAAAGCCTATAAAGAGCTGTTGTCGAACATCTGGGGATAAACATCCCGTTAATTAAAACTTAAAAGCATTACTGTGGCATAGAACCGATCTACGCTGATCAACAGAGACTAAAGAGCATTTAGAAACTCGATGGAAGCACATTTCTTATCTCTAACAAGCCGCTTGTATGTCCAGATGGCAACTGTTTCTAGTTTAGGAATCCCGCGCGAATGCTTATATATTTTCAAAGCTTTCTGTGGTAAACCAAACTTTTTCAAATGATTTTCGACTTTTTAACATCCTTCCAGATTCATTAATTTCACTCGAATTTCTTCTTACGCATTTAAAATCTTTAATGTAGTTACAATGGATGTTAAATTTGTTCCATTGAATTCAGAAGGCTTTGAAATTTTTCTTGCAATTGAACACTTGATTTTCATAATTTAAAGATTTGTATTTAAACTTATTTTGTTTAAGCATTAAAAATTTTATATTGAATTTTTGGTTTCTTAAATTAAGTTTCTAAAGTCTAAAAGTTCTCAAGCTCGATTCGTACTTTGAAGCAAAGTCTTTTTGAAAATTGATACTTCAAACTAAATTCACAGGTTCCTCCCAAAAAATTGAACATTGAATACTCCATAAATTGATCCATCCATTAGATATTTTCCTTGTTTTCACTGGATGTAAATTTCAGAATATTAATTAGATGAAATCTGTAGCATATTTTCTATCACTAAGAAAGATTGCATATTTCAAGGTAGCAGATGTTGTCGGTTCGATCACTAATTCTCCTTCTGATACCCAATTACTTGTTGCTTCTGGAAATTATTTAATAAATCGGAAATTACAAAATGATATAATTAAATGAACTTTTATGATAACTTTATTATAATTTAATTTCAATTTCGATATTATTTTTTTTACTTACCAAGAGTCAAAGGTTGCGGTTTTGAGAAAAGAGTTGCTTGTGATTTTCTCAGAACATTCATTTCCAAGCAACCCAATTTTACAAGAGTCTGAAAAAAGATGAAGAATAAATACAATAAAAGCGTTGACGAGTCAAAATAAAATGCCTCGTAATTACCCAAAATTACAAGAGTATTTGGGAAATGAATAAGAAAAATTCTGATAAAATTTTGGTATTAATTCCGCATACTTCATTAAATAATATTGAAAGTACTCACTTCAACTAATTCCCGAGTATGAAGTGGCTGCAAAGCAGGCACAAATTTACTCTGAACTTTAAGCAAATTCACTCCAGGATGCAGCATGCAGTATATCAAAATCGCACCCAACATTCGATCAAGAACGCGTCTATTAAGTTCCCCATCGACTGTAATCCAGGGTCTTATAACAACTTTTCTTTCTTCGGCGGTGCTAAAACAGAGGAGGTACAAAGTTCAATCCTGTTACTAATAGATTATAAAAATAATATCAGTAAATTTGAAATATTTTATTTTTTTCATCTTCTAGCATTTTAATCTTGAAATCTTGACTTCCCATTTAGATTCTAAATTTTTAAAAATTGAATCAAATAAAATTATAGACTTTAATATTCTTCCAATAAAATAATTTTAATTCTAAAATTGGAGTTATCAGCTCTTTAATAAACTTACTTCAAATCCAATAACCGAGCAGCTCGATAAATATCCCTTTTATGAAGTAACGAAGTCCTTTTACGTAACATTCGTTTCGGACTGATCTTATCATCGTTACTATTAGCATCACCTTTACTCATGGAAGAATTAAGCCTCCTCCTTTTCCTACAAGACATCTCATTGTCTTCCAAAAGATTCTCGGCATCATTTTCATTATTAACAAGATCATCGTCGTATTTATCGTCATCCATGCAATACAAACTTCCCTGAGGAATTGCGGGAAGTGATTCTTGTTCCAAGCGGAATATTTTATAGGACTGAATTAACCACGGTTCGACGTACCGATGATGAATAAATCGAATTATCGTCACACCGGATCGCAAAAATAATTGTCTATCCGTTAATGCTTCTACGATGTAACACAATTCCTTGCCCATTTGTAAATAAAACTTTTGCTGCGGACAAGATACAAATAAAAATATTTACACCACGAACGTTTGACTTTCTCTGCTTCTTCAATGATTTAAAATTGAATAAGTAACTCACCAAAAGCTCCTCCATACTTGTACCGAGTTCCTTTTTACTTTGAACGTAATTATATACACTGTCAATGTTCTCCTCCGAAATATAATAATTATCCGTAATGTCTTTCTTGAAATCTGCCAATGAAATATGATTTTGCGGGAAAACGGCGTGTTTCTTGATCCCATTTAATATTTCCTGAACTTTACCGGAATCGAATGGTACCATTTTCGACGGAACTTTGTAAGACTGGAAGGTCTTGTAATCCCCAAGTTGTTTTTGCAAATCCAACGAAAAAATAATTTTAAATGTATTCACTGCGAAGAATTCGTGAGCATGGTGCGAATCAGAGACCGACAACTCGCTCAGTTCTTCTCTCATTCTCAACAAAGCTATTCTTGTATATTTTCCACGAATTTCGCAATCATCCAATTTCATCAGATCGATACGCCGAGATACTTCTATTTCAGAATCCTTTTCTTTCACTTCAGCCTCTAATTTTCCATCAAGATTTTCTACTTCTTCGGCAACCGAGAGATTACTTCCAATATCGTCTTCAACTGAAACTGTTTTCAGTTTCTTCGCATCAGAATGAATTTCTTCTTCTTCTTCTTTTCCTTCTTCGATTACCCTTTCGATGGGTCTTTTCTTCGAAAGAAGGGTTTTTGATTCATTTGATTGATTTTGAAACAAATTATCTGATGTATTTTCAGTAAAATCCGATTTGATTCCGACATTTTTGTTTGAAACTGAATTGTCCGGATTCTTTTTAGTTGTACTGGGCTCAATTTTATTATTTGTACTTGGATGTAAATAATTTAAATGCTCTCTATTCGCGTTCGACTCAACTGGAGCATCTTTCTTCGGCAGCGATTGATCCAAACTCGACAAAATATCCTGATACCTCTGCGCTATTTTAAAATAAGTTTCGTCCTTTTCCTGCAATCTCGGATCCAACATAATTATATGTTCCGGGATTTCGATATCAAAGTCCAACACTGCTTCGTTAATGAAGTCATGAACTCCCAAGACGATACCACCGGTGACTGGTAAGATCTCCGTACCAGTTTTGCTCAAATTTTCGTGGTACCATTGACAAAGTTTCGTGATCAATTGACAAGATTCTCGGAAGATATAATAAGGCCACTTGAACATGAATTTGTAAACGTATGTGGTGCTCAATTGATACTGCGAGCTGCTCATTGGTATACAATTGCCATACTTCTTCATAGCGGTCATGTAGTTCTTCTTAATCGACACCAATTTGTCCGATCGAATCTTCGCCATTCCGTTTCGCAGTAAATATTCCGGGTATTGCTGATAAACTCGAAACAATTGGTAGGCCCATGATCGACGATCTTTCCCACAACACATGGAACTGTGAATGACAGAATTGATCGTTGCTGAAAGGATGTCTTTCTCAGACTGCACGTCTTTCGTAAATCCATTGTTGTTTAACGATTTCGTCGGATGTATGAGCTTATAAAGCAAATTGTACTCTTGTATCGTTGACGGTATCGTCATCGGTTCCTTTGGTTCCATATCCGTAATATTATAATATTTTTTAATGACGTATGACACTAATTCTTTAAACACCTGTTGCAAGAGAATTCAAAATTATTTGTAGGTCAACGGACAAAAATATATTATGGTTTTACTTTTGGAAAATACAGTTTCAAATTCACATCTGCATATGCGAAAATCTATTAAAAAAATTGAGTGAATAAATGATTCATTTACCTCGGCAACTTTTTCCTCATAGACGTTCGGATTATCGCTTTCCTCTTTCAATTTATCCAAAATCTCACCCCCGAATCGCTTTTGGACGTAAAAATTCTGTTTGATTTCCTCGACACCAAGATCCACGCTGTTCACAGTTTGCGGTTTTCTCAACATATACAAAAGCCTCCTTTGACAAGCGCGCGATGTTTTGTTAGACGAAGTGAGCGAGTAGGATCTCAAAGTATCCCTCACCGTAGTAAACGAAATTAATTGTTTCCTGGGATTGGGACAGAGGTACATCATAGCTACTTTACAGACGAGTAAAATATTATCCTCGTACGGTTCCCAATCCACCCTTAGTTTATTCATCCTCTGCAAAGCGCAGTAATCAATTTCGTCGTATTTGACTCTGCGCCTCCTCACAGGATTTTTCTTGGGCAGCACTCTCCTGACGAAGGATTTTTGTTTCGTTTTCAAACGTTGCATCTGTACTTCGCACTTCTGTTTCTTCAAATTAGCCAGTTTTGCAGTGTTCGCTTTTTTCGTAATATGTTTCCTCAAATCCGAAGCACTGACCGTAGTCGGACCAGTAACTTTCTTCAGTCCAACGAATTCCGCATAATTCAAAGGCTTCGCTTCTATTTTCGACAAATATTTTGATCTCTGGTGTTCTGCATTTTTCACTTTCGCGTTTTGCTTGACTATGCCTGGACTCAGACTGTTCCAATTCCAATTTCTTTTTAGATGCGCAAAGAATGCCGAGTCCAAGCCTGCAGCACCTTTGCGATCTCCGGGGACTGTCCCATTGTCGTTGGCAATTGCTTCTTCAGGGGTTCGCGCTTTCGTAGATTCTATCATTTCTTTCTTTCTCGTTAAATCTTCTAACACGATGTCTTTGCCCTGCACAGTTGTTCTGCCACCTAAACGCGTGTTTATACAAGTATCCCACAGATCGTACCAGTACTCTCGCACCCTCTCCAAATGGTGAAAATGGTAACTTTGAGTTTTGTAGGTTTTGTCCTCGATTATGTGATATCCAGCCGCGGATGTCCTGGTATTCATTATTTCTGTGTTACGGTTCAAGTACAGAAACACTTGATCCTTTTCTTTAAACTTCTGCGGTCCGAATTGCACCAATCCAATGTAGCACAGTCGAGTTAGCGTCTCATGGATGGTAAACAAATATTTCCTTTTCACCAACAACAAGTTTCGAAGGTGCAAGGGCAAATTCTTAATTAAGAAGTTTCTTCGAATTGAATGGGATAAATAGTAATCCAATTCTGGAATGGCTAAGGCCACATTGTGAACCTTCAGGAATATCGATAAGGGCATTCGAAAGAGTACGTCGCACAGTATCGCCCAGCCTTCTTTTCGACCTGAAATAAAATATTGAATAAGTAATTGAAAAGCATTCACATAATTCTAAAAATGTAGTATAAAAATATAAAATATTCTTTTCTGGAGAATTATATCCGTACAAATCTAATTTAATTTTTAAGTTAATTTAATTTCTTCTTAATAATATATAAAAAAGTTACTTATGAAAATATATTATTAAAAATTTATATAAGATTAGTTATAAAAATAATTAATAAGTATTCGGAAAAATGTTCAAATGAAAAAATAATTATTAATCAAAATTTTATATATTGTTATTAAATTAAATTAACTGAACAATTAAATTAGATTTATCATAATTGGATATTTTTGGCACCTACCATAATATTCCGGTAAAGGAGGAACAAACATTTTCCAAGAAACTTCGGAATTATAAATTGGACTCATTTGTTGCCGCGTCTTATCATCGATATCAATACCGCTGCTCACCAATTTTTCAATTTGCTCATTCATATTGAAGGGTTTTGTTTGCCGGTGTTCATAAATTAAATAATAGAGAAATATATGGAGAGTTTGCATACGCAGGAACTTTGGACTGAAGCCGTACTTTTTCCCTTCTTTCTGAAATTCGAAGTTTAAAATTAATGTTAATGTAAAATATAAATCATAATTCTTCATAAATTGAAACAAAATTTCATCCATAAATTTTTACAACATAAACCATATTATATACCCCATATATCTACCATAATATTATAATAACAATAATTATGAATCCGATATTCTAAAATAGACGAAAAAGTTCTTACCAAATCGTATTTGAAATTAGAATGTATATCTTGATTTTCCAATCTATCCATTTTACTTTTCTCATTATTTTCAGGGGTGTCTTCAATTTTTCCAATATTTCGAAAACCTTTCCGATGTCTCGAAGATACCAGTAGACAAAACTTCAATTTCGCTTGTTCAATAGCGGATTGGATAACTGCGTGATCTATATCAATATTTGGACTACATATAAATATCAAACTTTTTTCCTTCCCATAAGCACTTAACGTGAGTTTGATATTTTTAATGACATTGTCTTTAGCCAATTGTTGCAAAAGTCTTATCAATGATTTTTTATCAATTTTGGAATCGTACCCTTCTTTCTCCTCTTCGATGTTCATTTCCTGAAAATATTTGTATTGTATGTAAAAAATATGTTACGTCTTTAATTTCCTGTCACTTCGATAAATAAAAAAAAAGTGAAGAATTCGAATAAAAAATTGTAAATTTCCTTGTGTAGATATCTGTAAAAAATGGTTAGTGCGATGCCTAATGTAAAATTATGTAACTGTTTTCGCTTTGATAACATCAATTTAAATATGATTTCAAATAAATTTTCTGCGTACTTTAATAAACTTAGTTAAATCGTCGATGACTTGATGTTCTTTAACGGCTTCGATAATCATGTTAGCGCGTTTCAAAAGTCTAGATGTTACATTACAAGTAGTTTTGCTGTCATTTTCAATTCGTTTCATGAAACTAGTGTTACATGCATTCCTCTTAAACAACGGCTTCTGCGTTATCAAAACGGTCTTGATGTTGTTGAAAAATCTCGCATCCTCTTCGTTCAAAACGTCCACATCTTCTTCTGTACCGTTATCCGTCTTCGCCACCTCGTTTTCCGTTATACTTTTATCAAAAATTGCAGACGTAAAATTACCAGAAGTGCATTTATAACTTTTCACACACTTGTGTAACTTGTATCTTTTCAGAATTTTATTAACCACTTGGAAAATATTTTGCTTCTTTGCAACATCCTCTGCTCCAGTTTTAATTTCCTCGGTATCGGGTTTCATATCGCTTGAAATTGTGGGGGAAATTTCATTTTTCTCAGGTTCTGATTCTTTCTGTGCTTCGACTTTTAATAAATTAGATTGATCTTGTAAAACTGCGTTTTCACTGTCAGTATTTTTCGTTAAAACTAGTTTTCTAATTTTCGTCATTTCCTTCTCAAATTCTTCATTCCGTTTACTGGATTTATAGAACTTCTTGGATACATGTCTTACGATTCTTTGTCGTCCCATGTCATTTAAATAAGTAACCATTACACCTGCTTTAAATAAGTTGCGCAATATTGTTCGAGTTTGTAGTTTCGGTGCACCCAAATTTTGCGCCATTTCCATAAGGCTTATACCTTCTTTCTCGGTCTTTTCCATTTCCCTATTAGCTTGTGTCATATATGGAACTCTCAGTTTCTGACGGGATATATCGATTTCTGGAAGAAAAAATAGAAAGAAAATCATAATACATTTTCTAGAATTTAAAAGGTTTTTTTAATGGTATATAAAAAATATAAAAAGCAATCTGTTTGTAAAAAAGAAAAACTTTAATTTTCTCGATTATTTTTAAGTAAATATTTGTAAATTTAAAATAAATTGAAATATTTAAGATTTCATAATTCTTGGTTAAAAAGTTTTTCAATATTAGTTTTTTAAATTTCAATTTCAATTTAACGTTAGTTCAAACGACTTTCGTCTTCTTTGATTTCAAAAATTTTTACTAGAAAAAAGACATAAAAATTACCAAAAGGAACTTCGTCGTCTGGAACATCATCTTTTGCCCATTCTTCGGCGATATCAATATTGGGATTTAGTAATCGCACGGCTCTGATCATTTTTTCTTTAACATTATCATTTTTAAAGGTGTATTCTTTGTTCCCAGCATTTGGGTATAGAGTTCTGTATGGAACCTGGCAAAAAAATGAATATCCTCATTAATATTCATCCTAAATGTTGAACAACTAATTCATATTAAAAGTAAAATTACTTTTTGGATAAAAATTTGAGCAATTAATGTATCAATAAATATTTTGTTCATAAAAAATCTTCAACACCTCAAAAATATTCTTATAAAACTACTTGAAAGATATTTAAAAAAGGCCGTACTTACAAGTTCAGTCCCAACGATTTTTTGGAAAAAAGAAGTTTTCAATAATAACTTGAAAGATTTTTCAATCTGTAATTTCTTTTTAATTTCACTGTACTCTGCAATATAATTCTCCTTGTTCTTCAATATATCGATAACTTGTTCTGCTAAATACACAACTTTTGGTTTTCTTTCAACAAAGAATCGAGTTAAATGTAACAAACTGCCACTTGAAGTGTGAGACGCCTGTCTTTGATGGTAAATTTGTTTGGTAATTAATTTATATTTCAATAAAAGCTTCCGATGATAAAACAAAGATTTTGGGTCCTCTTTAAGTGCATGTAAACTCAATTTTCCTTGAGTTACCTCCCCGTGGTACCTGGACCTTCCCACTCTTTCCAGAAAACAATACTGCATGAGGCTTAATTCCAAAGTCGAACAAACGTTGCTCCCCATTAAAGCACTTTCGCGTAAATATTGTGAAGCTACTATCGCCAAACTTTGGCCATACTTTTCATCAGCTTCAAAGACCGATAAGCTACGAATTTCATTCGATATATCTTCTCTTGTATAGTAACTCGAACAAGAACCCTTAATTCCCAACGAAGCATCTTCGACTGGACAATGTGGATACACATCTTCGGGAACAATATCCTTGAGGGAAAAAGGGGAAGTAGTTTAAAATCTCTGAGAATATAAACTTGCATAAAGCAATGGATAAATTACAATTTTTAATTCGCAAATTTGAAGTAAAAAATTAGAATTCTTAAAGTCATAGAAGAAATTAATTTGGAATTCGTTATTTTTACTATTTTTACTATGACTTAAATTTATCAATTTATCATTAAAATATGTTTCTTTTTTGGTGAAGTTTTCAAAACCACAATTAAACAAATTTTTGATATCATACTTTTTGGGAATTGAAATTCTCAGATAAAAAATAATACATATTTCTTAGTGAACAAAAATTAGCTTATTAACAATTTTAATACAAACAATCATATATTGATTTTATACTAATTACAAATTAGAATGTAGTTAATAAAGAAAAAACTTACTGGTTCTATGATAATTCCTAAATCTAAGTCGACGTGTTCATAGCGATCAAACACAACTAATTTGCCTCTCGGTGTTTCCAATTTGTAAAATTTAAATTGTTGCACTTGAACACATATGGACCAGATCTGGCTCATAAAAGGCTTCGATAATGGTAAAGGATCGTTGAATCTGTGAGCCAATCTCTGCCATAATGCTGAAATGTAAAAAAAAAACATTTATTTTATGGATGTTTTTATTCATTAGTTTATGGTTTTTAGAAAAATAAGCTATTCTAGTGATTTCCAGGAAAGGGAGAAAATGCTGTAAAGTGCGATATGTGATTTTATATAAATTAAACAAATGTATGTGTACCTTCCAAAGTAATTCCGTCCAATCCTTCCAAAGCAACTTCATCAATTACGGAGTCAACTAAATTTATGGCTGGGTATGACACCATTTTTAATTATTAACTATTCTTTCATATTTTTTTAATGAAATTTTCGAAGAGATCCTTTTAACCTATGAAACGACGTATTAGTTTCGAAAACAACTTATTTTTGAGGTTATGGTAAGTGTAAAATATATACATATATAGAGGGATAGTAATTCTTTAGATAATTACATTAATTTCAAATTAAATAGATTTGCATCGAATAGATTTTAAACTGGAGTTATTGAATTATTAAAATTACTGAATAAATAATTAATAATTACTAAATAATATTATATCAATAATACGATAAATTATTAATATCGTTGTAGTCGTTGTTCAAACGTTTAAACGCGGGAAAAAATTTCGCGCGTAATTTTTGCGGTACTTCAGAAACCTTTATAAACAATTTTAATTAACAATTATTTTAATAACTAAATGGATTATTGTAATTTACCAATAGATATTACCAATAAAAATTACCTTCTTTTTTATTATTGTATTAACAGTATTTATTAATATATTTTAAAAGATTTATAGCAAGAAAAGAATTTTGCGCATCATTTTGCCGCTACGTCCTTCTGGAAACCATCTTATACCTTCTTATCTCAAGGTTACACTATCAAAGCACTGCAACGCCGGTCTGCCGGTTGGAAATTCAAATAGTAACAGTCAACACTGTATTGCTACAAGAACAATAGGTAAAACTTGAACTCAGAAAGTGTTTTCGAGCAAACGTTCCTTTCTTGGCTCGGTAGCGTGGGATTAGAACAGGACGCAACAAGTTCCAAGGGGAATTTGTTAGCCCAAAAAATGGCTTCCGACGATAAAAGTAAGTATTTTAGTTGTACAATTTCCTTCTGAATCGAAACGTGAGGTTATAAATCTGTAATTCAATTTCTCAGGCTCTAGCCGGTTACTTTCCTTTGTCCTTTATCAACCATCTCAATTTTGCTGACTTATGATTTTCTTATGTTTTATTCTTTATCTCAATCCTGAGAAATGGATAGAATGCTTTTTGTTGAATTCCAATTTGGTCTATATACACTTTACAATTTTTAATTTATAATTGAATAACGCAATTCTCAATGGCAACACGTGTAAATATTTGACATGAACTTCCCAGACAACCCAATACAAAAGTAATCCTGTGCGTGTAGGTGGGGGGTACACACACAGAAGCAAATATTTTAGTATTACAAAAATCAACATATAAGTTTAATTATTAATAAAGCAAAATATCTCAAATATCGAATAAAATTTTGTGTCTTGTACATGAAATCTCATTTACATCTAAAGCCCAATGCCTTCAAATTTACTAACCCATTTATAATATATATTATAAATATGTGTAATCGTGTTGTGCAACAATTAGTTTCAATTATTAACTGTATTCTTTTTTTTTATAGATCAAGTGTACAATCCTCTGAGTTTATTCAATATGGATGGATCCTATAAAAAGATATATTTTCGTCCTCCTTACAGTCGTAGTATCCCTAGGCAATCTATGGCAAAGGACGACTTTGATAAATCTAAAAGAACCGAAACTGGGAAAAATTATGTTGAGTTCTATAAGAAAGAAGAAGAGCGAAAACTCTTAGAAGTAATATAATTTCAGAATTATTTAATACGAAGCAGAATTGAACGAGAAAATGAATTCCGCATTTTATTTTCCATTATAAATTGCTCGATTACGTATATGCAATTTCGATTCTGCCAATTTCTTATTTTACTTGAACAAAATCTAACATTTCAAGAAGTTTCAAAAGAAAAAGAATTAGAATATTAATAATCCTTTCCTTAATAATTTTTTTATTATACAATTATTTTTAGCAGCTTAATCTTAAAGTAATTTCAAATGTTTCATATTTGTTTCTTAATTTTAGGCAGCAAAGCTAATTTCCAAACACGAGAATGGACCCTTGGATCAAGTTTCTCTTGGAGTACCGCAATCCTTGTCAGACGTGGATATCGACAGTGACAATTTGAATAGATTGTATCGGACGTACAACTTTGAATATAGACCTAAAAGTAATATGACTATAATCAATAAACAGGAACATATCATCTCAATGATCGAAAACAATGCAGTCGTCGTGCTGCAAGGACCTACCGGTTGTGGTAAAACTACGCAAGTACCGCAGATGATCCTCGATAGCTGTTTCCGAAAGAAACAAGAATGCAAAATCATTGGTAATAATCTTCTTTTAGTTAACATTCATTTATTAATTGTTATTACCCATTTAAAGGGTCTCAATACTTTCTTAAATAATACAACTTTCAATTTAGTAACTCAACCGAGGCGATTAGCTGCAATAACGATAGCATCAAGGGTGGCCAAAGAAAGAAAATGGCCTTTGGGGTCTCTCGTCGGATATACAGTTGGCATGTTGAACAATACTTGCAAAGATACAAGACTGACCTATTGTACAACCGGTGTATTGTTGCACAAATTAATAAACACCAAACATATGTTGGACTATACCCACATAATCTTGGACGAAGTACACGAGAGGGATCAAGATTTGGATTTCTTGATGCTGGTGGTTCGAAAATTGTTACGTACAAATTCCCGTAACGTAAAAGTCATTCTAATGTCTGCCACATTTAACGTCGACAAGTTTGCCGATTATTTTTCTATCATCGCTAAGGACAAATTCATCCCAGCACCGGTTATCGAGATCGCTAAAAGGAATTATTTCAACGTCAATATTTATTATATCGATGAACTTCATGCTTTGGGAGAGGTAATTTTATCTACTTATTAACACTTTGCCGTTCGCACGTCTGATCGGGATTCTTTCGCTTGGCGCCGGTATGAATCTTTATGTACGGCACCAACGTGGTGCCACCGGAAGGCATAGTGTTAATTCTTTTATTTATATTTCATTGAGTTTTTCAGGAATTTATTAAAATCGTTCTCATGTAATGTTTTCTTTAGATTCCAACTGTAAGTAGTGATGACCCTAGGGTATCTCGAAAAATGATGACTTTCTGCCTGAGCATCGCCATCACTTTGGACACATTAGATCGAACGGATTCTGCCTGCGACTCCGAAGTAGACGGATATAAAAGACCAGTGATTTTGATCTTCCTACCGGGAATTTACGAAATCGAGGAAATGTACAGCATTTTTAGCGAGAAAGCTCGAGGAATGAAATGGGATCTTTCGGTCTTACATTCCTCTATCACTAACGAAGAACAGCAGAAAGTTTTCCAATCACCCCCTTCTGGTCATCGCAGAATTATTTTCTCTACGAATATTGCCGAGAGCAGCATTACAGTTCCTGACGTGAAATACGGTAACATTTCTTTTCAAAATTTAAAAAAAAAACATTTCGGACAACTCGGAATTTCCAAAATGTGACCAAGATCTTATTTTGGAAAATTCGAATTCCCTTTCGGATGTATTTGTGACTAATTTAATCGATAGTTGGAAATTTCGAAGAACTGGCTTTTCATAAATCTGTGTTTAGTTATCGACTTCTGTCTAACGAAGCAATTAGTTACCGATCAGGAAAGTAACTTTCAATGTCTCGAACTTACGTGGGCGAGCAAAGCGAACTGTGAGCAGAGAGCAGGGCGAACCGGCAGGGTAATGGACGGAAGGGTCTATAGATTGGTTCCGAAGATTTTTTATGAGGTTTTTATTCAGTCATTTATTTATTTTTAGGAAGTAACAAACGGAGCTAATGTTCAATTAAATTATCTATTGGGAAAAAAGCTCGCATTCAAATGATTTGTT
Source organism: Gasteruption jaculator (assembly GCA_949825005.1). Classification (NCBI taxonomy): domain Eukaryota; kingdom Metazoa; phylum Arthropoda; class Insecta; order Hymenoptera; family Gasteruptiidae; genus Gasteruption; species Gasteruption jaculator. The sequence continues at coordinate 13,546,682 of OX463765.1, read as the reverse complement.
TGATTAAAAATTTTCATATAATCTTTTTTATTATTTCTTATAAATCATTATAAACAAGCTTAGGCTTATATTTTAAAAATTCTATGGAATAAATCTTCGTATTTTTATATTCCATCTTCTGAAATTTAAACAAAAATCGTGTTTCTTTCCAATGATTCTTTATAAATCGTAATCTACTTTTTTACTTAAAGTCGAGATTTTCCATTTCAAAACCATGAATTTGGATATTAGCCTCTAGGGTTATTTATTTTTTTTTAATTTCTCAGCGACAGTCTTTAAAAAATCGTCAATTTTGACGAAATCGCAATTTTTTATATCAACTCTAGTTAGAATAAAATAAATTTCCATTAACTTCTTCTCCATCGTCTTCTATTTAAAAACATTGCAGACGGTGTTACCGACCGAAGCGGTCCCAGAAATCCTACGAGCACCTTTGGAAAACGTTGTCCTGCACACAAAAATGTTGGACATGGGAGAGCCGAGGGAAATCCTGGCGTTGTCTTTGGATCCTCCTGATCTGGAGAACTTGGAAACAACGATTCTGTCGCTAAAGGAAGTAGGAGCCTTACTGAATCCTTGCGATGGGAACCAACAATTCGACGGGGAGCTCACGGACCTCGGAAGAACCATGGCTCGGTTGCCTCTGGACATTCGTATTTCGAAGATGATCATCATGGGTCACATTCTGAACGTTTTAAGCGACTGTATTGTAATCGGGGCGAGTATGTCCTTGAAGAACATGTTCAGCACCCCGTTTCAAAAAAAATTAACGTCCTACGAGGCGAGAGTGTGGTGGGCCAGAGGCAGCGATAGCGACTGCGTGGCTTTCCTGAACGTCTACGACGTTTGGAAACACGAGAAAGCGAACAAGCGAATTCACAACAACGCCACGGAACGAGAGTGGGCTTCTCAAAATTACATTCAGATCCGAGTCCTGCGAGAAGTGAAGGCTCTCGTCACTGAACTAACGGAGCGTTTAAAGAGAATCGGCGTCACGGAGACTGTGGGGCCGAATAAAATCGTCTACAAGGGTCCAGAGAGACTTTTCGCCATCCAAGTGGCCATAGCCGGGGGTTTCTACCCGAACTACTTCGTCCGTGCCGTAAAAGGAGGTCAAATGGATGAGAAAGACGGGGTCAAATTGTTGAACGGCTTGGATCCGTTCAAAACCGTGTATCTCCAAGGCTGGCCCTTGAACCAACCTGGGAAGCTCTACGCGAAGCGAATTCAGAGGTACTTCGAGCAATGCGCGAATTCGCAAGCGTCGAAGGTCAAAATCTTCTTCGACGGCTCCAGCAGAGTCTTCGTGAAGTTCCACGAGAACCCTTGCGACGATAATTACGACGACAACTCGAGATCCGCGCAGAAGATCACGCCTGCGATCTACAAAGCCATCAAGATGAGGAAGATCGGATCGGACATCATGATACCGGTGATGAATGAGAAAGTAGCGAGACAACGAGCCATGGAATTGAATCTCCACAAAGACCCTTCGAACGTTTTCGAAAACGTCACGACCTCCGTAATGCCGCCCCTCCCTTTGGGATTCAAGCCGCAATTACCCGGGTTGAGTTCCTCTTATGAGCGATTGATGATTTCCCATGTAAGTAACTTTTACTTTGTTTTTTTGAACTTAACGCTATGCCGTCCGGTGACACTATGTAGGTGTCCCGCGAAGAGTATCGCGCAAGGGCCGGTGGCACCACGTTGGTGTCGTACATAAAGATTTATACCGGCACCAAATGAGAGAATCCCGATCAGACGCGCGGACGGCAAAGTGTTACTATATGAATTTTGTTACATATTTGTTATGAATTAGTGGATCCGTTTAATTTCCAATAATTTCAGTTAATAATAGTGTCAACCATTCCTGCTTGTATAAATTTCATCTCTTTCCATTCCAGGTGATAAACCCGGGCCGCTTTTGGGCACGGTTGAGGACCGACGAAAATATAAAAATGTTCCAAAAGGTACAAAACATCATCGAGACCGTCCAGCTGATCAACATTTCGAAACAATTGAGCATCGGGCGCATGGTAATCGCGCCCTACAGGAAATCCGACTTGCTGAACAAATATCGAGCCACTATAGAAAACTATTGCCTCATAAACAACGAGAAGATGGTCGACCTGTTTTACATTGATTACGGCTACACGGGGAAGGTCCGGTGCGACGAAATCAAGTTATCGGCGGCTCAGGAGGAGCTGGAGAACATCTCAGCTCTGGCCTTCCAGTGCACTTTGTGCAACGTGAGACCGTCTTTCACGTACAGCATCAGCGGGGATTGGTGCGACTCTGCGACTGAGCTCTTCATGAACCTCATTAAAGACAAAGCGGCGATTTTCGGGGACATCTACTCGGTCGTTAACAGCGTCGTTGCCCTAACGCTCTACAAAGTCGATACCTACAATTCCAAAATCAACATCAACAAGACTCTGATCGACAAAGGCTACGCTTATTACGCGGAAGAAAGCTACTTGTCGAGATACAATCACGAGCTGAGGCTGCACCCCACGGATTTGACGCTCCACGAGAGAATGCACTTTGAGAAAATGCAGTACGACGACCTTCCCTGGGACCATTCCTACCCGGATCCACCTGCCGACACGGAATGTTTCGATGAGGTCCGACTGAAAGGTCCATTTTCGCCCCTGGAATTGGAATTGACGAGCCTGACCTACGGAGGGAAAGCGCAAAAAGTTAGCATCGATCATACCTCGGTGAACTCGGTTCTGTTGGACACAGCCCCCGGAGATACTTATGAGAGACTGCTAGTCGCGGGATTCGTCGGACAATCGAAGGCGACAAGTAACATCACTTTGAGGAATACCACCCTAATGCCGGATCTACCCGGATTGGCAGCGTTACTCACTATGATTTTCTGCCCGCAAATGGAGCTCAGGAGAAATCAAAAAGGAAATTGTTACATCGGAGCCTTGTGTGGACTCGGCTACGATCCGGCTACGAAAGCGCCCTTGTACGCTGAAAGGGATCTCGAGGTTCTGTTCGACGTGGAATTTTCACTCGAGGATATTCAGAATGTAAGTATGAATCCTTGGAGGATGATTCTCATTTGTGTGAGAAGTAGTTACCCTAAATTTCTCATCGTCAAAAATAAAAATTTTTTTTTCTGGGCGGTGGTTGGTTAGTTTCAAAATTTTTAGCAACTTCATAAAGTTCCTTATCATGAAACAATTCCATTTTCTGTAATTGCTAAGATTTAAAGAATTAGAATGATATTATTATTAAAAAGAAATATTCAAATTCTTAATTTCTACTTTATTTCTTTCATCCAATAAGAATTAGACAAATTGAAAATGACAAATTGAAAATTTAAACAAATACGACTTTCATTAATTGTTAAAATACTGATTGTTTAAGTCTCTCTTTTAACTTTTTTCTTCAGATCAACAAAATTCGCTACTGGATCAACGTTTGTTTAATGATAAACTCCGAAGACGAGACCGAAAATATGGACCAGGTTTTAAAGTGTCAAGATCGAGTTAAGGATATTCTGTTCCAATTGGTGAATGTCCCGAGAAAAAGAATAATTCCGGATTCTGACCCTATGTTCGGAAAATGGGAGCGTTATCCTGAAACGATAATCTTACGACCACAGAAAAACTTTTTGGTCGTAAATGGCATCTACAAATTACATAATGCTCTGGAACTGGAGAAGAGGGATGCCGAGCTGGAGGAAATGTTGGTTCATTTAAGCGAATTACGCGACCTTGCTGGATCGTTAGTATTTCGTTATTTTAATTATTAATATTTATTCTATTTATTAATATTAAATATATAGTTTTTTATTTATTAATTTCCAAGTTTTGTCAAAATACGCCAATACAATTTTTTACGAAATTTGAATTTTTGTTGTTCTCTAAAATCGAGATTTTTCACTCATTCATGTTTCGGGTATATCAATTTTTTTTTATATTAATTTGGGATTTTCTTTTAATTTCAGGAATACTAAAAAAGAAATTTACTGCAAATTGTGCGACGAAGTCGTCTACGGAGCTGCTTTTCTTCGCAGTCATCTTTTCACGAGGAAACATAAAGAAAACGTGGATAGATTAATGCCTCACGAATAAGAAAAAGAGTAATTTTTATTTTTACTTTTCATTTTGTGCCAAAAAAGAAACAAGAATTTTGAGAATCTCTACAATTCTGAATATTCATAAGTCCTGAAATTTCGGGAATATTTCGGGATTTGACATTTTGTAAAAGTAATTTTATTTTTCAGTAATCATCAAGAGACATCCTACGAAAAATAGATACTTTGTTAATCTATAAAAAAAGCGGAAATATGGTTTTAGTTAGTGTTCATCAAAGTACCATGTTGATTTTCACATTAAAGACAATTGGAATTGAAAATTTCAAAATAATCTGATATTTTTTATTTTTCGTTCGACTCGAACTGTAAAAGCAGGTTTATGTTTTTAAGCATTGTTTTGAGTTGTATTTTGAAATTCCATAAAAAAAAATAACTTTGAATTTTTGATTGGAAGCGACATAATTTTGAAATCAACAAACTTGCAAGAATAGAGTAAAAAGAGATTCTAGGATTAAGTTTTTTGTTAATCTATAAAAAAGAAAAACACCAAATGTTTCGTTAGTGTTTAAAAAAAACATTAGACGTTACTAAACAAATGGTAGAGTAAAAATTTCTATAATTTTCGAGATCAAACCTGATAAACAAAAGTGCCAAACGTTATTGTACTTAAATTTCAAAACATTCGTTTCGCAAAAAAAAATCAAAAAATATAGAAATCTTCAAATTCTTAATAGAAGAATTTGTTTCAGGGAATCTTCGAATTTTTCGAAGAGCCAACAAACATTCCAATCGACTTAGAATCGATTGAAATTACATTTTTTCTCTGTATTAGGCTTAGTTAAAGTTCAAAGAAACATTCATAATTTGTTGTGATAAAAAACGCTCGGCGTACTATTTTTGCTGTATTAAATTTTTTTATTTTTTATTAATAAATAAAAGAATCGACTATACTCACTGATTCTCAATAACCCATCCAAATAAAGAAATCATCTGCAAAATTTTCAATTACTTTCTAAAAAAAATTTATTATTCCTTTTTCCATAATTAAACTTAAGAGATTAAATACAAATTAAAAAATAGGGAAAGATCACAAGTTCTCACGCTCTGTCAACGTGTTATGGGGCAATCAAATTTAACTGGGGGAGTTACGGTTGGTTTCTATGATTACTAATAATAATAACAATTCTAATTATACAGTTCGAATATAATTACAGTTCCTTTGTTTTTCCTTTTTAAATTACCCTTTTTACAGAAGTCGATATTATCTTTAACTTCGTGAATCTGAAGTTAATCTATAATTGTTGAGTATTTATTATACATGCTTCGATAATAATATTTTAACGTTATGTTTTTATTACTTGGATTTTTCCTCCTTCGTCGAATCGTCCAATTTTTCCTTATTTATACTGGATTCTCTTAAACATCTCGTCTTTGAAGGTAATCGGTTCTCGGCTGAGTGTGAGCTATACGTCCCGGTGGGATATAATTCGTTGGTAACGGTGGCGGTGGATATGGACCAGGCGGAGGAGGCGGCTGGGGTGCTCTCACGGGATGTCCCGATGTTATACTGCCAGTTTTTGCACCCTGACATTTAAGAAAAAGAAAGAAAATTTTCAAAAATTATTAGGAATCAGTGAAAGCTCCATAATACCCCAATTTGAATAATTTGAACATTGTTTTCAAATCTTCTCACCTGAGGTGGTTGTTGTATCGGAATAGCCCCTCCATGCACTGTAACATGACTCGTTGGACGCATGTAAAATTTGTCTTTTGGACAAGGACTCTTGTGGTCTAACGTGTGAAGATTTGTAACACAAGCTGCAAAAATTGTAAATATTAACATTTGAAACAGTCAAATATTTCAAAATCGATATTTCGTAAAAAAGGTAAATGGAATTTTGTCGTTTAACATTTCCTGATTTCAATAAAATTTCAATTCAATAAAATTTCTATATCATTTCAATGTTAATATTAGAACCAAATTATGAAAAATCTTAATACTATTGACTCGAAAGTACGGTAATTAATTCACTTTTATATCGACAAATATTTTTGTTACCTCTGGTACCAATTTTAAATGAATTTGATGTTAATATTAAATGATTGCTCACCAGATTGATGAGATGGTGGCAAAGCTCCTTTATTATCCGACAAATAAGTTGGCTTGCCAGGTTCGGGTTCCCTCGTTTGTCGAGCTAAGCGAAGTCGTTCCATTGTTCGAGAATAGAATTCGTACGCCTCCCGTGCATAAGCGTCTAAAAAAGAGCAATTCTGTAATTACGATATTATGTTAAATTGAAATACCCTACAGTCATATGAAACTTTCAAAGAATGACTCACTACTGTTTCTCCAAACATCAGGATCAACGTCCCACTCGCTGTTTGGTGGCATTTCTTCTGTTTCTGTTAAAACAAATAAATAATTAAAAATAATAGAAGCACACAAGGAAAAATTTGGAAATTAAGAAAAAAAATAGAACGTTACTTGTTGGAGGAGGATTGTAATTCGGCATCGTCGGAGGTGGTTTGTATGCATATCCGGCATGATAACTCGTCGCTACAGGTGGTGGCGATGGACTGTGAGATCTCTTCAATTGTCCCTAAAGGAAATTTCCCGTAATTTATTTGACCATTTGAAATAATTAGCATGAAATTTCGATATGTATTCAGTTAACATTTCGAGCAAAGAAAAAAATAATTTAGTACATAATAATAATATTTAATAAGATATAAAAATGTTATGTGTATTATGTGTATTATTTAACACGATATGAGAAAACAATTAAGAATTTCAATCTATATTAAGGTTTTCTTTTAGAAAACATTAAAATATACTCTTACGGTAGGAATTAAAGTATGCGTGGGTGTAGCGGCGGTGGTTTTGTAAAGTGGACTCCGGGTGGGTAAGGGTTGAAATAACTGTGTATGAACAACATTTCCCCCAGTTGGAGGGTATCCGCTACCAACAGCTGACAGAACTTCCAGACAGACACTGAAAAAAAAGCAGAAAATATTTCTTTTAAGCTAATTGAACCATTTTTTTAAATTACATTTTTTGATTCTACAAGAAAATAAATGAAGGATGAAGTTAAAATAGATCTTAAGTCGTTGCTTAAATTAAAAGAATAATTTATGGTACGTTAGAAAAATTATAAACTTAAAATTTGCTGATGGGTGAAACAAATTCATAAAAATTCTAAAATTGAGAAATTCAACCTCATAAAAAACGATAATAATGATAATAAAAGAAACCTTGTCTCCTTGATAAGTTGTCGCCTTCTGTTATCATCTTCATTAAGAACTTTCTTTAATTGCAAGAAAAGTTGATGCTTCTCATCCTTCAACTGCGATAACTCTTTTTCCAGACTCGCAATTTGATCTCGAGTTTCACCTAGCGTCATAACATCTTGTTTCTGCCTTTGTTCCCTTTCTTTACGTCGCCTCTCTTCTTCCGCATCTGCCTCTTGTTCTGAAAGTGACAATGTTATTTGCTTTAAAATCAATTAATCGCTTCTTATGATTTTAATTCCAAGAAACTTGAATATCAAAATTTTGACATTGAGACATGAAAATTGATGTAAAAAAATCAGTAGAAAATTTAAAAAAAAAATTCACTGGCTTTTATGAAAATGAAATGAATAATTTTTATATCTTGCAATTTCTCTTTAAAGTTAGTCTCCAGAGGCAAAGTGAAACCTTGTTTTTTGCGTTGACGCTCCCGGGTAATGTGGGCCTTGAGGGCTTGCCACATTTGCTCATTCCTCTGCGGTGGGCCCACCGTGATCGCAGGCATCTTTTTTTCGTGAGATGAAATATTTGTGACTTTCGCTTACACTCGGTAACAAGAAACCCCTAGAAACCTCTTTCCGTTCCTATTCTTCCTGCTTTCACTTCCTCTCCGATATTCGATCGGTGGCTATTTATGTCAAACCTTGAACATAACCTCCAAATCTCGCTCCCGTGGACGATTACTTCAAATGGATTCAGTTTTCTCTTCTTTTTTTACCTTCTAGCGGGATATTGGTTAGATTTCTGTTTCTTGGCTACTGAAATTTCAAATTGAAATTGATTTATTCTTGTTTCGGGGTCTGCGAGAAATACCCGAAAGATAACCTGCTTCCTGTAACTTTTCACTTGTCACTATTTTGTCAAAATTTCCAATTTTTCAAGTGTGGATTTGCGGCATCCAAGAATTAGGATTCTTGGATACGGGTGGATTGCCCGTCTCATATTCATATAATCTACGTCGCGTTGCCAAGGTTACCAACGCGACGTAAATTATATAAGTATGAGATTGGCAATCCACCTCATATCCACCTGTATCTAAGATTGACCGAAATTTATAGCATCCTTATAAATTATTCAAGCACTTTAATTTTCCAATCCGTTTAATGATAAATTATTTTTATATGTATCATTCGATCGAGTATTGGAGAAATAAACATTTAAAAAGATGAAGAATTAGTCTTCGAGTAGAAAGACTTTGAATGTCAGCGCAAAGGCGCGCAATTGAAGATATTCCTCAATGGAGTCACTCTGCAACGTGGACTTTTGTTTATCCCATGATTTGTCCACATAAGTGAGGAAAAATGTTATTGAAAAAAGATGAACACATTGGAAGCAAGAGTTTTGAAAGAAATAAGGCAGACTTAGACCACAATAAGCCTTCCAATAGCACTATTATTCGGATATGGGTTCTTATAACATGCATTAAGTTGCTACTTTTACCTACTTAGTAAGTGTTATTTGAATTTTGTAAATAATAAATGAATGAATGAATGAATGAGGGAATGAATGAATTCCCCAAATATATTGCTTATAATTACAACAAATTAAGATGCTGCAATTTTGGAAAATCAATATCCGATGTATTTTGTATATTACAAACATAAATATGTATATATCTTATTATCACAATGTGTAATTTATTATCGTAAACTAAATAATCACTGATCATAAATATGTCACATATTTAAATTCTATTAAGAAATATCAAGTAGCTTCTTCCATAGTTTGTTAATCGAATTAAAGAGGACAAAATTTATCAAGAAAATTAACTCTTTAATACAACTCTTCAACCAATAATTCTTTGGTAAACTAATTATGATATTTCTATTCTCTAAGTATCTGTTATTAAATTTTATACTCTTCTTGTAATTGCGATTAATTCCAATTACATCAAATCGTACCAAATTCCCTAGACAGCATTAAATTTTTTATTCTCATGGAGATTGATATCATTTTTCAGTCGTTCCACAGATTTCGAAGTCCACAGAAACTGGTTGGCGATAACCCATAGTCTTCCGCTACAACAATGGTATACCGAAGCTCGTTCTCAATGGACTCTGGATTATCCTCCATTATTCGCCTGGTTCGAATGTTGTCTTTCATATATCGCCTCCTTGGTCGACCCAGAAATGTTGAATATCGATAACTTGGAATACGCTTCTGTTCTTACGATAGCATTCCAAAGATGTAGCGTCATATTCACGGATTTGACCTTAGCATTTGGAGCAAGAGAGTAAGTATCAAAATTTGTCATCTTCAAAGTGCTTTCAGCCACTTTACGAAAGCTCTTCGAAATGTAGAAGACAAAACGTAGCGAAAGGATCTGTCCCAGGCTGCTCCAGGTCTTCTGCGTAAACTCTTCGGAAGCGACCGTGTTTCTTTTCCTGACACTCTGCAATGCAGGACTCTTAGTCGTCGATCATGTACACTTCCAGTACAATGGGTTCTTGCTTGGGATTTTGCTTCTCTCTATCGCTCGATGTTGCGATAGCAAAGAGGTAACTTTTTTTCTTGCAGTATTCCCATATGGGAACAATAATTAATTTTAGAATTTAAATCATTAATAGTAAAACCATTATTGGTTAAGTATATTATTATAATTTCTGTAAAATATTTATTTTGTTTTACTACTGGTGCTCAGTAATTCCAAATTTACCATTTTTCAAAGTTTCTTTCTTTATTTAACAATTGCAGAATCGAGTTTTGCAAGGTGCTGCCTGGTTTGCACTTTTATTAAATTTGAAACATATTTATTTATACGTCGTACCGGCTTATATTGCTTGGTTGCTCTTATGGTACCGGTGGAAGGACCAAGGAAAGTGTTTCATTCCATTCAAGGGAATACTGAAACTCGGTTGCATCGTGTCTTTAGTATTGGTCGTGTCTTTCGGACCTTTTGCTGGTCAATTAAGAAATGTCTTTAGTCGATTGTTTCCATTTAAAAGAGGTTTGATGCACGCATATTGGGCGGCTAATGTTTGGGCACTGTATGGAATAATCGATAAAATATTGACATTCATTTTCAAAAGAGTCGGCTGGTTGTCTCCGGAACAAACGGGAGTTGCAAAATTAACAGGAGGTTTGGTTGGAGAAGAATCATTCATAGTTTTACCAACACCAACCCCTCTGGTTACGTTTATTCTAACATTCACCTCCATGGTGGTACGTATAATTAAATACGTTTATAATATTGATGAATAAATAAATAGTAATTTGAAAAAATTGGATATTCTAAACTGTTTTAATAAAAAAAGATTTCTGTTTTTTCAGGGTGTTTTTTGGGTAATTCTTTGCCAATTGAAACGACCACTTTCCACGTTGGACAGTCGTGTGTTTGTCAGGGGCATCATTTTATGCGGGCTCGGATCTTTTCTTTTCGGATGGCATGTTCACGAAAAAGCAATCCTGACATCAATACTCCCACTCTGGTAATTATTTAATCAAAATTGCTCCCCTAAAGTAAATAATTAACATACTTTCAATTTATCGACCCACCAATTTTGTAAATGACTCAATACAAAATGAAATGTGGAATATCATTTATACCAAATCTTACTATTCCCTATATAAATCTCTAAAGTTTTAATTCTTTGTACGAAATTTCAACTTGCAAAAGAAACTTAGAACGCAGTTTTTTCTACCAGATGTTCCAATTAAAAAATACATTGAAATTATCAAGCTAAAGATACCAAAATTAATCAATCATAAATCTGACAAATAGAATTACATTCTTGCAGTATTTTGGCATCGACCAATGAGAACGACGCGAGGATATATCTTATCCTCAGTGCAGCGGGACATACCGCTCTTCTACCACTTCTCTATCCGGAAGATTTGGTACCTTTGAAGATCCTTTTGGTGTTAGCATCTATTTTATCATCTGTTGCGGTTTTAACGCAGCGATTTCCTGATGTCCATTTACTCAAGGATTACGAATGGCTTTATATCAGTACGCTTCCATTGATTACCATTTACGAAAGCTTCGAACACAGGCTAATTTTTGGTGACAAATTACCATTTTTACCATTGGCCTTAACATCCGTGTATTGTTCAATAGGTATTCTTTATTCTTGGATTGTATACTATCGAATGTTTTTCAAAAATAATGTTATTCTAAAATGAAATTTGTTACTACATTTAGTGATTTAATTTTTAATCAATCTTTTTGTTATAAAATAATAAAATAGCGCAATGTTGAAGTTTTTAAATATTTGTAACCTCATGTTTCTGGGCCTTAAAAACCCCTTTGACCAATCAAACGTCTCGCACTTACCCATGAGCTCGCGTGAAGACTTCCGATTGGTTGATCTTTAAAAAATAATTTAAAATCAACCGTGCGCCGGAGAAAAAATGGTAAAGGACTTTTCGTTTCTATTTGTGATTAGAAATATGAGGAAATTACGGTGAGAGTCGCGACTCGCGGGGGCGCTTTGTATCTCAATGCAATTAAGATTTTTTTTTCCACTGAAAATAAAAAACGACGAAAGGCCGACAGTATCCATTTTGCCCGCTTATTTCTGTTCTTCGAATTGCGAACGATTACCATCTAGCGGCAGTTTCCTAACCTACTCCTTGAATAAACAACCGAACAGCTGATCGGTTCCTAACCTAATTGGTTAGTTGTAATTGGTGGGGGCACACATGGAGGCGATTGATCGATGAATCGAGAATTCTCGCGTTGCACTGAATAATTAGTAATCAATTACAAGCGCATCTAGAAATTCCAAAAGGAAAAAAAAAAGATTCGAAAAAAGTGCCCATAATTTCGAGAAAACAATGCGATCGTCTCAGTCCCTGTTCTACCTAGTACTCTACGTTACCCTGACATTCATAGAAGGGGTAGGTACAAGCAACCTGTCCATTAACGTGAATTTCTTCAAAACTGGAATTCCAGTTTCATGGAATTTTTCCGATTCGGATTTTTCAGAGCGAACTCGATTACGACGGATGGTTGCAACTGAGGCTCTATCATGCAGTCAACGATGATCCGGTGGCAAGTTTCACCGAAAGAGGAAACATCACGGTTTCCAGCGTACGTAGCGGCGCTTCCGTAGCCGCACAAATGGAATTACAACAAGCGGAAATCGAGCGACTGAAAAAGTCCGCCGAAAACGGCGGAATTTACAGACTGAAAGCTGTAGCCAGGACTTCCTCTGGAAGCGAGACCACCTTCCTCTCTTCCGTGCCAGCGGTAATAAGATAATTTTGTTACCGTTACCTGCGAATTTCGCCCTTTCGATAATAGGTTTTGTTCCAGCGAAGTCTAGTAATGATGGTTCCAGAGATTAATGGTACCATTGGTATCGCTGGCCTTTATTTCCATTGTTTCCAATTTCCTTCCAACGATCCGGTTCTCAGTTTTAATGGAAAATGGAAAGTTAGGACAGTCTTCTCTGGACTGAAAAATTAGAAAATTCAAATTATTATTGTTGTTGTTGTTGTTGTTGTTGTTATTATTATTATTATTATTATTATTATTATTATTATCATTATTATTATCAATAGCATGGACATAATCAGAAGCATAATCATCATCATTGTAATAACAAGAATTACATTAATTTTGAATTTATTTTGAAATTGAAGTATTATTGTGATTATCAACATCAATGATTATCATTATTGTTATTAGCATAGTTACTTTTTTATTATTATTTTTATCATCATGATCACCATTAACGTTAATGTAATTGCATTCAATGCCATAAGCAGAAGTGAGTTAAGTTAATCTTGTATTAACTGCAAAATTAAATAAAAATTGATTTAATCCCCAGTGTCATGTTCTTGGATCCGAGTTAGAAGATACCATTGCTATCTGGTTGGATAGTGCTGTAGAACCAGTCGCAGTCAATCTCATATCACCCGGACCGTGTAATTCCGAAATTCCACTCACTAAGCTTTGGTCGACGAATGTACAAGTCAAATATTCCGATGCGGGTCCTGTTCCTGACACAGCCACGTATATACAGAAATTGGAGAGAGAACGAGAAGCGAGAGAAAGGGGTGAAGCTAAGGATAATAGATCTTTCTTAGCGAAATATGTAAGTTTTGGCAAATTCTTACTTTTGCTCAATATTCTATCAATTGTATTCCTTTAAGATTACTACTAAGTGCAAAATTATAAGAATTCTGAATTATTTATTTTAATTTTTGGAATTCCTTGATTTCAAAAGTTACAATCTGCTTTTTCGTAAGCATCTTTATTATGATTTAATTACTTAATAATTAATAACAATTTTCCAGTGGATGTACATCGTACCAGCTCTGATCTTTATCGTATTATCTTCGGCAACGAATCCAGAAGCTGCTGCTGCCGGAGGTGGAGGTGGAGGCAGTAGTTTTGGGGGTGCTCAAAGACAATGATATCATATTTATTTTAAGTTATGTTTTCGTGTAATATATTAACTTTCCATTCTGTCAACTGCGATACATATATTTGACGTGTAAAATATAAGAATGAATGATCGTTTGTTTATGTGTTCAACCGAATAAAGAGTCTTTCGCACTTAATTATTTTGCAAAGGTTCATGAATAATTTATTATAAATGTGAATCTCCAAAATTAATGATTCAGGTTTGGGTTTAAATTCAAAGCATACAAGGGTCTCCCGAAAGCGCCTAAAAGTTAATTCCATAAGTCAAACTTTTAAGCATATCTTGGAGTTCTTCCAAAAACAGGGTAAAAATTAAAATTTCAAAAATAGGATTGGACAACTCGTTTCTACGGGTAATTTGGCACGTAGAGTCGATTTTAAAAGTCTATTTTTACGAAATCCTAGAGTGGGATCGTTAAAAACAGGTTTTTTGAGGAAAAATCGTTCTTCTCGTTGAAAATCTTGAATTTCGACAATGAAAATGGATTCGTTGAAAAAAAATCCATCGAATAAGTGTCTCCCGGAAGTGACCAAAAGTAAATTCGAAAAGTCGAATTTTTCGGGCAGAGCTACAATTTCAATTCGATAATTTCCAAATTGCAATCACTCAACTTTTTTCACAACCGCCAATAAGACGTAAAAAGCGCGCGCACTGCGCGCGTTGTTGCTTGTCACAACAAAAAGTATCAATTAAACATAAAATATCAAAACAGAGCAGATACTTAAATGCAATCATATTTAATTCGTATTAATAAAAAAACGATAAAAGTTCACTTTTCGTTAAAATGAAAGAGAAAGTTAATGAATTTATCTGAAAGTTCAACTTTTCAGAGATTTCGGAAATAGGAAACAAAAAATCAAAAACATACAAAGAAAAGAGAGTCACTAAAAATTACGCAAGCGCAGTAGGTCTGTACTATAAACTGACATGGTAGTTGGTCCCTTTGAGCCTATGCTTTAAGTGGTGTGTGGTGACTGGTGGTGACGATAGTGACATCAGTATTACAGTATCATTTAGACGCTGCATTGTGCTCGTCGCAATAAAAATACATGTGTTCTATATACATGTGATAAGTTAGTAAAATTCTATCTTCGTTTCGCGACTGACAGACAATCGAAAATTCACTATTTGCTACATCGACCGACTCAGGGACTTTTCACGATGAAAGGGAAAATGTCAAAGGAAATGAATCTCGAAGACGTGAGTTTCCGTCCCTCTCATGATTTGTACAGAAAATTAATCGTTCACCACAATCCATACATAAACACATATTAGATATTACTAGCGTTGAAATAAACTAATAATGGGACGTGTTAAATGTTTCCGCACCTATTTTCAGTTCCCTACTTTAAGTGCCAGTAATGTTTACATTAAGGATAAGGAAAATTTGCTCCGTACCATTAATAAAATTGTTCGAGAGGGTGCCGACCATTTACAGGTGATTATAACAATTTACTCTAATCTGTGTGCCGTCAGGAACGTTGAACGTTTCTATTTTTTAAATTATGTAATTGCAATATTTTCTTTTATACAGGAAGTGTTAAGGGTACCCATAAGTAATCAATTTTAGAGTTTAAAATACGTATGAGTCAATTGAAGGGAACCACAGTCAAATTATTATTTTTTAGTTTTTCATTTATTGTTGTTTCTGGAATTATTATTAATTTAATTTGGGGTATGAGAATATTTATTGTAGTAAAATAATATTTGAGGTAGCATATTGGAAATATCTTCCACTCGATGCAAAAAGAATTTCAAAAGTTCAAAAAGCTGCCGAAGAAGTTTAATATAATAAGCTTTTAGAGAAATATTTGAACCTTGTAAGTAATGTCGTATTAAGATATTCATAAAAGTATTTATAAACTTTTTAATTTCAGTTAATATGTTTACAAAAGATTAGATACTTGTCGATACATCTTTTCTTTAATGTTGGAAGTACTTAACTTAGGGATGCTGAGGTTTTGCAATTATAAATACAGATTTCTTAAAAAATGCCCACAGTTAGAAATAATGTATTTTAGCTTTCATTCAGAGCCAAACTTTCACAAAACTTTCATAGTAGGGACTACAGAGAACGACTTATTTAAATAAAAAAAATTTGTCAAATCCAAGAGGTAGAAGTATGTTACTCTAAATTTCTCCAAGTTTTGATGTAACATATGACAGTGTTACAAGATACCCATGGTACCGCAGCATTCCAAATTTAAACCATTAATATTTTTAGAATCCAGAGCATTCTTACAAGAGGTTCATAAATCCCTGATTTAAGAAAATTTTAGGTATAATAAATTTTAAAGTTCAGTTTTTGTTATGACGTCTATTGATAATATATTATAATAATATATTAAAATAATAGAAAATTTCGTTACACTTTCAACTTAAGACTTACTTGTAAAATCTAACTTTCAAGAATTTATGCGTAACTCATATTATTTCTTAAACAATAATTTTCTTGAAAATGAAAAAAAAGTAAATTAATTCAAGCGTAATTTTTCTTTTAACAGGTGGTCACAGATTTTGATTTAACGTTAACTAAACAACATGTTGATGGAAAACACGTATTGAGTAGTTTTGGTGAGTACAAACACAAAACTATGTAGAAAATAATTAAGATCTGTGTCGTTTTAAATTTTCAAAGGAAGCTTCTGCAGTAAGAATTCTCAAATTTTCGGAAAAAAATACTTGTTTTCATCCGAAATATTTCAAACTTCAGCTAGACATGAAATTTCCACACAACAAAATTTCTTTAAAAGAAAATTTCCACAAAAGAAAATATCATCGATATTTCTTTCGAAGCACAAGATGTTCAATCTTCATAAGGAAAACTTATAAAAGCAGAAGCTGAAATAAGTGTAACTTTTATGATTTTGTCATTCATTCAAAAATTCCGTGAAAACGAATTCTAAAATTTCATGAGTTGTAAAAATACGTATTTGCTATATTTCATTTTTCTCGCACAATATATCACAGCTGCGTTGAGAAAAATATCGTGACTTTATTGAAATAGAAAGTCGCCTTTTCGGATGGAAGAGGAAAACATTTGTTGGTGTAGAAACAAATTTCACGTTAATAAACTTGAGTCATTGTGAACTTTCTCCTGTGACACTTGCTTTTGTATCGCAACGCAATAATATTTCGTAATTTAATCGTTTATTACTTTAATTCTTTATTTATCCAAATTTCATACACTTACGGGCATAAGTTAAGAGACTTTAGCTTACGCAATTTATAATAAGCATTTCAGGCGAAATGTAAATACATATTAGGAAACAATATTGGTAAATTATAAGAATGATGCATGATATAAATTTAATTATTCCTCAGCAAAAAATGCATTTTATTTTTGTTTTTTTATATCCAAGAATGTGGCACCTAATTGTGAGTAATTAGTTTCTTAACTTTTGGCCATAATTGTGTGAGCATACATGTATGTACAGTAATATAAACTGAATTCTTGTTTACATCAGGAATGTTTAGTAAATGCAAACAATTACCGGATTCCTACGCCGAAGAGGCTAAAAGATTATACCAAAAATACCGACCGATAGAAATCAATCCAACTCTTCCTCTGGAGGAAAAAGTGGCGGCTATGAACGAATGGATGCTAGCGGCCCAGAAATTGCTCTGCGGCTTCGAATTTGATGCCGCAGAAATGGACGAAATAGCGAAAAAACACGCTATGCCTTTGAGGGATGGTACTAAATTGTTGTTTCAGCAATTGAATGCCACGAAAGTACCTGTTTTAGTGTTTAGTGCCGGACTGGGTGACATGGTAGAGGCTGTTCTAAGGAACAATGACGTTTTGTACGACAACGTCAATGTGATATCGAACTTTCTGAAATTCGATGGCAAAATGTTACATGGTTTCAAGAACAATGACGCCATGATACATGTGTTTAATAAAAACGAAACCGTCTTGGACGAAGAATACTGCAAATTGCTGGAGCACAGAAGGAACGTCGTCCTGATGGGAGATAGTACCGGGGACGCCGATATGGCCAATGGACTCAAAAAAGTAGATGCTATCATCAAAATAGGATTTCTTTTCGAACATGTAAGTGGTTTTACCACCTTACGGTTGGTTTTATGGAATGGGATCTGGTGGGACTGAAAGAAAGTATTTCTTAGAATAATTAAAAAGTTGAAGAAGGAGAATCGAGGTGACGCTGACGAATGAAGAACTGTATTGTACAAATTTCTGATGACCAATAGAAGTATCGAAATTTCAGATTTGAGAGTTTAGTCAATGTCTAATTTTTTTATGGGGTTTCTTTGATCTTCAGTTTTATCTATTTCGAACTTCAAAGTAACGTTTAAGGTTTCTCGGTTTTGTGCAATTAAAGCATTAATATTTAACAAAGTGAGTAAATTAATTATTTAAGAGTAATTGAATTGAAAAAAATATTTAGAAAAGTTTGAAAAATCAGGAGTTTCAAAGTAAATTAGGAAAAAATTTGAAAATTTAGTTTGGAATATTAGAACCAAGATTTTCTTATTTGGAAAGTACCAAAGTTTTCCAATGGAAGTTTTTAAAAATTCTACTTCATTCTACTTACTCTCTAAAAAAGCAATAAAGTCCAAGTACATTCATGAAATATATCTAAAACAAAGCAACGTAACTGATAAACATTTACATCTGTTATCACGCTAATTGGACCAAAGCAAAGGTCAAGTAACGATTATGCTCGGCTATCGGAGAAATTCACAATTTGTGGGATTCTCGAGAATTTGTTTAGTATTTGGGAATTTTCTTATCTCATTTTTCATTCATATACCAGGGCTAGATAAGGCTTATTAAACTATTCCTGGTTGGTATTACAATTATTCTGTATTTTTTTGTTTTAATCCCGCACCTTATCTATTAACTATATATAGAACAACTTGCCTAATTTTCTTTATTCTTTTCAGTCTGATTGAGAGATTAACCAATAAAAATACAAAATAAACAATATTTTCTATTTTGATTTCGCATCATTTTATTCATTTCTTTGTCAAAACAGATCTTTTTACTGCTAAAAAATGTTTCAAAAATGCCAAGATTCTCCAGAACTTTCAATTTCGGGAAACCAAATATATATTTTTAAATTTTGGGATGTTACGTTAAAGAAAAACGTCTTTTTAATAAATAAGAAGTATCTGCAGCTCTTTTTTAACTCAAACTCCTTCTTTCGATGAATCATTTGTTAAAAAAAAAATAATAAATTATCCTTTTTTATTTATTTCAGGCTAGCGAACGATTATCGGAGTACATGGATACCTTCGATATTGTCTTAGTGGATGACCAGACAATGCAGGTCACTCAAGATATTTTGAGACCAATTCTCAGTTGAAAATAACTGAAAATTAATTAAAAAGAAATTGGACAGAATAACGATTTGTACTCATGAATTTACTTGTCCGTTATGGAAATACAATTTTGAAGCTTAATTCATTTTTGTAACAATTGTATAAAAACAGATCAAAGGGAGTAACGAAATTACTGTGGTTAAGACTCATTCTACAAAGAAATTATTTAAAGGTATCGATTAAGCAAATTGCAACGTTATGAAACTTTTAGGATTTGAACAATTTAACTCTCACTTTTCTCAAGTAATTTGCCATATTTTTTCCTTCAGAAAATAATATCTAGCGAGTAACAATTTTTTATTGAACGAATTTGAATTATTAACGTAAATTTCATTATTTTTTAATAGATCTCATATAATTGTTATGTATTTAACGAATTTTATTTCGAGAAATCTCTACATCGACGGTTGAAAATTCGAATTTGCTTGCAGAGTGTGTTTTACGCAAGTTGTAAAAAACAATACATTGAAAAAAAACAGTATTTGTAACAAATTCCGAACTTCGTATGGTAACAAATCTAATTATAGTATAAAGCAGCTATAAAATAACTGTTAATTTCTACTAAACTGTTTTCCTTCTGGTTGTAATATTGAATAAATGTAAAAGTCGAAGGAACCGAAACAGTAAATTTCAATTTTTTAAATTGGCTGTGAAATCAGCGAAAATCAAGAATTCTAATTTTTAACTTCGCAATTCGGTCGAAAAATTGAAATTAAATTTAAAGTAATATTTTGAAACACGAGATTTTGCATATGATCATTTACTATTAATTATAATTACTGTATATTAAAAAATAGATACTCAATGAGAGATTGCAATTAAAAATTATAGGCTACAGTGACTAGGGAGTTTCTGATTATTTCTAATTTTAGCTTTGAAATAGTTTTGCACTTTATAAGCATATACATATTCGTGACTATATCAAAAATTCGAATTGTACATTTTACCTGAAAAAACAATTAGTCAAAAATTTCACTCCTTATGCAAAAGACATTTGTTGGCCTAAACCCTAGCAAAAAAAACTGAATAAAAAATTGATCAGTGGATTCCTCTTAAGGTAAAACTCATTGTTTCGGTTTCTTCCTGCATGTGAGACGTGTCTTTAAACGGGTAGAAATAAATGATCGACATTCCTACGTTAAAACATGGTAGAATGGCTCGAAAGTTTTTACTTTTTCAAGACATCAGTTTCCTAACTTAGAGTTTTAAGTCTCGTAATCGCAACGACAATGTTTCAAATTGCAACTTCTCTGTGATACTTCGAGAACAAGAAAAATAAATAGGCATTAGTGCGCGTTGGTTTTAAAATTTTAACGTGGAATTTTTCCATTGCTTTGTGTACAGTAATAAAGACCTAATAAAACAATAGTTATTTCATCATGTGTCTGGAAACTATTTTACCTTCCAACGACACCAAATACAGAATTTAACCGGTACTCCAAAATTGGAATATTGAGAACTTGAAAATTCACTCTGTCCTTGCAAGGTCTCCAATTATGGCCGAATAGCAAATATTTATTCTAGTTTTCTCCGTGTACTTAGCAGCTTTTCTTTCCCTCGTTAGTCCGATTTCAAGAATCGCAAATGACTACTTACACTCCATTGTAACGCAGAAATCTTATACGCAACGTGAGCTGACGTTATTCTTGGCTGTCGTTAAGTGTTGCATTACATTCGGGTGTACTTGAAAATGCGTTTAATTTCAAGCACAGAGGAATACTGACCGTGAGTTTGCTGAGAAAGCAATTTTGTTCACGTCCCATAAGAATTTATAGAAAATTGCAGAAACACATCGGATTTCTCGGCCCCAAAGTGTAGGTTCCCAGCTTTGCAATAAATGTTATATATAATTACTCTAATTCTGTCATTTGTTAAATAAAATCCAAGTGACATTTTTTTCACTTCATTTTTTTTGTTAGTAAGTGACGACTGAAGTTTTATATTATATGTGACTTAATTTCTAAACTAGAGAAAAGTTATATCGGGCTATTCAAAACATTCAGATTTAATATTTTTCAAATTGTAAATTTTAACATAAGTCGGTATTATGGAACAAAAAAGTTAATATTTATTTGGATATAAATATACAAATTTTATGCTGAAATTAATTCACGAAAAATTCCATTCTTATTTATGTCCTTCCTTATTAAGAATTTTAAGAGTAATTTAAATAATATTTTACAATATCGGAAATTTCTGTATTTGGTAATAGTTATCTAGATTTGAAATGTTTACATTCCTTTTATATATAAATGTTGAAAGGTTTATCATACCCACTGTAGCACACATTCAAACAGCATTATCGTGTAATGCTTACTTAAATTCAAGAACAAATATGTTTAACGTTTAATATCAGATTTACAAGATCATCCAATAATTAAGGAAAAAGTCCGAGTTTGGTTCATATTTACGCACAAAAAGAGAGATAAGATTGGGCATGTCTGAGGTCGAATAAAAAATAAAGTAATTGATTCAAATTGAATGTATGTCTTCAGAGTATTTTACAAAAGGCCATTCATATTTATATTCAACTTGTTTGGATTCTTGCAGATATCTGTAATTTCCCCAATAAAAATCCATTTTTGGTGAATTTTGTATCCATTACGGTGGCTTTTAGTGTCTCTGGTAATCGTAAATAAAATTGAAGGATATTGCAAAAGGAATACAAAAATCGAAGGATAACGTATACTAAATAAGCTATTTTCATGTAATAAATTTGTGCCAATTTTTAAAAGAATTCTTTTGAAATTCTTTATTTTTAGAGGAGTTGATCTTCAATCATAAATCATTTTGAAAATTTCAAAGATTGAAAATTTTCTATTTTATAAATTTTGGGATTCCCATTAAACTCTGATACTTTCAACGCTTTGGCGCCGGTATAAATCATTATGTACGACACCAACGTGGTGCCACCGGCGCTTGCCCGATGGTTTTCGCATGACACCAACATGGTGCCACCGGCGCTTGCCCGATGGTTTTCGCATGACACCAATGGTACCACCGGACGGCATAGTATTAATAAATCTTCAAACTCAGTGACTTTCAACAATGGTATTATATTTCTTGCAAATAATGTTAAGTTTTCTTGACACGTTCACTGTCGTGTGACTTTTCGTTCAGGCCACGTTGGTTCTGTACAAATATAATAGTCCGTACCACTGCGACCCACGCGGCGTGACTGGGGAGTCACGTACACGGCGTGACGCTTAACGTGTTCAAAACCACTTTGAGATTTCGGACTTCTCCGAAATTCAAACTTTAAAATGAAATTAAGACTCCCGGGAGATTCGCGAAAAAAATATTGGATATCGTATTATTTGGGGCAATATATAAAAAATCGTATCATCCATAAAATTGTAAAAGCTAATTATTTTAAGATAAATCACGAAATACGAGTATGGATTTCGCATTAAATCTCGAAACTGTTACCCTCATTCAACGCAAAAAGGATTCCAGCGGCATCGGCTGCTCACATTTCATGAGAAAACGTAAGTAATTTTCATTTAATGTCTTTTCATCGACGTAAAATCGAAGGTAATCGAGGATAGCCATTATATTCATTTAGAGGTACCAATAAACTGATAAATTCGCAGTGCGTTTGCGTGTTTATTGCGTGACGGAGCCTTCAAGTTTCCCAGTCGCTTGTATGTAGGTACCCGGGGAAAACATTCGAATCGGGTTCTGCTATTAATCGCGATAAGAAGTTCTTTCACTTTCGTGCGTTAACATATTCAAGTGTTATGTGTTCTGTGTTGCACTCTTCTACTTTGGAATATATAATATCGTTTGGAAAAAGAGCGTTCGGAAATTGCAAAGCGCACTTGGGGCCGATTCCACTTGAATGTGACCCCAAGAGCGAGGATGTAATCGCAATTTGAAAAAATTTCCGTAGCAGAATTCAGGAGTAACAACCAAAGTGAGTCTAACAAACGTTTCTCGAACTTTTGAAATTCTGGTTAAGTGATGCAAGTAATTAATTTGAAAACTTGTACGGGTAATTTTTCCGCTCGGTAACAACTCGACCTTAGACAGGCGACGTCCGTGTTGATAAACAAGTTTCATGAGCTGACCGGGTTTTGTTTGTGTTTCAGAATGTGTGAAGTTAATTTAGAGACGAACGAGGATGATTTCGAGTATGGTAAGATACAAATGATATATGCACAAGTATGTTGTATTTTAATACACCGAAAAAAGTTGGGGCACGAATTATTTAATTTCTAGTTAGCTCAGAAAAGTAAAGAAAAAGTATGAATTATAATAAATGTAGTAGTTGGAATTACTGGTAATACATGACTGATGCCATATTTGAATTCACAATAGCTGGAACATTACTACATACATACATATGTATTAGAAATTATATATATTATTATATACTTTCTAAGTAAAAAACCATGTATCATACATGTATTACATATATACATACATGTAGAGTCCGAAGGTATGCGGTCTATGTGAAAACAATAAGTGACGTCATGACGTGACTCTTCATCACATTCAGCAATAATTTTTTTCGAAATTAGAATCCATTCAATCGATACCGAATACCGAGAAATCGCAGAAAGGACAAAAATAGCACAATTACCAAAAAGTTTCATACCTAGAATCACGCTGTTGGTAGATTCCTACGAAAAGGTCTATTGAAGGTCGGAGACTCAACTAAACAACGTTTGAGTTTCAAGACTGCTAAAATAAGCCTCGATTTGGGGTTCTTAGAAATCCTATATTGGGGGACAAATGTTCTTTCTTAGAAAATTATCAAGATTCTTTACAGTTCTATCAGTTTGGTCTGAAAGTCATTGTCTTTTTTATGTACGGCATTTATTAGGAAATAATGGAATAACTTTCGGGCCAATCTGAAATATCACTTCCTATCAATGAATACGTTCATATATATTAGAATTACATAAATAATTCTAGAAATTATAATAACACTATAAAATGAAAAAATAACACAAGTACCTAAATAAAAAAGTAAAAAAACATCGATAAAGAAAAATTTTAATATTTACATATACATATATGCATCTGCTTCTAGTATTCCTCCGCAGGATCTTTCTGGGAAGCGATTCGCGGAGCGAAATCTACAATATTCTGTCGCCAAATGGAATGACCGAAGCCACTGTCTCGGGGATTATCAATTATATACGCGAAAATGTACCGGCACGATACCAGTAATTATCAACTTTTTAGGTACTAACGACTCGAAACTAGGGTTGTCGATCTTAATAATAATAAATGCACGAAACATATAGGCCTAAATGAAATTTCTTAGTTATATTAGACGAGCAATTTGCATGGAGTGGGGGGTTACAATCGATTCTGCGGAGAATCTTTTATTTCAATAAGATCGATCTAAGAAATATCGGAATTATACTTCCTAGGGCGGGTAATATCCATATTTCCTGCATGTTTGATTAGAAATCAAGAGAATAAAAGAATTTTTATTCTCTTTTTTTTTAAATAAATGTCAATAAGATCTTATATAAAAAAATTTAATAAATGGTCATTTCGAGAAGATCCATTATTTCCACCGAAACGATCTATGCACCTTCGATGTATCGTTAGGATCGATTTACATACTTCGATGCTTTTTTTAAAGATCGGCACCCTTTCTGCGGGAATGTTGCGTACTGAATATAACCCTCCTTTTCTTTATAATGCAAATGTGTAGGACTTACCAACTGGACGAGTTGCAAAAAACGTTAGAAGCCAGCTCACCGAATGGTTTCGTCCAGTGGGTACAGTTTAAAGAAGCCTCCCGTGTTTGGATCGACAGTATTCTGAAGATTCGCTTCCAGGACAGCAACAATAACTTTCAGGATCAAACTGTGTAAGTATGCGGATGTAAACATTAACACATGTAAATACACACATGCATCCACACACAACTGGCGCAGCTTTGAAGCCACGCTCGTATTTGCCTCCACAAGTGTAGACTGAAGGACAAAAAGGCGTAAATCTCAGTATAATGGCTATGACTTAGGTCCTTTTAGTGAGAATAAAAAATAGGCGCGCATATTTCAGCCATGTTGTTTGTTCTTCAGACAGAAGAGTGCGCTCTCTGTCGACCGGTTACTTCTTTGTTTCTTTATTAGTTACAATAAGTGCAGATGCAGATAAGAGCAGTTGCAAATACAATCCAGAACATTGTTTGCTGAAGATATGTAGTTAATACTTCAAAGTAAGCGGTTTGTTTAATATATAACTATATCATGGATTAAATGCTTAGAAGGTTTTTCTAGAATGCGAGCTTTTGTTATCAAGTTCAAAGGCAGTAATTAGAAGGGTGAGGGGAAAGGGAAGCGAACATAAATTTTTTGGAGTCTATTATATAAAAATATTGCGTCGTAAAATTTCATGTTGTTTTGAATGTATTTTAATAAAAGTACTTGCAGGAATTCCAATTTGAAATAATAAATTTAGGAAAAAAATAGCAACAGCGATTTTCCTAGTCTCAAGATTCGAGATATCGATACGTCATTATTCTCTTAAAGCGGGTTTAAAAAAAATTATTGAGCTCAACTAATTTTTGTTTTCATTTTATAGAGTTCGCAGGGTTTTTTATTACTATAGAACGATTTAATATTTAACATTAAAAGAAGCAATATAAAATTTATAAACAATTAATAATTGCTTCTGCGTATACTTTTTAATTCATACATTCCCCATCAAGTAATTGATAACTTTCGGATCTCCCCCGGTACTCGTTTCAAAAGTTAATTGATCTCATGCGTAACAGCGTCTGAAATTTCGTTTTTATCAGCCGTACCATTGAATAAGTAACTTTCTACCTTATCATTCGACGAAATTGCGTCGATGATATCTATCCGGAGTAAACTTTATTTACAGCAAAATTCAAATCGCTTGAAATATTCGTAGGAATATTGCGGCTGCCGATATTAACCTTAAAAGCTTTTCTTTCTTTAATTGCATCACTGAGGGAGTTGCATCGAAGAAAAGGTTTCCTGTTCTGTTTTATCAGTAAAAGAAATTCCCAATAGCATTTACTTTTTTTCTGCACACGAGTAGATGCACACATACTTACGAACCGACTCTGTCTGCATTTTATACTAGTTCTAGTTCAGGTATGCGACCGATGATCGTCCTCTTTGTCTATAGTAAATAGCAGTAGCAGCCACTGCCATTGAGGAGACCGATAAGTTCTGCTGCTTCTCGAAACGCGCTTTAGTAATACCTAAAGTAATTATTTATTTTTTCATTTGCCAAAAGTAATTCGCAATGAGTGTTACGAGCGGCAGTAAACCCGAAGAATGAGGTTAGAGAATAAAGTCAAAATTTCATGTTTTTGTATACAATTTATTATCATTTTTATATTTATATATGTTAATTTCAATCTTATTATTATTATTATTATTATTATAACGTTTATTAAGCTATAAAATACCATCAGATAATTCGTTGAAAATTATTGAAAGATCGGGTAGAAAATACAAATATAGAGAATAAACGTTTTTTTTTATTTTGAATAGAAGGAAAAGCATAAAAAAAGATATATACATAAAGTCTAACTCCCCTTCCAGGGCATGAATAAAATAAAATATATAAATACGGAATGATACAATACATATTCATAGTAAAAGAATGGGAAAAAAGTAGATATAAAATCTCGTGGTAAAAATATACAAAAAAAATTTAGAGTTTATTAAGAATCAATATAAAGCGATTTTTAAATTTCTTAGGAATCAAAAGCTACAATCGGAGGTCACGTGTTTTCGGTATTGAAAATACAAAATAGTTTAAGATTACATAAACCCGATATTGGCTTATCGGTTGACTCGGTAATGAAGATGACTCGCGTTGTAGTTTTTTTTATCTTTTTCTCATGCTTTTTCTTGTCCAACTACTTCGTTTTTCACGCTAACATGAAATTCTCATACTTCCGTTGAACAAAAACCGCGGATGAATAATTATTACATAAGTAAATAAAGCCGAAGTGGGGCAAATGTAGAAACTCGGGCAAATTTCGACGTAACAATAATATTGACCGTCGAAACTGTACGTGGTGATGTTCGTACATTATGACGTCACGAGAAGTAAACATGCAACGTTACACGTCTTTTTGGTACAGCGACGGTTTAACGGAGCAGAATTCAGACGATGAGAGGAATTCCCGCGAGAACGACGATGATATAGAAGATAGTGGGATCAGCGATAAGAAGACTCCTGATTTATCCACGGAGGATCAACAACCTCGACGTTACGCCACTACAAGTATTTAATTATTTTTCATTTTTATTTACTTATTTAGTTTTATATTAAGGTGACATGACAAATGATGTTTTTCCTTGTTGCCGTTCCGAGTTGCAATTCGCAAATTTTAATTATGTTAATTGGGAGATTTCTTTTACAAAATTAAACAAACATTACAATTCCTGAAATATTTTAAATAACTATACGCATCAATTTTAAACAAAATGTATACAATTTTTTTTCTAATTCTTCCTCATTAAAATATTAATAGAGAGTCTTTTGGATGAACTTTTAAATTTGATAAACTAGAATTGTTTATAACATTTTTTTTAAAATTACCAGTTTGGGGTATTAACATTTTATTTTTGAAGATGAAATTATAAGTGGGATTTTAGTATTTGAAATTTATCAATTTTTCTAAATACAAATTAACCAAATTTCCCACTAACTCACAATAATATATTTATATAAATTCCCAAAGATGCTTGGACTGAAACATATTTCTGAAAATTGTTATTCAAGCGAAGTCATTTGTATAACGAAAGCCATAAAGATTTAATCCACAATGTCGACCAGTAAAACTCGACACAGGAAAATAAATATTTTCGCCCACGAACGGAAAGTCATTCACTCACCTGGACCCAATTTAATGATTGGGTTGAGTAAGATTTAATCAGCGTTAATTATTGTATTGGATCAA
Organism: Gasteruption jaculator; assembly: GCA_949825005.1. NCBI lineage: Eukaryota > Metazoa > Arthropoda > Insecta > Hymenoptera > Gasteruptiidae > Gasteruption > Gasteruption jaculator. Next base: position 13,518,706 of record OX463765.1, on the reverse strand, counting down.
CTTAATTGAATAGCACTTTTTTTGGTAAGAAATAAATATCTTTTTTCTCTGTGCACCGAAAAACAAAAAATTATTCAAATACTTTTGTCATTTAAAAACATGCCTTCCTTGAGCGTTGGTTGATTGTTAAAAAATATACTTTTAACTAGATTTATTTATTTTACATACTTCCATGATTGAGTCAACTAGAAATTAAATAATTTGTGTTTATATTTCTTTCACGGTATTTAACTCTACCATTTCACGTGGTTGACTAAATCTCTGTTGCTTCCACCACGTTCGACACTCAGATAACAATTTTTAGAATGAAATATATTTTTTTCTCAGCGTGGGGCACCTGTACGACATTACTACTGTTCACTTGTTCCCTCAAAAAATCCTACTCTTGCTGGTAGGCGGAGGGAAAAAGTAGATTATTTTTAGGGAACAAACGATGGAACAAACGTACTCTTAATTTGTTCTGTAAAAGAAAGCCAAAAATTTACGGGTTTCCCAAATTTCGGCATCAGCTTCATAAAGACCTTGAATGGAAGTATAACTTTAGATTTTATGTCGAATAACAAAGTTTCGAAAGGACACGATTTTAGATTACCCAGAATACGAATTTTGTATTATTGTTTACTTAACAAAACTTTGCATTTTTGCAGCGTTCGTCAATCTTTCCAATGGTTCCAACTACAGCACGGGAAGCAACGAGACAACAGAGTAAGAGTTGAAACTTCTTTATTATTTATTAAATACTCTATAATTATATTCTTTTTTGAGGAAATTATTATTTATTAAATTACTTATTGGAAAGACAAAATAATTTCAGGTTTGTTTCAAAAATTCAATAGTAGCTTAATTTATATGTCGGATTTTTAATATAACATAATATTCCATTCCGATTCTATTGATTCGAATATTGTACAAAGATTTATTTATCATATTTAAATTATAAGATAATTTATAACCAGGTGTTCTTCTAGTGATCTGTCAAAAAGTGTTTCGATTTTTTTCGAAAATGTTAATTTTAGTATACAATTAATTTAACGATTTTTCATTTCTGAATTTTTATCTACAGGAACATCGAAAATATGATAGATTTTCAAGAAGAACCGGATATCGGCACTGAAAATGAATTTCGAGTACGGATGCGTCGATACGAGGAAGAAAATGTTACACTTCGAGAGGAGCTTCTACGAGCGGATGAGTTGATAACGAATTTGCAACGGCAACTTGAAAACTCCAAACGGCGATTGTAAGTTGATTGTACTTTTTTTCCCGGCATTTGAAAAATATAAATACGAAATCACTAACGAAAACTATTTCGACGGTAATACAAATCAATTTTTTGTTGTGAATTCCAAGTTTCGCACTTTTTTTATATTTCACAAAAACTCGCACTGTCATGTTTTCATTTTTTCCTATTTTTCATGAAAGGGAGCAAGCGACTGAAAAATGTCGACTACTGGAAAAAGAGAACGACGAAAGAGGGGAATTATTATCAGAGTCAGAAGCCAAAGAAAAATCGTATCGAGCAACACTGCAGAAATTGGAAAAGGATCGCGATGCATTATCGAAAAACGTGAAAACCCTTGAAACGGAGTTGCATGCAAAAATTCGACAAATTTCGAGTTTAAACGCGAAACTGCAGAGAGTAACAAAGGAAAAGGCAGAATGCGTCAAACGTGTCGTCGAGATTCAAGACGAGTTCAATGAAAGACAAACAGAATATGAATTTTTACGAGCAAGAATCAAACAGTTGGAGGAATTGCAGGAATCTTCCGAGAGTACCATACGGGTATGATTTATGTTTGACAAGTTCTTCTCGAAACTCGCTAACTGTAGTTTCTAGACGGAACGAAAAAGTTAACTTGAACGAAGATAAGATCCTCTTTTTTCTTTTGCAGCATTTGCGTTGTAAAAATCAGGAATTGACGTCCCAGAATGCCGAATTACATTCACGTTCTTCTAATAATCAATTAGGGGACGGCGTAAGTTTATTCATATTTTTCAACCAATAGATACAAAAATATAGAACTGTATTACCCGAGGGATCAAATTTCTGCCCCACGCAACGAAAGCAAATTTTCAATTGTTCGCATCAATTCTACTTTTCAAGTTTAAAGAATAATAATGAATCGAATAATTGATTAGAGAATCGTTGCTATTATTACAAGTTGGAATTTCGGAATGTCTAATCCGTATAACTAAATTGGATCATCTGGAAAAAATTTACTAGATTTTGCTCATTAATATAGAAGTTTTAGATTTTCAGAAAGACCTGTTTCTCTCTTAAAAAACCGGCTGTTCTTGAACATTTGTTTACATGAATTCATTAAAAGAAATTTAAATTCCATACTGGAATCCATGTGTTCAACAAATGGTCATTTTTCCACTGTTTCGAAATTTTTTTTTTTCATTATTGCTGGATTCTTCACTTCCGAAATGAATCTAGTGATATAGTCATGACATCGAAGTTGCAATAATATTATAAACTGAATATTTTTCTTAAAGTCATCCTGTTATAGGACCATAATTTACAAAAAAAAAGAACCTTGGAATACAAAAAAATGTTGTAAAATCAAAATTCGAATCGACTCTATTGTGATTTCTAATTTCTTCTTTCTGAGAACATAGGAAGAAAGTTATATAAATAAATCTTTTGATCTATTTTTAAAAAATATGTGATAATTTTTCGAATCTATTGTTAGTAAAATAGATTATAATGACCTGTAGTTGGAATTAATATTGATCTATTCTGATGTTATTTTTAGCTATCTTTGACGCCCCCCATGAATTATTTTGGAAATTCCAATCTGCACAGTACTCCATATCGATCACGCGATAACGAACCACAGGTTTCTCTTTACAACGAATTAAAAGCTACCGTAAGTTGCAAATTTTTGAAAGTTCATATACGAAATAACAAATTTTTAATTTGTACTTTGGACGAATCCTAATTTTTTAAATATGTGAGTGTGAAGTTCTGAAGTTCAAATATTAATTTGCCTTATACCAAAATTCACAGAATTATTTTTTTGAGATGCTATCGATTCCAATTTGATCTACGAAAGAAATATTATGGAATTCCGTATTCATAATTTTGAAATAAACAGAGAAATTAAATTTTCTAATAATTCTAAGTGATCTTTGAAAGAAATTTTTATGAAATTTGAAATTCATAAACCAAGTAAACAATAGGAACCAAGATTGTGCAAATTCGTTTGGTTATAATTTTTGGCAAAAAGTTGGCAATTAATTTCAATAGAAAGTTAAACTACTTTTTCATTAATTTATCATTTATATTAGTTACATTTAATTTTATCACACAAATTATTGTCTAATAATTCATTATTCATTTGATCTTTGTTGACATGAGTTTACTGTTTACACTTAAAGTTATCCTTCTCATTTTTTCATTTTCCATAATTACCTTTTTAATAATGAATGAAGTCCAAATAAATATCATAATATTTCCACAATCATACTACAAATTTAAAAAAATTCATTCACGGATAACTTTAATTTGACCTTATACCGCCATTCATTGGTATATTAACCTCACGATAAAAAGAAATAAAAATAAAGAATTGACAACGCTATAGGGTTTCTCCATCGACGGGAGCGATGCAAAGAACCGGGATTTGGAAGAGGAGCTTTGCTTTTATAACGATGAAATTCATGATGCCCTGGAAGAGCTCGAGAGGTCAGTATGCGTATATTTTAAAATATACAGAGTACCAATGTTCAAGGTCTGAAAATCTATTTTAAATCTTTTGCATTTTAGTATATTGCAGCGCGTTGCTGCATCCCTGGATAAACCCTTAGTACCAATTAGCGCCACTAATGACGGGGAAGGTGACAAAAATCACGATCTGAAGATCCTTAAGCAGCGGATTAAACAGTTGTCAGAAATGGTAATAGTCAAACTGATCAATTGAATACAAACCAGCGTCACATATGTACGGCATGAATGTCTACAGAAGGATAAACGTTTACATTATCATAAGAAAAGAAGTTAAACATTATCCCTTCTTCTCTTCTTGGACTAAAACTTGTCAACCAGTTCAATCTTTCTCTTGCTTTCAGACGGAACAAGTTACATCGAAAAAAAAGGACGCCGTTGATGTTAGTACACAAGTTGCTGTGGAATCGGAAGACAGGAACAGACTTGACGAGTTTGATATTAAGAAATTCGAAGATTGGAGTCGGTAAGTAATTTATGCCATTCACCTCTTTTCAATCGGAACAAGGCTACAATTCATACACAGTGGCTTCCTTAACAAAAAAAAAAAGAAAGAAAAGCGGTATGCAAACACTTATCGCATTATTAAAGGTACTAAAGTTTAATAACATTTTTCGATTCTAACAAAAATATTAGAAATTGGTGGAGATATTGCCCTTGGCGTAAGACCTTGTTGGAAAAAGATGCTCCGGGGTGATATGTGTTATAATTTAAATTATTCCGAGTTTTAACCATTCGAAATCCCAGCAGATTTTATTGTAGCTGATATTTCTATGAAATGTATATTTGGGTTATTTTTGTACCGGGGCCTGTTCGGACCTGTTTTAGACAAATAGGCTTACAGTTTTTACTGGATGAAAATTCAACACTGTACAAGATTGTTCTCGGAATGTCGTAATCTCTCCTAATAGATAAAATGATTTCTGACTTCCTGGGTGGAAGACGAAGTTTATACGATTTCGTAATTTATTCTAGACCAGCAATCATGAAGAAGTCGTGATTACAAGCATCTGGACATTTAATTATTAATAGCCTTTTCAGTAATTATTTATGTATTACCAATATGATTCTGGAAGAGAAACAAAGATAAGAAAGATTGAGAGCAAATTCTGGCTACTAAAATTTTAAAAAAGCTCCGAACAAAATTTCCTTTCGTATTGAGATTTTTAATTTTATTTTTCGGTTAAATGAACTCAATCTTTTTTAACGAAATTGGAACCATAAAAACTTGAGCTTATTTATCCGAAAAATAGCTAAAATGATATTAACAACAAATTTTTCCCTGAGAAAAACTGATTTTATTCACTTCCGCGAGTAAAAATATAGGAAAACCTCATTTTCTTTTTTACAAGGAAAAATGCATTTTTTTCTCATTCCTCTAGTGTTTCAATAGCGAAAAGTAGTAATTTTATATTTTTCCTCTATCGCTTCAACGATTTCCTCTTTATGAAATTTGATGAGGAAGGATTTTAAACGAGAGTGTTTTTAATTATGCTTGAAAGTCTCAAAAAAAAAGAAAAGAAACATTCCGTGAAAGGTGTGGAGTTTTCCTCTACCTTAGCTACATACGTAAATTCCTCTACCAAATTTTATTATCCTTTTTTGGACTTTGAATTTGGAAACTTGTAATCTCGATCGACCTTAAAATTCTTGGAATGATTCGTGACACTTTTTATCTAAAAATCTCAGTACGAGAGAGGTGTAATTGACACATCACCACGACGGTACGGATTTTTGTTCAAGATTTACGCGTGTGTTTACACATTCCACTTTTCTTTCCAATACTACATTTAAAAGGGACGAAAAACCTTGCCGAGGGCTAGCAAACCGTCTCTTCTCCCGGCACACGTTCTAAGTGGGTTAAAGTCAATGCAAACCAGACGATACATAAGACGCGTCTTCAATTAGCATCGACACGGTGTAATTAAAAATAACGAATGAATAATCGGTATTAAGGGGCTAGCGAGATAAAAAATAGGCATTTGTCTCGCTTTTTCTTTAGAAACGTAATATATGTAACCACTCCTAGTTTTTTGTACTTTAAAGAATATTTATACAATATGTATCAAAATAGAAAAAGATAATTTTTTTACGCCTCCAGGTGGACGTAGCCCCTTAATGTCGTTATTAAACGATAATTGTAGAAGAAAGTCGTTATAGAAAAATGATGAAGTCAAAACATGAATAATCAAATTAAAGCGAAAGGGCTTTTGTACATAATGTAAACTCAGACGCTATAAAACCTTGCTCCATTTTCAAGCAGCAGTACACCTTTTGCCGTTGTCCTTACCTCTCTCTTTTAAAGATATTAAAATCAACTCGATAATTGTTTTAATCCTTCCGGTGTTGCTCTTAAATTAAATCTCCGATGATAATATCGAAATTATTAATAGTCCAGCCGATTCCAATCTGGAGCCGGTTTTCTGGAATTTCGGAAACTGATAAATTTGAAAACATGCAATCCCGAGTGCTATTATTAAAAGCAAACTCTATTCTTCCCACTCTTTCTTTTCCTATCATTTAACTCAATGTCTTTGGCGGATTACCTCTTCTTCTTTGCGAAAATATCAACGTAATGCACTCCCAGGCAAAACGTAGAAGTGCAATCCTGTCAGTACGCTGGGAGCATTCGCGCTGCTTTCACCTACATCACCGATTTCAATGATACAATTGTAGATGAAGATTTGCCAACAAGTAAATTTCATGCGTGAGTTAAGAATTTGTGTGAATTTATCGATTCCTGAAATTTCCCAGGTCATGAATATTTCCTCGGGCCTTTTCCTATAACGACTTTTTGTTTGCAGCTGATAAAAATTATCAAGTCCAGTCTAAAATTATTATTCTAATTGAATTCAAATTTTGGAGTGTTCGGCAACTGAAAAAACTAACTGTTCAGAACATAATTGAGTTCACAATTTGTGTGCATTTAGCAAATCCTGAAATTACTCGGGTCAGGAATATTTCCTCGTTCCTTTTACCATAACGATTTTATTGTAGCTGAAAATTGTAATTAGTTATTTTAATCGAATTTAAATTTTAGAATCTTCAAAAGCCGAAAGAAAATAATACCCACTCCCGAGTTAACAATTTGTGTGAACTGATTTATGCATCCGCATTAATTGTCCCATTGACAAAATCCCTGGATGGAACGACTTTCTTCCTTCGTCCATTCACGTCAGTTTTCAATATCACGGCTTGTACATTACAAAATTGATCTCCTTTCCCGTGGTATATTTATGATCCACTTTCTTATGATTTTATTATTTAGATTTATCGCTATGTAAAAGTATCGTATCTCGTAGCTCGCTGTGCGGCTCATATGAGTTTCGACATTAGGTTGACAAGGACACGCACTTCCCACTGGTTATTCTTTAACAGCTTGATCGCTTTGTTAAATCGCTGACTGTCGGTTGGTTCTTAATTAATTGTAGCCGCACTTCTCTTTCTTCCTATTACTATTTTTCTTGCATTTGTTGTCGATGTATTTTGTTGATGTTATTATTACAATTGACGTAATTAACAAATGGTTGATTATCAGTGATATTTCCTTCCCCCTGAAGTTTAATTGTTATTTTTCTTCGGGTCTTCTATCTCTCGTCGATGCAACTTTGTTCTAACGACTTCCATATTAATGGGAATTGTTGTTATTTATTTGTTTAGAGTAGGATGATAATTCTAGATATTGTAAGCAGTTACTAAAAATTACAGGTGTAGTAAAAAAAGACTTCGGTTTGATATTATTATTATGTATTCCTTCAAACAAATATTTACGTAAATTAGCTACATCGATATACTCCTAGTCGAGAAATTAGCACTTAGCTTTAAAAATACATTTATTTGGGACAAGCAAACGCTTACTTGTAAGAAGTGAAGTTTCATTGCGCTGATATGTAAATGAAAGTTCTTTTTATAGGTTTTAGCAGTATCTGTGTATGTCACATGTCAAGTGCATTATTTTATGACACCTCAAGTATGCACGTAAAACAATCAGCAGGAATGTATGAAAGCACGGCAAGCATTGATAAAATTTACCGTATACTTAGTGCAGCTTCACAGTTTTATTGCTACGGTAATAAATATGTACTGCAAATAAGGCAGTAATACGTATTTCGGCTTGTAAAAGTTGCAACGTAATTTCCTAGTTCTTTGGCAAAAACGTGTCCTTTGATTTATTACATTTTTCTATAAGTGTCCTTGAAAAAGTAATATTTCTTTCACGTGATGAAAAAAATTGTTTTTTTTTTTCAATTTTCCCTTTCTAAATTTTTTTTAATCCAATGAATAAGATTCTTTTACACGATTCTGAGTCGAAAATAACAAAATTGGGGAAACCTTCTGTTAACAAAAAAAAATAGAAATGTATCTGAAGAAAAATCAGAAAAATGTGACTTTAAATGGTAGAATTTAAAAGTAGGTTGAGGTATGTTTAAAATAAAGGATCTCCCGAAAGTGCCCAAAATTTCATTTAAAAAGTCGAATTTTTTGGAAATATCTTGGCTTTCCCCTCAAAATGGGGTAAAAATTAAAGTTTCGAAAATGGGGTAGGACAAATGTTCCCCTTTTATAGGCAAGATCTTCTTTAGGAGTGGGTTACAATACCGCAATTATTGTAAAAATGAAAAAAAAAAAAAACAGCATGACTGCTTTCTTATGAAATATTTTGTTCCAACAATTCGAGAATCGGTCTGCTATAATTATTTTTATGTGTTCTTTTACCATCTCGTATTTCTTACGAGTCTGGATGGATTCGGGTCACATTGGCCTGGTGGTTTCAGGGTTATTAAAATGTTAACAGGCTCTCTGTAAAAGAGTTATGCAAGAATCTGGTTAGCGAGTGTATTGTAGGTATTCTAATAGTTAATATTATGCACTTCATCCTTACATGTAAAGATTGTATACATATATGTATTTCGGTGCAATTCTTTTCCTGCTTCTTGCTCTTGAAATCGATGAAAAGAGTGTTCTCTGTATGTTGAGAAGGTTTTACAATTCCAATGTGAACATTTCTGAATTCATGGAACTGAAAATGAAATAATAATAGGTCTTTATTTCTATGGAAACACTGCTGCTCAGTATGAAAATCAATTTCTAGAATTGGTATTGAAATATAATTAATCAAACTGAATTTAGTTACGTGGGAAAAATAAAAAAATTAAGTAGAGTAAAATATGATAATTACGTGAGAGGTCTTCTTATGTTAGTGAAACTTTTTCCAGTAATAATTCTTTACATTTTCACTGGAAAACGAGATTGAGATAAAATTGAATTCGACATTAAATTTCCATCGTCGATGAAAAATAATTATTATTAAAAGAAATACTTAAATATAAAACTACCTACTGTATAATATGTAAATGACAAGACAATTCTAGTAACAATTATTCAAAGCAGCCAATACTCTTCGGTGCCTCTTGCTTCTCACTGGACGATTATGAATGATTCATTAACTCGCAGAAGTCGCCTTTATAATAAAGAATCTCATATTTCTCGTGTCGTTTCTCCTAGTTTCAATAAGAGCTTCCTCTTCTATTTATCTTTTCTGGGATTCCGATATTTACATATGTACGATGCATGACGGGCGAGAAAAGACACGGGGAAAGATACAAAAAAACATTTTATGAATTTATCATCGTCGTCATTATTATTATTATTATTGTTACTATTAAAATAGTAATATATTTTACTTAAACGTGGGTAAATAATAAATTTTTATATTTTCTTCAACCCAGCAATTTTATTGTTTACCTTTTACATAAAATACCCAGTGTAATTTCAGTCCCAATTTTTTTTTTAAGTACATACAAAATATTTGTATTGTTAACAATAAATAATATATAATAATATATCCAAACATTGCTTTCCTTGGTCTTAATACCGATCCACTCAAAATTGTCTCTCTTTTTTGTCTTTAGTTCCACAAAAGTGCCTTTGAATCGGAGAGAGACGGAATCGCAGGAAGAGGTTGGCCCCAGCTCGCCAGATCCCTTCGTCCTGTACGCTCTCAACGCGAGAGAAAGTGCCACTACCGTTGAAGAACGAGCCATTCTCGATCCCATCGTCGATGCCCTCGATGGTTTGCTCCTTGGTGCGCTTCTGCAAGATTTGAGCTCTTCGCCCACGAAGTGCAAGAGTGCGCTCACTTTGCCGTCGCAGAAGAATCCGTTGGAGGACGTTGAGCATGAAAAAACATTCGTTATATCCTCCGGGGGCGATGGACCTTCGGAATTGACCGAATCACTGGGCATCGGTAGCGCAGAAAACGCGAGATGCGCGGAAAATTCCCGTTTGCGCGAATCCGCCTTTGAGCGATTGCAACTTTCGTCGCCGTTTCACTTGAAAAGTATGAATAACCAAGCCGGCGATCTTGGGAATAGTACGCAAATGAGTGCTGCTTACTGTGAGACTCCGTTTCAGATACCCAGTGTCGTTCCCAGGCGAAAGATTTCGGTTTTCCAACGATCCTTCGACGTTAGTGCGCTGACGGTGGCGGAGGAAGATCGAACAGCCGCGAGCAGCGAAACCTTCGTCGTGAGAAGATCCTCGAGTTCGCCGACGATGCAGGATGGGAATAAAATAAACGGTGGCGAGGGCCACGGGGTGCTGCCTCCGACCCCGCGAACGCATTTCAAGATAAGCGCTTACAGAAATGTCCATAACGAGACCGACAGTTCCACCGACAGTCCATCGCCTACGAAGAGACCGAGTCTCTTGGAGGAGAATTTCACGCCGATACCGGAGCCCGTGAGACCGAAGGTCATTCTAGCTCCTACGAAGTTTAAGCTGCCCGAACCGCGACCCTTTGCTCTCCCGAAATCGGACAGCGACAAGGATCTGGGAGATAAGGCGGCGACGAATTCGTACAAGGATGAAAATCCGGTCCAGAAGGACGCGGTAGAAGAAGTTAAGGCGAAGAAAGAAACGAATGGCGAGGAGAAGCAGGATGCGAATTTTCTGGATGAATGGGTGACATCCAACGAAAACGAATCGTCCCCAAACAATGTCAATTGCAGGAGAGTGCGGGATTCGTGGAACTATTCTTTGCTGGATTTGCCCACCAATGGGAGCGAAGAAAAGGTGGAGGATATTAGTTCCAGCACGGGAATTGATGAAAAAAGTATTGTTAAAAAATATTTTTTATGCTAATTTATGGGACTTTCTGTTTCTGCATTACTGGGTATTAGAATTTTTCTGTTTGTTGGGCAGATTTTGAATTTCTGAGCTAAAAGGTTCTTTTTCTGAGGAAATATTACTTTAAAAGGGTCGAGTGTTTTTTAAAGTTCATTTACTTATTTTATCACCAATTAATAGATTGAAATTACCAAATGAGATAATAATAATAATAATAATAATAATAAGTGAGAGGTTACAAAAAAATAATATTAATATATAAAATAGATTTTTAAAGCATAAATTGTAGGATGAGAAGTGAAAACAGAAGAACATTTTACTGAAGAAGGTTAAAAAAGTTAGATAATTTAAAAAATTGAGAAAATTGCTTAATTTATAACTTATTAAGTAATTATCAAACGAAAAAAGCTTTAATTTAATTTTTTATTCCTACGGTAAACCAAGAACATAAATTAAAAGAACCAACAATATTAAATCTGATATTAATGTAACATTAATGAAATTATTATCATCAATATCACATTGATATCAAATTATTATTACTTTAATATCAATTCAATATAAGCTTGATATTAATTTATTTCACGCCATTCTCAGTATTTCGGTCCGAAAGTAAAATTAACTTCGTATCACTGGAACTTATCTTTCCACACGGTACCAGAAGGCCGCGAATCTTTTCCGTAGAACGAGATTTGTAAAAAAAATTCTGTCCATTTTATTATTCCCGGTAGTGCAGACTACGATTGGAAACGACACAAATATCTTTGGGGAACAAATTAGAAAATTCTCCGAAAAGATCACTACGCGGTTGAAAATTTGTAGGTCAACTAGTGAATATGGGAATGCCGTCTCTAACCCTGTACCTCCGCGTAACATGATTTAAAGTCGTATCACTATGTGCTGTTGTTCTAATAATTATTCACATTTGCTTCAATTAGAAATAATTGCCAGCAAGATCAAAACATGGGACTCGAAGGAATCTTGATCTTAATAGAAAGAGTAAATGCTGTCTCAATTTACGTCTAGTATATTTTTCTCAAGTCTTAAGCTATAAATAATTCCAGCAAAAATTGCCTTTTTTTCCGTCTGGATACTTCATTACATACACGACAATCGACTTATGCAAAATCGTCGTCTTCGGAGACTTGAAATTGATGAACAGTTATGTAAAATTGAATAATTATGTAGAAAATGTTGTCAGGGATTTCCAACGGTTTTTCAACTAACAGGGGAAATCCTAGATGCTCTTTATTCTAAACACGTTCCTATCCGGAAATCTATATGACAAAATATGTATGTATTGTTTCAGATAATATTCTCACAAACTGGTTACTTTGCATAAAATGTTTACAAAGAGAAAAAAGTCTGGTAACTCATTGTCAGTTCCTTCGAGCCTGAATTAAATTGAATCTCTTTACCCATACTTTCTAGAACGGGAAAACAATTTACTTGACCTACACTTGAATAATCTCACATTCAATTGAATTATCTAAAAAAAAAGCTCTTTTTTAGATAATAATCAATTAGCCTAATTAGATTGATAATTAATTTAGATAACAGTCAACCGATATTTTATTTTTATCGCAAACAAAATTTCCTATAAGTCTTCCCGGTAAAATTCGATCCCAATTTTCACCTGCGACTCTCAGTCCCAAATTCCTCTTGCTCCTTTTTGGAGAAAAAGGAAAACAAACTATGACGACAATGAGTGAAAGAACAACTGATGAATGAACCGATAATGTTTTTCAGATCCACCGATATTGGCTGGTTTTACCAGTCCCCTCTCAACATCAGAAGTCATCGGAGACGATGTTACAGGCAATTCAGTCGCACTCGCAATGTCGAGCGGCGAGGATAGTTCCGATAGCGGTTGTGATCCAATCGTCAAGTGTGAAATCAATGAGAAACAAATCTCAGCTTCTTCGACGATTACCGAATCCACACCAGGCCCATCAATGGCCAAGTCAGCTACGGTTTTATCCGCACCAAATCATGGAAATGCTAAAACACCCGCTGCGACGATTCCTCAGCATTCAACGAAACGGGATAATCGCCAAGTGTGTATCGCAGATTTCAAATCACGTTGGTGTAGTTTGTTTCATTTTTTATATATATTTTTTTCTTGTTTTTTCTGTTCCTTTTGGTTTTTAGCAGTTAAACGACCTTCGCTATTTTCTATCGGTTCGTTAGAGATATTTACGTCCTTTTATGTTTCTTTTCCTCCGATCAAGTGCCCGAAGACATTCCGGTAGTATCTCTTTGCAATTGACACTAATCTTCGGTAATTAAGAATCCAGAACTATCATTAAACGATCGGAATGAATTTATTACTCCGTATTTGAAATTAATACTGCTGTGAAGTGATTAGTCATCTGGTTTCTCGATCGGTTTTCGAAAAGAAATTAGAGAAATAGAACAGAAGAGATGATTTATCGGATGCAATTAGTCAGTCGTCAGGTATTTTTTTTCTTAAACGGGAAATAACGGACGAGTCTAATGCAAGGAGTAGAGTTCAGCAGTTGAAACCCATCATTTATCATTGACAGCGTATACAAAAAATTGATACAGGCAAGATGAGGCGGGAACTTGAGAGAAATGTTTCATGTCAAACTTGATAAGACTAAATTGATTGCTGCTCTAATAGGAAATTGTTGTCCAAAGTTGGCAAAATAAATTAATAACAAATGAATTACTAATAAATTAATTTTAATTATATTTATCATGAATGTCTATTGGTTCAGAAAATTGGGGATTAACTATACAAAAATTAATTTTTCAGAGGCTTCAGTTTTCTATTTGTACGAGTTTAATTTTTTTTGTATCAAATTTATCATTCATCAAATAATTTTCACTAAAATAAATTTTATAATTTTGTACTTTTTGGGGGGTCTTTGCAAGATGAAAAAAAGTAATAATTAGGATCTTATCAATTTTTACTTAGAAATTTTTTGAAGGACGACAAAAATTGAAGTTCTCTAAAATTTACTTGAATCCTTTTTTTGTTAAAAAATACCTGAATTTTAAAATTCAAATAACCAAATTATTAAATTAAAACATTTCCCTATTATCCTGTTTTGTCGCTTGAATCAGTCAAAGTAATTCAGAAACAGGACAGCTTGTATGCATATACGTAGACATGATAGAGACGACAGTAATTAGTTTACATGGTAGATATTAATAGTCGGATCGGGACAAGCGTGAATAGCATATAAAACGAGTAGCAAGATTTTTTCAGATCCTAATAAATCACCTTTTTATATAGCTTTTCCACTTACTTCATGCAAGTTTGATTCGCTGAATGGAAAAAACGAATCCAATAAGAATACTAATGGTTCAAATAATCGAGTAGATCGATAGAATGATGTCCACATTGGATTTATCAGTAATGGCAATTAATATGGGCATAAATCGGAAAAATTAGCACTATTTCTTGTCAAACTAAATGAGTTGTGACTTTTTTCGCAGAACAATAAATTTCAAAAGGATCAATCTGCAAGTAAATGCTAATTTTGTAGTTCAACGATGTACCCATTCACTTTCGTTCCACGTAATCGTGACATTCAGATTTGCATGAAATTGGAAATTGGATTTCCGTTAACCGTCAAAATTATAACGATTTCAGAGACTTTTTAACGTCCAGATATTTTCCATAGTATCAATTTTACTTTAGCTTTTTTCTATTTTGAAGCTAATAATATAACAATTTAATAATCAATTTTCCTTTATCCTTTGCCGTAGGTGAACCTAATGGGGGATGATTATACACTTATCTCGACTCGAAAATACGTAAATCCCGATTAATACATTAATCTCAGGCATGAATTTCAGAAAAGCTGTCTAATCGATAGAAATGCCAAAAGCAAAAAGTCCTTCGTCTGTAATTAGGAGCAAGTCCATATAAATAAGTCGACTCCTCGAGAGTCGAGATACTAAATCAACACACTCGTTCTAACTTACATACATTCACTATTCGACTGGCAGCAAAAGCATAGCAAACTACTCGTAGGAACAGCTTGAGGCCAAACTAGAGTCTCATGTCGATCGATCCTTATAGAGATAAAGAAAAGAAACTTTGTGACAAATCACGGTTCTTTCACTGCATTCATGAATGCTGCATACACTCGGATACAAATTTTCCACTTAATTCAATTTCATTTATCTGCTGTGAGTTCTACTAGCGCAGAGCTCCAGATAAAGCCTCAGTTATTGGGAAACTTGCCCGCACGTGGTCTGTGCAAACGATTGAAATAATATTGACTTTGAGACTGATTGCATTTGGTTTCCCAAAGCTGCACCTGCATTGCCGCAGATCTTTTGGATGATCTCTATATTTCCGATTCGTTTCCAAGAAGAAGAAGAATGATTTTCATAACGGAAATCACTCTTCTTTTTCATCGGTTTCTTCTGCACGAGATTCTCAAGTGTTGCATAGTGTTGGCACTTTGAAAGAGCGAAGGTCGTTTCTAATGGTACCGCAATCCATAGCAGGCGTTAGCAATCTTATCGTTGTAAACTCGTTATGTACTTTAATCGCATCCCGTTAAATCGTTGATAAGTGTGTACCCTTTTTTTTGCAACATTTCAGTTTTTATAGAAATCTTAAGAAAAAAGCCGCGAGTTAATTAATAGCCGGCACTTGTCCGTTCTAACGTTCCCATTCGCGACGATTCTTCTAAAGTTGGGATCAATTTGTTAATAGTAATAGTAGCAGTAACAATTAGTAGTAATACTAGTATTTCAATAACAATTTCAATAACAATTAGCTAATGCTAGTATTTCATATATGAGCTTTTATTTTGAAAGTGAGGTAAGTCTATTTTGTGAAAAAAATTTAAAAAGAGCTAATTTTTATTGCAAATTAATATACAATTAATGTTTTTAATTAATTCACAAGCAATTAAGAATGGACTCGCCTCACTTTCAAAAGCGACCGCTGATATATTATTTTTGTAAAAATATTTTCAAATAATATTTTGCAAATTTTGTTAGATTTTTTTAGTTTCTATTTTTCGTTATTAGCGAATTTTTAATATTCTTTTAGAGAATTTTCGGAAATCATTTTTCTCTGACGATGAGATGATTCTGGTTAATTTTAGAAAGAAAAAGAAATTTCAAGGTGCTTCGCATAATATTGTTTACATATTTATGTAACATTTTTTTATATAAATTTGACTCAATTTTAACAGCTTCCGACTCTTTTTACACGAAACTGAAGAGCTATTAAATTTTTAAATTTTTTCAAGCGACAAATTGAAACCAGAATATTGAGAATTGTATAACACATAAATTTTTGAAACGTTTCAATCAAGAATAATATTTTTCAGGAAACTTAGCGATTTCTGAAAAATGGTATGGTCAGAAAAACGTGATTTTCCGAAAGTTTCAAGAATCTTATGATTATTTGAGATCCACTTAATTCGTCCCAAGATTTTTTGACTCATTTTTTAACATGTTTTATATTTTAATATATAAGCAATAAGACGTAACCGCTCCAGAGAATGCTAAATTTCAAGAAAAGAGAGAATTCGAATAAAAATAGGCTCGTTATTTCCAAAGGCATCAATTACTTTCCTTATTCTCCAGATTTCAAGGTTTACGAGAGGCACGAGTGGTGCAAGTCAAACAAATGGAACATATCGAACTGCGCTAACGATGCTAAATTTTTATACGTACGACAAAGATCGGAATCTTTTTCATGCATTCTTTTTTATGACATTTCAAGGGATTCCAACGTTGATTTTTTTTATAGAAGGTATTTTGTAATCATTCAACAAAAAGTTGTCAAAACTGAAATCTGCAGAATGCGTACCTAACATTAAAAAAAATTAAATTCTTAAAGAAAGATTTAATTTTTTTACGAATTTGCCTGAATCCCCAAAATTCATTATCTTTCCAAAAAATTTATTCCTCAATGAAACTTTTCAGAAACCCGCGGACACTTTTATGAATTAAAATATTTAACATTTGAAAATTAAACCAATTATTTAGAGAAAATTTTCCAATGTGCGAAACATTACGGAAACTTTTTGAATCACTGGCTTTCTTACATTATATTTACTTTGTTTCTTGAAACTGAGTCACAGAAACCGCTGCGCTGGGAATCTTTTTATGTATAAAAGGAAACAAATTTCACTGACTGATTTTATCTACTTTAGATGATTCATGATATTATTGTCGCATATACATCAGGTCAAATTTTGTAGGAAATTCATTAAACCTTGGACGCTCGTTTTTTTTTTTTTTTTCAAAGCCGAATTTTTTCGTAAGGAAGAAAACCACCGCGAAATCTAACTGCGAACGACAATTGGATTAATATTCCGGTTGTGGTTTCTTTTAGTCCACTTGCGGTCGTATATGTATATAAATAATTTTTACTGGCTGGTATATGTTGCGATACACTGCCGCTATGTTATTTAAAAGTAAAGAAAGATTTTAACCGGAGACACAATCGAATTGTATTCCGAAGGGTCAGAAAGTGCTTGAAATTCGGGAGAATTGTCTATAAAAGGTATCTCAAGAAAATGAAAAGTTATTGGAAGATCTTAAATTTTTTTAAATTCGAAGAAATTATTTGTTTCTTTGACATAACATTCTCTTGAAACAAAATGCGTTATTTATCTGGAGAGAAAGAGGGAAATGAATTTTTCTTAGTTTTGTCGTAATTTCTCTAACATAGAATGTAAATTTGATGATCTTACGGCAGCAAAAAAAATCATTTCCACTATGACACAGAAACGTTTAGGATTTTTTGTAACTTTCATTTTTAAAATTGCAGCATTTTTATTTAGTTTTCCTTCGTGAAAATGAAATTCCCACATTTTTTTTTATAAATGCGTGAATTTCACTCGATGAAATATTGGATTGAAATTCACATTTTTTCGAATTTTCGAACTTTCCTTTTTTATTTTATTCCACAACATTTTTTAACACGAAAATTCCTGTCGTTTAATAACATTTCCACAATTTAAACACTTTATTTTAAATGACATATATTCTATTATATGTTTCATTCTGTCACAACAAATTTGTAATTCATAAAATTCCCCTTTTTAACAGAATTCATACAGAATGATTTATTTTTAATAATCTTTTTTTTTAAAACGAAGAACAAAAATCCATGAACTAAACTGAACTTTTCTCTTGTCCGTTCCAGCGATTCCTGACGATGAGGAAATCTTTGTCAGAGAGCGAAAGCGGTAGCCAATCCCAAAATGAATGTCGATGTCGAGATCCGCCGAATTCTTCTCCGGAAGGATCAAACGGGAAAAAGGAAGTCGAGGAGGAGGAAGAGGAAAAGCCCAAAGCTTTTCCCAGTTTGACGGATGCGCGTCTTCAGGAATCCGGAATCGCGAATCTCTCCGATACTGAGTCAGAATTTAGGTACTTATAAGAATATTCTTTTAATAATATTTTGCAACCGGTGCAGATATATTTAGAGGCAAAATAAAGATAGGATCCTCTTGGTTACTCGAAAATCAAAGAAACCAAGAACCTATTTGATGGCTTTTGCTATTCTTGGACATTCCCTCGAGTCACGGCTGATAATTTGCACCGATTTGTCAATGAGTCGAAGTTTACCTTTTTTATTTACGCTCGTTATTTTTGTTTTTTTTTTCTTTGCAGCAACAGTTTGTCGGAGGAAGACTTCGAGGTACGTTTGCCATCATGTTATCCTTATTTATTCAAAACGTCTGGTGGAATCGTTCTTTTATACGAACATAAAACTTTTTTTTGGTACCCGAATTCGTGCTTGATTGCAGTAAATATGCCTGTAAATTTATACTGGCCCTAACCGCAAGTGGGACTTTCCGAGGCTGAACTTTTGGGTTGTTGTTAAACAACGAAACTAATACGTAAAAATGCTAATTTTAAAAAATTCCCTTGAACTGCTGTATAAATAATTGTGGTTTCAGTCATTACCCGATTATTAATGATCCTCAATTATTTTTGAACCAAACTAATATTAATTGAAATTGTTGAATTCAAAAGATTTGGATTTGGCTCAAATAAAAGTGCCGAAAATTGCAATTTCTAATCAGCAAAAATTTGTAGATTTTAGAGAATAGTTGATAATTAATTTTTTTTTTCAGAGAATTTTTAATATTTAAAATTATTTTTAAAACAATAGTTGTATTAGAACTATAATATTTTGTAGGTGATTTTCTCAAAAATTCAAAAAAATTCATTCTCTAAATTCACGAAAAGACTGTGCTAAAATAAATTCTCGGTTGGAGCAAAAATCACCGAAAGTGAACAAAACTTTTAATAGAATTCGAAATAAGTGAAGTAGAAATTTCTTCAACATCTTACATAATATTAGTCTTTGAAATTGAGTATATCACCGGAGCTGTCTGGGAATATCTTGAAAGAACCCTTTGAAGTTTTGGCCTAAGAAAATTCAATGATAATATTTTCCCTGTATCGAGAAGTAAGAAGATTAGTTTAAAGTAAACGAAAGTCTTCTATATTTTCGGAACCTCTAAATCACTTATTTCTGTCATTTCTTTTCTCAACCTTATAATATTTTTTCAAATAAATGTGGAATATTCCACTTTCTATATTTTTGGCAAATTGTCTTGACAACAAATTAATTGAGTAGGGAACTTTCGGCGAAATGAAGGAATTTGATAATATGGTCTCAGTGAAAAAAATGAAATAAGAAAAAATTGGGGTAAAATTATGTTTCAAGAATAACACGATTTTCGATAATTTAGTCTCATAAATTCATTTCGCACTTTTGCTAAAAGTTCGCTGGAGTTACTATAAGTATTTTTATATCTCGAAAAAATTTTTTAAATGAATTCGAATACGGATGAACTGATATTCTAATTCTCATATTTATAACAAAGTACTTAAAAAGAAAATTGCAGAAAAATTAAAGCAATTTAATTTTTCTGGAAAAAATTAAAATGCTCAAAAATTAAATTCCATTGTGAAAAATTTTAATAATATTATTATCCAAAGTTAATAATAATTGAATAACAATTTCCAATAAATTCATTTCATAGTAAAATAATTTCCCATTTTTACTGAAAATTTTTTCATATCATTGGTAAAATATTTAGTCAAATTTACCATCTCTGAGATTGATTAAAAATACTGAAATCTACAATATGTCACTCATTTGAATGAATATAGGACCACTGTAGATATTTCTATCACTTGAAAAATTGTTCATGAATCGAAGAAAAATGCAAAAATTCAAGGAATGTCTGAAATTTCGAATTATAATCTTTTCTTTTCGACTTCCAACATTCACGACATATTTCCGACAAACCACCGCTTCTGTCGAACGGCAGCGTAAAGTTCAGCCTCGGTAAACCTGTGCGATCTTATCTCACCGGGCGAAAGACGTATTTTAATTTAAGAATCTGTCGGCCAGTTCAATGTCTTGAAAATAAAAATACCCACGATTAGTGCAGCGCTCTGTGAATCACTCGATTTTTTAAAAATCACTCTACCGGCAAGTGTTTCCATGATTTCTTGGCGGCCAGCCAAGTGTTCTCTGCAATCGAGTACTTTCGGGTGACCCATGGCACTTGAAGATATATATCGTCCTGCAAGAGAAAAAAAAAATTAAGAAATACGCTTGTACGTACGTAGCCTTTGGGAAAAGCGTCATTACGAGCTCTTCTAGACTGTAATCATTTATTCCTCCAAGGATACATGAATTTCTTTCGAGGACGAATTCTCCAAGTCCGCAGAAACCTTGACACGATTATAAATTATGAACCCGATGGCTTTGTCCCGACGACGTACTTTTCTTATCATCTTCTTCTTCTCTTTTTTGTTCGATTTCGAACGAAAATTATAAATAGGCAAAATACATGGCTTTTTCGATTGGTCTCAACACCGACAGAGTGACGCTTTCGAGGCGCCTGACTCTGGCCATGCGACAAAGGGATCAATCGGAACGCAATTTAGAATACGAGGTGCAGAAAATGCATCAGGATATCCAGGCAAGTGTGACACGAAGCTGCAATTCACGCGGTGAAGGTGCATTTCGCGATGCAATTGGTCTAACTGTCGATTTTATGTGACGTCAGGAACTCGCACCCTTGTGCATCGACAGGGAATCCCTCGAGAGGGTGGAAAGAGTTAGACACCAGTTGGAGATGATAGCTAAATGCGCGCATAGGGTGTCCTCGGTAGCTGAAACGCTCGGTGCCGTTCATCAGGAAAATCGGATCTCCAGGGCCGTTTATCTGGCGGATAGGTATCTTCAGGTGTTGAAGTCCAGATGCGAGAAATTGGCGGCCGATGTTTCCGAAACTAAGTGAGGGTCAGACCCCGTGTTTCCCTTTTAGATATTAGATGTTTAGAAAAATTGCGATTTGGCTATTTAAAAAAATGGTTATTTAGCTATTTGCCTATTTGGAAGATTCGCTATTTTGGTATTTGGAAAAACAGCTACTTAGCTATTGAAAAATTTATTTATTAGCTATTCAAATGTTAGCTTCGCGGTGTAGAAAGAATTCAAGAATTCCGGGATTTGATTCCACGCGAATTCGGTATTCACACATTATAGAATATATAATAAACAAATAAAATGCTCCGTTCTCGCGATTCTCAAATAATTTAATAATCTGGCGGATGGAAAATGCTGTGATCGTTACCCCGGTTTATTGAAAACGATTTTATCAATTTGTTATTGAGCTATTTCCGGGACACAATTGTTTTAAAAGGAGATAATACTTTTTTTAAAGCAAATGTCAGTTTATTGAGAAGCAACAGGCTAAAGAAAAAATGATATACGATTCCTGTGGGAAATTTTAGCAGATTCTTTTTAAAAAATTGCGAAAACAACATTCCAGTAGCCAGTGATCAGCAGTACAATTTTTTAGGAATTGATTTAGATCCATTATTAGGTCCGATATCGGTCCATTAGAAATTGGTCAGCAGCAAAATTTCTTTTCTTGAAAGTAATTAATTTATTCAGGAATCAATTTTCTCTGGTAGGAATTTCGGTTTGTTATCATTTTTCTTTTTTAGTTAATTATGTAATTTCCTTCCGCTAGAAATTCAGCTCCGATTTTTTGGAAACTACTAGCAGCATAAAAACGACAAAAAAGAAGGGAGAGCAAAGAAATGCTTTTGCTCTTTTCTTTTTTTTTTCATAAAGTTCGAATCTATAGATAGCGAGGTACCGAATTTTCGTCCAGGCAGACGTCACTATGAGAGGCCAACATAAATCTACGAAAATTGATGTTGCTTCATGTCAAAGAAATACCGGAGTCAGCATGGTCACCGGCTATACTGCGGTGCTACACTCCGTGTCGTGAATTTTGAGAAACTTATTTTGGGCTCTCCCACATTATCCCGCAGTTGACAAAATTATATTAGTCGCCCAAACATTTATTGACGACGTTTCTTTCGTCACAAATTTGCTCGTTTCGATACACGAGACTCTTCCCTGTTGGGTCATCGAACGTATTTCGGGTGATTACCGTCATTAACATTCCAATTAGTCGTAGCATTAAATCGCGAATATTTGTTAGCTCGTAACCGGAAATTGTGGATTCATTCGGAATTGTAGATTCATCAGTGGAATCTATAGGAGCATTTTATTTATTTATTTTAATATTCATAAATATTTTACTACTTTCTGTGCTTTCGGATCTTGCAAGTTCTTGAATTCGGACGTTTCTCGGTAATTAGCAGCTGATGTTACCGTAGAAATACTGCATTCGATCGCATTTACTTGAACATTATACGAAACACTGCTTCGCCTTTATTTTAAAAAAATATGAAAACCAAATAAAAGCGAAGACGTTACTGATAGCATGTTCGTTAAAAAAGGGATATTTTTTTCAGACGAATTCTCAATGAGAACAATATCGTTATCGAGGAAATCAATGGCGAATTAGGGGACGATCTTCCCAGGATACGGTACAGGAGTGGAGTACCCTCCAATAATCGTACGATGGTTCGCAAAATGATCAATTTTGCTGCTTTTACATCATCAGATTGTTGCGTATTAAGTAGTCGTTAACTTTTTGGCTATCGTTCCTCCTTCCTGCTGCGTCACTCATTTCAGCTTCGTGCAATCATACACTGACGAAAAAGTCTTGTGGGGTCTAGTAGGTTTTCAGTAATTTAATTTCCTCAAAGTCGAAACAAAAATGGAAAGGATAGGTAATAGTATCTTTCGAATGTTATAATTTAAATTGTTCAGATTTTTTTTCTCAGTGACATGATCTATGCGTTCATTATTTTGACACTCTCTTTTTTCCCTGCTGCGTCGCAAATTTTCTTACAAGGAACTTTAAAGATATTGGAAAAAAGTAGGTATTTTTCTCGAATGACAATATTTTTAAAAACGTAATTTATGTAATGTTTTTTTTTTAAATGAGCTTTTCTAAACAAAATCGAGAAAAAGCCTACTTTTTACATCGCTGGGTGAATGTGCCATGCAGAGGTCGTATGTTGCACAAATGATGCAAATCAAAATTTGCACATACATATTTTCAGCTAGCAAATATTTTTTTCCTGAATATGTTATTAATGCAATAAATTGTTATTTTTTACTTAATCTGCCCCAATTAATAGCAACCGATTTATTAAAATTAAATTTTCGTTTGTCTATAAATTTTGCAACCTACGGTCCCTGCATACTAGTCCTTTGAGGGAACTCAATTTCAATTTTCTGCAACTTTCGCTTTTTCCCAGACCAGAATTTTAATTGTTCTTTTGGTGCTTTCACTCCATATGCTGAAATTTAACATTTAATTCTGCTTGGATATTTATTCTTGGAACATTACATTCTATTTTTTTTTCGCATATATCCATATAACAATAAACACACATTTGTATCTGACAGACAAGTACTTGGGAAAATCGTTGATTTAACAGAAACGAGTGGCTTCGCTGTATTTGGTGGCTCCTAACGCACGCTTTCTTGATGGATGGGCATCATTACTCATCTTCATCTTCCTGCCGTGTTTTTATTTAAGCTTCTGATCATGATTTTCGTTTTAGTCATTTTCCAAACGGTCGCTCGTATGTCTGATGTTTCTTTTTAGATGGCTAGGAGACGGGCAAGTATCGCAACGATGTCTCGACCGTTGGGCAGCGGCCAGGATGTTGTAAAGGCAAATCCTCTTTTTTTTTTCTACCTCTCGTAGGCTTTTACGCAGTTTCGTGAAAAATGATAATTTTATTGCGACCGGCTGCGTTTGCAAATTGATCGTAACCGTTGATACGAGTAACAAGAAATGCTCAAGATCCTTTTTATTTGCACTGTAAACAGGAACCGAGGCAACGGAACTCAGTGTCCGGAAGAATGACTTTAAGGAGACCTTCGTTCAGTTATGAAACGCAAAAGTGGGAAACCGAGAAGCTGGACAGAACCGAGTAAGTCGAAGGAAATCTTCCTCTCTGACCTTTGATACCTGAAATGCGTAATTTGTTGTTCCTCTTTGAAGCAGTAGCTCGAGCAGCATTGCGGAGCTCCGGGAGATCTTCGAACAGGCTGAATCAAGGCGAAATTCCCGCGAGGAGAATAACAATGTACCTCGAAATTCAATAGTTAACGTTAACAACTGCGATATCATAGATGAAGAAATTTGGTACAACACCAGAGACGAGGGGGTTCCAGAGTTGCTGCCCATCGAACACACCGTGCAGGAATCCAGGCAGAGGTATAAAACACTTTTCCTAATGCCTTTCTTACAATTATGGATTTACACGGAAAAAAAGTAATATTTTTGATTCAAGAACAAAATTGTCACGAGCTGCCACAAAAATTTGATGGTTGGTGGATTTAATTTTGTCACTGAACCAATGACAAAATTTTTTAACTAAATTATCGAATATTTGACGCATTCTCATTGCTATTGAATCAATTTTATTTTTTCCCAATTACGCTGATTTAGTTGAATCCTGGAGCACTTTTTTTCAGTGTAAGTGCGTTTTTTAATTTTTCGAAGCTTACAAATTTTACCAAAACTTTGTATTTTGGAATAAAAAAAATTGCGTTTTGATTGATATTTGTTTCTTATAATTAGTTCGTCGTTTTTTATAATTAACAATTGAATGGGTCACCTCAAAAACGTTGTAAGGTACAAATTGCAAATACTTCAAAAATCCTCAAAAATGAAAAAAATAATCTGATGGATTTTTTTAAACATTTTTTTTAATTGGATAGATTTTTTAAAAACGGATGGATTTTTTTTTTTATTTTCGAGGGTTTTTGAACAATTTGCAATTTGTACCTTACATGTTTGAGGTGACCGTTCAATTGAATTGGATTTTTAATTTTTTAATAATTACAATCGTTTTCAAAACTTCGAATTTTGGAATAAAAAACGTTGAATACCATCGTATATTTGTTATTTATCACGTCGGAATTCTAACACAAAATCTAAACACTCAGAAACGGAGTCTCTGCAAGTTAACGCACTAATTAATTTATTTTTGATTACAGATAATTTATTCAAGAAAAATTATATTTCAAAAAAAAAATAACTAATTTGAAATTCGTAATTTCCAAAATTATTAAATTTCCCTATACAAAGTTTATAAATTAATAAATACACCTGAATTCTAACACAACTAATTCCCGTGGAAACATAACAAATTATAGCAATTTACCGAAGCGTTAAAACATACTAGATAATTTTCTATCATTGATGTTTCGCTCGTCCTTTCTGTTTCAGAGAATTTATACCATTGTACGAGAGAATAAGGAACATTCAGTCATGGCATCAAAAACTTTTCTACGTAGCTCTGTTATTCTTCGTTTATTATCTTGGTAGAATAAATTCATCCATTTGTACAGACCCACCGTACAAGTGGTGGTCCATCGAAGAAATATTAGAAAGATACATTCAAGTAAGGAACGTGGCGCCTCGGCCAATGTGAGGAAAATCTACGTTTCTTCTTCTAATCAACG
Source organism: Gasteruption jaculator (assembly GCA_949825005.1). Lineage (NCBI taxonomy): Eukaryota > Metazoa > Arthropoda > Insecta > Hymenoptera > Gasteruptiidae > Gasteruption > Gasteruption jaculator. The sequence goes on along the minus strand of OX463765.1, from coordinate 13,492,955 downwards.
TACTTCTTATGTATAAAATAGAGAATGTAAAAAAAAGTATGTAACTATTAGGTATTTACCTTTCGACTCGTTACTTTCGTCGTTTTCGTACAGATCGTTACCGCGTAGCATTGCCTAAAGAGAAATTTCTATTCCGCAGTAAATTTCCCTAGTTAGTAGAGTCTGGATATTTCGTAAAATTCGTAAAAATACCAATAATAAGCAATGCGATGAATTTTTAGATTTTTTGAATCTTCACTACATTAAGTTTAGGCAAACTTAATGGTACTCGTGCCAATTTCCACGCGAAATATAACATTTGAATATATTTATAACAAAAAGAAAGAATATCTGAATTACATATATTGTTTCAGGAAGAATCATTTACCTTTGATTCTTTGGATATGATAATAGTAATCTTTTATATGAAAAAATACTATTCATTAATTACCTGAAAAAATGAAACTCTACATTTTTCAGCATAAAATGATATTTTGTGTTGGCAAAAATTACAGAGATAATAAAAATATCCAGATATTCCATCGAAATCTTGAAAATTTGTGTTGGAGTTTCTCGAAGCTCTAAAAATAATCCTTTCCAAAGTTCAAAGTAAGATAATGTCGAAATTCAGGAAACAATTCCTTTCAATTGTTTTTCTAAGAAAACGTAGTAGGAGAATGATAAAATACTGAAAAATTTCTACTCTATCGACTATAAAATTTACTGCAGAAAATGAAATCGATTATTTTGTTCAATGTTAATAATTTGGTACAATGTATTTTTATTTGCCAGCGAGAAAAAAGTTGGGATAAGCGTTTTATGTATTTCTAAACATGACCTGATTCGAAATTAGGTTACGACGAAAGTGTAATTCTATTTGTCGAAATTCCGAAAGAAATTAAGGATATATTTGGTTTTGTAATACTAATTGTTCTGTTCACCGTACGCGTTATTTATAATAATGTTATAAAGAGAGAGAAAGAGAAAGAGAGCAAATGCGAGAGATGTAGAAACAGAATATGCAAGCAAAAGTAACTGAGATGATTGTAAAGAAGTTGTTGTGGAATAGAGAATTCACGAAAATCATATTTTTCAATCTAAGCAGCAATAAATACTTTTAGAGTGCCATCACTCCCAAAAAGTCACCTGTATTATATTAAATTCTATACGGTTCCAGGTCTAATGCAATTTCCTTTTTCTGCAATCTGTTTAAAAACTCCCATATCGTATTAGGATTCCATGTTCCATGTTTATGAAACCAATTAATATTAAAAGTGACCCAGATTCCGATTTCAATTTATAAATCAATACAGTAAGCAATGTGATGAATTTTTTGATTCTTTTCTTACAATATTACTTTATAACAATTATTAATTAAGGCGTTCCCGCCACATTCGAAAATAGCCTCTGTCACGTGACACGATGATGATGTGAACAGATTCATCTGAAAGAAATAGCGTAAGTTTGGGTTTCCTATTTTATATCTTTATTAATAACAAAATCCTGTTTTTTTATACTCAAAATGTTGATAATCATATTCCCTGATATCGATTTTTATAATTTACCAATTATTCGACACCGAAAAACGTCCAATTTTTAAAAAAATCAATAATATAAAATGCGATGCCACGTGCATTTTCTCTTTCACGCACTTTTTGGTTATGTTTCATTCGCATTCCCATATTAGAAATCATAGTTATCGAATTTATCAATTTTCGTTCATTTTTTTTTACTTCTTCCTGGGATTTTGAGTGATATGACCCAAGGAAGGGAAAAAAAGAAAAATGCAGAGTCTAACTTCATTGATTTCTTTTCATTCATCCAAGAGAATTCATTTGAAAATATTTTTTCCAAGAGTATCGGAAATTTCAGAGATTTTCATGAAAAATTTTATATTTGAAATAGTATTAGACGTCTGAACAAAATATGATATTTCCCAAATTGAAAGATTCTTGATTTGAAATGAAATACTTCAGAGGATGCAGTTCTACTTGCATCCAATTTGCATGCAATGCATTTACGATTTCACCCTTTGTTATTTAGAATGGCGGACGCAGCTCCAGCCGCACGTGGTGGTTTTCGTGGAGGTTTCGGTTCCCGTGGAGGTGGTGACCGAGGAGGCGCTCGTGGAAGAGGACGCGGAGGTCGCGGACGAGGTCGTGGACGTGGACGCGGCAAGGAAGACAATAAGGAATGGATCCCCGTTACCAAACTGGGACGTCTGGTCCGTGATGGGAAAATCCACAGTCTGGAGGAGATTTACCTCTTCTCTCTTCCCATCAAAGAATTTGAGATCATTGACCATTTTATCGGACCCCAATTGAAGGACGAAGTCCTTAAAATTATGCCAGTGCAGAAACAGACCAGAGCTGGACAAAGGACTCGCTTCAAGGTTTGACATTTCTTATCAAATGCGACAGTCTTTTTTCTAGTTAACGCCATTGACACATTTTTTATTTAGATAATATGTAATTTTATAGATTTTAAAATAGATCTTTTGGTAAAATGTTTTGAAAATCGAAAAAGATTAATTTTAGATTCTCCAGAAGTTTGGAAATTTAACGAAATTACAATAATTTTTGGCGAAAATCCTGTTATTTATAGAGAATTTCTTAATACTGGAAAAATAAATTTATATGCTTTTGTTAAAGAAAATCCTTTGCAATTAATAAAATGCTTTGATTTAGGCTTTCGTGGCTATCGGAGATAGCAATGGTCACATCGGACTCGGGGTGAAATGTTCCAAGGAAGTTGCCACTGCGATCCGAGGGGCCATAAACCTCGCGAAGCTTTCCGTGGTTCCTGTCCGCAGGGGATATTGGGGAAACAAGATCGGGAAGCCCCACACCGTTCCTTGCAAGGTCACGGGAAAATGCGGATCCGTTCAGGTGCGACTGATTCCAGCACCCAGAGGTACGGGTATCGTTTCGGCTCCGGTACCCAAGAAGCTGTTGCAAATGGCTGGTATCGAAGACTGCTACACCTCGGCTAGAGGGTCCACTTGCACTCTTGGTAATTTTGCCAAGGCAACATACGCCGCAATTGCTAAAACTTACGCTTACTTGACGCCTGACCTTTGGAAGGAACATCCTCTGACCAAAGCTCCTTATCAAGAATTCGCCGATTTCTTGTACAAGGCCCATCGTCCAGTTCCAGCTGGACAGAGAGGAGCCACCGAAGCCAACTGAGCAATAAAAATGTTCCTTCACGGATAAACACCGAAACATAAATCATCTGGTTTTTTTTATCTCACGCTATTCCTTGATCTTCCTCCGAGAGAATTAATTTTCATTCAATTAGAAACTTTTTTGGCAAGGAAAATTTGCTTCTAATCTGACTATTTTTTTGACATACCTTTTTGTTTGGGATTTTTTGTTTTATTATTTTAAAATGCGGGTGTTATGGGGATCGTTTGCAAAATTTTCAAATTTTGCGTGAAATAGTTTTTGAATGGAAGAATTCAGAGAAATGGGAAAATTATTCTTTTATTTACTTTCCAACAAAAGTTTGATGTTGATAGGAGTAAAAAAAATTTAGGAAACTGGATTATTCAATTGAAATATACAATACTTGTTTTAAAACAATTTATTCAAAAGAAAAATACCGTAGAATTAATCATCATATTAATGTTCGGAAATGCAAAATATTAAAATAAAAAAACTCGAATAAAATAAATACTAAATTCAATGAACTATTTAAAATAGTCGCAAAAGAGGTTCTTAATCTAATATGTATATACACAATGCTGCGAGAAAGTAATGAAAGAAAGAAGTCAATGAAAGTATATCATTAGAGAAACTATATTTTCCGTGAAAACGTTTGAACGAAAGAAACTATGGAAATCCGTGTCGTTGATCGAAAATTTTAATTGGCAAAAAAGTGTATACGAGGGGAATCAACGGGAATTTACCACCTAATAGACAAAACTAAAAACGTAAGAGACAAAAAATGGAAGTGTAATTTAGATATGCACACACACAAATTTTTTTGTCTAAATTGCTTTTACTATTAGGAGTATTTTCTAACAGCTCTAATTATAATAAAAAAAATTATATATATACAATTCTTATCTAAAGTGTAATTTAGATAAATTACTATTTTCTCTTGAGAGCTTTTCCAGTTACAAATTCTTAGGGGAAAAAAAAATTCATTTCAAAAAATCCAAATTTCAAAGCGATAAAATTCTCGCTAATGAAGTTCACGACCGCATGTTCTGCTGCACCAGCAGCATCATCTCTGTGATATGCGTGTTGATGAAATGCTTGCAAGCTTCGGCCAGGGGGTCGAGTTTCATTCTCTTAGCAAATAAGGAAACTTCCAGCACACACTGAACGCTCAGATTCTTCCTCAGGAAGTCCTCGCACAACACTACGAGCTTCTTCACGTCGTATCTGTCCGCAGCCACCAGCAGGTCCATGGCCAGGTCCCTCAGATTCTCCGCTTTGTAGCAGTAGATGAAGCGCAGGAGTTCCCGAAACACCACCGGTTCCATCTCCTTGATCTGGACCAGTCTCGTCTGGCTCTCCTGGGTGTCGTGGAGGAACATGGCTCGAAACACGGAGCTTTGCGTGGCCACGACGAAGAGGTGTCCGTAAAAAGTTTCCGCTTTCACCTGGAACTTCACGTCGCTGAGCTCCGGGTTCTCGAAGAAGGGCGCGGCGAAGTGCGAGAAGGACTCCTGCGGGCCGATGCAGAAATTGCCCTGGGACACGATCTGGTGCATGCTGATCTCGCAGAAGAGCGTCAAGTCCTCGCCGACGAGGAACTTGTCCCGGTACTCGTAGTCGAAGACGTCCCGGAAGAAGCAGCTTTTCACGAGCCCCCAGGGCGTCGACCATCTCTTGGACACCAGCTTCTGCGAGTTCCCGCCCAGGATCGAAAGCGAGATGCTGAACATCTCCGTGATCTCCTCGTTGTCGCTCACCTCCTTCACCTCCACGTTCAGCTGCTCGCCCAGCAGATACGTGGCCAGCAGCACCTTCACGCAAATCTGCCCGCGGAGGTTGCAGTTGGGGATCTCGAAGATCTCGGAGCAGAGGCTGTTCTCCGTGCAGGTGCGGATGGTGTGGTCGAATCTACGGATGGTCCATTTGAAGGTCGTCGTGATGTCGTTCACCGCGGTGTCTTCCCAGTAACTCGCGGATTCGTAGCTCTTGATCTGCCGTCTCTGAGACATCTGGCTCCGGGAGCTCGCAAGACACCGGGGGATCTTCGACCCGGTTGGTGGGTCGCAGAGGAATGCGTCACCAGGAGGTTGCTTCGAGGTTTCCTTACCTGAAAAGCGAATGAAATTTGAGTAAATGATTCTTAAAAATGATTATAATATTATTTTCCAAAACGTTTGATTTTTATCGAAATTATTCCCATTGGTTTGGGAATAATAATATTTATAACAATAATAATAATCATAATCATAATCATAATAATAATAATAATCATAATAATGGTTCTGGATAATTCTTTTAAAACAATGAGAGATATTTTGACATAAGAAGCTTCTGTATTTAAAAATATACAATATTAATATTGAATACGAAAAGGATTAAGATTCAAGCTTACAGATAAAAAATAGCCTTTCGGGAACTTCCCCTTCGTCCAATATCTTATCTAAATGTACAAAAACAATTTGAAACGTGAATTGCTTAAATGCGTAAGATCCGGTAAAGAAAATCTTTTTTCATAGATTTTTACAGGAAGAAAAAATTTATTTTTAAAAAATAAATTTTAAAATTCTACCTTTACCGTGTTTTCAAGCCCTAAAAAATGTATATTAGTTTTCACGTCGAAATGAATTACCCAAATGCCTGATTATTAATTAAGAGCGAAGGAATTTTTTTTTAATGACAAATCAACTTTTCTTTCATTATTTTACAGGAAAATTAATTATCAATAGAATGTGTATTAGGAAGAGATATCTATCTCTACTAATACGTATTTTTATCGCCAGCAATCTTCTCAGTTACTGGAAAAAATGGTCGATAATTATAAAGACTCTTAAGCAATTCTATGGAAGTGGATGAAAATCTGATTAAAATCAACTTTTATGTTTTAATCGCTCGTAATCTTATTTCATTGACTTCTTAGGTCATTCCTTGGTTTGCATTAAATGGCGATTCATTCTACTATTAGTTTAATTAATAAGCTGAATTAATAGTTAAATTCGTTGTTAAATATCGGATGCGTTAAATTTAGATAACGCGTTTAGCATGAGATTATCCCTTTTTTCTTATCATAAAAAATTCATTTGCTAAATTACAACTTATCAAACTGTGAGATACTGCGTCTCAATTCTATATTTCAACTCTGCAATCTTCAGAATTGCATATATATATATAGTTATATAAAATGCACTTACTTATAATACAAAGAAATTAATAAAATGGAGGCATTTATTAAGCAAATTAAATAGGGCTTGAGTCATTTTAAATTATCATTAATCCATTAGCTAAGATATGGCAGAAATAAATTTCTTTGTTCCCTGTTTTGTACATTTATTGACGATATCTATCATGTATTCTTTTTTATCAGAAAATTAGTTCTATATTTTTTCCATTACATATAGTTATATTTAACTATGAAATACTGATTGTCGAGTTTAACTTTTTTTTGTAGGGTTTTATAGGAATACAAGTGTCAACCGCAGCAGCACTTGTTAATAAAATTAACACATTCCTTTGAATAATAAAGATATTTTTATTAGGAGAGCATCAGTTTTCTATTAATCGAAAGAATTCATTGATTCTTATCTTCGGCATCCATAAACTTCCAATCGAGGTGTTCCAAGTTAACAAATTATTTAATTATCTTTCTTTGAAATTATAACAAAATGTTAATATTTACATTTTGATGAATATTTTAAGAATATTTCTACTTCCTAGAAATTGATTAAATGCATTTTCACCTTGCGGCTATGTCGGAAGAAATTTTAAAATAATAAAAAAGATAAAAATGAAACTCCTACCATACAAAATATTTTACAAAGAGAAATAGTTAAAGTTTTTTTACTTTGAAAAAACCTTTAGACTACATTTTTTTCACTTAAAAAAATTTTTAATCATTTTGAAACTTCATTTTTGTTAATTAAGTAAGTTTTCAAGTTTTTCTCAAAGTTGGAGATAATTTTCTAAACTTTTATACCATGTGATGTGAGTCTAGATTCAATTATTTTCTAAAAGGATAAAAAAATAAATAATATAGAAAACCGTTACCTTTAATTCAACAAACATTGATGGCAAACGTTTGATCCTTTATACTAAACGTGTTCGCTTCGGCACTTAAATTGACTCTGGTAAGTCGGTGCAACACAAGGAATGTTGATGTGTCAAAGCCTCGGACAAGATGCGCTCTTTTATGAGACTTTTTCACACTAAGAACGCCTTATCTCTGCAGATTGCACGCAATTAGAAGACGTGGCAGTCTGTAAATGCTGAAATTGTTGAACAGACCAACGCAAGATAGTGATTAATGAGCAACTTGACTTCGTACAGGCAGACAGTATTGTTAAGAAATCCACGCGAAATAAATATTAAAGAGCGGGAAGTCAATTCGAATATAAAGTGATGTTCTCCTAGAAAAATAAAAACACACTTCTTTTAATTAATAAGGAAATTATACAGAGCTCCATGATTTTAGAATATTTATATTTATTCTGCAATCAAAGACTGTTCTAAAAAAAAAAAGAATTTCCCAAATTATTAATTTTAATTTATAACTAATTCTATCAAAAATGGTCTGTTCTTAATTTACAATTACTTTTGGGAAATTTGATAAATAAAATCAATACTGAAATTAACAGCGGTCTTATTATCGATTAATTAACAATTTTCAATTAAAATACTATTTCTCGATACTGCTGATATGATATACCTGGAATTATAATTATAATAGGAATCCTATGGTCTCCAATACAGCTTTTAAAAATTTTTCCAATATTTTCTATATTTTGTAAAATTAAATTTCTTTATCAAGGTAATAATATAGTAACTCAAAATAGCAGTAATCATCAATGGCGAAATAGGAACGTGAGGGAACCAAAGTATCGTTTCTGCATATTATAATAAACATATTTATATATATATATCGACGCCACTTAAATTTATGTATAAATTGTCCACAATTTCACACGTGTCGTTAATGTGTATAAAGTTTTCGACCGCGGAAGAGTTAAGTGTCTGCATTAACAATTTTACAAACAATGTTTTTGAGAATATACTTTTGGATATTTACACTCACTTGCACTGCGTTTGCAAATTTTCGACAACTAATTGAATCTGTAGTATAATCGCAGTTCGTGTTACTTCTGAAACGAGACGCACGAACTGCCTAGAAACAGTTGGAACGCTTCTCTACGACTACTTGCAGTTCCTGCATCGTCTTCTGTCTATGAAAATGATGGTTTAGAATATCAAAAAAAATATATAATACATATAAAATGCCGTTACTCGAAAAATAGTAATTTGTTATTGCTCCAAACGTGACTCGTTGACATCCGCGCACTATCCAGAGGACTTTTGAATACAATTGTTTTCAACTTCACTTTCATTCGCGAATTTTCATTATCATCCTTGGCTTGGTATAGACGCATAGTTTCTCAACCAATCATCTGTATTTAAGGAAAAAATAATTATATTAATCCTTTTTGATCCGACTATCGGTAACATCCGAAAGATCATAACATGTAATAAGAAGTTTATCCAATTTAATCTTCAAAGATTTATTACATGTAATTACAAAAATAGTTTTTCTATTTTCTGTAACATATCAAACCAACTAACAAATTGAAGTAATAATTGTGGGGGTAATAAAAAAATCTAATCTAGTTATATCCAATTATAGTTGAAAAAAAGAAATGTAATTATACCTCATTTTAAGATAGAGTAAAATAAAATAAAAATAAAATTTTATCTGATTATAATTTAGAAAAAAATGTTTATAGACTTTGGAGATAAAAAGCGAAGAAAAATTATTATGGCATACGAATAATGACACTGCGATAAAAGTTACCTTAGGAACACGTGATGTTTTGTGGTACCATGTGTCCAGTATCTCCTAGACAACGCAAGGATACTCTCCCACTTGGGCGTACCGTTAACCATGTTATACTAGCATGATTCAAGGAGATACGTAGCCAAGCTTCGGGTGGAAACTGCAGTGCTCTGAAAAATTGAATTATTTGTTAATTATTTTTTAGTAATCACTTTTATATTCAAGTTGAATTCCAAAAGGCTTTTTTAAATTTCAGAAACGATTTATTTTATAAAGGATATATGTAATTAAAATAATAGTTTGTTACATAAACAAAAGTGCTATTAAATTCCTCACTGTCCGAATAATATACCACAATTTTACTTCTTCTTGCTATTTGTTATTACCTGCATACGAAGTAACGAATAACGTTAGCATGACAAACGAGCACTGTATAGGAATCTTTCTCTTGACTAGAATCGGCTCGGTAGAAATATTTCCTAAAAGCTGCTTCTATCCTCGGTCCATCCTGAAAGAACTGTGAAAAATACAACAGCATAAGCGATATAGCTAAATTAGGGGAAGCTTTAGAGATTCGGTACTTACATATTTCTCAGCCATCCAGTGGCCGATCGGAGGTTCCGGAGGAATAGGGGCACCTTCTACGAGTAGACTATCATCTTCTATAGGCACGGGTTTCAAGCACTTTTCAATTATCTTTGCCGTTTCTTGCGCTCTTTTCATCGTCGATCGAACCAGTACCGTATAAGGTAGATCCAACTGGGCCAATCGTAGTCCAGTTGATTCCGCTTGTATCCTACCTGAACAAACAAATATGATATCGTTATTTCCATTACATTATATCGAGTCTTTCATGATTGACTTTTTTATTCAGAATGGAAAATAAACGGTTTTGCATTTTACCAAGTTCCGTGAGGTATCTTTCATCGTCTCCCTTCCCTGCGACATTATATTGGCCATGGCGTATAAGGATGATATGTCTCGAAGCTTTGCCCTTCCTATTTTCGCAAGCTTCGTTGTACTTATTCTCCTCTGATTCGCTAATTAATTTCATGGGTTTCACTAAACTCTGTACTTCCCTTCTGAAATTTAATATTACAATATAAAAATGTAGTTGATAAGTGGCTTTCGACTATTAAAGCTTTGATGCAGATTAAGTAGTATTTTTGAATTTCAAATTTTGTATTCAAACAAATATCAAAATACATGTAGTAACAAAACTATTTTTGAAATAAAAAAGAAGTAATAATAATAATAATATTAATAATAATAATAATAATAATAATAATAATAATAATAATAATAATGATGATGATGATGATCATAATAATAATAATAATTCTTGGAATGTAAAAACTATGAAAAAACAATTATTCTAACCTATCCCAATTATTATCCCATGGCACGGTTGGCGTGAAATTCGTCGTCCAAGCCCCATGGACGTGTGCAATATTGTGGGTTCCGTATGCATTGTAATAAAAAAGTACCGCACCACCGAGCACACCGATTCCGGTAGCCATGTATTTCTGAAACCTCGAAATTACCGTCATGTTTCACTTCAAGCTTTTCGAATATTTGAAATAGATTTTGAGTTAAAGTTCGAGGTAAAAGTTACTAGGTTTGCGAAGTAGGGATGTTTCAGTTATAATAGGTTAGGTAAAGTTGGGTTAGGATAGAGTACAGAATATCGATAAATAATAATAAAACGAAGGAAATTATATGTAATCGATATAGCTAGATACAATGTAATGAAATGTAATTTAATTATAATATAATATAGTATAATAATCGTATGTCAATCGCGCAATTCGATTTTTCAGCCATAACATAGCATAAGGCGTTCTCGCCACATTCGAAAACAGCCTCTGTCACGTGACACGATATCTCGAACGATTCTCGATAGACGGTGGACGCCTCGCGAAAGGGAAGTCAATTCTCCCTTTCGTGAACAGGCTCATCCGAAAGAAGTAACGTGAGTTTCGGTCTCCTATTTTATATGTTTATTAATAAAAATCCTGTTTTTTTTATACTCAAAATGCTGATATTCATATTCCTTGATATCGATTTTTATAATTTCATAATTATTCGATACCGAAAAGCGTCCGATTTTTGTAAAAATCAATAAAATAAAATGGGGTGCCACGTGCATTTTCTGTTTCATACACTTTTTGGTTATGTTTCATTCGCGTTCCCATGTTTGAGATCATAGTTATCGAATTTGTCAATTTTCGTTCATTTTTATTTCTTTCTGGGATTTTCAATGAACATGACCCAAGGGAGGGAAAAAAAGAAAAATGCAGAGTCTAACTTCATTGATTTCTTTTTATTCATCCAAGAAAATTTATTTAAAAAATATTTTTTCCAAGAGTATCGGATATTTCAGAGATTTCCATGAAAAATTTTATATTTGAAATAGTATTAGACGTCTGAACAGAATATGATATTTCCCAAATTGAAAGTTTCTTGATTTGAAATGACATACTTCAGAGGATGCAGTTCTAGTTGCATCCCATTTGCATGCAATGCATTTACGGTTTATTCCTTTGCTGTTTAGAATGGCGGACGCAGCTCCAGCCGCACGTGGTGGTTTTCGTGGAGGTTTTGGTTCCCGTGGAGGTGGTGACCGAGGAGGCGCTCGTGGAAGAGGACGCGGAGGTCGCGGACGGGGTCGTGGACGTGGACGCGGCAAGGAAGACAATAAGGAATGGATCCCCGTTACCAAACTGGGACGTCTGGTCCGTGATGGGAAAATCCACAGTCTTGAGGAGATCTATCTCTTCTCTCTTCCCATCAAAGAATTTGAGATCATTGACCATTTTATCGGACCCCAATTGAAGGACGAAGTCCTGAAAATTATGCCAGTACAGAAACAGACCAGAGCTGGACAAAGGACTCGCTTCAAGGTTTGACATTTCTTATCAAATGTGACAGTCTTTTTTCTAGTTGACGTCATTGACTCATTTTTTATTTAGATAATTTGTAATTTTATAGATTCTAAAATAGATCTTTTGGTAAAATGTTTTGAAAATCGGAAAAGATTAATTTTAGATTCTCCAGAAGTGTGGAAATTTAACGAAATTACAATAATTTTTGGCGAAAATCCTGTTATTTATAGAGAATTTCTTAATACTGGAAAAATAAATTTATACGCTTTTGTTAAAGAAAATCCTTTGTAATTAATAAAATGCTTTGATTTAGGCTTTCGTGGCTATCGGAGACAGCAATGGTCACATCGGACTCGGGGTGAAATGTTCCAAGGAAGTTGCCACTGCGATCCGAGGGGCCATAAACCTCGCGAAGCTCTCCGTGGTTCCTGTCCGCAGAGGATATTGGGGAAACAAGATCGGGAAGCCCCACACCGTTCCTTGCAAGGTCACGGGAAAATGCGGATCCGTTCAGGTGCGACTGATTCCAGCACCCAGAGGTACGGGTATCGTTTCGGCTCCTGTACCCAAGAAGCTGTTGCAAATGGCTGGTATCGAGGACTGCTACACCTCGGCCAGAGGGTCCACCTGCACTCTTGGCAATTTTGCCAAGGCAACATACGCAGCAATTGCCAAAACTTATGCTTATTTAACGCCCGACCTTTGGAAGGAACATCCTCTGACCAAAGCTCCTTACCAAGAATTCGCAGATTTCTTGTACAAGGCCCATCGTCCAGTTCCGACTGGACAGAGAGGAGCCACCGAGGCGAGCTAAGTAATAAAAACGTTCCTCCGTGAATAAACACCGAAAAACAAATTATCTGGTTTTTTTAATCTCACACTATTCCTTGATCTTCCTCTGAGAGAATTAATTTTCATTCAATTAGGCATTTTTTTCGCAAGAGAAATTTGCTTCTGATTTGACTATTTTTTTGTCATAACTTTTTGTTTGGGCTTTTTATTACATCTAATTTTAAGATAGAGTAAAATAGAATAAAAATAAAATTGTATCCAATTATGATTTAGAAAAAAATGTTTGTAGACTGGAGGTAAAAAGCGAAGAAAAATTATTATGGCATACATACTGGAGGTTACGGATAATTTCCATTTTCAATCAAAACAAATAACAAAAATATGCTTGACCCAACCAACATTTTTTTCTGACGCCAGTGTGTGTGTATGGAGAATTTTCATAAGAATGGGAGAAAGAAGTAAATGTTTCCTTGGATATTCGACAATCTGAATCTACACCTCGATCAGGCTATAGGCAAATACACCACTTTAGGGCATTAGTGTGGGCTGTAGGTAGTAGAAAAATCAATTAGAGTCACCACAAAGTACACTTAGGCCTCGCTGTACTCGCACTCTTTGTGGTGCACTATAAACATCGTATCGTTCAAGCTGAATATGTACTTGTCTAGTGTGTAGAATGTAGATACAAGACTGTTTGCTAGCGTAAACACTATTAGGAGTATATAAGAGCTTTAAGTGGTACCTTCTGTACTGTACATACCGTTATGATTTTAAATAGAGAAAATTTACAAACATTTGAATAATGATACACCCTACTCGGGAACAAATGTTTCGCAAATCTCTATTGTACGTACGGAGCTATGCAATTTCCATAAACTCTTTCCCTGCTATCAAGTACAAATAGCTCTGATAGCAAAGGCATTATTTGATGACTTCGAGAAATTTCGAGACTAGAGACCGTCGTATTAACCCTTTAACCCGTTAACCGTTGCGATAATATATGTATTATCATTTATTATTGTAGTGAATATATTATATTTTTTATTGGAAATTTTTGTATGCCTCGAGGCTACATTATCCATAATTCAGTTTTCTAAAGTATATTACTCGTTATAAATATGCAAAGGGATTTAAATGATGGACTTTTGCCATACTTTGCCACTCAGTGGTTACTAAAATCCTTTTCACAATTTCGTCTTTAACAAAACTAAATTTGAATCCTTTTTTGCAAATTTTTGGGTAATTTTCAAGTTTGAATTTTTATCTTCTAAAGTATGTAGTATGTACACGAGTTTTAGTAATTTTGAAAACTAAGGTCGATTTTTACTTTTTTATCGTTATGGAAAATTGGGGAATTGCAAATTTGGCGGTTTTTAGAATTTCATATTTTATCAAACATCGTTACTTTCAGGGATACATATTATAATTTATATATAATTATTATTTTCAATAATTTTTCATGTCTCAGAATTTGTGAAATTTCACGCGCCTTGGATATGAAAAATTAATAAATTCCATTTTATAGAATGTCGCGAAACCGGAAGCAGAGATTGCCTACGCGGGGAGATGAGGATCATTCTCCAAAGAAATATGAGCGATTTCCTAACGGAATTTACCGATCCGGAGACCGTGGAGAGTTGCATACTGAGAAATATTTGTAGGGGCGTTGAAAGGAGGCCAAGTCCTCTTTCGCTAATTAAATTTCCGGCATTGGCCTTTCAACCACGTGTCTTTCAGTTACAGACGTTGCAGGCTTTCGTAGGAATTCTCTTAGCCAAAGCAGTCGCATGTTTACAGTCGCATAAACACGACTTTTCCTCGTACCCGTTGCAGAAACTGGTCAGTTTCAGCTTCGATCATGATTTCTATCGATCCACGGAGAAATCGGAAATCTACCTTTTACCGTAAACGCAAGGTCGAATTCCGCGTCGAACTAACGATCCTAACACCGGGTGTTAAATAATCTGCTACAGTGACTGCCGATCTATGTTTCTGGGATTTCAGTTGGTACAAAAATCCTCAATTGCTGGGATTTCATTCCAACAGGTACTGCATCTCATAAACAAACCAATCGCAAGAGAAAACCGCGAAGCTCTTTCCCTCTGTGAGCGGGTCGCTGAACTGAAATCTCGGAATCGAGAAGCAACCGTACATTACTCCGATTTGAGCCTGGATTTCGAGAATTTCGACTTCACGAAATTAATTCATATCTCTGCAACTTGCATTCGAGTAAACGTATTATAAACATCGCAGTAGAGGATGCATCGATTCTACCCGCATGTGTTGTTCCCGAAACCCGCATCGTTTTCCTGTTCACAAGCTGTTCCCATCGGAAATTACAATACTATGCGACGATTGTATTTTATCTGTCCCTTTTTCTCCAGCCGATGTGTTTCATTTGAACGTGAATCGTTTATTCCCCTTCCATCTGTTGGTGCTGATGACGAGTAGTATGCTTTCAAATTTTCAAGATGGACGTTAAGTTTTCGGTTACTACATAAACGAGCCGATCATTTGACAAATAAGTAGATTAACTCCACATCGAAACATTAGGTAAAAGTGATGCAGTAGCTTGGAAATTTGTTATAAAGTTTTCATAAAAATATTAGTGAAGCATTATCAAAAAAGTGTACCATGATTTTAATCTTGAAAGTATTGTATTTGTATTTGATGCAGTATCGATTTTTCTTCAATCCGAGGGCTGCAATCGAAAATTTTAACTTCGTTGCGCGATTTTATTTTATCTGTTCCTTTTCCTTCAGCCGATGTGCTTTCTTTTGAACGTGAATCGTTTATCATAATAATTGTAATCCCTGTTCGCAACCGTTATACTTCTTTGGAACAAGACCAGAAATATATACCTACTTGAGAAACCTTGATTGCAGTTACCTTTACGGTAGCTTTCTTTCGTTCAATTGAATATCGTAGTATTCTTTCACGGGAAAAAAATCGTTCGTGACGTTACGTGACGAAATTAACCGGCAGAATAGCATATACTAGAACTTCGTAGATAGTTTGCAATATCGTTCGCTTTACAAATATTAAAGATTCTTTAATTCTTCATTTTTTAAATAGTTTTTAATATTAAGCATATGCAAATTTTCAGATAATTTTTAACTTTTTTTTTCAGATAAATTTTCAGATAAATTTTTCAGATTTTTTAACATTTCAGAAACTGTGGTTGATTTTTAATTTTTCTTATCATGGAATTTTTGGGATTTGCATGTTTCGTGATTTTTGGAATTTTATGTTTTCGAATATCGTTTTCTTTTTCAGAAATATAAGAAATTTCAGAATTTACGGAATAACAAGCGAAAAAATTTTGAAATCTTATTTTCACAGTTACATTTATTTTTCTCTCCCTGGAATTTTTTGCAATTTTCCACAGTCACAATCCTTGCTACAACTAGCCATCAATAGGGTCCATGTTGGGTCGGTAATAGAGCCATACACCTTACCATTATCTCAAGAATGGCGACTGAAAAAAGACTGATAATAACAGGAAAATACACTTGGATCCAGGAAACTGGCACTTGTTTTTATCAGTGAAAGGTTTCTGGTATAATAATTTCCTAGAGATGTTCATTTCCTATAGAAGCCGCATGATTCCCTTAAATGCAACAAAACCTCTTACGTATAGAAGCAACTTTTTTTACAACTTACTCCCTTATCTCAAGCAACGTTCTTTTTGTTCCCACGAGCTCCTATAATACCCACCGGAGGAGTAGCACTCGAAGCGATATTACTTTTTTTTAATAGGAAGACAAAGAAAATAATAGAATTACATTTAACACGTTGACGCCTGAGGTGGATATCAAAGAATTTCAATTTCTAGGGATATTGAGAAACAGTTGATGCGATTTCTCGATGACCATATTTTTACATTGGGCTTCAACATTTATATAACTTACCGTATAGTCAAATTTAAATTCTGCGGTTTAGTTTCTTTTTTGTCTCTCTTGTTACTTTAATATAGAATTCATATTATTATTATTATCATTATCATTATTATTATTATTATTACTATTATTATATTCAATATCGGTGGTTGATATAAAATTAGAAGATCCCAAAATTTTCAAATCCTTAATATTTCAGAAATTCCAAGAAAATAAAAAATTTTCGAATATTCATAATTAATCAAAATTCCCACAATCACCAAATTTGAAATGTACTAAAATTTCCCTAAAAAAAAGATAGTTTTTTTGGAATCCTACGTGTTAAGAAAAATTAAATGTTCACAAAATTGTTCATCAAAAAGAATTACAATTTGAAGACAATATATACACATATATGTATATAAAATCTATTTTATATGCCTGAGTCATATATTCTTTTGTTAACGTTTTATCTTGGATGTATGTATTTACTGTATCTATATAGATACTACCTATTGAAGGAAACTTCAGGCAAAGGGTGTGTTATAACAAAGGACGTCCATATCTAACAAAGGGACAAAGTTGAATAAAAAGTGAGCTTTCCATCTGGAACGTGACTGTAAGGGAGTATATAATATATGTAAAGTTGCATACAAAGTGAATGGTAGAAAAGAGAAGATTCCATAAGGCTTCGTAGCGATCCAAGCGTTTTTTGCATCTTATATTTTGTGATTTTAAGAGATTTTGAGATTTTGGATACTTACAAAAGTTGCAAATTCTATTTGTTGAAGAATTTTATGATCATTCGGGTTTTTCTAATTTGTGGAATTGGAATTTGTGGGAATTTCAAGTATTTTCCGGTATCACTGATTCCATGAATGTTTGCCGCTTTTTCTTTTCTAGGCATTTTGTAATTCTATAATCTTCAAGATCTTTCTGAGATCTTGTAATTGCATAATCTCAAAATTCTGGGGGTCCAAATTACAGAATAATTGAAATTTTGTTTACTTTTTTATCGTTTCTTTGTTTTTAACGAATTTTTCTAACTAACAAAAATTCTACTGACTTTAATTTTTCAACAACCCCGACTACCTATACCTGAAATTTTTTACGCTGCCAAGCGATAAGGCAAACGATGCATCCTCCGCAGGAATATCCCTTCTTCTGCATTGGGTACTTTAAAATTTATTGGCGTCTTTCGCAATTATTCTTCGGACAAGTGCCACTAAAATTTCGCTGATAAACTATCGGCACTGGCTTGGAGCATAATGGCAAGCAATAAACGGACAAATTTATTTCACGCGGAGGAAGAAAAAACGGAGATAAGTGGAAAGTGGTAAATTATACTGTAGCAATTCCCATTTTCTTTTCCGTGTCAAGGAAAATTTTATGGGATGATATATCTATTGCGACGCTCAAAATTTTGATATATATACTTCAATCGTAGGTAAACGATCACTTTGTTCATTGTACGATCACAATCTTATTTTCGTACGTAAACATGCGATAATGTGATAACGCGTGGTGTAACACAGTCGTTACCTTTACGATATTGCAGGGTTATCTCGTTTCATTTAATGGATGGCAATGATTAATATCGTAAAGCCGCGAATTCCGAAAATGTCACAATGTTTGATAAAATCGAGGAACTTTGATACCATATACCATTCAAATAATGATATTCCTTCGCTTGCTTTTTTAACCGTTTTAACACTATGCCGTCCGGTGGCACCACGTTGGTGCCATGCGAAAATCATCGGGCAAGCGCCGGTGGCACTACGGTGGTGCCATGCGAAAATCATCGGGCAAGCGCCGGTGGCACCACGTGGGTGTCGTACATAAAGATTTACACCGGCGCCAAACGAAAGAATCCCGATCAGACGCGCGGACGGACGGCAAAGTGTTAATAAATATATGTACTGTGCGTTCTTCGTATAACGACGCTTCGGTCACACAATATATATCACAGTATATATCATTACAATCTTCCCGTCGAAGAAATTCTATTTTTTTTCTTATCCGATAAAGAATTCGAGAAATACGTAGCGAGATGGGAAATCGCAGGGCTTTTCCTTGTATATCGAAAAAATCGAGTATGAGGAAAATCCATTGGAACGTATTTACTAGTCGATCCTCGTGAAACGTTGTGACACTCATATATTTATATGTATATACTTACTAAAAGTATAGATACTTTTCGTAGAAACGATTATTCCAATATCTGTTTTTATGGGTTTTATCTGTACGCATTAATTACATATTTGCATAATCGTTATAAATCCTTTCGCATTCTACGTTTCCACGTATAGATAATATATCAAGAGAGCTTTAAATTTTTATTGAACAACATTTTAAACCTTTTCCGCAAATATCTTTTCGCGGACCTTTCTTGAACCTCCAACTTCTCATTATACCGCCCAACCAACTTTAATTCGATTTGATTGGGTGAAAAATCGATTTTCTCCATATCCGTTTTTGAACCCTCAAATTTGCATTATATGGTTTCTACAATCATCGATTCGGTTCGATCCCCCCCCCCCCTCCCCCTCCTATAACCACTCTTACTTCATAATTCTGATCATTTTGAGAATATCGATTTCAACACTGTCGTCCGCACGTCTCATTGGGATGTAAATGTTTATGTACAACACCAACATGGTGCCACCGGCGCTTGCCCGATACTTTTCGCATGGCGCCAACCTGGTACCACCGGACGGCATAGTGTTAATTGAATCAATTTTGAACCTCCCCCCGAGTTATCATTGTATTGGTTTAACGGTCATCGATTCGGTACAATTCTATCCATTTCTGAAAAAATCCGCATCTTTCCTTTTCTCTCTCTCTCTTTCTCTTAACACCCCGACGAGAAAGTATGGGAGAAATTTTCATTAATACGCTCCTGTTCTTGCGATAAGAAGCGGAGTTTTGAAGTGAAGACTGAAAGTTGCGCGCGCGCGCGCTCGCTTCTCATTTCGTTCGGCCGGCCGCTTGCGCTTTACTATTCGTGCACGATGACGATAAAGCCCGATGGTAACAGGTGGTTCATGGTGGTTGGTCGGATCCCGGCACTGTAAAGCGCTAAGGCTGCGGCATCAGTGCGCGTCAGTCGAGCAACACGTGCATACTGATGCAGTTCCACTGTGTTTAGGTCAATTTTTCCTCTCATCTTTTTTTTGTTGTTGTTGTTGTTTTACTCCATTCGATCAATTACCAATTTCAACCGAAACTCACATAACAAATCTCGCGCGTAACAAACGTCACTCACTGCCGCTTTCGTTCCAGAAGATTTCGGGTTTTCCGGTAAAATGCAATCAGTGGTGAACCACCTGCAGTGCAAGTGTCGCATTTTTCTCTAAGCACCGGCAGGTTTTGACGTTTTTTTTTCCTCCAAAATAATCGCGATAAAGGAGGAGGCGCGCATTGCGCGGGTGTTGGCTATCGATCCCCTGCTCGTCTTAGTTTCCTGTGACAGTGCGGTACATAATCTACATGCGTACATACATATATGTCTGTATATACAACCTCTGTGACATATAGTGAGTAGTGTGTTGTCTCGTGATCGAATCAGAATTGGAATCAGTGCTCCGCGGACGTCTCGATTCCGGCTCCTTCCGTCCGGCATTTCTTGATGAAAGCACGAGATCCGTCGACCGGTACCGGAAGAGGACAGTGTTTCGATTTTGGCGATTCCTCGACTTGCAGAATTCAGATCGTGACACGGTGATGAAGTGTAGCTGAACTACATTCCAGCGGAACGAGTACCATATGTATGTTTGCAACTCAATTTCTAAAGTGGGGATGCCCATCTTGTGCAGAATCGATCGATCGATATATCGAGTGCACGAAGGTGGATTCGATGGTTTTCGGAATGATCATTCGTTGAAGTTTTTATAATTATAAAAAGGAGATTTCCCTTTTAATCTTTTGACATTTGTGTGTATAGTTTCTTTTGCTTTGAGTTAAATTTGGAGTAGGTATATGCATCAAAGACGATATTTAGTATCGCAGTGACGAAATATTATTCCGACTATTTATAGATCGATTCTTCGAACAATCGATATCATCGAAGATCGAAGATCGAAGATTCAAGATCGAATTGAAAGAATATAAGATTGCCAAGATTCTCGGGCCAATAATTTTCCGTTGATGTAAATTGTAATGAAAGAAATAATTGTCTCCAAAAGACGGATTTCCAGTTTTTTATGTATCATTAGATTGATTCGATTCGATTCTCTTCGATTATTTTCGAGAAGATTGGCATTCCAACTGTATTTGTGCAGATTTATTACTTTTGCGCCAAATAATACCGGTAGGTTATGATACAAATTCCCCCTCTATCTGTTGGTGCTGTTGACGAGTAATGCTTTCAAATTTTCAAAATGGACGTCAAGTTTTCGGTTACTACATGAACGGGCGGGGGTTTCGCTTTTGGTTTTATTTGCGAAATAGATTAACTCCACACCGAAACATTGAAAATTAGTGAATGCATCATCAAAAAAGTGTAGCATGATTTTGACCTTGAAAGTATTGTATTTGAATTTGATTCAGTATCGATTGTTTTTTAATCTGAGGGTTGCAATCGACAATTGTAACTTCGTTGCACATTTTAACACCTTCGCAACGACAAAGTGCGAATGTAAGATACGTTTTAATTACACTTGCACACCTGTAGCTTGCACTCATTGTCAGTTTAATTTCAATTCCGATTATTATTCATACACGTGATTCTTACACACATCAACGTAATTATACGAGAATAATTATTTGCATTGCATAATTCTAATTACACATGGCATTCAGTTTGTCACATTCAACGTGCTTCCTGTTAAGGAAATCTTTGTCGGCGCGACGAAAAGAAATGCATTTACCCCCATAGCCCTTTTTTTCCAATCACAAAAAATTTATATTTTTAGCATTAGTGTTTTCAACAATATTTGACAATATTAAATAAATGTTAAATATATAAATACCCAAATATCTAAATATTAAATATATAAATATATAAATATCAGTTTTAACAGAGAGTATCCATTATTTTATAAAAATTGTTTTTTGAATTGCGTTAAAATGCTGTTGAAAGTACCAAATTTGGAAGAGTGCGATATTACAAACTTTAGATTAAGGTTGATTTTTGAAACCAATGAGTTTCTGAAAGTGAAGCATAACGGATTCAATTAAATTATGATGGATCGAGACAGACCCATTGTATGTATGCTCAAGAAAAGTAGCAAAAAAAAATAATCCGATTGGATGGAGTTGGATATCACTTGTGTGTTGAAATGAAATATTTGATTTCAGGTAGAATTACACTTGAAGAGAAATACGATATTAATTATACGTTATATCGGTTCATTAGAGTGAAATGATTCACTTGCTCGAGTCTCCGTCTATGTCGAAATCGAAATAGTAATTCACTGCAAATGCATGGTTTTTATAAGCGTTTTGGATTTTAAAAAAAGAAAATTTCTTCCAATTTTGGGTATTACTAAAAGTCAAAGGAAACGGTTCCGGATTTGGAATTTTCGTTTGAAATTGATTAAAAAGAAAGTTTTGGATCGGAGATTTACTAACAAGGAAATTCTGGAATTGGATTTTTCTCGTAAAGAAATGACAAAATTCGAAATCTACAAGAAAGCAAACTCTGGACTTGACATTATTAACAAGGAAATTCTGGAATTGCGTTTTTCGAGTAAACACAAAATTTCGAACTAGGAATGAAATCTCCAAAAGTCTTTTTAACACGTGAGAACCAATTCGACTTTAACGCGGACTTTTTAGTAACTTTCCCAGATCCGCAGTAAACGTTAGTTGCAAAAACACGTGTGAATTCTATTTCTAGAGTGGGATTAGTCATACTTATACACAAAGAGAAGCCCAAAAGTGAAAACGCATATCTCTTCGACCAATTTGAATACAAGAAGGCAATGTTACCAAAACTAAAACTGTTAATTTCGCATTCAAGCACAATTCCATATGGTCACTTTACTTTATTCAACGGTAAATTCCTCCGAAGAGGCGTATTCGGACACGCCCTTTCACTGCAAAACGGTAAAAATTGCTGGACAATTTTTATATCTCTGCTTATCATGCGACTGCTCGTAAATGAGCGAATTTCTAATCGAACCTGTCTTCCAAAGAATTTCCCTTGTTATCTTTATCTCCTCTGTGTCTTAATTACTGTACCTGTAGCATTCAGGAGGACGATAGGCTAAAAGGAGAGACTACCGGTGGTATAGTAATATCGCGGATACAATCATTTTAAGTTTAATCGCCGGTGCATACTGGATTTGCAAGTAGAAAGGAATTCAAAGCAAATAGCAAATACGTCTAGCAGGAAATGTGCATTCCATTCGGTAATATATGTAAATTATAATATGAGAATTATTTTTCTCGTCAGATAGGTACTGTGGTACTAGGATACACACTGGTAGGATACGGTCTTATTCAACTTAAATCGTCTTCAATTATTATTCTAATTATACGGGGTGTAATTTTCTATATAAATTCATCGTTCGCTATTTTTTATTCAATACTTGATACAGTCGGTACTAAATTGACGTTCAATTGGTATTAAAAAATCCTAGAAAATTTGAACTTTTAAAAGAAACTTTCTTCAAATTTTGGGAATTAACGAAAAATAAAGAAAATGGTTCTTAGATTTCGAATTTCGGCTTGAAATTTACTAAAAAGAAAATTTTGGAATGGCGTTTCCATATGTTCAGTCTTTACAAAATTTTTTCGTTGTAGTAGCAGTAAGATTTCAGTTAATACTTAATCAATACTCATCAATAATTAATCGATACTGAATCAACAATAAATCGATATTAAAAAAATTTTTCATTTTTCATGATTCTCTTCTTTTTTTATGTAAAAAGAAATTTTGTCGGTGGCAGTAATATTTCAAATATCATTATTTTCATACACCAAGTCCCCTCTTATGCAAAAAAAGAATTCTTTCATTATGAGAAAAATAAGATTTCAATTGGATTTCCATCAATACTTATCGATACTTTATTGACATTGAATCGAGATTTCAAGATCCTTGGTTTTTGTATGTTTAATGTTTGTTTATGTAAACAAAATTTGTTCGTGATACTTAAAAAAGAGATTTCAATCAATATTTAATCAGTACTTATCAATATTCGGTCGATACTAAATTGGCATTGAATCTATATTTAAAAAATCCTGCAGTTTTATTAATAATTCTAAAAAAATATTAAATGACTATAAGACAACAATTTTCAAAAATTCCAAATTTAGAATTTTTATTACTAAAAACCCCCGGAATTGGAAATTTCAAGTTCCGCATTTGCCACTAATTGTTACTTAATTACAGAAAAATGAGAGTGACTGATTTCGGGTGGCGATTCTCTTATTCTTCCTAAATATAAAGTTCGACGCGGATATGTACGGAAGGAGGAGGATTAAAACAGATTGACAGTAATTTCGTTACCGATGATTCGGAATTCAATAATATACTATGCAATGACCGAACTTTGAATCGACATTGTCTGTGTTTTATTTATAACTCCTTTTGTTTCTTACCCTTCACTTCACTTGGGAAGTGTATATACAGTTGTTGCTGACTAAGAACTCTTGAAACCGTTTTTTTCTCTGCGATGCTTTTATTTCTAAATTCCGTCTCGCAACAAGCCAATCTGTGCTTGTGATATAAAGACAGACCCCACATGGGATCAGTAGATAATAATTTTTAACTTTTTTTATTTCGATAAGACCTTCCTACAAAAAAATGTGTGTCCATGGAGATTCAAGTATATACAATTTATATAAGGCATCTAACTTCAAGTGGCACATTTAATTACAGTTAACAAAAAAAACGGTCGAAAATGGACTTGGATCACTTTTAAAATAAATGGCTGCTCGTATCGATTAGTAGTGGCATTGCGTCTAATCGATTCGAAATATAAGTATAATCGATCGGAAATATATACAGAAAAAAGATATTATTGATACAAGAACAAAATTGTCATGGACTGTCACAAACGTTTGATAGTTGGAGCATCTAACTTTATCACCGAACCAATCACAAAATTTCTCAAACAAAACTATAGAATATTTGACGCATTGTCGTTGTTATTGCATCAATTTTATTTTTTCCAATTACGCTAATTTAGTTGAAATCTAGAGCATTTGTTTTTATTGTTAGTATAATAAATCTTATACCATTATTTATACTAACTATAGTTGCACGAAAAAAAGCAAAACCATTTACTGTGGGAAAGAAAAAAAGGAAAAAAAGTTTTAAAAAAAGTAGAAATGGATGATTTTAAGTAAATGATAAATATATATAGAACAAGCTGTAAACGAGCAGCAGCTCTTACATGTATATATTTGTTCCTGTTTGAAAAGTCCGATATAGGAGATGATAAGAACGTGCAGCCACATGTTGATAATTTGCAATTGCATTTCATTTGTATTCATTCCATTTGGACATTGTTATCGTTGATGGGTTCTTTTCTTTTGTTTTTACTGGCAATCAGTGTGAAAAAATGGCGCTTACCGAGTTTGTTTACTACCAAATTTTTGTCGATTTGGAATTAATAAACGAGCAATCGCCCCTTTCGACTGGGTTTTGTCTTTTCAAGGTGCCCTAAGATTATTCGAGAGGCAAAGATAAGGGGGTCCAAGTGCAATAGATAACGATCAACGAACCACGCAGAGATACAGAGATTAAACATAATTAGCTTGATTCGTCAATTTTATTGCAGTGACAGTCGATTTTATTGTTATCGCTTTTGCAACGGTAAAGAAAGTCAATTTTGGCATGCTACCGTTTATTTTTGCAATTATATCCTGCCATTTCTTCATTCTTAAAAAACAATTAAATTTAAGATTCATAGTCTTACAAAATTTGATGCTTCCATTGCTATTTTGTAATTTATGCGCGATTATAGTGTGTCGCTGAGACTAAAACAAAATAGAATTTCCTTTAAAACGTCAATCTTGAGATTTGTTAGTTACAATATTTCCTCACTTTTTTCCGTCATTGCGAAATTGATTTGAAGACTGTCAAAAACTACAATTTCCTCAGAATTCTGACGAAATATGAATATTTTCTTAATTTTCCTATTCCCTATTAATGCGATTACTCATAAAATAGATAACGAATAGTCGCTTTGCATACGTACGAGGTGAAAGAATGCATATTTAAAATTTCGGCGGAAAATCAAAAGTCAATCAGTACCGGTTTTATCTGCAAAGTTTAATTTTGGATTACACAAGTTACGACTTCAGTATTTATCCCGTTTAACTGCGATTATAAATTCTCCGGTTTTAATCAATGAATTAGTGCTTACGTACCGAAATCGTGAATAATTTCTGCATGTTTGCACAAGGTAAAAAATTCATGATTTGCATGACAAAGTCATATCATGAACGTTATCCATTTGCTTGAAATTAATTGTTTTTTTATGTAGAGTTACGTTAATGTAGGGACTCATTGTAATGGGTTCCAAAATATAAATAAATAAAGAAAAATCTGATTTTTTTTTAAAACCCGATAACTTTGGATAAGTCGTGCACAGAAATTTTAATACAGGTAGGATAAAAATCTAAATTCAAAGGTTAAAAGCGCTAGGAAGAAAAAAATAAAGGCACTAATTATTTAATTTCTAGTTACCTCGATCATAAAAGTAGTTATAACAATAGATGTATTTAAAATTACTAGAAACATATTATTGATGCATTACTCAATTACAGCAATAGCTAGAATTACTATAAATTGTTTTCAGTGTATGACGAAAATTGCAGCAGCCTAAATCATAAAATTCGCTGATTGCGAGTCTACTTTTGCGAAGGTGGCAACAATAAAATTGACTGCTGTTACAGTAAAATTTCCTAATCGCACCAATTGTATTACTTTAATCTCGGTATCTCCGCTCGGTGGTATGCCGATCGTTATCTGTTGCACTTACGATCCTTTTATCTGTCCCCCGATCGATTCCATTTTTTGTCCATACCGAGGAACAACCTTCGCGAGACATAGAGATTAGTTGAAGCACGTATTAGAGATTTCACTTAAGCTCTGGATTTCGAATGAAACCAACTTGATTTATATTTAGAAATCTTATCCACTCATATGTAATCATTTCTTCTTCGTGTATAAATATATATATGTATATATAAATTTGCTCACTTTTGACCTTTTAAAGTGCACAAGTATAACTCTGTACTTCATACATACATTGAAATTTCACATCAAAGATCTTGAATGAAAACACACATGTGTATGTTGGATACGTATGCGCATGTGTAAACGTATACCTATACACATGTACGTATATACGTATGTACATACAGGAAAACTCGACAAAGCATTAATTAAGCGATTCGTGGGATTCCCATATCGGGACACTTGGTTTTCCTGCAGCTTAATTGATCAGGGCTTTCCCATCGTGTGGAAATTTACGCGTGTGTCCATTGGAAAATCGTTGCTGCTTTGTACTTTCCCGGTGCATGCACAAAGTGTGCATACGCGTGCACCCGCTTTTGATAGAGACACTTATGGTCCTCGCATAACGGTGTGAACACGGTACAATTGTCACCCGCATTCGGAGAAGAATTGTTACAGAAACAAAGAACACGCTGCAGTCTTTTCAGTGTATGGTTATGGTACAATACAACAATATGTATCTTACTACTTATTTCTTTGTTTGTTTCATTTACTTGCTCTAAGTAACTGGATTAATTGTTAAGTATGGTTCGCCGATGTAACCAAGTCAGTTCCTTCCGAGAAAGCAAAGGATGTCATTGTTGTTTGTTCTTTCCAAGTGTATCAGTTTCCAGAAATTGTACTGTTATATTATGGTGGAAAGCAAAAAAAAAAGGGGGACGATTTTCCATCTGATCATAGGAGGATTTATTAAGATGCTGCAATTTTTCATGATGACACTTATTTATTTATTTATTTAAATTATGTCCCGGTTTCCACGAAGTAAGCGTGGAAATGTAATTAGGGAGGCTCTGTATTTTATGATATTAGAGTAAAATAGCTACAAGATAGAAGTGAATCAAAAATTACTATAATGGGGGAAATTAGTTGAACTTTTGGGATTCCATCCTAAAATCCAGCGGTTTGCAAACCCAACGTAATGCAAAAGTTACGTTACTCCACATGTCCTCAATAACTCAGAATTAGTTAAGAAGCAGTTGCGGAGTTAAAAGCAGACGGCAAACGTATGGCATTTAGAAGAAAATAAATATGAAGTATAAAGAAAGGTCCATTGATCCCGTTGGTATACTTCAGCGTGCAGCAGTGTAACTGCAATGCAGCTGATGCATTAGATATCTCCCCTTCAAGTGCTACTATATAGGCTTCGGAGAGAGGTGGTAGGGTGGAATGTTCTGATAACATGGCAACAGGCCCCTTTTTGGACCTTTTTGAATTCGGTGTTAGTGTTAGTGTCCTTTTTTTATTTTTATTACATTTATATATATATGTAATATATTACAAAAAATGTATCAGGCAATTCTTTTATTTTTGTTCCAAATGTACTTTCTACGTTAACTCATTTTGAAAATAAATAATCGAAAACAGCAAAAAGAAAATAGATAATTTAAATACAAATTAGAAAATAGGAATTAGTTGATAAGTAATAGACATTAAAAAATAGGTAATTGAATATAAATATTATACTGCACCAGTAAATTTTATTACAAAGCATATGTTTACTTGCTTCAATATCGTGGAAATTTGTCCATTTATTATTTTCTGTATAATATCAATAGACAATATTATAGATATAATTCATGTATTATTATATATAGTAAAATTTGCTATATTAATTTGTACTTATTTTTTAAAAATATTTCCCTCTTTTCTGGAGAAAAATCAAACAGGAACTTCCCGTTTTTGCGAAAATTAGGAAATTACATTTTTACCCTTTCGTGTAAACAGAAACGAGTACGACCGGAGTATACGCTTCTTAGCAGCGTGGAACGAGTAGGTATAAGAATGAGACGTTTGATTCGCCAAGCACACTCGTAAATACCTACGTTCTATTTCCGCCAGATTCGCATGCCGACGTAAACACCATTTTTATATGTTCACATATGTAATTTCTGAGATTCGCGTATATAGTATACGTGATTCGAGGAAACGCTATGTGCTTTCGTTGGAAGACCGCCGGAATAATCCTTACCGTAAAAGGATACCCCTCTTTGTCGTCATTTCGACGTTTTAATCTTCAGAATTTGTTACATATATTATTACGCTCGTATATTCTTTTATTATACCCCTACACGCCGTTTTTTATATACAATTCGCACTTGCAGATGTTCGGCACCATCTGATAACGGAGTTTAAGGCAACAAGTTTGTCCACGAGCGCTGTAAGAAATCTCTGAGTGTGCCTTTAGAATTTGGACTCTGCCTTTTTCCTTTGTTTCTTGCAGGAAAACGACATTCCTCGTTTTTTTTTTTGGACTTTTTGCTACATTTTGATATGAATTTACTGTAGGAAAGGAACAAATTTGTAAATGTGGGATTTTGCTATATTTTACTCTTGCAATTTTAATATGTAGAAAATGTTAATACGCCGTTGTAAAAATTATTGTCTCAAAGTCGTCAAATTTACCCTTGGATCGTAATATTTATTTCTATAACGTAAAAATATTATTAAAAATAAAATTGACTGTACTTCGATTTTGTCTCTTTTCTACGTCATTGTCGCAAAAATAATATTAATTATAATAGTGATGATGATAACTTACAATCTGTGATGTGCAATTTATAATTTTTAATTTCATTTATAATTTATTATCCATCATTTTTATAATAATTTAATTGTTGGGTAATCAGCGAAGATTCTTAACATAACACAAGTAATTTTGGGTCACTTTTTAAAATTTGAATGTCGATTTACGTCAGAGAAGGAGGAAAATATGAAAATACGAATTTTCACTATATTGTACTTTTGAAATTTCAATATGTAGACGCTGTTGAGCAAAAATAACTTCCAGGAAGTGTTATAATGGACAATAAAAATTATGTAGAATAATAAAGAAAGAGTAAAAAAAGAATATAGAAATTTGCATTGAAACTATTATTCCAAAAAAGCGAAATCTGCCCTTCCGCTACAGAATTTTCTATAACAGTGAAATCCACCTTCATCCTACCCTAGAAATTGTTACCTTCATAAACATTGTGAATTTTGCAAATTTCTCAGCAACCTGCTTCGAAATCCAATTTTAGCACGTGACATTCATGATGATTTTTTATTTTCCAGACCGGAAAGACTAGAGCCTGCGAGAAATCACGCAATCTTGGAAAAATAGCAAAGTCGTTTCGAAGGGATCAGCATCATGGCATTTTGGTTCTGAGTGCAGTTCCGGCAGTTGCCCGGTTTCGCGTTGGACTCGTGGAATTCGCTACAGGAGAGATTGTGAAAACGCAGCAAAGGATGGAGTTTTACGACGTGGGAACGAGCGATCTGAGGGAATTGTGGGAGTCTTACCTCGCCGAGCCGGTAAAGACTTTTTTCTGTTTTTCTACTCTCTTTCAGGAATCTCTTTTCTCTCTCTCTCTCCTCTCTCTCTCTCCTCTCATTTTCTTTGTTTTTCTTTTCAAATAGGCTAAACGCCTGTACGCATATTAAGATAGCGAGCCAACTCGTGTAATTCATTTGCATCCAAGTTTATGCATGCAAAGCTCTTCGGTTCGGGCTTTTCTCTTTTTTTTTCTTCTTTTTCCTCCGATTAGATGTAACTTTACGGTCGAGCATGAGGTTTCTATACAGAAAACCTCACTTTTATCGTGGCTCATTGTTCTCTCGCTATGAGCGCATCCTTACCCTTTAACGTTGCAATGGCACGCTAACGCATACGAATGGCCCGAATGCCACGGGGAGTCTATAGGTGGCACGTACTTTGTATTCCTTGGAAACACGCTCGGTCACACTCGTTTTCAAAGTACAACCATTTCGAGCCATTTCGTCCCAGACGTCTGGGATAGACTTCAAAGTTTCGGACCACCACCCACAAAGAAAACAAATATAAATAAAGGCAAGAGTTATTGAATTTTCATGTTGCTTGATCGTGGATACATTTGGAATAATATTAGGTGGTTTCTTATATATTTTTGGAATTGTTGCGTTTGAAAGTGAAGTATGGCTATTTTTTATATATATATATTGTGACTTGATTGAGAAAATAAATTTTATGATGACACATAATCAGATTTAGTTTTCAATCATTCTTTTTATAAAATGGATTTGTTCCACTTTCAAAAGCTACGGCTGATATAATATAATTTTAATTCTTTATTGATATAAATATTATGTTATAATTAATTACATAATTTATATGCATTTTTAATTATTGGGTTGGCAATTAAGTAATTGCGGATTTTTCAAAGCAAACAAATGACAAAATCCGCAATTACTTAGTTGCCAACCCAATATATATTTATATAAATAATATTATATTATATATAGTCATATTATGTGTAGTAAATAATAGCAAGTGATTTAATTTCAATGTGGTTAAACTGGTAAACTAAGTAAGTAATTGTACTGGTAAAGAAAAAGAATTATAGGTAACATCGCGTGTCTTGAAAATCGTATAAGAAAATTCAAAATCATACGAATTCGAAAAGTCTACCTCTACTAGAAGATTTTTGGGCTCTGGCAGGAATTATTAAAACGAATCCGTCGAAATCTCTGGAGACCTGGAATATTCGGCAGGAAGTCGAGTATGAATAATTTATGAAACTAATTATGAAACACACGTGTCTAACGAGACACTTGTACGAGCGACTAATTAATTTCATCAAGGTTCTTGGATAGGAGCTAGACGAAAATACACCTTGCGAGTCAATGTCAGGGCCACAGTCGTTTCCCCGATTGGATGGGATTCGATTTGTTATGCGAAGGGACTGGTTTCCGAAGCTGAATAATTAACAGACCGAAGATGTTAACTTCTGTTGGGTATTAATAAGATATTATATTAGCGGGAGTTGCTTGGGATGAAAAGCATAATCGATTTTATCGCGAAATGTTCCCCGAAGTGAATCCCAACGTCCGTAACAGTGGTTTAACTACGAGATATTTGGCGATTTATCTCGCAACTCCTAGGAAAAATACGATTTCGAAAGTTCGCATACGGTTTATTACATTTTTAGCATAATATCATATTTTATTCATATGGTCTCATAGTTAATTAAATTTTTTCGTTGAATATTTGTTCCTTTTGTCTGAAAATTTATATAAATTTAATATTTTTTTTCTGTCTAATTTTATACATTTTTCATCCTCTCATTGTCGTTTCATAACAATTTATTATTTAACGTTTATAATTGTCCCATCGATATTTTTATTAATATTTATTTGATCCAATCCAATGTGGTACTTGTAAATATTCCAATTTTATTTTCAATTAATTAGACAACGAAGGTAATCTCTCTGATATTGGATTATATATCGGATTAAATTCAAAACCGTTGCTTTATCGAACGATAAGAATTTCGTTTCGAGGTTTCGAGTCGTTCCTTTTTTCTTCATTTTTATTTTACCCGAAGATGAATGTCAAATTGTTACGTAACGTGCTATTAAAATATATTGCCACCTTCTGTCGTTCCTTTTTTTTTAACGACTCATATGCGCTCGCTGATAATTACACGTAATTTTCAACAATTTCACGTGGAAGTATAGTTTACGAAATAGTTTCAGATAAAAAGTTGTCGCTGTTAACGTCACGTAGCTGTAATATCAGAACTCGTTCGAAGATTGTTGTGAATATTTAATATTTGCCAAGTTGCGATATTTCTAAAGTAATCCCAGGTGGAAGAAAGCAGAAACAGGAGGATTGCAAATTTCTCACTGCAATGTATGTTATGGTAATTTTTAGGGATTCATTCGACTACTAGATGGCGACAAGTTGATATTATTATTATTATTATTCATAATATTAACATTATTAATATTAATAATGGCAATAATAATAATAATAATATAAAATTCTTCGTTGGATAGTTATGCTATGGACCTGATTTTTTGAACCCATGTCGCGAAGATGTTTACGTAATTTGTTTTCCTCAAACCTCAAATGGAATTCGAGATGTGTGAGAAAAAAAACTTTGAGGATCCGAATACCGTTAAATACCATCGGTGATTTTTAAGGAAACTCGACGGGTTCTGCTGCAAACTCGTTGTCATTTGTACGGAATAACAATTCCAGGAACGAATTGTTGGCCGTAACAAACAATGTCTACCCGCAGGGGACAATATGCAATTAATATTCGCGTCTGTGGAGTTTGCATATACGATTTTTCGGTGGGAATTTAACTTTGTTTTCCATTTCGATATATGCTCCTAAACAAAATTAAAAGAAAAGCCAACTTTTTTGGTTTAAATCAATTTGAGAAATCCGCAGAAAAATGATTATTACAAAAATAAAAGGATATGTTCAATTAAGTAGAGAAAAATTTATGTTCTGTATTTTTTTTCAACCCCTAATTTATTGTAAAGAAATTTCGTTAGAAGAAAACCTAATACTTTCGACTCAAAAAATTCTATACATTTTCATTGAGTTGAATCTCATTTAATTACTTTGAACTTGAAATCGCTGCACTTGACCGCATCTATAATTTTTCATCTTTATCTGATTGAACAAATGGGAATGAAATAATGAAACGGAGTCACAAAAGCATGAAGCTTTTTCATAAATACAGACTCTCCTATGTGCTTTTACCTACCCCGAGGCAATTAGGAAGGATCGTTCTACCGTAGGAAGAATATCAGAGCTGTTACCTGCTGCGAAGGAAGTGACAGGTAGCAGGATTTCATAGTGATCTAAATTAACATAACATAGTGGCTCGAATTGTAACCCTTAATTATAATTGCTGCGTTAGCAGTTATGTCTGCTCTTACTGTAAACTTTTACTCCAGTTCTCCTTCGGCAATCTTTTTGTTTCTTGGATATTTTAATTAGTTTTTGCATTATTTGTGCTCGGTTCTAGTAAGAAGAAAATTGGTTGGAATAAAATCTAGTAACTAAATATAAAATACAAATTAAATTCTGAGATTGTTTCCAATTTCCAATATAAAAGAAAATAAAATAGTCTGGGAATTTGTTTTCAAAGCATCAAATGGAAAAATCATTTTTTCTTCATTTTCTTTTCATTAATTAGTTTTGCATAATTTATATGAGGTTACAATAAAATCTAGCAAAAAATAAAAATATGTAAAGTACATCCTGGGATTATGTTCCATTTGTAATACAAAAAAAACAACAAAATAATCGCGAAAATTCTTTAAAAAATATCAATGGGAAAATTGTAATTTTAAAAATAGAATAATTACATTTTCTTTGTCTTTGATTCTAATTTTTTTAATTTGTTGTTTGTTACAAATTATAACGACTCGTTTCGAATAACGTTTGGATCCATTTCGATAATTGATTCTCGACGTTTTTTCGGGAAAAGAATTGTAAATAAACAAAATATGAAAAAAATCAGAAACTTGTAGACAGTCGGATGGTACTTTTCCTATCCACATTTAATATTTGTATTAAGCCCTGTGACAGAGTTAATACAAGTACGCACACGACTACAGACGCAGTGGTCTGAAATGGTTGACAGATAAAATCGCAGAAAATGAAGATTACAGTGCGTCAAATTATAAAATGATGGCTTTACGACGCTGTAATATATGCAATGAGTCATTAATGGCTTATGGTAACTATAATACGGCTTATTCTATATATAGGTTTAGAGGAGACATTTCTAAATTAGCCTCTTTAATTGCCTTGAAAATGTCTCGCCATTCATTGTCTAATAATTCTCGTTAGAGCAGTATTCATGGGTATATGTGTGTGTCTGTTCTATTTTAATGAGTCTGCGGAGGGAATTTCTATAATTGTCGGTATAATTACTTTCGTCACTGATTACGGTAAATATTTCGAAGAACGATTATTCATAAATCTGCGATAAATGAAAGAACTGTTTTCCATTTAAAAAAAATAATATCTCTAGAGTCGGGACCTGAAAATATTAAGTATACGTACTTGGAAGTATGGCAAAACTCTTGCATGGCGGATTTTGCAGAAAAGCTCGAATTTCTTTCTCCTTTTATTTGACATTTTTTTCTCTGTATTATTTTTTATATTTTTTCAACTTATAATAAATAATAATAGTTTGCATAAACAATAAAAAGTTGGTAATGGGACGGTTTCGGGTACACTCGGATGGGATAATTGACTAATTGAATAATCATTTAATTATTATTATTAAGATTGAATTATCACTTGAATTTTCTATAAATATAATTTATAAAATAATTAATAAAATAAATATCATAGCGTAGAATCATAATTCCTACGAAACTGGCACACGTTGACAGCAACGTGTATTTCTTTTTCCTCCAGAGCAATTAGTTCCAATCTAACGATTGCACTGTTACGATACCCAACATCTGTTTTAACATATTTTTGTCGGCTCTAACGGCAGTCTAAGGACAATATTTGTAATGTTTTTTTTTGTTGTGTTGAGCGTGTACCCAACTAATACGTCGCGATAAATATATCGACTTCATTACCAGCTGTGCAAGCACGAAATATGAAGGATAAAACGCAGGAAACGTTTCCACGATGTTAACGACGAATAGGGACACCGTTGGTTGTAATGTCACTTGATCGATATCTTTTTGGTAAACAAAACGTGACTGGGAGTTATTACCGAATAGATGCCGATGGAATTCTCTGGAGTTATTCTTGTGCAATTATACGACGTTCCAAGAGTACGTCAGGCAAAATTTTCGTTTCCGTAACTTCTTATTGTTAATTATGGAAGTCGGTAAGAAATTGCAATTACAAGGAATCGCAATTATTATCCAGTTTTAATGACATCTAGAGGCAAAACGTGGATTCCAAAATAATAGCCCCCGAATTATTTATATTTAAATAAATATTATACGAATATCAAATAATATTTATGATGGTTACATATATAATCAATGTTTAAATAAACTATAGTATTAATATCAATAAATTATATTCTACAGAGAGTATTTAATATATGTCGTACGGATAAATAATAAAATAGGTGTCGAGGAAGAAGCAAATCCTGCTTCTGGGAATTTGCATAATACGATATGGGTTCGCACAAAAGCCAAAAACCGCTTCCTTATCGCGTGGAAAGTTGTCAGTGCGCTATCTAATCTAATCACAACATTTATTATTATCATTCGCGGCGATACTTTCTCGTTATGAACCGGGGACGCAATCTACAAGACACGACAAGTGCATTTGAGAGGTGCTATGTACTTATTAGGAAACGCTTTCGTAATTACTTTCAGCCGCGTGAAATATCGCGTCGTGCGATTACCATCGACCAGATACATATTTTACAATAAACGCGGCGATGACGTTTCTGCGCTGCACTCGCAAATGCATCACAAATGGTCCCGCTGCATCGAAGATTCTTCTTTCACTTCCTGTTGCGTTTTCGCTGGAATGGGATTTTTCGCCGAGGTCCATATTTTTTTTTCTTCTTCCTCGGTGCATCCAATCGCGCGGGGATAGGTAACCGATAAGAGTGCGTTGTTCTTGCCGGTATCGGGAAGAACAACTATTTTTTATGTGCAGCTATGTTTACAAGTAAAAGGAGTTGGAACGCCAGCACGGAATGTCACGGTACGGCGAGTTCCACAGTTAGTGCAAAACCGGAAGTGCTGCCGGGCACACAACACCGGATATACACGTTGCTACGAAGGAAGGAAGCGATTGTTAGACTACTCCGTTCTATGGAGAGAAAAAAAAAATAGTCAGAAATTAGAATACGCCTTTGGAATCTTAATTTCCAGTTTGTAGTAGCCCTGATGCAGCTTCTTCTTCCAGTTCCTCCCTCGAAGGGTAATCGAATTTTAATGAAGAGTATACCTACACGTTAGAAACAGCGGCGAGAGTTCGGGGGTATTTTATGCACCCTAAGTCTCGGAGAAGTACGTTTAGGGATTTTATTTTTAGGATTTATGGAATCTAGTGACTTAATTAATGAAATATAATTTATCTATAATAAACATAAAGTAAAAATGTAAAATAAAAATATATACCAACTTAAAAATTAACTGCAAATCAATGAATTTTTCGGTGACCGTTCCCTACACTTTAGCAACATATTTTTGCATATTCTTTCATTTTTATATAAATTTTACGACATCCCTAGGAACCCGAATATACGCGGGCTACATTTTCCCCATACTCCGATTTTCCCATGGATCTAAAGGAGGCTATGTTGAGATTCTGGGATAGACTTCGTGCCAACTCTAGGAATTCAAGCGCATATGGGCCATACTTTAGCCATACTTTCATTTCTGGGTGGGTGGAAACGATAGATTACACAACAGGTATCACTTTTTCGTTTGGGCGATAAGAAGCGATAAGTATGAAACGGAATTATCTTCACGCTTTGAGGAGGATGTATATCTCAATTTCTGTTCTTTGCGGTATCGGAATAAGAGAGAACTCTTTTTCGAGATATCTCCGTTCCATTCGCTTGTTTCCCGTTATGCTCGAGGTCGCTTCAAGCGACAAATTCGAAAGGTTCGAAAGGATTTACGATGACGAGTTCACTGCACTGTTTTATTGTCTATCTGCTTCATAGAAAGTCCCATTGTGTCGCCTCCAGATAGGGATCCATTTCTAGACGTCATTTGATATTCAGTGAAAATAGTTTTGTCTCTCGTTTTATCTATCTCGGCATTGTATGAATGAAGAATGCACGATAACGTGCAAAAATAATGAAATAAAGCTTTAATAACCGTGCATCTTTCATTCATCAGAGATTGCGAAATATCTGCCAACAATGGCTTATAAATAGTTATATCGTATATTACAGCGGGATTATTTGCATATCAAATGTAACATTTGCTGGCTTTGGAATGAGGAAAAGACAGATTCTTGCCGACAGGCCTTTCTTTGGACTTTTGCGTCAAGTCTTTGACTGGTGAATGTCGAATTCCCGCTGCATATATCGCGAAGAAAAACGATTTATAAAGTGCGCCAAGAAAATAATAAACTACGAAGAAGAGTAAAATTATGTCGAAAAATAATAAATTTAAAATATTCTTTATAAAAATAATATATTTACCTAATAAATAAGCGGTAACCTTCAATATAAAATTGCAGTTAATCATTATTTGACGTCACTGGTGTGTGTTTCTTATTTGACATAATTATTAAATTACATTTTTTCGATACCCGGTAGGATAGGTCATCCGCGAAGTGAGTATGTCTATCTAACGTCAGTATGTCGACCGACTTTTGGAACCTCACACACTCCTTCCTCTTGTCTGTCAGTTGCCACCCATATACGCTATCATCGGAAACAGATAAGCTCTTGTGCATACGTTCGTGCCTTCTCATATATTATTTATCCACAGACTCACATCTACGTATGTAAATTTGTCCCTTTTTTCTTTTTTTGAGGTTCCTTGTAAAAAAAGTAGTTTCGTTTTTTTTGTTTGATAACACACTGGAACGTGTTTTCCTTTCCAGGATGTCTATTAGAATTTGCCCGTCGTCCAAGCAGGCTCTTTCCTACTTAAAAAGGCGTTATTTATTTTCTAAAATCTAAAGTCTCAGAACTATACTAATACTTAATGTTAGCATATAATTACTACCTCGCAATCATGAAATCACTATTTTTTTTACACAATTATTTTCAATGATGTCGGTTTCGTAACCATTCCAGAAATAATACCCATAGTTTCTTTAATAAAAAGTTACTACAATATAAAATCATTTTATTTCCTTTTGTTGGCTTAATGCGATTGCGACAATAATAATAAATAATGTAATAATAAACAAAAGGAATAGATTATATCTTTGATTTAGTAACGACTCACCAAGGATATTTATATTATTTATAATAAAAATATTGTATTATTCGTTACTCTATGATTTGTCTGTCACTAAAATTAGACGTCAACTTTATATTTATTATACATATATATTTTAAAGTATATATTTTGTAACAAATAAAATAATATAATTTGTATATGATATAAATTATATTATTAACTTTTCGACAACTAGGACGTCGTGATCTTAAAGTTGCTGCGATCGTATTCCAGTATCCATCTAGACTCCCCTTCTGATACTTTACTTTTAGAATTTGGGGACCAGGTTTTCTCTAGAAAATGCGAAATTTCAAAAATGGGACAATTGTTTATAAGTAACAGTAATATCACTATAACAAAAGCAACTACGCTCCGCTTTCTCCTCCACCCGGTGCCCGATAGCGTGTGGAGGAACGTGGAGAACATTGTCCGCTGGAAAGATGCGTGAGAAGCGAAGCTATCTGGGGAAATTTTTCAAAGCGGATATCGCTCACACGATTTCCGTAGATGATCCGTGCAATGCAAGAAGGTACTAGTAACCCGCTTTGAAGAAGCTGTTTAACTGCACACTGCTGACGTTGATGCTTCTCTTCCTGCTTCTTATATGGACGTTTGTGCTGCAAAACAGATTTGCACTGTAAGAAAATGCCCTATTCGAATCGATAACTCTCACAGAAAGCTCAATTTGGTGCCATTTGATGGCATTTGATGGCATTTAATGCCATGTGGTGGTAAAATCTGTAACTGATTGGACCCACGATTGTCCTAGTAGACATTTGCCATACTTTCGTTCCTACGCGAAACCGCAAATGAGGACGCACTGAAATTGTTTAATTTTTCCGTTTCTCAGTTTAGCTTTTTAAAATAAATAAATGTACTTTTTAAAAAATTAATTAGAAAAAAGATAAACCGAGCATTTCCTCAGTAAAAGTGTTTTCTTGAATCGATCATTCAGGAAATGATCGCATAACTAGACGTACATTGGCATTGGTACGTACGTTCATTCATATTAACCGAGTGTTTTTGTTACGATGCTATAGTTAATTATCATCTCGCTACAGCCTTCGTCGTATCATTCAGGGCGAGCCGGGTATCATTTTATTTTATTTAAAATTAAAACGAGATGAATTCAAGGACTCTGATTTTAACTTCGCGTTTTTATACGTTGCTTATGTAATTCCTTTGGCGTCGAAAGGAGAGGAAAAAAATTCGTCGTTCTGCGAAAATCGAGATTTCGCAGATCGATTAACTGCAGGATAGAAATATGCCAAGTGAACATTTTTTTTTGTATTATGGGATTTTTTCTAAAGCAGTAAGATTTATTCTTTATGCGGTAGAAGCTGCTGTAGTGTAATAAAATTTATTTTCATTATTTTAGAAATTTTTGTAACATAATAAAATTTAATTTCAAGGCGGTAAAGGTCGCTGCAGCATGATAAAAATTGTTTTCTACATTTTAGAGATAACTGTCACGGGGTAAAATTTATTTTTGACCGTTTCTAAAATACCGTGGCGAGGTAAAATTTACTTTCTACATTTTATTGGGTTGGCAATTAAGTGGATTAAGGATTTTGTAATTTATTTTCTTTGAAAAATCCGCAATTACTTAAGTGCCAGCACAATAGAAGTAATATCGACCAATTACTATTTACTGCAATTTTTTTGCGACAATATTTTAAATTACATGCGAAGTGTTTTCACAAATTTACTTGTGACACATGTTACAGTCGCCAAAATACATGAAGTTTTATCTACTCTGCAACTGACGCAACTTTCTTGAGAGATAAATGTTGAAAGGATGAGCAAATGCGGGATTACGATATTCATTTTCTTTTCGCTGTTGTTAATTTTATTCAATGCGTCGAATCGTGGGCAGCTTTTGAAAGGTTCACGGTCTTTTACACGGGCGTAAAGAGAGCACAAGGGGGTACGAGCGGCAGCGCGTACAGGTATTACATTGCCGGTGATAAGAGTGAGGCCACGAGCGAAGTCGCGAGTTCGTGCAAGCGATAATAAGCTTATCAGCTTATAACCGAGAGCTCCGGGTTCTTTTTATAAAAGGAAGAAGAAAAATAAAAAGCTACGCGCATTGCAACAAGAGTTATGTTGCATAAATTTGATTTCTTCTTTCCCGTAATTCCTTGTTTATGTATATTTAACAGCACTCGTAGACAGCAGATCGTGTTTTATTTGCAAGTCGATAAATTCAGTCGTAGCTCGTAGCAGCTTGTACAGTTATTGCTACTCAAATTGATAACGACCTTTTTTTTTTCTCTCTTTTCCTTTCAACATACGCATTTCTATGCCAATGTTGCCGCGATATTCGATAATAGCCTTTTGCCGATTCCCATTAAAATTTATCTGGGTTTTCGGAAACGCTGCGACCTCGAATTCTGTCACCTTTAACACCCAATTCCACAGGATGTAGGTAAATCCCGAAGAGCTGGAGTCACGAGTGTCTTGGGTTAAGTGCCAAAGTGAGCATTCGTTCGGTAAAATCTCGAAAGGAAGCTCATAAATTTACCGAGGGATTAATCCATGGCGATACGAAGTTATAGGCGGTTGATTTATCGAGGGGACTGTTTATTATCCAGCTTTTTTCGATTCTTCTTCACCCCATATCTAGCTACCTCTCGCCTATACATTGTAGAATTTTTTGTGTACCCATATATAGCCGTATATATAGAAGATGCACCTATAACATTTGGAAGAACAGGTTTGAGGAACAGGTTGGTAGAAAACCATTTAGGGGATTTTAGAAAAGCTACATTTTAAAGGCGTTCTTGGAGAAAAGAAAATCCACCCGAGGATGGATAAGGTTTCGGTGGTATTTAAAAAAATAAGGATATTATAAAATTTCATATTTTTATATTCACCAAATAATTAGATCAATTTTATCGAATTTTTCTAGAGTTTATTGTTTTTTTTTTATTTTGGTATGTCCGAACTTTGTAGAAATTACTTTAAAAAATAATAGAAAACTGTGATAAACAAATTGTAATTTGTTTTGTCGATATTCAAATAATATTTTGTTAATTCTTGAATTTTTGAAGGCACTCCCTATTCTCTTTCCGAAATAACGTAGCGTTTAAGTGGGTGAAAATTAATCTCGAAATATACAAGTCGATATATTCGACGTTACAAATGGAATAAATATATGCGTAATTTTTATGCACATATTCATATGCAATTATACATAACGGTACAGTCGCTGGGTCCTAAAAAAATAATGTTTAGGTACACCCAAAGAAATATTCTCAACCTATAGAAGCCAAAAGTTTCGTAGCTGAATTGAACTCGTGAAAAAAATTTAAGTGATTATAGTTTGGAAATTATTGAATTCGAAATTGAAATTGGCAGTGCGCGCGCTTTTTACGTCTTATTGGCGGTTGTGAAAAAACTTGAGAGATTGCAACTTGGAAATTATCGAATTGAAGTTGTAGCTCTGCCCAAAAAATTCGATTTTTCGAATGAACTTTTGGATACTTTCGGGAGATCCTTATCCGATGTATTTTTTCCCGAGGAATCCATTTTCATTGTGAAAATTCCCAAAATTCAACGGGAAATGCGATTTTTCCTCAAAAAACCTACTTTTAACCAACTTCTGCTGGGATTTCGTCAAATTTGACCTTGGGAATCGATTCTACGGGAAAAATTACCCCTAGAAATGACTTGTCCAATCCCATTTTTAAATCTTTAATTTTTAGCCCATTTTTGGGGGAAGGTGTGCCCAAAAAAATCGACTTTTGGAAAAATTTTTTCGGAACTTCTGGGAGACCCATATCCGATGTATTTTTTTCCGAGGAATCCATTTTCATTGTCAAAATTCCCAAAATTCAACGGGAAATGCGATTTTTCCTCAAAAAACATACTTTTAACCAACTTCTGCTGGGATTTCGTCAAATTTGACCTTGGGAATCGATTCTACGGGAAAAATTACCCCTAGAAATGACTTGTCCAATCCCATTTTTAAAACTTTAATTTTTAGCCCATTTTTGGGGGAAGGGGTAGGTGTGCCCAAAAAAATCGACTTTTGGAAAAATTTTTTCGGAACTTCCGGGAGACCCATATCCGATGTATTTTTTCCCGAGGAATCCATTTTCATTGTCAAAATTCCCAAAATTCAACGGGAAATACGATTTTTCCCCAAAAAACCTACTTTTAACCAGCTTCTGCTGGGATTTCGTCAAATTTGACCTTGGGAATCGATTCTACAGGAAAAATTACCCCTAGAAATGACTTGTCCAATCCCATTTTTAAAACTTTAATTTTTAGCCCATTTTTGGGGGAAGGGGTAGGTGTGCCCAAAAAAATCGACTTTTGGAAAAATTTTTTCGGAACTTCCGGGAGACCCATATCCGATGTATTTTTTCCCGAGGAATCCATTTATTGTCAAAATTCCCAAAATTCAACGGGAAATGCGATTTTTCCTCAAAAAACCTACTTTTAACCAACTTCTGCTGGGATTTCGTCAAATTTGACCTTGGGAATCGATTCTACGGGAAAAATTACCCCTAGAAATGACTCGTCCAATCCCATTTTATAAAATTTTAATTTTTAGCCCATTTTTGGAGGAAGGGGAGCTGCATTCATGCAAGCGCGAGTAATTCTGGATCTCGATAATGCTCACAGCTTCGAACTAGATTTTGATTATGTCAATGGTTACGTGACGCGTACATTCGGAATTTTTTTTATCAATTTCGTGTAGATAAATGTTGCCACGCGGTTTCAATCACGGTAAACTAACCGGTCCTAGATTTCATCTTGATATGCCACTTGAAATGTATTTCTGTGGGGTGGATTTCTAATAGTCTGACCTGTTTCAATACGCCGTTAAGAGGAAATTGCTCTTTGATATATAACAAAAACTACGAGGCTGTACTTATAATTGTTTTATTTTGGTAGCAACATGTTGCAGTATTGATCGTTAGAGCGATTGATCTTCGTCTAAATGGCCTAAAATCGTAAAAATTAACCTAATTACAAATATAACTTCACATTAAATAGTTTTTATTGTCTAACTAGATTATAAATAATTTTTTTTAATATAGTGTTAATACAGTATGTTACATATAATATAATATTAGAATATATATACGAATAGTAATAGCACACTGAAAAAATAACTATTGCTGTAGTTAAATATTACATCCTGGTAATTCCAAGTACCTTAATTGATATTCGATATTGAGTCAATTATGAATTAAATGGTTCGTGTCTTAATCATTTTATGCGGAAGAAATTTCAAAATCCCATAAATGCGAAGCTTCGATGCCTGGTCAAACCTGAGTTAATTGTCGAGAAAAAATATTCAAGATATTTTTCTTCTTCAATCACTATTGTTTCACTTTGCTGCTTGATGGATTCGGTTTCCGGTTTTTGTAAAATCTGGGGAAAAAGAAGATAACCGCTATCACCGCGATGGTGTATCTGCAATAAAAGTGGACCGCTACAAAAATAGTTGCGTCGATTCCATTCTCGGCTGCTCCTTCCCATGGCGGCAAATTTCTGCTCTTTTGCATGAATTCTTTCTGGCGTTTAACGAGGATTCCGCTGGAAAGTAAGAAGATCACTGTAAAAGGCAGAAACGGAGTGAATGGGGTTTCGAAAGGAGCCATGGAGATCTATGGTGGAAGAGACTCGTCCTCGTATTCAAAAGGGGGCGAAGAGAAGGGGGCCACCAAAGTGACGGGATGGATAGTTTGGATGAGAATATGAGTCTTGAGGACGTTCACCTTTTTTCGTGACTTCGTCGAGACTGGTACCGGTAGAGCGCCTTCGTCTACACGCACACACCTGTGGTGGTTTATCGTTTATGTGGATATCGGTACGATGTAGGGCCCCTATTTTAGACACATTCGAATTCCTATTACGCACCAAAAAAAGACCCACGGACGCTCAAGTGGAGACTAGACGCTACGGTTCATGGGCGTACGATAGGCGTCGGCTGTATCCAACTTTGTTGAGAAAGTAAGGATCCTGAAGTCAAATAATTAGTTTCCTCTGCATTTTGTATCCACCATATGTATATGGTGGACATATGTTATAAGAAAATAAAATAATTCAGGTTTCTATTTTTTTAAGAATAATTAGAATTACGTGTGTATGTATGCATATGTGTATATGTATATATTTATTTATTTGTATACATTGCGAGAGTGAAACGGAAGATAAAGAGATTTTTCTATTTACTTTGGTATTTTAGAGAAATTACCTAGAACCGTGTCAACTTTGGTCGGATTGGGAGAGGGTTTTAATAAGTTTACCGGTAAAAATTGGAAAAAGAAAAATGTTCGCCAACAACGCTGGGATTTTATTGCACTTATAAGCGCAGCAGTAATAATTAAATAGCTAAAATTAAAATACCAGCGCACTTGCAGTATCTTCACGCTACTGGAGAAACGAAATTTCGATTCCCCATTTTAGTTCCCTGAAAAAAAAGTAAATATATATTTTTAAAAAA
Source organism: Gasteruption jaculator (assembly GCA_949825005.1). Classification (NCBI taxonomy): domain Eukaryota; kingdom Metazoa; phylum Arthropoda; class Insecta; order Hymenoptera; family Gasteruptiidae; genus Gasteruption; species Gasteruption jaculator. The sequence goes on along the minus strand of OX463765.1, from coordinate 13,448,120 downwards.
TTCAATAGATGATGCAACGGATACGCATTCTTCCCTGGAAGACACGGAATCTTCCGTAAACGATACGCTTTAGAAGCGAAGCTAATCCATCAGGTAGACATTCCGTGAACGCGTGCATGGGAATACTAATACCTGTTCTTTTCGTCTGGAAGAAACAGGATTTTAGAGCGAGAAGAAATTTTTAGAACAAAAAAAATATATATGTATCTATTCTTATCTAATATTCACCTCGCGCGTAAATATTTTAATTATGATAGAATTTATTGGGTATCGAGAGGTGTATGCTTTATATAATACCAGGAGCTGACTAGAATGCAAATGAATAATGATTTTATTTTTGCATATTGGTGGATTTTGGCTTCAAAATGTTAATTTTTTTTTTAACGTAGACTAATTATTATTGTTAAACAAAATCAGTCCAAACAAAATTTCTCCAATTCTACTAAATTTTTTAAAATTTTTATTGTTAAACAGAATCGGTCCAAACAAAATTTTTCCAATTCTAATCGATTTTTATTAATTTTTATTGTTAAACAGAATCAGTCCAAACTAAATTTTTCCAATTCTACTAAATTTTTATTAATTGTCCCAAGTGTCTTCAATAAATTACTTTAAGGCATCGATTTGCTGCCGATTCAATTCAGGTATTTACCCGGACTTTTTACCTCCGCAATAGTCGGAAACCGGTTGCGAGCGAATTTTCACTCCACGGTTTTCTGCTTGTACCTGTCAAACACGACGTAGTACCGGTTACGTGGAAAGCGACGGGATAGGCACTGTTTACATTTCACATTTTCAGCGTATCCGTTATCGTATGATGAATTGCATTCGATACGAGTCCAAAGCGTTGCTTTGATGTCAATCAACGCTTAGAATTTGTATGTCACGGCTATTATCGTTGGAATTGTTTTCAATGATATTTTCCATTAGAATTTCACTCGTGGCGTTCTCATCTCCAGCGTTGGCAATAAAAATCGGCACACAATGGCTCGTCGAGGTGTGTAACAAATGATTGGAAAGGTCAGAACTACAAGAATAATATTATGCTTCGAAGTGCATACTACGAAGCCGGTGCTGTGAACAATTCCATTGCAATAATATTATTCGAGATTAGATCGTTTAAGATAAACACCGATTCTACCTTTTTCGCTCGTTCCTCAGATGACGCGGACCGTTATACCGATTTTTGTATCCGTCGGTATCTTATTCTTTTTTTTCCTTCCTTAATTTTTTTAATTAGTTCCTTTATTTAGAAACAACCGCATTTCTGTGACTTATTGTTAGTAATTAATTGCACTTTCTAAGTGAAGTTTGCAATGGTTTTGGAATAACGAAAGGATTTTTGTTTTCCTTTTTTTTGTAATACCTGATAAAATTCTTTTCTTTCCAAAAATCTTAAAATATATGATTTAGGAAATTTGGTCTTCGATAAAAAATTCAATTCCTCGATGTTTCTATTTTTGAAATATTTTTTTGGAAGTTACAAATTCGAATTGCAACTGCATTTGGAGAGATTGCAAGTTTTTTACAAAAAGGTTGATTTTTAAAAATTTAGTGATGAGATCGGAAAAGAAAATTTCTCCTTCTGAATGAAATTTCCAAGTTTTTACAATATACATTCCAGGTACAGCTGTACCGTGCCGTAAATGGTAAAAAGTTCGATTCAATCGAGAATAATTCTCCCATAGAATGAATTTCTTTTCCTTCGCAGTGAATTAAAAGAGGTTGATAGAACCTCTTGTCACGATGTACACCTTATGCGCTTCTTCCAAGGAATTTATGGTCTTTGTATCGAGACAAAAAATCTCTAAGATAAAGGTTATATATCAAAATATGTATAGAAAATAACACATTAACCTTTGCCGATTCCTGCGAGATGCATTATTTTGTCTTTACCGCAGTTGCTCCGGTCTCCGCTTGACTTTTCTATCCATTTGTAATATATGGACAGAATCCGGTATTGCCCGTGAATGAGTGTATCGAAAATTACAAAAATTATAATAATCTAAAATTTTTGCAATAACAGGAAAAAAATGTTCTTTCCAGAATTCCAGAAATGCGAAAAAAGATTGCGATAAATCGTAAAACCGGATTCCTTCACACGAAAAATTCTTGATAATTTTAAAATTAATTTTTTATTCCGGTATAATTGATTCTTTGCGAATTATTTCTCACCTAAAATCTTTTATTGATCCAAAGACTTTTGCATATTCAAAAAAAAGAGGTTACCTAAAATTAACAAGAAATCAATGGAGTATAATTGAAGCAATTTTGAATATCTCTGGAAAAAATCAAGTATTCTTTTGAAAATCGGGTTTTTAAAAATTGTATTAACCCTAGAAGAGCACACCTCCAAACTCGAGCGTAAAGAGCGCAATCGATTTTCCAAAAAAGGTATTTATTTCGAAAAATGAAGGGTGTGATTTTTAGAGAATTACTAATTTTCGTAATATCGCACATAATTACAGATTTGGAGTTCGGACAATTTTCCATTTTGGACAATGGAGTTCGAAAATCGCGTGGGGTCATATTGACCCCATGTGCTGTTCTAGGGTTAAATTTTCAATTTTTTGAATCGGTCTTTAGTACATTTCGATTTTAACCTTTTACACTTCTAATTGTTTCTAATTAATTAGCAATTGACATAAACTACAATCTCTACGAAATTGCTGTAGAATTCTGAGCTGCAAAAAAAAACATTCGTTAAAGAATTTCGAATGATGAAACAACAGGAATTCTTATTGAATCGGCAAGAAACCGCATGGCAGCTCGTCATTACGTCTGTTAAAATCATTGACATTAGACAGCATAGCGGTATAACAGTCCGGGAACGGGAAGTTTGAGACGCTCAGCAATTTCTTAGCGGAGTTATTTCGCTGCCTTGGCATTTATATTTTTTTCGCATTATATACCACATCCAGAGTCACGATTTGGATGGAAGGAGAATCATTCGATTGTGCCTGTAAACAGATTTTCATTATTTCACAATTATACGGTTAATAATTGGATTTCTCCATTTGCAAAATTTCTGTCGTCGCGTTCTCCTCACAGGCAAAGCTAAATTCCGCGGTGCAGGCAAATGCAAATACTCCATTACTCTACAAAGTTCAAATGAAGTAGACGGATTTTACGTTAATTGGAATTTGTAGTTACCGCGAAAGGGTGGGATGGTTCGAGATTAATTGTATCACCATTGATGGAATTACCCTGGTAACATAAATGCCGGCATTTTTTGCAGCAAATCCTAAGGGATTTTGGAAAATCTAAAAATATTATATAGTATCAAATTCTCTCGAAAAGAATTTCGAGGTAAATTGCAGGTAATTTCTAGGTACTGCAATAAGACTATTTGTGGGATTTTCAAAAATTATGAAATTTCTCAAGAAACGTACTATAAAATTACATAAAAATTCGATTGATTTTCTAGAAATTTAAAACAATGTGTTTTTGGAATTTGCAAAAGTTATCAAAAGTCCTCGGAGAGGCATTGCAATTTGTCACAATTGCGATTAAATTTGAAAGCGGCGTTTCTTCAGGATTTTTATATATCAAGAAATTTTTCCTTTAACAACTTTCCAAATGTTTTGGAAATTTCTCGTAAAAAAAATTCTATTAGTTGCAATAATTTCAAAATGATAATATATTTATCAATTTTCTTGGCAATTTCAATATTCAAAAAAATTCCAAATCCTACGAATCGCGGGAAATTAAATAATTTCAAGATTCTCATTAATTTTCAATTGATATATTTAGAATTTCCAAGTATCTCCGAATTTTTACTGAAAAAAAAAGCCAAATTCATCTGAATTTCTAGCCTCCAATTTCACGAATTTTCAAAAACAATCAGATATCTCTTGTGAAAGCAAAAATTCTGATATTGTTTTTTGCGAAAAATATCGGAAACAGTATCCAGCAGAGGAGAATAAAGCAAAGTTCGAAGCAGGTTGAAAGAAACGAAAGGATTTGATGGACCTATAAAAGAAACGGAAGCGAGAGAAGAGTTTCTACCATCAGCCGTGACCTTGGCAGATGCAGGGACTCAGCTTCCGCATTGCTGAGACGTTCGAGTTCCATAGATAGCAACGATCTCTTGTATTTCCATCCGAGGGAGGGGTCGGAGGAATGGAAAAAGAAAATACCCGATGGAAAATAATGCAACTTTTCCATTCCCCTCGAGCGAACGAACTGCAGCATCACTCGGTGCAGGTGCTAAAAGAATTTCACGCTCAGCGACGTAATACCGATTTTTCTCATTATTATCCAATGTTTATTGTCTTACTTATTAACTTTTTTTTTACTATTCTCTTATTTTTTACTTTTAGAAGCTGCTGTAACGTAATGAAATTTATCTTCTCTTCGATTTCTTTCATTCCGCGTGCAGATTCATTGAGTCGCTAGATTATACAGGGCGTGTCGCAGTTGAAGGCGTTAACTGCTAGTTCTGGAGACTGAAGCCGTCCCTTTTTTTTTTGTTTCAAAGATTCTTTTTCAAATTACGGCGAGGCGATGAGCGGGCGCATCTCACAACTATTCATTGTAACAAAAAATGACGAGGTACTTTTCGATTCCTCCGTCATTCGAATTATTCACGCTTGCCTACCGCCGTCGAATCCACATCCTGGGTGGGTAACGCTAGATCTGTTTTTTCTATCGCCTATTTTTAAACTTGAAGTTTTTGCGATTTCCTCGACGAAGTCGGTATTCCTCCATTGTACAAATGCTTTATATTCAATCACCTCGTTTTTGCCTATTTTTATAGGCTGTCGTGTCGGTTTAAAATTAACCAGAAGCAGAATAAGCATCCGTTGGATTTATGGAAACCCGCGATTTAGGCAAAGATCCTCCGGTACTTCAAAAATTTCATGTCTTCCAGGAATTTCCTGGTTTCGAAATTAACCGGTAGCGTGACGAAAAATTGGCGTTTTGAAAAAGAAATTTTTTTGAATTTCGAAATTTTTGTTTACCCCTTTCTTTCCACAAAAAACATAATTTAACATTTTTTTAAATGGCAATTCTCAATATTCTCGGTTGTCATAAAATCAAGTCGCATTTTTTTAAAAATATTAAAATCATATTTTTTTATACTAATCGCGAGGCCTAAAGAAATGTGACAAATTACGGTTGATTGGAAAAATTTTCTTATTTTCGGGATTTTTTATTTTCATGAATTTCTGAAATATTTCGGGGGCAGTTTTTTTTCTTTCTTTCTCGAAACGAGTAACTTCGCGTGAACGTTCTTCGAAGATTTCAGGTCAGTGAAGGTGCTTTTAGAATTCTCTAACTGTCTACAATCATAGGAAACACCGTTCACGCACTCCTCGTAAACGTTGCTAACATAAACTTTTGTATCCGCGATAAAAAGGAACGGTTACGTAACCTTAAAAAATTGTCTGCAAACACACAAGCCACACTACAAGAGCCGCACTACAGATTTATTATATTTTCAATAAAAATTAATAAGGATTGGAAAAATCTTTCATTTTTGGATTTCGTCGCGTTTTTTATGTCACAGATGAGAACGAAAGTACGGTAAAAGTCTGGGAGGTACGTCCCTTTGTCAGATTCTTATAATTCATATTGTTGTCAATTGATGGACCAGGATTTCCTCTCTGCTTCATTAATAATTTTCCTGTTGGTTAAACGGATTGTGAGTAGAAGTCAAATTGACTTTAAAATCTTGATTTTATACCGGTACTTCTTCTTATCTCGTTTGGTTCCAATCGTGAACTCACGACGGGCAAACAGGTTTAACGTGGATGAATAAAATTTTGCTATAATGTGATTCCAAAAGGTTTGATGATTGGGAGGCAACATTTACGCATTCTTCATATTTTTTTAGTACACTAATTAATTAAATTTCACCAAATTGCAACGTTCTTTCACTACTGTGGTATGTATAATAAAAATAATAATACCAATAATGCCATTAAAGGTCAGTTTTTTTGCGTTCGGAAGGTCTCTCCTCTCTATGCAAATTAATATTCCCAATAGGAATTTACGACGGACCGGTACGTGGCCAGAATCGATTTGCTTGGGTCAGTATCCGACCCTTTTAAATTCGAATCATCGAAATTGCTTTTGCGATTGCACTTTTTACAATTTTTCGTGACCGATTTGAAAAAAATTATCATAAACAAAATTTTGAAAATAGGACGAAAATAGGATTTTTAATTTTGGGAAAATTAAAGAAAGAAACAGAAAATTTAATTAACGAACGGAAATATATATATGTTTCTAAAGATGCAATTTTTCAGGCAAACAATTCGGGCGACATTTCTGTAAAGTAATAAAACATTTGAAAAATAATAAAGAAAGAAAATCGGTAAACGGAATTGGCATTTTTGTCACACCTTCAGACTATTTTAATCTTCGATCCTGTTGCATGTATGTACTTGCGTTACGATAATGTTGCCCGCATTCGGTTCTAATCGGAATAAATGCAAATCACACACGGCTGCATTGGTACTCTAACTGTTTAAATTTTGATAGCGCTTTTATTTACGCTTATAAAATTTCTCTGTGTAATGTAATTAATCATGGCTCTGATAAAACGAACAAACAATACGCTCTGTATTCCTACACGCGTTGTTTATCTGCGTGTACAGAACTCGACGTATCGAAGGAAATAGAAAGCGTGCGTGGAGGAAAAAAGAAGTCTGAAGTTAATGATACATTTTATTACACAGGAAATGCATTTCAATATGTTAGTCGATTTTTATTTCACATTATAATAATAGTTTCGCAAGGAGTTGTTGTAATAGGATGGTAAAAGGGTTAATTTATTCCCCTCAAATTAATTAGAATTATCGTTACCGAATATCGCAAACAGGATTATTTGTAACTGGTCAGGGGAAACCCATAGTTGGAGACTTCTTACTAAAAACAAACTATGTTATTTTAAAAAAAATTTATATAAGTATGCTAGTAACTGTCATTACTTTCGTATGCAATTTCAATATTTTCATTCGACTCTTTCAATTAATAAAACCCATTACTAATAATAACCTATTGCTTCGCAGCTAATTATATGGTACGGGCAGATTTTTAAGACAAATCTGCTTTATCACGTTTTTTTTTATTCCTCTTACGATGTTCATCAAAGTTAACCCTAGTACAGTTATAAGGCATTCCTTTTACCACGAAACCAACTGGAAGCTTGAATCTTACAGGCCTGTACCACTCGATTTTTAATCCTTTGATTGCTGCGAAATCAGAACCATAACCGTCGAGTTTAATAATCCCATCCTTCAATGCCACCCAGTAGATCATTTCTACCGCGAGAGAAATGCTAATTACGGACGTAGTACTAATAAACGTTATCCGTGTCCGTGTGGGATCGCGAAATAACACCATTCGATTCACCTGCAGCAGGTACAATGTGGGTACAAACCTGTATGGAAGAATCGCTTTACAGTTATCGTTCGGTCTTGACGTGAGATTCGATGTGCTCGTGCGGATACTAATTGGCGTTAACGAAATCCGTATACGTTTTCTGAAATTAGCGTCGTTCCGAGTATCCTATATCTGCAGTAGATGCGGCAAAGACGATGCCAATTGCTTTCGATCGCTCGGAAACTGGATTTTAGGATTAGAAGCGGTCTTGGAGAAGGTCAGGGGTTACGAATTTCAAATTGGAGCCGGGTAGTCTATGAATGATCATTGTCGGGTCACGAACAGACCCATAATGGACCGATACTGTCTCTGAATGACTCTCGATATTCCAGAAGAAGGGTCATCGCTCTACTTACAGGCTAAGGCATCTGAAATATTCCGCCTAACGCTATTATGACCGTCCTGCAGCGAATATCTGGGTGCTCAATGCTAGCATAGGTTGTATTAGTGCAGCTCGGAACCGGATTTCGATGATTTTGCGTCTCACAACGCTAATAAGAACGTCTCAGGCGCTGAAATCGCTGTCCAGCATTGGTCGAGGCTATATTAGCGCTAATATCGATGTCCACAGCGCTATTATCGCGGTCCAGTTTTGGTTTAGGTTGAATTAGCGCAGCCCAATGTTGATTGGTCTCGAGATTGGCTCCAATAGCGTTAATATAATGATAAGGCCGCGGTCCAATGCAGACCCAAGCTACACCAGCTCTACTCTGACCCTGACCTACGCTGATACGGTACCTCTCGGCGCTAATAGTGCTAATATCACCGGATTAACAAAGACCAGACGAAATTAGCACGTGTCAGCATTGGGTCGCAATCATTTCTACCAAACGGTTAAGAGGAATATGATTTGGACGCAAAAATGCGTCCAATCGAGTCGCAGAGTTACTCCGGAGATCAAAGAAACGCCGTTCGTCAGTGTCAAGGAAATTGTAAAACCGGAATCGGACGCGGCGGGCTCCGGTCGTAGCGTCGACTTAGCATGGCATTTTTTTTTTCTCTTTTTTTGTAAGTACGAAACTTATTGCGCTGCTTTACTCAGCCGGAGGTGAACGAACTCTCGCTGGGGAATTATTTAGTTTGCGTAGCGGTAATGAAAAATCGCATCGGTTGCGATTCTCGATGGAAGGAAGGAGGAAGCGAGGCAGGGCGAGCCCAGCGAAGGCGAAGCGATAGAATGCACCCGTGAATGGACACACGCGAAGTGCAGCGGGTACTCTACGAGAAGGGCTCATTAAAGGCACGTCGGTAGCACGGTCGGACAGTGTCCGACCTTCAACTTGACCGAGTGCGTTTAAACAACGGCCCTTGCCCTTCCCACCATGGAGCTTGGATTTCATGACGTTCGAGCTACTCGCATAAGCACGATTCGAGGTCTTTGACACTTTCCTTATACCGCCGTCTCGTACGCGAGTGTGGAGAACGTGCGGGATAGAAGAGGACATAGAGAGACGCGTGTTTGAGCTGCTCGGCTGGCTACTTCCACTCACAAAAAAAAACTCACTCGAAACCATGCCACCGAGGCCATGCACGGGTAAATGCGTATTTACGAGGTCCTTCACATCTACCTTCAGCGGAGTGGCTATGCCCATGGTGTTACACTCTATTTAAAATAACAATTAACCCTCTCTCGCCGTGGATTCTTCCATGCCGTTTCCACCCGAGGGATCTTCCATTCCTCTCACGTATCCTTGCGATTAACCATTCATGTCTCAGTGAGAGCGAAGTACCTACCTCTTTTGTCTCCATTTTTCCCACGCCAAGCGAATTTGGAAATGCACGGGATAAGCTTCGAGTGCAGACACCATTCTCCTGAGATGCGCAATCCTGTAGAAGAAGGCATCCAGAGTCCAGACCCGAATTGAGAAGCATTTCTCGAATGAGGAAGATTCGCGTCCAAAGCTGACAATCATGGAGATCGAATTTGGAAGGTCGAATTGGGAACAGTCTATGGAATTGTATCGAAAAGTGGATCCGGGATCCTTTTAGCTCCAGAATCTGGACTCTCAAGCGGTTTGGGTCTGAATGAAAAGTAATTAATTAATTAAGAATTTAGCGTCCAGAAGGCCCTGAAGCGGTTTGACTCTAGAACCTGAACTTTCGAGTAATTTGGGGACATAAATAAAAAATCGACTGAAACTGGAACTTGGAATCTGGAATAATCTCTTGAAGTCAAGAGATCTTAGAAATTTGCATCGGATGGTTCTGATAATTTTTACCGCTGGAATTTGGATTTTTCAGTGGTTTGTGTCCAGTTCCAGTGATACCAATTCCAGAATTTGGGACCTAGTTCTGGTTTACGTTCAATTCCAGTGATTCTAATTTCACAATTTGGGATTAAAAATTCCAGAGATTCTCCAAAATTGCAGCGAAAAGGTCCAGAATCCTTCAGATCCCAAACCTTGGCCTCTAGCTTATAGAATTTGAGCTCTCGAGTGGGATTGTCATGTGACTTGAATATAATCCAGAATTTCCAGATTTCACCCAAAACTGGACGTCGAAAGTTCAAAAAACCACGTGTAAAGTAATCTTCGAAATGTCGAAAAACCCGAATCTTGGTATTCGATCGCCATTCACTTTCCTCTCCGGCATTAATGCTCTCTTACGTAACGCTCGATATGCTCGTGACACGTTATTGACTCTATCGGCTGTAACGGGAATGCTCGACTCGAGGATGCATCATGGAAATTGATTGAGCTGGAGCCGCATATTGCGGATGGATAACATGGAATATTCCATAAGTGTATAATAAATGTCTACATATGCACCGACTACCTACGCGAAAGAAGTGCCTACAGGGAAGCGATCCCATATGTAGGAACTTTCTGACGAGATAAGCAGGACCTGCTTCCTAGCTGGCTGGCAGGCGCTCGCCAGCCGTTTTAACGGGATGGTATGAGTTGCAACCCTTGAATTAGCTGCAGTTTGTGGGACATTATGAATGATTATATTTTCCGACAATTTAATGAATCTCTGTATTATGTACGGATGATTTACAAAAGTTAATTAAGACGATTTAAAGAACCTAGCGTATCTACAAGCTGCGCCGTGGTTTAAATAAACCTGCTTTCGTTTCATATCTACCGGCTACGATTTTCTAATAAATCAAAGGTGTAGGAATTGGTAGCTAATAGGAATTTTTTCTAGCCTAAGGTTTTAAAATTATTACAAATTTAGAATTGTAATTCAATTTGTAATTGAATTCTTAATTAATTTAAATTGTATTTAAATTAATTCTTTAAAAATGGATTATTTATTAACGGTGAAAATCATGTAATTATTGATTTATTATGTTTCGTAGGATTTTATAAAATATTCATAGTCGATCTGATCGACAATCGGGACAATCACCTTAACGTAAACTGTTCTTCGTGTGAAAATAAAAAAAAAACATGATAGAGGTATACAATTAATTATCTAACAGTACTTGGAAGTGATGGAAGAGCCGTAAACTTAGAAAAGGTTGGGAACAACATGATCCTGAATAATGATGGGCTTTTATATTAATTTAATGACTTATCCAATGCAATGGGGCTCATAATCACCATTAGGTTCGAATCATTACGCACCTGTTCAACAGCAGCAGGAGGTATTTATTTATTTTCTGAGACTCATACAAACGCATGTAGGATATACACGAGTGAGTATGTACAATATAATCTGTGTATTTGTTGTGTTATGAATTTTTCAAAATTTGAACCCGTGGCAGAAATGGTATAACCACCGGTACTGTGAAATTACTATATATTATCTAATGAAAAATTTACAAAAATAGAGATAACTTATATAAAAATTATATGAAAATAACGTTATAGTAAATTTTGATGTATTACGTCACATTAAGATTTTTTCCAACATTGGAAAATTCCAAAATTCGTCTTAGGTAGAAATATTTTATTTTCCTCGTTTTTTTCATATTTTCCAAATTTCATATTTGCTCGCGAATTTCTACGAAACAAAAGTGGATTTCTAATCCGGAAATTTTGATTCCAAGGTACTTTTAGAATCCCCGGGCTCCGAAATTCACCTGAATTTCGAATATTCACACATTTGGTGGCCAAAAAATTCCAAAATTGTCGTGATTTCACGTGCTAATCCTAATTAACATAATCCTGCGGCTATTCAATTTCTTTGTGGTTACTGGGTATTTATGGCAATCCTTTTGAAATCGAGTTTACCATGCACAACACCCGAAGCGGATGAATTTTACTACTTTTACCACCTCTTACTCATTTCTACCCGTTAATTTCTTATCTGAGCTCCTTATTTATGAATATGAAGCAACTTTGCTTTTTGCTAAAGCATAATTAAAATGCCATCTGTTGCAAGATTTAAGCATCTTGGCAGAACAACTTTTATACGACTTCTTTGTAAATACCATTCTGGATTTATCTCCTTAAAAACTTCTAATTACTGAAAATGTTAAAAAGCAAGATGATACTCCTACAAGAATATCTGTGTAATTGATATATACATAAACTACTATACACAGACTGTTTTACATTTCATTCCTTCTTAATAAAATCATCAATTTAGCGACATGCCGCAAATATTCTCTTTAAAAATTTGCTGTTTCCTATATCTACACAAATAAATATAAATTATTTATTTCAAATTAAGTATTAAACAATCATTTCATTTGTAATTGATTTATCAGTAGGAAAAGAAGGAATAAATTAATATAAGTATTTGAACTAACTGCATTTTAGAGATCGTCCTGAAACAAAAATAATGAAAGTAATAGGAATAACAATAAATGTAGTTAGAGGTATATTAAATGTACAATAAATATATTTAAAATTAGAGTAAATTGAATTTGAGAAAAATTCGTTTTACCTCCACTTATTGTTGCAATGTATTTATCTGTCATATATATATATATTTTTTTTTAATTTTTCATAATTCAATTAATAATTCAGTTTCTGATCAAAAATTGGATAACATGAAAATGGAGAATGCCAATGAAGTGGAATAATTAAAAGAAACAAGTTTCAATAGGTGTATAAATTTTATGCATCTTCGAGTCTTCTTTTTTATTGAGAAATACGGAGAAATATAATAACAGTATTGTAACAATCTGTTCCAAAGAAATATTATTACCTAACTCTATACAGCCATTTTTGCGATGGAAGATGATACTCACAATCAGATTTGAACTTGAGTACCTACATTTTTAAATTATTACAAAAGCTCAATTTTTTTAGAGTTATTCCTTACTCTGATTATAACTTCCATGTGTCAGCAACACTCATAGGAATTGGTTGTAAACATTTTATATGGCATGCTTTCCATAGTAGGACATCTCTTAATTGTGGCAAAGCGATACTGTAGCTCTTCCTACGACCCATCGAAATGTTAGAACCTTTCTTAACTCCTAGATCTCACATCTGTGCAATAGAACTGCACTTGCAGTGGAATCTTCTCCTAAGTAAGTAGGACAACCGCTGATTCCTCGATAAAATTCTTTGAAATGTACTTGCATACGTTTGCTATGCCGGCGGGTGTAGAAATGAAAGTAAATTCTAACTTATTGAACAATTTGACCGCCGAAGGTACTAATACGCAATCGTAAAGGGAATTTCACGGATTATTATTGCGCCGTACCGGAAGTATTATTAAAAATAATATTAGAAAAAAATGATGCAATTTCTGCCATGTGGGAGATGTGGATTTAGTTGAGGGGCAGCAATTCTTATAATTGAGAAAAAAAAATTTCCATAAGTTGATGGAAAATCAAATAAATGTAATAATTTTTGAATTGCTGAATTAGTTATAATAACTTTTACAATGTTAAAAGATCGATTTTGTAATTTGATAGTAATTCCGTTGCGTTTAGAGTGAAAAAATGTGTAGTTTGTAGCAAAGAAAATAGGCGAAAAAGTATTAATATTTGTATTATTATTATTATTATTATTATTCGCAAAACTAATCAATTGGAAAAGTCGTAGAATCGAACGCGGGTACTTTCTACGCAACAGCAAAGTTCAGTGAGTAATTCCACTTTCACTAGAAAATTTTTGCCGTGGGTGAATGCTAAAACTGCAAGGTTCATAATTTTTACGCAGCGATAAAGCGGAATTGCAGAGACCTTGGCATACATTATAATATCATTTTCCTTTGCTAGGAAACACTCGCGCTTCATAATTACAAAAATGTGCGTGCATGTGAAAAATTTACATGAAAATTGTTGCAAATTAAAGCAAATGCTTCGGTTGCATCCGTATAATTGCTACACCTGTAACTGGCAGTTGCCTTTTACACGCTTCGAGTGATACAGGAAAAAAAGACGTATCTATTGCCGAGGATTGAGATTTCTGATTTTTGAGACGCACATAGAAAATTCGATTTGAAGAGTTCCTGATCAATAATATACAAATATACACGGAAACGCCGCTTGAGTGGGACTAGGACGTAATCAAATAAATTCTAATTAATAAAACGTGTCCGTAAGTTCGCATATAGATATTTTGCAGACGACCAATCGGCGAATGTGTCGATATATCGCCGACAGATAAAAAAGTATCAATATTAATATCGCGATTTATTGCGCATATTTTAAGCTGCAAATTAACAGTTGGAGGTTACCAAGAAATTCTGTTACTTATTTTTCTTTTAAAAGAGAAATATTGGCCTTCTCTTTTTTTTAGAAATTCATGTTATTCAAAATTGCGCGTTTTCCAATAATATTAAAGTCAGAATGTAACTTTTGGTGCTGAAAGAGCAAAATTTCTCGTTTGTCCTTCAATGAAAACGTTTGATTTACAGGCACTCGGACAGGATGTCTTGATGGCGACACGCGAGGAAGAATGGGGCAATGTTTTGTGTCTCAGGGACAAAACATCCCTCGGTGTTGTACTGCGGGACCGTTTGATGACCGACGCCGCCCTGGGTGGATCCAGGCCCATCAAGTCCGAGCACAGCTACAGTTTACTGGCCTGCAGTCCACCGCAGAGTCCAGCGAGTCATGGCGAGAACGTCCCGACACCTAATTTCACCGGATCCTCGACGACTTGCAACGCGGACAGAATCATCACCTCGGGTGCGAACATGGAACACAAAGTCCTGGAGCTTCGAAGCAGGATTGACGGTCAGTTGGAGGAAAAGAAAAATTTTACGTATCGCCTTCTCGGTCGATCGTTACTTCGCGTCGTTCGATCATTCATTCATTAGTCATTATTATTAATGAAAATGCGATTGGGCTTTTTATTGGCCGAGGTACGCTTAAGGGACACGTCTGTCGTTCGTTCGAAGGCAGACGGGTTACAGGAATCGCTAATAAAAAATGAGGAAACCTGTTAATGTAGCGCAGACGTCCAGCAGATCTTATCCGGGGGATGAAAAACGTGTTTGTCAATGCGAGTCGAAGTGTTTTTACAAGTCCCGGGCCATTTATCGTGAAAGAAAAACTCGGACCGGCTGGGGGGATGGATTTTTACACCGACCCCGGGTAATTGGGATCTTGTTAGCGATGATAAAGGGTGGATTAAAGTCAATTATAGTTGCGAAATGTATTTTACGTCCCGGGTATTTTTCACCACGAGAGATATAAAGTCGATTCTTATCGTGGATTCGAGGAGTTGAAGTTGATGAGCAGGCCATGAAAGCCACCGATTTTTGAGTTGTCGTTCATTAAATTCCCCTGGGGATCTTAACACCGGCGTACAAAACTATAAAACGTTTCCTAATTTTTTTCATTTCCGTTTTAGTGCATTTCAACAGAAATCGTTGTTTTTATTTCATTGGGGAAAGAATTGATAATAGTGTGGTTGATGATTAATTACATTGAAAAATATTAACCATGTATTGTTAGTTGTTCATTTCGATCCCTTCGATATTTTATGTCAATATATAAAATTGAGGTTCTTCGTTTTCCAATTTTTCAATATTTATTTTGATGCATCTTCTTTCTGTCAGTAAATCCAATGATTTCGTCACTTTAATTTCTAACCCAAAACAAATATAACATATTTCCTAACACTTACAAGACTGTTATTTTCATCGAATGGGGTAACAATAAATTATATTGTAGTGACAATTGAAAGACATTAACCAACATTTAATTATTATTGTCTCCGCAATTGCGGTGACCTCCTGGGTGGAGCTGCAGAATGTTTTTCGACGATATCGATGACAAATCTACCCGTTAATATTTGTTTTGTCAACATATCTGTTTCTAAACACGGCGCTAAAAATACAGTTTGATTAATTCGATGTCGTAAATAAGATACGTCATTAGATCCAGAATTATCTCATCGCCAAGCCGTTCATCATTAGGATGCTACGGTGAACAAAATATTTGCCTGTTTTATCGATTCGAATATTAATCACCACCATTCAAGAAATTAATACGAACGGAATTAAACACATTTCTTTTACAATAACTTCTTGTTCAGCGGAATGAAGAAAGACGTACACCTGTGCTTACTCAGTAAAGTCGAAGTATGAACAGAAGCGGGAACAGAAGCCTTGTTTCTGCTTTTCTCTGTCGAAATTTTTACATAAACTGTGTCACTTGCTGTTATACAAATATTTAGCTTCCATTGCATGGATCAAATTTAGTAGGCTTATTTTTTTTCTGGCAGAGGGGATAGTACATTTTACCGTATCGTTTAGTAATTTTTATAAGGTGAAATGGAGATTCTACTATATTCTTATTATTATTATTATTAATATTATTATTATTGTAGTAACATTTATGATTTTTTAGAGTAGCGTAGGAGCAATCGGGAGAGAGTAAATAATTAGAGTAGGTTTTGGAACGTAGAAAGCAATTTTTCCATTTTATTTTTCATGATGAATTAAAATTTCCATGAGAATTAGAATAATTTAGTAAAATTTACTATTTTCAGCCTTTTGTAATATCGCAACTGCTTGAGTATATATGGTTCCTACTGGCGGAAAATGAAAAATGTTGCTCCAGAAACATAACAGATAACTCGGATCGCATCTGAAAGTAATGTTTCTTTTTTCCAGATATGGAAGAGGAATGCTTCCCAGCGATTTCTATGAACACAGCCTCCGGTGGGAGCTGTTCGACGTCTGCGAGTTTAATGAAAAGGTCTCCGACGACGTCGTTATCTGACGATACCTTTGTGTGTCCTGAAATTAAAGGTGAGCCTATCAGTGCGCCTAATAGTCCTTCGGAGCATCCTACACAAAACATCATCGACGAACGGAGTACAATTACTATGGTAGCACCGCACAATCTTCACTTCACAAGGAAACGCTTATCAAACTCAAGCGATACCGAGGAAGACGAAGAGGAGTACTATCAGGTAAAATTGCGTATGCATTGTTAATTAAATAATTAAAATTGCCAAAATTTAGAAGCATGAAAATTTGTAAAATATAGTAGCATCAAAATTTAAAGAAAAATGTGAATGTTTTTAGTTTCTCAATCTGAAAAATTTGTGAAATTTCAAATTTAAAAATAAATACTGCGATTTTAAGAATTTGTGAAATTTGCAGAATTTCTAAAATTTGTTGAAAACACTCAATGGTAATTTTTACTGGTAATTTGAAAATTCCTGAACATTGCGTTCCGTTCGCAGAACATGGAATTGGAAGAATTCGCGGTAGTCAACGGAAATGAGGAAACTTCCAGACAAGGGTTACCACCTACACCCCCGAGTAGTGCAAGTTCCGACAGCGAGGGAACGGTTTCTGCATCCTGTTCCCCAGAAAGACGTGATTCACAATGCTCCGGTCACGGGCAGAATCTCAGAGGACTCCTTACGCCTAGACTTTACGTAACGAATACGACGCATACTACGAGACAACCCATACACACACCTTTGATATCGTGTCAACCGGTAAGTCTAAATGTTACGTCTCCATACACCAGTGAAGTAAATTGATAAAAAGCGAATTCAATTGATTGTATCAACAAATTACTTTAATCAGCGTTGAGTCATGTCGTCTCTTTTTCCTGTGGCGAAATAAGATAACAAAAAAAAAACATGTTTTCAGCTTGATCTTTGAGGCAGATAAATATCCTTTTTCGTTATTCTTTGTAATTTTATATAACAATCTCGTAACAATAATTTCTTATTGTTAATAACGATCGTGCGAAAACACGTATTTTTTGAATTTAATGTTAATAAAGTTTGTGAAAATAGGGATTTATTATTTTTTTTTCTTTATTTATCTTTTATTTTCAAGGACCTGTCATTTTTTAAAATTGTTTTTACAGTGATTTGTCTTTGCTGAGAATTTATAATAATTCCAATGTGAATGTTAGAAATTTTAGAATTACGCGTAATAAAATCCAATGGAGTAAAAATTCATTTTTTTCTATTTTTGGTAATTTTATGCCTGAAACGCGGAGGGTGTTTGATTTTTCGAAATTATTTTCGAAACAGTAGGAATTTATTTCCTTCAATAACTTTTTAAGTCTGAACTTGAAAAAGCTTCTGATTTTCAAAAATTATTCTTACAATAATGATTTTTTGCTCTTTTTGAATTACCATCGTAACTAGAAAAATATTCACCAATCAAACTAATTGTGAGTGTGAAAAACACCAGATAAAGCTAGATTCGTCGTTAGTAATAAAATACTACCACATCGGATTAAAAAGTATTTATTTTCCAAATAAATTAAATTTCTTTATTGGGACTCCCATCGAGATTCGCCCCGTGATAATCTGCAACAGCTATTGTTTAATAACACACCTGCTATAAAGTTATCTGAGATTCGCGTTAACGTTATCGTTTATCATATCAAATATGAAGCAAATCAGTAACAAATTCAGAGTAATCCGATACTCAACTTGAATGATCACTAGAACCTTCGAATTTTTGTTCGATCTGAAAGGATATACTGAAAGGCAGAAACCACAAAAAAGGTAGAGAAAGTCAGAGAAATCTGTTTTCTCTATATATATCAATGTGAAAAAAAAGATAGTGCCTAAAGTCACGCGCTGCTTTATCAGATTCATCGCTGACTATTGGTACATCTAGATAAGAAGCTAATTTTGGACGTAATTTGGAAACATTTTATCGCTTGGTCTAATTTCAGACAATTGGGGTTAACAAGAAGGATTTTAACACAAGATTTTATAATTATAGCAATCCTTTTTCATAAATTCCACCGTCGAATTTGTAAGGTGTTCTAAATGTCTTTCTTCTTAAAATTCAAATAATAACAATAATTAGACATTAACGAAATTGCCGATTAAATATTTCAATTATTATATTCATTTAATAATAATTCCGTTATGTCGAATTTTTACTTCTGAATTATTTCAAAGAATTTTTACTTACAATTCTTTTTAATTATCGACTTTTAACACTTAATTTTTAATTTTCAATTTTCAACTCAAAAGTTTCAGGTAATTAAAATATACAAGGAAGAAAAGTATTAGTAAAAAAAAAAAGAATTGGACGAAATTTCCTCAAAATACAAAAACTTTGTCTTTTTCTCCTCACATTCGATTAGTGGTTCCTTTGTCTCGTAATTTGTCACAAATTATCGTATTATGTACAAGAACAGACTTTCGTAAAATAACTTGACGGCGAATTTTTTTCCGAAACGATTTGTCACACCGGATGTATAT
Organism: Gasteruption jaculator; assembly: GCA_949825005.1. NCBI lineage: Eukaryota > Metazoa > Arthropoda > Insecta > Hymenoptera > Gasteruptiidae > Gasteruption > Gasteruption jaculator. The sequence goes on along the minus strand of OX463765.1, from coordinate 13,429,173 downwards.
AAATACTAATTCCTTTCTTTTTATTATAGAAGGGTTCCACGGGTGTCCTCGTTTTAACAGAAGAAGAAAAAAGGACTCTTATTGCAGAAGGTTATCCAGTACCTACGAAACTTCCTCTTACCAAACAAGAAGAAAAATCCTTGAAGAAAGTGCGGAGGAAAATAAAAAACAAAGTGAGTCATGGAAGTTGGTGTCTCCTTTTTCTTCCTCAAATGGATTAGAAATGCATGTCCACGCGTTGGAAATGCATTCTCTCCAATTACCAATTCAATTTCGGCAATGTTAAATCACATAGCGAAATTCCTTCCGAAGTGAATCATTGGACAAAATATTATATTTTTCGCGATTTTCCAGCACAAGTGGACGCTTTGGTTTCAGATTTTATCAATGATCAATTTCAAGGCAATGTTCAGATTCGAAAATGTCGAAAAAGTATCTTTGGAAATTTTTAACCTTTTGTTCTTTCAAATTTAAAAGAAGGAAGAAAAAGATATAAAAAAAAGGGAAAAAAAATTTTTATAATTTGCTGAAATCAAATTAAATGAATATTTAAGGTTCCAGCGATTTTCTTTGCGAAAAAAATGTTTCTATAAAATATCGGAATTTTGGTTTCAAAACAAATTTCTAAAAATATCGCTAAAGATTCTTAGAGATTTGTTTTCGAAAAATATTAAAGTTTGTTAAATTAATGTTAAAAAAAATATCAATTTACAGATATCAGCACAGGAATCGAGAAGGAAAAAGAAGGAGTACATGGACGGTTTGGAGAGGAGAGTAACACTTCTAACGAATGAAAATTCCTCTTACAAAGATAAACTGTCTGCGTTAGAGGAGAGAAATCACGAATTAAGTAAGGAAGTACAACGTCTTCGTGCTTTATTGCAGCTACAATCTTCTTAGCGTTCCACATAGCGTTCTACTCTTCTATCCCCTTAGATCGCGAATATCGATTCAGTTGATATGCATTTTCCTTCCTAATTGGTCCTTGAGTCTTCCCGATTACAACTCAGGTCAATCTTTTCGTACAGTATTTTACGTAGCAAACAAGTACCGTAGTATCGAAACGACGTGGAATTACGTCTCCTTGAATGAACATAGTTAAAAGGGTACTCGCTGATTATATCATAAATACGGGACTTGAAGTACGGAAGTGCTCTTGAAACACCTGTCGTTATATTTTTTTCAATATGATGTAATTTAATAACGCGATGCCATTTTTTCCCCCCCGAGTGGAAATTAACGAAGATGACTCGTGTTTGGGTTTTTACGCTCTTCCTGATAATATGAATCGTTGTAACTGCGTCTTAGCATTGAAATTTTCGAAGTTCGCATTCCTTGGAAATTACACAACCGTCCAAAAGTAAAGTCGCGTACGTCAGATACTGTATGAAAGAAGAAATCTTTCAACCCTTTTTCATTTCTTCCTGTCCCTTTTCCCCCGAGAAATGATATTACCAAAAACATGATAAAGGACTAAAAGGTATCGTTCCAAAATTGTGGTGGAAAGTAACGCGCAAGAGTTGCAAGAATACCGGTAGAGGGAGAAATTTGGAAACGGTACGCGAGAACTACGAAAAGCGGCAAAACATGTGCCTTGTCCCAACAAAAAAATACATAGAAAAATATTTACGAAGCGCGCCAAAGACTGCCATGAAATAATTGTGTCTTCCTACACAGGGTTATTTTATTTAAAAAGAAAAAACATGCGCGTAATACCTGTACTTGGTGCAATCTTGGTGCAATTGGAAAATCATTAGGTAGTAATTAAAGTTTTTTATGTATCAAATTCATTTGAAATCGTAAGGAAGAGTCGGAAAATTATTTTTCCAGAATTGCATCAAATTCATTGAAAACAAAAAAAATTAACCGGTAAGGAATTAATTTTACCGTTTCTATGATGGCTAATTAGCAACAAGAGCGTCAATTTTTAATGCAACGAAACCTATTTATAGGATATTTAATTATCCTTCGACTTGTTTCCTCCGAAATGATTCGTACGAAGTTTTGGGGAACCACCGAGTTGAATTAAATTTTACCTCAATCCTCCAAATTTTCCGGTCTCTTAGTTACGATTTCAAATGTGACTTTTTATTCTCGTTAATCGTGTGTATACAAAAAGAAAGAGCGAACTCATCTTTATCTTACCGATATAATGAGAGAGAGAGAGAGAGAGAGAGAGAGAAAGAAAAATATAGTTATCATACGAAAATTTCGTGAAAGATTTATAAATAAATATATATTAATTTTATGCATACTACATGTAAGTAAAGTAATTAACTATACAATCAGCGCGAAGTGAAAGTTCTATTATAGTCGTGTTAATACTTAAGATATATTCATGTTTAATAGATAATAATGGACGTTACAAGACTCGTCCTATTGGATGTATATTTTTTGAAACGATGCTTTTTCATTAAGAGGAAATGTGAGTTTTCGTCTTTTTACGGTAAATAGATCGTTCCGAGGCTAGCGAAATCTTCCAATTATAGGATTAAATGATGTATTTGCGATTTGTTGTTTCTATTTGGGAGAGATTTTACGTTTATATGTTTTGGTATGATGTTTTATATAGTATATGTGAATCACGGCGTCTAGATAAGATAAGATTTTTTTTAAATTGCCAAAAGAACGCAAAAGACACGAAAGCGGCCAAAATCCATTCTTTTTTTAAAAAATCTAAAGATATGATATTTGTGAGAATTGGAAAACCCTAAAAAATTTATGTTATTTTTTAAAAAATGTTATAAATTGAGTGTTGTGGGAATTGAAAAAATATCGTGTATTATAGATCCACATTCCAAAGTAATGTCGCGTACGTCTCGCGAATTTAAGGTGAACCAGTAATGAATCAATTTGAATAAAAGATTTTCAAATCTTTTTTTAATATAAGCATTTATTTTACTGCACTTTTTGCGCTAAATTTTACAATTAGTAAGAAGAGTTTTAAAAGAATCCAATTCCAAGGCAAACAAAGATCCAGCAGGTTACTGGAAATTTTGATGAATTGGTATTTTGTGAGAATATAAATGAATAAACTTTCCGTTTTTTGGATTTCTGTGTCCGTAAAAAAATTTATTGGGATCTTATGTAGACGCTGTTTTTGCGAAATGACTGGATTTTTAAATATTACTTTTTAATTTGGAGAAAAACCCTTAATCCTGACCCTCCGAGGGTCATTTTATATGAAAAACTTTGAAGCGAAAATATAATCATGCATTTCTAGACCTCATTTTCAGAGTTAAGAGCGAAGAGAGAATTCTTCTCGAGTCAAATAAAAATAACAGTTTGCTCGTGGCAAAAAAGAGAAACAATTATAGGTATTTTCATTTTGGAAGAAATAAAATTCAAATGGGACACAGTGTTGAAATTAACATTTAATATTATTATGAATCTTAATTTTGTAATACTATGAAATTTTTATATTGTATTTAAAAAAATGATGGAACAGAAAAAATGATAAAATATCTGCGCCCAAGGAAATATAATTACTCTGAACATTTTTTCTGTTCTTACCCAATTCTGGAACCAAACAAACCTTAAAAAATCACAGAAGAGCGGAATTCTATTTTTTAAAGAGATCAAGGACTTTTGAAATTATCTTTGGATCAAGAAAAATGTATCTTTCATATTTTCTGTCGGAAACATTTACTGGAGCTTTCGATAAAATTAACGATACCTGTTAATCGATTTTCTCGGCAAAATGCAGAAGTCAGACAGGAGAGCCTAATTAATTGCCCACTCACACATGTTTACTTAAAAATTTTGTAAGTTTATCATAATCCTCCTCACATTTTTTCAAGGAGAATTCATTAACGTCGAGAAGAAAGTCATTCGTCAAATTAACGTTTCCCAGTTTTGCGAATTGGGAGAAAGAAAGAGAGGAGATTTATATCAAATTGAAGACACGAGTAAAGGTCAGGCATTCTCGGAAACATTTTAGAAAAAATATTAACAAAGTTGAAAAAATATTTCTGGAAAAAACAACGAACGAAATGGAAAAATCCAACCTCGGGACCAATAATCGAATAATTAATGCTAATGGTTAAAGGCAACACATTCCTGCAGTAAATGGTGTATTTTACGTGCGACTAATTTGTAAGTTGAAACGATTGTCAGTAAACGAAACGAGTGAACCGAGTAGTAGGAATTTTTGGCTTAAGGGAAATGGTTTAAAAAATATCCGGGAGCAGCCCAAAAATATTTGATTAATATATTTTAATATCAGATCGAATATGAATTTAATATTGGGTAATGAATATATTTTATATTGATGTAGAATATAATCATAGGATATATTCTAAATAGAATTGTAAATTTTTCGTAAAATTTCAATTTGAGTATATTTATTTGAAAAAATATACTAAACTTATCTCTTCATCAAAATTCTGCTCGAAATTCCTACTGGGGTTAATAAAATACAAAAAGTATATTTTATATATATTTCAATGCCTCGGACAAAATGCACGTGACTGTGTCTCAAAGCACGTGTCGAGTGTTTGCCGAATTTTTGTACATTAAATCACGAGAGTCTTAATATATTCTATGATAGAAATTTTTATAGATATAGATATAAGCACTTGGAGGAAAAAAAAATTGTAAAATATGCTAACAAAAATTATTGAAACTGCATTTGTGTTGAAAAATAGCAAAATTGCATACAAAGATAATTAAAGATGTGTACGACGAAATTATAAGAAAAAGTTAAATTAATATAAAAAGTACCCTATAATATATAGTAAAAATGTCTTGAGAAAAATAACGCAAATGCTTACGACAAAACTATCGACTTTCAATTTTCTATCAAGCGTGGCTATTTTTCTATCGTATGGAATTTTATTATTTTGCTTTACGAGCGTGTGTTTATCATTTGTCATAATGATTTTTATAATTTCAATAATTCCCGTTTTTTCTTTTCTCTTCTTAGTGCATATAATTAAAGTAAACTATTGCGGCTACAGGCGGAAAAACGGAGTGATTGATTGATAAAGAGAATAACGAAAGAAACAAAATAAATTATATATATATATATATATATACATACTATATATAATTATATACGACAGTCATTATTTACGATAATCGTCATGATAATTAATTACCATTGGTATTGGTATTTCGCGAATCGCTCTGGCGTAGATATTGTATCACCATAGCCGGTAACTGTTAACTAGAAAGCGCAGGAACCAGACACCATGGATATTTCTATGGGTTATTTAAATATATACAGGCTGTCTATGTTAAAACTATTCAAAATTCGTGAAATTTCTTTTAAACAAAAATTCTTTTTTTTTTTGTTTTACTTGAAATGGATTTCTGCCATTTCATCCCTTTGGGATTAGAAATAAATTGGAGTGAATTGGACTGGATCGAAGTGGATCGCCTGTATATATATTAATTTATTTGTAAGAATACAATAGAACAATTGTACGTCGTTGTTTTGTTCAGTACAAAGTTCCATAGACTTGCATGTGTAACAGCATTGGTGTACTCAGAAAATTTAGCCAGATATCGCGAGGCATTAAACCCATTATCGTCGTTAAAACCATACGTGCCGGCGAGAACATGAAGCCGTCGTTGGCACGTGGCGTTCCACGCGATGCGAAATTGTGTGTTGTCTGACAATAATGAATAAACAACATGTGTGAGCTATTGTTGCTATTTTTTTTCTTGTAGTTGCATACGCGATCCTCGCCCACCTTGCTTCCGGAAACTGTGCCGAGTTCCCGCCTACGGATATGTATAAAATATGTGTTACATATATTTAATCTACCAAATAGTTATTTTTATTCAATATATGATATATATAATCCCTAAACAGCGCACCTTTGTTACAAAACGAACAAGATAAGTTCGTTACATGAAATTGGTAAATCGCTTACAAAGAGGAAATTTCATAAACGTCTCTGTTGCAACAAAATCTTTGAATTCCAAAAATCAGGGCCTATGAAAGCAAAGAAATCAATTATTGTTGTTACATAAGTTAAAAGTACCATTATACAGAGTTATTCAACAAAATGGCAAATCTAATTAGTAACAGACAAGAAATTTATAAATTTTACCACGTTGCAATAATTTTCACAGCCTAGGAAGTTTTACAGAAAATTGTAAAATTTACCATTTTCAGAATTCTCCTTGTTGTTAATTACATTACATTCATATATGTATTATTTATTTGATGATCAGGTCAATTAAAGGTATCGCATTCAAGAATTAATTTAAGTGCAATTTTACCAATTAAGAATTTCAATTTGTCAAGATACTTTTTTTTTTATATTAATTGTTTTTATAAATAGTTTGCACAACTCAAGCATAGAGTGTATTATTACAGACATGATAATATAATTAACGTATAATTAATTTATTTCATGATAGAATTTTTAAATGGTTTTCCTTTGATTACTAATCAATTACTTTTATTTTCGTTTCATTTTTTACCACAAATGACTACAGTTTTAATTGATATGAGTTTAATTATGGGTCTGAAATTCGATTTCCATGAATTTATTAATTGTACAATACTTATATATATATAATTGTTGATCTTATTATGTTATATTGGAAATATTAAATAATACTGGCACGTTTCCCAGCAATGCCTTTTCATGATTCATATAAAATTAATTATCAGATGTTTTTGGAATTATCATTTTTTGTTCGACTTTTAAATATATTATAGAAATTGCAATTGTATTTTGCAAGTCTAAATATTGACATTTTCATTCAAAAGATTTGAAGCAGTCGTATCTTTGTATAAAATACAAAATGGAATTGTAATCGCATGAAATTTTTTTATCGTATCAGTTCCAAACCTATTTTCTTTTTACAGTTTGTCAAGTTTTAGATTTGTATTAATAAATTAAATACGCGAAGAATTTCTATATGTCTATTTTAAATTCCTTGATGCTTCCAAACTTTTGGATGTTGATCTACATTTCAAATTTACTTCACATCCTACAACTAAAAGAAGCAGCCCAAATAAAATTAATCAACAATATACTGTATTAATTATACAAAATATTCCTGGCTTTTTCTCCAAACCATTATTTCTATGAGAAGAAAAGAAAATTCTTATGAATTGACATCATACAAATTAACCACGATTCCCATAATATTTTTATGTAATTGTTGAACTATAGAAAAATTGCTATCTGATAAAAAATCACTTCTCTCTCTCTCTCTCTTTTTTTCTCTTTCGCAATCTCCCTATCCATCATCTATCTTCGTTTCTCTATCTTTCTCTAAAAATCCTTTCACAGATTACTAACACGAGTCTGCAGGAGTTTGAACTCCAAAATCGTTTTACTTTTTCACGAGCGAAGTTCTAATCTTCACCTCCTTAGTGCGTAATTGCGAAGAGCTTTTCTTCACTAATGGAAGCTTCGACGGCCTTACGGATGGAACTTTCGACTAACAATCCCCCGGAGGATCCCTGACAGACGCTGAAACGTCTCTGCTTGACTTAATTGTTTACCGATTCTCCCGGTGGGTAATCAGGATCTCGATCAAATTTCCCACCCTTGCGAGCTTGAGCATTTCCCAATCTGATAATAAACTCCGGGATGAGTCTAAATCGAATCGAGTCACAATGGTACCAAAAGACGATCTTAACTATCTCATCATCAGTGAGACCTCAGATCTCGAGTTCTCGAGCACTTCCTTGAGCTGGAAGCTGCAAGCTTGATGATAAAGAAAACAGCGGAGCAAAATATATGTTGCGTTACAAAAGAATTTTCATAAAAGAAAAAAAGAAAATACCGATCTTACACAGCATTGAAAATAATTTTTTACAGCACAAAAAAAATTTTATTGTGTCACAGCAGTTTCTACCTTGCGATAAGTACATTGTACAGAGTTATAGTAATTTCTGCGGTATAGAAGTAAATTTGTGTATAAGCACCAGCAAATTTTGTAAGATCTCAAATATTGGTACAGCACAAAAACTAATTTTTACTATATTACACAATCTCCATTACAAAAATTGCATATTAATAGGTGACAGCATTTTCGATTTTGCCAAATTACAAAAAATTATAAATCGATTTTATTCAGTAACAGCGATTTTTTCAGCACAGTGAATGGAGCCAATTCTGCACCGTTTTTGCAATTCTTACATTATAATAAGTAAATCCTACAAGATTACAATAAATTCTGCGGAATACAATTACATTCTATTGTATTACAGTAATTTCTGTAGGGCAAAGAACCGAAACAATCATATTTCAGCTCAGCAGCATCTTCGGTTGAATTATTCTGACCCAGTATTGGACCTTGCTGTATCAACTTGAACAAAAATTAATGAATGTCTCAAAACCATTTCTTTAATGGTCCAGTACCGGGCCAGGTCAGGATTAAGACCTGGACAGAGACAGGAGCTAGCTGTTGCTGTTTTTGCCGCTATTGCTCGATGGACATTTCTATCTCCTCCACGTAGTCATCGGAAACTTTACTTTTCAGAGCAGTCAAGCTGACCGGGCTGTTCAGGTCCACCGCTTTGATGTCCTGCACTCTCCCGGAAGCGGAAGGATCCTTCTTTGAACTGTACAAAGGATTTTCGAATCTTCCACCTCGGCTCGGGAGACCGTTATCCTCTTCCTCGTCGTCCACGTCCCCGTCCTGGCCATCCTTGTTCAGCTCGATGTTGCCCTCCTGCACGTTTTCGAATCGCGCGAAAATATACGGTTTCCTGGAAGACATGGGAACCTTAGCGGATCCTCGCACGGACGAGAAGAATTCCCCGCAGCCCTTGCGAACCCTGTTGCACAGAAAATGGAACGACGAGGAATTAATATAATTGATAAGTGTATTTAAATCGTATTTGTAGCGACTTGGCACATTTTTTTGGGAAAAATTTCGAGTTTATTTAATTTTCATTATTTTCATAGCGAATTTTATAAATTTTTTTTTTTGAAGAACCTAAAATACGTACCACTGTTCCTGAAGGGGTTAAAAATTTGAAAATTCGAATAGAATTCAATAATTATTGTTCGGATTTTTGAAAATAACTTTTTTTATACGGCTTGATAGTTTTTTTTTTCGAAAAATTTGTGGCTATCCAATGTCGTTGAATATTATTCTTTTTGTGTTTGTGTAATTTATGAAGTTTTAAGTTCAGTTCAATAATAGTACAGGGCTAGTTCAATATTTCGATAATAATGATTCGATGCGTAGTGATATAATTATTCTTGATTTTGACATAGAGGTGTCATAAATTATTTTCCGAGGAATTATAAAATAAAGAAACGATAACGGATAAAAATTCGAAGTATAAGAACATTTGAATTTTCAAATGCTATAATTTTCACACACAAATTTCAAATATTTTTGAAATATTTGATTTCAATTATATTTTTTCAATATTCAAATACCAAATATTTTTCAAATACTCAAGAAATTGCATTTTCCCTTTTCAATCAAAATCTATCGTGTATACGGATTTTTCTAATTTTTTTTTATTATATATAATACAATTTTAATTTTTATAGAAAATATGGCAAATTCAATTTATAATTTCATAACGCCGCCCAATTAGCGATCAAAATTTTTCTGAAAGTCAATCTACTAATACCTAATTTCAAAAAAAAAAGAATTCTTTTTTCAGGAAGAATAAAGTACAGGAAATTTTTAAATCCCGGATGAAAATCTGCATGATTACGATCGGTGTCTTTCGGCAACATGACTCCGGTACAGCTGTAATTCGAAATTAAGCTGACGATAGCGCTGATAACAGTATTAGTTCGGATTAAGCTCTGCCACTTTATATTCGCATTAAACGCGTGCATATAGACATCCGCATGCTCATAGATGCAACCTGCATAAGCCCCGATTTTGCAGACGTCGATTCCACCCGGCGATTTCACAGTTTGGGTGGCGTAAAACCAATAACGCGCGATGTATGTATGTATGTATATACGCAATTGCGTAATCGTTTAATAAAATGCAAATGCAACGATTGAAATCGTGACGATCTAGTTCCTGCGCTGCGTTCCTAAGCTGCGTTTTTATGCTCGCGCACACGTATAAGACACGCGTGCGGTTTCTTTGCAATTTCCTTTACAAGTAGTTGAAAAAAAGAATGCATCCATAAAGGCTCCGCCGCAAAATTTTCATATGAAATGCCGCATGCATGCATGCCAACCGGTCTTCCGATTGTTGTCGCGTTTTTTATGAATTAATAAAAACGAGTTTACGAGACGCCTGAAGTTTCCTGCATCGAAGGGTCCTTCCTTTTATCTTGCGCATTATTTGCATGAGATCGGACGTAACGAAATTAATAATGATAATAATGATAATAATAATGATAATGATAATAATAATAATAATAATAATAATAATAATAATACTAATAATAATACTAATAATAATCATAATCATAATCATAATCATAATCATAATCATAATCATAATCACAATCATAATCATAATCACAATCATAATCACAATCACAATCATAATCATAATCATAATCATAATAATAATAATAATAATAATAATAATAATAATAATAATAATAATAATAATAATAATAATAATAATAATATTTCACTACATGAATATTCAATAAAATATTTTTTTAGTTGAAAAAATAAAAAAAAAGCACCCGAACAAAATGAACTATTATTTGGACCCCTAATAATTAATTAACGAAATTTTGGAAAAAAGTGTGAAAATTTCGAGATCCCAAAATTCTATCCCAGAAAGAAAGAAAATTTTGTCGGCGTCTATAATACATAATATATAAAAATATACGAATTGTCAATTTCAAAAATTCCATTCAAAAAAGGATTTCACTCGAAGCAGTATAACTTTATGCAAAAATGTTGAATACGACGTCGAGTCCTGAGAATTTAATGACAAAATTGAGGGACGAAAATTGAAGGAGACCCCGCGGTAGTTTAATTATCGAGTTTCATGCAACCTTCGGCTCGATAACGATCTCGAAAAAGTCGAATTTCGAAGCCGAAAGCACGTCCGAAAGAATTACGACAATTTCGCGTCGACGTAACTCACGCGTACGCACATACGTGTTCTTACGAACGTCGTTAGTGTTAATGGCGAACAAGCATGAGCCAGAATTTCGATCCTCGAGGAGTTTTCGGGAACTAGCGACGGGGTGGAATGACTCGGGGGTGGCTTTGTTACGGCTTTTCTTGCTTTTATGCGTTTCCCTCTTTCTCGATTTGGTTTTATATCGATGACGACTGAAGGGTGCATTCTGGTGTTATTATGAATTTCTTATGTACCACTGTAATAAATCGTACCAACATTTGTATTATTAATTCTCTTCCAAGAAAATTAATTGAAATTTGGTAGAATTCAACATTAATAATTTTTGGATTTATGACATTATGATTCAAATTGTGAAAAATTCATAAAATTGAGAAGAAACTTTTTCAAATTTTACTAGTATTTGTCATAAGTGTAGTTTTATTAATTTTGCAGTGAATTTGAAAAATTGTTTTTAAAGACGTCTAAGAAAATCTCATGAGACTTTTACAGAGTCTGGGAAACTAAAGGATAGGAAATTATTATCCCACGTAAAAAAATTGTATAAAGTTTTATAAAAATTTTATAAAGTCAATTTGATAAAAAATTGGTTTCATAAAATTGTTACAAAAAGTTTATTAATTATTTAATATGTTACTGTTGTAAAAAAATTTTTCCAATTTTCTTGTACTTTTTCTCACTTGTCTACAGAATTTTAGTATTATTATTCAGCATTACTATATATATGTGTACACGTAGTGGGTATGTATAATATGTATAAATAATGTGTATGTACAATATGTATGTAAATTCAAATAACGTACAATTTCAAATGGAGTGAACGTCACATCGGGAAAGGGGACAGGAAGTAATAATAAACTGTTGCTTTTCTCGTAACCCATTTCGCAAGGGTGCTGGGCTAATTAATTGCTACGACCAACAGTCGAGTCTACTGGATTTAAACTGTTACGCGAGAAGGGAGCGAAAAGGAACACACGGAGCGGTACCGGTGCTGGTGCTGGTGCTGGTGCTGGTGCTGGTGTTGGTGGTGCTAATATGCCACCGAGAAATTACTTCCACCGTGAGATATGGCAGTGGTGCAAAGTAAAACGCTAAATGAATAGCGAGTAACGTTCACTCAGCAAACTGTAGATTAAAATATTTTACCTTTGCTCCCCCCGGAGGTGCTGTGCCAACTTTTAAATACCCTTTCCATCTCTGTCTCTACCTTCCCATTTTTCCCTTTTTTCTTGAGACTTTGCAAAAGTCGGATGACTGTCGGACGTCTTGAAAACTACGGGGTTCTTATTTTTTATTGGGTTGTAAAAAAAAAAAGAAAAGACAGAGGGGCGACGAGCCCCGTATCTTTGTGACGTCAAAAATCGTCCAAACGGTTGCGAGCAGAGAATATCCGAGCGACGATCAGTGGAATTTGGTAAAATGGCTGTTTTTCTCATTTTTGTTTTTGCAACACGGAGAAAAACACTTGATGATTTTCCGTTTGAACCGTGAAATCAATGAACAAGAAAGAATATTGAGTTGCCGAAAAAGCGAGAAACTAATCTCCTCTCTCTGTCTTGTGGAACGTTCCTATCCGTTTTCATTTGCTCCCTTGTTTGACTTTCTTTAAAGGGACGTCCTTACTACGAAACTTCCCGAGACAGAGAAGAATTTCTACAGAAATCTAATGGAATGAGGATACTATGCAAACTTCATGAAATTTCATATCTCGTGTAATTGCTTCTCCTATCCTATCAACATTCCTAGTAAATTATACGTGGACGGAAGTAAATATGAATCCATCTGGGAGTAGTTCTTCTGATTCACAAGCGAGAGTTTGTTTGTATTCGGGTAAAAATGTTGTACTTAATTTCGGTGTTTTTCTTGGAAATGAATTTTTAAAATAACGACGATTTAAAATAATATTAAACTAATATTAAATAAAATAAAATAGTAAATTAAAATAATATTAATAAATGTGTAAATAATTCGAATCCGTCGTAAATCCAAGAAAATTTAAAATGGTGGATGAAACGAAAATAAAAAATCGATCAAAAATTCACGAGAAGTAGGTTCCTCAAAGAAAAGTAAAAAAAAATGAAGTTCAAAGAAAATTTTAAGAATTATGAAAGATTTTTTTTAAATAAGAAACTCATTCTGCAAATTACTAGTATTCATGCTATTACTTGAAAATAATTTCTCGGGAAAGTTTTGCTCAATTTTGAAAAATTGCTATTAAAACATTAGAAATTGGACTAACGATACTTCGCAGGATATCGGTGTTTTTTCTAATCAGCCTCAGTACCGGGACAATTTGTCATTTTTCCTAATTCCTGAATCTCCGTCTAATTTTTGGAAATCATTAAAAACAGGTTCTTCAAAGAAAAGTAAAAAAAGGAGCTCAAAAAAAAATTCAAAAAAAATTCTCTTTTACTGGAATTCGAGCAAACCGTCACTCGCAGGGTCCTGAAATTCGCTCTGATCGGTGTCAGTACCGATACACGAGTACCCGAATACACGTTCTCATTCAAATCATCGAAAATCACGACGTCCTCTCGAGAGACGAAACGTCCAACGACAAAATATTCCACGGAACGGAAGACAATCGTGTATCAGATCGAAACGAAAAGTAGGTTCGAAGTTTCTGCATAAGGGAAACTCGCGTGGACTGTAGCCGCGATGCTGTTGTATGCACTTCGCCGTGCAATTGCTATTTAAAGTTTGCGTACTTTAGAGATACGATACACAGTTACACCAGCTACAGTTGGTTTTGTGATACGGCGAGTGCTGAACTTTTGGCATTTCGCGTCGTCATTGCCACGATTATTATTTGTTCATTTTCCGTCCCCGTTGTCCGTTTCGGCAGGAATGCATGTGTGCAAATTTATAAAACTACATACATAGAAATTTGATATTAAAACTCAACTCGACCCGTCAGCGCTGACGTAGGAGAGCACGAAGAACAAAACCGACCAAACCCTCGTTTCAGGGGTTGAATCCACCCCTACATATGTAAACGTAATAAACGTCCCGAGCGGTCGTTGTATCCGTTCATAGGTTCACAAACTCAATGGAAGCATCTTTATCTTAATCCACCTCGCCTTTTTTTTTATTTCTTCCTTTTCGATGTTATCAAGGAATGAATTGGAGCCTTTAAATTTCCGGCGTTGGCATTTATGTGCGAATCTGCGGTAGCCTCGGGCTGCGAGATTATTTGCTAATTGGTTTTTATCTTAATTAGTATTTGTATAATCAAGTGAAGATATGCAATTTTTAAAAAATAATTTTTAAACATTGACTCACTTGTGAATAATGAAATTAATCAACAAAATAATAGGTATCAACAAAAGATTAATATTTAATCGTAATTAAATAGCATTCGATCGCGTTTATTATTTTATAGATTATTTTTTTAAAGCAGGTTTTGTAAATTTCGAGAGTGTTTTTTTGTAGCTAATTATTTTTGTAGGCAATGTTACTAGTTTCCATCACAAGCACAGCTTTATTATTTTCTTAGCATATTTCAAGAAACCGGAAAATTGACGCGAAATTATTTTAATAATTGTCCAGATTTCATTCCAATTTCACAATTATTGCTCAGATTTTTTTTTGCAATTTGGGAAACTCTGGACCAGATTGTAGTGACTGTGGCCATTCCTGGGCCGATAAAAATTTTATCTGTCTCATTCGACCCCTAATAACGTCATTTCTTATTAAATACATTCTTATCAGTCACGTGTTATCACCGAAATGATTCAGGTCACGAATTCTTCAAAAATAAAAAAAAAATCGAATGCTACCTCCTGAAATACCAGCGTAGCTTCGATTCTTTTCAGTTTATGGCAAGGAGGGTTGACAATACGTTTGAACATGCATGCGTGTTAGTAAATATCGCTTTTATTGTTGCGGGTTTGCTTTTTTATGAATATCAGAAAACTCCTGCAGTCTCGGGCGAATTAATAGCGAGGGTGCATCGCATCGTGCGCCAGATACTTTGGGAACTTAGTAGGTACCTGCGGAATTCCGATTTTACGATATTAACTATAAAAAGCTGACTGTTTACGAAAACCACCTAACTTTGGAAATTTTATGTTCGCTCGGATTCGCCATAAAGATTTCCTGGAAAATTTAGCATAAAGAATTTATTTTGTATATTTTCTTTCGACATTTCATTTTTTTTTCTGCTCTCAGCGGGAACTCGGGTCTTTTTCGTGGAAAATTTTTAAACAAGGTAAACTTTTATGAATATCTAATAATTTTCTAGCTTTCGTTATTTTACGTCACGAATGCCTGTTTATTTGTTTACTTTTTTTTTCTAGCAATTTGTATCGTTTGACGAGTTCCTTTTTCCCAGTATAGCACAATCCCAGTATATAGGTATTTGTCACAAAATATTGCCCGTTTCAAAACACCGGAGATTGGAATAACTCGACTGACTCTATCCTAGAATTTTTTCTCGGCTTTGGCGATTCCGTAGAATTGTATTGTAATGTACCGTAGGTATTCAAAAGGAATTTATATATCGATATGACGCTCGACATGATATTAAAAAATAAGGTCATCTATAACACTATAAGTGCCTCTGGGTATCGGCACAAAGGTGAATAAATCTCGGCGATTAATCCTCCGGCCTTCAGAATTTTTTTTTTTTTTTCAACTGGAAAACATTCCGATAGCGATATTTTCCGTATTTTCCAATTTCTGAAACTAACAACAAAAGGGCAGGGAGAAAAACGATTTTTTAGAATTCGTTAAAAAAAATAATAAAAGCGCTTCCGAGACAAAAGAATAAAATTGTATAGAAAAATAATAAAAAATATTGTAGAGAAAAATAGTAAAAGCTAGAAACCAAACTTATGAAATATATAAATTTCTTTAAAAAAAATATGTAGAATAACAAACAATGATACGATATTTAAGAAAAATTAAGTGCCCCCCGGGTATTGGCAAAAAATCTCGGAGATTAGTTTCCCGGTCCCGAGAATTTTTTTTTCACTGGAAAACATTCCAATAGCAAATTTTCTTATATTTTCTAATTTCTGGAAGTAAAAACGAGAGCGTGGGTAGAAAAAAAATATTTTTAGAATTCGTTAAAAAAAATAACAAAAGTGCTCCCACGACGAAAAATAGTAAAATATTCTATAGAAATATAATAAAAATAATAAACAATTTTACAAAATCTATAAATTTCTTTATAAAATTTATCAGTCAAATAAATATCGCGTTGCAGTCAGAAAATGGTCTCTAACGCGATATAATAGGAATAACTTCCATGTAAAAAATGGATGAATTCCGGAAGTCCCCTAAATTGCCCCCGTGAAAGCCAAACTCGGATTCTATTAAAAATTAACTAATAATAGGTTTCAATCGCAGTTTTGTCCACTTTCACGGGTACTCCTTCACCTGCGTCGCGATGGAAAGCTAATTATCGGCACGGAGGATCGCGGGACACCTGTTTCCCGTTACTGGTACCCTAATTTTGGGAAAAAACGAAACCACCAGCGATCGATATGCCAACGCGTCCGGGGTTGTGGTCACATGCGATGATTTTCTGGCGATTCAAAGGGGTGACTTAATTTCTGCTGCGAGTTCATTAGTCGTCGCAAGGTCTTATCGGCTTAAATGCGGGGTCTCCTGGATCCCCAAGTAGGCGAACTTCGCTAATCTTCCAAATTCGGGGATTCGGCGTCCAAAGCTCCAGCTTATCAGGATCCCGTGAACGAAAGGAAGGAAAATGACTGTACTTACTCGAAAAAGGAGTAACCAAAGTAGTAAAAGGCCACTGCTAGGAGCAAGAGGATGACCAGCAACGTCCCGAAGAATGGCAACAGGATCGTGGCCCACTTGGAGTTGCGGAGAGCCGCCCCGGAACTCTCCGTGTTCAGGACTTGAATGTCATCAGCTGTGGGAGACAAAATTCGATATTTTTTGCTCTTGTTTTTTTTTACGGTTGACAGGAAATCCTATTTTTATTATCCTTTTTGTTGCATCTCTCGCTGAAAAATATTGTTACTTTTACTCGCTGACAGTAAAGTCATTGTAACCCTTTGCTCTCGGATTTTGTCTCGCCTGAAGATTTCAGCTGTGCTTTGGCAGCGCCTATGAGGAGTAATTCCAATGCAAAGGGTTAATATATTAACGTGGTAAAGAAATTCTTCTATTAAAAAATTTATATTAATTTTGCGTGTAATTTTTCAAGTTGTCGCCACGGATGCATTTCTATGCATTATTTTCCTAGCGAATCCTACAATTCGTTTTCCTCCGAGTGGGAGCTTTGGAAACCCACGGAAAGTGAGCAAGGGGGTGCAGAGGCTAAACAGTAAGACTTCATCGATTCCAATTCGCAGTTTAAATACTTCTTCCTTTCTCCGTGAGAAACTTAGAATCGTACTTCCGATGAATTGCTATTATACTACTTCAGTGAACAAGGACGAATTGCATAATAGGACTTTTCTGCTCGATTGTTCCAGCCACCCCCTGAATTCACTTCTTCGCTGGAGTGAAATGCGCGAAATTGGAAGCTACCCACGGAAGTATAACAACAATAACAGCAAGAGCAACAAAACAGGAAATAAATAATTTCATTAAAAGAAGCATACACACAAATACCTTTTAGGAGCAGACTCAAGCGTTCGACAGTTTCGGCGCTGCTGACTCCAGTGTAGCTACCTACTTCCGTCACGAGAATCTCAGTGGCACGGTCCCAGGTTCTCCTCACGTGCCAATTAATTCTGTCCTTTGACGTCATCAACTCCCGATCCACGAGTCCTTTGACCAAGGAGAAGGACACCTCCTTTGGCAGGGACACTCGTCCCCCGCAAAAATCGCAACAATGGCCCTCTACCTGTCGATTAATTTACGTTTTTTCGTTAATTGTGTCGTTTTTGCAAAAATGCCGATTTGTAAAATATTGTTTTTTGGTGAGGTAGCTTGAAATTTTTTTATAAACCAAAATGGGATAATGAAAATAATTTATAAATAAAATTCTAATTGAATTGAAACAATTGATACATAAAGTTGTATTATTTTATAATCAAATTATTGATCTATGTAATAATTGCGTGGGTGTTTCAAGCACTTTCCTTTGAAAAAAAGTATAAAATTAGCATAAATTGAGAAAACCCTAGCAAACCCCTAAACCTTAATAAACAATTTTTTCCCATGCTTTGGACGAAAAATCAACTTCATGAACCCACATCCTTTGGGTCGATACATTAGAAGCGAAAATATTGCTCCGGTTAGGCGGTTTCATAGAAATAGGACCACCCCAGATCGTTGTAAAAATAAATAATGAAATATCTGCCAACTTTATTGTCACGAGTAATAAAAGAAGAGAGTTTATTGGCGACAAAAGGAATTCTTCATTCGCTCCTGTCCGAGAATAATTCCTTCAGCTCCAATTAGATGCCTTCCGAAGGAAAAGGTCGACTGTTTATAGCGAATTCCAGGCCAATTAGGGCAGGCGACGTAGGGTGGAAGTATGTACCAATGAATAAACACATAAACGGATTCAATTTGTGGAAGGGTGCAAATGAGGGTGAAAGCACGATGCGTATTTCGTTTGCTCACAAGGGTATCCCGTTTCTCAGTAAAATGGATGTCCGTCGATTCATCAAACTTTGCAGGGACAATAGAGCTTTTCGAAACTCGATCTGCGATTGCTGCCTGTCCTGAAAAATTCTTTTTTCGTCGCAAGGAATTCTAACCTTTTTCTAACTTTGTTTTCTAAAGAAAATAACTTTTAACTTTTTCGTTAAATAAAAATTTACCCGCTAAAGTTGTTGCATTATTTTATCATCGTATTATAAATACAGTAATAATTGCCAGTCAATCAATATTTAGCAATGACATGAAAGATACGTGTCCCACTTTGAAAAACAACGACTCGTATACGTAATAGTGATTTTACAGTTGATTTTGCATTTCTCGAAAATATTCCACCCTTTAAAATAAAATCTCGAAACAAAGCTTTCCTTCAAAAATACCGCACTACACATTTCTCGCATATATTCGCCAAAAATATATTCTATTCTATTTGCATATATTTCCAAAACGAAATAGAATACATTTGCTTGTATTCCAAAGCTCTTCCATTTTATTCCACGGTCTCTATGCCAACAGCAGCAACCTCTAGCGTTGGTATCCGGTTTCAATCTCAGGCTCGCTTTTGCCTTCCACGAAGAGAACTGTCGATACGAAGAAATGAATGGAAACCATTCCTTTCGCGATACGGGGATTTTTCCTTGACAGTGGGAACCTTTCTTTACCCGCATGTAACCAATGACGGATGATTGATTCCCCCGTTGGAGCAAAAGTTCCCATACGTTCCCCAAGACATCATAAATCTCGTTATCAGCGACTATGATTTATTGAATATTCCGCAGGAAAAAATGCATCCAACATAGGAACTCGTGCCTCTGCATTTTCAAAAGCTCCGTTGCTAAGTAGTCCCAAGAAAATGGGCGTCGTAAATTCCTCGGGGAATTTAAGATCTCGGACCTGGATGTAACCCGTTTAAGAGACTCGCGTTGCTCTTGGCTTCTTTGAGTAACGGTGCTCTTGTTTGTTCTACTTTCGTCAATTTTCGTTCCCCGGTGACAAAGTACGGGGTGGAAACGTCAAAGCTGAACGTGGAAAAAGCAAGGCGCTCGTCCAGGTCGAGGTATAGGTATACGGCAGATGTAATAAAAACGCTTCTATGCTGCATCCTGAGAGAAAAATAGGTGACGTGAGCGAATTATACGTGAGAGTACCACGAAAGACGAGTTTCCCATAAGAGGAGTCGGTGATTTATAAAAAAAGAAAGAATTCGTGGTGAATCAGCGTTGATTCCATGTTAATCCTCGACTGGCTCGATTCGCCATAATAAGAGAGTTGGCACGCTGGAGCTTTTCAGACCCCACCGACTATAATTTGTACCGCGTGGAACCTATTGATTTTTTGTACTTAAAAAAAAATTGTACGTTTGTTCTTTCAACATATTCTACAGGGTAATTTATGACAATATAAAATATAGTATGAAAAAGAAAAAAATTGTGAAAATGTTTGACTATAAAGGAGCTGAAATTGGAGCTGCAAGAGACTGGGATGTTTCGGCCCTTAATGAGCCAGATAAGGGTTGACTTAAATATAAATGTGAAAATTATTGATTTATTATAAAAAAAATTATTTTCAATTATATTTTTTATTTTATCGGAATATGTGTATTTTTAAATAATGCATTAATAATGCAAAGTGTTTGGTAATTGCATTAGTGTTAATTCTATATGAATTGTAGTGTAGTAAACTGTAGTGGAACTGTGGAGTCACGGATTATTATTGGAAATTTTTTATAACTAGGGAATAAAATTCAAGAGCAAATAATAATTTTATATGTGCATGGCAATAAAAATTGTAAATTGAATGAATGTGGGTATTTTTGTGAAAATTAAGGGCTGTATTGTTTTTTTTTTGTAATTTTGAAAACAAGATGTTGGAAATTCCGGAAACTAAATGAAATGAAAATTCTGCTAAATCATGATAAAGTCAAGGGTGAGATTTCCGTATGATAGATGAGAAAATAACATGAAATGAGGTACGTGGACTGAAACTGATTCTGAACAGGAAATTTCTTAATCTCTGTGTAGATATAATATATAACAGCTTTAAAACGCAAAAAACGAGAACGCGGGCGCATACAATATTGTACGTAATCCGTTTGTTTTATTTGTTTGGTCGTTGAAACAATTAATATTTCCCATTATTTCTGAATTTTATCATAATCTTTATTTATTTTGTATCAACATCCACTTTAAGTTTAGAGAAAAATAATCGCGAATTTGTTAATACATTTAAATGTTGGTTTTCGATATTGGATTTTTATGAAGAATATTAATTCGCTAATATTCAATTAAATATTAATGAATTAACCTACTACCTATACATTAACCACCTACACACCGAAAATGAACCAAAACGTACGTGGAAAAAATTGAATAACGATTGTTTTAAAAATTAAAAATGAGAAATATTATCTCACTCTATATACATATATCTAATAAAAGTATCGCATAAGTCTGGGACAGATCTTTCAGAAAGATTCCAATTTCTATATTTCCTATACAAAAATATATTTTTAGAAAATCGGGCAAAAATAAATGTATGGCAAAAGTTTAGAACACATTTCATGGTGTCTATAATATCTGTTAAATATACATATCTATACTGTATGTGTGTAAATGAAAATATATGGAAAATCTGGAACAGCACGGCTCGGAATTTTTCCGCACTTTTATATATATATATATATATGTATTTTCACTTCATCGAAATACGATGTTATTAAACTGTAACTGTACTTCTCTGAATTCATAGCTCTCTGTATAAAATGAAACGTCCCATTGTTGCTGGAACGTGGATCAAAGGATTATATTTTTTCATTCTTGTCTTATTAAAGGTTAACAACAGTTTTCTCATAAGAGAGATAGACCACCCACAGTGTTATTTTCGTTGCGTTTATTTTGTATTTGGATCTTTTTTTGTACACGAAGCAATCTCTTTTGTATCTGCCCCGACTACGCAATTTTTTGTTTGATACCTACAGTACGAAACCAATACTTTCACGAGATAAGCTTTTGTGCGTCATTTAATTTGAACCAATTCCTAAATAAGAAATGAGAAAAATGAGTTTGTGCTGATTAAAGTTTTCCAATTTCCAATAAAATTCTAAACTGAGAAATTTCCGAATACACACTTTTCCCCCGTTTTTTAAACCCTTCTTTAAATAAGAGGCTTTAAAAATTTTATTTTGTTTAATTAGTATCTAATTGATAATTATTCAATAGTTGACTAATAGTTTTTTTGTAATATCCAATTTTGACTCTTAAGGTTGGCAGATTTTCATTATCGATTTTTTCATTTACAAAAAATCATGTTTTTCTCAAAACAGGGGAAACTCGAGTTCCACCATCCTCGGGATGGTAAAACTTTAGGGAAGTAAGACTTGGACGGTCCATAATTCCTGAAAGGGAGAATAAAACATAATACAGTAATTTAATAAGAACCTGAAGAGGATTCTCGCAAAGTAAGTCGGAGCATCTCAGTCGTTGAATGGCACATACTTCTTCCACGTAGTATGGTTGTACGCCATCCTGACACGGGCACGTCGAACATAGCATGTTGCTATATCTGAGTGAATAAAGACAAAGTTGTATTCAGGGGAAAATCCCAATAACGTGATGAAACATTCCCAAGATTGCACCGCTGTTATGAACAACCCACATTTTGTAACAAATTTAATATGTATGATGTTGTTTTGCATCCACGTCGGAAAGTCAAGATCTGTATTTTTTACATTTAATCAAATCAGCGAAAAGAAATAATTAATTTTGAACACCTAAGTAATAATTATTTATAAACAATAATAATAAGTAGAGTGGTTCATGCTATTATTTATAGGTATAGAGATTGATATTCTTTTGTCATACCCTAAACTAGCATTTTTTTAAATTTAAAATGGTTCAATTAACATTTTCTATTTTTTACCGTTCTTTTCATTGTTTACACGAAGCTTCAATGGTAATAGAAATGTTCACTAAACTGCCAAGCAAAAATTATATTGTTGTGGTAAAACATTTCTCTTTACATATTTTGTTCTGTATCGCAAATTACCGTAAATTTGCGAAATGATTTTTTCACTCTGTAAAATTTTCTACAGTATAGTAGAATTTACTTTCTATGTATGAAGTTTGTTGCAACATAGTGAAATTTCTAACTTACGTCATAGGACTGTCAATAACTGTAAATTTATTCTGTTACATGGCAAAATCCATTTTTTTTTACTTCGCGCTTTTTCATTCGTTACTCCAAAATAGATAATCCAGATTCAAAGAAATCAGTATTTCATCGATTACACGAAAAACCCACCTGGAAGCTTGTATTATATAGGCATTATTAAAATATATTTTCTTAATGTATTTTAACAATAATAAATTATAATATATATATTGTATATATTATATCGATGTAACATACTTATATAGAAAAAAACATATACTCACGTTACCTCACACTAAATCTTCCCTTAGAAAACTCCAGCTGATCGCTAAGATGCTCCCAAGTCCAAGGTAACATGGGTGTCTTCTCGTCGGCCAGTCTCACACCTTGAACTTTCATGTCTGTAATCGGTAGAATTATGCTGACGGTGTGATTTCGCTGAGGTAAGACCACGATGTCCTGTTGGCAGGGAATCCTTTCGAAATGGGGTACGGCTTCCGACGAAACGTTCCAATTGTTGGGATCGGCCCAGAGGTAAGGGCCTTCCTTGGCCCATTTCGAAACCTTCGTGTTTTCCTTCCCCGTGTCTCTAACCAGCTCAAGAACGAGAGGCAACAGTCTTTTATTTTTAATTGTACGATTATTGGTGACAATTAATACTGTGGCTTTCGAAAAATCTCTGCAATTTTATTATTCACAATTTTTCGTTTTTCAAGGATCTAGTTTTGTTGAATGGAGAGAAAAAAAGGGGAATCAATGGCCATAAAAATAAACACTACGTTTTAAATAATTAATTAAAAAATATTGGAACAATATGCAACTCTGCAATGTTGGCACTTTGTAATTTTATAACCGAATGAAAAAATGGGGCTTACAGTGATTAGTTATATAACCGGGAGCACGTTACCCCAAATTGAAAAAAAAAATTGAATTAGCCCTATGAGACCCGTGCAACGAAGG
Organism: Gasteruption jaculator; assembly: GCA_949825005.1. NCBI lineage: Eukaryota > Metazoa > Arthropoda > Insecta > Hymenoptera > Gasteruptiidae > Gasteruption > Gasteruption jaculator. Next base: position 13,405,476 of record OX463765.1, on the reverse strand, counting down.
GTCAAGTCAGCATGGTAAAATTTATTACCCTGCCTTCTGCCTCCTGAAGGAACGTTCGCAAAAAAAAAAAATCGCCTTTAACCGGGGATAATTCGATGAAAATTCTGTTTTCCCGCAATACCTCGAGAGAACCGTCTCTAGGGAGCACCAGGATTCCTTCCCTGGCCATGTCCATCCCGGAGACGCGAATCTTGGCGGATGTGGGTAACCCCACGGCGTGCCTCATTTCTTCTGGGAAAACAATGCGGCTGAAATCCTCCGGTACGTGACCGTCGACCCAATTTTTGGCCGTGTTCCATTCCAGGTCCGGCTGCCACACTTTCACGACGGCTCGGACCGTGGTAATTGACAGCAGGGTTACGACTAGGGATTCTGGTGTCCCATGAAGGAGCCTCCGCATGTTTGCAGATGACGCAGAATCAACGTACCGCGTTAAAACGGAAAATCAAATGTTTTTCAGCGAGACGCTGTTGACTTTTGTAAAGAACTTCGGCAAACTCTTTCGTTTCACAACGTGCTACCGCATAGGAGTGAATGATTGACGCGGATAATCGGGGCTCGAGTGGGCGGATCGGGCACATGGGAGGAAGCAGCACAATTTCTACGTCACAATTCAACATTCAAGCTGGACCGATTTATCTCCACGAGCGGGGAGAAGAATCTCCATGCATTTGTAAGCCACATTGGTACTGACCCAATGATTTTTATTGCTGTCAATATTAGGTGACGTATAGAGATTTTAATGGATCAGTTGGTGTGAGTATCGTATGGTGCGGGACCCGAGTACAAATCTGACAGTTTGTCTTCGTGTTCGTACATTGGCACTGAGAAGAATCTTTGTTTCATTTCAGGAAAATTAAAGTGAAAAAAAGACACTTTTTTTGCATGTATAAGTAAATACTGGGTAATAAATTGTTACTTGAATAATATTAGATTGATATGTAAGTATGCAATTTTAAAATTCTAAATGCTTTCAGTTTTAAAGATCTTGTTTCATTTTATATAGGGAAGAAGGAAAATTTCTTTGCATATATAAGTATACGCAGGATAATGAATTGTTAATTAAATAATTTTTCAATATACAGGTTGATACTGAAAAAAAGGACTCGGAAAAATAATGGGTATTACTAGATAAATATTAAATATGCCCCCGTGACGTGAATTCTTAGAAAACTAATTAATAATTATTTAAATTACACACGTCCAATAGTTGGCGTTTGAAACCTTATCAACTAACACTTGGAGAAAGAATATTTGAAAATTCTGAAACTCCTGTATATTAACTCCATTTTTATTTTTCTTCAGTTCACTGTCTTCGAAATTTCATTTTTTTAGGGAAAATTTTTAATCACAATTAATAATTTTCTTAGACTGGAGGGTCTAGAAGGTCAAAGTGAGAGCTGCAAAATATTTTAATTACAGAAAGAAGAGGGTTTCGAGTTTATTACCTGCCCCTAACATGTCTTGGTTGGCAATTTGGAGATTTTACAAGCAGAACTTGAGAATACAAAAGGAGGACACCAAGGAGGATTTTGGAGAAAACGCTGGAAAACGGAAATCGGTGCTTGAAAGTCGAGAGGATGTGTGCAATCTGTCGGCGGATCGAAAGCGGGAGATAAACAAAGAGAAACTGGAGGAAAGAAAGGGATGATCTGTATCATCCCCCTTTTCTGACGTACGTATGTACAGTAGAAGCGTATATAGTATGAAGCAAAAGAAGCACCGGAGTCAAGAGCATGTGGTTACTAGGGCAAGGAATTAGCATGTTAAGAGAGCATGCTTGGAGATGATATGGCGGTATTAGCTAAAATCACCTGGAAAACGTTCTTGAGGAAATGGTAAAATTACGGTAGAAAGCAGTGACGTGGTGGAAGTTAACGAGGGACGGATTTACTTTGGAAGTAAAATTTATATGAGCCAAGTAAGCTTTAAGCAGAAGAAAGGTTTATTATTATTATTATTATTATTCTTAGGATTAACATTACGATTTCAAAACTTTCTAAAGTAATCAAATTTATGATTTCTAAAAATTACAACAATTTCAGTTTTCCAAAATATCCCAAGTTAGAACGTTCCAAAATTCGGAATTAATAAAGTGCAAAAGTAAATCAATTTGTAAGTTTCTGGAAAGTGTCGAAATTTCAAATCATTCAAAATATTCAAATGTTCGAAATAAATAACTTCCAAAAATTGGCAGATTCGTTGAATTTCGGAAGGTCTAAATTCTACATCTTGGAAATTAAATAATTTTTATTTCTAACAAATTTGTTAGATTCTAGAGAACTTAAATTTCCAAATGTCGAAAATTAGGACAATCTAAACACTAGAATTCCCCACAAAATACAAAAAATGTATATAATCATCAGGATTCCATTTTTGCTTTCTTTAATTCTCTGGAATTTCCTAAAAATTACATGAAACCCCTATTACTGACCTCTGCTGTACATTAAAGAGTTGTTCGACTTTTACATGAGACAAAAAATAAAATAAAAAAGGCCAAAATTCAAAATTTAGAGAAGCTATGTATACAATAATAACCTCCACGTTTCTATCGAAAATGTTAAATGCGTGTGAAATTTGGACAATAGATGCATCGGATCAGGGGAAGCTAGAGGTGGGGAGGTTTGTAAATGTGCTATTACCGAAAAATATGTAATTCAAATAAAACGGCTTGACTGAGTGACAAATGGTAATGTGTTGGATGGAATTAAAAGAAGCAGCTTGTAACAGGTATAAAGTACAGCAATAAAGAATGGGAGATGTCATCAGATATAATAGGTCACACGCTAAGACACCACGGAATGGTTTGTTGAAAGATACATTAGATGGATAACTAGGGGAGGACGGACACGGTTAAATATTAATACTGTCAACAAATTATGGAAGATCTAGGGTAAAAGGGCTTTAGAAAATTATCAGATGACGAGACGGAAATGGAACAAAATGGAACGCTTCATTAACTTTCGAAATCCTTTTGCCGCTGAACGACGTTCAGAAGCAATTCGGCTAATTTTTAATTGTAATTGAAATTCTGTTTCGAAGCCGGCAGGGTTTGAAGGGGTACGACAGAGGAAGACAATTTTTGCCACATGAAGAAAAGAGGAACAGGAGAATCTGAATTTTACTATGTTGGAACAACAACTCGGAAGGTAAATTTTACCAGGTGCTTTACAAGTATTTTGATACCACAGATTTAGTTTTACCGATGGTAAAATATTTCCAGTAGATGTAAAAAGTAAAAAGAATTTTAATACATTGTGGTAATTTTTACTTAGACTGCAGTGATATTCTAGTTATACTAAATTAATTACTGGAGACATTTTATTCCATCGAATTTGGAAAATTGAGAATCGGCAAAATGTGGAAATCAATTCTATCCCGTTATTTAGGAAATTTTTGTTGTTGAAAAAAAATTCCCTAGAATAGTAAAATTAAAAATTTCCCCCATAAATACATTTACTTGAATTGGAAGGGGAGATATAAAGAATCACATGACTATTTATTTTTTCTTGAAGATATAATCTTTAATCTTATCTTTAAGTTACCCTTACAAGTAATTGTACAGCCAAGATGAATTCATAAAATAATAATTGACTAGCACTGAAAAATAATAAAATATTATTTTCATATGTAATGCAGTATCGGCTAATATCTTAGTCAGCTAAAATTTTTTTGACAATTTTTCTTTACTTTTTTTTTCCTCCAGATAAGATTGACACTAATTTCTTTTTTTTTTTTGGTATTTTGGTTTTAATTTACATCCAGATACCTTCTAACGATTCTTCGTGTTATATGACACCGTAAGTAATTGGTATGGGTTATATCCAGCTCTATATGAAGCATCCTTGATATACAATATAGGTCTTCTGAGATTTTCTATCATTCAAGAGCGAATGGGAGCGAAACAGGGGGACAAAACAAGAACCGTATGAAGTGGTAGTTGGGGTAAAAGGGAGGAATCGATAGAAGAAACGCTCATACTTGAAATATTGAAACCGGGAGGTCTTTAAAAGTAAAAAAGCAGAGCAACTTTATGCGATCGAATTCTCATCCAGGGGAATCCTCTTGCCGATTCCAAATTGGTATCTGTCAGCTCGTTGTACGTTCGATCCCTTCACGTCGGACGCAGCGGCGTTCTCCTCTCTGAACTCCAAACTGTTCCTTTTTCCCAATCCGAAATTATACAATCCTGCACTTCGCTTCTCCTCCACCAACTCCTCCACCTTTCGCCGCAGGTTTTCCAAGTCATCAGGGTAATCCACGCCCGTATAAGGGTTGTACTGCAGGCTATCGTCTCGTTTCCCCAACCCGAAGTTGTAGGGGTTCGTACGTTTTCCAATTCCGAAGGAGTACGGCGAAGATCGCTAAAAAAATAAAGAAAAAACCAAGCCATGTGGCGTTCTGAAGCGCTTCAATTCAGCTCGAATCGCAAAATACAGATTTATTGAATGAATCGATGCGGAAAGAGTCCCATTATATTGAATTATATTTGTATTATATTTGTATTATAATTTTATATATAATCATATTTATTTTATAATCCATTATTATTATATAAAATTTTTTATAGTTACACGTGAATATCATAGTTAATTTATTGCATCCGGCAATTTCTGTGATTTTATGCAGAAGCAGCAACTACAACGTGGAAGAAAGTAAATTTAAGAGTCACTAAAATATAGGTACGATTTTAACAGTTTTCATGTCCAGGAGATTTGATGGAAAAAGAGTTGCATCGATTCGCATGTCTAACTCGTAAATGCATTTAATTTACGCGTCACTGTGAGGTCAGTCTTGTTGCACGACGTTCGATAGTGATTGACGTTAGAAGATTGTCTCCTCGTTGTCTATCAGTAAATTCATCAATTTTTGTAACCGTTCGTTATTTGCGTAACAATTAATTGCAGATCGTACAGGGAAGCGGAAACTATTGTAAGACGATTAATTTGGTGTAATAATTTGGATGTATTTAACCAATTATATTTGTAGGAAATAGGATATATATTAATTGCATTGTTAATTTGTTACACATTAATTACATTGTTCGGTGCATCGCCAGGTCATTTGGATTCATTAAGGGATTACTGCACTGTCAAAATGTACAAGTTCGGAATTTCGAGAATGTTTTCAAAGAATTTCCTTTTAAAGGAAAAATATTCTCCAATAAAGCAAGATTTTCTGAATAGCAATCAAGATAATAAGCCAAAAAATTCTAATTTTGAATATCGATTCTAAAAATTATTCATCAATATTATATCTTGCTTAAGTGTCAATTAGGTAAAAGATCTAAAAAAATACGAAATTCTTTCCCCTCAAAAATATCATTAACACGTTCAACCCGGCGCATTTTTAAAGCCATTTAGAAAGCATTGGCCTGTGAACCACCGGTGGTTCACGCCGGGTTGAACGTGTTAATCACAATCCTGGAACATCGTTAATTATAATTATTATGTATATTATATATAAAATATATAATTCTAATTAAAGATCGATACTAATGGAAGAGATACTATCTATCAATTGTCCTGCCTTTCTGCAGATCATCCTGTATCGCGAGATAAAAAACAAAATATACAAAAGCGACAGGATGCAGGAACTGCGTGAACGGTTAGCGGAAGCATTTTTGACCCGCCGTTAAGTTTTACTTTACATGCAGATCGAGTTACCGTGGGGTGACATGAAGTTCCTTGTTATGTTATTAGAGAATACAAATATTTTTCTACCTGTGACACAATTGCGTGGGTGTTACCTGTATGTTTATAGTCTATCGAGGCTATACATATATAGGCATAGTCTTCACCGATAGAGGATACGTCACGAGTGCGTCTTCTGGGATGCTTTTATCAAAGAGGTGTGGAAGAGGAAAGAGGGAGGGGTATATTTTTTACCATAAATACACATTATATACATTCTAATAAATTTAGCTTCAGGTCGTTGCATGAAACCCGTCGTATTTCTTATTAATATATCTCGGTTGAAAATTCCCAGTAAGAACCAATAAAAATCCAAATTTTAAATTTCCTATAATTTGAAATCCGATTCGATGCATCTACAAAAATCGGTAATTAGGGGAAAGGGCATCACTTCCTTTTTTGCCGAATTCTGTGACTAATCGAATCCTGATGCTCAGGGGTAAAATGGAATGTGGGTTATTTACTGTCTTGAAAAAAAAAAACTTTTGACATTATCGCGTATAATAAAGTGCGAGAAAGGCTATTCTTTTTCTTAGGAAGAGCTCGAAGGATAATAAATATCATTCCTGATGGAGGAGCCTCGAAAACGTAGCCTGATTTCGAGCTCCTCTCAAGATAGAGGTCACAACAGGTGACGTCTTGAGGGAGACCTGATCCTGAGACTTCGGTCCCTTCTATTCCATAGCTGACACCATGAGTGTGTTTAGATTAAATAGTTTTCCTTCAACACCGTTTTTTTTGAGGGATTAATATGATCCAAAATAATCGTACTCAATTTTAAAAAAATTCATGAAAATAGAAAAATATCCTTTAAAATAATTTTTAAAAATGTCTTGCATCATTAAAAATTCAAAATAACGTCGCATCTAATGAAAAAAAAAATGAAACTTACCTTATAGCCTCCGTCGACGAATCTCTTGCCAAGGCCGAAATTAAACAGGGGTAATCTCTTGTACTCGGAAACATAAGTGTATGCCCTTTTGTGTTCCGGCACTTCCTCGTTTAATCCGTCGATGAAGGAATTGAAGTGTTGCGATTGTGCTGATGCCGATGGTGATTCTTCAAAAGCAATAACCGTTCCACCCAAAACACTCAAAACGCAAACCAGCATCATCCCGGTCCTCGAACACGTTCTCGTCATTGTGGCGAAGCGGGATTTACGTTGTCCTCCCGGCAATCTGCAGAAAATTAAAAAAAAAACGTGTCGAAAATTAATATACACGTGCGACCGTTCGGAGATATTTCTGAAAGCGGAATATTAAAGTACAGGTAATACGGGGAAATTGTATTCATTAGGGCACTTTAATGCTTTCCAGGGTCAAAGACGTCATTTCAGTTCTGCATCAAAGGGAAGTAATGCAATAGACGGAAAAATGATTGGCGCAAAGCGTATGGCATTTATTCCACGGCAGTGATAGCTGATATGCAGTTGATCAGCGTTTTTATATGTATATTAAGGTCTTCTTTTTCAACGTTTCCGATAATTGATAGGAAAATATTGCTCATTTTCATTGCACGGTACTGCGTTTTTGTGATAATGAAAATATGCAAGCAGGGAAAATATACACAAATATAGAGCGAGGAAAGAAACTGCAAAATTGTTCATTTTACTGCGTTTTCATCATTTCCACAGTTCAAACAAAAGGCTATTTCACCGTAAAGTTTATGTAATATGGTAAAATTAATTTTTTTTTTTTAGTGGAAAAGTTGCTTGAACATAAAAACTTTTTTCCATATAATTAGAAGCGAATAAATTTACTTTCTATTGTCTAGAAATCGTTATAATGTAGATTAATTAATTTTTGAAATTCTAGAATTTCTGTAGTTTAATAAAAATTCTTGCCTCGCTATCAAAATTATTGGAATATAGCAAAATTGTTTTTATATCCACTGGTGAAGTTGTTCTAATCTATAGTAAAAACTGTTTCTAGGTTATGATGGTAACTAATAAATAATTAATTTTATTTTCCATGGCGTAGAAATTGAAGCAGTATCGCCAACAGGTTCTCTCTCGAGCATAGATTTCACGTGATCAGTCAATCAGCGAAGAAATCTCGGAATGTCGACAAAAGTTTGCTGTAATTATCGAGCGGAAGGGTTGCAAAGAAATACTGCAGGCCGAATTAAGAAACGCCCGTTAAAGCTAATTGAATTGACATGAAAGGATTCAATTAACAGGATGCATTCGTTCGCTTCAATAGCATTCGCAGATACCTGCTGTGCACCTGTTGAAAGTGTGTGTGCTTCCCAGAGTGACGGAAATGTTTAGGAAATATTATTAGAGTTCGATATTCCTTATCGGTGGAAGCGATTCTTGTTCTATATAGGAACTTTTACAATGTAAACAATAAATGTCACTGTATGATAACAATTCTCCGTAATTAAAAAAAAGCAATTTTTACTGAGTTACGGGAATTTCTACCAGGCGCAAAATAAATTTTACCACATTGTAGTAATTTCTATAGTATGAAAGTAAATTTTGTTATATTGCAGGAATTTCTACACCCTAGAAAATAAATGTTAATTATTTTTCATCTAATCGAGAAAAAGTCTATTTTGCTGTATTACAATAATTCTTATAGCAAAGTAGCAACTTCTATAGCGTGACAAAATCTATAACAAGGTAGAAAAACACTTCTTATTTAATCACAACAAACGAAACAATTCGTATAAAGTTACAGGATTTTCTACGTTGCAGAAGGTAAACACATTTTCGCTTCTAAAATTCAGTACCGTGATTCGAACCCACGACTTCGACGTGACTCTAGAAATCGACCCGTTTTCTTTCAATTTCATTGCAGTGACTAATAGTATTTTAACCCTTGGTGTTCGGACGCAGCAGATATCAATGGAAAACATAGACTCCAGTTCGTTTGCATTTCAATAGAAAAATGATCCCATGCATTTTTCATCAGCGAGGAAAAGCTCGTTTACTGAAATATAAATGGATTGAAAGTACCGGCTACTTTTCGAAACGTGAGGCATTTACGGAATTAGACGGGGTATTAGACGACCGCAGCAACCCCAAAGGCTGTCAATATTCAATAAGGATGATCCGTGGATTCGTCGAAACATGTGTAGGTTGATAACGGGTTTAAATGCGAGAAATGGTGAAACTAGACGTTCCTTTCGCTGAATGGACGAGTTGGTCAAGAGAAAATAAAGAAATCTAGTCTGAAAGGCTTAATTTCACCCACGATACGGAGGTGTCTGTATTATCCGACGACCCAGAGAGGTTTTCAGTGAAAGATGTTTCCGAATTGAAAGAAAATGGAAGGAAAAGTAAAGGAAAATTATTCAGCCGGCGTCAGAACTATTACGTTGGGAAGCGTTGAAAAAAAAATTAAAGCAGCAAGGTGAATGGTAACGAATATCGGCACTTTTATTTATTGGCTCAAAAATCCGAGGATATCAAAATTTTAATTAGACTCCATTATGTAAATACATTTTTCGTTTTGAGATAAAGTATAAAATTCATATTTTGAATGAACTTTATTTTAAATAAATATTTTCTCGTAAAAATAGTTTGCGAATTTATGAATTTTATAGATTAATCCCAAAACCCTAGCGCTTATTATTTTGTGTTACTTTTATAAACAAATATTTGTAGATATATCTTAAAAAATTTCTTGTAACTCTTATTATCTTTGTACGTCATTTTATAATATTTCATCGTGGGCTTATATTATTTTCTTAGAGAATTTTATCAATTATTTTTCTCCTTGCAGGAGGCATAACTAACATAAGCTCGAAATATATCGAGGCAGCCAAGACTTGTAACGACTGTTATAAAACAGGTATATAGCATTCAAGTGTAACTGCATTCAAACAATGAACGTAATTAAGAACTTCGGCTTCGCGAACGAAGAGCACCTGTTGACTATAAGGAAACCCCTCGCTCTTCTCTTTCATCCCTTAAAGTCATAGCTCGGCATATTCTGCCCCTTCGTCCGTTTGCATAAAGCTTTTACGCATTTTCACAGAGACAAACATACATTTTCTTAAAAAATTCGCTATTAAAGTTACGAAGATGCATTTTCGACGAAAAAATAGTAACATTACGTACAAAAATAATAAAGACAGGTGTCAATAATGCTTTGTCAAAAATAATATACAAAATAATAAAAGGTAAAAAAATTAAAATGCTCAATTTCTGTAAATATCTATTATTTTGTTAGTTCACCGCTTAACTTTACGTCACGAGCGATTGTTTATTACTTTTTGCAACAATTTCCATTATTTTAACGGTTCCTTTTTCTCTCAATGTTTTTTTTTCCAGGAGAGAATCCATTGACCTAGAATTTTTCATATTCCTTATGCTAATATTTATACTTTTGTACTTTGCTGTTACTTCAAAGGGTGTCGACCCGTTAAACAAATAAACAAATAACTGAGTAAATAAAGTTGCGCATTTATGATCAATCGTTTATTGATTCTTCAAATTTTTACTCCAGGGTTCTCTCCCCTTCCGAGGAATTCGGTAGAAATCGTGTCAATCATTCAATATCAGTCCAGTGTCACTTTTTCAAACACGAGACGGAGGTAAAGACCCTTTTCCTGTATTTCACGGGATCTTTCTTCCTGAAATAAAGATAAATCCACGTTTTCGCGTATTTTTTTTCTCTCCATCGACACACTCCAGCTGTGAGCGACAGTTTCTGAAAAACAGTAACCCACTTTCCTGTTTAACAATGTAAAATCTTATAACACGACATCGTTTTTCTTCATCACGTCACTCTCGTTTTCTTTTCGCACAAATTTCATCTTGCGAGAGGCAGTTCTCGAGGGCTGGTGAGATTACACAGCGTCTACCGGTAATTACATCGCACTGTACACGCTCTTGACTGTTTTCTTCAATTCCTTCGGAGTACCCGGGGTGCCTTCTCTCCTCGGTCACCAATTTTCTCAGCTAACTTCCTGAGGATGAATTTCCTCGAAGAAGAGAAAAAGGGTAAACCAATTTTTTCTTTTCCCTTATACACCTTCTGCTCTTTCTCCATAGACTGTATAGGGTGCATCTAATTGCACTGGACGCTGGGATTCCTCGAGTCGACGTAGAGTCCAAGAGAAAAGTACGAGAAACAGTAAAAAAAATTTGGAAAATATTTCAGAGAATTTCCAAATTTTTATTCGTATTTCTTTGATTCTTCAAATTTTGTTTTAGATTAATTCTTATATTCGGGAAATTCTATTTCATTCGATGTAATCGAACTAATCTAATCTAATCTAATCCGATTCCGACCAATAGAAACTTGTGGATTCCCCGAAACTCTCGAACTTTATTTCCAAATTCTGAAAATATCTTGGCAAGATTTAATTAAGATCCCAATTGGCTTTGTTTTAATTTAAACATATATATGCACTTATTATGAAAATAATAATTATACAACCTAATCCAACAACATCTAGTCCAATCCAATTGAATTTAATTTCATTTCATTTAATTCGATTCAACGGCGTTAATCTAATCCAACCCAATATTGATTATTTCAAAAATAGAAACTCGTAAATCCCTCAAAAATTCTAGAGCTTTTCTAAAAATTTCGAAAACATTCTCGCTAAGATTTCATTGAAATCTACACTTGCTTTAATTTAATTTATAGACATACTTTTGTTTATATTAAAATAATATTTACACCACCCAGTTCTACCCAACTTAGACCCAAATCTACCAATAAATTAACCTTTCCCATTCGTTTAATAGGTAGAGAAAGAAGTCTCTGTATCTACAATAATTTCTCTATGGTAAAAAAATGACTTGTTAACGCTCTTATAACGGATGGTTTCTCTATGACCCGCGACATTCTTGTTTCCAGGTGCAATTAAATAATTTCTAATATTTAAAAAATGAATCCAATTTGCATAAATTAAAATATCCCAGTCCATCAGGTATTTTTACATTTCGTTTCATCAGAAGGGATAGACTTTTTCCTCCTCGGCACCGAGGGTAAATAAATTCGTCTCTTTTTGCAACGGACCGTCGCCTTCGCAATTTTTTCCTCTCCGTTACTCTGTTTGCATTTTATTAACCGCGGCGAAGTTGGGGAAGGATGTTACTCGTGATCCTGGCGGCTGGGAAAGATTTGCGAGTGTCATGCGTCACTGGGGACATCAATTGTTAGCAGGACCTGTAGGCGTATATTGAAAAATTCTAACTAATGTCGGAATTCTTGGCTGTTGTTTATCGTTAATTTGACCTCATAAAAAGGAGAGCAACTATTCGCACCTGTTTACAATATTGTTATTCGCGGATGGCATATTTAAAGTAGCAGCTAATTTCTGATTTATATACAAATATAATGCCATGCGAGATCGCATTTACAGTCTCCGGGGCAAAGTGGAATTACGCTTTTGTACCCACCCGTACGCGAACTCCACTTATGTTGTCTCTCTTACTCGTGATAACTAAATAGAGAGGTGACAATAAAATGTTATGTAATTCAAAGTTATATGAAACACGTTTCGCTCGATTTGAGTAATAACAAGTTCAGCTGGAGCAACACGAGGTTCTGCTACGAGTGTAATTCGAATGGTGATTTCCCGGGTAATTTGTAAACTTGCTCGACTTCCTTTAGAAACTTGCCCCCTTTCCCTCTTTTTTTGAAGTCCCTCATAATTTTGCCGTCTTGCACAGTAGTTCCACTCGAATCTGTGATGTTGCAATTTCTACAATATGGAAAACAAAGTTTAGGATATCGAATTTTATTTTACCGTACAAGGAGATTACGTAGTTTATATTAAAAATAATTATCAGAATTACTAAGTTTTTAATTGATTTTAGTCTCCAATTTAATTCACCTTCTCCTGAACCGAACTTTTATAACAAATCTTGGTTATAATTTTTTGTTCATAGAAAAATTAACCTTTTCTTTTTTTAAATATATTTGACTCATTTTCAAAATGGCACTCTCGCAAAAAAAAAGAGAAATCGGAGCTAAACACTCCGAGAGAGAAAAGTAAAGTTTCGAATTCCGAATTACAGAATTCTCAGCTTCCAATGCACAGTTTGAATTTAAAAAAAAACAACAAAAACTAAATTTTTCACCAATCTTGGATCTTGCCAAGATTTTTGCAGTGTAGAAGTCGTCACTAATCTGAGGTACTCATTTTGTGTTCAACTTTGAGTGCACCTCAGTTTTCCACATTAGAGGCGATCGATTCCAGCGTTGGATCGAATTTCATTGTTTACTAATGGAAATTACGTTATCCATAGTCTCGCTGAACGTGATTACGATCGTATATTGGTTGATAAATGACGATCATTGCATGGTTCCGGACAGTAAGACACACCAACCCCAAAGTAAATAGACTATAGCCTCTACACGTGACGTATTTCAATACCAGGAAGTATTCCGCTTTTCCACTCGGAGGGTTGTGACTTTTTCCTCCAATATAATTAATAATAAATCGTTGGGTGTGAATATAACAGGAGTTATTATTCAATCCGGACTCAATATGTATATATTCATAATTCGAGTTTCAACGAGCTTAAGGATTGCCCATGGAAATTTTCTGGATGAATATTAAATTCGTGGAAAAATTTGCATCATTCAAATGGATTTGAAGCTGCCTTTTGTTTCATTCTGTTAGTTAACGTTTTTTTATTTATTTTTCTTATCGGAAGTTAAAACATATCAATGATACCTTTGATATTTATATTACACTACATTTAATTCATTTTCAGAGCATGAGATAAATAAATTAGAAAAATAATTTCTGTCATATATAAATACATGACAAACGTATTTTATATTAGTCAGATATTATTAAAATTAATAATAAATGTACAATTAACCGAGTGCGAAAAAATGTTATAGCATGAAATTTCATGTCACATGAAAATTCATGACATACTTGTATCCAAATTCCCAACCAATGGAGGACGTTTTCCTCCCAACTGAAACGGAAGTAATAGCCATTTAAAGAATTTTTATTCCTCCAAATCAATCATACGCCTTTTTTTTTATTGCAGAACAGTTTCCCTGTTTCATTCCTCTTTTTTACGAAGACACGACTTTCCAGGGGATATTCGTTATGACGAAGTATAAAATTCGCGTTAAATCGAGCGTTAAGAAATCGTAGGGACTTTCTGTTCGGTAGATTAAAATTCTTATTGACAAAAAAAAAAGAAAAAGGTGATGATATGCGAATTCTTATAGGTGTCGCGATATTGTTTCAAATAAAAGACTGCAGGCATTAATCACACGGATAAAAATCAAGGACTGAATCAGCTCCGATTTAATCGAACCCCAAGTGACGAAGTTCTATTTATTAATTTTCTTAGGCGTCAATTGCTACATATATTCTGGTAACTGTAATTAGAAAGTACAATATATGCGTATACATATTTATTTATTTTTCTAAATGCTACAATTTTGGATTCGAGTCACAGATTAATACTTGATGAAGTTCCCAATCGATTCGACTGAAATGTAATTATTCATTGTATTCATCAAATTTAAATTCCACCGAGTTTTGCTTTATTAATTCATGAATTAGAGGCAAAAGTTGGCGCCACAGCTGTCGCATTTGCAATTGTCAATTTATGCAGCAAGATACTGGCGATTTTAGTCTGTTCCACTTCCCTGCGATTTCCAGAATTCTTCCGCTGTGCTTATATGCATTCAGTCAACAGAGAGGTCCTTTAGGTAGACGAAACGTCGTATCGAGGTGGATTTTACCCTCGCGATGCAAATACGAGACACTCGAAAAGGCAGTTTGAAAGGAACGACTTGTTTGAACTCTATCTTACGAAGTTACTCGTTTCTTTGTCATTGAAACCCTATTAAGTTCTGATCTCTCGCATCACTCGAGGATCGCAACTTCAGTAAGCTCAGCGGAAACTTTATGAAGTTTATGTAAATATGTATCCTCTTAGGTTGAAGTTACATATCGGGAGGAACGACTGAAAGCGAGCAATCCTTCGGATAATGATAGAAAATAAGTCGAAACGATGCGAACTTTCTGTCAGTTTATGCAAAAATTGAGAGAAATCCTTATTTTGCATCCATTCGTCGCTTTCATCCTTTGATCCACGTGCAGGTGTAGATTTTGAAATTAATATCGCAAGGAGGGTTCATCGAAGTACTTAGAACTTGAACGCGGTAACTTTCTCTCTAACGATAAAGTTCGTGGAAAATAAAAAGCTGTAGGTATTTTTGCACCGTCCATTGTACCCGCTACAAAGCAGTTCGCAGCGGTAACTCGCTCGGCTTTTTACGCTTTGGTGATATTGCATTTCGTACCATTCAATATTTCCCTTTATCGGCCTGCAATCGTGCCACTGTTATCAAAGTAATCGGTGTGTTGAAATTTCCTAGGATCGTTTGTCGGAATAAACAAATGTTACGTCGCCGCTTCGTTGTTTCGACAGATTTCATCCCCATGAACTTTATCCGTGTTTTTTAGAGTTGTTGGATCAAGGGTGTTATTTATAGAATTTTCTATGTATTTTTATATAAATTTTTAATATAATAACAATGCTATTAGGTTGATGCTCATGTGACTTTGTTTTATTTAAATAACGTATACTTAATTTTATGAAAATCAATTTTAAATACAATGCTAAAGAGAATATTAATAATTAATAACTTTTTGTAGTTCATTATTATCGATTTACAAAAAAAGTTTTTAAATAAAAATTAAATTTAATTCAAGAATTAGAAAAATGTTTGGCTAGTATCTATTTTTCGTATACACTTTCTGGTATTAGAATTTAACTTTTAATGAAGAAAAAAATAGAAATTTAATTAATTAATTGTAGGTCGTTGGTCGTTTGATGCAAAGAAAAATTCCCCGTCTGATAAAACTGTCCCTTTCTTCAAGCTCTTGGTGCATCCGCAGTTACGAGGGTCGCGTTGGTATTTTCGAATGTCAAGCCAAAATGGTTTTTATTCATTGTTACCATTGTGACAGGTTTATCTATTTCTTCTCGCCCTGATACATATTATTTCTATGGCACGGGAGCTGAATAGTCGAAGAGGGAGTCGTTTAGGTCATAAGAAAACTGTAGCGTCAAGCTGTATGCATAATTGATACGGCTCTTGCCTCTCTTCTCTTTCAACCGGAGATATTCGTGCATTAGAATGAATTCAGACCCTCAGCTTTATTTTCCTTTGCCGGAAGGAGAATCTCCGGCTCCTTAATACCCACTTCTGGCACTTCGTTCAATGCGAGAACGTTATTTGACTTTATATTTATCGCCCACAGTAGTCGCCGTCTCTCGAGACTTCCCGTAAGATTTCGGGCAAATGATAACGGTGAATTGGAATATTTAATAAAAACGCGGTAAACTTCATTCGGCAATCAGGATTCTGAGTATATAATACCGGAAGCTAAAGTTGCGACGGTGCAAAAGAAACGAACATGGACAGACCAAAACTATAAATTTAGTCACCGAGGAAGGTAAAAGAGAGGAGTCCATATGCAAAAGTCATTGTCGTTTGTTTCTCTTAATAAAACTAGCAGGGGTACCGGTCAGATGGGCAGTCTCTAGCGTACTGCAAGCTTGTTGACCCCCACCACTCTTCGAGAACCCCTTCCATGTGGCTTGAAATCCCCCATTGCCTCCCAAAGAATCCCAGTTCTCCCTTCTACCTTTTAACTTCCCTGACATTCGGTGCACGGGAGAAAGGGAAGATTCTCAATTTAATAGGATGTTTTATTAAAGACTAGTGTCTCCAAATCTGCAGCGGAGAAAAACTGCACTTACAAATTTCCCAACATTCTTTTTCTCCCTAGAAATAAAAAGCTCGGTACTTAAAATAATTGAATACTTGGGGATATGCTACAATTCGTCCCGAATTGTCGTCATATAAATGATCCCCTTTGGCAAAAATTTCCTCCAAAAAAAAAAGATTGCCACATTTTTGAAATAATTTTGTAACTTCATCGCGGTCAGAGAAATGGTTTCGGTCGAAAGGTCGTTCCCATTGACGGGGAAAATCGCTGTTGAAGAGCTCGCGGCTCGATAGATACGTTCTGGTGACTTTCAAACCGTGATATAGTGACAATGCAAATTTATCTACGTACACACACACACACGCACACGTTTTCATATTTGAAAATATCAGTGCGGTTGGGAGACAAACACATATCTTTTCATTCCTGGTTGGAGATGCTGTGTCTTTCCAACGCCAGCGTGGGCACTCATCGCAATGTAAAGCTTTCCGAATGAAGAGACACGTAGATACTTTTAACACCGGCACTCTTTTACCATCGAGCGAGGCTGAGATATCTTTGCGTTGCGTCGGCTATGTCGTGCATGGTCTATCTCCCGGTTTCCCGCAAACGACCGATGCAGCGTAGACGGTGTAGGTAATTTACTTGATTTATCTTCAGGATAATTGAAATTCATTGCAATTGCAGTTGAGATGACCGGCATTGGAGGACTATGGCCTATCGGCAGGCGGAATAGAGATGATCGTGGACGGAAATCCAAGAAACAGCTGCAGCTTACGTTCAATTCCTTTTATACCCATGTACTCGAGTTCAATTGCGAAGGAAGGATCGGTGAAATAAAACTCGGTGAAGCTGGAGACCGAGGGCATAAAGTGACATTTGCACCTCCGTCGTAATCTTTACTACACATATTCTGGAACATGAAACTTGGTTCCAACGCAACTAACTCGTCAGACAATCGTGATAACCGCAGAAAATGCATCATTCGTCTCTGATCGTCTTCCCATTCGGATCGACTTTAACGTCCGCGTTATGGATGACGGGTAATTATTTTTACGCGAGGAATTTATTTCAGGAGGGCAATGCCGACGCGATTTGAATTTCAAAGATGAGCCAAAGGTTGCAACTTGACAGGCCATAATTTTGAATTTACAAATATTTCGAAAATTCCGATGCAAAATTTCCCCTCGGAGAAGTTAATGTCTGCCGGTATCAGAATCAATAGCAATCCAATCCATTTGACAGAATCGTATGACACGACGTCCTGCGTGGACGGAAAAAATGTCGTGCATCCTACAGCGAAGAGATCGCGGCGAGGGATAACCGGGACTAGAGAA
This sequence comes from Gasteruption jaculator, assembly GCA_949825005.1. NCBI lineage: Eukaryota > Metazoa > Arthropoda > Insecta > Hymenoptera > Gasteruptiidae > Gasteruption > Gasteruption jaculator. The sequence goes on along the minus strand of OX463765.1, from coordinate 13,387,766 downwards.
TTCTTGGACGAATGTCAAACAATTTTATTAATTATGGAGAAGCATTTCAATATCTATGCACTCTGTGTCCCCATCGAAAGCAATTAGTCACCGAGTTGAAGACAGGAAATCATAAATCCTGCATAGTAGTCGCGGCAGCATATCTCGTGATGCCATTCTACCTACACACTTTCAAAACAAACAAACAACCAGGTACTGGACGTTTTCCGACAACTGGAATGACTTTGTCATACGATAAATCGATCTTACATATCGACTTTTCCGTCATTTTTCAAACATAATTGCGCTAATATCCGGACGTGTATGGGGTGGACGTCAGATACCTCTCTCTTTGTTACAAACGGTTCGGTTGCAATTCTCAATACAGTTTCTATATCCGCAGGTACAAACAGTCCGAGGGAAAGGAATGAATTAGAGCCTTTAAATAATTGCAATTAGCACTTACGTGCGAATCTGCGGTAGCGCGAAGCTCCAAGTTTTAATTAATGACACGTTGACTCATTAATCGACACGCGAGAATAAACGGAGAATTCAAAATAGCGAAAATTATGTAACTGTTTAATACATGCCATCCATTTGAATGTCTCTTTTTATTGATATCAAAATATGAGTCCGCCGGGAGTTCCGAGGGAAAGTAAAAAGTGTTCGAATTTGGGATCATATTTTCGTATTAGCGATAGAGCAGTATGTTGGTTGGTCATAATTCCAGTTAAAGTGCACAAAAATTTATTATTGTCACGTTGTTTTATTAACAAGTATTATTTTTTTTTTAGAGAAAAGGATTTACTTTTTCAGAGACATTATTTTCCACTCGTTTTTTGCGTCAAAGAATTTTTAATATAAATAAATTTTAATCCGAAAAGTAATGGATTGAATTATTGTAAGAATAGAAATTTCTTCTTTTCTAAAAAGAAACAATTGTCAACGTAGTTCCTCAAGTTCCTGATCGACCAGTCGCTAAAGGTCTCGTAGGAATCCGATTGAAAGATTCCCACGTTCGACAAGAATAATGTCAATATTTGATGTCGTCCAAAGAATTCGTTATGCAGCATTCTTCTGTCCTGCAATCTGTTCTGCTATCTGTCTATCAGTTATTTCCTGGACAATAAAACAGTTTACAGTATTCTCGTAGAAAAAATTATAATAATTTATTCCATTACATATCTATTTTTCATATTTAAAAAAAAATCAAAATTTTATCTACATCCAGGATCAAATGAAAATTCCGTGAATTTTATAAAACTCTTTGTAAAAGCCGAAGGGGAGAAACAATTATTTTATCAGCAGAGGCTGCTCTTACACTATAAGAAAAAGAAAAACTCTGCTTCATTGCACGAATATTTGCATTGTAATGTTATGAATTTGCCGTTAACGTGGAAAAAATGCTGCCGTAGGTAAAACGTACAATCATTTATAGCATATATAATATATATGTATATGCACATATATATTATATGTGGTAACGTAGCAATTCGGTGCAGAATGTTACAAAAGTTACGCGCTGTTATGTGCCGGTAAAGTAAGGAACCTATACATATATATATGGAATAAATGCCCCAGCTTCGTAGGTATAATTACTTAAGAGATTACTTACGCGCACGTCTGAAAAGCCCCGAATTAATTTTGCGGCAGTCTTAAGCATATTTATAGTAGCTATCCAACAATGATTTCATTCCTGGCCATAAATTTTCGTAATATCAGCGAGAAAAATATGGAAAATTTAATTGTACCGAGTATATTATTACACTTCTATTTTCCCAAGACAAGTAACGAGCGCTCGTAAGAGAGCGATACCTTCATTTTCATATTGTGAAAGGAAATGATTTTGTTTCCTCAAGCTAAAATGTAAGTCCTGCCTTTTAGTTTATATCGCAGGGAAACAATTCATGAAATTTATTATATTATATTCTCAGATGTCAATCCCCCTTTTGTATTAAAATTAATAACGTCCCAATATTAACCCCAGAAATATTTTTGCCAACCCTGACGATGTTATTCTCCCCATTTCGAAGTCCCACGATAAAAGTGACTTCAGAGTTCCGGGAAAATATATACTTCAGTCACCCCGGCAGTGACAAGGCGTTGAAGTGAAAACTGTATAATGTTGCGATGTGACAGTTTTTAGAATCCGATTGGTAAAAATTCGATAAATAAAAATTGTAAGTGCGTTTTTCGATTTAAGCTTATTTCTGTTTACTTGCACTTGCCAAATTCAGAGTTTTTGATTCGACAAAGAATTAATAAATAAACAATTAGTAATTAATAAATAAAAGAAAGTAAATTTAAACTTTTTATTTTGTTCGAGAATAAAATTTAAAATCGCGATAATAAAAAGTAACCGAGTAGGTAATAAATAGGAGACATAATATTTGAGAGAGATTCATTTTTTGATCCGACAGAAATTGGAGAATACACGTAAAAGTAATTAACCAGCATTAAATATGATTTCCGAAGTTCGGAAAGCTCCAAGAAGGGGTTGGTTGCGGTAAATTGCGAAACATCGATATCTTCAGCTTCAAGATAGAGTCTGACTGCTTCATCTAAGCAGATTAGTATCTTAACCGCTGTTTAAAGGGCACATTACCGAGTTTGTGAAGTTAATATCCACGATATTAGATAAGACAGTATCAAGGCATTATGCGATTAAACCAATTTGGCTTTCGCGCTGTTTTCACAATTTTCTGTAATTTTGAAAGTGGGCCGACAATGAGTCAAAAATGTGACAAAATTAATTTATTCATGTTAAATCTATTTAACTTACAATTAATTTGGAAAAATAATATAATAATAATGGTTATTGCTACACACAATTTTTTAGTTAATCAGTTCATTCTGAAATTACGTCAAGTTTTTTGACACTGAAAAGAACACAATTTCTCCTAAGATAAAAATAAAGATTTAGAATCAACAAAAATATTTTGTTTATAAGGGCAGACATTGAATTACGTAATTTGTTGTTATTTTAACTTTTTTAAACATATGTTTTATATATAAATTTATACTAATATTATAGTATTTATTTAAAACCATAATAAACCCCGTGGCCTTTTTTTATTTCCACAGCATTTAATCACAAGAAGTGTCTCTGAAATTATAATAAAATTCCTCTTTAAAAAAAATTAGTAGCTGCTATTGAAGGTATGATCAATCTTCAGGAATCAGAAGCAATTGTCAATAATGTCATGTTAATGACATCACAGGAAAATCGTACCATAAAGACAAAATTTATTGGCAGAAAATAGCACGAATCTGATAAGTATCATTGACTGTCCCTTATTCTGTCATTCGATAATCTCTTTGTGAAAATTAATTGCCCGCACACACCGCTAACGTCACATAATGGGTAGTCTAATTGATGATACTATTCCACACGGAACTCCTGTTACCTCGGGTACGTAACCAACAAAGATATTCTCAGGGACAGTTTTAGCATTGACTTTCAATATGAAAAGATTTTCAGCCAACTGCTGACGTGGTACAAAATTTTGCCCCTACATTCCATTGGTGGCCATTAAAGCTCTCCCTGTGCCCGAAATTTCCTCGTTTCTGGAGGAATTATTGCCACAATAGCTCTTGTATAGTAGCTAAGTAGATTTTCCCTGCCTAAAAAGTACTATTAATTACTATCAGGAAATGCTATTGGGGTTACTATAATGAAGAATTTATTGCAATACCACAGACGTTACTATTATTTGTAATATTATTCAGAACTTTATGGAAAAATAAGTAATATTCTTGATTATAGTGATTATTGCCTAAATGTATTTAATACTAATAATAATAAAAATAATAATGATATCAATGGTGATACTAATATTTAGTAGTATTGACTCGAATAGTAAATTTTCATCTTTAGTTGCAGTAGTGTTACAATTTATTTATAGTTATTATGCAGATCAGTGATAATAATTATTGCTACCTAAGCTACCGAAATTATAGTAATATAGTAAAACTTTCATTTGAAATCCCAATGATCAATATCAATTATTATCCTTAAACCGTACTATTAATTAGAATTGACTTCATAGTTTTCTGCCAATAGCAACAATTCCTTGTCGTACGAATGATAGCGAAGTTTCCGTCGCTTTTGATCACTCGCACCGAGTTGCATCGAGTGCAGTGTAACTCAGAATTCATTAAAAGAAGAGCCCAAGCAGAAAAGCAGCAGCATCTGCTATTGAGTAATACTACTTTGTCTCGATGAAAGCCGTATAAAAAAGAAAAGTACTATTGTATCGCGTAAGTGACTATTAGAAAGTTTCAGTGTCACCCCTGATATTTAGTAATAATAAAAGTCGATAATAAAAATACCTGTACTGTATGGCAGTAACTGGGAACTGTATAAATATAATCAGCCAGTGTAGTACGGCACTATCGGGTATCAATAGCTGTACTCCAGCGGAATATCTCGTGCAGCGGAAACCTTGCAGGAATATTTCTTTAATCTTTCCATGGAGTAGAAACGTTTTTACAAGCTTTCCGTTGCAGGTCATATTAATAAAGGATCTTCTTTGAAAATAAGCGCGGGTGTTCCTATTTGGAACAGCAAAAAATAGTACTGAAATATTTTAGTGACACCAGACTATAATTTTTACTAATAACTAATAAATATTAATCCTAAGAATTAATAAGTATTTTTATCAGTAATTCTGAAAGATTTCTAAGTGTCCGTAGTATAACATGATAATAACGGTATTGCTAATGATTTTATGAATAATGAATATTTATGGTAATTCGATACCGACATTTCAGTATAAACAATTATTAAGAGTTAGTGATTTATAGTCGAAATTATTTTATAGATTTCTATATTTATTCTATTATATAAATATTTTTTATATAACAACAGATATTTCTATTATTTCTATCCAACCGATTTTTAATACAACAAAGTAACAGTAATTCGTAATAATTACTAATTATTATCAAATTGTAGTTTCTAGTAGTAGCTATCGATAATAACTTGGCCGGGTATGGCGACACAACTAAGTCACTAAATTTGATGAAAAGTTCAAGTCCTCTTATAAAAATCCAGAAAATAGTTACGAACTATTAGTGATTTCCAAAAACTAATAATTATTCCCACTGGTATCGTCCTAATGCATCCAATCCCGAAACTTTTTCATCGAGTTCCTCCGATACACTGACTATCGGGTCTTCCTAACTGTTGCGCCATTCTCGACATAGTATTCGAAAAGCAAATCGGTTTGATTGAAATTCTGTCAAAAAGAAAGAGCGATTCCCACGTAGCTCATTATTCCTTTGTCATCGTCTGTCATTTCTCGATATTCGCTCGCCAGAGAAGAAATAATACTAATATATAATAGCTATATATATATATTAGTATTATTTCAATATATCATTTTCAAAGCGATGCGACCGTTGCTTCCATAGCACCGTCACCCTCATTTCGATCAACGTCGTATCAATTACACGCGTGCATGTTCCCTTGCAAATAATGGAAAGGAACTAGGCTGCCGATTCTATTATTAATTATAATACAGGTGACAAAGCAAAAAAAAAAAAAGCAAGAAAGAAAATTCAAATCACAAATTGCATTGCTGGAAACGAGATTAACGTCACTTCAATATTCCTCCTTGGCGTAAACGCACGTATGCTCACGGTCGGTGTGAAATTGACGCTCGGCATACTTCCACGGACAGGATAATTATTGTTCCAATTTCGTTTAGTGATAGGACGTCGCTAAACATCCGTTACGATCGACCGGAGTTTCAATTTCAAAGGCAAAAAATAATTAATAATAAGAAGGAGAACCCGATCGCGGAAAATTAATCCTCCCTATGCTTCCGCCGTGTCCTCCCGGGAGGTATCCTTCAAGAATTCATTATCCCCGTAGCGGTGTGAAAGGCTTTGGGGAAAAAAGCGCGCTCCATAGCTAGAGAACCCAAAGGGTGGGTACTTATGGCCTCCGATGCAAACAAAAAGCTCTTGTAATACCCGTGTAAGGAGTAATAACCGCTACGGGACTGTGTGGGTGGGACAATATGCATGTGGAAGCTGAAAAGCTTTCGCGTGCATACGAGCGCGAGGAATTCGTTTTAGAATATCTCACGGTTTTCACCTCTTTTCCCGTTTATTCATTTTTTTCCTCGTCGTCCTTTTTTTGAAACGCGCTCCAGATTGGTCTCATTTCCGACTCCGGAGAGCTCGTCAAACATTCTCACGCTCGTCGGTGTAATAAAAAGCCTCCGCGCAAAAGCGACAAGAAACCGATTCGAGCATCGACTTCCGGTAGGAAGAAAAAGCAAATAAATGAAAAAAATTAAAAAAAAAATTTTTTTAAAAACGACAATGCGATACATTCTACTGCGTTCTTCGTGCCGAGAACTCACCTGTTGCTGTGGAATCTGCGACGAGGTGGCTGGCTCTTGTTGATCCTTCTCGCGGCGGATCGGTGTCTCTTCGCTCTTCTTTGGCACCACTTTAGGTCGGGGGTGGCTGCGATTACGTGGGGGATGGATCTAAGTACCCTTTTTCGGCTTTTTTTTTTGTTTTTTTCTTTGGTTCGCACGAAGTAGCTTTGGCTCACGAGATTTTCGAAGTGTTCTGTAGAAGCTAAGTGGTCTTAAGTTGACACCTCGACTTTGCAGTCTGCGCGGGAATGATGAGCAAGCCGTCGCGACGCCTCCCTATATATGTAACGGCACAAGTTCAACCCCCGCTTGCTACGCATGACGTTTCCTGTGTGCTTTCTACACACACGAAAATCACAATGTGTCCCTTCTTCCAACAAGTTGTTCTGGAAAACTCATACCACGCGTCGCAGGATTTAACCGGGTAGAGAGTTAATTAAATCGCGTTATTCCAAATTCTATGTTAAAACGATTCGCAGTTGACTTGCACCCCAGGGTGGTAACTGTCACCAGTGTGTCCTTTTTTGATTAATAATTTGCGGGGCTCGGTCGCGGGGATGTTCCACGTCGGAAAATATATGAATAACTTGACATCGTGCAGTTTTGGTATCGGCACCGAGATGTTACTTTGTGGGATTCCTGATGTTTTGACATTGCGATTGGAATATCGTGACATTATGCGTCACTCGTGTCCAACGGTCGGTTTGATACGCGATTGGAAACTATCTGGGTTTGCAAATGACTCTAACGAATAGACTCTAGAATAGTTCTTTTTGCTGGGACCTTTCCTAATTTTTTATAGTTACATATGTCACGTAATAGGTTCTACCGGTTGCAGCGAGTAGGGATGAGAGAAATAGACTCGACAGACTTCGATGATAGGATGCGGCGATAGGATTTTGGACAAAGAAGTCCGACGCTGAGGTTCGATCCCACACCGAGAAAAATAAAGGCACTCATTTTTTAATTTCTGGTTGCCTCAATCATGAAAATAGTTGGAGTTACAATACATATACTAGAAATGTATCGTTGATGCCATAATTATAGCGACAGAATTATTATCAATTTTTTTCAGTGTAGCATTTTTCAATAGATTCTGGTAGAATTCGACGATGGAATTTTACGATAGGATCCTACGATAGGAATTCAGGAAAAAAGTGACACCAACTTAGTAGATGAAACTGATAAATTTACATGGCAATCAGCGAAAAAGTTGCATTCCCAATTGATTGCATACGTTAGCTTGTTAAAAACTGGAGACTCTTCTATAAGTCTCCCAGGTATCCTCCTGCGAGCGTTTTCCAGTTCCTTGAGATTAAAAATTTACGATCCTGCGTGAAACGAGGAGATCCCCTGACGTTTACGAGCACTCGAAGAGCTGGATAATGCGGAACTTTAACTTGCATTGCGGTGCATATATATTGCCGACCATACAATCACCAACAGAACTCAATCGGATGCAAATTCTAGAAACTGATGCTGTAAACACATGCGTTCGCCAGTATCTTTACAGTGCTGTCGAACTGTATTCGAAAGCCATACCATTAAAAATGTTCCCGCAGGATTCACAGCAATTTTCATTCGAAAACGAGGTTTCTCGATGCATTTTATATGCATTTCTAACGAATTTATTTATTGCAAACGGGTTGTCGAATATCCCAAGAAACTAGAAAATAATAGGTTTTGCCGGAAATTGCTGCAGTAATAATCTTTTTGTTCTTGTAATTTAGTAAAAGTTTGGAAATAGTAGATCTTACTATGCCACAGCCAATTTTATGACGTAACCGAAATGCTTTGCCGCAAAAATTACACGAAATTGGAAGAATGTGAAAATACACTTTTCTGATTTTCTCTGAAAAATGTTTTTTATGCCTAATTCGTTCTATTCAGCTTTTCGAGCTTTTCAATTACCGTTATTTTTTGTAACGCAACGAAAATTTGGTCTTCCAGATCCCAATATCGTTCATGAAAAAGGGAGCAGTAAATAATTAAAAAGAATTCTTTGTATTCTATTCACATTATATTTCCACCTCAAGAGTTTTAGCAAACAATTTTTCAAGAATCCTTCTTTGATATGAAAATTGGCTTTCCAGGTATACACCGGGCTTTATATTAGCATATTTTATATAACGCCCTTTTGTTTCTCATACCGCCGTATGAAAGATGTATTTTTTTCCTTCTGAATAATTATCAGAAATACAGAAATACGCATTATGTGCAAGGGAAAAATATACGGTAATTTTTTTGTTATAAAATCTGAATGAAATTTCAGAAATACGTTTATTTTGCAGGGATTTAAAAATTGTATTATATATTTAGCAAATATTTGTAGAATAATATACATTTCACAGAAGTGTCATAAATTTATAGATTTGACGTCTTTATTCAGGGACATCTCTTGAAATTGATTTGTCATCACGAGACAATTAACATGATGAAAAAATTAAAAAAGGAAATTTTCATATAATGATAATAATAATAATAATTACATGCTGATGCGTTTCTGTTTCTAACGAGGACGACGATGATGATGATAATTATTATTTTATATTATTATAACAAATGTGTTGATAATGATGATAATGGTAAAACGGATGATGCTGCCGTTGACGGTAATAATTACAATAATAATGACAACGACGACAAAAAAAATAACAGCAATCTGGTGGTCGACGATAACGATAATGATGATAATAATAATAATAACAAAAACGCCCAATTGCTGTAACCAGGGAGGTACAATTGGAAGTAACAAATCAAAGTACACCAATCCCTCTGAATCTCCACATTCTTTTCAACAAAAGATGAATTACGTCGATTGATGCTTTGACTTCGGCACAGAGAGTCAAGAAAGTGATAATAATTTAGCATATTGGCCGGAGATAATTCAAAAACTTGAGTGATAAGTGGACGGGGGTAAAAAATGTGGCGTCTTCCAGTAAAGAAGTCACGGTGAATGAAAAAGTCGGGTAGTGACTGTTGTCCTCGTCTGGCAGTTATTTTTTGTCATTTTCAATAAATCGCGGGGGAGGTCTGAAACGTGTAAAAACACCCCTTTGTCTGGAAAACGTGATGAGAGCCTCGCCAGCCGTTGCACGAACGTACGATGCGTCGGTTCACACGGCGATCAGTGATTATCAGTTATTATAACGATTACGAGCGTCCGGCCAAATGATCTCATGCAAAAGACAATCGCATTTATATCGCCAATGAACGGAGGTATCGCAGGTGTCTTTGTGGACATTATCTTATTACACTTTGCCGCCAGTGATATGAATCCTTCGGATCATCATTCACCTGTCGAGTAGATACCCATAAGTGGACAACAGTCATCGACTTATCGGAAACGGTGCGAGCCGGGAAAGGGTTCCTATATTTTTCCTGCAACCGATACGGTTTTAGTACCTGTAATCAATGTGCTGGAAGTAATGTCAGTCTTTTCATTCTGTGTTCAAGGATCGTCGGTTGAACAAACGAGATTTCTTTAGGATCCTTCCTTCCGGGAAGAAGCATTCTTCCATTTATGATAACATCAGTAAAAAAAAACGCATAAGTACTGTATGCGATGGTATGGGTACAGAAAATAGGCAGTATCTCGGGCAATTTGCCCTGAAAAGAATTTCCATGGTAATCGTGTCCGCGAAAGCACTCGTTGTGAAGAAGATAAGTATTAATATATTATAGAAATGTTAATGGTATGGAATGGTAATTTTTACTAGACAGTACACTTGAGAAAAAAAATCCTGTTCTGTCAAATAGGGTTTTATTATTTTTGAGGAAGAGCTTAAATTTGAAATTTATAGCTACAATAATTGTAGCGAAAATTATTTATTGTATTATTAAAATTGTCAGTTTTACAAGGATGAAGAAAATTTATAATTTGAACCCGGGTAATTTGTTAACTTATGGGTACAAAAAGTAGTTAGTAACTTTGGAAATTGGCGCTGAAAAGAATTTCTATTGTAAGCTATAAAAAACTTTACTTTACTTTGAGCAACTTTCAATAGTTAACGTAACTATAATTTATGTTAATACCCACAATGTTAATTCCGAGGACAAAAATTCCATGGAGCGTTTAATTAAGCAGTAGAGCTGTCTACGGTATTATCAGACGATTCGAGTGGAGGCGTTATTCTTCAGTATTTTTTATGGTATCCTTTTTACGTGTAAAATTAATTGCGTGAAGAGATTAAATTCCAGGAGTGTAGTTAACTCATGAAATACAGGTAGGTACTTTTAACCAAAGATAAACTCATTAAAGTTAATTTACTCTTCCCCAGACTTTAAAGCGGCACGTTTCTACTACTCGCTAACATATGGAGTACACGAAATTACGTATGCGTGCTGCTAGAAGCTAAGCCCCAAACGGAAAATTTATATTAATAATACATTGAATCCTTTATGTATATATACATACATATATACGCGAAAGGTTTCAGGTTTCTGGAATTAAAGGCGCCCCAGCGATTGTAGGAGTAGGACGGGATTGCAGTCTGTTCTGCTACCAATTGGCAGCCTGCTAACCGCGAAGTGAAAATCGCCAGAAAAAAGTAAATTTATCTCCAACTACGTAGTCGATACGGTCGCATATATACGCCCAGTTTCTGATGCAATTCCAAATCCACCACCAAATCGGTACAGGGATTCCAGGACTCTCAGGATCACTGAATGAGACAATCACGAGCGCATAACAAAGGTCATCGGTTTTATTAAGAAATAACTAAATCGAAATCGGTGAAACGAGTCAACAAAGGAACACACATTTAACGACGCTCCTTTTTACCACCTCCGCCATCATCGCCTTTTTTGTAAGCCCATTTCTTGCCGTCCTCGTGCCCACCTTTGTCGCCGTGTTTCTTCAGATGTTCCTCGTGGCTTTCATGGCCCTCGGATTCATCATGACCCTCATGTTCGTGGTACTTGTGACCTTTAGCGTGTTTCTCTCCTTTCCCGTATTTCGCTTCTTCATGCGCCTCATCGTGGTGACCCTTTTTCTCGTGGGCTCCCTTCTCGGCTTCGTGCTCGTGGAAGTATCCACCTTCCTTCTCGTGGTCTCCATCGTCGTGGTACTCGTCGAAGAATTCCGTTTTTTTCTCGTATTCGTCCTGATAGACAAATTAAAAAAAATCCGGTCAGAAAAAAATATGGGGATCGTTGGAATCCGGAATGGCAATTTTTAACACCATGTAGGTTAATTGGATGCAAGTTCGGAGTTTCATATATGGGAAACATATCCACATATGTGCCGCTGCACCATCGAGGGGAACTTGGAACTGCATTTTCAAAGTACGTATACCCGCGAGAGTCACTGTAGTTGGCTCGAAACCATTGCACTATACTTTAGACGAATGCATTTCTGTGTTTTGTCAATGTAATTCGACTTTATGCGATAGCCGGTATGAAGCATGAACTTCGTTTCCTTGGAATAGAGGGTACGCTGATTGTGAGATTGAGAAACAATGGAAGTAATGAGAGTTGCTTTAAAAAAATAATATCATAACGTAAACAAACGTAATTAATTGATGAAATAATAAATATTCATCGACTAAAAGATCCACGAAAAAGAATTATATAAAAGAATTGCCATTTTGGATTTTGAATAATTGACTCTAGGTTTAGAGTACGTAAATGTTTGCGCTTAATGTTTTGTACATTATTTTCATAAGGAAATATTTTTATTTTCGGGTATTCTTGTAATATCAAATAATTTTCTAAATAACTATATTATTTGATTTCGTCACGTAGATTTATCATTCCCTTAGTGAATTTCATAAATCGTTTTTTTCCGTGGCCCCACATACCCCTCGACCACCGAGGGGTAATTTAAGGTAACATGCAGCCTATAAAAATGCGAACATCATTTTCCAGCGTAGATGAAACAGAATGCGTTACTTAATGCGATAAACGGTGCAACAATTAATGGTTGTTAAGGTAACGGGGAATCGCGGGTCGTTTATGAGTTTTCTTCGCTACGACGGTGAACAATAAAGACTCGGGGTGGTTGAAGTCCACGTGTCATAGACATTAATTTTTTTTTCGTTTTTATGAATTTACATTTTTATTTATAACATTTTTCCCGAAGAAAAACAATTGTTTGTAGAAAATATCCCCCAAGAGACCCATTTTGAATAAAAAAAAACCAAAACAAAATAACCGCTATTTTGAATTTCTAAAATTTTATCAGCATTTCGAGGAACCCTTGGATACTGATTTTTTAGATAAAACGATTCAAGAAACAATTCGTCACCAAGAGAGTGAATACACCTGGTTCACAATTAAATCCTGATTTTTTTCAGATCAAAGATATTCGCCATGGAAAAAATTTCACTGATCTTGTGGTCAGGAAAAAATAAAAACGACATACTTGGTTACGAACTTCGTTTTTGTTACTTAAAAATCTTTGCGACCTCAATAAACAAGCAAAATTAGTTTTTCCTAGAGGGGGAAGCACGGTTCCATATTTATGCCCTTGCGTCTAATCAATTTGCTACCTGGCTTCATCTCGGAAGCAGCGTCCTACAGTGTAGCTTGCCATCAATCCACCGCGCCGTCAGAATGATAACAATTAAGTTGATCTCAACTTTTATTCTCCGTACGTACCTTTTTATGGACGAAATGCTGGCCTTTTGTACTGTGACCCTTGTTATGCTCGCCTTTCTCCCCAAACTCGGCCTCCTTATCACCTTCCTGACCGTGATGAGCTTCTTCATGATATCCCTGTTCTTCCTCATGTGATTTCTTTTCTCCCTTTTTTTCATCGAAATGACCACTGTGGCTTTCTTTATCGTGGTGACCCTTTTCGGCTTTGTCGTGCTCATGCACACTCTCGTAGCCCTACAAAAGACACCAGAGATTCCTTGAGAGGGCAAGCATTTTTTTAGTGTCCTAAACAGGCGCGTTCCCTTTTATCGAGTTATCCGAAGTCCGATCAGCCTGTTCAGAATTAATTTCAAGTATCTTCTTTTCCACTCTTCGATTACTTTCAAATTTTTTTTTCGTTTTTGTATGCTACGAATTTAAATGATACGGAAATTTGATCTTTGCGATAAAAGGAAGTAGAATAGAAGCAGCATAGAAAGTCGTGGGAGTCCCCGTGTTGCAAATTTCACCGCGGGAATTTTAAATTGAAAAAAGACAGTCACCTGAATTCGTTAGAGATTATAAAAACCAACTCATGAGAAAAAATATTGAAATTTCGTAGAAAAATCATGAAAGGTACAAGAAATTTTCTAAAGTCTACAATTTTCTTTTGAAAAATAATATATAAAATAAATAAAAGAAGAAGCTTACTTTAAAATTACACTTTTTATGAATACTTCCATTTCTTTTAGTTACTTTCATTGTTACTCTTAGTTGCAATTTTTCTACAGAAAAATAATAAAATACAAACAAAAGTAATAACAGCTTCAAGAAAAATTCTAAATTGCACCCATGTGGTGTTAAAAATCATTCCTAAAATAATAAACCCTTACGTTTACCACAACAAATTAGAATTGATCGTTACCTCTCAACTATTCGACAACTACAATTTTTCTAATTTCACAATGTTACATCGAACTTCACAATTTTACCCCCGGAAATTTTATTTTATTATTATTCTTCCAAGTAATTTTCATTATTTCAACGACTCCTTTTTTCTCCCGATCGTTGCGAGGGACCACATTACTATTAAACGAAGTTACCTTATCTCCCTTTTCATGGTGATCCTCGTGATGACCTTCTTCGTCTTCGCCGCCCTCCTCTTCTTCGAATTTCTTATCTTCGTGCTTTTTCTGATCCTCGTGATGCGGATGCTTATCGTCACTGGCTGTATCCTGATCGGTGTCTCCGACTTCAGCGCCTTTCACGCTGGTCTGTTGCACGCTTTCATCGGCTTCCTCTTCATTGTTGGCTTCGTTGTTTGCGATGTAGTTTTGCCTTTGAAGTATCGGCGCCGTGGGCGCAATATTAACTCTCGCTCGTGGCGTCTCAGGAGGATTAGCGTCTTCGGACGCCGAGTATTGCCGAGCCAGGGTTCTTAAAGGTGCTCTTGTTTGAGAAGCTGCTCTCCCTCTGTTGACCGCAATCTCTTCCCCGTCGTCTCCAGTCTCCGTGACGGCGTACCTCCGAGCTGCAGGTGCCGCTGTGGCTGCGAACCTCGTCGACGCTGACGGATCCTCTCGAGGCTCTTGGCTTTCTTCGTACTTCGTTCGCCCCGTTCTGAAAGATTCCTGGAGTCCCGGTACCACAGTGGCTGAGAATCTCGTCGATGGTAACGGATCCTCTCGCGATTCTTGGCTTTCTTCGTACTTCGCTCGCCCAGATCTAAAGGATTCCGGGATTCCAGGTGCCACTTTCTGCTCGAGATCCTTTTTGTTGGCTACACGATCACTAACGATATATTTCAACGTCGTTGGAGGTGAAACACTCGCTGACGCTGACCAGGGGGATCCTTCGTCTCGATGACGCGCACCTGTTAAGCGACTCTGCGGCTGATTGTACCGCGGTGAATTGACATACGGACTTTCAGAAGACAAAGGACGCTCCGATACAGATTCTTCGGAGGTTGTTGCTGCTGCGTTTCTCTCAGCAGCGATCGTCTTCCATGTCCTTCGAGAACCGGCGGCTGGACTCTCTTTGGAGATGTCCAGCACCAGAGGCGAGTTTCTACTTCGGACCGGAGTCACGGTGTTCTTTGCAGACTTCTGCCAGACTTCCTCTGATTTTATCGGAGAACTCGTTACGGAATTTTCCTCAGTCTTTGATCTCCTTGCAGACCAAATTTCTCCCGAGGTTCCGCGTTGCTTCGATTTCCTCGGAGACCAGGTCTCACCGGAAGCTTCTGCGCTCGCTGGTGGATCTGCTGCCGGTACTTTAGCGCTACTGGACTTCTTTCTACCCCAATAGGTTTCGGCAGCTGGTAGGACGTTGGCGTTTTGGTGCTCGAATTTCCTCCGATTGGCTGGAAGCTGCCAGGCTGTTTGGTAGGCGTCTGTAGCTGAATTGGCGTTTGTTTCGGGTTTTTTCCAGATCTGTTCCACAGATTCTGCGGAAGAAGCAGCGAAATTCGATCCTTTCGTGGGACCGTCCCAACTTGGGACAGTAGAAGCACTGGTCGTTCCGGAATTGGTGTCGGTATAAGCTGTGGTGGACCCTCGATACTGGCTCGGCCGATTGGGACGTCTCAGATTGCTCGTATCGACGTACGAATTTTGATCTCGTTGCAAGTCTTGCCTTTTTTCAGGCGAATAATTTGATTCGAGGCTTTGCGAGTTTTCGTTGGAAGCTACTACCACGGAGTTCCTCTCGGGGCTAGGGAACACTTCGTCCGGTTTCGTCAAAGCGAAAGGTCTAGGCTTGAGTTCGTTCGTCGGTGGGATGTCGTACTTCGACAAGAGACGAAACTGGTACTCGTTGGGCTGATTGTTGACGTCTACGTATCGCTTCACGTTCGCCCTAGTGCCTTCTGTCACGGTAATAGGGGATGCCGTGGTCGCAGACACGTCCAAGTTCTCACTTCTTTTACGATACCTCGTTAATCTCGAAGGTGACGGAGTCACGCTGGAATCTGTGTTCGCGGTAGGCTGTGGGTCCAGAAAGCCTGAATTCACCTCTTGCGGCGACATCGAGGGTAAGGTCGTTGGAACAGAATCGCTATCACGATGTCTGCCCCTCTGTCGACTGGGTTTCGTTGTTTGAGGGAGTCTCGTTGTTCGCTCGGGCTTCAGAGTCGGAGATCCAACGTCGGAATCTGGAAAAGTGCTGATGATGAGTATATAATGAAGTTTGGAGAAATAGAGAATTTTTTTTCTGAGCCTCCTGGGTTTATCAGGCATCGACTTCTGAAAAATTAAATATCGTAGATATTTCATGACAATATACTATGTAATGACATTTTACAAAGCTTTCAACAATTAAATGTAGTTCTCACACGGAAAAAGGTGTATTAAAACAAAAATGTCTCGAAATAAAAATTATGTATGAGCGATTTTTAAAATTCCTATAGCAAGATTTCACTGAATTACATATGATACATATTTAATTTTTTAGAATTTTCGAAATACTGTAGATTTTCTATTAAACTGCCAATATTATATATATTCTTTTTTCAATAACATTTATAAACAATTTTATCCGCCCACGGATCGGTGGAAATTAATTATCATTGGATTGAATAAACTTCAATGCGTATAGTAAATATTATAAATATGTAAATTTTAATTTAACGTGTTGATTTGCACAATTAATATTATAAGTTTGAGGGTATTCATGTTTTTAATTCGAATGTATTTATATGATTTTAATTACACAAACTAGAAAATTTAATTTAAAAAAATCAAAATTGAATATTTCAATTATTCAGTGGAAATATTTTTTCCTATCAATGCTCCTATGCAATTTCTGGGTGGTTTAAAAAAAAGCACTAAAAGAAAACCGAGTAAATTAAACGCCACAGCCATCGGAGCCAATGATCACTTCTCCAAAAATTTGCTGGAGCTTCTGAACTCAAGCAATTCTGAGCCTAAATGAAACCTATCCGACAATTTCTTCCACGAAAATCTCCCTTTTCCACTTTCATCCCAGATTCTGGCTTCCTTTTACGTCTCATTTCCTCGAAATCGTTCCTCAGCCAGAAACTGTTGACCCTCTTGTGTCTGGTTACCATTTTCCGGGTCCTGGTCGGTGGTGGCCTTTCTTTTGATTTTATTCGCCAGGATTTTTTGAGGCTCGTAACCGGCTAGGGCCAAAAGATCGCCGATGCTATCCACGCCCACGATTTCGGTTGCATCGTTGTTGCCAACTTTTAGAACCAGAATCTCTTGCGCTGCGCTCTTCTGGTGAATCACCTGCAACACAATATTTCGCTCACAATCTGCACAGAGACGACGAATGGCGACCGCGAGTACCAAATCAACGATATTGTCGCCGAATCACGCGATGAACCACCGAAACACTGGTGTTACAGGTCGAGTTAATTACCAAGTAAACGAGAATAAGCAGGAGGCTACACTCTGGTCTCAGGAATCTCATGATTCTCGAGCATTTGTCGCGTCGTACTGAGTCGCACCTGGATCGCGCTGTGTCAGTTATACCAGCCGATTTGAATTGCAAAATCCCTCCCGAATGATATGACAATTTCACGGCTATTAAATCGTAATCGCGGGAGTGCAGCTTGATCTGAGATCGATCTTTGATTGATTCCGTCTTCCGCCTTTCTCTCCTGGTTACACAATCACGCTGCTGAGTGTGGCTGTACGAGGCGCATCCACGGGAGTGTAAAATCGTCTGATTGACTCATTTCGATGGGGACCCGCCGGTTCGAGCAATTACCAATATGTATGTATTTCGATAACAAGCCTTGACTGATGTAACTCAGCTTTTTGCAAGCTACCCGATGCTTTTTGCTTCGCCCTAGTTCTCACCGTCTTCCAGAAACGCTGGACACACCGACCGTCATGACTCAGGTGAGAATTCTCCGATCGGTTGGTTTCGAGCTTTCAGGCAACCTACAGCAAACTAGGTTGAAGTTATTTACTTGTGAGAATGTACTTAATTCTTTCGTACCAGAATTTGAGTACGACCGAATGTAAATTATTTGATAGATTTTTTAGTGACAAATGAAAGTATCGCAAAAGTCGGGGTTGGATTCTCAGAGATGGATTTACTATTTTTTGGCCACTTTATTATTTTCTTAGCGAATTTTGCGATTTGCAAAATTAAGAATTTTTTCGCTAAGAATGCAATTTTTCTTCGCACAAGTGACGGTCGAAGATTTGTGTTAATTATTGTATATACAATTTTATAAAAAAATTTTAATATTTTACATTTTTTTTGTCAACTTTTACTATTTCCTTATAAAATTTTATTGATACAAAACTTTTTTATTTTCTCGGCGAATTTTAGAAACCGTTTTTCTTCCTGTGAGTGACCGTCGAGAATTCTCAGTAACACTGCGAAGTCTATTTCAGATTTACCCTAGGCTTTGATTTACATCAGGATCATCTTTAACGGGAAATTTAGGAATACAAGGAAATAATTTGAGCATATAGATTCTAATCGACGTAATTGACTTCGTGGTTTACCGGTGCTTGAATGGAGCTCCATTTGAATGAACCTGCACTTGATGGGTGAATTACGTACTGATAGCTTCGTGACGAGACACACGAGGGACGTCTGCCTGGCGACATTTGGTGTCGAAGCAGAAGAATTTAGGATTCCTCATAAACCTGCGTATTTCTAAGCTGAAAAAACGAGAGTTGACGTTTTCTGTAGTTTCCTCGAAACATAAAGCTGCGTATAACGAGAGCGGCGGGAGCTTCTAATAAAACCGGCTGCAATAGCAATAATGGTAAAAATGGGAGATGTTCGAGGATAGAAAGACGTAGGAAGGAGGATGTTGTAAAAGACGCCTGTACCAGGGGCAAGAAAAATGCCAAAAGTATCTAGTTGCTAAATGTCACTTTGCTGCTATTACATTTTAGGGGCAGTGAGACTTATGCGCCCCATTTATTTGTTTTCAGCTTTTTTTTTTATATTTCTGATCTATTTTACATTTTTTAAGCGCATATTAGCACTTTTTTGGGTCGTGGAGGTCTAATTTATGCAAGTTTTAAATTGTGCCCCTCCAAGGTTAACAGACAATTAGATGAATACAGCAAAATTTGTTATTTTCGCTTTGGAAACCTTTACCAATAATATCGATACTCTACTCCAGCTACACAAGATCATCCCTTCTTGAAGTTTTTTTAAACAAAAAAATATAAACAGGCTTCGCTGGCTAATCTAATTTCTCTTTTTCCCCCAAATTCTCATTCGTTCTCCCCGCGTGAAAGACTACGTTTCGCACCATATTATCAACTGCTCTCGAGACCTAATTTTCCGGATAACGAAGGGAACGTACGATACGCACGGATTAGTTAATTAAAAAAGCGTACCGACTGTCTAAATTCTCGTATACCTGTACACCTAGAGACGACAATCGTCGGCTAATTGAACCGGAACTACCTCAGTATTGTCCATTATCCGAGATCCACCGATCCGTGGAAGGATAAAATAAGAGTTTAACAGAAAATCTACAATATTTCGAAATTTGTAAAGAATTAATGGTGTATCACATGTAATTTAGTGAAATCTTGGTATAGAATCTTTTGAAATTTCTAAGATCTTTGTATTCAAATTATTTGGAAATTAATATTTTGGGGATTTTACTAGTGGTTAATACATAATTTTTATTTTAAGACATTTTTATTTTTATACACAATTTTCGATTTACAATTACATGTAATTGTTGAGAGCTGTGCAAAATCTTATTATACGGCATATTGTCATTGAATACTTACGATATTTTATTTTTCATAAATTTCAAAATATTACGGCTTATCTATAGAACTGCTAATGTGCATTTTTTAATATTAAGTATGATTTATTTATCCACGGGTTGAAGAGAAATTTGATAACACGATTATATGTAATATTTCAATATTTTACAAAAACTCCTTATATAACAATTCTTAGTATTCAGAATATCCAATTTTTCACGAATTCCAAAACGTTACGAATTTGTTTATTAGAAAATTCCCTATACGTCATTATTTATTCGAGAGCTGGACTAGATATTAATTATTCATGGATTGGATATTAAATTTGGATAAGAAAATACCAATCTGAACCCTTTCAAGGCGTTACGCATCTCAAAGCCCTTAACGAAAGGAATAATTTCGAGTTTTTGCCCACGTAGGTTTGGAACTGAAGGGTTCCAGGGCAGGGAAAATAATGGACCATAGAGAAAAGAGACCGGAGAAACAGTCTCCTTTTGGAATACACGCGTAGTGCTTAATTACACCTCTGGTAGCCCTCTGGAGATAACGAGACGTCTCTTGGCAGTGTGAAAATTTAATCAAGCAGCAGCTCGTCTCTCAAAATATCGCACCGCAGGAAGTTGGGAAAACGTGGATGGAAGTACGCGTGTAGGTACATCAAAAAGTAGCCAAAGAAACTAAAAGCCGATGTGGAGTTCTACTGCAACGCAACGCGGGCTGATCGAATGAACCGTGATGTTATGTAGCGCGAACGGACTGTTTTTCGATGGGTTCGTACGGGGACGCTGGAGCGTGAACAATTTCACGCCAGGGGCTTTTCACTTTCCGCGGAGAAGGCGCTGTACGTAAGTCTTGCTAAAGTCAGCTAGTCAGTCAGTCGCCGGCCAGTGTCGTTATGCACTTGGAACGGGCGGATTAAAGAGCATTTACTTAAACATGCACTGGACTGCTGTGGGTTGCACTCGATCGCACAAGTTACATGTACGGAACTTTCGACGCTGGGAGAAAAGTGCTCCAACTGGATAGAAATCGGCGGCGGCAATTAGGATCAAGGACCACGGAGTGTCTCGCAGAAAAATTTTATTAGAAAGCTGGTTACTAAAACAATTGCATTATCGTACGATCGAGACGATGTATACACCAAAGAGTTGCATTTTTTCCAGATCTTTCACTTCAACGGCTGCCTTTCTTGGCTGCCCACTTCTTCCCGGATTCCTTGCCGCCTTTTTCCCCGTGTTTGCCTTCATGGTGATGATGCTCTTTGTGTCCTTCGCCTTCCTTGTGTCCTTCGCCTGAGTGTTCGTGGTGTCCATGCTCGTGTTCCTCCTTCTTCCCATGGCCACCCTGGAAAGAAGGTCATCAACCCTTTTTCAGTAAAAAGCAATTCACAGGTTGAAATTCAAATAGAATGGGTGGGGGGTTTGCTGAAATGGTACTAATAGTGAGGAAATAATTGATAGCACTCAGAAAAAAATAGAAATCGGTTGGCATCTGATTATAGATGCTGATTAGGTCCTTCAGTAATTTCTTTGATTGATCCAAAAGTGGTACAAGGAACTTTCGCAATTAGGTTCCGAGTATGGGTATGTTTTATTACCCTGGAATCAGATTCAAATTTTAATTCGAATTCAAATTTTTGTTACCCTACAAAGATTTCTACTATACGAAATTCCTCCTGTTTTTGTTTCCGCAAGCTTGAACAATATTTCTCGAGAAAGAAATACATATATTTACAAAGTCGGTAAAAGAAATGGAATAAATTTGAAAAATACTGAAAAATATGAATTGTACAAGAATAAATAATAATCAATTAAAACTAATATCTGGTATCAACATTTTTTTGCCGCTTTCTGGTAACTTGGAAATTTTATTTCTCGTAATGTGCGAATCTCCAATTTTTCCATAAACCTTTCCAAACTAATAATTTCATAGAATAGAAGTAATTAATTAAAAGTAATATATTATAATATCAATATCTATTTCACGCTTCTCTTTTCAACCTAATGATTATATGTAATAGAAAACAAGCAATTAGTTAACAATTAATTAAATGACGTATGATATGTTCAACAAAATGTTATTTCGCACATGTAAGTTAAATAATCTTGATTCTCCTGGAAAAATTATATGCAAATATTATATACTCAGACAGGATATACAGGATTTCCTGGAGTTAGCAGAGAAGACTTAATTTGAAAGGCAGTTTCCAGTAACTCTGCGAAATCGAATACCTTAAACATTCGGTTTTCTATGAAAGTTTTATGAGATCGTGTATTAAGTTATGTCGCGAAAGATAATGGAAGGCGGTGCTCGGAAGCCGCCTCGACAAAGTTTTCAAACCAGTTCATCTTGATACTGCAATTCTAATTAAAGAGTCAAGACTCACGAGGCACTTTCTCAATGGCGACCATCCATTAGTGAATGTAGAGTCACGCAGTGACTTGGTAGCTCGTAACCTCCGATTTTCAGAACAAAGCTTGAAATATCATATTTCTTTACATTCTGTTTTAAATAAATTGTGCTAAATTCATGAAAATATCGATATCACTAGATCGTTTTTTTCTTCACCTTTTCGAAAGTTTCATGGGTTTCGAATTTGCTTATACTGACCTCCTCATGACCGGAGTGATGATGGCCTTTCTTTTCGTGCCCGCCTTTCTCGCCCTCGTGGTTCGCATAATGGCCACCGTCTGCTTCATGATCCCCATCTTCGTGGTACTCGTCGTAAAAGTCCTGTTTCTTCTCGTACTCGTCCTGAATAGAGAAAAATAGGAGTTTAAAATCTTCAGGGCGACTCATTTGGATTCTCCCCATATTTAATTTTGAGAGATACCTTTTTACAAAAACAAGACAAAATCCAAATACAAAGACGGTTTCAAAATTTTCTACAAGAATATGCAGAAATTTAATTAATTAAGGATCTTTTTTAGGTTTCCTCATTTTTAAATAGTAATAACAATAATTTATAAATTAGGCTTTTTAAAAACCTCTAATTAATTAATAATGGATTCGAAGGTAAAAATAAAACCAATTTTTTATTGTTTGAATAGTTTTTTAAATAGTCGTAATTCTTCAATAACTTTCACTTAAATAATTAAAAATTAGTTTCGTTATTTAATACTTTTTATTTTTACTAACATACCCAAATTAATTATAACAATAAGGGTTGATAACATTTATTTTAATATAATTTCCTTCTATAAAATAAGCTTTCGAAGTAAACTAGAAGTTGCTGGGGAAATTCGGTTACTGGAGAAGCACGAGAGTAGTTATTCCTTTATGGAAAAAGTAACTATAAGGTTATTCCTCGCATAACATCAGCTTTGTCATTGTGAGAAATCCAGGTTCCGCATCCTTGCATTGAGACTATGCAGTATTGTGTCACAATAAAGTTTCATTGCATTTTCATTCATCGTGACACAATACGTTTTATTGTGGCTCGATGAAGAATTTCTTATTCTTGGATAAGAATGTGAGAAATAAGTCAGGAATAAAAAACGCGTGGGTTAAATGGCAATTACTTTGTGGCTAAAATGGCCTTTTCTTTTGCTTTAAATCTCTCCATTTGACGAATTTTCACTCACAGGTGCGCGTTCCATAGACGAATGAATTTACACTACCTGAACTCGATATCAGAATAGTGCTGTAACAGGATTCGTTGCACTTTGCATTTGGGCTCTTCGGCTACTTGTCTACTACTGTTAACCGTTGCAGTCGTGTGAGAGCAATTCTGGTCTGATTGCACCATTGCATCGGTGTATCCGTATTGTTTTGTAGCAATTATACATTAGCGATTTTAACATGATTGCATAATTGCATCTTTAGCAGACTTTTTTGTTGTATACACTACCGGTCAAAAGTTTGGGTCCACTTGCTTTATTCATTAACATTGTAAAGTGGACCCAAACTTTTGACCGGTAGTGTACGCAGAGTGTATACAACAAAAATATACCAAAGCGCTTGCAAAGTTTTCAAGATACTTTTAACGGGTTAGAGATGGTATTGCATCAATGGTATTGCACTTGTGACACCCTCCAGCGGCTGCAGTAGGTCGCCGGCCTTTTCACTACAATTGCAGTTGCGGTATCCATAAACCACTGAATCGATTTTGAATGTAACGTGTCATTATTCGTGCATTATCTCCTCGATGCTACAGTAATACATTAATTTTGTTAACAGGATTGCATCATTGCATCTGCAGAGTCTATTAGCCGCTGCAGTAATGAATCAACGACGTTAACAGGATTGCATCCGCAACATTTTCCACCTAAGACTGGAAAAGCTGCTTCCTCTCTCGTGGAAGCAGCTTTTAGTGCTTTTCACGTCGGAGTAATCGATATGCATTTAAGAAAACCATTCGCGCAACGAACCGTGCATCAGCATTTGAATTTTGGGCTACGATTTTCTCTCACTTGCGTCCAATCGAACGGTTACTACCGAACTCCCGAAATTTCATAGAAAGTCGAATTTAGTAGGAACGCGTCAACAGCAACTATTAAATTTGAAACTCGTTTGAATTTGACCCGCATGATCGCATCGTAGGTAGGTACCTCGCGGCTGTCGCTGTTTTCTGCATCAATGTCCGTTCGTCCTTCGTGTGTGGATGCATATGGATATGCATCTCTATTAGCGCAGCGTATGGAGAATATCGGACATTAATTTCTTTTCTTTTTCTATAAACTCTGATTGACATCGGGGGTAACTACCTTTTGGTCTTCTTATTGTTTCCGGCTTGGACATGTGATTAGATCTGTTCCGAATGTCACAGCCTTCCAGTGGACTTCTGGCTGGCGATAAAACCGGTGAACTTTTGAAATTTCGGGGTCATAATTTTGGAATCCATTAATTACAATACAGTCAATAGTTCTACATATATACACCTATCAATTTACGTAATAATCCTATAATTATGAAAATGTCTAAATAAAAAATATTAGAAAATGGTTTTATCCCATATTTCACATTGAAAAATACATCACTTATGAAATACATTTTCGATTCGATCGATACCTTTTTGAAAATATTGTGTTCCCCCTTGGTGCTGTGCCCTTTGTGATGTTTGCCCTCTTCTCCGAATTCCGCATCTTTGTCCCCTTTCTCGCCATGGTGGTGTTCCCCGTAATGGCCTTCCTCCTCGTGCTTCTTCTTCTCGTCACCCTTTTCCTCATGAAAGCTGTGCTTTCCTCCTTTTTCATCCTTATGGCCCTTCTCAGCTTCCTCGTGCTCATTCCACTCTTCATCGCCCTGTGTCAAGAAGAAAACAGACCCACAATTACGAGGAACATGTAATAATGAACGACGCTACTCCGAAATTTGCATAGCAAAAGCAGTAAACGAGTGAGGTTATTGCGACTTTCGAGGCAGGTAACCGGGATGATGAAACGTCTCCTTTGGAGGATAACGTCCCATAATAAATATCGCCATTGTGTACAATGGACACTTAATTTTATAGGCGATAAGGAGAGAAGAAGGAAACGTTACCAGCTATAAGGAGGAAAAAATATATATTTCGAGGGGTGGGGGGAGGACGTAAAAAAGACGTATCGTTAATATTGACTTTTCAATACCTACTTTGCTTCCCTTTTCACCTTTCTCGTCCTTATGGTGTTCCTCATGTTTCTGCTCCAACCCCTGCTCGCGTTCCTTATCCTGTTCTGAAATCGATGTAATAATTACGTGTTAGTGCAAATTGCTATTGATACGGACAGAGCTCTACTATTGCTGTAGTCGAATAAGGCATCAACCATGTGTTTCTAGTAATTTCAATTGGAATTATTGTAATTCCAACTACTTTCATGATTAAGCGAACTAGAAATTAAATAATTAGTGTCCTTATTTTTTTCGGTGGAGACGGCGAATGAGTTGTCCAGGGATAAAGAGAATTTGCTCGTATAGTATATAAGAGATCTACAATATTTAGTATAAAAAAAATTGCAAATTTTCTCACTATAAAGACGCTTGACTTGGAGCTGAAGCATCTCGAATCCTAGTAGGCCAGCTAACGGTTAATAATATAAATTTGTCCGTTGCTCCGTCTCTTAAGGGAAAATTTCAATAAATTTTGGTTTTCCGAGTAAAAAGTAATAATGGGTATAAAATACAAAAATGAAATGGTATGTAATAGCATTCGTGAAAGCAATTTCCTGAATTTTCTTAAAATGCGAATTTTATTTGAGATGATTTATTCGAAAAAGTCCCGTCTAGACGTAACGATCGTGCAGTTTTCGTCTTCCACGAACTGTACCATATGCAATCTCCTCGACTGACTATGCACCAGCCGAGCCGTTTATATGGTAGTAAGCTACCCTCCTTTTTTATGTACCTATACACGAACGCAGTTCAATTAATTAACGGAGCGAACCCATTTACCAAGCTTACGTTACAATCTAAAGGCGGCAATGAATCGGAAACTAACCGACACAAGAGCCATTTTATTAACTGTAAAAAAAGTCCACCCCGAGCTTTTTGCTTATTTTAAAAGGTTCCTAATAAAGTAGCATCTGCTGGAGAAACAGCATTTTATTATGCCTTTAAACGTAAAATTCACTTTTTGCTTCAAGCAAAATGATCGTGTAGTTACACTGGATGTGATGTGGTTCAATGGACTTAGGCCGTACATTGAAACAAATTTTAATGTCCAGCTGTTAATTTCAAGAAACATCAGCGAGAATTGTACATTTACTGCATCGAACTCGATGCCCTTTGGGAGCTTCACCTTTCCATTTCACTCAACACTCGCAATAGCTCTCCATTGGCATCGTATCATCGAATATCAGAGGTTCTGCTTTGTCTAAATAATCGTGTGACGCTACAATACCAATACAAGAATGAACAGAAAATGTCACCCAGCTTCTCTGGCTTCCGCGTTGGAGTGGCATTCCGCGTTGCAGTTTGCTTCATTGGGACACATATCCATTCAAATTTCCTTATGAAATGCAAAACCCTTCAAGAAAGTGTGAAAATCGATGACCTGCTCCACTAAATCCCCTGGTTTGAGTAAACTGGACTGTTGTGAGTAACCAATGACGCAGAACGGATTAGTGTTGAGTTTCCTGGCGGCGGCGAAGCTCTAAAAGGACACTCCAACACCAACTGGACCTCTTTGTTTAATCCTGCGGATTTTAGATAGACTTCTGGTAGACTCTTCTTTTGTTCCTTTGTGGTGGGAATTGTAGAAATTGCATTAGGAAGTTGTTTTTAGTATTACTTTCAGTATTACTACTACCAGTAAACAGAGCGTTATTACCCCGGATCGTATTAGCCGCGCGTGTTAAAGTGCAAACCTTAAAGCGCGACTCTAGTACTGGATTGTGAGTCTGGAGTTCGAATCCTCCTCCGCGCAAAAAAAAGTTTTTCTCACACAGAATATGTACTTTCGTCCTTTTTCTTGGAAGAGGGTTGGACTGACTAATTTACCAACTGGCCTTTTTAACCTTTGGACGGGTTTCAGATCCTCTCGAAGCTCATTTCACAATCAGATTGGTTCTAACCACTTGATAGGATGAATTTAATGAGCTACGAACAGGGTTTAATCTTCCTCTCCTTGATCTTAGAGTTAGTAAACGAAGGTCTTAAAAAATCTTGGTTAACTAATTCTGAAAGTCTAGCGGGTTTCACTCAGGTTAACTTGGGTTTAAGATCCACATTTTTCTACCTCCTACTAATTTGATATGCTTTAACCACTACAAGGCGATTCTGCGGAAGAAAATTGGAAATTCTTGACTAGTAACGATATCTGTAAGTTAGTGTTTGTGATGTTACCGTGTTTAGTAGCAGCTGTGTCCAGATCGCTCGTATATCGGAAGTGAATCGGTTTACGGAGAATTTTCCCACTATCCGAGACATCCAATTGCGCAGTAAAGACTACAAGTAAGACGAGCAAAGATTTCTCGAGAACGAACTTCGCCATTTTGGCGAACGCGTGTTAATCCAGAAAGTTGCAAAGATTCTATTGTTTCGCACCGAAAGTTAGGACTGGAAACGTCAGTAGACTTTTATCATCTGATATACCTGTGGAATTCGTCACGGACACACTTTTTCGCAGTTCCCTTGCAACGAAAAGGATTCGTTACGGAAGCAAAAGGACGATATCCAGTCTCTGTACTTTCACTGGTTGTTGGAAACCAATGAGCATGATACAGGAAGTAGAGATTCTATTGTCACAAGAAACACGTGCCTGGAGTTCATTGACGAAACGATCACGTATATAGAGCCAACGCTCGGTTCTGCTTTGTCGTCTTCCCCCGAAACTTTATTATTGTAATTCCCTTAAAATTATTTTAGAAGATCCTTCACTGGGTGCTATATATTTCCGGATCCAACTGTAAATAAACAAAATGTATCAAATTTAATTTTTATATCCTTGAATTATTAAAACACATTTAATTAAATTAATTAAAAAAGGTTTTAAATTATTTCCAAATCATGAATAATGGATGAAATATTTTATTACGCCATTTTCCTTGAATCAAAATAAAATAAAATCGAAATGAGAAAATGTAAAGTCAGCAATTAATGAAATTGATTTGAGACTCCTTTTTGTTACTTTAGAAATTCGCAATTTCACCCTCATAATGAAATCTAGAAACTTAGCAAAAATTTCTTCGTGCATGGGTCGGTCGTGAAACATTCTATGCTTCAGGTAATTAGCTCTACAAATTACCATAATTTAAGCGATAGCGTTGCAATTTGCGAGTACTTTTAGCAATTGGATTTAGTCTCCGTTTCGCAGTATCCAGCCGTTAAAATCGTTGCTTTCGAAGCACATTAATTACATTTCATTGACCTAACGTTAATCAAGCAATGAAATCCCCCTTTCCTTGCGGACTGGTTTTTCCGATAAGCGTAATTCTATGTAAGCTAATATCCCCCAATGTAATTTTCCTCCGCAATCCAATTCGTCCGCATTTTCACTTACTTCAAAAATTTCTTCAAAAAAGAGGTTACCGCGTGATTAAGAAATTGTTACCGATTTCTGTGATTTACGTGGACCTTGGATTCGCAAACACTGAGTCTCAAATAGTCCACGCAAATAATGTCGTAAAGGAGAAGTTTCGGCAGGAAACGGCAAGGATTTCGAAGGTGAAGTCGAGCGATGAAATATTATTGAAACCTTTCTGTTCTCTCGAGCGTAAAGAAAGAGGAGGTTCTCGAAAGAAAGGATGTGGGTGGTCATCATTACGATGGTAAGTCTATGAACGAGGCTACTGAGCAAACTAAAGGCCGCAATGTAAATATTCCTTTTCTCTTGCCAACAAGGGAACTCGTTGAGTCACCAAGGAAATGCCGGGAGTGCTGTTTGCAGTGAGATGAGTTTCGGTGCATAGATTCTGCACTCGGTAGTATTAATTATGCACCCACGCACATTCGTGGTCCGGTAAAGTGGCTGAAACTGTGAGCGTTCTGGGGAACCTAATACCTCTTTTCAAACGTAAGCTATACCCTTTTCCATCGTCCCCACATTTGACCCAGGTGATCCAGACGCACACCAAATGACTGGAGGTCCAAAAATTTGGAAAAAAATGCATCACGTATAAGATTTCTAAAAAATTGGGGTTGATCTGCCCAGACCTGGAGAACTCAGGTATGGCAGCAAATACTGCACACGGCTAATGAGATCCGCGGGGTAAGCAAATTAGCGTGAGACTTGAAAGAAGGTGACTCGTCCCCTCCTTTGAAACGACCCACGCCGGCAAACGCACGGCTAAAAGTCCGTCTAATTAGATTTGTGCCACCGCACCTCCTATAAAAGCATTGCTTAGCGTTTCTTGTGCCTGCAATGCTTGTCTTCTTCGCTTCCCTCTCAAACTGACTTCCCGAATGAAGTGCGCGAGGTCTCGCAAAGTCTCCTCGAATTCCACCTCTCGTGCCCGATGTGATTCAAGTTCGATCCCGCAAAGGAAGGAACCGTTTGTGCGTTAGAAGCTAGAAAGGGAAGTGCCATTTTTACCATCATGGCTCGGGACAATAAGGAACCGAACGAGAAGGACAAGCAAAAGGAGGTGGAAGCACCTCCTGTGGAAAGTGACTGCAGCCCTTTGAACCTCCCCAGGCCGTTGAACATCGAGGAGAAGAAGTACCTCTTAGCGGTGGAACGCGGTGATTTGGTTAATGTGAAAAGAATCCTGCAGGTTGCCAACAAATGCACGACGTCGGTTAATGTGAGTTTTGTGGGAAAGTGGGGTCGTAGTTCTGGTGCATCATTCGAAGCTGCAACTGTATCGTTAGGTCTTCCTGGTCCAGGTCCATTTGACATTCGATCCCAACAAACACCAAGAGGTCTAATTAATTCGACATACCAGCCTAAATTGGATCCCCGATAACCTTGAGACTCGTGGGATCCAAATTCTGCAATTTCTAGGTCAGATCTTGGGAAATACAGGCATCGTATAATTATATGGATCCAGATCTTGCATTATCTTTCCACAATCTCATCCTGATCATCCATTCCTTTCCTTAGTCTAGGGTTACCTTGACACTCTAGTTTCCAGTGTACATTTTCCAGCAACCCCTGGGTGTCCTTGGGAGCTTATCCGGGTAATTTCATTACGTAGACATCAAGCGCTAGCTCATCAATATTTAGATTAACTATACTTCTGCGGTTTGTTTTACATGGCTTCGCATTTTAGTAGACGTTTGTTTCAAGGAAGACCTACACGTTGTTCCAGACATTCTACACCTGCGCAATATGTCAAACATGGAGCGTTTGACGTGGGTGACCAGATTCTGATGGACGTTAAAAAATACGTTATTCCATATATTATGGGGTCTTGAGAATTGGTCCACGTAGAACCCATTCTCTAGACAAGAATCGATGCACGATTTTGGGTCGTCTTTGATCGACTGTCCAGCGATGGTTAATCAACTTATCGTTAGAGCTTTCGGCAAGGTCCTATCCGACGTATTTTTTCACGAGGAATCCATTGGTAGCATTGAAATTCTATGATTTTCCAGGGCAAATGCTTCTTTTGCCGTGAAAATGATATTATGTTTTCGAAAAATTTGCTTTAACTTTGTTCCTATTAAGGTTTCGGCCCCGGGCACTCTCAATATCGACACTACGCCCAAAATTTACTTTAGAAGTGACCCTGTCGAGCTTGATTTTAAACATTTATTTTGTTAAACATGTTTAACCCATTTGCATCATACGTATATGCTCTATAGTATAGTGACCATACAAATTACGCGTATATGCACGCTAACGATGCAAATGCGTTAATTATCAAAAATTAAAATGTCACGATACTATACAGTTATTTGTCATTGATTTGTAATAAATTACTACAATAAATATTACAGACAGTGTGTAGCTGATCTTAGATTTAATTAAGGCCCTAGGTAACATAATAATCTGAAATATGGAACACCTTATGAAACACATTCAATTTAAATGACTACAGGCTTAATTATTAAAAAGTTATCCATCCCACAACGCCCCAAAGGGTCACCCGATCCCAGTTTCTGCTTGGCCATTCTCAAAACTTTAATTCTATTAGGAGAGTTAAGCCGCTTGAACGAATAAAAAGTTAAACAATGGCATTAAACATTTTTTAGGTTGCCAGGCTGCTGCTACAAATTTATATGATTTACACATTTAATTTATAACTTTTCCGAAGCTTTCAGGCAAAATAAATTTTTATCGTCGTGGCCTGAAAAGTCCCAGTGTGCCTATTATTTTATACTGCCGAAGTTATTACAAAAAAGTTTTGATACAGTAATAAAATAAAAATGAAATAAAAATGAAAAACTCGTAATTATATCAGTAATTATCGCGTTGGCTCGAATTTCAGCGACCATGGGTGGATGTCAACTGCGTGGACAGTCTGGGCCGAGGTGCCTTGGCTTTGGCCATAGAATCGGAAAATTTGGAAATGATCGAGCTGCTGATAGTGATGGGCGTCGAAGCTAGGGATGCTCTTCTCCACGCTATCGATCAAGAATTCGTGGAGGCTGTGGAGCTGCTCCTGGAACACGAGGAGCTGATTCACGGCAGCGACGCAAATTTCACCGATGAAAGTAATTGGTTACTTGAAAATAATAATAATAATTATTATTATTGATTCGAGGAAATTAACAATCGATAAACGATCTTGCAGCATCGAAGGGCGAAGTGACGCATAGCTGGCAAAGAGTGGACGCCGCATCGGCTAAATATCCCCGAGATATGACACCTTTGATGCTGGCAGCTCAACGAAATAATTATGAAATCCTCAAACTCCTGTTGGACAGAGGCGCGACTCTACCAATGCCGCACGACATTCGCTGCGGATGCGACGATTGTTTAAAAGCAAGTGCCGGGGATCCTCTTAAAGTTTCTTCGACAAGGATTTCCGAATACAAAGCATTAGCGAGTCCTAGTTTAATTGCTCTGAGTTCTGCTGATCCTTTAATGACAGCGTTTCAACTTAGTTGGGAACTTCGAGAGATTGCATCCGCCGAACCGGAAAGCAGGGAAGAATATATGAAGCTACGGAAACAGGTTGAAAGGCACGTTGCCATTTGTTTCCTTGGATAAGAGCCGAGAAGTTTACCATCATATTTCTGGTGGTATTTGGATAAAATAATAAATGATGTTATCATTCTTTGTTTGTCCTTATAATGCAATTGTTACAATTCTTCCTTATTTTTTAAGACCTTGTATATCTTCGATATTGTTTTCGACATTTCGGTTTTACTTTGCGAACCTTTATTAAGATGCTTTTGCTGTAATTTTGGTATTTTTGTGATTGATGAAAAAAAAAATAATTTGTATTGAACAAAATTCAAAATGTTCGTTAGTCAGAAGAAAGATTTTTCTTTCAATTAACGAGGTTTTGGAATTTTCTTCAACAAGTTTCATTTGTTTTGTTAACCGAAAATCTACCAAAATTGAAATACAAAATTTGCTTTCCCTTATTACCGAAATTTCTAGCGTGCATTATCTGGGGTACATAAAAATTCAAATAAACATAAAAAGTATACTACCATTTTAATTGTTGTTAACTATACAATTAGTTTTTCAATTTTGAAGTAATTAAAGTAACAAAAGCGGAAAATATCAATCATCTTAATTTTTTTCCGCGGTGACTCTTGAATCCATTCTAAAATGAATTATTATTTCCACGATACGAAATTGATAAAATATAAAAATAATACAAAAAGTAAAATTCAAACATTTTCTTGTTTCTAGAGCAAAATTGCTTTTCTCTTTCGTTTAAACGATTTTCTGCTCCGTTTAAAATCAATAAAACATGAAAGTAACAATGCAAAATATAAAATTCCAATATTATATTATTTCTAGAACAAAATTGTTTTTCTCTTTTTACCAAACCATTTTCTACTCGGTTTATAATTAGTAAAATATAAAATTAATAACACAAAACGTACAATTTTCTCCCTAGAAATAAAAAAAATATTTTCTTATTTCTGGAACAAATTTCTTTTTCTCTCGTAACTAATCGATTATCTGCTCGGTTTCAAATTAATAATACAAAATATAAAATTCAAATATTTTCTCATCGTTGGAACAAAATGGTTTTTCTCCGTTTTAACCAAAAAACTTTCTGCTCAGTTTCGCAGTGAGTTTACTGCATCAAGCAAGAAGTACCTCGGAGCTGACCACAATCTTGAGTCACGATCCCACTGAACAGAGTCGAGAACCGAAGAAACAATTGGCTCGATTGGAGTTGGCTATTCAATACAAACAGAAACGATTTGTTGCTCATGCTCACGTACAACAACTTTTGGCAGCTATTTGGTAAGGAAACAAGTATTTTAATTTTTTTTTATTAATTTTGCAGAATTTGTTTACTCTACATTATCGTGTAGAATTGTTTACCATTTTTTAAACGTATGCGTTGGCGTCAAATGTTGCAACTGAACTGTTGCCTGGTTCCTCGAGGTTCCCCAAAATCCCTGCAGCTGAAAATTAAAAAAAATTCCTTTTTGAATGAAAAATTCTCTAAAACGAGTTTACGCGAATAAGGAATGACGAGCGTCACTAACGATTCATTTTTCTTTAAAAAAAAATTTTGTTATACTGCAAGATCTTCAAAGTTGGTTGACGTTGCAGGTATGAAGGTGTTCCGGGATTTCGCAGAATGACCACATTACAAAGGACGTGGATCCTGGTAAAAACAGCTTTGCTGTTCCCATTTTACTGTTTCATGTATTTCGTAGCACCGGATTCGAAGATTGGCAGTCTATTGAGGAGACCTTTCATGAAATTTTTAGTCCATGCCTCGTCGTATCTCTTCTTCCTTCGTAAGTTTCACCTCGATCCTTTAGACGAAAGAGAAATAATCACCGAATTCATACTTTCGAAGTGAAACTACTTTTTCTTTGCTACCATTTTTGCTAACGTTCTGACTTGAATTTACTATATATATATTTTTTTCTCAGTATCTCAGTAGAAGGTATCGTTTTAATTATTTTTATATTATTAAAGTATTTTTAATTTACTTGACATCCGATTCACGTATTTTTTGTATTGATTTTCTTTATAGACTGTGAGAAACGTTGCACTTAGTCACGAACGAAATTACAGCTAAGAAATTCTGAAAAATTCAAAATTAACAATTTTTTATCGCTTTTGATTAAATCACTCTGAATAATATTATTATTGAGAATTTATAGTAAAAAATGCACGTAATGAAAAATTACTGAAATCCAACAAAAATGCATTTTCCGAAAAGAAATAAAATTACTTCTAAGAAATTGTGTAAAAAATATAATTAAATTATTTTCGATTCTATAATCATATAAAATTCAATGGTAGTTATTATAAGAATTTAAAAGCAGTTTTACTTCAAAAAATTGGGAAAGCGCTTAATATACAATTATAAAATCGGTGCCAATTTTAATAACTATCGATTTTCGTAGTTGTTCTGATCCTGGTGTCGCAAAGAGCAGACGTGGAAGTGGTGAGACTCTTCGGTAGCGACGAAACCATTCGACGTTTGGAGGAAACGCTAACGCATCAAAGAGGAAGTCCTCCGTCTCCTCTGGAGTACATCGTGATGGTTTACGTCCTGGGATTTATCTGGCAGGAAGCGAGAGAGGTATAATACCCATGATCGGATAAGAAATCAAATGATATACCAACATTTGTTACTTCAAATGGAGGAAACTCTGTTTACGGTAGAAATAGTATTTGAGGAAAGTCTATTTCAAGGTGTACGTTGACGGATTGAAATGCTACCTCCGTGATCTCTGGAACTTTATTGACTTTACCAGGAACTCCCTTTACGTCGCAACCGCGTTATTGAGAATCGCTGCATACGCCGAGCAAAATGCCGAGATACGCGCAGATTCCTCGGCATCTTCGATACCGAGGGAGAGCTGGAGCGATTTCGATCCTCAGCTAATTGCCGAGGGGCTGTTCGCAGCCGCTAATGTTTTTAGTGCCCTGAAACTTGTCCATCTTTTCAGCATCAATCCTCATCTCGGACCTCTCCAGGTACGCAAGAAGGCCTTAAATAAGCATCGAAAATTGGAACTATTTTTTACAAATAGCAACTTGGCAGCATTTCATTATCAAATCGGCGATTTTATGGAATTTTTTTCAAAAAGAAGCTGTTCAAATTCTGGAAAGGGGATGATTTTAGGGAATTTTTCATTCAAAGAGGATTTTTTTAAAATACTGAAATGTAGACGATTTTAGGGAATTTTTTATTCAAAATGGATTTGCTTAAATTTTAAAATGTGGGTTTTTAAAAATATCCCGTTGGGAACGCGTGTGGGCAAGTAGCCGCCAGAATACTCTTTTTATAAATTATTGTTATTCTTCTTCTGATTATTTGTTGCTGCAGATATCGCTTGGAAGAATGGTGATCGATATCGTGAAATTTTTCTTCATTTATACCCTGGTACTCTTCTCGTTTGCCTGTGGTTTGAACCAACTTCTCTGGTACTTCGCAGAATTGGAGAAAAGGAAGTGTTACGATGGAATAGCTGACCCCTCTTGGGATGCAGCTAGCGATGCATGTATCAGATGGAGAAGGTCAGTTATTTATTTCTTTTGTGCACGTTACCAGTTTAGTGCAGCAGGTTTTTTCTTGTTTACAATTTTTTAACAGTAATAATAATAATAATAATAATAATAATAATAATAATGACAGTACAATTATATATAATCAAGTAAAATTTATATGTCTCTCTAATTCATTTACAGGTTCAGCAACTTATTTGAGTCATGCCAAAGCCTGTTCTGGGCAAGTTTCGGAGGTGTTGGAATAGACAGTTTTGAACTAACAGGTACTGTTTCTACATTTTAAGTAAATACCTATTGATTCATAAAATGCAGAAGAGGTGCATTGAAAATTTAATGAACACCAGCAAATGCACTCAATTAAAAAAGTAAAGGGTGAAATCACAAATTTGGCAATTGGTTTCTCGATGAATGGAGGTGTTTTGTTTCAAATTCAGGTCACGAATCGTCCTGCTGATAAAATTGCATAAGAAATGGTAATTTTGCAATTTCCGAACAGTGTGGAAAAAAAATTGATGATTCTCGGGCTAAATTCAAGAAAAGGCATTTTGTGGTTAGTTCATTTTTACACACTCTTACAGGTATCAAGTCGTATACTCGCTTCTGGGGACTTTTGATGTTCGGTTCCTATTCGGTAATCAACGTAATCGTCTTACTGAACCTCCTAATTGCGATGATGAGCAACAGTTACGCTGTTATTGAGGTAAGGTACTTTTTACCAATAAGTAACGATGACGTTGCACTTATAAAATTTGCTATTCGCTGAATATTTTGAAATTTCACGTTTCTCCTGGACAAAAATATTTTGGAATATTTTAGTTGTTTAACCGCGAGCTTATAAAAACGTACTTCCGTGACTTAATGGCACCCTTAGTTAGTTACGGTTGCACTCTATTATTCACGTTTATGGTGAGAGCAGAACGACTAGGGGGGCTCCCAAAAGACTTATGTTAGTTTCGCAACGTTGTACTTGAACTTGTTAGAGAAACGAGTGTTGACAATGATCCTTTAAAGGGACATCGCGTAATTCATTCATCCCTTTCTGCATATTTCACGAGTACCCTCGTTACGAGGAAATCATCAAAGAAGCACCCCCAGGATATGCCCAGAGATCCCCGTAGCATTGGGAACAATAAATTGCCACTTACCAACGATGTTTTTGGTGAACTTGAAATTCACAAGACGAATTAAATTTTTAAAGCTGATATTTAATTTCGCTACTCCGTCTGAAAATTTAATTTTGCCACTCCGTATGCAAATTTAATTTTGCGTACTTATTCCCCCCTGAAATAAAATACCAAGTCCTTTGACAAAAATAACAATTTATTCTTTTATTTGCCGGTGGGATCAATTAAAAATTTTCATTTTTCTTCTAAACAAAAATTGCGAAATTTCGATTTCTGAATTTATCGTTCGGTAGCAATGAGAAATTCCGGAAATTATAAAAAAGCAGTTAGTAATTATAGAAAAGCAGAATTTTTCGTAGTTATTTCATTTTCATTTCATTTTATTTTACTTTACTTTTGTTTACCTTTTTATTATTTTTTATTCCAGTGCATGAGGTATCGAAGATTCAAAATTGAGAAAAAAAGTTTTTTTTTCATCCGATATAATTTTTTTAACACAATTCTACGAAATTGAGTAAACGATGATAAGAAAAAATAGGATCGGAGAGCTTTTGGATGAACACAGGCTGATAAAAATAGATAACGGCGCGATATACCAAAAGATCGGTTGAAATATAATCAAAAGGGGCGTCAAATATTGATTTCAGCTTCGTTATCCGACAAAAATCTGCCGCTGATAAGAAGAAAAAAAAAGAATGTCATCCATAGGTTTATCTCCCTGTACACGTTGTTCCAGGAACACGCAGACATCGAATGGAAATTCGCACGGTCTAAGCTCTGGATGAGTTATTTCGAGGAAGGCGGTACCCTGCCACCGCCTTTCAACATTTTTCCACCGCCGAAACTTTTTCTTAGGCTTTGCGGCTTGCAAAAGAAAAACCTCGCAAGGAGAAGCAGTTCGCGCCGACGAGCTCGTGAATACAAGTACTTGAATTAATGGTCGCTATTAATTACTGCGGAGGCTTATTAAAAAGTAAAACAATTAAAACGCTCGTTAGCCAAAGCACACGCTTCAAATGACACGGCATAACTTGGATGAGCTATGGTATTTTCGCATCTCTCGACAAAAAATCCGCAATCTAGAACACTCAGAATAAGAAAATCATGCGAAATATTCGTCATTTTTGGATTTCACCTTCTTCCAATATTATTTCATCAAAGTTGGCTATTATTTGTAGTGATGTAGAAAAATATCGCAGTAATTTTCACGAAATTTCATTTACAAGCCTGAAATTAAAAAATTGGAATTGCAATAATTTGAATCCACAAGAATTGGAAACTAAGATAATTATTTCTTCGGAATGCTTAAAACACCTTTTGATTTCACTTCCACCTGTCCTGAATCAACACTTAAATGGTATCATCTAAAAAACCGCATGGATATAATTTCACTCCAGTAACTGAAGTTTCATAAAAATAATTAAAATTAAAAATATAAAAAATCAATTCTTCATTAACCTCCTAAAATTCTGTTCTAAATTTAAAGGACCGATGATGTAAGCATTTCTACAGATGGTCAACTTATTTGCAATGTTATGGACATTCATTGTATAACAGCGGTACCTCGCCTAGCCTGGTAGTTAGACAAGTCAGAACCTGTTGTAAATTTAAAGGGCCCGTGACGTAAGCATTTCTAAATATAGTCAATTTATTTGCAATGTCATGGACGTTCATTTTATGACATTGGTTCCTCCCCTAGCCTGGTATTCACAGACAAGTTAGAACCTGCTCTAAATTTAAAGGGCCCATGACGTAAGCATTTATAAGTATAGTCAACTTATTTGCAATGTATGGACATTCATTGTATAACAGCGGTACCTCGCCTAGCCTGGTAGTTACAGACAAGTTAGAACCTGCTCTAAATTTAAAGGGCCCATGACGTAAGCATTTCTAAATATAGTCAACTTACTTGCAATGTCATGGACGTTCATTGTATGACATTGGTTCCTCGCCGAGCTTGGTATTTACAGACAAGTTAGAACCTGCTCTAAATTTAAAGGGCCCATGACGTAAGCATTTCTAAATATAGTCAACTTATTTGCAATATCATGGACATTCATTGTATGACATTGGTGACTCGCCTAGCCTGGTAGTTACAGACAAGTCAGAACCTGTTCTAAATTTAAAGGGCCCATGATGTAATATACCGAATACGAATGGTTTGCGCTAGAGGCTCGACAAATTCAGTACAGGTTCTAACTTGCCTGTAAATACCGAGTCTTATATCATACTATAAATAGAAAACACTAAAAGCTAATTTAGAAAAGTTTAAAGCCACATTATGATACAAAGGATTACTATTCTGCTTGGTACAAAAATAAAACAATATAAAAATAAACCGGGGTTCTATTCCGGAAACTTTTGAATCCTGATAGATTTTTCAAGCGTTTCCAATTTCTCTGTTTTTATCTCATTCCATTAATTACACTGGTCAGTGTAATTGGAAGAATTATCTGAATTTCCAATTTCCATTTTTACAAGAGAACTTTGGAAATTTCTAATTTTGATTCCCAAATTTCATTCGAACTGATTGTGAAATTTTTAAGTGAAAATTAAAGTATTTCTAGAAAATACGGTATTTTTCAATATATTTAAAAAAAATAAGATTTATATAATAGAAGCACAGAAATATGTTATATCGGGTAAATTATTGACATAAAAGATATGTAACAAACATTAATATACTGCAATTAATAGAGGAAATTAATATTACCTTGTAATTAAATAATTTCGTAATAAGCCACAATTCTTACATAATTACCGGTTAAATAATTTTCATTCGCACAAAGTATAAGCGAAATTCTTACTTTCAAATCTAGGATGATTAAAGCTCTTTTCTGAATAGGTATAGCGCTGTGATGAGAGCCCTTGTTTGGCGCTACGTGGTCAACGCTCACTCCGAACACGAGTTGGAACCTGTCACAGAAGATAATTTCCACGAATTGAAGTCCGATATCTCTTCGTGGCGTTGTGAACTTCTGGATATACTAAAAAGGAATGGATTGGACATCGCTGGCGCAGAAACTAAAGACAGAAGTAGGTGTTACTTTTATCTTCCACTTTCTATCAATATAAAATATTTCGATAAATTGTCCGATTCGGAATAAATTTTTTCCAAAAATCGGTACCAATTCTTAAAAAAATTCTACAAAGAATATAGCAAACCACAAAATTGGAAAAAAATTTAATGAAACTATCTAAAAAATAATAAAACTATAAACACAAAAGAAAAGTAAAAGCGCAAAATTGCAATTTAAAAAAATTTCTGTTTCCCTTCACAGCGATACTGGGCAAAAAAATGAGAATTTGGGAGAGGCGACTCATGAAAGATTTCCAGGTTTCCGGACCAGTATCGGGGATCGACGACATTGCTGAGAAAGAGCGCGAGTTACAGCAACCCGCAGAAGGCGAGGACAATATTGCCCGATGGAAACGCGTGGCTAAACTCGCAGTCCTGCGATCTGCCGAACGTCGATGGGGTCAGGTGAATATGATATGCAATTGAAACAAATGTTTAATTAACCTACACGATTATTCAAAACCAAATTCAAATTAATGTCCATTCGAGAGACTCTCAAACCCAATGTCGCCCAGAAAATTCCGCATTTGCACTCTAACTTTCTTCCAGACCGTGACCGGGGTGGTGAAAAGTTCCCAAATCGGCAAAAGCAACAGCAAAGCTTCGCTGCAAAGCCAGCAGACTTTGAAGATCGCCATGGAAGAAGCGCAGAAACTGGCAGCCAAGTGTCCGGTTCCATCCACGATTCCAGTGGAACTGCCAGAAACAACGGCTTCCACGATTTTCCACGTCCTAAAAGACATCGTCGAACCGGATAAACCTCCCACGCGACCGGTTTCGCCGAAAATCGATTACTCCCCTGACCGGGAACCTGCAACACAAATTTCACAAGTCGGATACGAGGACGAAAGGTGCAGCGGAAACCCGCGACCGCTGATTGCCCTACGATCCACGCCTCCAAGAGTCATCAAACGAAAGGGTCAAGTGTATCCCAATCACTTGGAAGCTCCAGTTAATCCGAATGCGCCACATTCCAATTGCTCGTCTCCGAATCACAAGCTCTCGTCGAGTCCCAGTCGAAATCCGGAGGAGCTTTGCAAGATAAGACCTCGTCCAAGGTGCAACAGTCCCCGGAAGGTACCGGAGCTGACGGTAATTCCAGTGACACCGGAACGCCATAGAACTACACCGCGAAACGATGATACGCGAAAGCTGATGAAAATCGAACCCAAGTCACCTCGATTCTGTGCGAGTAAATCACCCCGCAGAGGGG
Organism: Gasteruption jaculator; assembly: GCA_949825005.1. Taxonomy (NCBI): domain Eukaryota; kingdom Metazoa; phylum Arthropoda; class Insecta; order Hymenoptera; family Gasteruptiidae; genus Gasteruption; species Gasteruption jaculator. Next base: position 13,346,708 of record OX463765.1, on the reverse strand, counting down.
GATGGTTGTGAATTTTTTAGGTTTAAGCGATGCTCTCAGGGTTGATGGAAACCTGCAATTTTCGTTAAAAGAAGAAACGTCGTAGAGGTAAATAAATCTTGATAGTTGAAGCAGTTCTCGGGATATTTTTTCGTGGTTGAATTTGTTCGTAGGAGGAATGTCTATCTGGAATTTGTTAAGAAAGCATTAAAATAATTAATAATTAATAAAAAGCTTTGCTGGAAGCAATTGTTATTTGCTTATGATTAGAAAAAATCATGGAAATTTACCGACTGTCCAAAAAAGCTTGGAATTATGTAGCTTTGTAACTCGAGAGATTTGTTAAGACTAAAAAAATTACCGAATAAATGACGTATTAAAATAAATAAAAATCCCAAAACAAAATTTGAACTACTTTAATCACATAAAATTGGAATATTCAAAGATACTGATTGTCAACCCTGAAAAGAATCTTTCTAATAAACGAAAAACTGTTACATAAACTTGTACATTTTATCACATATTCTCTCAATAATGATCAGCTAAAGAATACAATGGAATGTATTTAAGGACAAGTGTGTATTACTCTTTTGAGTAAATATTTATTTCAAAAGCAAATGTATAATAATTAGAATATATAACGAAAGTTGTAATGGGTTCAATTTACGCAGCCTGAACTACTTTACTCTGCGGACCTTTTTGTGTAGAATTAATCTTATCTCCTAGCGACAGAGCCATTCCTTGACTCTTGGCGCGAATTCGAATGTGTCCAACTACTGGTGCGTCCGGTTTGTTTAAGGGCTTCTCGATCGACAAATTGGCTAAAGCATCCTCTCCGAATATCGACTTGGCGTACATATTTGCTGCCATGAAACCGCATTGACCCGAGAGTGCCTGTTCAGAATGACAAAAAAATTAATATCTCAAGTATTAATAGAAATAATTTTAATAGAAACGATTAGTATCTATCTTTCGGGCGTAAATTATTTTTCATTTAAATGCAAAATGTATAATTTGGAATTCAAATGTTTTTAGAAAAATATGACTTGGATTAAGGAAAAATTGAAATTAGACATAACGAGGATTCTGAAAATTTCTAGTTACACAAAATATAACCCACTTTTTCTGGTGTAAGACAACGCATATTGGTAGACTTGAGTAAATGTGCCAAATATTCTCTGAGGTCCGATAAAGTGGTGTTAACAGAAACTTTGTTCTCCCATTCGAACTCTGCCCACATCTGTCGAAATTCCGCATCGGTACAAGTCGCCGGAACAATGTAATCCATGATGTCGATATGGATATCGTTCAAAACGACGACACTTCTGTCGGATCCGGCTCCGGAAATATCGTAAACTGGACAGAAAATGTTAAAACAATTAAAATTTATTTTATATGATACTGCACATAGTGGTTCAACAGTTCACCAAGGTCTCAAACTTGAAAATAAATTTTTGGAGAAAATTACTACATAATATTTTTACGAAAATTCTGTTTTAAAACTTGATTTCTTATTTATAACAACAATTCAGGGTGTAAGAACTTTCAACAAAAATTCTTTCGCAAATTAAATCACAAAATATTATCTACCATTAAAAGATTCGACAATAATTGATAATCATCAGCAAAATTGATACATACCAATATTGCCAAAAATAATGCCGTTTTCAGTGGAAGCGACTTTTACGTTAGCTTTGATACTCGCGAAGTCTCGCGGTGCCAAAACAATCGGTTGCGGTCTTTCGACGAGTTTCAAGTCTCCCATGGTTGCCAACTCCAAAGTGCAATTCTGCAGAGTGTCTTCTGTTTGATTGACGATCAAAACATCTAAAACGATGTCGTATTGATTCACATGAACAAGAGCTTCGGCATAAACTGGATCCGAGAATCCGGTGAGTTGAGTGACTTTGCTCAAAGCGCTTGCTGGTGCGGGAGCGTCTCCTCCTGCGCCTCCGGGTCTTCCAGCGACAGCTGCACTCAAGCTCTGCTCGAAAACATCCCCAGCACCGCCGGCTAGATCCGAGGCACGTGACAACTGCAAGAATTGTATGGCGTCGTCGACTTGGACGACGCTTCCCGGTTTCTCCTTGGCTTTCTGATTTTGCGAATCCTCCTCCGCTTTCGCAGTGAGCATCCTCCCAAGAGCCTCTCTGCAGCCTTCGGTGAATACTGTTTGTACGAAAGGAGTGGAACAAGCCAAAGATCGAAGGCATAGGGAGATTCTCTCGGCATCGTCATGTGTCATTGCTTTGCTAGGAAGTCCGGAACGACCCAATTGAAGAACGCTGGTCATGACGAGCATGGATTCAGCCTGCATTCGATTACTGGTTCTTGGTTTCACCTCCAGAGCCTTATAACGCAGCGCTAATTTCGCCAAAGTCGTAGCGAGAGAGGCACCGATGAAGAAATCTCCCTCCATCATGTATTGAACCAAGGGTGGACGCTTTTCTTCCTTTTTCCCTGAATATTATAATATAATATTAGCATTATTATGATTATAACTTAAGAATGTATGATAAATAAAAGAATTTTTGGTTTTTTTCTTCTTTACTTTTTGGAAACAAATTAATAGAAACTTTAAATGTGGGACTATTATGTAAACGCTGAATCCCCCAAAGTTTCACGTAGAATTACTTAAAAATTTGAGTAATTTGCCTAATCGCATAAATATTTTTAATTTGAAATTGAAGTAATTTTAGAAAATAAAATTTTGACCTAAAATAAGAAATTCGGAATTAAAGTATTTTCAAAAAATAAAAGTACCTGCAGACGTGGAGCTAAAAGCACTTTGTGTCGCATATGTTCCATCCGAAGTAACCAATTGCGCTGGTGCACCTTGACCATTTCCATCCTCGGGTGGTTTTTCACCAGCTTGACGTCGGTTTTCAGCTTCAACCAATGGCAACTCGCCGAGAGCAGCTCTGATACGGCTCATAACAGCCTCGATATCCTCTTTCGACGTCGCGTACTCTCCGAGAATCCAAAGTGCTGCTCGGTGGACTTTCACAGAACGTATTTGTGGGAACACCTATAGAATAAAAATTAAAAAATTAATTTTTTTTTACAGACATATAACTTAGCGAACATTCGAAAACTATTACAACGATTCTAATCTTATGCCATTTTTCATTTTTAAATAACAATAGTTATCCCAAAAAAAAATCATTGTTTTTTAAATTATTCTTTCTTTTCTATCTGGCTGCAGTTTTTTTGTACAAGATTGAATTACCAACAAAGGCGATAAACTTCTAACTACACACCTCTAGTAATTTCTCGATGATAAGGGCTCTGAGGTTTTCGTATCTTTGAATAGCTTCCCGTACGAAAACCAAGACATCGGTAGCCGCTGCCTCGTTATTCTCCGAGAGGAAGTCCGTCAGTACTGGGATCACGGTTGCTGCAACATCCGAGAACTTAATGGAGCACGCGTGCAAAGTACGTACAAGAAGTTGTCTGTATCTCCCAGCATCTTCGTGTTCTCCACCAGCTGTTCTTAAAACTTCCTTCTTCAAAAGTTGTACCATTTCTTCGATAGTGCGGGTCGTCACGAGATCCATAGCGAGAGCTAGTGTTTTCGTACGCACTTCCAATGCGGGTGATCCTGGGAAATGAGGAAAGATTTTTTGTAAACTAACGCAAGAAAGAGAAAAATGGTAATTTTATCAAAAAATAAGGTTTTCAATACAATGCTTGATAATAATACCGGAACTAGCTGCGATTTGATACAACAATTTTTGCATTACTGTGCATCCAGATTCGGAAAAATTACCTAAAACCCGAAGTACATCCATAACGAGATCCTGCAGAACCCTTTCGTGCGCTGGACTCTCTTTCATAGCGATTAAGCGATCGAGAACAATTAGTTTGACATTGTTATCGCTTTCTTTGACTACCAGTTCAATGTAACAGGAAGCTGCAGCTTTGATTGCCGTCGGGGCGCTGGAAAGTGTTACCAGAGTTCCAGCAGCTTCGTAACGAACTGCTGCACTTGGTGAATTCAGTAAACTGTAGATGCACCGAATGAATCTCGCTCTTTCTGATGGATTTGCAAGGCAGACCTGAAAGTTAAATTTCTGATAAATATCAGGTAATTTTCTTATCGTCGTCTCGTTTCAAATTTTGACGACTTTTATGTTGACAATAAAGATTTTCGATTTTTTTCGACATGTAACAAAATAAAATACAAATATCATTATTTTTATCAAAGTCTTTTAGAAGTATTCTAAAGAAATTCTTGTTTACCTTGTAGATCAACTCGACAATGACCAGCTGTAAAATATCCCCAAATGTGGGAACCTGATCCAAACATGCACTTAAATATGCAAGTGCTCTGCTTTGATCCGCATGTAAAAGCATTAAAAATGCATTTCTTCTGCAAGACATGTCTTGTTCGCCTTCCAAATATTTGGCGATTAATTCTGGTGCATCTGGTATAAGAAATTCAAAGTTACGGTAAATCGTAAATATCGCTAAAACGGCATTTCTTCGTACATAGGAGTGTCTGTGTTCCAAACATGCAATTATTGCTGGCATCAATGGCTCCAAAAGTTCTGGTTCCTTCAATTTGCAAAGAAATCTGAAATAAAAGTATGTAAAATTAAAAGAGGTGCCACTGTTATTATTATTTACAAAGTATTTGTAAGAATATAACTTAAAAAAAGAATTTTAATTACACAGGCTATTCAAATTCTGTAAACACTTTACCGACCGCTAGCCTATTAATCAGCTTTTTGCCGCCAATGCTTAATAAATATGATTTAGCATTAATATAATCGAGCGGCCGGTCGGACGTGCGAATGTTGTTGGATCGCTAGCGGTCGGTGAAGTGTTAACTATCTTTATCTGAAGGAAAAAGTCTCACATTTAAACTATTTAAATAAAAAGCAAAAAAAATTTCTGGTCTATTGCCTCAATTTAAATGATGTCATTTAAATTACTCTATTTTATGTTTCAATAAATTATATTATTTATTGTTATTAATTATACATTTTATGTCCACGCTTTAAAGAACTTATCCCAAATCGATAAATAAATGTATCTAACTTTAACTCTAAATGAATAAGTAAACCAGTAAATAAATAACTAAGAAAATAAGTAATATACCTCAAAGTAGATCCTCTAACGAACTCATTAGGATGTTGAAGGTCCTTCCTGTATGCATCGCACACAAGAATCATCTCCTGCAACAACTTTCCATCTGGGGATGTTTTTGGTACAATTTCCCAGAAGATGAGAAGCAGCTTTTTGATGGTATGATCCTGCAGAGGGAGGACGAACCTAATAATGGTCATGAGCAAGCCAGGTAAACGCTCCCCGCTTAGAATCATGTGGATGGTTTTCTTCAGAGCCTCGATTTTCGTGTGCACATCCCCTTTCTCGAGATCCTGCTTCAGCTGGTGTTCGTTCAGCGGTTCCGTGTCGGTGGGGATGTTAATTAAGGTGTAGCAGGGCTGCTCCGCCATGATTCTTTAGTTTCTTGATAACACTCGTCGGGATAATGATAGTTTTAAAAATGATAATTTAAATATCCACGAAAACCCTCGAAACGATTCTCAGGTAACTTGTCGGTAAAGAAGTTGAGGTTATGTTGACAATCTCATCGTATATCACTTGGTCCAGGTTAAAACTCACTAATAAGATTCTAATGTACAATTTTTTAAATTTCTTTGTCCCTAATGGAATTGTTTATGATTAATAGTACAATTATTCAAACAATAACAAGAGAGATGTTTGAAGTAACAGAGTAAATTATTACACCAGTTGTCAACCGTAACCTCAAAAGCTGGTATACGTGTCAAAAACTGACCCGTCCTCTGCTACGAGTTCACAACTTTCAATTCGCATTCTTCCTTCTTCCGTTTGATTATGAAGTTCTGCAAATAACAGACGGTGGCAGCACTTGAGGCCTCACGGCGCGTATTTGAATTAAAATTTTTTGGAATCGAAATACAGAATTATTTTTTAAATATGTATATGTAATTATTAATGATGATAAGTAGTAGGAATTGTTCTAAATAATTATAATTATTGTAAGTAATAAATAATGACAAACAATAAATTATAATAACATTAATATTCTTCTGGCAAATGGAGTTCGTTTTCCTTTTTTCAGGAAAGAAAAAGAAATATATAGTTGTTTGACAATGCAACGCATATTAACACTTTACTGGCCGCACGTCTACGCAGTCAAACGTCGCCAGGGGCCGGCAGTATTTATGAAGCACGCCGTAGCATCGCACACACGTTGTGCGATCGGCCGCTAACAGTTGTTTGGAGCATCGCACACATGTTGTGCGATCGGAGAGTAAAGTGTTATTATTGATGTCTCAATATTATAAATAATAAATCTTGAAATATATTATAAATATTACAAAAACCAATCTTTCTCTCGGACCTCAAATGCAAATTTACACTTAAATTAAAATTGTAAGAATAAAAATCCGCATCAGGTCCCGATACAATAAATTTAAATTTCGAAATTGACCTTCCACGTGCCAATAGTTGACTCGCATTCCATGTGGAAATGTGTAGGTTCCTGAAATTAGTAAAGAAAGCAACTAGCATCTGCACTCTTAATTCAAGTATGGTGTGAGACTTATTGTTTTTCTTGAATCTACAATTTTTCATAAAATTTTTGAGAATACAGCGCAAGTTTTGCAATTTTTCAAAGTTACGATACAAATCTTGCAATTACAACAAATTCTTGTACAATTCTTATACAAGACTCGAGCGTTTCTGCAAATTGAATACAAGTCTTGCGCAGGATTTGTAATTTCCGACAATTATCATCAAATTTTGCGCGATTCTGATCTAAAATAGCATTTCTTAAGATTTGCAATTTTTGAGATCTGTAATATTCTCAAAATTCAGAGCAAGTCTTGCAATTACAACAAATTTTTGTACAATTCTTATACAAGACTCGAGCGTTTCTGCAAATTGAATACAAGTCTTGCGCAGGATTTGTAATTTCCGACAATTATCATCAAATTTTGCGCGATTCTGATCCAAGATAGCATTTTTTAAGATCTGCAATTTCCGAGACCTGTAATAATCTCAAAATTCAGAGCAAGTCTTGCAATTTTCTACAATTTTATTTCGAGTTTGACACAAGACTTACAGCTTTCTGCATTCCTAATACGTAATTCACCCCAAGAATTGCAATTTCCTGCAGGTTCCTACAAGTTTTACGATAAACACTAGCGAAAAACCATCCACAATCTGTGTATGACATAAGCGAACCTTCCGTGTGCTAATAGCTGACTCGGATTCCATGTGGAAATGCACAGGTGGCTGATGTTGATGAAGAAAGTGGTAATCGGAGGCAGGCGATTCTCCGCAGTTGAAAGCGACTGGCACCTGTTGAATGCGCATTCTAGAGACGGAGAGATACGTCTCACAATAAGGTCTCAGGAGCTGCATTCTAAGTGCATGACGGATTTCACGAGCCGATTGCACGAGAGTGATTTCATCACGTACAGCTGGATAAGGATGGGATTAAAAACGGCATGGACATCCATTAGCCCCCCGAGTTGTCTCAAGAGCACCAAGCACGAATGATCTAGAACGCGTTGCAAGTTTGTACATGCACTTGCAGCGGCCGTACTCTCGATATATGCAACTCACGGCTAGTGTAAACAATCCTCTGCGGCTCGCACGAATAAACAAAACATGTCTCGTTATTGCAAATCGCGGAGCACCTGCACACTCGCGAATCTGGTGACGCTTTTCGTGCTCCTCATTTCGGCGTTGCAGTCTTCTGCAGCGAATATGCAGTGCAAAAAAACCGTCATCGACATTATCATGAAACAGTGCAGTGCCAGGATTCGCAGGTACTCGGATATACAAGTGGATGGAGAGAATAGGGTTGAAAGTGAGTTTTTCCATCTTCCCACTGCTGCAGAAATGTTGACGCCCCGGATAGAGAAATGTGCAATTGCACATGATGCATTTGTACTGTATTACTGATAATTCGCTGTTAGGGAAAGTTCTAGTTCATTCTAGAGGTTGCAGCAGCAAAAAATAGAAATATATTGTGGGTGGCTTTCCGCTGGTCTCACCCTAAAATTAGAGTTTTGAATAAAATAAATAAAATTGCAATAGTTAGGCTGAATGACGTGCTAAGAATGTAGACAACTGCAAATCTTGCATAAGGCTCAAAATAATATAGTAGAAAATTGCAAGACTTGCCCTGAATTCAAGGAAAAATGCAAATCTCAAAAATTGCACGTTATTCTCAGAAAATGCAGTTTTGGATAAAAATGTGCGAGAATTTTGAGACAATTACTGGAAACTGTGAATATTTCGCAAATCGCATTCGAGTTACAGAACCCTGCAAGTATTGTGTAAAAATTGAACGAGTGTTTGTTGCAATTGCAAGACTTGCATTATAATTCTGGAAAATTGTAGTTAATTTTGCGAATTTAGAACAAGGCTCAGATTGATGTTATAAAAAATTGAAGTATAAAAAGAAAAACATAAAATCTTCCATTACACTTGGATTAAATGTAAGAGCGCAGAAGAATGGCAGTTTTTTTATATAAACATTTCAGAAAACTGGATTCCATGCGTAGAACTCGCGAAAAAGTCCTGTCGTTGTTCAGTTCAGATTTAAAAATACAGCCGAAACGCAATTACTTAATTCTAAAACGTAGTTCACGTTATAATCGGACTGAATAATTCTTGTATCGATCACGTTTGCTGGCTCTGCAATCAAAATACGAAAAACAGTCAACAAACCATTCGTTCGAATATAAGTTTCGTCGAGAATGCCCGATTTGGCAGGAGTCAAGGTTGTGATTAGCGAATCTACTTTTTGCAACATTTATTTTAATTTTAGCTCGCGTCACTTTTAATCTATCAGAAAACTCTACCCAGTCGATTAAGTTTATCCACTGGATTGATGAAAGCCCCATTTCTAGTGATAAAATTTAAACCAAATTTAAATAAAAATAAAATATATATAATATAGAATCAAATATAAAATTTAAAATTTGAAAAATCTGAAAACAGAGCAAAACTTATTTCCATCGGATTCGTTCTGTTTCTGATTTGCATCCAACCTACTTACCTCCAATACAGTTGCAGGATTATATAAACAATGTTGCATTTTTCTAGTAATAACTGTCAAGTTGACAATGAGATTTTATAGTGCGCATATATATCTTTTCAAATGCGAATGCGACGATACTGGTACTCCTTGAGCGCAATCTAGATGCACCATTATAATTGCAGCGGCTGATGCAGATGCAGAGTTGGGAAGTCCTCTTCAAGACAATCCCAGAAATATCACAGTCGAAATGACTGTCGGAGGCATACGAAACAGAATGATCCGAAGTCGTCAAGATTATTTTCCACCCCTACCTTCGTCAGCTTATCATGGCACCAGAAGTTCCTTATCATCTCTGGTGAGTCCTTGATCATTTCATTTAAAATATGACTGTTATATATACTATTATTATATACCATGGAATTATATAAAAATGCAAGCTTTTGCGCACAATTGCCCACTCATTGGGAGCCTTCGGAATTGTTAATTTCAATTCTTCAATTAAGTATCTCCGAAATTAGTTATTAAATTTAATTTATTTAGATTTATTTTGGATATAATATTTGTGGATATCATTATAAATCTGAAGAAGTTGCAATTAATTCTATTAAAACTTATTGTACCATTTATCGAGATTCAACTCTCATTTTTCTACTTATTCGGGTTAATTAATTATAATTTCTCCTAAGATCTCGAAATGGGAATCGAATCTTAGCTCACTAAAGTCTTTAAACTTCTGTTATTAGGTTGGTGCATAATTAACGACGATTATTTTAAAAGCAATCATGCAAAGTAATCGTTGTCAATTATGCATCAACCAAATATAATCTTCATGGTGATAAATTGAGGATTTTCTTTTATAATAAATAACACATTAGCTTTTCCTATTTTCTTGACCCCATGAGCAATTTATTCCAATTTATTTATATTTAGACTATTATAGTCTTGTTTGTGTGTCTATTGTAATCAGGCGTTAGATAATTTCTAAAACAAAATTTAATGTGCATTTCCTCATCTGACAATGAGTATACTACTGACGCGAATAAATATCGTGCGTATCTGCATTATACATGCATTACACTACAAAGTCAACAAAAGTGCATGCTATTTACAAAATGCACTTTGAAACCATAACTTCCTACCGAAAATAAACAAGATTAGAATCTGCTCGTGGCGGAAAATAATATCTGCACATTTTTCTCGTTGCACACGAGCTTCGGAAAGACCCCATTCACAAACAGTAAGCATATTTGGATACAATAAAATGCGATCCATGAATGATTTCTGATGAAATGGAATAACAGTTCAAGGCACTGATCTGTTGAATACCCTCTTCTAATAAAACTGCATTATAGAAAAAAAAAATTTGCTCCAATTATGTAATTTATAGTTTCATTCGAGACGCAAATAGGTCTATATTAAAAAGTAAAGACTCGGAAAATATCTATTCTCGGCATAAGAAAATATAAATAGAATTAGTTTTATTACAGAAAATAATATGATTCGGAGTATTGTTGAAATCGAGGGGTAGAATTATTTTTATCGAGGCCAAGTAAATGCAAGGATTGCAAAAAATTCTTGACAATTGATATATTAAATTTCGTAGAATTGATCAGAATTTAAAAGTGAAGAAGCGATTTGATAAAAAGTATATTTTATCGCATTTTTTATCAGTTGAACGAAAAATTGTATTCGTTAGTATATTTAATAAATACTTAAAAAATGAATCTATATTCGCATAGTATGTTAATATCCTTAAAAATATTTTTATAAAATTCTATAACAGGCCACAACTGGTGATGCCTTGGGCTTGGACTTAACGGCAATTGAATTGGACGAGTTGTACAATCAAGTGTCCGAGAGGATGCCACGGGCATCGTTGATCGACGAAGAGGATTTCAAGAAATTAATCATCGCTACCATCGCCAAATGCTGTAAGAACGTTGAACTGTGCCTCCAGGATCAAAGTATTGTCTTAGCATGTCCCTAATATCTGTGATTCTTAATTTAGATTATTACCGTGTATTGTTATTTGCATCGTTTGTATAAACGTTAATAAACATGACACCGTTACAGTTTTTTTTAAACAAAACGTCCACTCGATTTAAAAAATCCGTGTTTCGGTTTCAAACCGTCCAATCACAGTTCGAGTCATACTTTCTGATCTCGATATTCGAAACTTCGATCCTTTACGTTTTGATTTTTCTATATTTCCTGGGACAAAATCGAGACTTTTCTAACATTTCGCAACTAATGGATCGAAAACCAAACGTGGAATTTGGAATTCTGAACCAAAACCATTTTTGGTAATAATTTTATACAAACGCTCAAGTTCAACAATCTTTAATGGCCGATTAATTTATTGAATAATTTAAGAGGCAGAAAAGACAGACGGTAGTTGAATGCAAGAAATAACCGAGACGTATTCTTAGAAATAATTTCTTTATTAGGAGTCAGCCTCATGTAAATCCGTTATAATTATCACACTCGCTGGTACAAGAACTCTTACGCACCCACGAAACAAGAGAAGCAGGTAATTTGCTTTCTTCGATTGCTATTCTCCTACTAAATTATATACACGGTCAATTCATTTATCTAATCAACGTTATTTCGTTTATATCATTTTTAATACTAGTGAGATCAGTCAGTAAACAAATGTTCCTCGTATAGGATTTCAAACACGCACGAATGGAATAGTTACATTTTCAGCGTTCTCCGTTTAAAATATTCTATAGAAATGAAAGAAAGTGATTCATAATTGAAATTTAATGGGTTGCCATACATCTTTCCCGTGAAATCTCTCTGATAAATCTTAAAATCTAACAAACTTTCATAGAGTTTTGATAGGTTTGACGGAAACCCCTCGACATTCCGCAAATTTTTTAATACTTTCCAGATAATAGATCATTTATAGAAACCATTAAAACACAGCAATTTTTTAACAGCTTTCGTATAAATCTCATAAAAAAGCTGCACCCATTAAATTTCCTCCCAGTGAATAATTTTCTTACTTTTTATGCTTTTCTGTAGAATTTTTTAGGTAGAGTTCAGTTTCATTGGAATTCTACTATGTGGACAGTCACTGCTACTCTGGTATTTTCACTTTTTGTAAACAAATTCACTTTGCATTTGCGGAAAACGCTAATATCATTTACGACAATTTCCGCTCTGGCAGGACAATGGCTTAATACTAGTTAATTAAAAACTAGTCGAACCCCCTGCAGCTTGCCAACTCTCTTATAGTAACCGCCTCTATAGTTTCCCATAACCATTCGATCCGTGTGATCGGTAGTTCATCAATTACTGTCACTTCTTTAATTCAATTTATAAAATCGTAGTTGCATTTAAATAAGAGCACACGCATAATTGACTCAGATTCGCACTCCTCTCTTTCACTCAAACGTACACGCAGTCGTAAGAATTAAAAAAATCTCAGATAAGAGTCATTATCACAAAACAGCTATTTTTGAATTCCACGAGGAGTTGACGTTCATCCTCAACTCCCAATTTATTCTCTTCGTCTAATGAAGCTTCGGTGCATCGTTTTGGATGCAAGAGGGCCATTAGTCCTTTCCACGGCTTGACTTTTTCGAAAATAAAAGTTGTACCAGGGCGAAGAGTGGAATTGCAAAATGTAGTCGAAATTGTCTTGCCGGGTATATGTGGTTCTGTGACTGCAATCCAGCGCTACGTATCATTTTCAACCGGATTCTGAAAAATAAATGGAAAGGAACGGTGTTAGAAGTTTTTTTAAAAATATTGTTACGCAATGATTTTGACCATTCAACTGAGTGACAAGTAAACAACAAGTTTTTCGATCACATTTTTTTATGCATGATTCATCAAATTTGCTTGTACTTGAAAGTAGGTTTATGTTTGTCTGACTTTCAAATATTTTCCTTAGATCACGAAATACAAAAATAATAAAATTACGGTCATTTAAATGATAAAACATATATTCTCAAGTCGCTTGGATTAATGGACTCAAATTTGGGAATTTTATACTTGAAAAAGTAAAGATGGCTTGGACATTTTTTTATATTTGATTAAAAATTGATATGCAAATAAATTCTTGAAAAAATCAATTTCAAATGTATTAAACGCAATGCGAGAATATTTTTACATTCATCAAAGGCGAAAATGAAAACAAAACTTACTTTCAACGATGTCTTTTTCGATTTTATAGAACTCATTCCCGGCAGACGAACTCGATCTTGACTCCCCACTTTCTGGCAGGTGCACTATCCTGACGGATACTCTGTAATGAAAAAAAAATCCACAATTAATTAATCAATCGATCAATCAATAACAGATATAATAACAACCAATTTCACATCAATTTGACCAATTTCACAATATAAATGCACAAAATTCTATTGCATGAATAATTTCTGTAACATGGAGGTGAATTTTTATTACTTCAGCCATTTTTTAAAATTTTTGAAACCAATTCGAAAATGTTGCGAAGTTTTTTCGCCATATAGTCATCAATGTTAATACCTCAGCAATTTCTATATTATAAAAAGCAAATTTTCTCCCTTTTGGTTTATTTGAAAATGTAGAAAGCAAATTTTCTCTCAATTATACAACCAATTTTTCCATTGCCCTGTAAGAATTTTAACGAAATACTTGAAAATAATATTCTTTCTTCGTTACTTTTCAAATATCCATCGATTTTCTCAATTCGTTTCCTCGTCTTCTGCCAAAACAGTCCAATTTAAATATTTATCTTGGCATAAATTACTCATGCCAGTGTCGAATCTTGAAGTTTTAATTAATTATACGGCGCCCCTGATATGTCTTCCAATCGGCTGGATTTCAATTCCACATTTCCACGTGAAATGCAAAGTTCACGGACGCGAATGGGACGAAAAAGCAGCGTCTTTAAAAAAGGAATATAAATAAATAAACAGCAACAAATACGGCCGTACATATGTAGTGTTTACGGTTTAATTTCTATCTCCCGAGAGAACGTCGCAACGAACTTATCTGTCGGAGTAATTAAATATATGTGTCGAGACGTAAACATTTTCGTTTACAGGATTTGTAACATTTTTGGAAAATAAGATAACGAGGTGGATAAGGGCCGTACGAGAGTACGTGTGTACTGGTGCATGCGTACAAGAACTAGTGTACATAGCAATACGGTAACCCAGAAGGAGATAGTCTCGATCTTTGGGAGAAACATCCGTATACGATACTAGAGAAAAATAATCAGCTAGCCAAGAGATAATTTGGCGTATGTTAATGTGCATATACATTTATGCACACCATCACGTTGCGCAGAACGTGTAGATAGTAGGAGAACGTAGAATTGTTGGAATCAGCGGAATAAGAGATCGACTCGTTATCGTTGTGCCCGATATATTTAAAGCTCCCCGGGAGATCCTTTTACGAATGTTGCTTTCGAAGGTACGATTATCGTTGGTTATCAGTTCCGTGGGGATATTAATATTTTTGTGCATAAGTGATTCATCGTGTGTTAGCTAAATCACGTTTCTGGAAAACGCTTTCGGCCCGAACCACACGCATGGAACGTCACAGTATTCTACTTTCATTTATTTTATTTTTAAAATCACTGAATTCTAATTTTTCTATAGTATGAAATTTTGGTTTCAGAAACTCCTAAATTTGTTGTAGCATAGAAAAAATCTGCAGAAGCTGTAGAAATCTGTTAGAAAAGAGGCCTGACAGATCTAAAGGCCTTGATAAGGCTGAAGCCAAGATGAACTAAATGGGGCTTCCGCGCTGCTTCCTCACAATCGTCTATTCAGGACTTGTTAGGGATGCCCTGGTTTGTAAGTGCACAGCGTTGCGGTCATCTGAACTTTTTAGGACCAACTTTTTGGTGAAATATACACTATCAACGTCACATTGACGAAAATTTGTAACTGTAATTAGGTACAACAACAGCTACAGAAAAAATACAAAATGTTAAGTTGGCCCCTTCATTTACGGTCTCATAGGTATAATAGGGGACTACTAAACGTGAAAATTGCACAGATAGGAAAATAAGGACACGAATGATTTAATTTCTAGCCAAAGCATAAAAATATTTAGAATAACATCAGATGTGGTTAGAATCACTAGAAATAATATACGACTGGTGTCATCTTTGACCACAGCAATGTTTAGTATCAGTATATACTTTTTTCCGGATACCGTTCCGCGGTTAATTCTGTTACAATAACAACATCCTTTCCCGCAGATTTCTCGGAAACGATGGAAAACTTTGGCTTCTGTTTATCGCTGCTCGTTTTACATGTATCTAATTGTAAGCGGATTTGTTCCGAGCAGTTTAAAGTAGGTAAACAGATGACTAATCAAAACAGGACAATGTCTATTCAGATACGAGACGCTTTCCTTTCCCGAGTGCTGTTACACGCAAAACGTGGGTAGAAGTGACCAACGCGGAGATTTCACATTCCTGTTCTTGCATTAGTAGCTCGGAAAAGCATTTTAGGAGGAGATCATTTTCGAAGGGATCATTCGAAAGTGTTTGCAATTCAACCCCTAAATGTGGAAATATTTTTGGAAGGAACTTGGAACAAAATTTGAAATTCCTCTTTGACGACATTTGATAATTTTTGAGTGAGATATTTCGGAAAACATAGTATCCCTCTGGAGTCTAAAGATACAAATTCCTGTATATCAAAAATACATCCTATCGTGTATTTCTTTTCAATTACATAGTAATATTTATTTCCATCCAAGTAACATTTCCATTTCCTAAGTTTTTTTGGATTTTTTTCTTTTCCTGTTGTTTTCCTGTTGATTACAATATCTGGGGATCTAAAAATACGGAAGAACAACTTATTCCTTCAAATGTTTTTTTGAAAAACAAAATAAAAAATTCCCTAAAGTTTCGTAAGGCGTAAGTAGTTTCAGGGTCATTTATACATAGATCCGAAGGTACAACATTTCTCTTTTGAAGTCTACTTATTGTTAGCCCTCGGCGATTCTACAGTGAAACACAAAAAAAAAACGCTTTCAGGGTCGATGCGACACTTCTCGCGATCAAAAGAGAGTTGAGTTTGACAAATATCGAACTTGAATACCTTCCAAACGAAATAAAACCCAAAATGAGATTTTACTCAGACTTCGAAAAAAAAGAATTATAGTTGTTGCAATTTAAAAAGGTCGCATACAAAAGTTATAGTAACAGAAAGCACAATAATTTGAGAACCTCTATTCGGGACTGATTCATTTATAAAACTATGTTGCAGTTAATATTTGATAATAGTTTCATAGATAACTGCATTGGCTATGAGACCGTCATTGCAATTACTGTATCACCGCTGCAATCGCTATTATTACACTTGACAAGTAACGACGACTTTATGGGTAACTATATTAACTATGAGAACACAGTTGTTGTTACTATATTATCACGGCAATCACGATTTTACAGCAGGGCTTGTTAACGATACCCAGAATCTCTGCTCGCAACTATTTCAGCATATTACCTCTACTCGGAACTAATTTTGCACGTTGACTGCAGCTTTGGTATTTGAAGTGACTACAAGACAATAGTTGCCATCCCTTAATCATTGTTGTAACGGCTAATTCCAAGGAAAACTTGGGTTATCCCAGATTTACATTTACAAGGAAAAATCATTGTTGCAGTTATTAAACAACAATAACTTAAGTATTTTACCTTGTTGCACTTAGTATCTAGTTAATATTTCATAGCGCATTTCAGTCACGAGAAGTAGAATCTACATTTACAGGAAATTCACCTACACAATTATCGCTGTAATTGCATAGGAATTCATTGCAATTATTTCATTTGCATAATCAAGAGACACGGTAGTGTCTCGAGACAAGTTCATGTATGAATTGGGCGAGAGCGCTACCGTGTATCTTTTCTCGACCGAACTAGGTGCGGGCACATGAAAAACAGCCGCCACACGTTGTGTATATACACAGCTTCAACCTCCACACATTCAAACCAAAAATGTCCACTAAGTTGTGTGAGTTTCTCTGTATACATACACGGCTGGATGCCTCTATACGCTCACACGAGAAATGCAACATAAGTAGCGGATAAATGGGGGGTTTGCTAGGCCCTAGGTAATATGAGAAAAATTTGCGACAGACAGTAACGGTAAATGAGGGGTTTGCTAGGTCTCAATGACACGCAGTAGCGTTGTGTTTTGTTTTCACGAATCCAAAAGACGAAAAATTTACTTTACCGACGCACGTTATGCATTGTTTTATGTTATCTCGGGATATAAAGCCGATAATAATAATAATATTTGCAAAAAGGAGACAAATCCCCCTAAAAAACACCTCTGGTGCAAAAAGTCGAGACAAGTTCATGTATGAAAAGGGATCTCTCTACAAAAGTTGTGAAATCGAACAACATTAGAGAAGCTCGTTTCTTCCATTATGTCAATACGAAGTAATTACAAAATGGAAAGAATTTTTTCTGTTTACGTGATTAGAACCGGTATTGAACTTGTCGGGCCCCGAACCCAAACGATAAGCAATAAATATCTTACAATTTAATTTATTTCTACCGCATTACGAATTAGTAAAGCTCAGATTACATAATAATAATATGAATAATTATACATCATACTCAAACATCTGAATTATTCGGGGCCCAACAAGTTCAATACCAGTTCTAATCACGTAAACAGAAAAAATTCTTTCCATTTTGTAATTACAGTACGATCGCTCTACAAGATACCTTCGATCTCGGTCTACAAGATACCTCGGGTTCCCCTTCGCTATCCGCTACCCCCACTCCTAATGCCTCTTCGCCTTTGAATGTGGAGTCGCTCGCTCCATACAATGTATGTACCACGGAAATAAATGACAAACAATAGTGAGATCTATTTCTCTCCGGCGTAACAGGCCGTTGAGTGGGGGAACGGTAGTTTTCTTCTGTTTTCAGAATCATATTCCCCTTCGGTCCCTTTGGTATCTTGTAGAGCGACCGTACTGTACTTCGTATTGACATAATGGAAGAAACGAGCTTCTCTAATGTTGTTCGATTTCACAACTTTTGTAGAGAGATCCCTTTTCATACATGAACTTGTCTCGACTTTTTGCACCAGAGGTGTTTTTTAGGGGGATAATACACTATTGTGCATCAATGAATTTATTTTGCATTTTCCCACAAACCCAAGAAAAGGAAACAATGTAATTCAAGTGATGCATTTTTATTGCAAGCGACAGAATGTCTTCCTATAACGTTAACGTAAAGCAATTTATATCAATTATTATATCAAAATTAAGACTTTTACGTAATATTAAAATTTGCTTTTTATCTTACAGAGATTACCACAACATAGCAAAAATTACTATCTACTGTATTGTAGTTAAAATTCCAACGAAAATTCACCTCGTTCTTTACATTTACATTGACAAGAAATTCGACTCGAATTAACCGCAACTTTTCCAGCCTTTGCTATCACAATTGCAGCATCTATAATCACAAGGGATAGAAAACTGCAGTTTTTCGGATCTACCTAAAACTCCTCAAAATTTTCTTCCAACGAAATATCCCCAACTACCCCATTTTCAAAACTTTTTCGTGCATCAATTGCACCTGCAATTGTATCGACGTAACTTATCATGCAATGAGTAGAAAGTGAATAATAAGGAAGAAAATGCGAAACTAACATCACTCACATTCCGTCCTGAGAACCCGATTGTTTCTCGTCGGACGCGGGCTTGCAGTATTGCTCCAGCTGCTCGTAGGTGCAAGTGTGATAGCAACATTCTTCGACGAGTCCTGGTCCAGAGGATGTTCTCGCCTCCTCTTCCCCGCTGTAGGAAAAAGGCTCGTTGTACCCGCGATCCCGACAGATCAGGTACAGGGCATCGCTCAAACTTCTCGAGCATAATCTCAGGGTCTTCGGCTGCGATCTTCTGACGGGGCTCGATTCGACTGCAGCCAGCAGATGCAGCACCAGGAAGGCCACGAGGAAACTCCTCACGGTCCACCGTTCGTTCGACGACGAGTGACGCTTCGACAGGGTCTTGTGAAACATTCTAAGTCCGTGCGGAAACTGGTATCACACTTTTGAGGAGAAGCACGAGATCGAAATGGTTTTGTCGGGTTTGAAAGCTCGAATGGAAATTCGCTTTCTTCGGAGGCACCGTAACGAGTGGCAAATTGGAGAGCGCTGATGTTCTGGTGTCGTCCCGTCAATGACGACTCGACTATGGTGTGCGTCAATGACCGTCCAAAGCTGCGAGTGCTTTTATAGTCAGAGACCTCCGCTGGTACCGAGTCGTTCGGTGCCACTGATGTCTGACTCTTCCTTCGTGGCTTTTGCTCTCGATCCGAGGAGACTGAGTGATACCTAATCGCACGGAGAGGGAGGAATGTCAGATGTACTTATTGGCAGAAGGAGATCAACTCATTCTTAACACGGAAGGGGATTGACTGTCAGATTTCTTATTTTATTTATATATCGATATCACGCACACATGGACGCTTCAGAAATAGGCCCCAGGGGCTATTTTTAGGACCGTCGAGGGCCGATGGCTTCCCATTGGCTGCTGGGTCAGTTAAAAGCTGCATTTAGGAACACGTAAGACTCCAGCTTTGATGAAACGCGTCGACATAAATTTAAAACATGTGTAATGTTGACGATGAATCACCGTGTCGGTGCTTTTGGTTAAAATAGAATCGATCGGGGAAATAACTGGTACTTTTTTTTTTTGAGAATTGGAATCCCAGGAATTCGCGCGAAAATTATTCTTATCACACCCGCGGGTATAAATATTTATTTCGCGGAAACAAAATGTATAAATATAAAAAAGTTGTTTTTCTTTTGGAAAGGGAATGAAAGTATGATTAAATTCCTCGTGCGAGAATAACATTATGCAGGAAATACTGCAGGGGCGTCGTAAGATTTCAATGTCAATTTGGATACTAATAATTTCTTGGCGATATCTGCCGTTCCAGTTGGCCTTTAAATGGGTATTGGTAACTTTTTTTTAATGATTTTCAGTGTTGACCATTTAAAAGCCGATAAGTGGCATTTAAATGTAAATATTTCCTCGAACAAGGCCAAAGTTGTGTACGGAAGCGTTCGACTTGGATTCGAGACACGACGTTTTCCTGAAAAGTCTGTTTATCTTTTGTTTGCGAAATTGCAGAATTTTCTAGATGGGATTTTCGGAATTTCGAGCTTGGAGAGGGGAGGATATTTTTTACATTCGAGTACGAGCTTGTTTTGAAGCTTTCAATATTTACTGGAATTTCCAAAAATAAAATATTTCGCAAAGATGATTTCTCGAAGATACGAATTTTGCTTAAAAATTTGTAGCGCTAAAGACAGTAATTATAGCAAATTTTATAAAATCGCAAAGCGGAGCTTAGAATCTCTACTTTAATTTTTGAAAATTTCCAACTCCTAGAAAATGATTTTTTAGGGAAGAAGAATTTTCAAAAAATAAAAATGGATGTTTTCGTTTCATTCCTTTCCGTTAAATTTCAGATAATTGTAAATTTGGAAAAAATAAATTATAATTCATAAATTTTTATGAAGTTTTATTTTGAAGCTCAAAACCTCTACAAATTCTGGAAATTAAATTCACCCAAAAATTTAGTCTCGTAAAAATAAAAATGTTTCATCTTTTTATTAAAAATGACAATAACACTAACTGTTTTTATATTCTCTAATCCCCATTATTCAAATTTAGGTTCGATTGCTACAACACGTATTTTCAATAAGTAACTGTAGCTGAATCTATTTACAACGATGTACAACAAATTATCAATAATGATGTATAATTCAAATTGCTGGCTTCTTTTCTTCAGTACTAAACAATACTCTCTGTATATATTTACCCTACATTCTACCTGAAAAACAACCGACGTATCAACAACAACTACCGAATTCATCGGAAATGCTGTCGTTTCTATCAATTACTTGGCAAATTATATAGTTTGCCGTTTTCCAAAGCTATCATTTGAACAACATATATACGTTTCCGTTATTCCAGGGGAACGTCGTGAAATATAATTTACGGAGCCTCGTCTGGAGGATAATGACGTACCAGTCTACAAAGTTTCCAGCGAAATTCAATTTCTCAGATAACTGCTGTGTACTTTTTTCCATCGGTCGTTTGACGAAATGGTACCAGCGTGTGGGTACCCTTCAACAACATTCCACTGTACTATTTTTTTTTGTGGTTTAGGTTTTATTAGTTCACTATTTTCTTTGTTTTAGGTGAATCGCAATTAATTTCGCTGAAAAAAGGTGGACCTGAAGCTCGAAATTCCCCAAAATTTTATAAATGGACGTTTCTTAGTATTTTTAAACGAATTTTCTCAGCAATATTGCTAAAAAATGTCCTTTTGAAAATTTTGTACATGGATTTTTCTAGATACTGACTTTTTTGTGACCGATAAGTGACTTTTTAAAGGGAATTTTGCTAAATAATTGTACTTCTGTATAAAATTTGTCATTTTATAAAAATAAAAGGCGAAAATCGTTTAAAAAAAAGTTGAATTAATTTCGCAAATGGTGCTTTAGAGTTAGACATACCCTGGACCACTTACACCGAAAACAATAAGGGCACTAATTATTTGATTTCTAGTTGAATTAACCATGAAAGTAGTTGGAATAACCATAAATGTAATTAAAATTACTAGAAATAGATGGTTGATGCATTATTCAGCAACAGCAATGGTTAGAATTACTATCAATTTTGTTCAATTTATTAGACTTTAGAAAAAAAAATCAGCGTTGATCAGCGATAATCGATAGCCAGTGATAAAAAGTAGGAAACAGATGCCTCTTTGCCTCATGGCGAGAACAACATCGAGAGATACCGGAAAGTGGGTTGCGATTATTATTAAAAGCCACATCAATCTAAACATTGCCTATATTTATTTATCTATCCCGGAGAACAAATAGTTTTATTGTACGATAACGATTAAGGATAAATCAATCATAATATCGTTTGTTTAGTCTCTTTCGTAGACCTCGTACCCTACTTTAGTTTCCCGTTTCCAGACGTACGAGCATAAGCATGCATCAATTCTATATTCGTACCGGTTAGCATCTGGTTGCAAGTAAACACCGATTTCGCAACTGGCAAGTTTCCTTTTTGGGAATTGGAAATTGCTTCGTCCACTTTTGTTATTTCAGCATACCTGGGAGTTTAACGTCGGCATTGACAGCCGAAGTCGTCAGGGACGCTATTGCTTTAATTGGTTAAACGTCGGCCAGCGTTCCGAAGCACCGAGGGATGCCACGGCCTTAGGCCATCACGATTTGCACATGTGGCAACCGGTTGAGTAGGTAGAACCCGAGAAAAGGTCGGTTTTGACATGTTGCAGTAATTTGCAAAGGGTCGAAGGTGCGTCCTGCTATGTTGCAGATGTTTGGCAGAAAGTAGAAAGAAAGCAATCTTAATGTGTTGAGAAACTGCTAGGAAAATGGGTCTGAATATTTGTTGGAGGTACAATAAATGGTGTATAAGAAAAACGAATTTTTCATCTGTAATTTAATATTTTAATATATTAATAATAAATTATAATACACTAATTTAATATATTATAATTTATTAGAATATATTTGTCTCTTGATAAAATATAAACTTAAGGTCGAACTACAAAACGAAAAAGATAAATGAATTATTAATTTTTAACAAATAGCTAAGAATGAAAAAACTAATTTAGTACAATATTTAATATTTCTACATTACAAAATACACTAAATTAATTGTCTCAACTTAGTCATGTAGTTTATAGAAATAATATCTTATATTTAATAGTTATATAAATCAATAAAAATAATATCTAAGGAATTGACTGTATATTTCGAAATAAGTCTCTATTCACCACTAATTATAGTAATAATACTTATTAACTAATTTTACTAATTATCAACAATTCAAGCTCATTTGCGTCAGCTATAGCATAGTTCCAACAAATACAAAACTGATTGCAACTGCAATGAGCTTTCACCTTCCTGTTATAATTAAAATCAGTAGTTTTTCCTCTCGCTGTGAGAATAAGAAGCAAATTTGCATGACTCATGTATATTTCTAGCAGCGGATATCTATTTTTCATACCTCATTATCGATACGCTCGCCTTTTTTCTTTTCAAACTGTCGGCATGATTTGCTATTAATAATCCCATCATAAGATTAAAGGTACTTCACGGTACGGTACTTCATGTGTCAGTTCTGCTCGCTAGTGAGTAATATGATACATCCTGTCCTTTTATTATTCAAATATATTTCAGATATCGATACAAGAATAGCTGCGTGAATAATAAGCGATAGTGATATTTACTGAGATTACCATGTTCGTATGCATGTAAGCATTGACGTGATTAGTAATTAGAAGCTTCGCCTGTCCCAGGTAGCTTGAAATGACTTTCCGCCATAAATCTGTTCGGTTTAATAATAGCGTGCTGTCATCGTTACGAGTCTACCCCGTATCTATGATATATTCTGTAGGACGATGGAAATTCTTTGTTCATTTTATGTTTTATGGCTTTCCAGGTAAATCTGTAATACTTCGAAGCTGAAGTTCGCTACATTTCGTCAACGAGAAAACTCTGAAGAAAAATTTTGGTGAACAGCTTGTTACCTGTGAAAGTATTATAACAATATTTACTTACCTGCCACCATGTAAAGGTAGAAACTATAGACGCAATTTCTTTTCCCGGCATTTTCCCATTTTTCTCAGAAAATTGTTGTATATCTATAAATTTTATACTTTTAATTTTTTATAAATCTTACTATTTTTCAGTCATTTTTAAACTATGACAATAAATTTAGCATAACACGAGGTAAAATTTATTGCAGCGACGCACGATTCATTTTCGACATTACCGAAACATCGAAAACGAATTTGCAATAGGTATAGTCATATTTATTTTCAAGAAAAAAAATATGCTAAAATATGTACAGAAAACAAATATACAAGCAGAATTAAATAGACATGAATATTGTATATTCCAAAATGGACATAAGAATATACTGCCTCCAAACATATGCAAAACATACAAAATAATAATTTTTTTAGTGAATTTCAATATGTGCAAATATATGCACAAAATATTCAACAAAAATATTGAAAAAAAAAAAAATTTAACGGAAGGTACCTTGGTGGATTGAACAATGTGCTACTGCAATTGCAGTCTCAAAAAGAGCGTTTAACCGATATAAAAAACATAATACAAACATAATAGCCATTACTAGAAAAATAATTAACGAAGGTAAAAGATCATCATGGGAAGAATACGTGACGTCTCTCACACACAATGTACCTTCTGCTGAAATTTGGAATAAACTTGAAAGAATAAGAGGGATCAATAAAACGACTATAATCACGGCATTACTTAATAAAAAAAATGAAATGATATCAAACCCCCAAGAAATTGCAGATACGCTTGCTTATAACTTTGCTAAGAACTCCAGTGACGAAACTTACCAAAACCTTTCTAGATTTCAAAAGCAATACACCACCATTGGACAGAAATGAAATATATCAAAACTACGATCATTGTATCAACGATGCAATCACCTTCGAAGAATTAATTTATATAGAATTGCTTTAATAGTTCGAGTCGGGGCCCGGACTCTATTTCTAAATGTCTGCCTCCAATATCTACTGAAACTCTATAATGAAATTTGGACCAGAAAAACTTTCCCAAATTGCTGGAGAGAAGCCATTGTAATTCCCATCTACAAAGTAGCCAATAAAGATAAGAGATTCCCATCAAGCTGCAGACCCATCTCTCTAACTTGCACACTATGCAAGCTGTTGAAAAAAATTATAAACAAAAGATTAAGATGGTTACTCGAAAAGAAAAACTTTGCGAAAGAACAAAGCGGCTTCAGGACCTTCCATTCAACGATGAATAAACAGTTATATTTACTGGTGAAACTTGTTATTCCTCGTTACCCCGGAAAAGACCAGAACACGGAAACAAGAGGTAGAGATATTCTATACGTTGGAACAGCTTCCTGTATTTCTCTTTCCTCAGTCCTCCTGTGAAAACAAATGGCTGCAGTCAAGATTACAAAACCCCACTGCCAAAGTGTCGCAGAAGGTCTCTTGGGTGCGAATTGAACTTCAATTTCCAAAGTAATACCTTGACTTTCCCATAAAGTGCCACCAAACGCCACGAAAGTTTCTTAGGACGTCATAAAAGTCACGTGACTTCGTGGAAGCTCCATTTTACCTTCAAAAACCTTGCTTTTCCCTTCAAACTATATGTTCAGGAGTCCTATGAGCCCAGTCTACTGTCCCAGTCAACTGTCCTCAAGTTTCAGTTTCACTGAACAGGCTAGGATCCAATTGCTATAAAATCCTTTCTCAAGTCCAATCTCAAAGTTGATCCGCTTAGAATACTGTAACGTCAATTGCTGAGTTTATCGCAAGAGCTTCCATTGTTTGGAACACGTTTGGCAAATTCCTGATTAGGATACGTGACGAGATCGTCCCTCTTCGCTTACAGGTGTGCCTGATATAAGTACAGGCGAAAATCACCCGACAAAAATCCACGATTTTCTCACGAACGATCCTTCTTGAACTCGTTTCTCCTGTATTTGCCCTCGACACGTGCACGGTCTGTCACGGAGGCTCGTATGTTTCGCGGTGACATAGCGCTGAAACTATGAAAATGCAGTCTTATAGAAGACAACAGCTCTGATACCACAGTATCTCCCGAGGAGCGACAGGAGCTAGAAATAATTCCAGGATTCAGGATCTTTTAGCACTTTACTGCTGACTCATGGATTTATTGTCACAGGGAGAAACTTTTAGCGTAGACTGTAACTGCTGCCAACCTATTCGAGCATAGAATTCGGGTCAAAGATAGCAGCCGAACAAGCTCTCGAACGCCCGAGGATATGGCAACGTCGCGTGTCTCACTCAGGTTAGCCACCTTGGTTCCGAAACGTGTCAGAGTGTAGCGGTCGACTAGCTTACGATTTTGTCTCTACGAGTAGAGGGTTAAGAAATCACGAGTGTTTTTTTGTTGCATATTTTTTCACGGTGGGTAGCTTTTCTGTTTATCGGCCTCGCGAATACCGTTTCAATGTTATGACGCAAAACGTGTCCCTGGCGATAACTCGGCGTAGGTGATACGTGCGAAAGTTGCAGACGATTATCTTGGTTTTCCAATCCTCAGTATTTGGACAATTCCGCAGATGCATCCACAATAACGCGATTGACCGACAGTTAAAATTTCGAGACCTAAGTGGTTCGCCAATACTTTCTACCGCAATTTCGTTTCTTTCATCATTACGTATGTAGGTACACCGGAGGTCTTAAAATCATGCCATTATAACAATCTTGTTTTTGAAATTTGTTTTTTTGTAACTCGTCATCAATGCTCGGAATATTTACGGAACGATTAGTCACCAGCATCATCATTAACATCATCAACATCAACATTATGTGGTTTTGCAACAGACAAGTAAAAGTCAATATAAATGGTCTGAAATAGAAGCGGTAAGTGAAAGGATATGTATCCCCTTTTAGCAGGAAAGTCGGTATTCTGTTGCAAGATGTGGTATCGTCTATAATTATCAAATGGGCAGAAACTCGATCGTTATGTAGAATAAACGTAAAATGCGAAGCAAAAATAAATGTACGGTAGAGTTCGTGTCAGACAGGGACAACGTGTGATTTCGCCAGCGTAACCTAGTTACTTCTTACGGGACTTATTTTCACCTTAACAGGAATATCGCGACACAGGTATGAAGTTACAACAATGCAGGATCACCCTAACTTCTATTACTCGTGTAACTCAATCGCGTTGTTGTGTAAATTACCTTTACGTGGTTTGTCATTGGAAGACATCAGACGGATCCATCTTCAGATTTGCTCAGGTTAACCTTGGAATTGGTCCAGAAGCTGATCTTAGCATATCGCCTCAATTCGAGTTCCATTTTTCGTTGGAACTACCAATCTGTTCAATTCCAGATACTTTTTTGCAACAGTCGCTTTTCTCTCGGGCAATTTGGATGACGTCATTTGGTCCCTATAGAATCAGATGCCGACACGAAATTGGTCAGTCGTTTGCTGAACCTTCAATCAGTTGTAGTTTAACTTGCACCCGATTTTACGAACATTGTTGGTTATTAAAAACTGAAAATCGATGGTTGTTAAAAAGATCTTTTTCGAATATGAAGTCGTTGCCCAAATTAGAACCCACCTACAAGGAAAATTGATACGAGTTGACGTAGAAGAAGCTAAGATTGCACTCAACAGCATCTTCGCACTTACATTGTTGTTTTCCATCGACGAAGAAGTGCATTTCAAGTGACATTATCTCCTTCGAGGAATCACATTCTCACCAGTAAACAGCAAGGTCTGTGCTCTCCGTGATTATCATGTTGTCCGAGGATGTCTCAAGAACAAGGAGATACCGACCTGGTCCGTGAAAGAGCCAGTGACCGGGATACGAGAGTTGCAGGGTCAAATGCAAATGGCTATAAGTGATAAAGCGTGACTTAACCAACAAACATTTCGTATAATACGACGCTGGAAGAGTTCTAGTCCAACAGATTATTAATATCGAGGAATGGAACATATCGAAGTGTATTTCGAACAACGGATTCTTCTTGCAGTTGCAGCGGTCAAAGATAATGCTAGGCAATGTGGGGAGGAAGATGGATTTCGTTTGGGGTACGTATATGTACCTGATTAGGTAAGGTCGACCCGATTAGGCTGGATTTTGGGTTGGACCCTGTGGTGACTCTATCAAGATTACCGTGAATTCAGTCCAGGTTGGCCTGGACCTCATGAGACTGGTTCTAAAAAAGATGAACGCAGAGTCTTTGTTTACAAAAATACTTGCACACAATCACTGAATTATATTTACGAAATATTTATTAAACTTTCCTCTAGCTAATCGTATGTCATTAACTTTTTATACCGAGGAAAAAACCAATACTTTTTAAATGAAGTCAATACAAGAACGAGAGATCCGCCTTGTATAATATCGCGGAAACGAAATACACATGCACGATACGTTAATCAGCGAATGCATTTATTTCTGTGGCCTACAATCGCTACTCCCATAAGGGTTTATCGTTACTGTGTTATTTATATTTTAGCGTTACGGGTTCATTGAATTGCAAGCGGACTTCAATTCTTCTTCGAGTCAATACCAAGTCATAATAAAGTATATGCACTAAGAATCAAGCAAAACTCCAAGTAGGTTCATCGAATGCAGGAAGGAGCGACAGGTTTGTACAGTGTTTTTTACATACTTTATCAACGATATATTGACGGCCGTTGCACAGTATAAGTGTGCATCGTAAATGCATTGACATCGGTTTGCTTCCGCTCAATTCCTTAAAAATGCATCGAACTGTCCAAATTTGATGTCCTTTTGCCGCGACACTGCTTTTCCAAACATTTTCTAACAAATCTATATCCTAATTGTAAGTAGCTTGCGTTGCGATCGGTAGGTGGCTACCCTCAGTACCTTCCTGCTCGCGAGCGAAGCGTCAGTCAGCAAGTTCTGAGTAGAAATAGACCATTGTCCAGAGAGTTTCACTTCTTATCATACATGTTATCAACACAAACGTGGGGGACACAATGTTGATGTATTTACGTAACAGTAAAATTATAAGTACAGCAATTGTTGAAACCATTGTTCGCGATGGATGTTATTTAGCATCACCTATTGCATTATTACTCTAAAAACTCGTATGATTTCCTGTAATTGTTGCAACACGTGCTAGTGTATTTGTGCATGGAATATTTATAGCCGTGGTTGTATAACGATTTACGTCTTTTCGTATAAGTAAAGCAAATTTCTTGTCTTGTGAAAGTACGAAGTAGTCTATTTCCAATTTGCGTACGAATTTGTAACTATTATCTAGTGTTGAATCGAATGTTGAATCTCACTAGAAAAATGCTCGTATCTCTTATTAGAAACAAACTGAAATATTCAAACAAACGAGGTGTTAGGTCTTATTTTTTCCTTTTGCCCGTCAAAAGTTCCCTAGTCTTCCGCAAATTTTAGGATGCATTTCGAATTACTCATGACGTCAACGAGGATCAATAAGGGTCGAGAGATTCGCCTCTGACTCTCGATTTTACATTCAATACAATGTGTCATTTCTGTTTACTAATTAATCACACCGGATGTACGAAATCTACATCGTCCAATGTAAATTTTCTCGCATGTTCTACCCATTAACCTTTTCGGCGCTCTGCGCGAGTACACTCGTCAAATTAACACGCGCTCACGCAAGTTGCGCAGCGAAAAGGTTAAAAATGTTGACGATAACCTTACTGGGTTAAAATTCAAATATGTTAAAGTGCTTAAAGCAATGTTGCTCGAATTGATTCTAGTGCATTAGAAGTGATGCACTCGAGTACATCGCTTCTAGTGCACTCGAATCTATGGAGGTGAATACTTTTCCGCATCACTGCCACGATTTCTGGACCCGAACCGAGGACTATCGACATTTGAAATGGCTCTTCGGAAAAGCAATGCTACAGTTATCTAATCCAGTAACATTTTGTAACACGCTACGGTGTTTTTGGCCACAGCAATTGTCGCGCTTCGGCTACAATTCTTCCAAGCCTCGCTCGACTCGTCGGTATCTTTGGGAGCCCGTTGTAGAATTAATTGAATTGGACAATCATAAGCGTACGATTATGAGAGAGATTTTTTCTAGTGGGCAAAAAAATTATACCCTGACCTTCGCGTGTCGGGAATTTAGAATCCTCAGCCTGTGGTCAATGAATGCAATGCTCCCTTCCTCCTTGCGTATAGCTCAACTCATCTTTGCGGCCTCAAAGTTCAAGGTAACCAAGATCGAAGAAGCAGCAGCTTTTCTAAACAACGTCTCTCTGTCTCTCTCCCGTTTCTCCCTGCCTCCTTCTCTGTTTCTGGAGCAATTACAACAACAACAACGATAATCATAGTAATTCAATAATATTATATCATGCGGATAACATGTAGCAAATATGTATGTATTTACACGGCACGTGGATAACGATGTAGTATGTATAACACTTTAGGAGAGGAAAAATCTTACGATAAAAGAATGCCATTTGGCACAACGATAACCCGAAAACTCCGATGGGGTCACGAAGGTCCTTCTACAGTGTAATTAAGAAACCGAGTTTAGCTTCCACGCGATGCTTATCAAATAGTCAAAGATTCGTCTAGACACCCATCGTGTCTAATGGATGTCACGCGGCGACCGATTTATCCCGGCCGATGGAAATATCGCTTCGTGCCCTAAGGAAAGCGAGAAGGGATGGACCAGATATGCTGTAGAGCATATCGTGAAAACACAATTTATCGGATACTCGGTAAGGGAGCGATAAAAAAAAACAATTGACAGTTCTATTTGTGTAACGATGTTATGTCTATTTTGGTGTTCGTCGAGTTCACAGCTCCTATTTGACTGGATCCGATAATTCATGATGACAGGGTCGAAGGAATCATCGAACCGTAGGATAAGCTCCGTACCCGGCGCCGCGGATGGTTACGTTATCAAACGTGACAGGCGACGGATTTCTCACTCAACGCTATGCGGGGTTTAAATATATAGCCCGTTGCCACGGAGTTGTCTATTTTTACCATGAGTTGTGGTACTGCGAAGGAAAGTAATTAATCATATTTTTCGAAAAACGGGCTTCCGCTTGCTTCAGGGCCAGAGGGAGTATCAGAAGACAAGTTTGCTCCTCAGACCCTCCGTACAGCTCCTCTGAAGTTGCACGGAACTAGTGTCAGTACAAATATCTTTCAACAATCGATTGTGCATGAATTGGCCAATTTGTGTGACTGTCAGAGTAACTAACCAAGACTTTCTCTTCAGTTACAGGAAATTGGAAAAATATTTGCCTTTCTGTCCATGATCCACTTAATCCCTGCGGGGGATGACTTATCTCGGTCATTTTTATTTTTTTTTCCGAGATCATCGCTAGGCTTTGGCAGTCGATGCGGCAGCCATGGAATTGTTGACAAGCGATTTTCCGAGAAATGTCGCATATGGAGGTGTTTGTCAATTTTCAGTTGGATGTAACTGCCTGCACTTTAACACACGTACTTTCCACTACAAAGCGGGTTGTTTACCCTGCTAGGCGATGGACGGTCATGGTACTTACGCGTGATCAGAAACCCGTAAACAAAAACGATATCGCTCGGTCTTCCTTTTCCTCGACTCTCTTTCATCACGTTACCAGAGGAAAGCAGTTATGACACACTTTAGTCTTTGCCCAGAAGAAGGATAACCATTTCGTTATTGTTTTGTATATTCGAGTCGAATAATAGCAGCATGTACGGCTTCAGCCTTTCGTGCAGAGATATGTCATTCATCAGCGGTATTTAGAATGAGTGATCTTCTCCTATATGTATTCTCTCCCCCTGCGGTGTTTTCGTAGAAATGGAATTTTTTTCTTCTTTCCGTGCTCTTAGATTACATTTTTAAGACTAATGATCCTGATCGCTCTAATAGGTCTAATCGCAGCAGCCGCCTCACTGACGGATAAAAATAATGTTGTAACTAATAAAAGACCTCGTAGATGGACGAACAAACCAGGAGGGGAGTTCGGGAAAATAGAGTGACTTTGACTAATTTGTTTCTCATGTATCGGTCTTACATAACGGTCTTAAACAGTTTTAATTTTACATATCGCTCTCCCTTGTTTTTTTTTTGCTGCATCCAGTTGTAACGATCAACAGAACTCTAGCGTACGTTCACTAATCATACGTATCACGTTTGTATTTGTGAACGTATTTG
This sequence comes from Gasteruption jaculator, assembly GCA_949825005.1. Lineage (NCBI taxonomy): Eukaryota > Metazoa > Arthropoda > Insecta > Hymenoptera > Gasteruptiidae > Gasteruption > Gasteruption jaculator. The sequence continues at coordinate 13,314,973 of OX463765.1, read as the reverse complement.
AGGAAATTCCATCAACGATAGGAGCAAATATGAAAATATTTACATACATGAACGTTTATTTTTAACGAAAATTGTTTGGGTTGACGATTTTCAGGCGATACGACGAGTGGATTTTTAAAAAATTTTTTATAAGTATATGTTCATCTAATAAATTTCTTTCGGTATTAGAAGGGTGCCTCCAGTATCTGGGACTCGCTGAGTCTACTGTTGGAGGCTATCTTTTGATGACCTAATGATCTTGTCTGATTCGACCGAACGGTACGAGTGCAACGTGCATTCGCAATTGTTATATTTTTTAAATTGAACTATGCATTTTTTTTAATATAAAAAGATTCCTCTCGTCAAACCGTAGATGGAAGTATCGGGGTAAGGTTGTTTATAATACAATACTTGTATTTAATGTCCGAATCTTCGTGTTGAAGTAGAATTCGTTTTAATTAATGATACGGAGGATGGAGTTAAACTAATTGTGCGAGTGTAATTGCTGCCCAACCGAAGAATGCAGTGAAAAATACGAGCAATCGAGTAATAAAATATTACGATGCTTAAGTCACCTATAAAAATAAAAGTATATTATTTTTCCTTCTTATTTCGTTAATTGTACGATGCATTTTTTAATTACGAGTTAGTAATAGTATTACTAAATATTAACCCACTTGAGTGTTTCGAATTCCTAGCGCATTGTACAAAGTAAAAAGATTTAAAAAATATATTTAGTATAATATTTACCCTGCGAATACTATTAATATTTTATACTTACTAATATTTTACTACCGTGTGTTGATAATACTATAAATAATAATCTCATTACATCGAAATTTCTTGATGCATTGTATATTAAGAAAAATTTGTAGACAACCTTTCAAATCTTTTAGGTAAGCAAGTTGCCTTCAGCTCTGACGATATGAATTTTGCAAAATCATTCTTTTAATTTGATATTTTAACGGCCATATCTGAAGAAAATATTTGTCCGAATCATTTCGATGTTGAATAAAATAAATTATTCTCTCTATTTTTTTCGTCATACTACTCCTAAATGATGCAATTTGTAAATTTGCAACACTTGAAAATTATAATTTAGCAACTAGCACTTCCTTCGAAGAAACTTATGAATTGTAAAATGCATGGAAAATGGTGAGAATGTGAAATGCAAATGTGAGCGAATAGTAAGCGATCTATGAGGTTGTTTCATTTGAGAAACTTAGTGTTTTTGCATTAGTGGATAAAAGATATAAAAGAGCATGAATCTCGGATTTTTTCATCATTAACGCTACCCGTTAAAGTGCAATATCACCATCGGAAAAAATAAAAAGTAGCATTTACGAAAAAAGTTGCAAAGCTGACCCATTTTTGACTGGTACTTTGTTCATTACGAAAATGGCAGCTTTGCCAGAGGGAAAATTAGATGAAAGTAGTGAAAAAAAAGTAACGAAGAAAAGTTTGGGATTATTTCAGTTCCAAACGCCAGTGGTGTGGTTTAACGTTATCACGTTACTGGCTTATCACGTTCTTCTACTGTACGTTTTGTCAAAGCCCCATATATGGACATTTAAATATGTACTATGGCGTAAGTAAAATCAGGAGTGGCTATATAAATCATAAACTCCGTTATTATTGCTTCTACCGTCATAAACATCCAATCTGGTAAAGTGATAAATGATAAAGTTAAAAACAATATTGGTAAATTATATTTCTTTTGGAAAAAATAGATCTTATATATTCGTACCTACCTTAGGATATATCTTATTACCTCTGCATATAATAAAATATATTGAAAGGACAATTTCTTTAGAGAAAAATACAGTAGTAATCATATTAAATCGAGAATTCTTATGTTTGCTGGCATATCCCAACATATGTTATTCTATAGGCATATACATTTTCTCAAACTTTCACATATAAATTTACGTCATTTCATATTTTCTTTTATTTTCCTTACGTAACAATCTTATGTAACAAACTTATGCAACAATCTTCAGTGGCGCTGAATCGGGAATTTTCTTAGAATTGGTTAAACAGGGTACAGTCGAAAAATACTCTAATTTATTTTTCGTGACTGCATAAGTAGTAACATGGAAGTTCTTTACAGAACTCTTGGTATCCGAACTCGGAGGATTAGGAATAACAGCTGGTGCTCACAGATTATTTACACATCGCTCGTACAAAGCAAAGTGGCCCCTCAGAGCTTTCCTTTTAGCTTGCTTTTACAGTACTGCACAAGTATGTTTGTTGAATTTGCTTTGATTTCTCGTCAACGTTTTAATCAATTAAGTAGATTTAATTAATTAGAGTAATATATGGACTCTCCTTGGTTTTTATAGCATCGGAATGTCATTCAAAATTACCTGTTTTTATTTTCTATGCAGAATAAATTATACGATTGGGTACGAGACCATCGAGTGCACCACAAATTTTCGGATACCGATGCTGATCCCCATAGTGCTTCACGTGGCCTTTTTTTCTCCCACATGGGCTGGCTGATGTTAAAAAAACATCCGGAAGTGTTAAAAAAAGGATCTGCAATTGATATGAGTGATATCGTTTCAGATCCAGTTATTCAGTTCGGAGAAAAGTAATTAAATAATTATTTATTTATAAATTCATTTATTTCAAAAATTGGGCTGTTTCGAGAAAGTTCCAGAAATTTTGAAGAATTTGCGAAACTTAAAAGTTTATATTTGTTATATTACATTATTATTTTGAAATTGCTCATTAAGCCTCTAGAAAATTTCTACAATTTTTCGTTAAAAAATCGTAAATGTGAAATTAGTCAATACTGAAAATGCATGAAACATGTTTTCTCATTCTTTTCTCCTCTTTTCTGTCTTCAGATATTTCTGGCCAATACGAATTCTGTTATCCCTAGTTGGTCCAGTTGTCGTACCTGTTATCTTTTTTAATATGAAATTGTTAGACACGTTAATGCTCGTATTGTCTATGCACCTTGTGGGTTATCACAGAATTTGGAGTGTCAATAGTTTCGCACATTATTACGGATACAAACCATTTGATAAGTAAGTATTTGATCTGATAAATTCTAGATTGCAAATTATAATCTAAGACCGAATAAAATTAAAGCTGGTAAAGGAGGATTCTAACAGCATGTAACGATTTTTTTCAACGTTCCAATTAATGACAGCAAATGTCTATTATTCTAATAATTATTTATTATCTTTATTATTATTTATATGTAGTTTCATAACACTTTCCTACTATCATTAATACCACTTACTATCATTTATTATTTTACAAGAGCTTCAATTTTAACTCATTTTTTAAATTTTCATAGATTTCGTACAAATTTTGTCAACGTTTAAAAATGCTAGAATTACCTGTTAAAATACAGTTTTCAGTAATAATGTTTTAGTTTTATGATAAAAGAACGGAATTTTCGGTTAAAGCGTTTATGCCTTATATTAAACCTGCAAAATTCTACTGGTTTTTCTTCACTATATGCATGCAATCTCCGTTTATCTATATATATTTAACAAGTGGAGTAAATATCTGGCAACCATTCAATTATTATATAACAGCTCGAAATCAATATACCGAGTTTCCGCAGGTTACCGGTTTTCAAAGGAATTTTGCTTTAAAGGCCGGTAATTTTTCCCCATAAAGTTTAGACTCATAATATTTAGATCCAAATGTTGACACCCTGAGAGGCACCTTCCAAAAAATTAGATCGAGATGCACACGTTTTAGAAACACCAATATTCTTTTCTTTCAGGTCAATATATCCTGCCGAAAACAGAATTGTCTCCTTCTTAGCTCTGGGTGAAGGATGGCATAACTATCACCATGTCTTCCCGTGGGATTACAGGACTGCTGAAATATCGGGTCCTTTTCTGATGAACAGGACTGTATTTTTTATAGAAATGTTTGCAAAACTGGGTTGGGCGTACGATCTAAAAAAACCGTCGACGGAAATGATCAAGAAAGCTATTGCCAACAGAGGTGATGGAAGTCCTGCCAGAATTTTCGAAATCAGCGAATCCAAAATTAACTAAATCTTGGATTTTCGGAAAAGTATCGCTAATTGCCAAAATTTTAGGTCATATGTTAGCTTTAGAATTGGGGCGGTGGTTCGAGATCATTTCAAGATTCACTTTTCACTTTTTAATCCAAAAACAGATTCAGGGATAGGAATTCATTGAGGTAAAACAAATAATTTACCAAAAGGTACATTAGTTAGTGTGTACATTAGTTTGTAAAAAGAACTGATACATACCAAATTTTAAATTCATAATACAAAACCCTAACACCGTTTTTTATTGTTTTCTATAAAGTATGATATAATTTTAATTTCAAAATGATCGAGGATGTCGATCTCTTGCACCCTATATGAGCCTTAAAATACGTTGCAGTATATAGTAGCAGGTCACACCCCCATCGATCCGGAATTGGATCCGTTTCAAGCTGGAACAGGCGAGGACCTTAAAAAACGGTACCTTTTTAATTTGGTCCTCTTTTTAATTATGTTCCCACTTAAGAAATGTAACATGGAAACTAGTTTTACAATCCTCTCTGAAGTAAAGATACCTTTTTTCTACTAAAGGTAACAATTCTTAACGATATTTGAAAAATGTTCAAAATAAAATCCTGAAACTGCAGCTCAAACATTAAATTTTCTACACTCATCCCATAAAAGTAACCACTTAAGTTCCCATAAACTGTGAGTCAGCAAAACGTACAGTAAAACAATGTGATAACTTAATAACACGAAAACGTTATACCACTTCACTCGCGTCTGGAACTGGAAAAATCCGAGATTTTTCATTGTCACGTTTTTCTCCATATATCCAGTTAATTGCCCGTTGGCTGAAACTGTCATTGTTTTGCGACGAACGAAACACCACTCAAATGTCGAACAGCAATTTCTTTTGCGAATTCTACCTCATACTTTGTGCGATTGTTACAGTGAAGGGTCATTTAACTGGCAGTGTTAATGATGAATGAATGCTAGAGTCATTTTCTTTTATACCATTTAATAATTAACGTGTGAATATCAAATCTCTCAATCGTAACTTTTAAACATCGAATGAACTCGTTAGTTAAACTGATTAAATCATCGTGGATTAATACAAGTTCGTAGGTCGCTTATCTTTCGCTGGCGTTTGCATTCAACATTCTCACCAATTTTGAATCACTTTCTTTCTTCTTAGCAGTTGCTAGCTGCTGTATTTTAATTAATTCTAATTTCGGATAATTAATGGTGGGAACCCTGGAATTATCAAGGCAGCTCCTGAACAGCCAAATTGCCCTGTTCTTTAAGTCCCTATTTATTTTGCTCGAGGATTTCCTTTTAGCGGACACTAGTGAGAAAGAGAAAAAAGAAAAGAAAAAAAATCGAAATTTGAACATGGTTTAGATTATTTCCTTAGTCGCGATACTTCAAGTATTAAATTTTGAGGTGTTATTATTTCTTCTGGCCTAACGACTTATTGGTAAATATTTACAAATGATGTGAAAAACTAGAGACTATCCCGATGAAATATGGCCTGCGACTTTTGGAAATTCCCTGGGAGTTTCCAATCTTGAATCTCGTCCCAGTCTACATTTCATCGGGATAGTCTCTACTTATTCACTTCATTTGTAAATATTTACCAATAAGTCGTTAAGCCAGAAGAAATAATAACACCAAAAAATTAAAAATTTAAAGTATCGCGACTAAGGAAACAACCCAAACCATGTTAAAATTTAGATTTCTTTGTTTTTTCTTTTTTCTCTTTCTCACTAGTGCCCGCTAAAAGAAAATGCTCGAGCAAAATAAATAGGGACTTAAAGAAAAGCGCAATTTGGCTGTTCATGAGGTGCCTTGATAATTCCTCCATTAATTATCCGAAATTAGAATTCATTATAATGCAGCAGGTAACAACTCTTAAGAAAAAAGAAAGTGATTAAAAATTGGTGAGAATGTTGAATGCAAATGCCAGCGAACAATAAGCGACCTACGAACTTGTATTAATCCACGATGATTTAATCAGTATTAACTAAGGAGTTCATTCGATGTTTAAAAGTTACGATTGAGAGATTTTATATTCACGCATTAATTATTAAATGGTATAAAAGAGAATGACTTTAGCATTTATTCATCATTAACACTGCCGGTTAAATGACCCTTCACTGTAACAATCGCACAAAGTATGAGGTAGAATCCGCAAAAGAAATTGCTGTTCGACATTTGAGTGGTGTTTCGTTCGTTGCAAAACAATGACAGTTTCAGCCGACGGGCAATTAACTGAAAATATGGAGAAAAACGTGACCATGAAAAATCTCGGATTTTTCCAGTTTCAGGCGCGAGTGAAGTGGTATAACGTTTTCGTGTTATTAAGTTATCACATTGTTTTACTGTACGTTTTGCTAACTCACAGTTTATGGGAACTTAAGTGGTTACTTTTATGGGGTGAGTGTAGAAAATTCAATGTTTGAGCTGCAGTTTCAGGATTTTATTTTGAACATTTTTCAAATATCGTTAAGAATTGTTACCTTTAGTAGAAAAAAGGTGTCTTTACTTCGGAGAGGATTGTAAAACTAGTTTCCATGTTACATTTCTTAAGTGGGAACATAATTAAAAAGGGGACCAAATTAAAAAGGTACCACTTTTTAAGGTCCTCGCCTGTTCCAGCTTGAAACGGATCCAATTCCAGATCGATTGGGGTGTGACCTGCTACTATACAGTAGTGTATTTTAAGAATCATGTAGGGCCCCGGCAAGAGATCGACATCCTCGATCATTTTAAATTTAAAATTATATCGTACTTTATAGAAAACAATAAAAAACGGTGTTAGGAGGAAATTTATGGTAGTCATGACTTCCACCCTAAAAACAAAATGTATCTTAGACTGATCTTGAAGTTTTGGGAACTTAAAAGATTATTTTTTCTAATTATTATAATAATAATTAGAAAAATGCAAAGTAGATAAAGAAAATTCTAGCAAAATAAAAAATCGGCATAAATTCTACGTATTTTTTTCTGAAAGATCTTCCTTTCCTGTATATACTTAATGGCACTCTGCTGGTCAGTAGTAATCTGTATTGTTATTTCCAAAATAGAACATTGAAATTTCCAGATATTCTATATTTTATCAAAACTTCATTAAAATAATAATCGGAGTTCACAAGTATGTGTAAAGAATACAATATACATTTTTAGCGAATGTGACTGCAAAGTATATAGGACTATGTAATTATTTAATTATTAATTTATTATTTATTAACTAAATGTAAAGTTAATTAATAATAAATTAAATTCTTTATGGGAAAATAATGAAATTGAAAATCAAAATGATGAAAATATACAATCTGATGGAGTGGTAAATCATAAAGTTACAATTTATATTGCTCAAATATATTTTTTTCGCAAAGGATATAGACCTTACACACATTTATATCTATCTGAAAATATATTTTACCATATTTACTATGAATTTTAATTGGACATCTGGATATATTGAAATATTTTGGAAAGTCTCATTTTTAATAGAAAATAACCGTAGCAGTTCTACTAAATCGGCAAATCTTACGCATGTGGGTATTTTTACATATATACATTTTACACTACATTCATGCACATACTTTTGCATATATATATTTTTTTCCATCAGGGAAGACTGAAGAAAAATCCGTGATAGGCTTCACAGAACGATTACTGATATTAATAATATTTAATTTATTTCGTGTTTGATTTTTCTCTTTAAATTTTGGGTTTGTATAAGTTTGCGAATTTCAAAATTATGCATTTCTTTCAATCCATTTTCCATCACTGCAAAAGTAGCAACGTGCCATTTTTTCCAGCTATTCTATTTCACGAATTCCAAGGATTCGGATCGACAGCTGGAGCTCACAGATTTTTCACGCATCGCTCATTCAAAGCCAAGTGGCCCCTCAGAGCTTTCCTTTTAGCTTGCTTTTACGCTTCAGGACAGGTGCGTTTGCAGTATTTACTTTGATGTCTCATTAACGAATTAATTGATTGGCAAGATTTAATTAGTGAGAGTAATATATGGACCCTTCCTGGTTTTCAAAGCGTCGGGATGCCACTGAAATATCACCCGTTTTTATTTTCCATTCAGAATAGGTTATACGATTGGGTACGAGACCATCGAGTGCACCATAAATTTTCGGAAACTGATGCAGATCCTCATAATGCCAAACGTGGTCTTTTTTTCTCACACATGGGCTGGCTGATGTTAAAAAAACATCCGGAAGTGGTGAGAAAGGGATCTGCAATTGATATGAGCGATATCGTTTCAGATCCAGTCGTTCAGTTCGGAGAAAAGTAATTAAATAATTGTCTTTTTAATTACATGCCTTTCAAAGATTGGACTGTTTCGAAAAGTTCCAGAAATTTTGAAGAATTTGCGAAACTTAAAAGTTTATATTTGTTATATTACATTATTATTTTGAAACTGCTCATAAAGCCTCTAGGAAATTTCTACAATTTTTCTTTAAAAAATCGTAAAATTGAAATTAGTCGAACCTGAAAATGCATGAAACATGTTTTCTCATTTTTTTTCTCCTCTTTTCTGTCTTCAGGTATTTCTGGCCAATACGAACTCTGTTAGCCATAATTGTTCCAGTTGTCATACCTGTTATCTTTTGGAATGAAAATTTGTCGACATCAGCGATGTTCATGTTATCTGTCCAAGTTATAGCTTATCACAGAGTCTGGTCGGTCAACAGTTTCGCACATTATTACGGATATAAACCATTTGACAAGTAAGTATCTCTTCGGATAAACTGTAAAATGCAAATTATTATGTAATCCCGATTCAAATACAAATTGAACCAGTATTTTTATTATTATTATTATTATTATTATTATTATTATTACTATTATTATTATTATTATTATTTCATAAAGTTTTTCCCACAATTTTCTCCAAAAAAGTTTTGACTCATGACATTTAGTGCCAAATGTTCGTTCCTAATAGGCATCCTTAAAAAATACGATTGAGGTGCAAACAAATCAGAAATACTAATATTCTTTTTTTTCAGGTCAATATATCCTGCTGAGAACAGAATTGTCTCCTTCTTAGCTATGGGTGAAGATGGCATAACTATCACCACGTCTTCCCGTGGGATTAC